>OW052077.1:5910000-7226581 GCA_932526445.1 Phragmatobia fuliginosa | reverse complement strand
AACAGTACATTATGATGAGGATATCATCGAGATATCTATGTGTGTATTAGTTAGGTGGTGTATATATGGGACGCGGACGTGAATTCATTGTCATATTCATTAAATATATTTCAAGAACTTGGACGTTCACTAATGTTACATAATGCAGACGTACATTATCTAAGTATATAAAATATTTTCTATATATAAATAATACATTTTACCTATCATACGGATAAACGTCCAGGTCGGACTCGTCCGTTCGGTGATGAGAGAGTGGTATAACGCGAACGTGTTTTACGAAGGTTCAGTTTTAATCGTTCAATGCGGCCGTAAGATGTATTATTAACAAAGATATGTTGACACGTTTCAGGCTCGATATACTCGTCGTTGTATAATCTATTGTTTTAACACGAAACGTTATGTTTTATAGAGAAAAATACATTTTGAACTGAACACTAGGTATGCAAGGTAGACAGTCGAGAAAATAAAACACGATACCGTCACAGCGGTACGATCGTTTCAAGTGAAACACATATAGAACGTTGGTCACTTTCATTATGTACATAAAAATATAGTTTTAACATTATTTCTCATGAGATAAGTATTGTAAAATGTTAGTTTTTTAGATCGGTGTTAGTGAAAAGTACGAACAGTTCATACGAGAAAACGTCCCGCGACAGAACGGCTCTCGTTACGGTAAAGCTTCGAGGTACCTTAGCGATTGGCGTTCCACATATAGTGGCGACATCTACGTCGATTGAACATTATTATCTATCGCATACACATTTCTTACGAGTCGTACGAACTGGTGTACTTGTATTATTATTATTAATAATAATAAATTATATTAACAACAACACAACAATGGCAGACACAGCAGTCGCAACCGAAGCTCCCGCTCCAGCAACGAGTGCGAAGAAGGCCGCAAGACAATCGGGCGGAGGTGCCGGCGCCGGTGCTAAAAAACCCAAAGCTAAACCCACTCATCCCAAGACATCGGAAATGGTGAACAACGCTATCAAGGAGATGAAGGAACGCAGCGGATCATCCCTACAGGCGATCAAAAAATATATCGCCGCTCATTACAAGGTCGACGCCGAGAAGTTGGCGCCGTTCATAAGGAAATATTTAAAGAGCGCCGTAGAATCGGGTGCTCTCATCCAGACCAAAGGCAAGGGCGCGTCCGGATCGTTCAAGTTGGAATCCAAATCCTCCTCGGCGAAGAAACCGAGCGCCAACGCCGGCGCTGGCAAGTCCGCCGGCGGCAAAAAGGAATCCGCGGCGGCATCGAAGGGAGTCGCCAAGAAGGCCACCGCATCGGCGGCAGGCGCTAAGACAAAGAAGGCCGCCGCCGCAGCTGCCGCTTCCGCATCCGGATCACCGTCCAAGTCCTCTAAGGCGTCTTCGGCTACGAAAGACAAGAAGACGGCGGCCGCCAAAAAGAAGCCTGCCGCTAAGAAAGCCGCCGCTTCCGCCGCCCCGGCGAAAGCTAAGGCAGCACCCAAGGCCAAGAAGACCGCCAAACCCCCCACTAAGAAACCAAAGGCACCTAAACCTAAGAAGGCAGCAGCGACACCCACCAAGGCGTCGAAGCCCGCCGCCAAGAAAACGGCCGCAGCCAAGAAGTAAACGTGTCATCGTGTTTATTGGTGGTGGTGATGATGGCCGTGAAAGCCGCTACTGTTTGTCGTGTCGGTGGTGGTGGTGGTGCGTCAAACTATCGCTCGCGAATGTTACGACGTACCTACCTACTAAATACACCGGCGCAAACAGATATATGAAACAGAACAACGACAACACAAAACAGCCCTTTTCAGGGCTAACAATATATTCGTGAACGTGTGTGTTAACAACACATATTCGTTTCTAGACGACACAGACAAAGTCTCTCTAACATACACACACACACTCTACTTATTAAATAAAATTTATGAAAAATACAATCTACTCTACTCACACACCGCGGACAAACCACCAACATACCTAATTTATAAAACAATTATTAACAACTTAAATATTACTTTCTTAAAATTAATATACATAAAGGTAACCTAACCTAATTATGTAGTTACATATTACCTACTACATACAACAACAACAATAGATACCCACTCTACTTCTCATCAATACATACTACTACATAATATTATTATATAAGTACATAGAAAACACCTAAACTTCGAAACAAATATACGCAGATCACATACAAACATTTGGTCCGACCCGGGAATCGAACCCGAGACCTCTTCGAGATCAGCAAGCACCCGCCGCATACACATACACAATATATCTACATAAAGTAATGTAAATAACAATAACAACAATATTATATGGCGGCGCTCTGTGTGTAGTGTAGTAGTAGTCTCGAACGAGCGGCGCGACACCGCCCGACTGCCCGACTCTATCTATCTACGTATATACCTACACCTACAATCTTACTCCCTTATTATATTACCCATATAATAATATGTAAATACTCAGCTACCATACTATAAATACCATAATACATTACATATTTATATTCAAACTACTGACTATAACGAACATCTAACATTATCTAACTACATACTACATACACTAACTAACTAACTATCTAACTAACCAACCAACCAATACATATGTATATATTTCAAACTTATTTATTGTCTACTTATTTTATACATCATACAGATATTATGAATTTTTAAACACACATACTAATTATTCCTTCCTTCCTTCTTAATTTTCAATATGAAAATCACAACAACAAAATATCACACATTACATTTTAAAAAAAGAATAAAAATCCACCTATTCGCACAGTGCACGTTGCACGACTGAATACTTTTTTGTTTTTTTTTTTTTCTTCTATTCTTTAATTTCGCGCTAAAAGTTGTGCTAATTTTTTTTTTTAATTAATAAATCGATTGTGGCGCCATTATATTGATATAACACATCGGTCCCCTCTACTGAACTAACATTGTGCCATTATTGATTGGCCGGCTCCCTACGTTGGTGTACGTTCGAGTAGTCCCGGGAGGTTATATAATATAAATACACCCGTATCGCATCGTCTGACAACAGTCTGTCGTTAGCATTCGTACGTTGCGCACGCAACTTACGGCTCTCCTATTCGTATTTCAAAGCGTTCTCTACAACTACAAACAACATGTCCGGCCGCGGCAAAGGTGGAAAAGTAAAGGGAAAGGCAAAGTCACGTTCAAACCGTGCTGGACTACAGTTTCCGGTCGGTCGTATACACAGACTGCTGCGTAATGGCAATTACGCCGAGCGCGTCGGTGCCGGGGCACCGGTCTATCTCGCCGCAGTGATGGAATACTTGGCCGCCGAAGTCCTCGAGTTGGCCGGCAACGCCGCCAGGGACAACAAGAAGACCAGGATCATACCTCGTCACCTTCAATTGGCGATCCGGAACGACGAGGAGTTGAACAAACTTCTCTCCGGCGTGACGATCGCTCAGGGAGGTGTCCTACCTAACATTCAGGCCGTTCTCTTGCCCAAGAAGACCGAGAAGAAGGCCTAAGCGGATGGATCACCTAATAATCTGCCAGTGCTATATTAAAGAACAACATGTAGCTGTTCGTCGGCTCGATGGACGTGTGCGTGTTTGTATAGGTACATACATACCTACTAATCACTTTATATTATGTATGTTCCTATACTCATATCTAGCGCACACATTAACACACACAAAGTCGAGAATAAAGAGGAACAATATATATAAAAGGCCCTTTTCAGGGCCACAATACGTATCATAGTCCAATTTAAAAATGATACCATTACACATGGTATTATTATGTATAGACTGTTTCTGTTGTAACACGATAAGTCGAAAAGCAATATAACCAACCAACACCTACATACATTACATTTTAACGTAAAGTCATCATCATTCATATATGGACGAACATGTAACAATAAAATAAATGGGTTCAATATAATAATACTTATTAGGTATATGTATGTACATTTATTATGAACAAGACAGATGCGATGCGACGCGACGTAACTAGTCATAATAATAGTATGCACTGTGCTAAAACTACTACTAGGTATCAGTACAGATTTTACAGATTTGTAAGTTGTGTATTATGCAATGAGTATATATATAATTGTGTGATTATTTTACAATTACAATAAAAAAAAAAAAAAAAAAAAAAAACGAGGTACGGGAAATGAAATAAATAAAATAATTTTAACACAATACAATTAATTTATATATATATATATATATATATGTGTAATATATTGTAATAAGTAGGTACATTATTATTGAGCCTATTGTCTTTGAAATATGTATGCATTAAAGACGTCGACAACACGAGCTATTACCCCGATTAGCACCATCCCCCTCCCCCTCCCCCCCTCCCCCCTTCGCCCCGCACCCGGTGCGGTTGTGCGGTGCTGTCTCGTTCTTAGAGAAGCGTTGTACTGTAATTTCGAATCCGACGATTGGTCGAGGCTTGCGATAGAGCTCGTTCAACGGGCCGAGGGCGGGGTGTGCTCGGCTCAATATATATTAACGTGATCGATGTGCACGCACTACATTCTGCGTGAGAACGCCGAACTGTACGGACGATTTCGTCGCATATTGTGCACATCCGTCTATCATCAACTAGATAATCTGCTAACATGCCGCCCAAGACAAGTGGAAAGGCAGCCAAAAAATCTGGCAAGGCCCAAAAGAACATCTCCAAGACCGACAAGAAAAAGAAGAAGCACAAGAGGAAGGAGAGCTACGCTATCTATATCTACAAGGTGCTCAAACAGGTCCACCCCGACACCGGTATCTCGAGTAAGGCTATGTCTATCATGAACTCGTTCGTGAACGACATCTTCGAACGTATCGCCGCCGAAGCGTCGCGCCTCGCTCATTACAACAAGAGGTCCACGATCACATCCAGGGAGGTGCAGACCTCTGTGAGGCTTCTACTGCCGGGCGAGCTCGCCAAGCACGCTGTCAGCGAGGGCACCAAAGCCGTCACCAAGTACACAAGCTCCAAGTGAGGAAGCCACAAACACCAACAACAACCATCACCATCATCATCGCACACACTTAGGTGTGTTGTGTATGTGAGAGATTCCTCGAAAGCATAGTAAAAGGCCCTTTTCAGGGCCACAATTTATTTCATATTATAACCTATAATTATAATGTTTCTGAAAACAATCAAAAGTCACACACACTCACAAACACGCTCCCAAATTAACGCGACATACATACATACATAGTTATATACATATTTTACTTTGTAAGATGATTGCTTGCCTTTGATGACGATGATAAATTTTATGATGTGTGCATATATAATAATAATAATAAACATAGATAACTATTTTGAATTAAGTTAGTATGTCAATTAATATAAATAATCAATTATTTGTAAGTTGTTACTACTTACTGTTAATGAACAAGTAAGTTATGTAAAGTAAATTTGGACATAATATGTTTGTAGTGTATATTTTATTACATTTCATTTACATCAGTCCTGTACGAATAGATCTGTAAATACGTAAATCGTGTAATCGTGAAAAAAAAAAAAAAAAAACTAGATGGCGTTGTGTGTAGGTAATGTGTTCGAATTTTAATATACGTACATATTACGTACATAAATATATATAGAACTTTTTTTTTTTCTTTTTTTTTTTTTTTTTTTATTATTATGCATATAGGTACACAACGGTCGATGGCTAGCGGAGTGGTGGCTGTGTATATGCTATGCGAGTTAGCAACGCGAGCGAGCGAGCGAGCGTACGTACGAACACTGTGGACTGTTGTGACCGCCCGCCCGTGTTGCTCGCGCACGAACACTATATAAATATCGCAGGGGGCTGCGTTCACGTCGCATTCGCTATCGTGCTGTCGTATTGTAACGACGTCCCTAACGTTCGTGTGTTTCTTTCTCAACAAACAACTCTCGTACAATGGCTCGTACCAAGCAGACTGCTCGCAAATCTACCGGTGGCAAGGCTCCCAGAAAACAACTCGCCACCAAAGCTGCCCGCAAGAGTGCGCCTGCCACCGGCGGTGTGAAGAAGCCACATCGCTACAGGCCCGGCACAGTGGCACTTCGTGAGATCCGTCGCTACCAGAAGAGTACTGAACTCTTAATCCGCAAGCTTCCGTTCCAGCGTTTGGTTCGTGAGATCGCTCAAGACTTCAAGACCGATCTGCGTTTCCAAAGCTCTGCCGTTATGGCTCTACAGGAGGCTAGCGAGGCTTATTTGGTCGGTCTCTTCGAGGACACCAACCTTTGCGCAATTCACGCTAAACGCGTCACCATTATGCCAAAGGACATCCAATTGGCCCGCAGAATCCGAGGTGAACGCGCTTAAGATCTATCAATCTTATTCACCACACCACGGCACAGCACAGCACAGCAACCACCACCGCAACTACTGCTCTACTATACTATACAGCGCGCGCTGTGTGTCTCGGTGACGAAACATCAAAAGGCCCTTTTCAGGGCCACACACATTTCATATATTTGTTTGCAATGCAATAAATATGTTTCAAATGAACAGAGAACTCCCAACATCACAACACATTTATATAACAATATAATAAAAAATAATACCTATACCTAATTCAAACAACAATAGAGACAGATGAGGTGTTCATAGATAAATACACGTGCATTATAATAATAATATTAATTAGGTAACTAAAATTGTGTACACACATAATATGCATTATATTAATCGAGTTTGATAGCTATTTTTTTTTTTTTCTTTATATCTTTTGCATCTTCATCGTATTAATATGAACGTATGTAACTAGATAGGTGGTGATAGGTGAAAATAATATAACTACATACATTAATTAATTTATATTTCTCAGAACCATAAAGGCTAAACATATGTATACAATAAAGGGATCTATCTACATATATAAATAAATAATATATATATATATATATATATATATATATATATATATATATATATATATATATAAAATTATGTGTGTGTGTGTGTGTGTGTGTGTACTGATTTACAATATATATACGTGTACTTATAGTACTATGTATATACATAAGTATTTATAAATATAATTCATTTTATGAAAAATATAGATAATAACAATAAGAAACATCGAAAATACAAACAGTACTACCTCTCGACGAATACCTAACAGAACACCGAAAACACGGCCACCACGGCCTATCGTAGCAACAGCGGCAGCCTGCAGCCGCTGTTGTGGAGTACGGGCACGGCGCGCGCGCGCGCTCGCACGCCTCACCCGTACTCTATATAAAGAGCGATCATTGAAAATTTTGTATTCAGTCGTTCGCCAGCGCTCGCCGTGTAACAACGTGTGTGCGCACGCTATTCTACTGAAACTTCACTAACAAGAACACACAAAACAACAAGATGACCGGACGTGGTAAGGGAGGAAAAGGTCTGGGGAAAGGAGGAGCCAAGCGTCATAGGAAAGTACTCCGTGATAACATCCAGGGTATCACGAAGCCGGCGATCCGTCGTCTCGCTCGCAGAGGTGGTGTCAAACGTATTTCGGGTCTCATCTACGAAGAGACTCGCGGTGTTCTCAAGGTGTTCCTCGAAAACGTCATCCGCGACGCCGTCACCTACACCGAACACGCCAAGAGGAAGACCGTCACCGCCATGGACGTAGTCTACGCTCTGAAACGTCAAGGTCGCACCCTCTACGGTTTCGGTGGTTAAGTTTAACAGCAACCGGCCGAGATCCGCGAGCGTATACGCGCCCCTCTTGTGTACACCGCACCACCTACACATAATACTGTACGTGTACATACCACATATACAACATCGACGCGTGCGCGTTACGCCATCATCATCAATTAATGATGATGATATAAACAAAAGGCCCTTTTCAGGGCCGCATACAATTCCTGTGCTCTATTATTATGTATTTTAAATATATATATTTAAAAGCATGTTTCTTTTGAACAACAAGTCGATCACACACATAAAATATAATAAGTAGGTACATATTATATAGATAGGTAGATAGATTTGTTTTGTAATTTCTTTTTGAACGAACGTTACAATATATTATACTAATTAGAAATTATTTATAACATTACATTCATATGGATACTTACCGAGAGGACGTTGCGTTGTAGATATGACCATCTAATAATATTCTTCTTATGTAGGCTCGTAGAGTTGAACTGAAAGAAAAACAAAATATACAGTTTATGTTAAAAAAAAATATATATTAATAGATAACAATAGGTAGGAACAGGTAAACAGAAACATGTTATATTGTTGTGTTAAGTAAGTTAGTTACACACACGCATACCCATCGTGAATCTGTGTTTTAAAACTATTTAACTAGACGCCAACAAATAGGTATTTTATATCATGAAAGTTGGTTTCGTTAAAACTATATTTTCGTACTTAAATTAAAAATTATCATGTCCTTAGAACACTAGATAACGATGCATATCTACATATTGTATATAATATGTATTGTTATTTTTTAATGAATATATATTAAGTATGTTTAATATATATGTATACAATTCTTAGTAGTTGTAGTAGTAGTACCTAGTAAGTATTGATTATTAAAAAAAATATATATTAATATGTATTTACGTGGACAGTGTATAGCTATTTGTGTTTAAATGAACAGTACATTATGATGAGGATATCATCGAGATATCTATGTGTGTATTAGTTAGGTGGTGTATATATGGGACGCGGACGTGAATTCATTGTCATATTCATTAAATATATTTCAAGAACTTGGACGTTCACTAATGTTACATAATGCAGACGTACATTATCTAAGTATATAAAATATTTTCTATATATAAATAATACATTTTACCTATCATACGGATAAACGTCCAGGTCGGACTCGTCCGTTCGGTGATGAGAGAGTGGTATAACGCGAACGTGTTTTACGAAGGTTCAGTTTTAATCGTTCAATGCGGCCGTAAGATGTATTATTAACAAAGATATGTTGACACGTTTCAGGCTCGATATACTCGTCGTTGTATAATCTATTGTTTTAACACGAAACGTTATGTTTTATAGAGAAAAATACATTTTGAACTGAACACTAGGTATGCAAGGTAGACAGTCGAGAAAATAAAACACGATACCGTCACAGCGGTACGATCGTTTCAAGTGAAACACATATAGAACGTTGGTCACTTTCATTATGTACATAAAAATATAGTTTTAACATTATTTCTCATGAGATAAGTATTGTAAAATGTTAGTTTTTTAGATCGGTGTTAGTGAAAAGTACGAACAGTTCATACGAGAAAACGTCCCGCGACAGAACGGCTCTCGTTACGGTAAAGCTTCGAGGTACCTTAGCGATTGGCGTTCCACATATAGTGGCGACATCTACGTCGATTGAACATTATTATCTATCGCATACACATTTCTTACGAGTCGTACGAACTGGTGTACTTGTATTATTATTATTAATAATAATAAATTATATTAACAACAACACAACAATGGCAGACACAGCAGTCGCAACCGAAGCTCCCGCTCCAGCAACGAGTGCGAAGAAGGCCGCAAGACAATCGGGCGGAGGTGCCGGCGCCGGTGCTAAAAAACCCAAAGCTAAACCCACTCATCCCAAGACATCGGAAATGGTGAACAACGCTATCAAGGAGATGAAGGAACGCAGCGGATCATCCCTACAGGCGATCAAAAAATATATCGCCGCTCATTACAAGGTCGACGCCGAGAAGTTGGCGCCGTTCATAAGGAAATATTTAAAGAGCGCCGTAGAATCGGGTGCTCTCATCCAGACCAAAGGCAAGGGCGCGTCCGGATCGTTCAAGTTGGAATCCAAATCCTCCTCGGCGAAGAAACCGAGCGCCAACGCCGGCGCTGGCAAGTCCGCCGGCGGCAAAAAGGAATCCGCGGCGGCATCGAAGGGAGTCGCCAAGAAGGCCACCGCATCGGCGGCAGGCGCTAAGACAAAGAAGGCCGCCGCCGCAGCTGCCGCTTCCGCATCCGGATCACCGTCCAAGTCCTCTAAGGCGTCTTCGGCTACGAAAGACAAGAAGACGGCGGCCGCCAAAAAGAAGCCTGCCGCTAAGAAAGCCGCCGCTTCCGCCGCCCCGGCGAAAGCTAAGGCAGCACCCAAGGCCAAGAAGACCGCCAAACCCCCCACTAAGAAACCAAAGGCACCTAAACCTAAGAAGGCAGCAGCGACACCCACCAAGGCGTCGAAGCCCGCCGCCAAGAAAACGGCCGCAGCCAAGAAGTAAACGTGTCATCGTGTTTATTGGTGGTGGTGATGATGGCCGTGAAAGCCGCTACTGTTTGTCGTGTCGGTGGTGGTGGTGGTGCGTCAAACTATCGCTCGCGAATGTTACGACGTACCTACCTACTAAATACACCGGCGCAAACAGATATATGAAACAGAACAACGACAACACAAAACAGCCCTTTTCAGGGCTAACAATATATTCGTGAACGTGTGTGTTAACAACACATATTCGTTTCTAGACGACACAGACAAAGTCTCTCTAACATACACACACACACTCTACTTATTAAATAAAATTTATGAAAAATACAATCTACTCTACTCACACACCGCGGACAAACCACCAACATACCTAATTTATAAAACAATTATTAACAACTTAAATATTACTTTCTTAAAATTAATATACATAAAGGTAACCTAACCTAATTATGTAGTTACATATTACCTACTACATACAACAACAACAATAGATACCCACTCTACTTCTCATCAATACATACTACTACATAATATTATTATATAAGTACATAGAAAACACCTAAACTTCGAAACAAATATACGCAGATCACATACAAACATTTGGTCCGACCCGGGAATCGAACCCGAGACCTCTTCGAGATCAGCAAGCACCCGCCGCATACACATACACAATATATCTACATAAAGTAATGTAAATAACAATAACAACAATATTATATGGCGGCGCTCTGTGTGTAGTGTAGTAGTAGTCTCGAACGAGCGGCGCGACACCGCCCGACTGCCCGACTCTATCTATCTACGTATATACCTACACCTACAATCTTACTCCCTTATTATATTACCCATATAATAATATGTAAATACTCAGCTACCATACTATAAATACCATAATACATTACATATTTATATTCAAACTACTGACTATAACGAACATCTAACATTATCTAACTACATACTACATACACTAACTAACTAACTATCTAACTAACCAACCAACCAATACATATGTATATATTTCAAACTTATTTATTGTCTACTTATTTTATACATCATACAGATATTATGAATTTTTAAACACACATACTAATTATTCCTTCCTTCCTTCTTAATTTTCAATATGAAAATCACAACAACAAAATATCACACATTACATTTTAAAAAAAGAATAAAAATCCACCTATTCGCACAGTGCACGTTGCACGACTGAATACTTTTTTGTTTTTTTTTTTTTCTTCTATTCTTTAATTTCGCGCTAAAAGTTGTGCTAATTTTTTTTTTTAATTAATAAATCGATTGTGGCGCCATTATATTGATATAACACATCGGTCCCCTCTACTGAACTAACATTGTGCCATTATTGATTGGCCGGCTCCCTACGTTGGTGTACGTTCGAGTAGTCCCGGGAGGTTATATAATATAAATACACCCGTATCGCATCGTCTGACAACAGTCTGTCGTTAGCATTCGTACGTTGCGCACGCAACTTACGGCTCTCCTATTCGTATTTCAAAGCGTTCTCTACAACTACAAACAACATGTCCGGCCGCGGCAAAGGTGGAAAAGTAAAGGGAAAGGCAAAGTCACGTTCAAACCGTGCTGGACTACAGTTTCCGGTCGGTCGTATACACAGACTGCTGCGTAATGGCAATTACGCCGAGCGCGTCGGTGCCGGGGCACCGGTCTATCTCGCCGCAGTGATGGAATACTTGGCCGCCGAAGTCCTCGAGTTGGCCGGCAACGCCGCCAGGGACAACAAGAAGACCAGGATCATACCTCGTCACCTTCAATTGGCGATCCGGAACGACGAGGAGTTGAACAAACTTCTCTCCGGCGTGACGATCGCTCAGGGAGGTGTCCTACCTAACATTCAGGCCGTTCTCTTGCCCAAGAAGACCGAGAAGAAGGCCTAAGCGGATGGATCACCTAATAATCTGCCAGTGCTATATTAAAGAACAACATGTAGCTGTTCGTCGGCTCGATGGACGTGTGCGTGTTTGTATAGGTACATACATACCTACTAATCACTTTATATTATGTATGTTCCTATACTCATATCTAGCGCACACATTAACACACACAAAGTCGAGAATAAAGAGGAACAATATATATAAAAGGCCCTTTTCAGGGCCACAATACGTATCATAGTCCAATTTAAAAATGATACCATTACACATGGTATTATTATGTATAGACTGTTTCTGTTGTAACACGATAAGTCGAAAAGCAATATAACCAACCAACACCTACATACATTACATTTTAACGTAAAGTCATCATCATTCATATATGGACGAACATGTAACAATAAAATAAATGGGTTCAATATAATAATACTTATTAGGTATATGTATGTACATTTATTATGAACAAGACAGATGCGATGCGACGCGACGTAACTAGTCATAATAATAGTATGCACTGTGCTAAAACTACTACTAGGTATCAGTACAGATTTTACAGATTTGTAAGTTGTGTATTATGCAATGAGTATATATATAATTGTGTGATTATTTTACAATTACAATAAAAAAAAAAAAAAAAAAAAAAAACGAGGTACGGGAAATGAAATAAATAAAATAATTTTAACACAATACAATTAATTTATATATATATATATATATATATGTGTAATATATTGTAATAAGTAGGTACATTATTATTGAGCCTATTGTCTTTGAAATATGTATGCATTAAAGACGTCGACAACACGAGCTATTACCCCGATTAGCACCATCCCCCTCCCCCTCCCCCCCTCCCCCCTTCGCCCCGCACCCGGTGCGGTTGTGCGGTGCTGTCTCGTTCTTAGAGAAGCGTTGTACTGTAATTTCGAATCCGACGATTGGTCGAGGCTTGCGATAGAGCTCGTTCAACGGGCCGAGGGCGGGGTGTGCTCGGCTCAATATATATTAACGTGATCGATGTGCACGCACTACATTCTGCGTGAGAACGCCGAACTGTACGGACGATTTCGTCGCATATTGTGCACATCCGTCTATCATCAACTAGATAATCTGCTAACATGCCGCCCAAGACAAGTGGAAAGGCAGCCAAAAAATCTGGCAAGGCCCAAAAGAACATCTCCAAGACCGACAAGAAAAAGAAGAAGCACAAGAGGAAGGAGAGCTACGCTATCTATATCTACAAGGTGCTCAAACAGGTCCACCCCGACACCGGTATCTCGAGTAAGGCTATGTCTATCATGAACTCGTTCGTGAACGACATCTTCGAACGTATCGCCGCCGAAGCGTCGCGCCTCGCTCATTACAACAAGAGGTCCACGATCACATCCAGGGAGGTGCAGACCTCTGTGAGGCTTCTACTGCCGGGCGAGCTCGCCAAGCACGCTGTCAGCGAGGGCACCAAAGCCGTCACCAAGTACACAAGCTCCAAGTGAGGAAGCCACAAACACCAACAACAACCATCACCATCATCATCGCACACACTTAGGTGTGTTGTGTATGTGAGAGATTCCTCGAAAGCATAGTAAAAGGCCCTTTTCAGGGCCACAATTTATTTCATATTATAACCTATAATTATAATGTTTCTGAAAACAATCAAAAGTCACACACACTCACAAACACGCTCCCAAATTAACGCGACATACATACATACATAGTTATATACATATTTTACTTTGTAAGATGATTGCTTGCCTTTGATGACGATGATAAATTTTATGATGTGTGCATATATAATAATAATAATAAACATAGATAACTATTTTGAATTAAGTTAGTATGTCAATTAATATAAATAATCAATTATTTGTAAGTTGTTACTACTTACTGTTAATGAACAAGTAAGTTATGTAAAGTAAATTTGGACATAATATGTTTGTAGTGTATATTTTATTACATTTCATTTACATCAGTCCTGTACGAATAGATCTGTAAATACGTAAATCGTGTAATCGTGAAAAAAAAAAAAAAAAAACTAGATGGCGTTGTGTGTAGGTAATGTGTTCGAATTTTAATATACGTACATATTACGTACATAAATATATATAGAACTTTTTTTTTTTCTTTTTTTTTTTTTTTTTTTATTATTATGCATATAGGTACACAACGGTCGATGGCTAGCGGAGTGGTGGCTGTGTATATGCTATGCGAGTTAGCAACGCGAGCGAGCGAGCGAGCGTACGTACGAACACTGTGGACTGTTGTGACCGCCCGCCCGTGTTGCTCGCGCACGAACACTATATAAATATCGCAGGGGGCTGCGTTCACGTCGCATTCGCTATCGTGCTGTCGTATTGTAACGACGTCCCTAACGTTCGTGTGTTTCTTTCTCAACAAACAACTCTCGTACAATGGCTCGTACCAAGCAGACTGCTCGCAAATCTACCGGTGGCAAGGCTCCCAGAAAACAACTCGCCACCAAAGCTGCCCGCAAGAGTGCGCCTGCCACCGGCGGTGTGAAGAAGCCACATCGCTACAGGCCCGGCACAGTGGCACTTCGTGAGATCCGTCGCTACCAGAAGAGTACTGAACTCTTAATCCGCAAGCTTCCGTTCCAGCGTTTGGTTCGTGAGATCGCTCAAGACTTCAAGACCGATCTGCGTTTCCAAAGCTCTGCCGTTATGGCTCTACAGGAGGCTAGCGAGGCTTATTTGGTCGGTCTCTTCGAGGACACCAACCTTTGCGCAATTCACGCTAAACGCGTCACCATTATGCCAAAGGACATCCAATTGGCCCGCAGAATCCGAGGTGAACGCGCTTAAGATCTATCAATCTTATTCACCACACCACGGCACAGCACAGCACAGCAACCACCACCGCAACTACTGCTCTACTATACTATACAGCGCGCGCTGTGTGTCTCGGTGACGAAACATCAAAAGGCCCTTTTCAGGGCCACACACATTTCATATATTTGTTTGCAATGCAATAAATATGTTTCAAATGAACAGAGAACTCCCAACATCACAACACATTTATATAACAATATAATAAAAAATAATACCTATACCTAATTCAAACAACAATAGAGACAGATGAGGTGTTCATAGATAAATACACGTGCATTATAATAATAATATTAATTAGGTAACTAAAATTGTGTACACACATAATATGCATTATATTAATCGAGTTTGATAGCTATTTTTTTTTTTTTCTTTATATCTTTTGCATCTTCATCGTATTAATATGAACGTATGTAACTAGATAGGTGGTGATAGGTGAAAATAATATAACTACATACATTAATTAATTTATATTTCTCAGAACCATAAAGGCTAAACATATGTATACAATAAAGGGATCTATCTACATATATAATAAATAATATATATATATATATATATATATATATATATATATATATATATATATATATATATATATAAAATTATGTGTGTGTGTGTGTGTGTGTGTGTACTGATTTACAATATATATACGTGTACTTATAGTACTATGTATATACATAAGTATTTATAAATATAATTCATTTTATGAAAAATATAGATAATAACAATAAGAAACATCGAAAATACAAACAGTACTACCTCTCGACGAATACCTAACAGAACACCGAAAACACGGCCACCACGGCCTATCGTAGCAACAGCGGCAGCCTGCAGCCGCTGTTGTGGAGTACGGGCACGGCGCGCGCGCGCGCTCGCACGCCTCACCCGTACTCTATATAAAGAGCGATCATTGAAAATTTTGTATTCAGTCGTTCGCCAGCGCTCGCCGTGTAACAACGTGTGTGCGCACGCTATTCTACTGAAACTTCACTAACAAGAACACACAAAACAACAAGATGACCGGACGTGGTAAGGGAGGAAAAGGTCTGGGGAAAGGAGGAGCCAAGCGTCATAGGAAAGTACTCCGTGATAACATCCAGGGTATCACGAAGCCGGCGATCCGTCGTCTCGCTCGCAGAGGTGGTGTCAAACGTATTTCGGGTCTCATCTACGAAGAGACTCGCGGTGTTCTCAAGGTGTTCCTCGAAAACGTCATCCGCGACGCCGTCACCTACACCGAACACGCCAAGAGGAAGACCGTCACCGCCATGGACGTAGTCTACGCTCTGAAACGTCAAGGTCGCACCCTCTACGGTTTCGGTGGTTAAGTTTAACAGCAACCGGCCGAGATCCGCGAGCGTATACGCGCCCCTCTTGTGTACACCGCACCACCTACACATAATACTGTACGTGTACATACCACATATACAACATCGACGCGTGCGCGTTACGCCATCATCATCAATTAATGATGATGATATAAACAAAAGGCCCTTTTCAGGGCCGCATACAATTCCTGTGCTCTATTATTATGTATTTTAAATATATATATTTAAAAGCATGTTTCTTTTGAACAACAAGTCGATCACACACATAAAATATAATAAGTAGGTACATATTATATAGATAGGTAGATAGATTTGTTTTGTAATTTCTTTTTGAACGAACGTTACAATATATTATACTAATTAGAAATTATTTATAACATTACATTCATATGGATACTTACCGAGAGGACGTTGCGTTGTAGATATGACCATCTAATAATATTCTTCTTATGTAGGCTCGTAGAGTTGAACTGAAAGAAAAACAAAATATACAGTTTATGTTAAAAAAAAATATATATTAATAGATAACAATAGGTAGGAACAGGTAAACAGAAACATGTTATATTGTTGTGTTAAGTAAGTTAGTTACACACACGCATACCCATCGTGAATCTGTGTTTTAAAACTATTTAACTAGACGCCAACAAATAGGTATTTTATATCATGAAAGTTGGTTTCGTTAAAACTATATTTTCGTACTTAAATTAAAAATTATCATGTCCTTAGAACACTAGATAACGATGCATATCTACATATTGTATATAATATGTATTGTTATTTTTTAATGAATATATATTAAGTATGTTTAATATATATGTATACAATTCTTAGTAGTTGTAGTAGTAGTACCTAGTAAGTATTGATTATTAAAAAAAATATATATTAATATGTATTTACGTGGACAGTGTATAGCTATTTGTGTTTAAATGAACAGTACATTATGATGAGGATATCATCGAGATATCTATGTGTGTATTAGTTAGGTGGTGTATATATGGGACGCGGACGTGAATTCATTGTCATATTCATTAAATATATTTCAAGAACTTGGACGTTCACTAATGTTACATAATGCAGACGTACATTATCTAAGTATATAAAATATTTTCTATATATAAATAATACATTTTACCTATCATACGGATAAACGTCCAGGTCGGACTCGTCCGTTCGGTGATGAGAGAGTGGTATAACGCGAACGTGTTTTACGAAGGTTCAGTTTTAATCGTTCAATGCGGCCGTAAGATGTATTATTAACAAAGATATGTTGACACGTTTCAGGCTCGATATACTCGTCGTTGTATAATCTATTGTTTTAACACGAAACGTTATGTTTTATAGAGAAAAATACATTTTGAACTGAACACTAGGTATGCAAGGTAGACAGTCGAGAAAATAAAACACGATACCGTCACAGCGGTACGATCGTTTCAAGTGAAACACATATAGAACGTTGGTCACTTTCATTATGTACATAAAAATATAGTTTTAACATTATTTCTCATGAGATAAGTATTGTAAAATGTTAGTTTTTTAGATCGGTGTTAGTGAAAAGTACGAACAGTTCATACGAGAAAACGTCCCGCGACAGAACGGCTCTCGTTACGGTAAAGCTTCGAGGTACCTTAGCGATTGGCGTTCCACATATAGTGGCGACATCTACGTCGATTGAACATTATTATCTATCGCATACACATTTCTTACGAGTCGTACGAACTGGTGTACTTGTATTATTATTATTAATAATAATAAATTATATTAACAACAACACAACAATGGCAGACACAGCAGTCGCAACCGAAGCTCCCGCTCCAGCAACGAGTGCGAAGAAGGCCGCAAGACAATCGGGCGGAGGTGCCGGCGCCGGTGCTAAAAAACCCAAAGCTAAACCCACTCATCCCAAGACATCGGAAATGGTGAACAACGCTATCAAGGAGATGAAGGAACGCAGCGGATCATCCCTACAGGCGATCAAAAAATATATCGCCGCTCATTACAAGGTCGACGCCGAGAAGTTGGCGCCGTTCATAAGGAAATATTTAAAGAGCGCCGTAGAATCGGGTGCTCTCATCCAGACCAAAGGCAAGGGCGCGTCCGGATCGTTCAAGTTGGAATCCAAATCCTCCTCGGCGAAGAAACCGAGCGCCAACGCCGGCGCTGGCAAGTCCGCCGGCGGCAAAAAGGAATCCGCGGCGGCATCGAAGGGAGTCGCCAAGAAGGCCACCGCATCGGCGGCAGGCGCTAAGACAAAGAAGGCCGCCGCCGCAGCTGCCGCTTCCGCATCCGGATCACCGTCCAAGTCCTCTAAGGCGTCTTCGGCTACGAAAGACAAGAAGACGGCGGCCGCCAAAAAGAAGCCTGCCGCTAAGAAAGCCGCCGCTTCCGCCGCCCCGGCGAAAGCTAAGGCAGCACCCAAGGCCAAGAAGACCGCCAAACCCCCCACTAAGAAACCAAAGGCACCTAAACCTAAGAAGGCAGCAGCGACACCCACCAAGGCGTCGAAGCCCGCCGCCAAGAAAACGGCCGCAGCCAAGAAGTAAACGTGTCATCGTGTTTATTGGTGGTGGTGATGATGGCCGTGAAAGCCGCTACTGTTTGTCGTGTCGGTGGTGGTGGTGGTGCGTCAAACTATCGCTCGCGAATGTTACGACGTACCTACCTACTAAATACACCGGCGCAAACAGATATATGAAACAGAACAACGACAACACAAAACAGCCCTTTTCAGGGCTAACAATATATTCGTGAACGTGTGTGTTAACAACACATATTCGTTTCTAGACGACACAGACAAAGTCTCTCTAACATACACACACACACTCTACTTATTAAATAAAATTTATGAAAAATACAATCTACTCTACTCACACACCGCGGACAAACCACCAACATACCTAATTTATAAAACAATTATTAACAACTTAAATATTACTTTCTTAAAATTAATATACATAAAGGTAACCTAACCTAATTATGTAGTTACATATTACCTACTACATACAACAACAACAATAGATACCCACTCTACTTCTCATCAATACATACTACTACATAATATTATTATATAAGTACATAGAAAACACCTAAACTTCGAAACAAATATACGCAGATCACATACAAACATTTGGTCCGACCCGGGAATCGAACCCGAGACCTCTTCGAGATCAGCAAGCACCCGCCGCATACACATACACAATATATCTACATAAAGTAATGTAAATAACAATAACAACAATATTATATGGCGGCGCTCTGTGTGTAGTGTAGTAGTAGTCTCGAACGAGCGGCGCGACACCGCCCGACTGCCCGACTCTATCTATCTACGTATATACCTACACCTACAATCTTACTCCCTTATTATATTACCCATATAATAATATGTAAATACTCAGCTACCATACTATAAATACCATAATACATTACATATTTATATTCAAACTACTGACTATAACGAACATCTAACATTATCTAACTACATACTACATACACTAACTAACTAACTATCTAACTAACCAACCAACCAATACATATGTATATATTTCAAACTTATTTATTGTCTACTTATTTTATACATCATACAGATATTATGAATTTTTAAACACACATACTAATTATTCCTTCCTTCCTTCTTAATTTTCAATATGAAAATCACAACAACAAAATATCACACATTACATTTTAAAAAAAGAATAAAAATCCACCTATTCGCACAGTGCACGTTGCACGACTGAATACTTTTTTGTTTTTTTTTTTTTTTTCTTCTATTCTTTAATTTCGCGCTAAAAGTTGTGCTAATTTTTTTTTTTAATTAATAAATCGATTGTGGCGCCATTATATTGATATAACACATCGGTCCCCTCTACTGAACTAACATTGTGCCATTATTGATTGGCCGGCTCCCTACGTTGGTGTACGTTCGAGTAGTCCCGGGAGGTTATATAATATAAATACACCCGTATCGCATCGTCTCCTCACGATTAGGTCCCCTCACGATTAGGTCCCATTGACTCGGGCTTCTCCTCCCCTAACAAACGGATCATAGACTGGAAGCGGCTCGGGAGTAAACTCGAGTCGGTCTCGTCTGTGCATCTCGACAAAATACCAGACCACATTAACAACCACGAGGACACAACAGGGGCGATCGACTGCCTCACAGAGCACGTGCAATCGTTAATAAACGACTGCACTCGGGAGGCACCAGCGACGGGCGACCGTAGATGGTGCTTACCCGACGACATACGTGACCTGCTGAGGCGGAAGAACGCCGCCGTACGTGCCTACGACAGACACCCCTGCGAGGAACACCGATTAAGATTACGTACACTAGAACGCACAACTAAAACACGCATTAACGAAATGCGTCAACAGAGGTGGGACAACACTCTAAAAAACTTAGAGCCCACCCACACAGCCTTCTGGCAACTAGCACGTACACTAAAGAAAGATGTAGTCAGCACTATGCCACCGTTGCACAGGTCAAATCAACCACCGGCTTTTGACGACACAGAAAAAGCCGAATGTCTCGCCGACAGCCTGGAGCGCCAATGTACGCCGAGTGTAATACACTACGACGCTAGGCACACAAGCTACATAGATACCGAAGTGGACCGGAGAGCCTCACTCCCGGCGCCACCTACGGCAAACGAGCAAGACATCACACAGGTCACACCTGATGAGGTCAAAACGATTGTCAAGAGTCTTAACACTCGTAAGGCACCCGGCTCGGATGGTATCACGAATAGGGTCATTAGGTTATTTCCTGATAGGCTATTAGTCCTTCTGACGTTCATATTTAACGCAGCGCTCACCAACAATATCTTTCCACAACAATGGAAAGAAGCCGTGGTTATTGGGATACCCAAACCCGGCAAACCGAAATCCGAGCCGTCTAGTTATCGCCCGATCAGTCTGCTTAAAGGATTAGGTAAGATTTACGAGCGCCTAGTATACAATAGGCTGAAAGCATATGCCGATGACAAGGGTCTCATACCTCACGAGCAATTCGGTTTTCGTACCAAACACTCGTGTGTCCAACAAGTGCACCGCATTGTCGAATACACTAGTGATCATCTCATGAGAAACCATTTCGTAGGAGCACTCTTCTTCGACGTAGCGAAAGCTTTCGACAAAGTGTGGCACAACGGCTTACTTTATAAGCTCTTCACCATGGGAGTGCCACACAGTCTCGTGCTCATCATACGTGACTACTTGTCGGACCGAAGCTTTCGCTACCGCGTAGAAGGCTCACTGTCCTCCCCACACTCCATTAGCGCGGGCGTCCCGCAAGGCTCAGTGCTCTCCCCTCTGCTCTTCACGCTGTACACCAGCGACGTCCCACGTCATCGGCTCGTGCAGACAGCACTTTTCGCAGACGACACAGCCATTTATTGTTCAGGACAAAACCCTACGACAGTAGCTAGGAAACTCCAGACCGCAGCCGACTGCCTCAGTGCTTGGTTTCGGAAATGGAGAATAGAAGTCAACCCCGAGAAGAGCCAGGCGGTGCTGTTTCACAGGAGACGGCTAAGCCTGTATCCCCCGGAGAAGACCACACAGATTAGGATGTTTGGCACGCCTATCCCTTGGGAAAGACAGGCCAAATATTTAGGTATAACTCTTGACGATCGTCTGACCTTCATCCCACACATTAGGGCAGTTCGAAATAGGGCCGCTTTCGTGTTAGGACGTTTACACAACTTAGTTAACTCACGATCAAAACTATCACTAAAAAACAAGGTTAGATTATACACGTCATGCGTTAGGCCGATCATGACTTATGGTAGCATAGTATTTGCACACATTCATCAACACAGGATCCATAGGTTACAAACATTACAAAATAAATTCATGCGCCGAGCTACGGGAGCACCGTGGTATGTGCGTAATGTCGAACTTCATATCGACCTACGACTGCCGACTATCAGGCAATTCATGAAACAGTGCTCTCTTAGCTACTTTGACTCTGCTTCGACTCACCCCAACCCTCTAGTGGTTGCGGCTAGTAATTACACACCAAGCACAATCTCACGTATACGTAGGCCTAAACACGTTTTAGTAGACCTTAACGACGACACTACACTCGCTCAACAGAGAGCGCACACAGCTCGCGCAGCTATCACAAATCGTCCGCGGTTTCGCCCCCGCCGTCGGGGTCGAAACACGCGCCGCGCTAATAATAATTACGTAAATGTGGGTCTTGGTCGCCCTAGTTTGCCAGCAACGCCCCAAGCCGAGGTTCGTACCCCACATGGGGTGCCCTTGGGCGATGTTGCTTAAAGAATGACAGGTTGAGAGCCCTCAGCGCTCACCTTAAGTCCGCGTAAGACTGTAGAGGCCATCTGAGGCCAACAGTCATACATCCTTCAAAAAAAAAAAAAAAAAAAAAAAATATCGCATCGTCTGACAACAGTCTGTCGTTAGCATTCGTACGTTGCGCACGCAACTTACGGCTCTCCTATTCGTATTTCAAAGCGTTCTCTACAACTACAAACAACATGTCCGGCCGCGGCAAAGGTGGAAAAGTAAAGGGAAAGGCAAAGTCACGTTCAAACCGTGCTGGACTACAGTTTCCGGTCGGTCGTATACACAGACTGCTGCGTAATGGCAATTACGCCGAGCGCGTCGGTGCCGGGGCACCGGTCTATCTCGCCGCAGTGATGGAATACTTGGCCGCCGAAGTCCTCGAGTTGGCCGGCAACGCCGCCAGGGACAACAAGAAGACCAGGATCATACCTCGTCACCTTCAATTGGCGATCCGGAACGACGAGGAGTTGAACAAACTTCTCTCCGGCGTGACGATCGCTCAGGGAGGTGTCCTACCTAACATTCAGGCCGTTCTCTTGCCCAAGAAGACCGAGAAGAAGGCCTAAGCGGATGGATCACCTAATAATCTGCCAGTGCTATATTAAAGAACAACATGTAGCTGTTCGTCGGCTCGATGGACGTGTGCGTGTTTGTATAGGTACATACATACCTACTAATCACTTTATATTATGTATGTTCCTATACTCATATCTAGCGCACACATTAACACACACAAAGTCGAGAATAAAGAGGAACAATATATATAAAAGGCCCTTTTCAGGGCCACAATACGTATCATAGTCCAATTTAAAAATGATACCATTACACATGGTATTATTATGTATAGACTGTTTCTGTTGTAACACGATAAGTCGAAAAGCAATATAACCAACCAACACCTACATACATTACATTTTAACGTAAAGTCATCATCATTCATATATGGACGAACATGTAACAATAAAATAAATGGGTTCAATATAATAATACTTATTAGGTATATGTATGTACATTTATTATGAACAAGACAGATGCGATGCGACGCGACGTAACTAGTCATAATAATAGTATGCACTGTGCTAAAACTACTACTAGGTATCAGTACAGATTTTACAGATTTGTAAGTTGTGTATTATGCAATGAGTATATATATAATTGTGTGATTATTTTACAATTACAATAAAAAAAAAAAAAAAAAAAAAAAACGAGGTACGGGAAATGAAATAAATAAAATAATTTTAACACAATACAATTAATTTATATATATATATATATATATATGTGTAATATATTGTAATAAGTAGGTACATTATTATTGAGCCTATTGTCTTTGAAATATGTATGCATTAAAGACGTCGACAACACGAGCTATTACCCCGATTAGCACCATCCCCCTCCCCCTCCCCCCTCCCCCCTTCGCCCCGCACCCGGTGCGGTTGTGCGGTGCTGTCTCGTTCTTAGAGAAGCGTTGTACTGTAATTTCGAAATCACTACATCACTCGCCCGCTGACCGCCGTCCTGCGCGGTCGTCTCTCTGCTGCAAGCCGACTCGTCGAGCGCTCCGCTACGCACCGACGCCTCGCTCTCCGCTACGCACCGAAGCCCTGCGCTACGTGCCACGCCCCCACCGCACCGCACCCGTCGCTGTCGCCCTCGATAGCGTACAGGTGTGCGCCTACATCACACGGCGACCGTTGGGATTGTCCATAGCGTGTATTCGCGCGCTTTTGGTCGCCCGTTCGAGCGCTGCGTGTGTGGGCCCAGGTGATTGCGCAACAATTAGTAACGTTCTTTTTAGAGCGTGAAAGTTGTTTCGCGATTCACCGCGCAACTTAGGCCCGTATAATTAACGTTGTATTTTTCAATACAACGTAGATTGTACGGCGCTATATAGAAGCGCGTGTTTTGAATTGAACAGCTCCAAGTCACTTGACCCCTTCAGGGTAATACCTCGGTGGAAACCTAACGGTGCCAACGAAGCCGAGAGAGCGGTGACCCGACCCGCCGGCTTTGCCCCTTCAGGGTAAAGCAAAAGTCGGACGGGGCTAGACCACTCGGCCTTGGGGGGTCCCCTAGTCGAGACTAGCCGTCGCCCATCTCCAAACCCTCCGTTCCCGCACGCCATCCATCCCCCGGTGGTAAGTTTGGGTGTGCCGGCCTACCAGGGCCTATACCACCCCTCCACCAGGGCTGCTAGGAACCCTTCGCACAATAAGATCGGCGAAGGGAGCTCAAGCTTAGGGCTCATTATTTAAGTACAAACCTCCCGACCTAACCCGGTTGGGAGGATTACAGACACAGACACCCCCGGGCCCTTCCCGCCCGAGGTCTAGGCATCCTAGTATAGATATAGACATGGATCTGAGGTTGGAGGACGTCCTCTTAGACGAGGAGGTCTATGCCTTCCTCAAAGTTAGGTTCGGGGACCGTATTCCCCCTCCAGCATTAGTACAACACTATGCTAACGAAATGGAGGTCGTCACCGACCCCCAAACCGATGATGATGATGAGTCGGAGTCGCAGTCACAGCCCGAGGACCCTCCCTCAGAGAGTTCCTCGGACTGCTCAGAAGCCTCCACATACACAATGGTTTCTAGCAAAAGTTCGAAGCGTAAGGCCGCGGCCGCCAAAAACCCTAGCAAAAAGGGAAAGAAAGACGGGTCACCCGCCTCTTCAAGGCCTGACTCGCCAAAGCCCGCCTCTTCAAGGCCCTCCCCCGCCCCCGTCGCCTCTTCAAGGCCCTCCCCCGCCCCCGTCGCCTCATCAAGGCCCCCCCCCGCTGCCTCTTCAAGGCCCCCCCCCACCGCCGGCGCCTCCGTCAATAGGCCCCCTGCCTCCCCAAGGCCCGCTTCGCCAGCCTCCCCCTCTGGGAGTGGCAACGCCCCCTCTTCCGCTCGCAAGAGCCCGCCTCCTCTATACGTACAAGACAAGTCCAAATGGACTAATATCTCTTCATGGTGCAATGAGCGCCGTATCACCTACCACTCCGCCCGTAGTACCCAACAGGGTATTAAAGTCTCAGTGGCCACCTCCGATGACCACAGAGCCTTGTCAAGGCTCCTTCGGGAAAGGGAAATCCCTTTCCACACCTATACCCTCCCTGAGGAAAAGCTTCTGCGGGTCGTCATCCGCAATGTCCCCAAGGAACTCTCTCCTGGGGAAATCAAGGAGTCCCTCGTGGCCCAAAATTATCCTGTGTGCGAAGTGCACAGAATGATCAAAGGCCGCAGCCAGTTGCCATATGACATGGTAATTGTTTCACTGGAGGACAGCAATGCGGGGAAGGATATCTTCAAGATGTCTTCCGTCTGCGGGCTGTCCGGCATCACGATCGAACCTCCACGCCGTCCAAGCGTTCCCTCACAGTGCCATCGTTGCCAAATGTATGGCCACTCTGCGAGGAACTGTTTCGCGCGACCCAGGTGCGTGAAGTGCCTGGGAGACCACGCTACGGCCGAATGCAAACGGCCCAAGGACAGGGCCCAATGCTCAGAGCCTGTCGCGTGTGTCCTGTGCGGCGAAACAGGACACCCCGCCAACTACAGGGGCTGCCCACGCGCGCCCAAAGCTCCCAAGGCGAAAGGCCCTCAGCCTCCTCGCCAAGCCCCTCCCCCCCCATTATACCGCCCAGCTCCCCCCCCTAGCACTAATGCCTGGGTGGCTCGCAGTAGAAAGACGGAGGAAGCCTTCCCCGCCCTACAACAAGACAAGACAAGACAAGGACAAACTCCTCTTCCCCCCGGTAAGTCTATGCCCATAAGGCAAACACAGACTGACGGACCGACCAGACCGGTAGCACCTGTGGCCAAACCGGCATCGCTGCCTCTCACACAAGCAGCACAAATAGACCCAGATCTCAATCTGGTAGCTAGATTTGCTAGCTTTATCGACTACAACGAGTTACGTCAACTCGCTGGCCTAATAAGGCAAAATGAGGGCAACCCCCTCGGCTTACTCAATGTAAGCATTAGATACTCGAGCATGCTCGAGAAATTAGGCTCTTTTAAAGTGAATCCTTAAATGGATTACACAAACACTGGCAGAGTCAAACCACGATCACTCAAGTTAGGGTTCTTCAACGCCAACGGTATATCGACACAAAAACACGAAATAGGTGAGTTCCTTAAGAACCACCAACTCGACATCTTGCTAGTGCAAGAGACCTTTTTGAAACCATCACAGAGGAACCCTAACATCGCGAACTACTGTGTAGTGCGCAATGATAGGCTCAACTCCCCCCTAGGGGGAACTCTAATCTATTACAAAAGGTCCTTGCACTGCATGCCTATGGATCCACCTGCACTGACATACATTGAGGCTTCAGTATGCAGGCTGGCAATGACGGGTCATCAACCCATAACAATAGTGTCGGCTTATCTCTCACCTAGCACATCCGCTAACGGAGGAAAGCAACTACTCGAGAGCGACCTCAGGGCACTGTTTGACATGAGCAGTTCAGTTATTATCGCTGGCGATCTCAACGCCAAGAACACACGGTGGAACTGCGTCGCAACCAACAGCAGGGGCAGAACCCTGGAGTCGCTGTCGAGCTCGCTGGTCTTCGACATCATTACACCACTAGGACCAACACACTACCCGACCAACGTGACTCACAGACCTGACATTTTGGACGTGGCACTCCTGAAGAACATAGGCCTGCGCCTGTGTTCTATAGAAGTGTTACACGAATTAACATCAGACCATAGGCCTGTAGTCATAGAGTTCGCCTCACGACTAGGTCCCATTGACTCGGGCTTCTCCTCCCCTAACAAACGGATCATAGACTGGAAGCGGCTCGGGAGTAAACTCGAGTCGGTCTCGTCTGTGCATCTCGACAAAATACCAGACCACATTAACAGCCACGAGGACACAACAGGGGCAATCGACTGCCTCACAGAGCACGTGCAATCGTTAATAAACGACTGCACTCGGGAGGCACCAGCGACGGGCGACCGTAGATGGTGCTTACCCGACGACATACGTGACCTGCTGAGGCGGAAGAACGCCGCTGTACGTGCCTACGACAGACACCCCTGCGAGGAACATCGAATAAGATTACGTGCTCTAGAACGCACAACAAAAACACGAATTAGCGAAATGCGTCAACAGAGGTGGGACAACACTCTAAAAAACTTAGAGCCCACCCACACAGCCTTTTGGCAACTAGCACGCACATTGAAGAGAGATGTAGTCAGCACTATGCCACCGTTGCACAGACAGAACCAACTACCGGCTTTCGACGACACGGAAAAAGCCGAATGTCTCGCCGACAGCCTGGAGCGCCAATGTACGCCGAGTGTAATACACTACGACGCAAGGCACACAAGCTACATAGATACCGAAGTGGACCGGAGAGCCTCACTCCCGGCGCCACCTACGGCAAACGAGCAAGACATCACACAGGTCACACCTGATGAGGTCAAAACGATTGTCAAGAGTCTTAACACTCGTAAGGCACCCGGCTCGGATGGTATCACGAATAGGGTCATTAGGTTATTTCCTGATAGGCTATTAGTCCTTCTGACGTTCATATTTAACGCAGCGCTCACCAACAATATCTTTCCACAACAATGGAAAGAAGCCGTGGTTATTGGGATACCCAAACCCGGCAAACCGAAATCCGAGCCGTCTAGTTATCGCCCGATCAGTCTGCTTAAAGGATTAGGTAAGATTTACGAGCGCCTAGTATACAATAGGCTGAAAGCATATGCCGATGACAAGGGTCTCATACCTCACGAGCAATTCGGTTTTCGTACCAAACACTCGTGTGTTCAACAAGTGCACCGCATTGTCGAATACACTAGTGATCATCTCATGAGAAACCATTTCGTAGGAGCACTCTTCTTCGACGTAGCGAAAGCTTTCGACAAAGTGTGGCACAACGGCTTACTTTATAAGCTCTTCACCATGGGAGTGCCACACAGTCTCGTGCTCATCATACGTGACTACTTGTCGAACCGAAGCTTTCGCTACCGCGTAGAAGGCTCACTGTCCTCCCCACACTCCATTAGCGCGGGCGTCCCGCAAGGCTCAGTGCTCTCCCCTCTGCTCTTCACGCTGTACACCAGCGACGTCCCACGTCATCGGCTCGTGCAGACAGCACTTTTCGCAGACGACACAGCCATTTATTGTTCAGGACAAAACCCTACGACAGTAGCTAGGAAACTCCAGACCGCAGCCGACTGCCTCAGTGCTTGGTTTCGGAAATGGAGAATAGAGGTCAACCCCGAGAAGAGCCAGGCGGTGCTGTTTCACAGGAGACGGCTAAGCCTGTATCCCCCGGAGAAGACCACACAGATTAGGATGTTTGGCACGCCTATCCCTTGGGAAAGACAGGCCAAATATTTAGGTATAACTCTTGACGATCGTCTGACCTTCATCCCACACATTAGGGCAGTTCGAAATAGGGCCGCTTTCGTGTTAGGACGTTTACACAACTTAGTTAACTCACGATCAAAACTATCACTAAAAAACAAGGTTAGATTATACACGTCATGCGTTAGGCCGATCATGACTTATGGTAGCATAGTATTTGCACACATTCATCAACACAGGATCCATAGGTTACAAACATTACAAAATAAATTCATGCGCCGAGCTACGGGAGCACCGTGGTATGTGCGTAATGTCGAACTTCATATCGACCTACGACTGCCGACTATCAGGCAATTCATGAAACAGTGCTCTCTTAGCTACTTTGACTCTGCTTCGACTCACCCCAACCCTCTAGTGGTTGCGGCTAGTAATTACACACCAAGCACAATCTCACGTATACGTAGGCCTAAACACGTTTTAGTAGACCTTAACGACGACACTACACTCGCTCAACAGAGAGCGCACACAGCTCGCGCAGCTATCACAAATCGTCCGCGGTTTCGCCCCCGCCGTCGGGGTCGAAACACGCGCCGCGCTAATAATAATTACGTAAATGTGGGTCTTGGTCGCCCTAGTTTGCCAGCAACGCCCCAAGCCGAGGTTCGTACCCCACATGGGGTGCCCTTGGGCGATGTTGCTTAAAGAATGACAGGTTGAGAGCCCTCAGCGCTCACCTTAAGTCCGCGTAAGACTGTAGAGGCCATCTGAGGCCAACAGTCATACATCCTTCAAAAAAAAAAAAAAAAAAAAAAAAAAAAGTAATTTCGAATCCGACGATTGGTCGAGGCTTGCGATAGAGCTCGTTCAACGGGCCGAGGGCGGGGTGTGCTCGGCTCAATATATATTAACGTGATCGATGTGCACGCACTACATTCTGCGTGAGAACGCCGAACTGTACGGACGATTTCGTCGCATATTGTGCACATCCGTCTATCATCAACTAGATAATCTGCTAACATGCCGCCCAAGACAAGTGGAAAGGCAGCCAAAAAATCTGGCAAGGCCCAAAAGAACATCTCCAAGACCGACAAGAAAAAGAAGAAGCACAAGAGGAAGGAGAGCTACGCTATCTATATCTACAAGGTGCTCAAACAGGTCCACCCCGACACCGGTATCTCGAGTAAGGCTATGTCTATCATGAACTCGTTCGTGAACGACATCTTCGAACGTATCGCCGCCGAAGCGTCGCGCCTCGCTCATTACAACAAGAGGTCCACGATCACATCCAGGGAGGTGCAGACCTCTGTGAGGCTTCTACTGCCGGGCGAGCTCGCCAAGCACGCTGTCAGCGAGGGCACCAAAGCCGTCACCAAGTACACAAGCTCCAAGTGAGGAAGCCACAAACACCAACAACAACCATCACCATCATCATCGCACACACTTAGGTGTGTTGTGTATGTGAGAGATTCCTCGAAAGCATAGTAAAAGGCCCTTTTCAGGGCCACAATTTATTTCATATTATAACCTATAATTATAATGTTTCTGAAAACAATCAAAAGTCACACACACTCACAAACACGCTCCCAAATTAACGCGACATACATACATACATAGTTATATACATATTTTACTTTGTAAGATGATTGCTTGCCTTTGATGACGATGATAAATTTTATGATGTGTGCATATATAATAATAATAATAAACATAGATAACTATTTTGAATTAAGTTAGTATGTCAATTAATATAAATAATCAATTATTTGTAAGTTGTTACTACTTACTGTTAATGAACAAGTAAGTTATGTAAAGTAAATTTGGACATAATATGTTTGTAGTGTATATTTTATTACATTTCATTTACATCAGTCCTGTACGAATAGATCTGTAAATACGTAAATCGTGTAATCGTGAAAAAAAAAAAAAAAAAACTAGATGGCGTTGTGTGTAGGTAATGTGTTCGAATTTTAATATACGTACATATTACGTACATAAATATATATAGAACTTTTTTTTTTTCTTTTTTTTTTTTTTTTTTTTTTATTATTATGCATATAGGTACACAACGGTCGATGGCTAGCGGAGTGGTGGCTGTGTATATGCTATGCGAGTTAGCAACGCGAGCGAGCGAGCGAGCGTACGTACGAACACTGTGGACTGTTGTGACCGCCCGCCCGTGTTGCTCGCGCACGAACACTATATAAATATCGCAGGGGGCTGCGTTCACGTCGCATTCGCTATCGTGCTGTCGTATTGTAACGACGTCCCTAACGTTCGTGTGTTTCTTTCTCAACAAACAACTCTCGTACAATGGCTCGTACCAAGCAGACTGCTCGCAAATCTACCGGTGGCAAGGCTCCCAGAAAACAACTCGCCACCAAAGCTGCCCGCAAGAGTGCGCCTGCCACCGGCGGTGTGAAGAAGCCACATCGCTACAGGCCCGGCACAGTGGCACTTCGTGAGATCCGTCGCTACCAGAAGAGTACTGAACTCTTAATCCGCAAGCTTCCGTTCCAGCGTTTGGTTCGTGAGATCGCTCAAGACTTCAAGACCGATCTGCGTTTCCAAAGCTCTGCCGTTATGGCTCTACAGGAGGCTAGCGAGGCTTATTTGGTCGGTCTCTTCGAGGACACCAACCTTTGCGCAATTCACGCTAAACGCGTCACCATTATGCCAAAGGACATCCAATTGGCCCGCAGAATCCGAGGTGAACGCGCTTAAGATCTATCAATCTTATTCACCACACCACGGCACAGCACAGCACAGCAACCACCACCGCAACTACTGCTCTACTATACTATACAGCGCGCGCTGTGTGTCTCGGTGACGAAACATCAAAAGGCCCTTTTCAGGGCCACACACATTTCATATATTTGTTTGCAATGCAATAAATATGTTTCAAATGAACAGAGAACTCCCAACATCACAACACATTTATATAACAATATAATAAAAAATAATACCTATACCTAATTCAAACAACAATAGAGACAGATGAGGTGTTCATAGATAAATACACGTGCATTATAATAATAATATTAATTAGGTAACTAAAATTGTGTACACACATAATATGCATTATATTAATCGAGTTTGATAGCTATTTTTTTTTTTTTCTTTATATCTTTTGCATCTTCATCGTATTAATATGAACGTATGTAACTAGATAGGTGGTGATAGGTGAAAATAATATAACTACATACATTAATTAATTTATATTTCTCAGAACCATAAAGGCTAAACATATGTATACAATAAAGGGATCTATCTACATATATAAATATATATATATATATATATATATATATATATATATATATATATATATATATATATATATATAAAATTATGTGTGTGTGTGTGTGTGTGTGTGTACTGATTTACAATATATATACGTGTACTTATAGTACTATGTATATACATAAGTATTTATAAATATAATTCATTTTATGAAAAATATAGATAATAACAATAAGAAACATCGAAAATACAAACAGTACTACCTCTCGACGAATACCTAACAGAACACCGAAAACACGGCCACCACGGCCTATCGTAGCAACAGCGGCAGCCTGCAGCCGCTGTTGTGGAGTACGGGCACGGCGCGCGCGCGCGCTCGCACGCCTCACCCGTACTCTATATAAAGAGCGATCATTGAAAATTTTGTATTCAGTCGTTCGCCAGCGCTCGCCGTGTAACAACGTGTGTGCGCACGCTATTCTACTGAAACTTCACTAACAAGAACACACAAAACAACAAGATGACCGGACGTGGTAAGGGAGGAAAAGGTCTGGGGAAAGGAGGAGCCAAGCGTCATAGGAAAGTACTCCGTGATAACATCCAGGGTATCACGAAGCCGGCGATCCGTCGTCTCGCTCGCAGAGGTGGTGTCAAACGTATTTCGGGTCTCATCTACGAAGAGACTCGCGGTGTTCTCAAGGTGTTCCTCGAAAACGTCATCCGCGACGCCGTCACCTACACCGAACACGCCAAGAGGAAGACCGTCACCGCCATGGACGTAGTCTACGCTCTGAAACGTCAAGGTCGCACCCTCTACGGTTTCGGTGGTTAAGTTTAACAGCAACCGGCCGAGATCCGCGAGCGTATACGCGCCCCTCTTGTGTACACCGCACCACCTACACATAATACTGTACGTGTACATACCACATATACAACATCGACGCGTGCGCGTTACGCCATCATCATCAATTAATGATGATGATATAAACAAAAGGCCCTTTTCAGGGCCGCATACAATTCCTGTGCTCTATTATTATGTATTTTAAATATATATATTTAAAAGCATGTTTCTTTTGAACAACAAGTCGATCACACACATAAAATATAATAAGTAGGTACATATTATATAGATAGGTAGATAGATTTGTTTTGTAATTTCTTTTTGAACGAACGTTACAATATATTATACTAATTAGAAATTATTTATAACATTACATTCATATGGATACTTACCGAGAGGACGTTGCGTTGTAGATATGACCATCTAATAATATTCTTCTTATGTAGGCTCGTAGAGTTGAACTGAAAGAAAAACAAAATATACAGTTTATGTTAAAAAAAAATATATATTAATAGATAACAATAGGTAGGAACAGGTAAACAGAAACATGTTATATTGTTGTGTTAAGTAAGTTAGTTACACACACGCATACCCATCGTGAATCTGTGTTTTAAAACTATTTAACTAGACGCCAACAAATAGGTATTTTATATCATGAAAGTTGGTTTCGTTAAAACTATATTTTCGTACTTAAATTAAAAATTATCATGTCCTTAGAACACTAGATAACGATGCATATCTACATATTGTATATAATATGTATTGTTATTTTTTAATGAATATATATTAAGTATGTTTAATATATATGTATACAATTCTTAGTAGTTGTAGTAGTAGTACCTAGTAAGTATTGATTATTAAAAAAAATATATATTAATATGTATTTACGTGGACAGTGTATAGCTATTTGTGTTTAAATGAACAGTACATTATGATGAGGATATCATCGAGATATCTATGTGTGTATTAGTTAGGTGGTGTATATATGGGACGCGGACGTGAATTCATTGTCATATTCATTAAATATATTTCAAGAACTTGGACGTTCACTAATGTTACATAATGCAGACGTACATTATCTAAGTATATAAAATATTTTCTATATATAAATAATACATTTTACCTATCATACGGATAAACGTCCAGGTCGGACTCGTCCGTTCGGTGATGAGAGAGTGGTATAACGCGAACGTGTTTTACGAAGGTTCAGTTTTAATCGTTCAATGCGGCCGTAAGATGTATTATTAACAAAGATATGTTGACACGTTTCAGGCTCGATATACTCGTCGTTGTATAATCTATTGTTTTAACACGAAACGTTATGTTTTATAGAGAAAAATACATTTTGAACTGAACACTAGGTATGCAAGGTAGACAGTCGAGAAAATAAAACACGATACCGTCACAGCGGTACGATCGTTTCAAGTGAAACACATATAGAACGTTGGTCACTTTCATTATGTACATAAAAATATAGTTTTAACATTATTTCTCATGAGATAAGTATTGTAAAATGTTAGTTTTTTAGATCGGTGTTAGTGAAAAGTACGAACAGTTCATACGAGAAAACGTCCCGCGACAGAACGGCTCTCGTTACGGTAAAGCTTCGAGGTACCTTAGCGATTGGCGTTCCACATATAGTGGCGACATCTACGTCGATTGAACATTATTATCTATCGCATACACATTTCTTACGAGTCGTACGAACTGGTGTACTTGTATTATTATTATTAATAATAATAAATTATATTAACAACAACACAACAATGGCAGACACAGCAGTCGCAACCGAAGCTCCCGCTCCAGCAACGAGTGCGAAGAAGGCCGCAAGACAATCGGGCGGAGGTGCCGGCGCCGGTGCTAAAAAACCCAAAGCTAAACCCACTCATCCCAAGACATCGGAAATGGTGAACAACGCTATCAAGGAGATGAAGGAACGCAGCGGATCATCCCTACAGGCGATCAAAAAATATATCGCCGCTCATTACAAGGTCGACGCCGAGAAGTTGGCGCCGTTCATAAGGAAATATTTAAAGAGCGCCGTAGAATCGGGTGCTCTCATCCAGACCAAAGGCAAGGGCGCGTCCGGATCGTTCAAGTTGGAATCCAAATCCTCCTCGGCGAAGAAACCGAGCGCCAACGCCGGCGCTGGCAAGTCCGCCGGCGGCAAAAAGGAATCCGCGGCGGCATCGAAGGGAGTCGCCAAGAAGGCCACCGCATCGGCGGCAGGCGCTAAGACAAAGAAGGCCGCCGCCGCAGCTGCCGCTTCCGCATCCGGATCACCGTCCAAGTCCTCTAAGGCGTCTTCGGCTACGAAAGACAAGAAGACGGCGGCCGCCAAAAAGAAGCCTGCCGCTAAGAAAGCCGCCGCTTCCGCCGCCCCGGCGAAAGCTAAGGCAGCACCCAAGGCCAAGAAGACCGCCAAACCCCCCACTAAGAAACCAAAGGCACCTAAACCTAAGAAGGCAGCAGCGACACCCACCAAGGCGTCGAAGCCCGCCGCCAAGAAAACGGCCGCAGCCAAGAAGTAAACGTGTCATCGTGTTTATTGGTGGTGGTGATGATGGCCGTGAAAGCCGCTACTGTTTGTCGTGTCGGTGGTGGTGGTGGTGCGTCAAACTATCGCTCGCGAATGTTACGACGTACCTACCTACTAAATACACCGGCGCAAACAGATATATGAAACAGAACAACGACAACACAAAACAGCCCTTTTCAGGGCTAACAATATATTCGTGAACGTGTGTGTTAACAACACATATTCGTTTCTAGACGACACAGACAAAGTCTCTCTAACATACACACACACACTCTACTTATTAAATAAAATTTATGAAAAATACAATCTACTCTACTCACACACCGCGGACAAACCACCAACATACCTAATTTATAAAACAATTATTAACAACTTAAATATTACTTTCTTAAAATTAATATACATAAAGGTAACCTAACCTAATTATGTAGTTACATATTACCTACTACATACAACAACAACAATAGATACCCACTCTACTTCTCATCAATACATACTACTACATAATATTATTATATAAGTACATAGAAAACACCTAAACTTCGAAACAAATATACGCAGATCACATACAAACATTTGGTCCGACCCGGGAATCGAACCCGAGACCTCTTCGAGATCAGCAAGCACCCGCCGCATACACATACACAATATATCTACATAAAGTAATGTAAATAACAATAACAACAATATTATATGGCGGCGCTCTGTGTGTAGTGTAGTAGTAGTCTCGAACGAGCGGCGCGACACCGCCCGACTGCCCGACTCTATCTATCTACGTATATACCTACACCTACAATCTTACTCCCTTATTATATTACCCATATAATAATATGTAAATACTCAGCTACCATACTATAAATACCATAATACATTACATATTTATATTCAAACTACTGACTATAACGAACATCTAACATTATCTAACTACATACTACATACACTAACTAACTAACTATCTAACTAACCAACCAACCAATACATATGTATATATTTCAAACTTATTTATTGTCTACTTATTTTATACATCATACAGATATTATGAATTTTTAAACACACATACTAATTATTCCTTCCTTCCTTCTTAATTTTCAATATGAAAATCACAACAACAAAATATCACACATTACATTTTAAAAAAAGAATAAAAATCCACCTATTCGCACAGTGCACGTTGCACGACTGAATACTTTTTTGTTTTTTTTTTTTTCTTCTATTCTTTAATTTCGCGCTAAAAGTTGTGCTAATTTTTTTTTTTAATTAATAAATCGATTGTGGCGCCATTATATTGATATAACACATCGGTCCCCTCTACTGAACTAACATTGTGCCATTATTGATTGGCCGGCTCCCTACGTTGGTGTACGTTCGAGTAGTCCCGGGAGGTTATATAATATAAATACACCCGTATCGCATCGTCTGACAACAGTCTGTCGTTAGCATTCGTACGTTGCGCACGCAACTTACGGCTCTCCTATTCGTATTTCAAAGCGTTCTCTACAACTACAAACAACATGTCCGGCCGCGGCAAAGGTGGAAAAGTAAAGGGAAAGGCAAAGTCACGTTCAAACCGTGCTGGACTACAGTTTCCGGTCGGTCGTATACACAGACTGCTGCGTAATGGCAATTACGCCGAGCGCGTCGGTGCCGGGGCACCGGTCTATCTCGCCGCAGTGATGGAATACTTGGCCGCCGAAGTCCTCGAGTTGGCCGGCAACGCCGCCAGGGACAACAAGAAGACCAGGATCATACCTCGTCACCTTCAATTGGCGATCCGGAACGACGAGGAGTTGAACAAACTTCTCTCCGGCGTGACGATCGCTCAGGGAGGTGTCCTACCTAACATTCAGGCCGTTCTCTTGCCCAAGAAGACCGAGAAGAAGGCCTAAGCGGATGGATCACCTAATAATCTGCCAGTGCTATATTAAAGAACAACATGTAGCTGTTCGTCGGCTCGATGGACGTGTGCGTGTTTGTATAGGTACATACATACCTACTAATCACTTTATATTATGTATGTTCCTATACTCATATCTAGCGCACACATTAACACACACAAAGTCGAGAATAAAGAGGAACAATATATATAAAAGGCCCTTTTCAGGGCCACAATACGTATCATAGTCCAATTTAAAAATGATACCATTACACATGGTATTATTATGTATAGACTGTTTCTGTTGTAACACGATAAGTCGAAAAGCAATATAACCAACCAACACCTACATACATTACATTTTAACGTAAAGTCATCATCATTCATATATGGACGAACATGTAACAATAAAATAAATGGGTTCAATATAATAATACTTATTAGGTATATGTATGTACATTTATTATGAACAAGACAGATGCGATGCGACGCGACGTAACTAGTCATAATAATAGTATGCACTGTGCTAAAACTACTACTAGGTATCAGTACAGATTTTACAGATTTGTAAGTTGTGTATTATGCAATGAGTATATATATAATTGTGTGATTATTTTACAATTACAATAAAAAAAAAAAAAAAAAAAAAAAACGAGGTACGGGAAATGAAATAAATAAAATAATTTTAACACAATACAATTAATTTATATATATATATATATATATATGTGTAATATATTGTAATAAGTAGGTACATTATTATTGAGCCTATTGTCTTTGAAATATGTATGCATTAAAGACGTCGACAACACGAGCTATTACCCCGATTAGCACCATCCCCCTCCCCCTCCCCCCCTCCCCCCTTCGCCCCGCACCCGGTGCGGTTGTGCGGTGCTGTCTCGTTCTTAGAGAAGCGTTGTACTGTAATTTCGAATCCGACGATTGGTCGAGGCTTGCGATAGAGCTCGTTCAACGGGCCGAGGGCGGGGTGTGCTCGGCTCAATATATATTAACGTGATCGATGTGCACGCACTACATTCTGCGTGAGAACGCCGAACTGTACGGACGATTTCGTCGCATATTGTGCACATCCGTCTATCATCAACTAGATAATCTGCTAACATGCCGCCCAAGACAAGTGGAAAGGCAGCCAAAAAATCTGGCAAGGCCCAAAAGAACATCTCCAAGACCGACAAGAAAAAGAAGAAGCACAAGAGGAAGGAGAGCTACGCTATCTATATCTACAAGGTGCTCAAACAGGTCCACCCCGACACCGGTATCTCGAGTAAGGCTATGTCTATCATGAACTCGTTCGTGAACGACATCTTCGAACGTATCGCCGCCGAAGCGTCGCGCCTCGCTCATTACAACAAGAGGTCCACGATCACATCCAGGGAGGTGCAGACCTCTGTGAGGCTTCTACTGCCGGGCGAGCTCGCCAAGCACGCTGTCAGCGAGGGCACCAAAGCCGTCACCAAGTACACAAGCTCCAAGTGAGGAAGCCACAAACACCAACAACAACCATCACCATCATCATCGCACACACTTAGGTGTGTTGTGTATGTGAGAGATTCCTCGAAAGCATAGTAAAAGGCCCTTTTCAGGGCCACAATTTATTTCATATTATAACCTATAATTATAATGTTTCTGAAAACAATCAAAAGTCACACACACTCACAAACACGCTCCCAAATTAACGCGACATACATACATACATAGTTATATACATATTTTACTTTGTAAGATGATTGCTTGCCTTTGATGACGATGATAAATTTTATGATGTGTGCATATATAATAATAATAATAAACATAGATAACTATTTTGAATTAAGTTAGTATGTCAATTAATATAAATAATCAATTATTTGTAAGTTGTTACTACTTACTGTTAATGAACAAGTAAGTTATGTAAAGTAAATTTGGACATAATATGTTTGTAGTGTATATTTTATTACATTTCATTTACATCAGTCCTGTACGAATAGATCTGTAAATACGTAAATCGTGTAATCGTGAAAAAAAAAAAAAAAAAACTAGATGGCGTTGTGTGTAGGTAATGTGTTCGAATTTTAATATACGTACATATTACGTACATAAATATATATAGAACTTTTTTTTTTTCTTTTTTTTTTTTTTTTTTTATTATTATGCATATAGGTACACAACGGTCGATGGCTAGCGGAGTGGTGGCTGTGTATATGCTATGCGAGTTAGCAACGCGAGCGAGCGAGCGAGCGTACGTACGAACACTGTGGACTGTTGTGACCGCCCGCCCGTGTTGCTCGCGCACGAACACTATATAAATATCGCAGGGGGCTGCGTTCACGTCGCATTCGCTATCGTGCTGTCGTATTGTAACGACGTCCCTAACGTTCGTGTGTTTCTTTCTCAACAAACAACTCTCGTACAATGGCTCGTACCAAGCAGACTGCTCGCAAATCTACCGGTGGCAAGGCTCCCAGAAAACAACTCGCCACCAAAGCTGCCCGCAAGAGTGCGCCTGCCACCGGCGGTGTGAAGAAGCCACATCGCTACAGGCCCGGCACAGTGGCACTTCGTGAGATCCGTCGCTACCAGAAGAGTACTGAACTCTTAATCCGCAAGCTTCCGTTCCAGCGTTTGGTTCGTGAGATCGCTCAAGACTTCAAGACCGATCTGCGTTTCCAAAGCTCTGCCGTTATGGCTCTACAGGAGGCTAGCGAGGCTTATTTGGTCGGTCTCTTCGAGGACACCAACCTTTGCGCAATTCACGCTAAACGCGTCACCATTATGCCAAAGGACATCCAATTGGCCCGCAGAATCCGAGGTGAACGCGCTTAAGATCTATCAATCTTATTCACCACACCACGGCACAGCACAGCACAGCAACCACCACCGCAACTACTGCTCTACTATACTATACAGCGCGCGCTGTGTGTCTCGGTGACGAAACATCAAAAGGCCCTTTTCAGGGCCACACACATTTCATATATTTGTTTGCAATGCAATAAATATGTTTCAAATGAACAGAGAACTCCCAACATCACAACACATTTATATAACAATATAATAAAAAATAATACCTATACCTAATTCAAACAACAATAGAGACAGATGAGGTGTTCATAGATAAATACACGTGCATTATAATAATAATATTAATTAGGTAACTAAAATTGTGTACACACATAATATGCATTATATTAATCGAGTTTGATAGCTATTTTTTTTTTTTTCTTTATATCTTTTGCATCTTCATCGTATTAATATGAACGTATGTAACTAGATAGGTGGTGATAGGTGAAAATAATATAACTACATACATTAATTAATTTATATTTCTCAGAACCATAAAGGCTAAACATATGTATACAATAAAGGGATCTATCTACATATATAAATAAATAAATATATATATATATATATATATATATATATATATATATATATATATATATATATATAAAATTATGTGTGTGTGTGTGTGTGTGTGTGTACTGATTTACAATATATATACGTGTACTTATAGTACTATGTATATACATAAGTATTTATAAATATAATTCATTTTATGAAAAATATAGATAATAACAATAAGAAACATCGAAAATACAAACAGTACTACCTCTCGACGAATACCTAACAGAACACCGAAAACACGGCCACCACGGCCTATCGTAGCAACAGCGGCAGCCTGCAGCCGCTGTTGTGGAGTACGGGCACGGCGCGCGCGCGCGCTCGCACGCCTCACCCGTACTCTATATAAAGAGCGATCATTGAAAATTTTGTATCGCACTCGCCCGCTGACCGCCGTCCTGCGCGGTCGTCTCTCTGCTGCAAGCCGACTCGTCGAGCGCTCCGCTACGCACCGACGCCTCGCTCTCCGCTACGCACCGAAGCCCTGCGCTACGTGCCACGCCCCCACCGCACCGCACCCGTCGCTGTCGCCCTCGATAGCGTACAGGTGTGCGCCTACATCACACGGCGACCGTTGGGATTGTCCATAGCGTGTATTCGCGCGCTTTTGGTCGCCCGTTCGAGCGCTGCGTGTGTGGGCCCGGGTGATTGCGCAACAATTAGTAACGTTCTTTTTAGAGCGTGAAAGTTGTTTCGCGATTCACCGCGCAACTTAGGCCCGTATAATTAACGTTGTATTTTTCAATACAACGTAGATTGTACGGCGCTATATAGAAGCGCGTGTTTTGAATTGAACAGCTCCAAGTCACTTGACCCCTTCAGGGTAATACCTCGGTGGAAACCTAACGGTGCCAACGAAGCCGAGAGAGCGGTGACCCGACCCGCCGGCTTTGCCCCTTCAGGGTAAAGCAAAAGTCGGACGGGGCTAGACCACTCGGCCTTGGGGGGTCCCCTAGTCGAGACTAGCCGTCGCCCATCTCCAAACCCTCCGTTCCCGCACGCCATCCATCCCCCGGTGGTAAGTTTGGGTGTGCCGGCCTACCAGGGCCTATACCACCCCTCCACCAGGGCTGCTAGGAACCCTTCGCACAATAAGATCGGCGAAGGGAGCTCAAGCTTAGGGCTCATTATTTAAGTACAAACCTCCCGACCTAACCCGGTTGGGAGGATTACAGACACAGACACCCCCGGGCCCTTCCCGCCCGAGGTCTAGGCATCCTAGTATAGATATAGACATGGATCTGAGGTTGGAGGACGTCCTCTTAGACGAGGAGGTCTATGCCTTCCTCAAAGTTAGGTTCGGGGACCGTATTCCCCCTCCAGCATTAGTACAACACTATGCTAACGAAATGGAGGTCGTCACCGACCCCCAAACCGATGATGATGATGAGTCGGAGTCGCAGTCACAGCCCGAGGACCCTCCCTCAGAGAGTTCCTCGGACTGCTCAGAAGCCTCCACATACACGATGGTTTCTAGCAAAAGTTCGAAGCGTAAGGCCGCGGCCGCCAAAAACCCTAGCAAAAAGGGAAAGAAAGACGGGTCACCCGCCTCTTCAAGGCCTGACTCGCCAAAGCCCGCCTCTTCAAGGCCCTCCCCCGCCCCCGTCGCCTCTTCAAGGCCCTCCCCCGCCCCCGTCGCCTCATCAAGGCCCCCCCCCCGCTGCCTCTTCAAGGCCCCCCCCCACCGCCGGCGCCTCCGTCAATAGGCCCCCTGCCTCCCCAAGGCCCGCTTCGCCAGCCTCCCCCTCTGGGAGTGGCAACGCCCCCTCTTCCGCTCGCAAGAGCCCGCCTCCTCTATACGTACAAGACAAGTCCAAATGGACTAATATCTCTTCATGGTGCAATGAGCGCCGTATCACCTACCACTCCGCCCGTAGTACCCAACAGGGTATTAAAGTCTCAGTGGCCACCTCCGATGACCACAGAGCCTTGTCAAGGCTCCTTCGGGAAAGGGAAATCCCTTTCCACACCTATACCCTCCCTGAGGAAAAGCTTCTGCGGGTCGTCATCCGCAATGTCCCCAAGGAACTCTCTCCTGGGGAAATCAAGGAGTCCCTCGTGGCCCAAAATTATCCTGTGTGCGAAGTGCACAGAATGATCAAAGGCCGCAGCCAGTTGCCATATGACATGGTAATTGTTTCACTGGAGGACAGCAATGCGGGGAAGGACATCTTCAAGATGTCTTCCGTCTGCGGGCTGTCCGGCATCACGGTCGAACCTCCACGCCGTCCAAGCGTTCCCTCACAGTGCCATCGTTGCCAAATGTATGGCCACTCTGCGAGGAACTGTTTCGCGCGACCCAGGTGCGTGAAGTGCCTGGGAGACCACGCTACGGCCGAATGCAAACGGCCCAAGGACAGGGCCCAATGCTCAGAGCCTGTCGCGTGTGTCCTGTGCGGCGAAACGGGACACCCCGCCAACTACAGGGGCTGCCCACGCGCGCCCAAAGCTCCCAAGGCGAAAGGCCCTCAGCCTCCTCGCCAAGCCCCTCCCCCCCCATTATACCGCCCAGCTCCCCCCCCTAGCACTAATGCCTGGGTGGCTCGCAGTAGAAAGACGGAGGAAGCCTTCCCCGCCCTACAACAAGACAAGACAAGACAAGGACAAACTCCTCTTCCCCCCGCTAAGTCTATGCCCATAAGGCAAACACAGACTGACGGACCGACCAGACCGGTAGCACCTGTGGCCAAACCGGCATCGCTGCCTCTCACACAAGCAGCACAAATAGACCCAGATCTCAATCTGGTAGCTAGATTTGCGAGCTTTATCGACTACAGCGAGTTACGTCAACTCGCTGGCCTAATAAGGCAAAATGAAGGAAACCCCCTCGGCTTACTAAATGTAAGCATTAGATACTCGAGCATGCTCGAGAAATTAGGCTCTTTTAAAGTGAATCCTTAAATGGATTACACAAACACTGGCAGAGTCAAACCACGATCACTCAAGTTAGGGTTCTTCAACGCCAACGGTATATCGACACAAAAACACGAAATAAGTGAGTTCCTTAAGAACCACCAACTCGACATCTTGCTAGTGCAAGAGACCTTTTTGAAACCATCACAGAGGAACCCTAACATCGCGAACTACTGTGTAGTGCGCAATGATAGGCTCAACTCCCCCCTAGGGGGAACTCTAATCTATTACAAAAGGTCCTTGCACTGCATGCCTATGGATCCACCTGCACTGACATACATTGAGGCTTCAGTATGTAGGCTGGCAATGACGGGTCATCAACCCATAACAATAGTGTCGGCTTATCTCTCACCTAGCACATCCGCTAACGGAGGAAAGCAACTACTCGAGAGCGACCTCAGGGCACTGTTTGACATGAGCAGTTCAGTTATTATCGCTGGCGATCTCAACGCCAAGAACACACGGTGGAACTGCGTCGCAACCAACAGCAGGGGCAGAACCCTGGAGTCGCTGTCGAGCTCGCTGGTCTTCGACATCATTACACCACTAGGACCAACACACTACCCGACCAACGTGACTCACAGACCTGACATTTTGGACGTGGCACTCCTGAAGAACATAGGCCTGCGCCTGTGTTCTATAGAAGTGTTACACGAATTAACATCAGACCATAGGCCTGTAGTCATAGAGTTCGCCTCACGATTAGGTCCCATTGACTCGGGCTTCTCCTCCCCTAACAAACGGATCATAGACTGGAAGCGGCTCGGGAGTAAACTCGAGTCGGTCTCGTCTGTGCATCTCGACAAAATACCAGACCACATTAACAACCACGAGGACACAACAGGGGCGATCGACTGCCTCACAGAGCACGTGCAATCGTTAATAAACGACTGCACTCGGGAGGCACCAGCGACGGGCGACCGTAGATGGTGCTTACCCGACGACATACGTGACCTGCTGAGGCGGAAGAACGCCGCCGTACGTGCCTACGACAGACACCCCTGCGAGGAACACCGATTAAGATTACGTACACTAGAACGCACAACTAAAACACGCATTAACGAAATGCGTCAACAGAGGTGGGACAACACTCTAAAAAACTTAGAGCCCACCCACACAGCCTTCTGGCAACTAGCACGTACACTAAAGAAAGATGTAGTCAGCACTATGCCACCGTTGCACAGGTCAAATCAACCACCGGCTTTTGACGACACAGAAAAAGCCGAATGTCTCGCCGACAGCCTGGAGCGCCAATGTACGCCGAGTGTAATACACTACGACGCTAGGCACACAAGCTACATAGATACCGAAGTGGACCGGAGAGCCTCACTCCCGGCGCCACCTACGGCAAACGAGCAAGACATCACACAGGTCACACCTGATGAGGTCAAAACGATTGTCAAGAGTCTTAACACTCGTAAGGCACCCGGCTCGGATGGTATCACGAATAGGGTCATTAGGTTATTTCCTGATAGGCTATTAGTCCTTCTGACGTTCATATTTAACGCAGCGCTCACCAACAATATCTTTCCACAACAATGGAAAGAAGCCGTGGTTATTGGGATACCCAAACCCGGCAAACCGAAATCCGAGCCGTCTAGTTATCGCCCGATCAGTCTGCTTAAAGGATTAGGTAAGATTTACGAGCGCCTAGTATACAATAGGCTGAAAGCATATGCCGATGACAAGGGTCTCATACCTCACGAGCAATTCGGTTTTCGTACCAAACACTCGTGTGTCCAACAAGTGCACCGCATTGTCGAATACACTAGTGATCATCTCATGAGAAACCATTTCGTAGGAGCACTCTTCTTCGACGTAGCGAAAGCTTTCGACAAAGTGTGGCACAACGGCTTACTTTATAAGCTCTTCACCATGGGAGTGCCACACAGTCTCGTGCTCATCATACGTGACTACTTGTCGGACCGAAGCTTTCGCTACCGCGTAGAAGGCTCACTGTCCTCCCCACACTCCATTAGCGCGGGCGTCCCGCAAGGCTCAGTGCTCTCCCCTCTGCTCTTCACGCTGTACACCAGCGACGTCCCACGTCATCGGCTCGTGCAGACAGCACTTTTCGCAGACGACACAGCCATTTATTGTTCAGGACAAAACCCTACGACAGTAGCTAGGAAACTCCAGACCGCAGCCGACTGCCTCAGTGCTTGGTTTCGGAAATGGAGAATAGAAGTCAACCCCGAGAAGAGCCAGGCGGTGCTGTTTCACAGGAGACGGCTAAGCCTGTATCCCCCGGAGAAGACCACACAGATTAGGATGTTTGGCACGCCTATCCCTTGGGAAAGACAGGCCAAATATTTAGGTATAACTCTTGACGATCGTCTGACCTTCATCCCACACATTAGGGCAGTTCGAAATAGGGCCGCTTTCGTGTTAGGACGTTTACACAACTTAGTTAACTCACGATCAAAACTATCACTAAAAAACAAGGTTAGATTATACACGTCATGCGTTAGGCCGATCATGACTTATGGTAGCATAGTATTTGCACACATTCATCAACACAGGATCCATAGGTTACAAACATTACAAAATAAATTCATGCGCCGAGCTACGGGAGCACCGTGGTATGTGCGTAATGTCGAACTTCATATCGACCTACGACTGCCGACTATCAGGCAATTCATGAAACAGTGCTCTCTTAGCTACTTTGACTCTGCTTCGACTCACCCCAACCCTCTAGTGGTTGCGGCTAGTAATTACACACCAAGCACAATCTCACGTATACGTAGGCCTAAACACGTTTTAGTAGACCTTAACGACGACACTACACTCGCTCAACAGAGAGCGCACACAGCTCGCGCAGCTATCACAAATCGTCCGCGGTTTCGCCCCCGCCGTCGGGGTCGAAACACGCGCCGCGCTAATAATAATTACGTAAATGTGGGTCTTGGTCGCCCTAGTTTGCCAGCAACGCCCCAAGCCGAGGTTCGTACCCCACATGGGGTGCCCTTGGGCGATGTTGCTTAAAGAATGACAGGTTGAGAGCCCTCAGCGCTCACCTTAAGTCCGCGTAAGACTGTAGAGGCCATCTGAGGCCAACAGTCATACATCCTTCAAAAAAAAAAAAAAAAAAAAAAAAAATTTTGTATTCAGTCGTTCGCCAGCGCTCGCCGTGTAACAACGTGTGTGCGCACGCTATTCTACTGAAACTTCACTAACAAGAACACACAAAACAACAAGATGACCGGACGTGGTAAGGGAGGAAAAGGTCTGGGGAAAGGAGGAGCCAAGCGTCATAGGAAAGTACTCCGTGATAACATCCAGGGTATCACGAAGCCGGCGATCCGTCGTCTCGCTCGCAGAGGTGGTGTCAAACGTATTTCGGGTCTCATCTACGAAGAGACTCGCGGTGTTCTCAAGGTGTTCCTCGAAAACGTCATCCGCGACGCCGTCACCTACACCGAACACGCCAAGAGGAAGACCGTCACCGCCATGGACGTAGTCTACGCTCTGAAACGTCAAGGTCGCACCCTCTACGGTTTCGGTGGTTAAGTTTAACAGCAACCGGCCGAGATCCGCGAGCGTATACGCGCCCCTCTTGTGTACACCGCACCACCTACACATAATACTGTACGTGTACATACCACATATACAACATCGACGCGTGCGCGTTACGCCATCATCATCAATTAATGATGATGATATAAACAAAAGGCCCTTTTCAGGGCCGCATACAATTCCTGTGCTCTATTATTATGTATTTTAAATATATATATTTAAAAGCATGTTTCTTTTGAACAACAAGTCGATCACACACATAAAATATAATAAGTAGGTACATATTATATAGATAGGTAGATAGATTTGTTTTGTAATTTCTTTTTGAACGAACGTTACAATATATTATACTAATTAGAAATTATTTATAACATTACATTCATATGGATACTTACCGAGAGGACGTTGCGTTGTAGATATGACCATCTAATAATATTCTTCTTATGTAGGCTCGTAGAGTTGAACTGAAAGAAAAACAAAATATACAGTTTATGTTAAAAAAAAATATATATTAATAGATAACAATAGGTAGGAACAGGTAAACAGAAACATGTTATATTGTTGTGTTAAGTAAGTTAGTTACACACACGCATACCCATCGTGAATCTGTGTTTTAAAACTATTTAACTAGACGCCAACAAATAGGTATTTTATATCATGAAAGTTGGTTTCGTTAAAACTATATTTTCGTACTTAAATTAAAAATTATCATGTCCTTAGAACACTAGATAACGATGCATATCTACATATTGTATATAATATGTATTGTTATTTTTTAATGAATATATATTAAGTATGTTTAATATATATGTATACAATTCTTAGTAGTTGTAGTAGTAGTACCTAGTAAGTATTGATTATTAAAAAAAATATATATTAATATGTATTTACGTGGACAGTGTATAGCTATTTGTGTTTAAATGAACAGTACATTATGATGAGGATATCATCGAGATATCTATGTGTGTATTAGTTAGGTGGTGTATATATGGGACGCGGACGTGAATTCATTGTCATATTCATTAAATATATTTCAAGAACTTGGACGTTCACTAATGTTACATAATGCAGACGTACATTATCTAAGTATATAAAATATTTTCTATATATAAATAATACATTTTACCTATCATACGGATAAACGTCCAGGTCGGACTCGTCCGTTCGGTGATGAGAGAGTGGTATAACGCGAACGTGTTTTACGAAGGTTCAGTTTTAATCGTTCAATGCGGCCGTAAGATGTATTATTAACAAAGATATGTTGACACGTTTCAGGCTCGATATACTCGTCGTTGTATAATCTATTGTTTTAACACGAAACGTTATGTTTTATAGAGAAAAATACATTTTGAACTGAACACTAGGTATGCAAGGTAGACAGTCGAGAAAATAAAACACGATACCGTCACAGCGGTACGATCGTTTCAAGTGAAACACATATAGAACGTTGGTCACTTTCATTATGTACATAAAAATATAGTTTTAACATTATTTCTCATGAGATAAGTATTGTAAAATGTTAGTTTTTTAGATCGGTGTTAGTGAAAAGTACGAACAGTTCATACGAGAAAACGTCCCGCGACAGAACGGCTCTCGTTACGGTAAAGCTTCGAGGTACCTTAGCGATTGGCGTTCCACATATAGTGGCGACATCTACGTCGATTGAACATTATTATCTATCGCATACACATTTCTTACGAGTCGTACGAACTGGTGTACTTGTATTATTATTATTAATAATAATAAATTATATTAACAACAACACAACAATGGCAGACACAGCAGTCGCAACCGAAGCTCCCGCTCCAGCAACGAGTGCGAAGAAGGCCGCAAGACAATCGGGCGGAGGTGCCGGCGCCGGTGCTAAAAAACCCAAAGCTAAACCCACTCATCCCAAGACATCGGAAATGGTGAACAACGCTATCAAGGAGATGAAGGAACGCAGCGGATCATCCCTACAGGCGATCAAAAAATATATCGCCGCTCATTACAAGGTCGACGCCGAGAAGTTGGCGCCGTTCATAAGGAAATATTTAAAGAGCGCCGTAGAATCGGGTGCTCTCATCCAGACCAAAGGCAAGGGCGCGTCCGGATCGTTCAAGTTGGAATCCAAATCCTCCTCGGCGAAGAAACCGAGCGCCAACGCCGGCGCTGGCAAGTCCGCCGGCGGCAAAAAGGAATCCGCGGCGGCATCGAAGGGAGTCGCCAAGAAGGCCACCGCATCGGCGGCAGGCGCTAAGACAAAGAAGGCCGCCGCCGCAGCTGCCGCTTCCGCATCCGGATCACCGTCCAAGTCCTCTAAGGCGTCTTCGGCTACGAAAGACAAGAAGACGGCGGCCGCCAAAAAGAAGCCTGCCGCTAAGAAAGCCGCCGCTTCCGCCGCCCCGGCGAAAGCTAAGGCAGCACCCAAGGCCAAGAAGACCGCCAAACCCCCCACTAAGAAACCAAAGGCACCTAAACCTAAGAAGGCAGCAGCGACACCCACCAAGGCGTCGAAGCCCGCCGCCAAGAAAACGGCCGCAGCCAAGAAGTAAACGTGTCATCGTGTTTATTGGTGGTGGTGATGATGGCCGTGAAAGCCGCTACTGTTTGTCGTGTCGGTGGTGGTGGTGGTGCGTCAAACTATCGCTCGCGAATGTTACGACGTACCTACCTACTAAATACACCGGCGCAAACAGATATATGAAACAGAACAACGACAACACAAAACAGCCCTTTTCAGGGCTAACAATATATTCGTGAACGTGTGTGTTAACAACACATATTCGTTTCTAGACGACACAGACAAAGTCTCTCTAACATACACACACACACTCTACTTATTAAATAAAATTTATGAAAAATACAATCTACTCTACTCACACACCGCGGACAAACCACCAACATACCTAATTTATAAAACAATTATTAACAACTTAAATATTACTTTCTTAAAATTAATATACATAAAGGTAACCTAACCTAATTATGTAGTTACATATTACCTACTACATACAACAACAACAATAGATACCCACTCTACTTCTCATCAATACATACTACTACATAATATTATTATATAAGTACATAGAAAACACCTAAACTTCGAAACAAATATACGCAGATCACATACAAACATTTGGTCCGACCCGGGAATCGAACCCGAGACCTCTTCGAGATCAGCAAGCACCCGCCGCATACACATACACAATATATCTACATAAAGTAATGTAAATAACAATAACAACAATATTATATGGCGGCGCTCTGTGTGTAGTGTAGTAGTAGTCTCGAACGAGCGGCGCGACACCGCCCGACTGCCCGACTCTATCTATCTACGTATATACCTACACCTACAATCTTACTCCCTTATTATATTACCCATATAATAATATGTAAATACTCAGCTACCATACTATAAATACCATAATACATTACATATTTATATTCAAACTACTGACTATAACGAACATCTAACATTATCTAACTACATACTACATACACTAACTAACTAACTATCTAACTAACCAACCAACCAATACATATGTATATATTTCAAACTTATTTATTGTCTACTTATTTTATACATCATACAGATATTATGAATTTTTAAACACACATACTAATTATTCCTTCCTTCCTTCTTAATTTTCAATATGAAAATCACAACAACAAAATATCACACATTACATTTTAAAAAAAGAATAAAAATCCACCTATTCGCACAGTGCACGTTGCACGACTGAATACTTTTTTGTTTTTTTTTTTTTCTTCTATTCTTTAATTTCGCGCTAAAAGTTGTGCTAATTTTTTTTTTTAATTAATAAATCGATTGTGGCGCCATTATATTGATATAACACATCGGTCCCCTCTACTGAACTAACATTGTGCCATTATTGATTGGCCGGCTCCCTACGTTGGTGTACGTTCGAGTAGTCCCGGGAGGTTATATAATATAAATACACCCGTATCGCATCGTCTGACAACAGTCTGTCGTTAGCATTCGTACGTTGCGCACGCAACTTACGGCTCTCCTATTCGTATTTCAAAGCGTTCTCTACAACTACAAACAACATGTCCGGCCGCGGCAAAGGTGGAAAAGTAAAGGGAAAGGCAAAGTCACGTTCAAACCGTGCTGGACTACAGTTTCCGGTCGGTCGTATACACAGACTGCTGCGTAATGGCAATTACGCCGAGCGCGTCGGTGCCGGGGCACCGGTCTATCTCGCCGCAGTGATGGAATACTTGGCCGCCGAAGTCCTCGAGTTGGCCGGCAACGCCGCCAGGGACAACAAGAAGACCAGGATCATACCTCGTCACCTTCAATTGGCGATCCGGAACGACGAGGAGTTGAACAAACTTCTCTCCGGCGTGACGATCGCTCAGGGAGGTGTCCTACCTAACATTCAGGCCGTTCTCTTGCCCAAGAAGACCGAGAAGAAGGCCTAAGCGGATGGATCACCTAATAATCTGCCAGTGCTATATTAAAGAACAACATGTAGCTGTTCGTCGGCTCGATGGACGTGTGCGTGTTTGTATAGGTACATACATACCTACTAATCACTTTATATTATGTATGTTCCTATACTCATATCTAGCGCACACATTAACACACACAAAGTCGAGAATAAAGAGGAACAATATATATAAAAGGCCCTTTTCAGGGCCACAATACGTATCATAGTCCAATTTAAAAATGATACCATTACACATGGTATTATTATGTATAGACTGTTTCTGTTGTAACACGATAAGTCGAAAAGCAATATAACCAACCAACACCTACATACATTACATTTTAACGTAAAGTCATCATCATTCATATATGGACGAACATGTAACAATAAAATAAATGGGTTCAATATAATAATACTTATTAGGTATATGTATGTACATTTATTATGAACAAGACAGATGCGATGCGACGCGACGTAACTAGTCATAATAATAGTATGCACTGTGCTAAAACTACTACTAGGTATCAGTACAGATTTTACAGATTTGTAAGTTGTGTATTATGCAATGAGTATATATATAATTGTGTGATTATTTTACAATTACAATAAAAAAAAAAAAAAAAAAAAAAAACGAGGTACGGGAAATGAAATAAATAAAATAATTTTAACACAATACAATTAATTTATATATATATATATATATATATGTGTAATATATTGTAATAAGTAGGTACATTATTATTGAGCCTATTGTCTTTGAAATATGTATGCATTAAAGACGTCGACAACACGAGCTATTACCCCGATTAGCACCATCCCCCTCCCCCTCCCCCCCTCCCCCCTTCGCCCCGCACCCGGTGCGGTTGTGCGGTGCTGTCTCGTTCTTAGAGAAGCGTTGTACTGTAATTTCGAATCCGACGATTGGTCGAGGCTTGCGATAGAGCTCGTTCAACGGGCCGAGGGCGGGGTGTGCTCGGCTCAATATATATTAACGTGATCGATGTGCACGCACTACATTCTGCGTGAGAACGCCGAACTGTACGGACGATTTCGTCGCATATTGTGCACATCCGTCTATCATCAACTAGATAATCTGCTAACATGCCGCCCAAGACAAGTGGAAAGGCAGCCAAAAAATCTGGCAAGGCCCAAAAGAACATCTCCAAGACCGACAAGAAAAAGAAGAAGCACAAGAGGAAGGAGAGCTACGCTATCTATATCTACAAGGTGCTCAAACAGGTCCACCCCGACACCGGTATCTCGAGTAAGGCTATGTCTATCATGAACTCGTTCGTGAACGACATCTTCGAACGTATCGCCGCCGAAGCGTCGCGCCTCGCTCATTACAACAAGAGGTCCACGATCACATCCAGGGAGGTGCAGACCTCTGTGAGGCTTCTACTGCCGGGCGAGCTCGCCAAGCACGCTGTCAGCGAGGGCACCAAAGCCGTCACCAAGTACACAAGCTCCAAGTGAGGAAGCCACAAACACCAACAACAACCATCACCATCATCATCGCACACACTTAGGTGTGTTGTGTATGTGAGAGATTCCTCGAAAGCATAGTAAAAGGCCCTTTTCAGGGCCACAATTTATTTCATATTATAACCTATAATTATAATGTTTCTGAAAACAATCAAAAGTCACACACACTCACAAACACGCTCCCAAATTAACGCGACATACATACATACATAGTTATATACATATTTTACTTTGTAAGATGATTGCTTGCCTTTGATGACGATGATAAATTTTATGATGTGTGCATATATAATAATAATAATAAACATAGATAACTATTTTGAATTAAGTTAGTATGTCAATTAATATAAATAATCAATTATTTGTAAGTTGTTACTACTTACTGTTAATGAACAAGTAAGTTATGTAAAGTAAATTTGGACATAATATGTTTGTAGTGTATATTTTATTACATTTCATTTACATCAGTCCTGTACGAATAGATCTGTAAATACGTAAATCGTGTAATCGTGAAAAAAAAAAAAAAAAAACTAGATGGCGTTGTGTGTAGGTAATGTGTTCGAATTTTAATATACGTACATATTACGTACATAAATATATATAGAACTTTTTTTTTTTCTTTTTTTTTTTTTTTTTTTATTATTATGCATATAGGTACACAACGGTCGATGGCTAGCGGAGTGGTGGCTGTGTATATGCTATGCGAGTTAGCAACGCGAGCGAGCGAGCGAGCGTACGTACGAACACTGTGGACTGTTGTGACCGCCCGCCCGTGTTGCTCGCGCACGAACACTATATAAATATCGCAGGGGGCTGCGTTCACGTCGCATTCGCTATCGTGCTGTCGTATTGTAACGACGTCCCTAACGTTCGTGTGTTTCTTTCTCAACAAACAACTCTCGTACAATGGCTCGTACCAAGCAGACTGCTCGCAAATCTACCGGTGGCAAGGCTCCCAGAAAACAACTCGCCACCAAAGCTGCCCGCAAGAGTGCGCCTGCCACCGGCGGTGTGAAGAAGCCACATCGCTACAGGCCCGGCACAGTGGCACTTCGTGAGATCCGTCGCTACCAGAAGAGTACTGAACTCTTAATCCGCAAGCTTCCGTTCCAGCGTTTGGTTCGTGAGATCGCTCAAGACTTCAAGACCGATCTGCGTTTCCAAAGCTCTGCCGTTATGGCTCTACAGGAGGCTAGCGAGGCTTATTTGGTCGGTCTCTTCGAGGACACCAACCTTTGCGCAATTCACGCTAAACGCGTCACCATTATGCCAAAGGACATCCAATTGGCCCGCAGAATCCGAGGTGAACGCGCTTAAGATCTATCAATCTTATTCACCACACCACGGCACAGCACAGCACAGCAACCACCACCGCAACTACTGCTCTACTATACTATACAGCGCGCGCTGTGTGTCTCGGTGACGAAACATCAAAAGGCCCTTTTCAGGGCCACACACATTTCATATATTTGTTTGCAATGCAATAAATATGTTTCAAATGAACAGAGAACTCCCAACATCACAACACATTTATATAACAATATAATAAAAAATAATACCTATACCTAATTCAAACAACAATAGAGACAGATGAGGTGTTCATAGATAAATACACGTGCATTATAATAATAATATTAATTAGGTAACTAAAATTGTGTACACACATAATATGCATTATATTAATCGAGTTTGATAGCTATTTTTTTTTTTTTCTTTATATCTTTTGCATCTTCATCGTATTAATATGAACGTATGTAACTAGATAGGTGGTGATAGGTGAAAATAATATAACTACATACATTAATTAATTTATATTTCTCAGAACCATAAAGGCTAAACATATGTATACAATAAAGGGATCTATCTACATATATAAATAAATAAATATATATATATATATATATATATATATATATATATATATATATATATATATAAAATTATGTGTGTGTGTGTGTGTGTGTGTGTACTGATTTACAATATATATACGTGTACTTATAGTACTATGTATATACATAAGTATTTATAAATATAATTCATTTTATGAAAAATATAGATAATAACAATAAGAAACATCGAAAATACAAACAGTACTACCTCTCGACGAATACCTAACAGAACACCGAAAACACGGCCACCACGGCCTATCGTAGCAACAGCGGCAGCCTGCAGCCGCTGTTGTGGAGTACGGGCACGGCGCGCGCGCGCGCTCGCACGCCTCACCCGTACTCTATATAAAGAGCGATCATTGAAAATTTTGTATCACATCATTTGCCCGCTGAGATCATTTGCCCGCTGACCGCCGTCCTGCGCGGTCGTCTCTCTGCTGCAAGCCGACTCGTCGAGCGCTCCGCTACGCACCGACGCCTCGCTCTCCGCTACGCACCGAAGCCCTGCGCTACGTGCCACGCCCCCACCGCACCGCACCCGTCGCTGTCGCCCTCGATAGCGTACAGGTGTGCGCCTACATCACGCGGCGACCGTTGGGATTGTCCATAGCGTGTATTCGCGCGCTTTTGGTCGCCCGTTCGAGCGCTGCGTGTGTGGGCCCGGGTGATTGCGCAACAATTAGTAACGTTCTTTTTAGAGCGTGAAAGTTGTTTCGCGATTCACCGCGCAACTTAGGCCCGTATAATTAACGTTGTATTTTTCAATACAACGTAGATTGTACGGCGCTATATAGAAGCGCGTGTTTTGAATTGAACAGCTCCAAGTCACTTGACCCCTTAAGGGTAATACCTCGGTGGAAACCTAACGGTGCCAACGAAGCCGAGAGAGCGGTGACCCGACCCGCCGGCTTTGCCCCTTCAGGGTAAAGCAAAAGTCGGACGGGGCTAGACCACTCGGCCTTGGGGGGTCCCCTAGTCGAGACTAGCCGTCGCCCATCTCCAAACCCTCCGTTCCCGCACGCCATCCATCCCCCGGTGGTGAGTTTGGGTGTGCCGGCCTACCAGGGCCTATACCACCCCTCCACCAGGGCTGCTAGGAACCCTTCGCACAATAAGATCGGCGAAAGGAGCTCAAGCTTAGGGCTCATTATTTAAGTACAAACCTCCCGACCTAACCCGGTTGGGAGGATTACAGACACAGACACCCCCGGGCCCTTCCCGCCCGAGGTCTAGGCATCCTAGTATAGATATAGACATGGATCTGAGGTTGGAGGACGTCCTCTTAGACGAGGAGGTCTATGCCTTCCTCAAGGTTAGGTTCGGGGACCGTATTCCCCCTCCAGCATTAGTACAACACTATGCTAACGAAATGGAGGTCGTCACCGACCCCCAAACCGATGATGATGATGAGTCGGAGTCGCAGTCGCAGCCCGAGGACCCTCCCTCAGAGAGTTCCTCGGACTGCTCAGAAGCCTCCACATTCACGATGGTCTCCAGCCGTAGTTCGAAGCGCAAGGCCGCGGCCGCCAAAAAGATCCCTAGCAAAAAGGGAAAGAAAGACGGGTCACCCGCCTCTTCAAGGCCTGACTCGCCAAAGCCCGCCCCCGTTGCCTCTTCAAGGCCCTCCCCCGCCCCCGTCGCCTCTTCAAGGCCCTCCCCCGCCCCCGTCGCCTCATCAAGGCCCCCCCCCGCTGCCTCTTCAAGGCCCCCCCCCAACGCCGGCGCCTCCGTCAATAGGCCCCCTGCCTCCCCAAGGCCCGCTTCGCCAGCCTCCCCCTCTGGGAGTGGCAACGCCCCCTCTTCCGCTCGCAAGAGCCCGCCTCCTCTATACGTACAAGACAAGTCCAAATGGACTAATATCTCTTCATGGTGCAATGAGCGCCGTATCACCTACCACTCCGCCCGTAGTACCCAACAGGGTATTAAAGTCTCAGTGGCCACCTCCGATGACCACAGAGCCTTGTCAAGGCTCCTTCGGGAAAGGGAAATCCCCTTCCACACCTATACCCTCCCTGAGGAAAAGCTTCTGCGGGTCGTCATCCGCAATGTCCCCAAGGAACTCTCTCCTGGGGAAATCAAGGAGTCCCTCGTGGCCCAAAATTATCCTGTGTGCGAAGTGCACAGAATGATCAAAGGCCGCAGCCAGTTGCCATATGACATGGTAATTGTTTCACTGGAGGACAGCAATGCGGGGAAGGACATCTTCAAGATGTCTTCCGTCTGCGGGCTGTCCGGCATCACGGTCGAACCTCCACGCCGTCCAAGCGTTCCCTCACAGTGCCATCGTTGCCAAATGTATGGCCACTCTGCGAGGAACTGTTTCGCGCGACCCAGGTGCGTGAAGTGCCTGGGAGACCACGCTACGGCCGAATGCAAACGGCCCAAGGACAGGGCCCAATGCTCAGAGCCTGTCGCGTGTGTCCTGTGCGGCGAAACGGGACACCCCGCCAACTACAGGGGCTGCCCACGCGCGCCCAAAGCTCCCAAGGCGAAAGGCCCTCAGCCTCCTCGCCAAGCCCCTCCCCCCCCATTATACCGCCCAGCTCCCCCCCCTAGCACTAATGCCTGGGTGGCTCGCAGTAGAAAGACGGAGGAAGCCTTCCCCGCCCTACAACAAGACAAGACAAGACAAGGACAAACTCCTCTTCCCCCCGCTAAGTCTATGCCCATAAGGCAAACACAGACTGACGGACCGACCAGACCGGTAGCACCTGTGGCCAAACCGGCATCGCTGCCTCTCACACAAGCAGCACAAATAGACCCAGATCTCAATCTGGTAGCTAGATTTGCGAGCTTTATCGACTACAGCGAGTTACGTCAACTCGCTGGCCTAATAAGGCAAAATGAAGGAAACCCCCTCGGCTTACTAAATGTAAGCATTAGATACTCGAGCATGCTCGAGAAATTAGGCTCTTTTAAAGTGAATCCTTAAATGGATTACACAAACACTGGCAGAGTCAAACCACGATCACTCAAGTTAGGGTTCTTCAACGCCAACGGTATATCGACACAAAAACACGAAATAGGTGAGTTCCTTAAGAACCACCAACTCGACATCTTGCTAGTGCAAGAGACCTTTTTGAAACCATCACAGAGGAACCCTAACATCGCGAACTACTGTGTAGTGCGCAATGATAGGCTCAACTCCCCCCTAGGGGGAACTCTAATCTATTACAAAAGGTCCTTGCACTGCATGCCTATGGATCCACCTGCACTGACATACATTGAGGCTTCAGTATGCAGGCTGGCAATGACGGGTCATCAACCCATAACAATAGTGTCGGCTTATCTCTCACCTAGCACATCCGCTAACGGAGGAAAGCAACTACTCGAGAGCGACCTCAGGGCACTGTTTGACATGAGCAGTTCAGTTATTATCGCTGGCGATCTCAACGCCAAGAACACACGGTGGAACTGCGTCGCAACCAACAGCAGGGGCAGAACCCTGGAGTCGCTGTCGAGCTCGCTGGTCTTCGACATCATTACACCACTAGGACCAACACACTACCCGACCAACGTGACTCACAGACCTGACATTTTGGACGTGGCACTCCTGAAGAACATAGGCCTGCGCCTGTGTTCTATAGAAGTGTTACACGAATTAACATCAGACCATAGGCCTGTAGTCATAGAGTTCGCCTCACGACTAGGTCCCATTGACTCGGGCTTCTCCTCCCCTAACAAACGGATCATAGACTGGAAGCGGCTCGGGAGTAAACTCGAGTCGGTCTCGTCTGTGCATCTCGACAAAATACCAGACCACATTAACAGCCACGAGGACACAACAGGGGCAATCGACTGCCTCACAGAGCACGTGCAATCGTTAATAAACGACTGCACTCGGGAGGCACCAGCGACGGGCGACCGTAGATGGTGCTTACCCGACGACATACGTGACCTGCTGAGGCGGAAGAACGCCGCTGTACGTGCCTACGACAGACACCCCTGCGAGGAACATCGAATAAGATTACGTGCTCTAGAACGCACAACAAAAACACGAATTAGCGAAATGCGTCAACAGAGGTGGGACAACACTCTAAAAAACTTAGAGCCCACCCACACAGCCTATTGGCAACTAGCACGCACACTAAAGAAAGATGTAGTCAGCACTATGCCACCGTTGCACAGGTCAAATCAACCACCGGCTTTCGACGACACGGAAAAAGCCGAATGTCTCGCCGACAGCCTGGAGCGCCAATGTACGCCGAGTGTAATACACTACGACGCTAGGCACACAAGCTACATAGATACCGAAGTGGACCGGAGAGCCTCACTCCCGGCGCCACCTACGGCAAACGAGCAAGACATCACACAGGTCACACCTGATGAGGTCAAAACGATTGTCAAGAGTCTTAACACTCGTAAGGCACCCGGCTCGGATGGTATCACGAATAGGGTCATTAGGTTATTTCCTGATAGGCTATTAGTCCTTCTGACGTTCATATTTAACGCAGCGCTCACCAACAATATCTTTCCACAACAATGGAAAGAAGCCGTGGTTATTGGGATACCCAAACCCGGCAAACCGAAATCCGAGCCATCTAGTTATCGCCCGATCAGTCTGCTTAAAGGATTAGGTAAGATTTACGAGCGCCTAGTATACAATAGGCTGAAAGCATATGCCGATGACAAGGGTCTCATACCTCACGAGCAATTCGGTTTTCGTACCAAACACTCGTGCGTTCAACAAGTGCACCGCATTGTCGAATACACTAGTGATCATCTCATGAGAAACCATTTCGTAGGAGCACTCTTCTTCGACGTAGCGAAAGCTTTCGACAAAGTGTGGCACAACGGCTTACTTTATAAGCTATTCACCATGGGAGTGCCACACAGTCTCGTGCTCATCATACGTGACTACTTGTCGAACCGAAGCTTTCGCTACCGCGTAGAAGGCTCACTGTCCTCCCCACACTCCATTAGCGCGGGCGTCCCGCAAGGCTCAGTGCTCTCCCCTCTGCTCTTCACGCTGTACACCAGCGACGTCCCACGTCATCGGCTCGTGCAGACAGCACTTTTCGCAGACGACACAGCCATTTATTGTTCAGGACAAAACCCTACGACAGTAGCTAGGAAACTCCAGACCGCAGCCGACTGCCTCAGTGCTTGGTTTCGGAAATGGAGAATAGAGGTCAACCCCGAGAAGAGCCAGGCGGTGCTGTTTCACAGGAGACGGCTAAGCCTGTATCCCCCGGAGAAGACCACACAGATTAGGATGTTTGGCACGCCTATCCCTTGGGAAAGACAGGCCAAATATTTAGGTATAACTCTTGACGATCGTCTGACCTTCATCCCACACATTAGGGCAGTTCGAAATAGGGCCGCTTTCGTGTTAGGACGTTTACACAACTTAGTTAACTCACGATCAAAACTATCACTAAAAAACAAGGTTAGATTATACACGTCATGCGTTAGGCCGATCATGACTTATGGTAGCATAGTATTTGCACACATTCATCAACACAGGATCCATAGGTTACAAACATTACAAAATAAATTCATGCGCCGAGCTACGGGAGCACCGTGGTATGTGCGTAATGTCGAACTTCATATCGACCTACGACTGCCGACTATCAGGCAATTCATGAAACAGTGCTCTCTTAGCTACTTTGACTCTGCTTCGACTCACCCCAACCCTCTAGTGGTTGCGGCTAGTAATTACACACCAAGCACAATCTCACGTATACGTAGGCCTAAACACGTTTTAGTAGACCTTAACGACGACACTACACTCGCTCAACAGAGAGCGCACACAGCTCGCGCAGCTATCACAAATCGTCCGCGGTTTCGCCCCCGCCGTCGGGGTCGAAACACGCGCCGCGCTAATAATAATTACGTAAATGTGGGTCTTGGTCGCCCTAGTTTGCCAGCAACGCCCCAAGCCGAGGTTCGTACCCCACATGGGGTGCCCTTGGGCGATGTTGCTTAAAGAATGACAGGTTGAGAGCCCTCAGCGCTCACCTTAAGTCCGCGTAAGACTGTAGAGGCCATCTGAGGCCAACAGTCATACATCCTTCAAAAAAAAAAAAAAAAAAAAAAAAAAAAAATTTTGTATTCAGTCGTTCGCCAGCGCTCGCCGTGTAACAACGTGTGTGCGCACGCTATTCTACTGAAACTTCACTAACAAGAACACACAAAACAACAAGATGACCGGACGTGGTAAGGGAGGAAAAGGTCTGGGGAAAGGAGGAGCCAAGCGTCATAGGAAAGTACTCCGTGATAACATCCAGGGTATCACGAAGCCGGCGATCCGTCGTCTCGCTCGCAGAGGTGGTGTCAAACGTATTTCGGGTCTCATCTACGAAGAGACTCGCGGTGTTCTCAAGGTGTTCCTCGAAAACGTCATCCGCGACGCCGTCACCTACACCGAACACGCCAAGAGGAAGACCGTCACCGCCATGGACGTAGTCTACGCTCTGAAACGTCAAGGTCGCACCCTCTACGGTTTCGGTGGTTAAGTTTAACAGCAACCGGCCGAGATCCGCGAGCGTATACGCGCCCCTCTTGTGTACACCGCACCACCTACACATAATACTGTACGTGTACATACCACATATACAACATCGACGCGTGCGCGTTACGCCATCATCATCAATTAATGATGATGATATAAACAAAAGGCCCTTTTCAGGGCCGCATACAATTCCTGTGCTCTATTATTATGTATTTTAAATATATATATTTAAAAGCATGTTTCTTTTGAACAACAAGTCGATCACACACATAAAATATAATAAGTAGGTACATATTATATAGATAGGTAGATAGATTTGTTTTGTAATTTCTTTTTGAACGAACGTTACAATATATTATACTAATTAGAAATTATTTATAACATTACATTCATATGGATACTTACCGAGAGGACGTTGCGTTGTAGATATGACCATCTAATAATATTCTTCTTATGTAGGCTCGTAGAGTTGAACTGAAAGAAAAACAAAATATACAGTTTATGTTAAAAAAAAATATATATTAATAGATAACAATAGGTAGGAACAGGTAAACAGAAACATGTTATATTGTTGTGTTAAGTAAGTTAGTTACACACACGCATACCCATCGTGAATCTGTGTTTTAAAACTATTTAACTAGACGCCAACAAATAGGTATTTTATATCATGAAAGTTGGTTTCGTTAAAACTATATTTTCGTACTTAAATTAAAAATTATCATGTCCTTAGAACACTAGATAACGATGCATATCTACATATTGTATATAATATGTATTGTTATTTTTTAATGAATATATATTAAGTATGTTTAATATATATGTATACAATTCTTAGTAGTTGTAGTAGTAGTACCTAGTAAGTATTGATTATTAAAAAAAATATATATTAATATGTATTTACGTGGACAGTGTATAGCTATTTGTGTTTAAATGAACAGTACATTATGATGAGGATATCATCGAGATATCTATGTGTGTATTAGTTAGGTGGTGTATATATGGGACGCGGACGTGAATTCATTGTCATATTCATTAAATATATTTCAAGAACTTGGACGTTCACTAATGTTACATAATGCAGACGTACATTATCTAAGTATATAAAATATTTTCTATATATAAATAATACATTTTACCTATCATACGGATAAACGTCCAGGTCGGACTCGTCCGTTCGGTGATGAGAGAGTGGTATAACGCGAACGTGTTTTACGAAGGTTCAGTTTTAATCGTTCAATGCGGCCGTAAGATGTATTATTAACAAAGATATGTTGACACGTTTCAGGCTCGATATACTCGTCGTTGTATAATCTATTGTTTTAACACGAAACGTTATGTTTTATAGAGAAAAATACATTTTGAACTGAACACTAGGTATGCAAGGTAGACAGTCGAGAAAATAAAACACGATACCGTCACAGCGGTACGATCGTTTCAAGTGAAACACATATAGAACGTTGGTCACTTTCATTATGTACATAAAAATATAGTTTTAACATTATTTCTCATGAGATAAGTATTGTAAAATGTTAGTTTTTTAGATCGGTGTTAGTGAAAAGTACGAACAGTTCATACGAGAAAACGTCCCGCGACAGAACGGCTCTCGTTACGGTAAAGCTTCGAGGTACCTTAGCGATTGGCGTTCCACATATAGTGGCGACATCTACGTCGATTGAACATTATTATCTATCGCATACACATTTCTTACGAGTCGTACGAACTGGTGTACTTGTATTATTATTATTAATAATAATAAATTATATTAACAACAACACAACAATGGCAGACACAGCAGTCGCAACCGAAGCTCCCGCTCCAGCAACGAGTGCGAAGAAGGCCGCAAGACAATCGGGCGGAGGTGCCGGCGCCGGTGCTAAAAAACCCAAAGCTAAACCCACTCATCCCAAGACATCGGAAATGGTGAACAACGCTATCAAGGAGATGAAGGAACGCAGCGGATCATCCCTACAGGCGATCAAAAAATATATCGCCGCTCATTACAAGGTCGACGCCGAGAAGTTGGCGCCGTTCATAAGGAAATATTTAAAGAGCGCCGTAGAATCGGGTGCTCTCATCCAGACCAAAGGCAAGGGCGCGTCCGGATCGTTCAAGTTGGAATCCAAATCCTCCTCGGCGAAGAAACCGAGCGCCAACGCCGGCGCTGGCAAGTCCGCCGGCGGCAAAAAGGAATCCGCGGCGGCATCGAAGGGAGTCGCCAAGAAGGCCACCGCATCGGCGGCAGGCGCTAAGACAAAGAAGGCCGCCGCCGCAGCTGCCGCTTCCGCATCCGGATCACCGTCCAAGTCCTCTAAGGCGTCTTCGGCTACGAAAGACAAGAAGACGGCGGCCGCCAAAAAGAAGCCTGCCGCTAAGAAAGCCGCCGCTTCCGCCGCCCCGGCGAAAGCTAAGGCAGCACCCAAGGCCAAGAAGACCGCCAAACCCCCCACTAAGAAACCAAAGGCACCTAAACCTAAGAAGGCAGCAGCGACACCCACCAAGGCGTCGAAGCCCGCCGCCAAGAAAACGGCCGCAGCCAAGAAGTAAACGTGTCATCGTGTTTATTGGTGGTGGTGATGATGGCCGTGAAAGCCGCTACTGTTTGTCGTGTCGGTGGTGGTGGTGGTGCGTCAAACTATCGCTCGCGAATGTTACGACGTACCTACCTACTAAATACACCGGCGCAAACAGATATATGAAACAGAACAACGACAACACAAAACAGCCCTTTTCAGGGCTAACAATATATTCGTGAACGTGTGTGTTAACAACACATATTCGTTTCTAGACGACACAGACAAAGTCTCTCTAACATACACACACACACTCTACTTATTAAATAAAATTTATGAAAAATACAATCTACTCTACTCACACACCGCGGACAAACCACCAACATACCTAATTTATAAAACAATTATTAACAACTTAAATATTACTTTCTTAAAATTAATATACATAAAGGTAACCTAACCTAATTATGTAGTTACATATTACCTACTACATACAACAACAACAATAGATACCCACTCTACTTCTCATCAATACATACTACTACATAATATTATTATATAAGTACATAGAAAACACCTAAACTTCGAAACAAATATACGCAGATCACATACAAACATTTGGTCCGACCCGGGAATCGAACCCGAGACCTCTTCGAGATCAGCAAGCACCCGCCGCATACACATACACAATATATCTACATAAAGTAATGTAAATAACAATAACAACAATATTATATGGCGGCGCTCTGTGTGTAGTGTAGTAGTAGTCTCGAACGAGCGGCGCGACACCGCCCGACTGCCCGACTCTATCTATCTACGTATATACCTACACCTACAATCTTACTCCCTTATTATATTACCCATATAATAATATGTAAATACTCAGCTACCATACTATAAATACCATAATACATTACATATTTATATTCAAACTACTGACTATAACGAACATCTAACATTATCTAACTACATACTACATACACTAACTAACTAACTATCTAACTAACCAACCAACCAATACATATGTATATATTTCAAACTTATTTATTGTCTACTTATTTTATACATCATACAGATATTATGAATTTTTAAACACACATACTAATTATTCCTTCCTTCCTTCTTAATTTTCAATATGAAAATCACAACAACAAAATATCACACATTACATTTTAAAAAAAGAATAAAAATCCACCTATTCGCACAGTGCACGTTGCACGACTGAATACTTTTTTGTTTTTTTTTTTTTCTTCTATTCTTTAATTTCGCGCTAAAAGTTGTGCTAATTTTTTTTTTTAATTAATAAATCGATTGTGGCGCCATTATATTGATATAACACATCGGTCCCCTCTACTGAACTAACATTGTGCCATTATTGATTGGCCGGCTCCCTACGTTGGTGTACGTTCGAGTAGTCCCGGGAGGTTATATAATATAAATACACCCGTATCGCATCGTCTGACAACAGTCTGTCGTTAGCATTCGTACGTTGCGCACGCAACTTACGGCTCTCCTATTCGTATTTCAAAGCGTTCTCTACAACTACAAACAACATGTCCGGCCGCGGCAAAGGTGGAAAAGTAAAGGGAAAGGCAAAGTCACGTTCAAACCGTGCTGGACTACAGTTTCCGGTCGGTCGTATACACAGACTGCTGCGTAATGGCAATTACGCCGAGCGCGTCGGTGCCGGGGCACCGGTCTATCTCGCCGCAGTGATGGAATACTTGGCCGCCGAAGTCCTCGAGTTGGCCGGCAACGCCGCCAGGGACAACAAGAAGACCAGGATCATACCTCGTCACCTTCAATTGGCGATCCGGAACGACGAGGAGTTGAACAAACTTCTCTCCGGCGTGACGATCGCTCAGGGAGGTGTCCTACCTAACATTCAGGCCGTTCTCTTGCCCAAGAAGACCGAGAAGAAGGCCTAAGCGGATGGATCACCTAATAATCTGCCAGTGCTATATTAAAGAACAACATGTAGCTGTTCGTCGGCTCGATGGACGTGTGCGTGTTTGTATAGGTACATACATACCTACTAATCACTTTATATTATGTATGTTCCTATACTCATATCTAGCGCACACATTAACACACACAAAGTCGAGAATAAAGAGGAACAATATATATAAAAGGCCCTTTTCAGGGCCACAATACGTATCATAGTCCAATTTAAAAATGATACCATTACACATGGTATTATTATGTATAGACTGTTTCTGTTGTAACACGATAAGTCGAAAAGCAATATAACCAACCAACACCTACATACATTACATTTTAACGTAAAGTCATCATCATTCATATATGGACGAACATGTAACAATAAAATAAATGGGTTCAATATAATAATACTTATTAGGTATATGTATGTACATTTATTATGAACAAGACAGATGCGATGCGACGCGACGTAACTAGTCATAATAATAGTATGCACTGTGCTAAAACTACTACTAGGTATCAGTACAGATTTTACAGATTTGTAAGTTGTGTATTATGCAATGAGTATATATATAATTGTGTGATTATTTTACAATTACAATAAAAAAAAAAAAAAAAAAAAAAAACGAGGTACGGGAAATGAAATAAATAAAATAATTTTAACACAATACAATTAATTTATATATATATATATATATATATGTGTAATATATTGTAATAAGTAGGTACATTATTATTGAGCCTATTGTCTTTGAAATATGTATGCATTAAAGACGTCGACAACACGAGCTATTACCCCGATTAGCACCATCCCCCTCCCCCTCCCCCCCTCCCCCCTTCGCCCCGCACCCGGTGCGGTTGTGCGGTGCTGTCTCGTTCTTAGAGAAGCGTTGTACTGTAATTTCGAATCCGACGATTGGTCGAGGCTTGCGATAGAGCTCGTTCAACGGGCCGAGGGCGGGGTGTGCTCGGCTCAATATATATTAACGTGATCGATGTGCACGCACTACATTCTGCGTGAGAACGCCGAACTGTACGGACGATTTCGTCGCATATTGTGCACATCCGTCTATCATCAACTAGATAATCTGCTAACATGCCGCCCAAGACAAGTGGAAAGGCAGCCAAAAAATCTGGCAAGGCCCAAAAGAACATCTCCAAGACCGACAAGAAAAAGAAGAAGCACAAGAGGAAGGAGAGCTACGCTATCTATATCTACAAGGTGCTCAAACAGGTCCACCCCGACACCGGTATCTCGAGTAAGGCTATGTCTATCATGAACTCGTTCGTGAACGACATCTTCGAACGTATCGCCGCCGAAGCGTCGCGCCTCGCTCATTACAACAAGAGGTCCACGATCACATCCAGGGAGGTGCAGACCTCTGTGAGGCTTCTACTGCCGGGCGAGCTCGCCAAGCACGCTGTCAGCGAGGGCACCAAAGCCGTCACCAAGTACACAAGCTCCAAGTGAGGAAGCCACAAACACCAACAACAACCATCACCATCATCATCGCACACACTTAGGTGTGTTGTGTATGTGAGAGATTCCTCGAAAGCATAGTAAAAGGCCCTTTTCAGGGCCACAATTTATTTCATATTATAACCTATAATTATAATGTTTCTGAAAACAATCAAAAGTCACACACACTCACAAACACGCTCCCAAATTAACGCGACATACATACATACATAGTTATATACATATTTTACTTTGTAAGATGATTGCTTGCCTTTGATGACGATGATAAATTTTATGATGTGTGCATATATAATAATAATAATAAACATAGATAACTATTTTGAATTAAGTTAGTATGTCAATTAATATAAATAATCAATTATTTGTAAGTTGTTACTACTTACTGTTAATGAACAAGTAAGTTATGTAAAGTAAATTTGGACATAATATGTTTGTAGTGTATATTTTATTACATTTCATTTACATCAGTCCTGTACGAATAGATCTGTAAATACGTAAATCGTGTAATCGTGAAAAAAAAAAAAAAAAAAAAAAAAAAAAAAAAAAAAAACTAGATGGCGTTGTGTGTAGGTAATGTGTTCGAATTTTAATATACGTACATATTACGTACATAAATATATATAGAACTTTTTTTTTTTTTTTTTTTTTTTTTCTTTTTTTTTTTTTTTTTTTTTTTTTTTTTTTTTTTTTTTTTTTTTTTTTATTATTATGCATATAGGTACACAACGGTCGATGGCTAGCGGAGTGGTGGCTGTGTATATGCTATGCGAGTTAGCAACGCGAGCGAGCGAGCGAGCGTACGTACGAACACTGTGGACTGTTGTGACCGCCCGCCCGTGTTGCTCGCGCACGAACACTATATAAATATCGCAGGGGGCTGCGTTCACGTCCCTTTTATCGCCCGATCAGTCTGCTTAAAGGATTAGGTAAGATTTACGAGCGCCTAGTATACAATAGGCTGAAAGCATATGCCGATGACAAGGGTCTCATACCTCACGAGCAATTCGGTTTTCGTACCAAACACTCGTGTGTCCAACAAGTGCACCGCATTGTCGAATACACTAGTGATCATCTCATGAGAAACCATTTCGTAGGAGCACTCTTCTTCGACGTAGCGAAAGCTTTCGACAAAGTGTGGCACAACGGCTTACTTTATAAGCTCTTCACCATGGGAGTGCCACACAGTCTCGTGCTCATCATACGTGACTACTTGTCGGACCGAAGCTTTCGCTACCGCGTAGAAGGCTCACTGTCCTCCCCACACTCCATTAGCGCGGGCGTCCCGCAAGGCTCAGTGCTCTCCCCTCTGCTCTTCACGCTGTACACCAGCGACGTCCCACGTCATCGGCTCGTGCAGACAGCACTTTTCGCAGACGACACAGCCATTTATTGTTCAGGACAAAACCCTACGACAGTAGCTAGGAAACTCCAGACCGCAGCCGACTGCCTCAGTGCTTGGTTTCGGAAATGGAGAATAGAAGTCAACCCCGAGAAGAGCCAGGCGGTGCTGTTTCACAGGAGACGGCTAAGCCTGTATCCCCCGGAGAAGACCACACAGATTAGGATGTTTGGCACGCCTATCCCTTGGGAAAGACAGGCCAAATATTTAGGTATAACTCTTGACGATCGTCTGACCTTCATCCCACACATTAGGGCAGTTCGAAATAGGGCCGCTTTCGTGTTAGGACGTTTACACAACTTAGTTAACTCACGATCAAAACTATCACTAAAAAACAAGGTTAGATTATACACGTCATGCGTTAGGCCGATCATGACTTATGGTAGCATAGTATTTGCACACATTCATCAACACAGGATCCATAGGTTACAAACATTACAAAATAAATTCATGCGCCGAGCTACGGGAGCACCGTGGTATGTGCGTAATGTCGAACTTCATATCGACCTACGACTGCCGACTATCAGGCAATTCATGAAACAGTGCTCTCTTAGCTACTTTGACTCTGCTTCGACTCACCCCAACCCTCTAGTGGTTGCGGCTAGTAATTACACACCAAGCACAATCTCACGTATACGTAGGCCTAAACACGTTTTAGTAGACCTTAACGACGACACTACACTCGCTCAACAGAGAGCGCACACAGCTCGCGCAGCTATCACAAATCGTCCGCGGTTTCGCCCCCGCCGTCGGGGTCGAAACACGCGCCGCGCTAATAATAATTACGTAAATGTGGGTCTTGGTCGCCCTAGTTTGCCAGCAACGCCCCAAGCCGAGGTTCGTACCCCACATGGGGTGCCCTTGGGCGATGTTGCTTAAAGAATGACAGGTTGAGAGCCCTCAGCGCTCACCTTAAGTCCGCGTAAGACTGTAGAGGCCATCTGAGGCCAACAGTCATACATCCTTCAAAAAAAAAAAAAAAAAAAAAAAAGCGTTCACGTCGCATTCGCTATCGTGCTGTCGTATTGTAACGACGTCCCTAACGTTCGTGTGTTTCTTTCTCAACAAACAACTCTCGTACAATGGCTCGTACCAAGCAGACTGCTCGCAAATCTACCGGTGGCAAGGCTCCCAGAAAACAACTCGCCACCAAAGCTGCCCGCAAGAGTGCGCCTGCCACCGGCGGTGTGAAGAAGCCACATCGCTACAGGCCCGGCACAGTGGCACTTCGTGAGATCCGTCGCTACCAGAAGAGTACTGAACTCTTAATCCGCAAGCTTCCGTTCCAGCGTTTGGTTCGTGAGATCGCTCAAGACTTCAAGACCGATCTGCGTTTCCAAAGCTCTGCCGTTATGGCTCTACAGGAGGCTAGCGAGGCTTATTTGGTCGGTCTCTTCGAGGACACCAACCTTTGCGCAATTCACGCTAAACGCGTCACCATTATGCCAAAGGACATCCAATTGGCCCGCAGAATCCGAGGTGAACGCGCTTAAGATCTATCAATCTTATTCACCACACCACGGCACAGCACAGCACAGCAACCACCACCGCAACTACTGCTCTACTATACTATACAGCGCGCGCTGTGTGTCTCGGTGACGAAACATCAAAAGGCCCTTTTCAGGGCCACACACATTTCATATATTTGTTTGCAATGCAATAAATATGTTTCAAATGAACAGAGAACTCCCAACATCACAACACATTTATATAACAATATAATAAAAAATAATACCTATACCTAATTCAAACAACAATAGAGACAGATGAGGTGTTCATAGATAAATACACGTGCATTATAATAATAATATTAATTAGGTAACTAAAATTGTGTACACACATAATATGCATTATATTAATCGAGTTTGATAGCTATTTTTTTTTTTTTCTTTATATCTTTTGCATCTTCATCGTATTAATATGAACGTATGTAACTAGATAGGTGGTGATAGGTGAAAATAATATAACTACATACATTAATTAATTTATATTTCTCAGAACCATAAAGGCTAAACATATGTATACAATAAAGGGATCTATCTACATATATAAATAAATAAATATATATATATATATATATATATATATATATATATATATATATATATATAAAATTATGTGTGTGTGTGTGTGTGTGTGTGTACTGATTTACAATATATATACGTGTACTTATAGTACTATGTATATACATAAGTATTTATAAATATAATTCATTTTATGAAAAATATAGATAATAACAATAAGAAACATCGAAAATACAAACAGTACTACCTCTCGACGAATACCTAACAGAACACCGAAAACACGGCCACCACGGCCTATCGTAGCAACAGCGGCAGCCTGCAGCCGCTGTTGTGGAGTACGGGCACGGCGCGCGCGCGCGCTCGCACGCCTCACCCGTACTCTATATAAAGAGCGATCATTGAAAATTTTGTATTCAGTCGTTCGCCAGCGCTCGCCGTGTAACAACGTGTGTGCGCACGCTATTCTACTGAAACTTCACTAACAAGAACACACAAAACAACAAGATGACCGGACGTGGTAAGGGAGGAAAAGGTCTGGGGAAAGGAGGAGCCAAGCGTCATAGGAAAGTACTCCGTGATAACATCCAGGGTATCACGAAGCCGGCGATCCGTCGTCTCGCTCGCAGAGGTGGTGTCAAACGTATTTCGGGTCTCATCTACGAAGAGACTCGCGGTGTTCTCAAGGTGTTCCTCGAAAACGTCATCCGCGACGCCGTCACCTACACCGAACACGCCAAGAGGAAGACCGTCACCGCCATGGACGTAGTCTACGCTCTGAAACGTCAAGGTCGCACCCTCTACGGTTTCGGTGGTTAAGTTTAACAGCAACCGGCCGAGATCCGCGAGCGTATACGCGCCCCTCTTGTGTACACCGCACCACCTACACATAATACTGTACGTGTACATACCACATATACAACATCGACGCGTGCGCGTTACGCCATCATCATCAATTAATGATGATGATATAAACAAAAGGCCCTTTTCAGGGCCGCATACAATTCCTGTGCTCTATTATTATGTATTTTAAATATATATATTTAAAAGCATGTTTCTTTTGAACAACAAGTCGATCACACACATAAAATATAATAAGTAGGTACATATTATATAGATAGGTAGATAGATTTGTTTTGTAATTTCTTTTTGAACGAACGTTACAATATATTATACTAATTAGAAATTATTTATAACATTACATTCATATGGATACTTACCGAGAGGACGTTGCGTTGTAGATATGACCATCTAATAATATTCTTCTTATGTAGGCTCGTAGAGTTGAACTGAAAGAAAAACAAAATATACAGTTTATGTTAAAAAAAAATATATATTAATAGATAACAATAGGTAGGAACAGGTAAACAGAAACATGTTATATTGTTGTGTTAAGTAAGTTAGTTACACACACGCATACCCATCGTGAATCTGTGTTTTAAAACTATTTAACTAGACGCCAACAAATAGGTATTTTATATCATGAAAGTTGGTTTCGTTAAAACTATATTTTCGTACTTAAATTAAAAATTATCATGTCCTTAGAACACTAGATAACGATGCATATCTACATATTGTATATAATATGTATTGTTATTTTTTAATGAATATATATTAAGTATGTTTAATATATATGTATACAATTCTTAGTAGTTGTAGTAGTAGTACCTAGTAAGTATTGATTATTAAAAAAAATATATATTAATATGTATTTACGTGGACAGTGTATAGCTATTTGTGTTTAAATGAACAGTACATTATGATGAGGATATCATCGAGATATCTATGTGTGTATTAGTTAGGTGGTGTATATATGGGACGCGGACGTGAATTCATTGTCATATTCATTAAATATATTTCAAGAACTTGGACGTTCACTAATGTTACATAATGCAGACGTACATTATCTAAGTATATAAAATATTTTCTATATATAAATAATACATTTTACCTATCATACGGATAAACGTCCAGGTCGGACTCGTCCGTTCGGTGATGAGAGAGTGGTATAACGCGAACGTGTTTTACGAAGGTTCAGTTTTAATCGTTCAATGCGGCCGTAAGATGTATTATTAACAAAGATATGTTGACACGTTTCAGGCTCGATATACTCGTCGTTGTATAATCTATTGTTTTAACACGAAACGTTATGTTTTATAGAGAAAAATACATTTTGAACTGAACACTAGGTATGCAAGGTAGACAGTCGAGAAAATAAAACACGATACCGTCACAGCGGTACGATCGTTTCAAGTGAAACACATATAGAACGTTGGTCACTTTCATTATGTACATAAAAATATAGTTTTAACATTATTTCTCATGAGATAAGTATTGTAAAATGTTAGTTTTTTAGATCGGTGTTAGTGAAAAGTACGAACAGTTCATACGAGAAAACGTCCCGCGACAGAACGGCTCTCGTTACGGTAAAGCTTCGAGGTACCTTAGCGATTGGCGTTCCACATATAGTGGCGACATCTACGTCGATTGAACATTATTATCTATCGCATACACATTTCTTACGAGTCGTACGAACTGGTGTACTTGTATTATTATTATTAATAATAATAAATTATATTAACAACAACACAACAATGGCAGACACAGCAGTCGCAACCGAAGCTCCCGCTCCAGCAACGAGTGCGAAGAAGGCCGCAAGACAATCGGGCGGAGGTGCCGGCGCCGGTGCTAAAAAACCCAAAGCTAAACCCACTCATCCCAAGACATCGGAAATGGTGAACAACGCTATCAAGGAGATGAAGGAACGCAGCGGATCATCCCTACAGGCGATCAAAAAATATATCGCCGCTCATTACAAGGTCGACGCCGAGAAGTTGGCGCCGTTCATAAGGAAATATTTAAAGAGCGCCGTAGAATCGGGTGCTCTCATCCAGACCAAAGGCAAGGGCGCGTCCGGATCGTTCAAGTTGGAATCCAAATCCTCCTCGGCGAAGAAACCGAGCGCCAACGCCGGCGCTGGCAAGTCCGCCGGCGGCAAAAAGGAATCCGCGGCGGCATCGAAGGGAGTCGCCAAGAAGGCCACCGCATCGGCGGCAGGCGCTAAGACAAAGAAGGCCGCCGCCGCAGCTGCCGCTTCCGCATCCGGATCACCGTCCAAGTCCTCTAAGGCGTCTTCGGCTACGAAAGACAAGAAGACGGCGGCCGCCAAAAAGAAGCCTGCCGCTAAGAAAGCCGCCGCTTCCGCCGCCCCGGCGAAAGCTAAGGCAGCACCCAAGGCCAAGAAGACCGCCAAACCCCCCACTAAGAAACCAAAGGCACCTAAACCTAAGAAGGCAGCAGCGACACCCACCAAGGCGTCGAAGCCCGCCGCCAAGAAAACGGCCGCAGCCAAGAAGTAAACGTGTCATCGTGTTTATTGGTGGTGGTGATGATGGCCGTGAAAGCCGCTACTGTTTGTCGTGTCGGTGGTGGTGGTGGTGCGTCAAACTATCGCTCGCGAATGTTACGACGTACCTACCTACTAAATACACCGGCGCAAACAGATATATGAAACAGAACAACGACAACACAAAACAGCCCTTTTCAGGGCTAACAATATATTCGTGAACGTGTGTGTTAACAACACATATTCGTTTCTAGACGACACAGACAAAGTCTCTCTAACATACACACACACACTCTACTTATTAAATAAAATTTATGAAAAATACAATCTACTCTACTCACACACCGCGGACAAACCACCAACATACCTAATTTATAAAACAATTATTAACAACTTAAATATTACTTTCTTAAAATTAATATACATAAAGGTAACCTAACCTAATTATGTAGTTACATATTACCTACTACATACAACAACAACAATAGATACCCACTCTACTTCTCATCAATACATACTACTACATAATATTATTATATAAGTACATAGAAAACACCTAAACTTCGAAACAAATATACGCAGATCACATACAAACATTTGGTCCGACCCGGGAATCGAACCCGAGACCTCTTCGAGATCAGCAAGCACCCGCCGCATACACATACACAATATATCTACATAAAGTAATGTAAATAACAATAACAACAATATTATATGGCGGCGCTCTGTGTGTAGTGTAGTAGTAGTCTCGAACGAGCGGCGCGACACCGCCCGACTGCCCGACTCTATCTATCTACGTATATACCTACACCTACAATCTTACTCCCTTATTATATTACCCATATAATAATATGTAAATACTCAGCTACCATACTATAAATACCATAATACATTACATATTTATATTCAAACTACTGACTATAACGAACATCTAACATTATCTAACTACATACTACATACACTAACTAACTAACTATCTAACTAACCAACCAACCAATACATATGTATATATTTCAAACTTATTTATTGTCTACTTATTTTATACATCATACAGATATTATGAATTTTTAAACACACATACTAATTATTCCTTCCTTCCTTCTTAATTTTCAATATGAAAATCACAACAACAAAATATCACACATTACATTTTAAAAAAAGAATAAAAATCCACCTATTCGCACAGTGCACGTTGCACGACTGAATACTTTTTTGTTTTTTTTTTTTTCTTCTATTCTTTAATTTCGCGCTAAAAGTTGTGCTAATTTTTTTTTTTAATTAATAAATCGATTGTGGCGCCATTATATTGATATAACACATCGGTCCCCTCTACTGAACTAACATTGTGCCATTATTGATTGGCCGGCTCCCTACGTTGGTGTACGTTCGAGTAGTCCCGGGAGGTTATATAATATAAATACACCCGTATCGCATCGTCTGACAACAGTCTGTCGTTAGCATTCGTACGTTGCGCACGCAACTTACGGCTCTCCTATTCGTATTTCAAAGCGTTCTCTACAACTACAAACAACATGTCCGGCCGCGGCAAAGGTGGAAAAGTAAAGGGAAAGGCAAAGTCACGTTCAAACCGTGCTGGACTACAGTTTCCGGTCGGTCGTATACACAGACTGCTGCGTAATGGCAATTACGCCGAGCGCGTCGGTGCCGGGGCACCGGTCTATCTCGCCGCAGTGATGGAATACTTGGCCGCCGAAGTCCTCGAGTTGGCCGGCAACGCCGCCAGGGACAACAAGAAGACCAGGATCATACCTCGTCACCTTCAATTGGCGATCCGGAACGACGAGGAGTTGAACAAACTTCTCTCCGGCGTGACGATCGCTCAGGGAGGTGTCCTACCTAACATTCAGGCCGTTCTCTTGCCCAAGAAGACCGAGAAGAAGGCCTAAGCGGATGGATCACCTAATAATCTGCCAGTGCTATATTAAAGAACAACATGTAGCTGTTCGTCGGCTCGATGGACGTGTGCGTGTTTGTATAGGTACATACATACCTACTAATCACTTTATATTATGTATGTTCCTATACTCATATCTAGCGCACACATTAACACACACAAAGTCGAGAATAAAGAGGAACAATATATATAAAAGGCCCTTTTCAGGGCCACAATACGTATCATAGTCCAATTTAAAAATGATACCATTACACATGGTATTATTATGTATAGACTGTTTCTGTTGTAACACGATAAGTCGAAAAGCAATATAACCAACCAACACCTACATACATTACATTTTAACGTAAAGTCATCATCATTCATATATGGACGAACATGTAACAATAAAATAAATGGGTTCAATATAATAATACTTATTAGGTATATGTATGTACATTTATTATGAACAAGACAGATGCGATGCGACGCGACGTAACTAGTCATAATAATAGTATGCACTGTGCTAAAACTACTACTAGGTATCAGTACAGATTTTACAGATTTGTAAGTTGTGTATTATGCAATGAGTATATATATAATTGTGTGATTATTTTACAATTACAATAAAAAAAAAAAAAAAAAAAAAAAACGAGGTACGGGAAATGAAATAAATAAAATAATTTTAACACAATACAATTAATTTATATATATATATATATATATATGTGTAATATATTGTAATAAGTAGGTACATTATTATTGAGCCTATTGTCTTTGAAATATGTATGCATTAAAGACGTCGACAACACGAGCTATTACCCCGATTAGCACCATCCCCCTCCCCCTCCCCCCCTCCCCCCTTCGCCCCGCACCCGGTGCGGTTGTGCGGTGCTGTCTCGTTCTTAGAGAAGCGTTGTACTGTAATTTCGAATCCGACGATTGGTCGAGGCTTGCGATAGAGCTCGTTCAACGGGCCGAGGGCGGGGTGTGCTCGGCTCAATATATATTAACGTGATCGATGTGCACGCACTACATTCTGCGTGAGAACGCCGAACTGTACGGACGATTTCGTCGCATATTGTGCACATCCGTCTATCATCAACTAGATAATCTGCTAACATGCCGCCCAAGACAAGTGGAAAGGCAGCCAAAAAATCTGGCAAGGCCCAAAAGAACATCTCCAAGACCGACAAGAAAAAGAAGAAGCACAAGAGGAAGGAGAGCTACGCTATCTATATCTACAAGGTGCTCAAACAGGTCCACCCCGACACCGGTATCTCGAGTAAGGCTATGTCTATCATGAACTCGTTCGTGAACGACATCTTCGAACGTATCGCCGCCGAAGCGTCGCGCCTCGCTCATTACAACAAGAGGTCCACGATCACATCCAGGGAGGTGCAGACCTCTGTGAGGCTTCTACTGCCGGGCGAGCTCGCCAAGCACGCTGTCAGCGAGGGCACCAAAGCCGTCACCAAGTACACAAGCTCCAAGTGAGGAAGCCACAAACACCAACAACAACCATCACCATCATCATCGCACACACTTAGGTGTGTTGTGTATGTGAGAGATTCCTCGAAAGCATAGTAAAAGGCCCTTTTCAGGGCCACAATTTATTTCATATTATAACCTATAATTATAATGTTTCTGAAAACAATCAAAAGTCACACACACTCACAAACACGCTCCCAAATTAACGCGACATACATACATACATAGTTATATACATATTTTACTTTGTAAGATGATTGCTTGCCTTTGATGACGATGATAAATTTTATGATGTGTGCATATATAATAATAATAATAAACATAGATAACTATTTTGAATTAAGTTAGTATGTCAATTAATATAAATAATCAATTATTTGTAAGTTGTTACTACTTACTGTTAATGAACAAGTAAGTTATGTAAAGTAAATTTGGACATAATATGTTTGTAGTGTATATTTTATTACATTTCATTTACATCAGTCCTGTACGAATAGATCTGTAAATACGTAAATCGTGTAATCGTGAAAAAAAAAAAAAAAAAACTAGATGGCGTTGTGTGTAGGTAATGTGTTCGAATTTTAATATACGTACATATTACGTACATAAATATATATAGAACTTTTTTTTTTTCTTTTTTTTTTTTTTTTTTTATTATTATGCATATAGGTACACAACGGTCGATGGCTAGCGGAGTGGTGGCTGTGTATATGCTATGCGAGTTAGCAACGCGAGCGAGCGAGCGAGCGTACGTACGAACACTGTGGACTGTTGTGACCGCCCGCCCGTGTTGCTCGCGCACGAACACTATATAAATATCGCAGGGGGCTGCGTTCACGTCGCATTCGCTATCGTGCTGTCGTATTGTAACGACGTCCCTAACGTTCGTGTGTTTCTTTCTCAACAAACAACTCTCGTACAATGGCTCGTACCAAGCAGACTGCTCGCAAATCTACCGGTGGCAAGGCTCCCAGAAAACAACTCGCCACCAAAGCTGCCCGCAAGAGTGCGCCTGCCACCGGCGGTGTGAAGAAGCCACATCGCTACAGGCCCGGCACAGTGGCACTTCGTGAGATCCGTCGCTACCAGAAGAGTACTGAACTCTTAATCCGCAAGCTTCCGTTCCAGCGTTTGGTTCGTGAGATCGCTCAAGACTTCAAGACCGATCTGCGTTTCCAAAGCTCTGCCGTTATGGCTCTACAGGAGGCTAGCGAGGCTTATTTGGTCGGTCTCTTCGAGGACACCAACCTTTGCGCAATTCACGCTAAACGCGTCACCATTATGCCAAAGGACATCCAATTGGCCCGCAGAATCCGAGGTGAACGCGCTTAAGATCTATCAATCTTATTCACCACACCACGGCACAGCACAGCACAGCAACCACCACCGCAACTACTGCTCTACTATACTATACAGCGCGCGCTGTGTGTCTCGGTGACGAAACATCAAAAGGCCCTTTTCAGGGCCACACACATTTCATATATTTGTTTGCAATGCAATAAATATGTTTCAAATGAACAGAGAACTCCCAACATCACAACACATTTATATAACAATATAATAAAAAATAATACCTATACCTAATTCAAACAACAATAGAGACAGATGAGGTGTTCATAGATAAATACACGTGCATTATAATAATAATATTAATTAGGTAACTAAAATTGTGTACACACATAATATGCATTATATTAATCGAGTTTGATAGCTATTTTTTTTTTTTTCTTTATATCTTTTGCATCTTCATCGTATTAATATGAACGTATGTAACTAGATAGGTGGTGATAGGTGAAAATAATATAACTACATACATTAATTAATTTATATTTCTCAGAACCATAAAGGCTAAACATATGTATACAATAAAGGGATCTATCTACATATATAAATAAATAAATATATATATATATATATATATATATATATATATATATATATATATATATATAAAATTATGTGTGTGTGTGTGTGTGTGTGTGTACTGATTTACAATATATATACGTGTACTTATAGTACTATGTATATACATAAGTATTTATAAATATAATTCATTTTATGAAAAATATAGATAATAACAATAAGAAACATCGAAAATACAAACAGTACTACCTCTCGACGAATACCTAACAGAACACCGAAAACACGGCCACCACGGCCTATCGTAGCAACAGCGGCAGCCTGCAGCCGCTGTTGTGGAGTACGGGCACGGCGCGCGCGCGCGCTCGCACGCCTCACCCGTACTCTATATAAAGAGCGATCATTGAAAATTTTGTATCACATCATTTGCCCGCTGAGATCATTTGCCCGCTGACCGCCGTCCTGCGCGGTCGTCTCTCTGCTGCAAGCCGACTCGTCGAGCGCTCCGCTACGCACCGACGCCTCGCTCTCCGCTACGCACCGAAGCCCTGCGCTACGTGCCACGCCCCCACCGCACCGCACCCGTCGCTGTCGCCCTCGATAGCGTACAGGTGTGCGCCTACATCACGCGGCGACCGTTGGGATTGTCCATAGCGTGTATTCGCGCGCTTTTGGTCGCCCGTTCGAGCGCTGCGTGTGTGGGCCCGGGTGATTGCGCAACAATTAGTAACGTTCTTTTTAGAGCGTGAAAGTTGTTTCGCGATTCACCGCGCAACTTAGGCCCGTATAATTAACGTTGTATTTTTCAATACAACGTAGATTGTACGGCGCTATATAGAAGCGCGTGTTTTGAATTGAACAGCTCCAAGTCACTTGACCCCTTAAGGGTAATACCTCGGTGGAAACCTAACGGTGCCAACGAAGCCGAGAGAGCGGTGACCCGACCCGCCGGCTTTGCCCCTTCAGGGTAAAGCAAAAGTCGGACGGGGCTAGACCACTCGGCCTTGGGGGGTCCCCTAGTCGAGACTAGCCGTCGCCCATCTCCAAACCCTCCGTTCCCGCACGCCATCCATCCCCCGGTGGTGAGTTTGGGTGTGCCGGCCTACCAGGGCCTATACCACCCCTCCACCAGGGCTGCTAGGAACCCTTCGCACAATAAGATCGGCGAAAGGAGCTCAAGCTTAGGGCTCATTATTTAAGTACAAACCTCCCGACCTAACCCGGTTGGGAGGATTACAGACACAGACACCCCCGGGCCCTTCCCGCCCGAGGTCTAGGCATCCTAGTATAGATATAGACATGGATCTGAGGTTGGAGGACGTCCTCTTAGACGAGGAGGTCTATGCCTTCCTCAAGGTTAGGTTCGGGGACCGTATTCCCCCTCCAGCATTAGTACAACACTATGCTAACGAAATGGAGGTCGTCACCGACCCCCAAACCGATGATGATGATGAGTCGGAGTCGCAGTCGCAGCCCGAGGACCCTCCCTCAGAGAGTTCCTCGGACTGCTCAGAAGCCTCCACATTCACGATGGTCTCCAGCCGTAGTTCGAAGCGCAAGGCCGCGGCCGCCAAAAAGATCCCTAGCAAAAAGGGAAAGAAAGACGGGTCACCCGCCTCTTCAAGGCCTGACTCGCCAAAGCCCGCCCCCGTTGCCTCTTCAAGGCCCTCCCCCGCCCCCGTCGCCTCTTCAAGGCCCTCCCCCGCCCCCGTCGCCTCATCAAGGCCCCCCCCCGCTGCCTCTTCAAGGCCCCCCCCCAACGCCGGCGCCTCCGTCAATAGGCCCCCTGCCTCCCCAAGGCCCGCTTCGCCAGCCTCCCCCTCTGGGAGTGGCAACGCCCCCTCTTCCGCTCGCAAGAGCCCGCCTCCTCTATACGTACAAGACAAGTCCAAATGGACTAATATCTCTTCATGGTGCAATGAGCGCCGTATCACCTACCACTCCGCCCGTAGTACCCAACAGGGTATTAAAGTCTCAGTGGCCACCTCCGATGACCACAGAGCCTTGTCAAGGCTCCTTCGGGAAAGGGAAATCCCCTTCCACACCTATACCCTCCCTGAGGAAAAGCTTCTGCGGGTCGTCATCCGCAATGTCCCCAAGGAACTCTCTCCTGGGGAAATCAAGGAGTCCCTCGTGGCCCAAAATTATCCTGTGTGCGAAGTGCACAGAATGATCAAAGGCCGCAGCCAGTTGCCATATGACATGGTAATTGTTTCACTGGAGGACAGCAATGCGGGGAAGGACATCTTCAAGATGTCTTCCGTCTGCGGGCTGTCCGGCATCACGGTCGAACCTCCACGCCGTCCAAGCGTTCCCTCACAGTGCCATCGTTGCCAAATGTATGGCCACTCTGCGAGGAACTGTTTCGCGCGACCCAGGTGCGTGAAGTGCCTGGGAGACCACGCTACGGCCGAATGCAAACGGCCCAAGGACAGGGCCCAATGCTCAGAGCCTGTCGCGTGTGTCCTGTGCGGCGAAACGGGACACCCCGCCAACTACAGGGGCTGCCCACGCGCGCCCAAAGCTCCCAAGGCGAAAGGCCCTCAGCCTCCTCGCCAAGCCCCTCCCCCCCCATTATACCGCCCAGCTCCCCCCCCTAGCACTAATGCCTGGGTGGCTCGCAGTAGAAAGACGGAGGAAGCCTTCCCCGCCCTACAACAAGACAAGACAAGACAAGGACAAACTCCTCTTCCCCCCGCTAAGTCTATGCCCATAAGGCAAACACAGACTGACGGACCGACCAGACCGGTAGCACCTGTGGCCAAACCGGCATCGCTGCCTCTCACACAAGCAGCACAAATAGACCCAGATCTCAATCTGGTAGCTAGATTTGCGAGCTTTATCGACTACAGCGAGTTACGTCAACTCGCTGGCCTAATAAGGCAAAATGAAGGAAACCCCCTCGGCTTACTAAATGTAAGCATTAGATACTCGAGCATGCTCGAGAAATTAGGCTCTTTTAAAGTGAATCCTTAAATGGATTACACAAACACTGGCAGAGTCAAACCACGATCACTCAAGTTAGGGTTCTTCAACGCCAACGGTATATCGACACAAAAACACGAAATAGGTGAGTTCCTTAAGAACCACCAACTCGACATCTTGCTAGTGCAAGAGACCTTTTTGAAACCATCACAGAGGAACCCTAACATCGCGAACTACTGTGTAGTGCGCAATGATAGGCTCAACTCCCCCCTAGGGGGAACTCTAATCTATTACAAAAGGTCCTTGCACTGCATGCCTATGGATCCACCTGCACTGACATACATTGAGGCTTCAGTATGCAGGCTGGCAATGACGGGTCATCAACCCATAACAATAGTGTCGGCTTATCTCTCACCTAGCACATCCGCTAACGGAGGAAAGCAACTACTCGAGAGCGACCTCAGGGCACTGTTTGACATGAGCAGTTCAGTTATTATCGCTGGCGATCTCAACGCCAAGAACACACGGTGGAACTGCGTCGCAACCAACAGCAGGGGCAGAACCCTGGAGTCGCTGTCGAGCTCGCTGGTCTTCGACATCATTACACCACTAGGACCAACACACTACCCGACCAACGTGACTCACAGACCTGACATTTTGGACGTGGCACTCCTGAAGAACATAGGCCTGCGCCTGTGTTCTATAGAAGTGTTACACGAATTAACATCAGACCATAGGCCTGTAGTCATAGAGTTCGCCTCACGACTAGGTCCCATTGACTCGGGCTTCTCCTCCCCTAACAAACGGATCATAGACTGGAAGCGGCTCGGGAGTAAACTCGAGTCGGTCTCGTCTGTGCATCTCGACAAAATACCAGACCACATTAACAGCCACGAGGACACAACAGGGGCAATCGACTGCCTCACAGAGCACGTGCAATCGTTAATAAACGACTGCACTCGGGAGGCACCAGCGACGGGCGACCGTAGATGGTGCTTACCCGACGACATACGTGACCTGCTGAGGCGGAAGAACGCCGCTGTACGTGCCTACGACAGACACCCCTGCGAGGAACATCGAATAAGATTACGTGCTCTAGAACGCACAACAAAAACACGAATTAGCGAAATGCGTCAACAGAGGTGGGACAACACTCTAAAAAACTTAGAGCCCACCCACACAGCCTATTGGCAACTAGCACGCACACTAAAGAAAGATGTAGTCAGCACTATGCCACCGTTGCACAGGTCAAATCAACCACCGGCTTTCGACGACACGGAAAAAGCCGAATGTCTCGCCGACAGCCTGGAGCGCCAATGTACGCCGAGTGTAATACACTACGACGCTAGGCACACAAGCTACATAGATACCGAAGTGGACCGGAGAGCCTCACTCCCGGCGCCACCTACGGCAAACGAGCAAGACATCACACAGGTCACACCTGATGAGGTCAAAACGATTGTCAAGAGTCTTAACACTCGTAAGGCACCCGGCTCGGATGGTATCACGAATAGGGTCATTAGGTTATTTCCTGATAGGCTATTAGTCCTTCTGACGTTCATATTTAACGCAGCGCTCACCAACAATATCTTTCCACAACAATGGAAAGAAGCCGTGGTTATTGGGATACCCAAACCCGGCAAACCGAAATCCGAGCCATCTAGTTATCGCCCGATCAGTCTGCTTAAAGGATTAGGTAAGATTTACGAGCGCCTAGTATACAATAGGCTGAAAGCATATGCCGATGACAAGGGTCTCATACCTCACGAGCAATTCGGTTTTCGTACCAAACACTCGTGCGTTCAACAAGTGCACCGCATTGTCGAATACACTAGTGATCATCTCATGAGAAACCATTTCGTAGGAGCACTCTTCTTCGACGTAGCGAAAGCTTTCGACAAAGTGTGGCACAACGGCTTACTTTATAAGCTATTCACCATGGGAGTGCCACACAGTCTCGTGCTCATCATACGTGACTACTTGTCGAACCGAAGCTTTCGCTACCGCGTAGAAGGCTCACTGTCCTCCCCACACTCCATTAGCGCGGGCGTCCCGCAAGGCTCAGTGCTCTCCCCTCTGCTCTTCACGCTGTACACCAGCGACGTCCCACGTCATCGGCTCGTGCAGACAGCACTTTTCGCAGACGACACAGCCATTTATTGTTCAGGACAAAACCCTACGACAGTAGCTAGGAAACTCCAGACCGCAGCCGACTGCCTCAGTGCTTGGTTTCGGAAATGGAGAATAGAGGTCAACCCCGAGAAGAGCCAGGCGGTGCTGTTTCACAGGAGACGGCTAAGCCTGTATCCCCCGGAGAAGACCACACAGATTAGGATGTTTGGCACGCCTATCCCTTGGGAAAGACAGGCCAAATATTTAGGTATAACTCTTGACGATCGTCTGACCTTCATCCCACACATTAGGGCAGTTCGAAATAGGGCCGCTTTCGTGTTAGGACGTTTACACAACTTAGTTAACTCACGATCAAAACTATCACTAAAAAACAAGGTTAGATTATACACGTCATGCGTTAGGCCGATCATGACTTATGGTAGCATAGTATTTGCACACATTCATCAACACAGGATCCATAGGTTACAAACATTACAAAATAAATTCATGCGCCGAGCTACGGGAGCACCGTGGTATGTGCGTAATGTCGAACTTCATATCGACCTACGACTGCCGACTATCAGGCAATTCATGAAACAGTGCTCTCTTAGCTACTTTGACTCTGCTTCGACTCACCCCAACCCTCTAGTGGTTGCGGCTAGTAATTACACACCAAGCACAATCTCACGTATACGTAGGCCTAAACACGTTTTAGTAGACCTTAACGACGACACTACACTCGCTCAACAGAGAGCGCACACAGCTCGCGCAGCTATCACAAATCGTCCGCGGTTTCGCCCCCGCCGTCGGGGTCGAAACACGCGCCGCGCTAATAATAATTACGTAAATGTGGGTCTTGGTCGCCCTAGTTTGCCAGCAACGCCCCAAGCCGAGGTTCGTACCCCACATGGGGTGCCCTTGGGCGATGTTGCTTAAAGAATGACAGGTTGAGAGCCCTCAGCGCTCACCTTAAGTCCGCGTAAGACTGTAGAGGCCATCTGAGGCCAACAGTCATACATCCTTCAAAAAAAAAAAAAAAAAAAAAAAAAAAAAATTTTGTATTCAGTCGTTCGCCAGCGCTCGCCGTGTAACAACGTGTGTGCGCACGCTATTCTACTGAAACTTCACTAACAAGAACACACAAAACAACAAGATGACCGGACGTGGTAAGGGAGGAAAAGGTCTGGGGAAAGGAGGAGCCAAGCGTCATAGGAAAGTACTCCGTGATAACATCCAGGGTATCACGAAGCCGGCGATCCGTCGTCTCGCTCGCAGAGGTGGTGTCAAACGTATTTCGGGTCTCATCTACGAAGAGACTCGCGGTGTTCTCAAGGTGTTCCTCGAAAACGTCATCCGCGACGCCGTCACCTACACCGAACACGCCAAGAGGAAGACCGTCACCGCCATGGACGTAGTCTACGCTCTGAAACGTCAAGGTCGCACCCTCTACGGTTTCGGTGGTTAAGTTTAACAGCAACCGGCCGAGATCCGCGAGCGTATACGCGCCCCTCTTGTGTACACCGCACCACCTACACATAATACTGTACGTGTACATACCACATATACAACATCGACGCGTGCGCGTTACGCCATCATCATCAATTAATGATGATGATATAAACAAAAGGCCCTTTTCAGGGCCGCATACAATTCCTGTGCTCTATTATTATGTATTTTAAATATATATATTTAAAAGCATGTTTCTTTTGAACAACAAGTCGATCACACACATAAAATATAATAAGTAGGTACATATTATATAGATAGGTAGATAGATTTGTTTTGTAATTTCTTTTTGAACGAACGTTACAATATATTATACTAATTAGAAATTATTTATAACATTACATTCATATGGATACTTACCGAGAGGACGTTGCGTTGTAGATATGACCATCTAATAATATTCTTCTTATGTAGGCTCGTAGAGTTGAACTGAAAGAAAAACAAAATATACAGTTTATGTTAAAAAAAAATATATATTAATAGATAACAATAGGTAGGAACAGGTAAACAGAAACATGTTATATTGTTGTGTTAAGTAAGTTAGTTACACACACGCATACCCATCGTGAATCTGTGTTTTAAAACTATTTAACTAGACGCCAACAAATAGGTATTTTATATCATGAAAGTTGGTTTCGTTAAAACTATATTTTCGTACTTAAATTAAAAATTATCATGTCCTTAGAACACTAGATAACGATGCATATCTACATATTGTATATAATATGTATTGTTATTTTTTAATGAATATATATTAAGTATGTTTAATATATATGTATACAATTCTTAGTAGTTGTAGTAGTAGTACCTAGTAAGTATTGATTATTAAAAAAAATATATATTAATATGTATTTACGTGGACAGTGTATAGCTATTTGTGTTTAAATGAACAGTACATTATGATGAGGATATCATCGAGATATCTATGTGTGTATTAGTTAGGTGGTGTATATATGGGACGCGGACGTGAATTCATTGTCATATTCATTAAATATATTTCAAGAACTTGGACGTTCACTAATGTTACATAATGCAGACGTACATTATCTAAGTATATAAAATATTTTCTATATATAAATAATACATTTTACCTATCATACGGATAAACGTCCAGGTCGGACTCGTCCGTTCGGTGATGAGAGAGTGGTATAACGCGAACGTGTTTTACGAAGGTTCAGTTTTAATCGTTCAATGCGGCCGTAAGATGTATTATTAACAAAGATATGTTGACACGTTTCAGGCTCGATATACTCGTCGTTGTATAATCTATTGTTTTAACACGAAACGTTATGTTTTATAGAGAAAAATACATTTTGAACTGAACACTAGGTATGCAAGGTAGACAGTCGAGAAAATAAAACACGATACCGTCACAGCGGTACGATCGTTTCAAGTGAAACACATATAGAACGTTGGTCACTTTCATTATGTACATAAAAATATAGTTTTAACATTATTTCTCATGAGATAAGTATTGTAAAATGTTAGTTTTTTAGATCGGTGTTAGTGAAAAGTACGAACAGTTCATACGAGAAAACGTCCCGCGACAGAACGGCTCTCGTTACGGTAAAGCTTCGAGGTACCTTAGCGATTGGCGTTCCACATATAGTGGCGACATCTACGTCGATTGAACATTATTATCTATCGCATACACATTTCTTACGAGTCGTACGAACTGGTGTACTTGTATTATTATTATTAATAATAATAAATTATATTAACAACAACACAACAATGGCAGACACAGCAGTCGCAACCGAAGCTCCCGCTCCAGCAACGAGTGCGAAGAAGGCCGCAAGACAATCGGGCGGAGGTGCCGGCGCCGGTGCTAAAAAACCCAAAGCTAAACCCACTCATCCCAAGACATCGGAAATGGTGAACAACGCTATCAAGGAGATGAAGGAACGCAGCGGATCATCCCTACAGGCGATCAAAAAATATATCGCCGCTCATTACAAGGTCGACGCCGAGAAGTTGGCGCCGTTCATAAGGAAATATTTAAAGAGCGCCGTAGAATCGGGTGCTCTCATCCAGACCAAAGGCAAGGGCGCGTCCGGATCGTTCAAGTTGGAATCCAAATCCTCCTCGGCGAAGAAACCGAGCGCCAACGCCGGCGCTGGCAAGTCCGCCGGCGGCAAAAAGGAATCCGCGGCGGCATCGAAGGGAGTCGCCAAGAAGGCCACCGCATCGGCGGCAGGCGCTAAGACAAAGAAGGCCGCCGCCGCAGCTGCCGCTTCCGCATCCGGATCACCGTCCAAGTCCTCTAAGGCGTCTTCGGCTACGAAAGACAAGAAGACGGCGGCCGCCAAAAAGAAGCCTGCCGCTAAGAAAGCCGCCGCTTCCGCCGCCCCGGCGAAAGCTAAGGCAGCACCCAAGGCCAAGAAGACCGCCAAACCCCCCACTAAGAAACCAAAGGCACCTAAACCTAAGAAGGCAGCAGCGACACCCACCAAGGCGTCGAAGCCCGCCGCCAAGAAAACGGCCGCAGCCAAGAAGTAAACGTGTCATCGTGTTTATTGGTGGTGGTGATGATGGCCGTGAAAGCCGCTACTGTTTGTCGTGTCGGTGGTGGTGGTGGTGCGTCAAACTATCGCTCGCGAATGTTACGACGTACCTACCTACTAAATACACCGGCGCAAACAGATATATGAAACAGAACAACGACAACACAAAACAGCCCTTTTCAGGGCTAACAATATATTCGTGAACGTGTGTGTTAACAACACATATTCGTTTCTAGACGACACAGACAAAGTCTCTCTAACATACACACACACACTCTACTTATTAAATAAAATTTATGAAAAATACAATCTACTCTACTCACACACCGCGGACAAACCACCAACATACCTAATTTATAAAACAATTATTAACAACTTAAATATTACTTTCTTAAAATTAATATACATAAAGGTAACCTAACCTAATTATGTAGTTACATATTACCTACTACATACAACAACAACAATAGATACCCACTCTACTTCTCATCAATACATACTACTACATAATATTATTATATAAGTACATAGAAAACACCTAAACTTCGAAACAAATATACGCAGATCACATACAAACATTTGGTCCGACCCGGGAATCGAACCCGAGACCTCTTCGAGATCAGCAAGCACCCGCCGCATACACATACACAATATATCTACATAAAGTAATGTAAATAACAATAACAACAATATTATATGGCGGCGCTCTGTGTGTAGTGTAGTAGTAGTCTCGAACGAGCGGCGCGACACCGCCCGACTGCCCGACTCTATCTATCTACGTATATACCTACACCTACAATCTTACTCCCTTATTATATTACCCATATAATAATATGTAAATACTCAGCTACCATACTATAAATACCATAATACATTACATATTTATATTCAAACTACTGACTATAACGAACATCTAACATTATCTAACTACATACTACATACACTAACTAACTAACTATCTAACTAACCAACCAACCAATACATATGTATATATTTCAAACTTATTTATTGTCTACTTATTTTATACATCATACAGATATTATGAATTTTTAAACACACATACTAATTATTCCTTCCTTCCTTCTTAATTTTCAATATGAAAATCACAACAACAAAATATCACACATTACATTTTAAAAAAAGAATAAAAATCCACCTATTCGCACAGTGCACGTTGCACGACTGAATACTTTTTTGTTTTTTTTTTTTTCTTCTATTCTTTAATTTCGCGCTAAAAGTTGTGCTAATTTTTTTTTTTAATTAATAAATCGATTGTGGCGCCATTATATTGATATAACACATCGGTCCCCTCTACTGAACTAACATTGTGCCATTATTGATTGGCCGGCTCCCTACGTTGGTGTACGTTCGAGTAGTCCCGGGAGGTTATATAATATAAATACACCCGTATCGCATCGTCTGACAACAGTCTGTCGTTAGCATTCGTACGTTGCGCACGCAACTTACGGCTCTCCTATTCGTATTTCAAAGCGTTCTCTACAACTACAAACAACATGTCCGGCCGCGGCAAAGGTGGAAAAGTAAAGGGAAAGGCAAAGTCACGTTCAAACCGTGCTGGACTACAGTTTCCGGTCGGTCGTATACACAGACTGCTGCGTAATGGCAATTACGCCGAGCGCGTCGGTGCCGGGGCACCGGTCTATCTCGCCGCAGTGATGGAATACTTGGCCGCCGAAGTCCTCGAGTTGGCCGGCAACGCCGCCAGGGACAACAAGAAGACCAGGATCATACCTCGTCACCTTCAATTGGCGATCCGGAACGACGAGGAGTTGAACAAACTTCTCTCCGGCGTGACGATCGCTCAGGGAGGTGTCCTACCTAACATTCAGGCCGTTCTCTTGCCCAAGAAGACCGAGAAGAAGGCCTAAGCGGATGGATCACCTAATAATCTGCCAGTGCTATATTAAAGAACAACATGTAGCTGTTCGTCGGCTCGATGGACGTGTGCGTGTTTGTATAGGTACATACATACCTACTAATCACTTTATATTATGTATGTTCCTATACTCATATCTAGCGCACACATTAACACACACAAAGTCGAGAATAAAGAGGAACAATATATATAAAAGGCCCTTTTCAGGGCCACAATACGTATCATAGTCCAATTTAAAAATGATACCATTACACATGGTATTATTATGTATAGACTGTTTCTGTTGTAACACGATAAGTCGAAAAGCAATATAACCAACCAACACCTACATACATTACATTTTAACGTAAAGTCATCATCATTCATATATGGACGAACATGTAACAATAAAATAAATGGGTTCAATATAATAATACTTATTAGGTATATGTATGTACATTTATTATGAACAAGACAGATGCGATGCGACGCGACGTAACTAGTCATAATAATAGTATGCACTGTGCTAAAACTACTACTAGGTATCAGTACAGATTTTACAGATTTGTAAGTTGTGTATTATGCAATGAGTATATATATAATTGTGTGATTATTTTACAATTACAATAAAAAAAAAAAAAAAAAAAAAAAACGAGGTACGGGAAATGAAATAAATAAAATAATTTTAACACAATACAATTAATTTATATATATATATATATATATATGTGTAATATATTGTAATAAGTAGGTACATTATTATTGAGCCTATTGTCTTTGAAATATGTATGCATTAAAGACGTCGACAACACGAGCTATTACCCCGATTAGCACCATCCCCCTCCCCCTCCCCCCTCCCCCCTTCGCCCCGCACCCGGTGCGGTTGTGCGGTGCTGTCTCGTTCTTAGAGAAGCGTTGTACTGTAATTTCGAATCCGACGATTGGTCGAGGCTTGCGATAGAGCTCGTTCAACGGGCCGAGGGCGGGGTGTGCTCGGCTCAATATATATTAACGTGATCGATGTGCACGCACTACATTCTGCGTGAGAACGCCGAACTGTACGGACGATTTCGTCGCATATTGTGCACATCCGTCTATCATCAACTAGATAATCTGCTAACATGCCGCCCAAGACAAGTGGAAAGGCAGCCAAAAAATCTGGCAAGGCCCAAAAGAACATCTCCAAGACCGACAAGAAAAAGAAGAAGCACAAGAGGAAGGAGAGCTACGCTATCTATATCTACAAGGTGCTCAAACAGGTCCACCCCGACACCGGTATCTCGAGTAAGGCTATGTCTATCATGAACTCGTTCGTGAACGACATCTTCGAACGTATCGCCGCCGAAGCGTCGCGCCTCGCTCATTACAACAAGAGGTCCACGATCACATCCAGGGAGGTGCAGACCTCTGTGAGGCTTCTACTGCCGGGCGAGCTCGCCAAGCACGCTGTCAGCGAGGGCACCAAAGCCGTCACCAAGTACACAAGCTCCAAGTGAGGAAGCCACAAACACCAACAACAACCATCACCATCATCATCGCACACACTTAGGTGTGTTGTGTATGTGAGAGATTCCTCGAAAGCATAGTAAAAGGCCCTTTTCAGGGCCACAATTTATTTCATATTATAACCTATAATTATAATGTTTCTGAAAACAATCAAAAGTCACACACACTCACAAACACGCTCCCAAATTAACGCGACATACATACATACATAGTTATATACATATTTTACTTTGTAAGATGATTGCTTGCCTTTGATGACGATGATAAATTTTATGATGTGTGCATATATAATAATAATAATAAACATAGATAACTATTTTGAATTAAGTTAGTATGTCAATTAATATAAATAATCAATTATTTGTAAGTTGTTACTACTTACTGTTAATGAACAAGTAAGTTATGTAAAGTAAATTTGGACATAATATGTTTGTAGTGTATATTTTATTACATTTCATTTACATCAGTCCTGTACGAATAGATCTGTAAATACGTAAATCGTGTAATCGTGAAAAAAAAAAAAAAAAAACTAGATGGCGTTGTGTGTAGGTAATGTGTTCGAATTTTAATATACGTACATATTACGTACATAAATATATATAGAACTTTTTTTTTTTCTTTTTTTTTTTTTTTTTTTATTATTATGCATATAGGTACACAACGGTCGATGGCTAGCGGAGTGGTGGCTGTGTATATGCTATGCGAGTTAGCAACGCGAGCGAGCGAGCGAGCGTACGTACGAACACTGTGGACTGTAGTTGTAGTAGTAGTACCTAGTAAGTATTGATTATTAAAAAAAATATATATTAATATGTATTTACGTGGACAGTGTATAGCTATTTGTGTTTAAATGAACAGTACATTATGATGAGGATATCATCGAGATATCTATGTGTGTATTAGTTAGGTGGTGTATATATGGGACGCGGACGTGAATTCATTGTCATATTCATTAAATATATTTCAAGAACTTGGACGTTCACTAATGTTACATAATGCAGACGTACATTATCTAAGTATATAAAATATTTTCTATATATAAATAATACATTTTACCTATCATACGGATAAACGTCCAGGTCGGACTCGTCCGTTCGGTGATGAGAGAGTGGTATAACGCGAACGTGTTTTACGAAGGTTCAGTTTTAATCGTTCAATGCGGCCGTAAGATGTATTATTAACAAAGATATGTTGACACGTTTCAGGCTCGATATACTCGTCGTTGTATAATCTATTGTTTTAACACGAAACGTTATGTTTTATAGAGAAAAATACATTTTGAACTGAACACTAGGTATGCAAGGTAGACAGTCGAGAAAATAAAACACGATACCGTCACAGCGGTACGATCGTTTCAAGTGAAACACATATAGAACGTTGGTCACTTTCATTATGTACATAAAAATATAGTTTTAACATTATTTCTCATGAGATAAGTATTGTAAAATGTTAGTTTTTTAGATCGGTGTTAGTGAAAAGTACGAACAGTTCATACGAGAAAACGTCCCGCGACAGAACGGCTCTCGTTACGGTAAAGCTTCGAGGTACCTTAGCGATTGGCGTTCCACATATAGTGGCGACATCTACGTCGATTGAACATTATTATCTATCGCATACACATTTCTTACGAGTCGTACGAACTGGTGTACTTGTATTATTATTATTAATAATAATAAATTATATTAACAACAACACAACAATGGCAGACACAGCAGTCGCAACCGAAGCTCCCGCTCCAGCAACGAGTGCGAAGAAGGCCGCAAGACAATCGGGCGGAGGTGCCGGCGCCGGTGCTAAAAAACCCAAAGCTAAACCCACTCATCCCAAGACATCGGAAATGGTGAACAACGCTATCAAGGAGATGAAGGAACGCAGCGGATCATCCCTACAGGCGATCAAAAAATATATCGCCGCTCATTACAAGGTCGACGCCGAGAAGTTGGCGCCGTTCATAAGGAAATATTTAAAGAGCGCCGTAGAATCGGGTGCTCTCATCCAGACCAAAGGCAAGGGCGCGTCCGGATCGTTCAAGTTGGAATCCAAATCCTCCTCGGCGAAGAAACCGAGCGCCAACGCCGGCGCTGGCAAGTCCGCCGGCGGCAAAAAGGAATCCGCGGCGGCATCGAAGGGAGTCGCCAAGAAGGCCACCGCATCGGCGGCAGGCGCTAAGACAAAGAAGGCCGCCGCCGCAGCTGCCGCTTCCGCATCCGGATCACCGTCCAAGTCCTCTAAGGCGTCTTCGGCTACGAAAGACAAGAAGACGGCGGCCGCCAAAAAGAAGCCTGCCGCTAAGAAAGCCGCCGCTTCCGCCGCCCCGGCGAAAGCTAAGGCAGCACCCAAGGCCAAGAAGACCGCCAAACCCCCCACTAAGAAACCAAAGGCACCTAAACCTAAGAAGGCAGCAGCGACACCCACCAAGGCGTCGAAGCCCGCCGCCAAGAAAACGGCCGCAGCCAAGAAGTAAACGTGTCATCGTGTTTATTGGTGGTGGTGATGATGGCCGTGAAAGCCGCTACTGTTTGTCGTGTCGGTGGTGGTGGTGGTGCGTCAAACTATCGCTCGCGAATGTTACGACGTACCTACCTACTAAATACACCGGCGCAAACAGATATATGAAACAGAACAACGACAACACAAAACAGCCCTTTTCAGGGCTAACAATATATTCGTGAACGTGTGTGTTAACAACACATATTCGTTTCTAGACGACACAGACAAAGTCTCTCTAACATACACACACACACTCTACTTATTAAATAAAATTTATGAAAAATACAATCTACTCTACTCACACACCGCGGACAAACCACCAACATACCTAATTTATAAAACAATTATTAACAACTTAAATATTACTTTCTTAAAATTAATATACATAAAGGTAACCTAACCTAATTATGTAGTTACATATTACCTACTACATACAACAACAACAATAGATACCCACTCTACTTCTCATCAATACATACTACTACATAATATTATTATATAAGTACATAGAAAACACCTAAACTTCGAAACAAATATACGCAGATCACATACAAACATTTGGTCCGACCCGGGAATCGAACCCGAGACCTCTTCGAGATCAGCAAGCACCCGCCGCATACACATACACAATATATCTACATAAAGTAATGTAAATAACAATAACAACAATATTATATGGCGGCGCTCTGTGTGTAGTGTAGTAGTAGTCTCGAACGAGCGGCGCGACACCGCCCGACTGCCCGACTCTATCTATCTACGTATATACCTACACCTACAATCTTACTCCCTTATTATATTACCCATATAATAATATGTAAATACTCAGCTACCATACTATAAATACCATAATACATTACATATTTATATTCAAACTACTGACTATAACGAACATCTAACATTATCTAACTACATACTACATACACTAACTAACTAACTATCTAACTAACCAACCAACCAATACATATGTATATATTTCAAACTTATTTATTGTCTACTTATTTTATACATCATACAGATATTATGAATTTTTAAACACACATACTAATTATTCCTTCCTTCCTTCTTAATTTTCAATATGAAAATCACAACAACAAAATATCACACATTACATTTTAAAAAAAGAATAAAAATCCACCTATTCGCACAGTGCACGTTGCACGACTGAATACTTTTTTGTTTTTTTTTTTTTCTTCTATTCTTTAATTTCGCGCTAAAAGTTGTGCTAATTTTTTTTTTTAATTAATAAATCGATTGTGGCGCCATTATATTGATATAACACATCGGTCCCCTCTACTGAACTAACATTGTGCCATTATTGATTGGCCGGCTCCCTACGTTGGTGTACGTTCGAGTAGTCCCGGGAGGTTATATAATATAAATACACCCGTATCGCATCGTCTGACAACAGTCTGTCGTTAGCATTCGTACGTTGCGCACGCAACTTACGGCTCTCCTATTCGTATTTCAAAGCGTTCTCTACAACTACAAACAACATGTCCGGCCGCGGCAAAGGTGGAAAAGTAAAGGGAAAGGCAAAGTCACGTTCAAACCGTGCTGGACTACAGTTTCCGGTCGGTCGTATACACAGACTGCTGCGTAATGGCAATTACGCCGAGCGCGTCGGTGCCGGGGCACCGGTCTATCTCGCCGCAGTGATGGAATACTTGGCCGCCGAAGTCCTCGAGTTGGCCGGCAACGCCGCCAGGGACAACAAGAAGACCAGGATCATACCTCGTCACCTTCAATTGGCGATCCGGAACGACGAGGAGTTGAACAAACTTCTCTCCGGCGTGACGATCGCTCAGGGAGGTGTCCTACCTAACATTCAGGCCGTTCTCTTGCCCAAGAAGACCGAGAAGAAGGCCTAAGCGGATGGATCACCTAATAATCTGCCAGTGCTATATTAAAGAACAACATGTAGCTGTTCGTCGGCTCGATGGACGTGTGCGTGTTTGTATAGGTACATACATACCTACTAATCACTTTATATTATGTATGTTCCTATACTCATATCTAGCGCACACATTAACACACACAAAGTCGAGAATAAAGAGGAACAATATATATAAAAGGCCCTTTTCAGGGCCACAATACGTATCATAGTCCAATTTAAAAATGATACCATTACACATGGTATTATTATGTATAGACTGTTTCTGTTGTAACACGATAAGTCGAAAAGCAATATAACCAACCAACACCTACATACATTACATTTTAACGTAAAGTCATCATCATTCATATATGGACGAACATGTAACAATAAAATAAATGGGTTCAATATAATAATACTTATTAGGTATATGTATGTACATTTATTATGAACAAGACAGATGCGATGCGACGCGACGTAACTAGTCATAATAATAGTATGCACTGTGCTAAAACTACTACTAGGTATCAGTACAGATTTTACAGATTTGTAAGTTGTGTATTATGCAATGAGTATATATATAATTGTGTGATTATTTTACAATTACAATAAAAAAAAAAAAAAAAAAAAAAAACGAGGTACGGGAAATGAAATAAATAAAATAATTTTAACACAATACAATTAATTTATATATATATATATATATATATGTGTAATATATTGTAATAAGTAGGTACATTATTATTGAGCCTATTGTCTTTGAAATATGTATGCATTAAAGACGTCGACAACACGAGCTATTACCCCGATTAGCACCATCCCCCTCCCCCTCCCCCCCTCCCCCCTTCGCCCCGCACCCGGTGCGGTTGTGCGGTGCTGTCTCGTTCTTAGAGAAGCGTTGTACTGTAATTTCGAATCCGACGATTGGTCGAGGCTTGCGATAGAGCTCGTTCAACGGGCCGAGGGCGGGGTGTGCTCGGCTCAATATATATTAACGTGATCGATGTGCACGCACTACATTCTGCGTGAGAACGCCGAACTGTACGGACGATTTCGTCGCATATTGTGCACATCCGTCTATCATCAACTAGATAATCTGCTAACATGCCGCCCAAGACAAGTGGAAAGGCAGCCAAAAAATCTGGCAAGGCCCAAAAGAACATCTCCAAGACCGACAAGAAAAAGAAGAAGCACAAGAGGAAGGAGAGCTACGCTATCTATATCTACAAGGTGCTCAAACAGGTCCACCCCGACACCGGTATCTCGAGTAAGGCTATGTCTATCATGAACTCGTTCGTGAACGACATCTTCGAACGTATCGCCGCCGAAGCGTCGCGCCTCGCTCATTACAACAAGAGGTCCACGATCACATCCAGGGAGGTGCAGACCTCTGTGAGGCTTCTACTGCCGGGCGAGCTCGCCAAGCACGCTGTCAGCGAGGGCACCAAAGCCGTCACCAAGTACACAAGCTCCAAGTGAGGAAGCCACAAACACCAACAACAACCATCACCATCATCATCGCACACACTTAGGTGTGTTGTGTATGTGAGAGATTCCTCGAAAGCATAGTAAAAGGCCCTTTTCAGGGCCACAATTTATTTCATATTATAACCTATAATTATAATGTTTCTGAAAACAATCAAAAGTCACACACACTCACAAACACGCTCCCAAATTAACGCGACATACATACATACATAGTTATATACATATTTTACTTTGTAAGATGATTGCTTGCCTTTGATGACGATGATAAATTTTATGATGTGTGCATATATAATAATAATAATAAACATAGATAACTATTTTGAATTAAGTTAGTATGTCAATTAATATAAATAATCAATTATTTGTAAGTTGTTACTACTTACTGTTAATGAACAAGTAAGTTATGTAAAGTAAATTTGGACATAATATGTTTGTAGTGTATATTTTATTACATTTCATTTACATCAGTCCTGTACGAATAGATCTGTAAATACGTAAATCGTGTAATCGTGAAAAAAAAAAAAAAAAAACTAGATGGCGTTGTGTGTAGGTAATGTGTTCGAATTTTAATATACGTACATATTACGTACATAAATATATATAGAACTTTTTTTTTTTCTTTTTTTTTTTTTTTTTTTATTATTATGCATATAGGTACACAACGGTCGATGGCTAGCGGAGTGGTGGCTGTGTATATGCTATGCGAGTTAGCAACGCGAGCGAGCGAGCGAGCGTACGTACGAACACTGTGGACTGTTGTGACCGCCCGCCCGTGTTGCTCGCGCACGAACACTATATAAATATCGCAGGGGGCTGCGTTCACGTCTGGAAGTTCAGCTCGGCGAACGAAAGAAGGAGGATGTCGCCACGGAGGATTTAAAAATTCTCCACGTGGTAGAACGCCACCTTGACGCCGAGTTGCTGGCAAAGAACCTGCCAGACACCCCACAGGCCAAAAGAACACGTGAGGACGACTCGTCCGAGGACCGACCAGAAAAGCGAGCCGACCTAGAGGTAACACCAGACACCTCGACGGAAGGCCCGCCACTCGGTCACTCCACTCCTCGCCGTGGCAGTGACTGCACTTTGGAGGATTTGCCTTGCAAATCGCTCACACCGATGCCCCAACGCCAACAAAGGGCCGAGCGTACAGCGCCGACTCCAACGGCTGCTGCGCCGGCCTCGGCGCCCTGTCCTGGCCCCGCGCCGCGCGTCGCGCCACGTGCTGCGACCGCGCCGCGTGCCGCACCACGTGCTGCGCCAGCCTCGGCGCCTGGGCCACGGACCATGGCGGCTGTACTAGCTGCCCCACCACCCAAGAAAACACCACCACCAACTGCAGCGATGCCACCAGCACCGCCCGCAGAAAAGGAACCCCAGACCCGGAAGCAGCCTATCCTTGTGGTGGACCGTCTAGACAACTGGACGGCCCACTTCAAGGAGCTGGCTGCCAAGATCGGCCATCCGCCCAACGGAAGGCCGTTCGGTAGGGGGTTCCGATTCACCCCCAAGAGCGACGACGAGTTCAGGGCCATCCAAGCTCATCTGGATGGCCTTGGACAAGACAAGGCGCCCTACTACGCCATCGCCCCGCAACACCAGAGGCCAATGAAGATGGCGATCAGAGGGCTGCCTGCTGACACCCGCGCGGAGGAGATCGTGGAGGACCTGGCAGGCAAAGGCATACCGATCAGGTACGCCAAACATATCCGGGCCCGCACAGGTAGACCCGGATGTATCTTCTTCGCGGAAGTGGAGAAGACGCCTGCCGCCACGAAGGCATACAACGTAGGCGAGGTCCTACACATGCCGGGAGTGGTGATCGAGGCATGGAGGGGGAAGAAGGGGCCTTCGCAGTGTCATCGCTGCCAAGGCTTCCGCCACAGCTCCCAAAACTGCCATCGAGCCATCGCCTGCGTTCGCTGTGGGGGTGAACACGCGGCGCACGAGTGCCAGCGCCCAAAGGACCAACCGGCCACCTGCGCTAATTGCAAGGGTCCCCACCCTGCAAACAGTGTATCGTGCCCCGCCTTCAAACGCGAGCTGCGAAACAGGAAGGCCGGCCTGGTCCCAAGGACAGGCCCGGCCCAACTTATCGAACAACCCAACGTGGTCGGTGAATCCGCACCAACCACGCTCATGGCACAGGCGAACCCAGGGAAAACTGGGTCTCGCAGGAGACGCAGGAGACAGAAGACGGCACCTGAAGAGCCGCCGCAACCACCGCCAGCACCAACCGTCGGCAAGGAGCCGAAGGATGCGGAGAGGGAGCAGCTCGTCGCCCTTCTCATGCTGTTTGCGCAGCGTGTGAAGGACGGTGAGATAAACACCCAAGGACTGCTGACCGAACTCCCTTCCAATGGATAAGCCACTCAGGGTAGTCCATTGGAATGCGGAGTCGCTAAAGGGCAAGATAGGTCTCTTGCGCCTCTTTCTCCGGGAGCAGCAGGTCGACGTTATGCTGATCAGCGAAACGTGGCTCAAGGACAGTATCCCACTCAAGATCCCGGGATACCTCGTCTATCGTAAAGACGAGACCTCGCCGAGCGGAACTGCATACCGTGGGCTTGCTGTACTGGTTAAGAGGACGGTGGTGCATCAGCCCGTCCAGCCGAGGGATCTCAACACTATGCACGCGCTTGGTGTCGACATTCAGATCGGCGGAAGGGAGCTGCGCCTTTACGCGGCCTATCGTGCGCCTCGGTCACCGCTCCAAGTGGAAGAGCTCCGGGGCCTCCTGCTCCCCACGGCTCCTACCATTGTCGCGGGTGACCTCAATGCCAAGCACCCAGCCTGGCACTGTGGCACGGCCAACGCTGCCGGCAACGCCATCGTGAGGGATGCCCAGGCGTTCGACTACGAGGTCTCCGGTCCGCGGGAACCGACCCGGATAGACCCGATCGACCCTAGCCGAGACAACGTCCTGGACATCATCGTTCACAGAGGTCTAAGAGCACCCCCGTCACAGGAGGTCCTCGAAGACCTACCATCTGACCACAGACCGGTATTGCTGGTCTTCAGGGAGCCCGCGACGATGGTCAACCCGCCCAAGCCTCGGGTCCAAACGGACTGGAGGCAGTTCCACCTGCATCTATCTTCCTACAAACGTCCTGAGCTGATCAGGACCCCACGGGAAGTGGACGCAGCCGCTGAAGAGTTGACCGATGCGATCCAAGCCGCACTTCGGGCATCTTCCAGCACCACGCCACCTTCAGAGAGACGCAGTCGGCTACCCGCCAACCTGCAGTCACTACTGGCTGAGAAGCGGGAGGCCAAAAAACTGTGGCAGAGGACCCGACACCCTCGCCACAAGAACATCTACAACAACCTGACCAACAGGGTTAAAACCGCTCTGTGGGAACACAGAGGCGAAGAGTGGGAGAACTTCATACTCCACATTGAGGAGGACCTACCATCAGTCCACCGACTCTGTAGGAATCTCTCTGCAGAGCCGAACCCCACGCGACCCTTGATTGGTCAGGATGGCAACCCCCGCTTCAGGGCCCAAGACCGGGCTAACATTATTGCCCACAGCCTCGAGGAACAGTTCACTCCGCACGCGACCTCCAACCCAGTGTTCACACGTGAGGTAGAGGTAGCTGTCCAAAGCTACCTCGAGTCACATCACAACACCCAGCCTGGGAGTGAACTGCTCATCACGCCGAAGGAGGTTGCCGCTGCCATGAGGGTAACGAACCCCCGCAAGGCCCCCGGGGAGGATGGCATCCCAAACTCCGCGCTGCGCCGACTTCCTGTGAAGACCACAATAGCTGCAACCCAGCTATTCAACGGCATCATAAGATCCGGCCACTTCCCGAACATCTGGAAGCGAGGCCGGGTCATAGTGCTCCCGAAGCCCGGGAAAGACCTTAGAAGGCCGGAGAACTACCGGCCCATCACACTGCTCGCGACGCTGTCGAAGGTGTTTGAGCGCCTGTTGCTGACCCGAATTCACCGCCACTTAACATCTAGGCCAGAACAATTCGGGTTCCGCAAGGAGCACAGCACCACACTCCAACTGACTCGCGTCTTGGACGAGATGGCCACGTGGCTCAACAGAGGCGGTCACACGGTGGCCCTGATGCTGGATATGGAGAAGGCCTTCGACAGGGTGTGGCATGAGGGGCTCATCCATAAACTGTCGTTGTCCTCGTTACCACCCGGTATCATCAGGGTCATCGCTTCATACCTCAGCAACAGGACCTTCCACGTGGCTATCGAAGACGCCACGTCCGAGCACAAGATCATCCGGGCCGGCGTCCCTCAGGGAAGCTGCCTTTCACCAGCCTTGTACGCCCACTACACGGATGATATCCCGGTAGTTGGAGACGTCAAGTTGGCGCTCTTCGCTGACGACGCTGCCTACCTGGCCAGCTCCAAGAACGCCAACCACGCCGCGCGCAAATTGGGCCCCACACTCGAAGCCCTTCCGAGCTGGCTCGAGAAGTGGAGGCTCAGGTGCAACGTGGGCAAAACCCAGGCTCTGCTCACCGGTGGGACACACCTCCCACCCAAGCTACGTCTCCTAGGTGAGGACATCCCATGGTCACCGACCGTCAAGTACCTGGGAATAACCATCGATAGATCTCTGTCCATGACACAACACGTCGAGACCGTCATCTGCAAGGCACAGCTGGCGAGAGCTAAACTGCGCCCCCTGCTGTCCTCCAACTTACCAATCCGAGCCAAGCTCGGATTGTACAAGACCTATATCAGGTCGCGCCTCACCTTCTCGGGGCCGGCCTGGTACAATTTAACATCGGAGACAGCCAGAGAGCGGCTCCAAGCCACCGAAAACAGGTGCCTACGCATGACGGTCGACGCGCCCAGGTACCTGAAGAACGCCACCATCTACCGGGACCTCAAGTGGGAACCGGTAGACGCCTTCATCCGGCGCTTGGCCACGGGTATGTTTGAGCGAGCGGATCGCTCGACACTGCCTCACCTCACCGGCATCGCCCCGATGCCGCACCCGGACACGACACTACACATCCGAAGGCGGCTAAAACGCCCTGCTCGGGAGCTCATTATAGCTCCCTCGAGCGGGGCAGTTGCAACCCCTTCGGACTGTGACTACGAGCCGCCAGCCTCTCGTAGGCGCATCGCCGGTCCTCTCTTCGGAGAGTCAACCGGCGGTACGAGCCTCGAGGCTGGCCAAACACAATGACCGGCTCATAGTTATGAGCCGCGTGGAAAGCAACTTTAAGGAGCCCAGCGCTCCAGGAAGTTTCCCCGCCCCCCCCTCATTAGGGCGAGATGAACACCTACGACGCGTTCACGTCGCATTCGCTATCGTGCTGTCGTATTGTAACGACGTCCCTAACGTTCGTGTGTTTCTTTCTCAACAAACAACTCTCGTACAATGGCTCGTACCAAGCAGACTGCTCGCAAATCTACCGGTGGCAAGGCTCCCAGAAAACAACTCGCCACCAAAGCTGCCCGCAAGAGTGCGCCTGCCACCGGCGGTGTGAAGAAGCCACATCGCTACAGGCCCGGCACAGTGGCACTTCGTGAGATCCGTCGCTACCAGAAGAGTACTGAACTCTTAATCCGCAAGCTTCCGTTCCAGCGTTTGGTTCGTGAGATCGCTCAAGACTTCAAGACCGATCTGCGTTTCCAAAGCTCTGCCGTTATGGCTCTACAGGAGGCTAGCGAGGCTTATTTGGTCGGTCTCTTCGAGGACACCAACCTTTGCGCAATTCACGCTAAACGCGTCACCATTATGCCAAAGGACATCCAATTGGCCCGCAGAATCCGAGGTGAACGCGCTTAAGATCTATCAATCTTATTCACCACACCACGGCACAGCACAGCACAGCAACCACCACCGCAACTACTGCTCTACTATACTATACAGCGCGCGCTGTGTGTCTCGGTGACGAAACATCAAAAGGCCCTTTTCAGGGCCACACACATTTCATATATTTGTTTGCAATGCAATAAATATGTTTCAAATGAACAGAGAACTCCCAACATCACAACACATTTATATAACAATATAATAAAAAATAATACCTATACCTAATTCAAACAACAATAGAGACAGATGAGGTGTTCATAGATAAATACACGTGCATTATAATAATAATATTAATTAGGTAACTAAAATTGTGTACACACATAATATGCATTATATTAATCGAGTTTGATAGCTATTTTTTTTTTTTTCTTTATATCTTTTGCATCTTCATCGTATTAATATGAACGTATGTAACTAGATAGGTGGTGATAGGTGAAAATAATATAACTACATACATTAATTAATTTATATTTCTCAGAACCATAAAGGCTAAACATATGTATACAATAAAGGGATCTATCTACATATATAAATAAATAAATATATATATATATATATATATATATATATATATATATATATATATATATATAAATTATGTGTGTGTGTGTGTGTGTGTGTGTACTGATTTACAATATATATACGTGTACTTATAGTACTATGTATATACATAAGTATTTATAAATATAATTCATTTTATGAAAAATATAGATAATAACAATAAGAAACATCGAAAATACAAACAGTACTACCTCTCGACGAATACCTAACAGAACACCGAAAACACGGCCACCACGGCCTATCGTAGCAACAGCGGCAGCCTGCAGCCGCTGTTGTGGAGTACGGGCACGGCGCGCGCGCGCGCTCGCACGCCTCACCCGTACTCTATATAAAGAGCGATCATTGAAAATTTTGTATTCAGTCGTTCGCCAGCGCTCGCCGTGTAACAACGTGTGTGCGCACGCTATTCTACTGAAACTTCACTAACAAGAACACACAAAACAACAAGATGACCGGACGTGGTAAGGGAGGAAAAGGTCTGGGGAAAGGAGGAGCCAAGCGTCATAGGAAAGTACTCCGTGATAACATCCAGGGTATCACGAAGCCGGCGATCCGTCGTCTCGCTCGCAGAGGTGGTGTCAAACGTATTTCGGGTCTCATCTACGAAGAGACTCGCGGTGTTCTCAAGGTGTTCCTCGAAAACGTCATCCGCGACGCCGTCACCTACACCGAACACGCCAAGAGGAAGACCGTCACCGCCATGGACGTAGTCTACGCTCTGAAACGTCAAGGTCGCACCCTCTACGGTTTCGGTGGTTAAGTTTAACAGCAACCGGCCGAGATCCGCGAGCGTATACGCGCCCCTCTTGTGTACACCGCACCACCTACACATAATACTGTACGTGTACATACCACATATACAACATCGACGCGTGCGCGTTACGCCATCATCATCAATTAATGATGATGATATAAACAAAAGGCCCTTTTCAGGGCCGCATACAATTCCTGTGCTCTATTATTATGTATTTTAAATATATATATTTAAAAGCATGTTTCTTTTGAACAACAAGTCGATCACACACATAAAATATAATAAGTAGGTACATATTATATAGATAGGTAGATAGATTTGTTTTGTAATTTCTTTTTGAACGAACGTTACAATATATTATACTAATTAGAAATTATTTATAACATTACATTCATATGGATACTTACCGAGAGGACGTTGCGTTGTAGATATGACCATCTAATAATATTCTTCTTATGTAGGCTCGTAGAGTTGAACTGAAAGAAAAACAAAATATACAGTTTATGTTAAAAAAAAATATATATTAATAGATAACAATAGGTAGGAACAGGTAAACAGAAACATGTTATATTGTTGTGTTAAGTAAGTTAGTTACACACACGCATACCCATCGTGAATCTGTGTTTTAAAACTATTTAACTAGACGCCAACAAATAGGTATTTTATATCATGAAAGTTGGTTTCGTTAAAACTATATTTTCGTACTTAAATTAAAAATTATCATGTCCTTAGAACACTAGATAACGATGCATATCTACATATTGTATATAATATGTATTGTTATTTTTTAATGAATATATATTAAGTATGTTTAATATATATGTATACAATTCTTAGTAGTTGTAGTAGTAGTACCTAGTAAGTATTGATTATTAAAAAAAATATATATTAATATGTATTTACGTGGACAGTGTATAGCTATTTGTGTTTAAATGAACAGTACATTATGATGAGGATATCATCGAGATATCTATGTGTGTATTAGTTAGGTGGTGTATATATGGGACGCGGACGTGAATTCATTGTCATATTCATTAAATATATTTCAAGAACTTGGACGTTCACTAATGTTACATAATGCAGACGTACATTATCTAAGTATATAAAATATTTTCTATATATAAATAATACATTTTACCTATCATACGGATAAACGTCCAGGTCGGACTCGTCCGTTCGGTGATGAGAGAGTGGTATAACGCGAACGTGTTTTACGAAGGTTCAGTTTTAATCGTTCAATGCGGCCGTAAGATGTATTATTAACAAAGATATGTTGACACGTTTCAGGCTCGATATACTCGTCGTTGTATAATCTATTGTTTTAACACGAAACGTTATGTTTTATAGAGAAAAATACATTTTGAACTGAACACTAGGTATGCAAGGTAGACAGTCGAGAAAATAAAACACGATACCGTCACAGCGGTACGATCGTTTCAAGTGAAACACATATAGAACGTTGGTCACTTTCATTATGTACATAAAAATATAGTTTTAACATTATTTCTCATGAGATAAGTATTGTAAAATGTTAGTTTTTTAGATCGGTGTTAGTGAAAAGTACGAACAGTTCATACGAGAAAACGTCCCGCGACAGAACGGCTCTCGTTACGGTAAAGCTTCGAGGTACCTTAGCGATTGGCGTTCCACATATAGTGGCGACATCTACGTCGATTGAACATTATTATCTATCGCATACACATTTCTTACGAGTCGTACGAACTGGTGTACTTGTATTATTATTATTAATAATAATAAATTATATTAACAACAACACAACAATGGCAGACACAGCAGTCGCAACCGAAGCTCCCGCTCCAGCAACGAGTGCGAAGAAGGCCGCAAGACAATCGGGCGGAGGTGCCGGCGCCGGTGCTAAAAAACCCAAAGCTAAACCCACTCATCCCAAGACATCGGAAATGGTGAACAACGCTATCAAGGAGATGAAGGAACGCAGCGGATCATCCCTACAGGCGATCAAAAAATATATCGCCGCTCATTACAAGGTCGACGCCGAGAAGTTGGCGCCGTTCATAAGGAAATATTTAAAGAGCGCCGTAGAATCGGGTGCTCTCATCCAGACCAAAGGCAAGGGCGCGTCCGGATCGTTCAAGTTGGAATCCAAATCCTCCTCGGCGAAGAAACCGAGCGCCAACGCCGGCGCTGGCAAGTCCGCCGGCGGCAAAAAGGAATCCGCGGCGGCATCGAAGGGAGTCGCCAAGAAGGCCACCGCATCGGCGGCAGGCGCTAAGACAAAGAAGGCCGCCGCCGCAGCTGCCGCTTCCGCATCCGGATCACCGTCCAAGTCCTCTAAGGCGTCTTCGGCTACGAAAGACAAGAAGACGGCGGCCGCCAAAAAGAAGCCTGCCGCTAAGAAAGCCGCCGCTTCCGCCGCCCCGGCGAAAGCTAAGGCAGCACCCAAGGCCAAGAAGACCGCCAAACCCCCCACTAAGAAACCAAAGGCACCTAAACCTAAGAAGGCAGCAGCGACACCCACCAAGGCGTCGAAGCCCGCCGCCAAGAAAACGGCCGCAGCCAAGAAGTAAACGTGTCATCGTGTTTATTGGTGGTGGTGATGATGGCCGTGAAAGCCGCTACTGTTTGTCGTGTCGGTGGTGGTGGTGGTGCGTCAAACTATCGCTCGCGAATGTTACGACGTACCTACCTACTAAATACACCGGCGCAAACAGATATATGAAACAGAACAACGACAACACAAAACAGCCCTTTTCAGGGCTAACAATATATTCGTGAACGTGTGTGTTAACAACACATATTCGTTTCTAGACGACACAGACAAAGTCTCTCTAACATACACACACACACTCTACTTATTAAATAAAATTTATGAAAAATACAATCTACTCTACTCACACACCGCGGACAAACCACCAACATACCTAATTTATAAAACAATTATTAACAACTTAAATATTACTTTCTTAAAATTAATATACATAAAGGTAACCTAACCTAATTATGTAGTTACATATTACCTACTACATACAACAACAACAATAGATACCCACTCTACTTCTCATCAATACATACTACTACATAATATTATTATATAAGTACATAGAAAACACCTAAACTTCGAAACAAATATACGCAGATCACATACAAACATTTGGTCCGACCCGGGAATCGAACCCGAGACCTCTTCGAGATCAGCAAGCACCCGCCGCATACACATACACAATATATCTACATAAAGTAATGTAAATAACAATAACAACAATATTATATGGCGGCGCTCTGTGTGTAGTGTAGTAGTAGTCTCGAACGAGCGGCGCGACACCGCCCGACTGCCCGACTCTATCTATCTACGTATATACCTACACCTACAATCTTACTCCCTTATTATATTACCCATATAATAATATGTAAATACTCAGCTACCATACTATAAATACCATAATACATTACATATTTATTCAAACTACTGACTATAACGAACATCTAACATTATCTAACTACATACTACATACACTAACTAACTAACTATCTAACTAACCAACCAACCAATACATATGTATATATTTCAAACTTATTTATTGTCTACTTATTTTATACATCATACAGATATTATGAATTTTTAAACACACATACTAATTATTCCTTCCTTCCTTCTTAATTTTCAATATGAAAATCACAACAACAAAATATCACACATTACATTTTAAAAAAAGAATAAAAATCCACCTATTCGCACAGTGCACGTTGCACGACTGAATACTTTTTTGTTTTTTTTTTTTTCTTCTATTCTTTAATTTCGCGCTAAAAGTTGTGCTAATTTTTTTTTTTAATTAATAAATCGATTGTGGCGCCATTATATTGATATAACACATCGGTCCCCTCTACTGAACTAACATTGTGCCATTATTGATTGGCCGGCTCCCTACGTTGGTGTACGTTCGAGTAGTCCCGGGAGGTTATATAATATAAATACACCCGTATCGCATCGTCTGACAACAGTCTGTCGTTAGCATTCGTACGTTGCGCACGCAACTTACGGCTCTCCTATTCGTATTTCAAAGCGTTCTCTACAACTACAAACAACATGTCCGGCCGCGGCAAAGGTGGAAAAGTAAAGGGAAAGGCAAAGTCACGTTCAAACCGTGCTGGACTACAGTTTCCGGTCGGTCGTATACACAGACTGCTGCGTAATGGCAATTACGCCGAGCGCGTCGGTGCCGGGGCACCGGTCTATCTCGCCGCAGTGATGGAATACTTGGCCGCCGAAGTCCTCGAGTTGGCCGGCAACGCCGCCAGGGACAACAAGAAGACCAGGATCATACCTCGTCACCTTCAATTGGCGATCCGGAACGACGAGGAGTTGAACAAACTTCTCTCCGGCGTGACGATCGCTCAGGGAGGTGTCCTACCTAACATTCAGGCCGTTCTCTTGCCCAAGAAGACCGAGAAGAAGGCCTAAGCGGATGGATCACCTAATAATCTGCCAGTGCTATATTAAAGAACAACATGTAGCTGTTCGTCGGCTCGATGGACGTGTGCGTGTTTGTATAGGTACATACATACCTACTAATCACTTTATATTATGTATGTTCCTATACTCATATCTAGCGCACACATTAACACACACAAAGTCGAGAATAAAGAGGAACAATATATATAAAAGGCCCTTTTCAGGGCCACAATACGTATCATAGTCCAATTTAAAAATGATACCATTACACATGGTATTATTATGTATAGACTGTTTCTGTTGTAACACGATAAGTCGAAAAGCAATATAACCAACCAACACCTACATACATTACATTTTAACGTAAAGTCATCATCATTCATATATGGACGAACATGTAACAATAAAATAAATGGGTTCAATATAATAATACTTATTAGGTATATGTATGTACATTTATTATGAACAAGACAGATGCGATGCGACGCGACGTAACTAGTCATAATAATAGTATGCACTGTGCTAAAACTACTACTAGGTATCAGTACAGATTTTACAGATTTGTAAGTTGTGTATTATGCAATGAGTATATATATAATTGTGTGATTATTTTACAATTACAATAAAAAAAAAAAAAAAAAAAAAAAACGAGGTACGGGAAATGAAATAAATAAAATAATTTTAACACAATACAATTAATTTATATATATATATATATATATATGTGTAATATATTGTAATAAGTAGGTACATTATTATTGAGCCTATTGTCTTTGAAATATGTATGCATTAAAGACGTCGACAACACGAGCTATTACCCCGATTAGCACCATCCCCCTCCCCCTCCCCCCCTCCCCCCTTCGCCCCGCACCCGGTGCGGTTGTGCGGTGCTGTCTCGTTCTTAGAGAAGCGTTGTACTGTAATTTCGAATCCGACGATTGGTCGAGGCTTGCGATAGAGCTCGTTCAACGGGCCGAGGGCGGGGTGTGCTCGGCTCAATATATATTAACGTGATCGATGTGCACGCACTACATTCTGCGTGAGAACGCCGAACTGTACGGACGATTTCGTCGCATATTGTGCACATCCGTCTATCATCAACTAGATAATCTGCTAACATGCCGCCCAAGACAAGTGGAAAGGCAGCCAAAAAATCTGGCAAGGCCCAAAAGAACATCTCCAAGACCGACAAGAAAAAGAAGAAGCACAAGAGGAAGGAGAGCTACGCTATCTATATCTACAAGGTGCTCAAACAGGTCCACCCCGACACCGGTATCTCGAGTAAGGCTATGTCTATCATGAACTCGTTCGTGAACGACATCTTCGAACGTATCGCCGCCGAAGCGTCGCGCCTCGCTCATTACAACAAGAGGTCCACGATCACATCCAGGGAGGTGCAGACCTCTGTGAGGCTTCTACTGCCGGGCGAGCTCGCCAAGCACGCTGTCAGCGAGGGCACCAAAGCCGTCACCAAGTACACAAGCTCCAAGTGAGGAAGCCACAAACACCAACAACAACCATCACCATCATCATCGCACACACTTAGGTGTGTTGTGTATGTGAGAGATTCCTCGAAAGCATAGTAAAAGGCCCTTTTCAGGGCCACAATTTATTTCATATTATAACCTATAATTATAATGTTTCTGAAAACAATCAAAAGTCACACACACTCACAAACACGCTCCCAAATTAACGCGACATACATACATACATAGTTATATACATATTTTACTTTGTAAGATGATTGCTTGCCTTTGATGACGATGATAAATTTTATGATGTGTGCATATATAATAATAATAATAAACATAGATAACTATTTTGAATTAAGTTAGTATGTCAATTAATATAAATAATCAATTATTTGTAAGTTGTTACTACTTACTGTTAATGAACAAGTAAGTTATGTAAAGTAAATTTGGACATAATATGTTTGTAGTGTATATTTTATTACATTTCATTTACATCAGTCCTGTACGAATAGATCTGTAAATACGTAAATCGTGTAATCGTGAAAAAAAAAAAAAAAAAACTAGATGGCGTTGTGTGTAGGTAATGTGTTCGAATTTTAATATACGTACATATTACGTACATAAATATATATAGAACTTTTTTTTTTTCTTTTTTTTTTTTTTTTTTTATTATTATGCATATAGGTACACAACGGTCGATGGCTAGCGGAGTGGTGGCTGTGTATATGCTATGCGAGTTAGCAACGCGAGCGAGCGAGCGAGCGTACGTACGAACACTGTGGACTGTTGTGACCGCCCGCCCGTGTTGCTCGCGCACGAACACTATATAAATATCGCAGGGGGCTGCGTTCACGTCGCATTCGCTATCGTGCTGTCGTATTGTAACGACGTCCCTAACGTTCGTGTGTTTCTTTCTCAACAAACAACTCTCGTACAATGGCTCGTACCAAGCAGACTGCTCGCAAATCTACCGGTGGCAAGGCTCCCAGAAAACAACTCGCCACCAAAGCTGCCCGCAAGAGTGCGCCTGCCACCGGCGGTGTGAAGAAGCCACATCGCTACAGGCCCGGCACAGTGGCACTTCGTGAGATCCGTCGCTACCAGAAGAGTACTGAACTCTTAATCCGCAAGCTTCCGTTCCAGCGTTTGGTTCGTGAGATCGCTCAAGACTTCAAGACCGATCTGCGTTTCCAAAGCTCTGCCGTTATGGCTCTACAGGAGGCTAGCGAGGCTTATTTGGTCGGTCTCTTCGAGGACACCAACCTTTGCGCAATTCACGCTAAACGCGTCACCATTATGCCAAAGGACATCCAATTGGCCCGCAGAATCCGAGGTGAACGCGCTTAAGATCTATCAATCTTATTCACCACACCACGGCACAGCACAGCACAGCAACCACCACCGCAACTACTGCTCTACTATACTATACAGCGCGCGCTGTGTGTCTCGGTGACGAAACATCAAAAGGCCCTTTTCAGGGCCACACACATTTCATATATTTGTTTGCAATGCAATAAATATGTTTCAAATGAACAGAGAACTCCCAACATCACAACACATTTATATAACAATATAATAAAAAATAATACCTATACCTAATTCAAACAACAATAGAGACAGATGAGGTGTTCATAGATAAATACACGTGCATTATAATAATAATATTAATTAGGTAACTAAAATTGTGTACACACATAATATGCATTATATTAATCGAGTTTGATAGCTATTTTTTTTTTTTTCTTTATATCTTTTGCATCTTCATCGTATTAATATGAACGTATGTAACTAGATAGGTGGTGATAGGTGAAAATAATATAACTACATACATTAATTAATTTATATTTCTCAGAACCATAAAGGCTAAACATATGTATACAATAAAGGGATCTATCTACATATATAAATAAATATATATATATATATATATATATATATATATATATATATATATATATATATATATATAAAATTATGTGTGTGTGTGTGTGTGTGTGTGTACTGATTTACAATATATATACGTGTACTTATAGTACTATGTATATACATAAGTATTTATAAATATAATTCATTTTATGAAAAATATAGATAATAACAATAAGAAACATCGAAAATACAAACAGTACTACCTCTCGACGAATACCTAACAGAACACCGAAAACACGGCCACCACGGCCTATCGTAGCAACAGCGGCAGCCTGCAGCCGCTGTTGTGGAGTACGGGCACGGCGCGCGCGCGCGCTCGCACGCCTCACCCGTACTCTATATAAAGAGCGATCATTGAAAATTTTGTATTCAGTCGTTCGCCAGCGCTCGCCGTGTAACAACGTGTGTGCGCACGCTATTCTACTGAAACTTCACTAACAAGAACACACAAAACAACAAGATGACCGGACGTGGTAAGGGAGGAAAAGGTCTGGGGAAAGGAGGAGCCAAGCGTCATAGGAAAGTACTCCGTGATAACATCCAGGGTATCACGAAGCCGGCGATCCGTCGTCTCGCTCGCAGAGGTGGTGTCAAACGTATTTCGGGTCTCATCTACGAAGAGACTCGCGGTGTTCTCAAGGTGTTCCTCGAAAACGTCATCCGCGACGCCGTCACCTACACCGAACACGCCAAGAGGAAGACCGTCACCGCCATGGACGTAGTCTACGCTCTGAAACGTCAAGGTCGCACCCTCTACGGTTTCGGTGGTTAAGTTTAACAGCAACCGGCCGAGATCCGCGAGCGTATACGCGCCCCTCTTGTGTACACCGCACCACCTACACATAATACTGTACGTGTACATACCACATATACAACATCGACGCGTGCGCGTTACGCCATCATCATCAATTAATGATGATGATATAAACAAAAGGCCCTTTTCAGGGCCGCATACAATTCCTGTGCTCTATTATTATGTATTTTAAATATATATATTTAAAAGCATGTTTCTTTTGAACAACAAGTCGATCACACACATAAAATATAATAAGTAGGTACATATTATATAGATAGGTAGATAGATTTGTTTTGTAATTTCTTTTTGAACGAACGTTACAATATATTATACTAATTAGAAATTATTTATAACATTACATTCATATGGATACTTACCGAGAGGACGTTGCGTTGTAGATATGACCATCTAATAATATTCTTCTTATGTAGGCTCGTAGAGTTGAACTGAAAGAAAAACAAAATATACAGTTTATGTTAAAAAAAAATATATATTAATAGATAACAATAGGTAGGAACAGGTAAACAGAAACATGTTATATTGTTGTGTTAAGTAAGTTAGTTACACACACGCATACCCATCGTGAATCTGTGTTTTAAAACTATTTAACTAGACGCCAACAAATAGGTATTTTATATCATGAAAGTTGGTTTCGTTAAAACTATATTTTCGTACTTAAATTAAAAATTATCATGTCCTTAGAACACTAGATAACGATGCATATCTACATATTGTATATAATATGTATTGTTATTTTTTAATGAATATATATTAAGTATGTTTAATATATATGTATACAATTCTTAGTAGTTGTAGTAGTAGTACCTAGTAAGTATTGATTATTAAAAAAAATATATATTAATATGTATTTACGTGGACAGTGTATAGCTATTTGTGTTTAAATGAACAGTACATTATGATGAGGATATCATCGAGATATCTATGTGTGTATTAGTTAGGTGGTGTATATATGGGACGCGGACGTGAATTCATTGTCATATTCATTAAATATATTTCAAGAACTTGGACGTTCACTAATGTTACATAATGCAGACGTACATTATCTAAGTATATAAAATATTTTCTATATATAAATAATACATTTTACCTATCATACGGATAAACGTCCAGGTCGGACTCGTCCGTTCGGTGATGAGAGAGTGGTATAACGCGAACGTGTTTTACGAAGGTTCAGTTTTAATCGTTCAATGCGGCCGTAAGATGTATTATTAACAAAGATATGTTGACACGTTTCAGGCTCGATATACTCGTCGTTGTATAATCTATTGTTTTAACACGAAACGTTATGTTTTATAGAGAAAAATACATTTTGAACTGAACACTAGGTATGCAAGGTAGACAGTCGAGAAAATAAAACACGATACCGTCACAGCGGTACGATCGTTTCAAGTGAAACACATATAGAACGTTGGTCACTTTCATTATGTACATAAAAATATAGTTTTAACATTATTTCTCATGAGATAAGTATTGTAAAATGTTAGTTTTTTAGATCGGTGTTAGTGAAAAGTACGAACAGTTCATACGAGAAAACGTCCCGCGACAGAACGGCTCTCGTTACGGTAAAGCTTCGAGGTACCTTAGCGATTGGCGTTCCACATATAGTGGCGACATCTACGTCGATTGAACATTATTATCTATCGCATACACATTTCTTACGAGTCGTACGAACTGGTGTACTTGTATTATTATTATTAATAATAATAAATTATATTAACAACAACACAACAATGGCAGACACAGCAGTCGCAACCGAAGCTCCCGCTCCAGCAACGAGTGCGAAGAAGGCCGCAAGACAATCGGGCGGAGGTGCCGGCGCCGGTGCTAAAAAACCCAAAGCTAAACCCACTCATCCCAAGACATCGGAAATGGTGAACAACGCTATCAAGGAGATGAAGGAACGCAGCGGATCATCCCTACAGGCGATCAAAAAATATATCGCCGCTCATTACAAGGTCGACGCCGAGAAGTTGGCGCCGTTCATAAGGAAATATTTAAAGAGCGCCGTAGAATCGGGTGCTCTCATCCAGACCAAAGGCAAGGGCGCGTCCGGATCGTTCAAGTTGGAATCCAAATCCTCCTCGGCGAAGAAACCGAGCGCCAACGCCGGCGCTGGCAAGTCCGCCGGCGGCAAAAAGGAATCCGCGGCGGCATCGAAGGGAGTCGCCAAGAAGGCCACCGCATCGGCGGCAGGCGCTAAGACAAAGAAGGCCGCCGCCGCAGCTGCCGCTTCCGCATCCGGATCACCGTCCAAGTCCTCTAAGGCGTCTTCGGCTACGAAAGACAAGAAGACGGCGGCCGCCAAAAAGAAGCCTGCCGCTAAGAAAGCCGCCGCTTCCGCCGCCCCGGCGAAAGCTAAGGCAGCACCCAAGGCCAAGAAGACCGCCAAACCCCCCACTAAGAAACCAAAGGCACCTAAACCTAAGAAGGCAGCAGCGACACCCACCAAGGCGTCGAAGCCCGCCGCCAAGAAAACGGCCGCAGCCAAGAAGTAAACGTGTCATCGTGTTTATTGGTGGTGGTGATGATGGCCGTGAAAGCCGCTACTGTTTGTCGTGTCGGTGGTGGTGGTGGTGCGTCAAACTATCGCTCGCGAATGTTACGACGTACCTACCTACTAAATACACCGGCGCAAACAGATATATGAAACAGAACAACGACAACACAAAACAGCCCTTTTCAGGGCTAACAATATATTCGTGAACGTGTGTGTTAACAACACATATTCGTTTCTAGACGACACAGACAAAGTCTCTCTAACATACACACACACACTCTACTTATTAAATAAAATTTATGAAAAATACAATCTACTCTACTCACACACCGCGGACAAACCACCAACATACCTAATTTATAAAACAATTATTAACAACTTAAATATTACTTTCTTAAAATTAATATACATAAAGGTAACCTAACCTAATTATGTAGTTACATATTACCTACTACATACAACAACAACAATAGATACCCACTCTACTTCTCATCAATACATACTACTACATAATATTATTATATAAGTACATAGAAAACACCTAAACTTCGAAACAAATATACGCAGATCACATACAAACATTTGGTCCGACCCGGGAATCGAACCCGAGACCTCTTCGAGATCAGCAAGCACCCGCCGCATACACATACACAATATATCTACATAAAGTAATGTAAATAACAATAACAACAATATTATATGGCGGCGCTCTGTGTGTAGTGTAGTAGTAGTCTCGAACGAGCGGCGCGACACCGCCCGACTGCCCGACTCCCGACTCCGACTCCGAGATTAATATTAATATAAGGAATCCGAGGTCGTGCTTTTTATAGCCGCACGATGCGACGCAACAACACATGGGCGTGGCTTTATCCATTCAGCCAATGAGAAAAAGCAGGGCTCTTGATTGGTCCTTCCTTTTGTATTCAATATATAAGGAATTGTTATGTTAATTGAACGTGCTGCATGTATAATCCATTCAATTTATAAATTAGTGATAAAATAAATTTGAATAATTTGAATATACAAATAAGATTAATTAAAATTTTAGTTAATTGAATTATTACAGCGTGCTATGGAGAGGGCTATGCTCGGAGTTTCTCAGCAGAGTGATGCGAGTAGCCGAGGATCTAAGTGGCGTGCAATTGGAGAGGCCTATGTCCAGCAGTGGACAGCGATAGGCTGATGATGATGATGATGAATTATTACCTTTTACAATTGTTGGTTTTAGTGATAGTGCCTTTTCTCTAGGTGTTTTTTTTTTTATATTAGACGCTGGCAAAAAGAAGATCCTCAGCTTGATGAAGTGTATGAGTGAAATCGAAGAGTGGTCATCATACTTACAATGCGAATATGCTTGAAAAAGTTACCCCGAGACCCTGAACCTGGGGTCTACGAGAGACACGTGAAAAATATGAATAGGTAGTAAGTAATATAAGTACCATAATAATAAAACATGTACTCATACAAGTTACAAGTGTGAAGAACGTAGGTAAATAAATAAATGAAATATAACACAAAGCTATATTATATAACATATTATTATAATATATATGTACAAAGGTGTATTTTAATTATATGCGAATACTATCGTGTGACTGAACAGTGATATAAATTAGCTCGTTAAAACAATGCGCGATGTGTGTCCTACAGGATCCTGAAACACATATAAGCAGCGACGACGCGTGCAATCTGTTCATTCTCAGTGAAACGGCTGCGGACGCGAGTGCGTCACAAAGCTCTGTCCAATACCTACAGATTAATTACATTTTTGTACAATAATATACTAATATAGTCAAGTGTAAACTATACAGACTGTTCTGTCTTCTGACTTCTGGTTGCAATTGTCAAGTGTATCTAAGTGTATATAATATTATTTACTTTTTATTATAAACTCAAGAAAATGGAGTCGTTTTATGACTTCAAATAAGAAGAAATTCGTTGAAGCAAAGGACGACAATTCTCAACTTAAATTGAAACAAATCTTACTGAGGAAGTACGTAAGTAATTGTACACTGGTTTAATATTCATTTATATATTGCATGTATGTAAGTAGTATGTATTATGTAGTGTATTATTGCATGTAGGTATGTAAAACAAGGGTAACGAATATATATTTATCTTTTATTAATTCGTAAATTTATAGTTGAAAATTTAAATATTGAATTTATGTAGGTAAGTACCTACCGTATAAACTTTGGTGTGAGTCTCTTCATCATGCGCGTCCCCCATCGGTCGTGGCGTGATGTTATATAACCTGTAAAACGAAGAACGAACGAACGAGTAGGTATTTAATATATGGATAGTTATAATATCAAGGCATTATGTTATTGATTTATATATTATTATAATATATAAATCATGTGTATTCTATGTATAATATATAGGTAGTAATTTATTTACAAAAACAAAAGTGTCTAGTACCCATAGCACAAGTTCGGCGTAGTTTGGGACTAGATAATGTTGTGTGTCAGATGTCCGAAATATTTATATAGATTTATTACACTAAGTAGTTGTATGATATTGAAATCCACGTTAGACATACACGCGGGCGAAGTGACGGGCGAAAGCTAGTATCACATATATTTGAAATAAAATTAATGGTAGTTAATCATTTCATAAGTAAACAAATATAAATATATTTAAATACTAGTTTTTGCCCGCGGCTCCGCCCGCTTGTATGTTGGCTATCGCGGTAAAAAGTAGCCTACTATGTCCTTTCCACAGTTCCGTCTGTCTCTATACCAAAGTTCATCAAAATCGGTTCAGATAATTAGGCGTGAAAACGTAACAAACAGACAGACAGACAGAGTTACTTTCGCATTTATAATATTAGTATGGTAGTAGGGATTTCGGGTCACACAACATTATCTAGTCCCAATCGCAATAAAAGTTATTTTACAGAATTTAGTCTGTGTATCAAATTTCATTATATTATTATCTATTATTATTATAATGGTAGGTAGGTTTAAAATCTTGTCTAATAGACAATTGTTAAGATAACTTATTATTTCTTTAATTTTGTATGAAGCTTTCCGAGTGAGTCCCCCTGTCTGATATCTGTCGGTAAAATAAAAAAGTTATCAAAACATTTATAGTTTTATAGTTTTCCTCGAAAGTTCAATATAATGGGCTACTATCATGTTTTTTTTCAGATCTCTTGAGACAGCCGTTTAAATCTAATGATTGTGAGGTATCCCACATGAAGGAGTGGACGCGAGAAAAAAAATCATCCCTACTTTGTATGTAGGGGAGGTAGGTATTTCTTTTTCAAAACTTTATTGTAGCACTTTGTCCACGTGCAAAGTTTCATCTTTCTAGCACCAGCCGTTTGGGCCGTAGGTCGAGAACTCACGGACAGACGGACTAACATGGCGAATCTATAAGCAGGGTGTTGTCACGCAGTTTAGGTATAGTCGGCCGACTACCTATCCAGGCAGGCATGCCGGTCGTCAGGACATCGTCGATAAGAGTTACACGATAGAAAGAGAGGCAATTGTAGGTAATTATAATCGTAGGTGCTTCGGCGCTGTGCAATCTGAATTGAACTTAATATAAAGACACAAAGGGTCCCTATTTCTTTAATTTCCTTTTCGGAGTGAGTTTTCTGTACTGGTACTATTATGTATTCTGTGCTATAAGGGTTCCGAGTCATGAACTACGGCACCCTAATTAGTAAGGAAATAAAGATTTATTCTTTATTATATATCATCATCATAAGCCCATCGCAGTCCACTGCTGGACTTAGGTCTCTTCCATTGCACACCACTCTGATCGATTCGAAATGGTTTCTAACAGAGAAGTTGTAATGTTTTTAATAACAGCACAATAACCAACATGGTGACCACGTTAACTGCTACAATCACCACTACCACGGCGCCGTCCCAGGTAGTGACATCCACATAACACCTGGCCCTACTCGCCACCCACGAACCACCGAAGAAGGCAGCGAGGCGAAACTGTCCAGCGCCCTCCCCTACTAGTTCCACCACCACCAGAAAGATCTTCCTCCGCTCCGCCCATTGTAAGCACTTCAAGTGACCACAGAGCCTACATACCTACATACAAACACCTTCTTTACAGGCACGTGTCCGGCGCAGATACCTACCGATCAGCGTGACCCGCACTCCGCCGGGAAAAGCAGTACGGGGGCCGATCCTACTCACGCTTCTCACCACTCAGCAACACCACCACTGTCGTCACACACTGAACCACTGCCAAAATGCCACTGGTAAGAGATAAAATAAGAGATTACAAAGTTAGAAACTACACGTCACACTACACGCTACACGTCGCGCCAATCACCTTGTATTGCCTAACATAAGAACTAACTACGGTGAACATAACGTTTAGGGGAGCACAGATTTACAAACAACTTTCAGCTAATGTAAAAGATGCGAATTCTCTGAAAATATTTAAAAATAATTAATTAAGTCACATATATAATAATGAAACAGTAATGAAATTTTATTTTTGTTATACCGTTGTAAACCTTACTGTTTTTAATGATGTCAGGTGTCTAACGAGGAGACGACTCACCTGATGGTCGATGTTAGGCTACTACCAACTCCCACAACTCCTACCAACCCCCAGACAGTTACAACTTAGAGTGGGTTCACTTGTGATAAGAGATTCATATGATTTCAGTGTCGTGAACACAGCGTGTGTGCCAAGTGCCGACATCGCATCCCTGCGCTAGCGGCTCGCAGTCCACACCTGGTCCACCTGGAGCGGACTTCCTGTACAGCGGCGTTCTGCTCATGCAACAGCTTCGCTTCGCAACTGTTGATGTTGGGCAGTTGTATATATGCTGATCGGCGCGAGAACTTCAATATCGCGACACACGATTAATGCTTGAGGTCTCGGGTTCGATTCCCGGGTCGCACCAAATGTTTGCATGCTTTACAAATGTTAGTTCCAAAGTTTAGGTATTTTTAATAGATATCTTATATGGGTATGTAAAATAGATAGTAGCCGATTCTCAGAATATGCATAAAAAAATTATAAGAATCGGTCAAGCCGTTTCGGAGGAGTATGGGAACGAACATTGTGACACGAGAATTTCTTATGTACATACTAGCTGATGAATGAAAATTCTCTTGTCACAATGATCGTTCCCATACTTTTCCGAAACGGCTTGAACGATTTGTATGAAATTTTGTGTGCATAACGGGTAGGTCTGAGAATCAGCCAACATCAATTTTTCATACCCCTAGGACGCGAGCGGAGCTGCGGGCAACAGCTAGTGTAAGGTATATATCTATATCAGTTGTTTAGTACCCAAAGTACAAGCTCTGCTTAACAATGTACACCAATTTGAACCATACAACATTTTTTTCCACGTGGAATTTGAACCCACGACACTTGACTAAGTACAAAGCGACGTAAAGACCGCAAGAACCATTAGGCCTACCGTGTAGTCTATTTTTACTAATATAAATGAATAAAAATAAATATTTTGGACATCTTACACACAACATCACCTAGTCCCAAACTAAGCAGAGCTTGTATTATGTGTACCAAACAACTGATATAAATACATAAACATACTTTTTTTTTGTAAATACATAATATTATACATAGAAAAACACCCAGACTCCGAAACGAACATTTGTGGATAGGTATATATTATTGGCTTTGTGATAAATGGAGGTGGGCGGGTCATGTGGCGAGATATGATGACGGTCGATGGACAATCAACATCACGAAATGGAACGGACCAATAGGCGTTGATGATGATGAATAGGCGTTAGAAAGAGAGGTCGCCCGTGCGCCCGGTGGCAGGACGAGATTGTGGCCTGTGGAGGAAGGGACTGGATGACCACCGCCAAAAATAGGGAATCATGGAACTCTTTGGAGGAGGCTTTTACCCTGAGGGGGTCCACAAGTTAAGCATGAAAAATATATATATATATATTTATTTTATATTAAATTAATTGATTTCAACTGTCTCATTTTAAATTTTAATAATTAAATTATAACTATTAATGAAATTGTAATAATTCTATTTTATTATTATTATTATTATATATTATTGGATATAAAGTAATTAGTAGAAATAAGAAACATTATTTTACACTCGGATGGTAATTGTACTGTTATTTTTTATTGTTAGTTCTAAGTGCGCATTATTTATTTATTAAATATAGTTCTTTTTTTATAAATAATTAAGTATATAAACAAAATAAAAAATCTCTCATTTTCAGTTTTTTCAATTTAAACAAACACTATTGTGTCTACCTTTATAATTAGTTAATTGTAGGATTTTGTAAACATATAATGATAGGTACATAATAGACTACACAGAGTTTTAATTTTTAAAGTATGTCTGTTTCTAACATCACAGTTTTAAAGTTAATGCAATTAAAGTTTCTAAGATTTATTTATTTATTTAATTATTCAACACTTACAGATACTTACATTCAAAAACGCATTTTTTTAAATTTTTGTCTGTCTGTTTGTTTATTCTGGGTAATCTCTGGAACGGTTCGGCCTTTCATTTCAAAATCAATTAATTAATTCCAGAGCATTTGTATAGGTAGCAGAGCCAAGCTGATTTCATCACGAATGACGACCGGGGCAGTAGATACTGTTACGAGCTGGGTATTATATAAATTAAAGTCGTCGATTGATTACCAAAAAAATAACACAATATTTATTAACACAATAATTAACACTTTTTACAATCGCAAATCACTAAATTACGCCGCCCGGTGGTCAAGCCCGAGCCAGGTGAGACCCCAGGCGACACCTGGGGAGCCCAGCTCCGCGCGACCAGCGACAGCGACGGCGGCTTACGCGCTAATCTCCCTCGATGTCAAGTCCAGTAGGTGTGTAGTACGGCGGACCGCGGCGTCGTGTGTTGTTGCGGGTCGTTTTTCTACAGGCGTCCAATGTAGGATAATAAGTATGGGAAAATGGGCTACGTTGTTCTTCGCGGGGACCCGCGCACGATACCACTACTTGGGCTAAGTAGGCGCCTGGGGTCGCAGACAGGCCGCGGTGACAATCGTGGCACCATCTGTGGACAAGGTAAAAAGTTATGGTTAGTTGAAAGTTGTTCCAGCTGGAATCAAACCCGGTTCCAAGTGTTAGAAGCGGATTCAATTCCCGCTGCCTCAGCAAGGTTACGTAGGGTCGGGGAGGGGTTTATGTGGTGACCGTCGTACCCGGGGGGGGGGGGGGGGGAGGACAGACCGCCTTCCCTTCGTGGGATATCCCTTTCAGGGGCTTGTCGCTAGGTCACGCGGTAGTCTTTTGCAGTCAGGCGGTCGACACTACACTCTTCACTAGCTATACAGAACAGTATCTATTGCCAATTTGTAATTAATTTTCAACACAACTTTAATAACGCCGTAGCTTTGTACTGCAATACACGTTGACAGATCGTCGCCGAGTGAACGCCAATTCCAACGTATAGACAGTATATTTGCATGTCTTGCTATTGCTCGCCTAGTTAGCCGAGTAAAGTGAAGCGCCAACGTGTATAGAACTCATTAGGTGGAACGGTTCCAGCTGGAACAACTTTCAACTAACCATAACTTTTTACCTTGTCCACAGATGGTGCCACAATTGTCACCGCGGCCTGTCTGCGACCCCAGGCGCCTACTTAGCCCAAGTAGTGGTATCGTGCGCGGGTCCCCGCGAAGAACAACGTGGCCCATTTTCCTGATAGACGCCTGTTGAAAAACGACCCGCAACAACACACGCCGCTGCGGGCCGCCCTACTACATACCCACTGGACTTGACATCAAGGGAGATTAGCGCGTCGCCTCTGTAGCTGATCGCTCTCTCGATCTCGATCTATTAAAATCTCGATCCACGAACACGAAAAACAACACACGAACAAAACAACCACCGCACGAATGCTGTCATGTCATGTATATAGTGTAATGAATATAAAATGTTATAGTTGAAACACTTTCTGTCTTGATTATTTATGTATTACAGTATATGTGTACATATGTATGTGTATGTTATTTACGTATGTGTATAAATGATGTGTATGTTTATATATTTTGAAATATATATATTTTGTAAATTAATTGATTTAGCCTCTCGTCTTACTTGTCCTAAAATACACCTGCCACAAACAGCTTCGCAACACCCAAAGGTTTGTCTGGAAGATAATGCCTGTTGCATTAAGTCCACCTTGTGTGATTTATTTTGCAGGAAGTTTTTAATAAATAAATAATAAATAAATAAAATGTAATATATGATTTTACACAAACTAAAAAGATTTTTTAAAATATATTTATATTTATTTTAAAAAAATATACTTATTTATTTTTACAAAAATGAATACTTCTTCTTTTGAAAGACGACTGAAACTTTACAAACGAACACTAAGAACACTTAGACTCAGGACCACAATTTCTGGATCACACAAAGTGTAGTCCTGCGTGGGATTTGAACCCACGTCACATGGCGACGTGGAAAGCGACGTGGCAACACCAACGTGTAGTAAAAATGTTAGTGTGAGTCACACAACAAGTCTTTGAGTACGTTTCAATAAACGATTGTTTCTAAAGTGTGTTATTTTAATTAATATTTAACTAGCCCGCGGCTCCGCCCGCGTCTATGTCGGTTATGACGATAAAAGGTAGCCCATGCCCTTTCTCAAGCTTAAGACCATCTGGGCACAATCATTGACTGCCTTGTTGGTCTAGTGGTAAGCGTATGCGGCTGCTGATCAAGAGGTCTCGGGTTCGATTCCCGGGTCGGAACAAATATTATTTGTGTGATTCACAAATATTTGTTTCGGAGTCTGGGTGTTTTCTATGTATAATATGTATGTATTTACAAAAAAAAAGTATGTTTATGTATTTATATCAGTTGTCTAGTACCCATAACACAAGCTCTGCTTAGCTTGGGACTAGATGATGTTGTGTGTCAGATGTCCAAAATATTTATTTATTATTTATTTATTTATTTATTTATTTATTCAAATCGATGCAGTGGTTTTTGAGAAAATTTACGTAAAAGTAAATTTGCCGTAAGGGGCCATCCATAAATTACGTCACACCTTAAGGGGGAGGGAGGGGGTCGACGAAGTGTGACATTGTGTGACAAGGGGGTGGGAGGGGTCCTAAATAATGTGACGTCACATTTCAAAATCTATTGTAGTCTAAGTCTTAAAACACGAACTTTAAACTATTACTTTACGAAAACCTCAAAAACATATACAAGTATATCTGTGTAAATATAAGATACCAATTGTTTTGGTGACCACTCGCTCTACTAGTAATACGCGACGACCGCCCTAGGCGCCCTTTGATTGGGCCTAGCGGTGATTTTTTTTCTATGCTTCTATTTCATTTGACCACTGTCTTTCGCGAATGAAACGACGTCGTTCTTAGTTCTATTATTTTGTGATTAAATCACCTTTTTCTTCTATCGAATAGTCCATCCAAAGGTTGCCTGGAAGAGGTTGCTTTTAGCAATAAGGCCGCCCGGTGCCCATTGTACATATCTTACAGAAACTTTCAACTGCAAAAACTGTATTTGATGTACAATAAAGTATATTATTATTCTAATCTAATACAGTTGAAAAAATAATTAAATATTTGTGACAAATTTGAAATTGATTTGAAGAAGATAGGGCCAATACATTTATTTTTCTAGAGTATATTATATAGTATATTTACACTTTTTTTACGCGGGGAATGCTTTTCGCACCATACCCTTCTTGGAGACAACGAAGCAACGGACAACCTTAGTCTGTAACTAATCTCTGAGTCACGTTGAGAACTGGATATTAATAACAATAAAACTTGGATTCGTTTTTTTATTTTGTTAATTTCTTTAATTAATATAATCGTATACATTCGTCAAATCCTTCCGTCCGTCTTAGACCTACCACCCAAACGGTTGGTGCTAGAAAGATGAAACTTTGCTTGAATAGGTATGTGTTGTACTTACGTCGATAAAGTGCTACAATAAACATATGAAAATTATATTTATTTGGGGTACGTCCCCTATTCATAAAGTAGTGATGTTTTCTTTTTCTCGAGGCTACCAATCGTGTGGGGTAGCATTGGATAGGTCTTTTAAAAACATTGCGAGGTTGTTAAAACGATTTTTCGATTTAGTTATCCGTTTGCGAGTTATTCAACTTTTAAACGCATTTTTTTGTAAAAATAGGGCATCCCCCCTGTAAAAGCTAAACAGATGGCTCGAAAAATCTGAAAAAAAATATGATAGTAGTCTATATATTGAAACTTAAAGCAAAACTATTGCGGTTTTGATATATTTTTTTCAGGAATTGTATAGGTCTACTTGTAAAATGCACTGTCTTGGAAAACTTCGTACAAAAATTAAGAAATAATAAGTAAACATAACAATTATCTATTGGAAAAGATTTTAAATATACCTATCATTATTGAACTGACCACAGAAACCAATTCTATGCGCAACCTGACACGCACTTAAAAAAATTTTTGATTTATTATTTTCTCTAATTTATATAATTAATCAATTTTTGTTTTATTAATTGTTTGATTTGATGTTAATTTTATTAAAAAATAATTTTAATGGAAATAAAACTGATTTCGGAACCTGTGTTCATTCAATGATTTCTAAATGTAAATTTGCAAATTATGTGACGTCACACTAGGGAGGGGGGGAGTCTCACAAATGTGACCAACTGTGACAAGGAGGGGGGAGGGGCAAAAAAATCATGAAATTCGTGTGACGTAATTTATGGATGACCCCTAACTGGCAGCTGGACAGTCCGTGCCAATTTATATAATTATACCCATAGATCTACGATCTATGATTATACCTATTACTAGATTGACAGCCCCAGTTATTTTATGCTTCAGGTTAACTATTTTTACTTAAAATTTCAATTTTAATGTATTTGTTAAATCTTGAATCCACTGGGAACGTTAGTAGGCCTCATATTTCTAATCGAGGGTAGACGTGAGTTTAGCGGGTGAGGAGAATGTTCTCGTACATTCACTTTATTGAAGCACTCGATCACGAAATACAGGACATTGAACAGCAGCCCATGATTAATAATATTAAATAAGACACTCCACCGAACACGTGGTGCTCACACGAGATGATCCGCGATAACTATGCTCGTCAATCTGCAATCTGTAGTCGTCACCTCGTCCCGCAGGGGACGCGTGGAGGCTGGTTCGGGGCGGCTGCCCCCCTCCAGCGGTGTCTGTTCCGCTGCCCCTAAATAGGGGCAGGTCGTGTGGGTGGGATGACTCCTCGTGGTTTTTATGTCGTGTTCGTGTTCGTAGGGGAGGTTTGCGCTTCTTCACGCCGTCCGGCGGTCAAGCCCGAGCCAGGTGAGACCCCAGGCGGCACCTGGGGAGGCCCAGCTCCGAGCGACCAGCGACAGAGACGGCGGCTTACACGCTAATCTCCCCCGATGTCAAATCCGGGTGACGACCCGCATCGGTGTTAGTCGTTGCGGGTCGTTTTTGTACAGGCGTTCGATGATTATTTTTGTATGGGATTTTGGGCCACGTTGTTCTTCGCGGGGGCCCACGCACGATGCCCCTACTTGGGCTAAGTAGGCGCAGGTGACCGTGGACAGGCCGCGGTGTCAATCGTGGCCCCATCTGCAAGCAGGAAAGAAAGTTATGGTTAGTTGAAAAAGTTGTTCCAGCTGGGAGTCGAACCCGGTACCAAGTATTGGTAGCGGGTTCGACTCCCGCTCCCTCCGCAATGTTGCGTAGGGTCGGGGAAGGAGTTGTGCTGGTCACCGTCGTACCCGGGGAGGTAGACAGACCGCCTTCCCTTCATGGGGTATCCCATTCAGGGGCTTGCTGCGAGGTCGCGCGGTAATCGTTTGCCGTCGGGCGGTCGAGCGTGCCACGGCGCGATGCCCCGGATGTGGCTCCAGGCCGATGTGTCGGAACGCTCGAACATGGTGCTGGCCATCCGCTTGATGAAAGCGTCCAGGCTCTCCATCTTGAGATCCCTCTCGATGACGTCGTTCCTCACGTAACGCGGCGCCTGCACGACTTCGCGCAGCGCAAGGGATTGTTGCGCGCGCAGTTGTCGGCGGCCGGTCTCGCTTGTGAGGACGTACCAAGAGGGAGCAGCGTAGGTGAGTTGGGTGCGTATATACGTGTTATACACACCCAGTTTGGCGCGAAGTGGTAGACGTGAGGTGAGCACTGGACGCAGTAGGGCGCGTGTTGCCCTTACACGCGCGACCGTTTTGCGAACGTGGTGTTGCATAGACAAGCGGCGGTCTATTGTGATCCCCAGGTACTTGACGGTGCGTGTCCATGGGACGTCCTGGCCGTGTAGTTGGAGTGGTGGAGGGAGCCTTCTGCTTGATGATATAGCTATCGCCTGTGTTTTACTTACGTTTACAGTGAGTCGCCATTGCGATAGCCATTGCGGCAGAAGGTTCAGAGTGCGCTGTAGTTTCAACGCGGCGTGGTGCAGTTGCATGCTGGTGGAGGTGTACGCCGCGTCGTCAGCGTACAGCGCCAGCTCGGTGTTCCCGGCGAGGGGGATGTCGTCCGTGTATCGTGAGTACAACACAGGCGAGAGGCAGCTGCCCTGCGGGACGCCCGCCGTTATGTTGCGGGCGGTGGATAGCTCGCCCTCCACCACTACTCGAAAAGTCCGGTGGCTCAGGAACGAGGAGACCACCTCTACTATACGCCGGGGCGCCGGTGTGGTCGAGAGCTTCATGAGGAGACCGTCGTGCCAGACCCGGTCGAAGGCCTTCTCCATGTCGAGAAATACTGCAACGGCGTGCTCGCGCTTGTTACGCGCCGCCGTAATCCCGTGCAGTACTCTTGACAGTTATGCTCGTCAACGACCACGTTCCATTTTTCAAAGAACTCACAAACGAATGAACGAACAATAATCATCTAGGGATGGGATAAAATCATTGTCACCTGTGATCCTTGTCTATGACTTATGACATGAAAGTAATCGACTAAAATCAATCATTCAATCGCGTTATTATTATATAAAAGTGTCAATGATTCCCATCCCTGCGGTCACCGGTCGCACGCGCCAGTGCCCGGTGAGTCAGTGTCTTACCTTCAAACACTTAACAGTATTAATATTTAATATAAAATTAAACAATAGATTATGGTGACAGACAGACAGAAGAAGTAAAATTTGAATAACAAATAAAGTGCCGTTATAAATGTTATCGGCCGCCAATTGGATCCTCCGTTGTTGCCATGTAAGTCGAGCAGGCGCTGTCTTCGAACACTATGTACCTACGCTGGTAAAATTTATTGAAAATCTAACTTTTAGAAAGTCCTGTTCAGTATCCATTCAAAGCGGTGTTCTGTGGTCCTAGCTGGTGACATAAACATAAATATTAGCTCTAACAGTACTGATAACCACTATGAAGAAAATCAGGTGAATGAAAGCAATAGCCCAAATTCATTATCTACTATATGATCATTCTCCTATACACCATCACCTGTGCCAGTAATCCTTATTGAACATGAAAGTATGCAACAAGAAACGACGACTCATACAGGGCCTTCCACTTCCACGGACGTCATGGCTCAACATGGAGAAATTGTATATTACATGGAATATGAGAACTCTTCCACACCAGAGCAACCAATCAATTTGAAACATATTTATCGAGGTCCACTTAAGTAATTAAATCAACTTATCATTTTTAATAATAAAAATTAGAAATAATTATCAATAAATAAAGTTAATATAATTAAATTAAATGTTTATTTTCTTACCCTAATATGATCCTTCTAAATAAGGTATAAAGCAGCACACACTTCTTGTACAATTTTTGATATAGCTTGACTGGATATCTTAAAAAGATAATGTAGACTCCTGTAACTATCACCGGAGGCCAGAAAACGCAAAGTAACAGCTAATCTAACTTTAGAAGGTATGCAATCTCTCCATTTAGTATTTCGTTTTGAAATTATTGGATCTAATTTTTGTAATAAGAACTCAAAATCTGTATAAGACATTCTGCAGAAATTATGAAATTCATTTGATGGTTCAGCCAACATTTCTTGGAACTGCATCTCCATTCTTTTCCTAGAAAAAAATAATATTAAGTTCCTTCATACAGAACGTTAAAAATCTTGTGACTTGTAATCATCCACCAGCGTTTTCTTTTCGGTCTTTTAGTAAATTTTTTGTACTGGTAAGAAGCATTTAGGTTATAATAAACTTTTTTTTTTTTTTTTTTTTTTTTTAATGTGTGAAAAATCATCATGGACCGTCACCCCACCGGGGGTTACGGCGGGGTGGTGTGTCGGACTTGAACCGACTAAAAAACACACAGTGTGCCCTCTCCGCGCTTCTACGTTTAGGAGTAGGAGAAGTCCAGGGTGGGATCTCCTTCTGAACTTCTCCAGCGCCTGCCCGCTCCGGCCGATGCGGGCACCGTCTCTGTTTGACGACCCTCTCTTAGGCGGCGTCCGGCACACACCGACGCCGCCCCCTCGCGGCTGGCCACATAATGCGGGTGGAGGGAAAACCCGTCCCGTCCACCCGCGGCCACACTCAAGGCGGCATGAGGCGCAGATGTTCGCGCCTCCGCCGCCCGAGTCGCCGGCGGCGAATACAGATTATAATAAACTGCGGCAACTCTCAACACGTCCATCGCTCCAGTGCTCCACGCAAACAACCTGTCATTCTTTAAGCAACATCGCCCAAGGGCATGTGGGGTACAAACCTCGGCTTGGGGCGTTGCTGGCAAACTAGGGCGACCAAGACCCACATTTACGTAATTATTATTAGCGCGGCGCGTGTTTCGACCCCGACGGCGGGGGCGAAACCGCGGACGATTTGTGATAGCTGCGCGAGCTGTGTGCGCTCTCTGTTGAGCGAGTGTGATGTCATCTTCTAAGTCAGCTAAAACGTGTTTAGGCCTACGTATACGCGAAATTGTGCTTGGTGTGTAATTACTAGCCGCAACCACTAGAGGGTTGGGGTGAGTCGAAGCAGAGTCAAAGTAGCTAAGAGAGCACTGTTTCATGAATTGCCTGATAGTCGGCAGTCGTAGGTCCATGTGGAGTTCGACGTTACGCACATACCACGGTGCTCCCGTAGCTCGGCGCATGAATTTATTCTGTAATGTTTGTAACCTATGGATCCTGTGTTGATGAATGTGTGCAAAGACTATGCTACCGTAAGTCATGATCGGCCTAACGCATGACGTGTATAATCTAACCTTGTTCTTTAGTGATAATTTTGAGCGTGAGTTAACTAAGTTGTGTAAGCATCCTAACACGAAAGGGGCCCTACTTCGAACTGCCCTAATGTGTGGGATGAAGGTCAGACGATCGTCAAGAGTTTTACCTAAATATTTGGCCTGTCTTTCCCAAGGGATAGGCGTGCCAAACATCCTAATCTGTGTGGTCTTCTCCGGGGGATACCGGCTTAGCCGTCTCCTGTGAAACAGCACCGCCTGACTCTTCTCGGGGTTGACCTCTATTCTCCATTTCCGAAACCAAGCACTGAGGCAGTCGGCTGCGGTCTGGAGTTTCCTGGCCACTGTCGTAGGGTTTTGACCTGAGCAATAAATAGCTGTGTCGTCTGCGAAAAGTGCTGTCTGCACGAGCCGATGACGTGGGACGTTCTCTTCACGCTGTACGCTGTACACCAGCGTACAGCGTGAAGAGAAGAGGGGAGAGCACTGAACCTTGCGGGACACCCGCACTAATGGAGTGTGGGGAGGACAGTGAGCCTTCTACGCGGTAGCGAAAGCTTCGGTTCGACAAGTAGTCTCGTATGATGAGCACGAGTCTGTGTGGCACTCCCATGGTGAAGAGCTTATAAAGTAAGCCGTTGTGCCACACTTTGTCGAAGGCTTTCGCTACGTCGAAGAAGAGTGCTCCTACGAAATGGTTTCTCTGGAGATGATCACTAGTGTATTCGACAATGCGGCCCACTTGTTGAACACACGAGTGTTTAGTACGAAAACCAAATTGCTCATGAGGTATGTGACCCTTGTCATCGGCATATGCTTTCAGCCTATTGTATACTAGGCGCTCGTAAATCTTACCTAATCCTTTAAGCAGACTGATCGGGCGATAACTAGACGGCTCGGATTTCGGTTTGCCGGGTTTGGGTATCCCAACAACCACGGCTTCTTTCCATTGTTGTGGAAAGATATTGTTGGTGAGCGCTGCGTTAAATATGAACGTCAGAAGGACCAAAAGCCTATCAGGAAATAACCTAATGACCCTATTGGTGATACCATCCGATCCGGGTGTTTTTCGAGTGTTGAGACTCTTGACAATCGTTTTGACCTCATCAGGTGTGACCTGTGTGATGTCTTGCTCGTTTGCCTTAGGTGGCACCGGGAGTGAGGCTCTCCGGTCCACTTCGGTGTCTATGTAATTTGTGTGCCTAGCGTCGTAGTGTATTACACTCGGCGTACATTGGCGCTCCAGGCTGCCGGCGAGACATTCGGCTTTTTCCGAGTCGTCAAAAGCCGGTAGTTGGTTTGGTCTGTGCAACGGTGGCATAGTGCTGACTACATCTCTCTTCAGTGTGCGTGATAGTTGCCAAAAGGCTGTGTGGGTGGGCTCTAAGTTTTTTAGAGTGTTGTCCCACCTCTGTTGACGCATTTCGCTAATGCGTGTTTTTGTTGTGCGTTCTAGAGCACGTAATCTTATTCGATGTTCCTCGCAGGGGTGTCTGTCGTAGGCACGTACAGCGGCGTTCTTCCGCCTCAGCAGGTCACGTATGTCGTCGGGTAAGCACCATCTACGGTCGCCCGTCGCTGGTGCCTCCCGAGTGCAGTCGTTTATTAACGATTGCACGTGCTCTGTGAGGCAGTCGATCGCCCCTGTTGTGTCCTCGTGGCTGTTGATGTGGTCTGGTATTTTGTCGAGATGCACAGACGAGACCGACTCGAGTTTACTCCCGAGCCGCTTCCAGTCTATGACCCGTTTGTTAGGGGAGGAGAAGCCTGAGTCAATGGGACCTAGTCGTGAGGCGAACTCTATGACTACAGGCCTATGGTCTGATGTTAATTCGTGTAACACTTCTATGGAACAGTGTTCCGCCTGTGCGCAGGCCTATGTTCTTCAGGAGTGCCACGTCCAAGATGTCAGGTCTGTGAGTCACGTTGGTCGGGTAGTGTGTTGGTCCTAATGGTGTAATGATGTCGAAGACCAGCGAGCTCGACAGCGACTCCAGCGTTCTGCCCCTGCTGTTGGTTGCGACGCAGTTCCACCGTGTGTTCTTGGCGTTGAGATCGCCAGCGATAATAACTGAACTGCTCATGTCGAACAGTGCCCTGAGGTCGCTCTCGAGTAGTTGCTTTCCTCCGTTAGCGGATGTGCTAGGTGAGAGATAAGCCGACACTATTGTTATGGGTTGATGACCCGTCATTGCAAGCCTACATACTGAAGCCTCAATGTACGTCAGTGCAGGTGGATCCATAGGCATGCAGTGCAAGGCCCTTTTGTAATAGATTAGAGTTCCATCGGGGGGAGTTGAGCCTATCATTGCGCACTACACAGTAGTTCGCGATGTTAGGGTTCCTCTGTGATGGTTTCAAAAAGGTCTCTGGCACTAGCAAGATGTCGAGTTGGTGGTTCTTAAGGAACTCACCTATTTCGTGTTTTTGTGTCGATATGCCGTTGGCGTTGAAGAACCCTAACTTGAGTGATCGTGGTTTGACTCTGCATGTTTTTGTGTAATCCATTTTAAGGATTTACTTTAAAGGACCCTAATTTCTCGAGCATGCTCGAGTAGCGAATGCTTACATTCAGTTGCCTTCGTTTTGCCTTATTAGGCCAGCGAGTTGACGGAGCTCGCTGTAGTCTATAAAGCTAGCAAATCTAGCTACCAGATTGAGATCTGGGTCTAATATTGCTGCTTGTGTGAGAGGCAGCGAAGCCGGTTTGGGTTGTGGTTTGGCCACAGGTGCTACCGGTCTGGTCGGTCCGTCCGTCTGTGATTGCCTTATGGGCATAGACTTAGCGGGGGGGAGGGGGGATTGTCCTGGTCTTGTCTGTCTTGTTTGTAGGGCGGGGAAGGCTTCCTTCGTCTTCCTATTACGATCCACCCAGGCATTAGTGCTAGGGAGGGGAGCTGGGCGGTATAATGGGGGGGGGAGGGGCTTGGCGAGGAGGCTGAGGGCCTTTCGCCTTGGGAACTTTGGGCGCACGTGGGCAGCCCCTGTAGTTGGCAGGGTGACCTGTTTCGCCGCACAGGACACACGCGACAGGCTCGGTGCATTGGGCCCTGTCCTTGGGCCGTTTGCATTCGGCCGTAGTGTGGTCTCCCAGGCACTTCACGCACCTGGGTCGCGCGAAGCAGTTCCTCGCAGAGTGGCCATACATTTGGCAACGACGGCACTGTGAGGGAACGCTTGAACGGCGTGGAGGTTCGATAGTGATGCCGGACAGCCCGCAGACGGAAGGCATCTTGAAGATGTCCTTACCCGCGCTGCTGTCTTCCAGCGAAACGATAACCATATCGTATGGTTGCTGGCTGCGGCCCTTTTTCATCCAGTGCACTTCGTAGCGTCCATAGCGGCCAGAATGTCGAAGGGTGGAGATCGCGCCAGGACCGTCGCTGCCTCGTACGAAATCGTGCGGTAGCCCTGTACGATCCGTATAGACAACAGCCGCTGCAAACTTCTGAGTTGAGCCTGGCAGCGGGAGGAGCCCGCCAGGTCGTCAGACCAAACGGGCGCCCCCTTTCCGTAGTCCACTAAGATTGGGCAGCAGGCGATGTAGTGCTCCTGCTATCACTCGTACTTGGGGGACTAATCGCCCGAACACTACATATACCTAATGTTTCATGTAGGTGTGTTTGTGTTGTGTGTATGACAAAACAGCCGCGGACGATCCGACCTAAAAAAATTGACTTGCCCCCCCCTAGGCCAGAAGCTGGGTACGCCCATGCGGATGGCCAGCACCATGTTCGAGCGTGCCGACACATCGGCCTCGAGCCACATCCGGGGCATCGCGCCGTGGTACGCTCGACCGCAAAAGATTACCGCGCGACCTAGCAGCAAGCCCCTGAATGGGATACCCCATGAAGGGAAGGCGGTCTGTCTAACCCCCGGGTACGATGGTCACCGCCGGAACCCCACCCCGACCCGACGCACTAGGTACCGGGCTCGATTCCCAACTGGTCAACAACTTTTAAGTGAAAATAACTTTAAAACCTTGTTACAGATTGGACCACGATTGTCACCGCGGCCTGTCCACGAGCACCTAGCACCTGCGCCTACTTAGCCCAAGTAAGGAAGGGCATCGTGCGTGGGCTCCCGCGAAGAACAACGTGGCCCAAAATTCCATACATTTAATTAAATTTTGGAACGCCTGCAGAATAACGACCCGCAACGACTAACGCCGATGCGGGTCGTCACCCGGACTAGACATCGCGGGAGATTAGCGTGTAAGCCGCCGTCTCTGTCGCTGGTCGCTAGGAGCTGGGCCTCCCCAGGTGTCGCCTGGGGTCTCACCTGGCTCGGGCTTGACCGCCGGGGGGCGTGAAGAAGCGCAAATGTCCCCCACGAACATGAACACAATAAACCAAGAGGAGTCATTCCATTCCATTCACATGAACTGCCCCTATTTAGTGGCAGCGGTACGGACACCGCTGGAAGGGGGCAGCTGCCTCCACGCGTCCCCTACGGGACGAGGTGACGGTCACAGTCGCTTGACACATTTCTTGTTCGGCGCTCGTCGTGGTAATAACTTTGAAGGAACGGTGTTGTAATCTTTGCTGTATTGTTACATTGTTAAGTAAGTGCTGCCTTCGTGAACTCTTCGTTCTGCGTCCAAGTAGTTCTACTCTGGAATGCGCTACCTCTTGAAATCAGGATGTCCACCAAGCCACCAACCGTTTCGTATTTAAAAAGAAGGTACATGAACTTCTTCTGAACGATATAGTACTGTCGTCGTAACGAGAATACATCAACTAGTTTTCTTATATTCATAGTGTAAATATGTATCTATAATGTAAATATATTTAATACTAGCTGAATCCCGCGGTGTTACCCGCGATTATTAAAATTGCGACTATAATTTGAGATTTAAACTATCCTATCTCTCAAGTTAGATCGAACTGCACATGGTGTGCGAATTTTATTATAATCGGTTAAGTGGTTTAGAAGTCCATTGAGGACAAACATTGTGACACGAGATTTATAGTTTGACCAACGAAAGCTGTCCAAGAAAAAAGGCGGGAATTTTAAAAAATCAAGAGCTGTTAACCCTGGCTATACACTGCTTAAACGGAGTTGATACTATTTATTATTCAGCAGGTGTTGGCAGGCTTAAATATATAAAAAAAAAAAAAAAAAAGTTTTTTGTTGATGTTTTATGATCTGTAATTTTCGAGTGTATTATGAAGAACTAAGTATAAATAAAAAAGCTGCCAAGTGCGAGTCGGACTCGCCCATGAAGGGTTCCGTATCAGCAAGTAACACCATATAAAAGTTCTTGTAGTTCGTTGTAACTTTCATCGATGTTTTTCTCTTTCTCTTTATTTGAATTTAGTTTATACTAGTGCATTGATTGGATGAAAGGTAAATTGCGTGTTACGATTTATGACGTATTAAAAAAAACTACTAACTAGATCTCGTTCAAACCAATTTTCGTTGGTAGTTTGCATGGTAATGTATAACATATATTTTCTTTAGTTTTATCACTCTCTTATTTTAGAAGTTAGAGGGGGGGGGGGGGAACACATTTTTCCACTTTGGAAGTGTCGCTCGCGGAAACTATTCAGTTTAGAAAAAAATGATATTAGAAACCTCAAAATTATTTTTGAACACCTATCCATAGTCCGTGTGGTGATGGATTAAGAATACAGAGAGTCATTACCCCTATTCATCCCGCGGGTGTCGTAAAAGGCGACTAAGGGATAAACTACGCAAGACAACATCAATGCAAAGAGAAGTAAAACTTGAAATCAACCCAATATAGTTTCGGAAATAATTGGCTGTGACATACGGACGGACAGACAGACAGACAGACTTGACGAATCTATAAGGGTTCCGTTTCTTGCCATTTGGCTACGGAACCCTAAAAAGTACTTTTAATTATTTTCAAGTAATTCATAATTTTATGTACAGTAGAGGGCTATAATTGATGAGCACTTGCCACTTTTAGCTGTACAAAACATAGGGGCTATAAGTCATAGTTGTACTGTCCCCAAGATGTATTATGAATGGTGCAAGTTCGTTTTCAGTAATACGGTCCCTTAATTTGTACTAATTTTCATCAGCAGTTATGGATAAAAATTTTGCAAAATATTCCTATATTTTGCAAAATCTAATAAAAATATTATTTATTATTAGCTTTTATTAGCTTCGTCTATTTAAAAATACGACTATAGGCAAGAGGGTATCTAAATATGTTTTAAATATGGTAAGCTTTGCTTTATGGCTAGCTCTGGTTTTCTTTAATGATTTAAGATCCATTGTGCAAATAACAAAATGCTAAGCTTGTTTAAGACAATATGAAACCAATTTCAAAGAGCCCAGCTGAAAGAAATAAATTAATTAGCATGTGTCAAGTCATAAAAAAAATGGAAATGGAAATGAAACAGTCACATGGAACAATACTTAAATTTTGAATGTGTATATGCTGGTAAGTTGCTATAGAAAGTGCAAAGCAGGCAAAGCAGTTAGGCAGCACAGTAACCGAGCACATGCAACAGACACGACGATTGCCACGAGTCGTGTAGTAGGCCACCAGCCACCACGCCCGGTGGACCTTGGACCCACGTGCTCACTGGAATCAACGAACAAATTGTTACATTGTATTGGTAAAAACAGGCGCAATACGTCAATTCAGACCCCTGTCCATAATGAAATATAGTCTAGAATGCGTTATAGTGATTGCACGGTTGGCCTAGTGGCTTAAGTGGTCACCACGCCGCTTCCTACTACGCCAAGTGTCATGGGTTCAAATCCCACGTGGGACAACACTTTGTGTGATTCACAATTTGTTGTTCTGGGTCTGGGTGTTCTTTGTGTCCGTTTCATGTGTGTTTGTAAAGTCCCCCGCGACACAGGAATTTATATTCCTAATGCGGGAGTTGTCTTTTTAAAAAAAAAGAAAAAAAAAGAAAGTGATTGAATTATGCTATAGAATTTAGAATAGAAACAGCATTAAATGAAATTGTATTTTGAAATAAGCCACTAGATATATTGTGACGTTTAATCTAAATGTATTTTAGAGTGAGAGTGTTTAATATAGCTGTGATGTGCACGGATTAGGGTTCATAATTTCTCGAGCTTTTCAATTTCTCGGGTCTCGAGAATTCTCGAAGCTAATTTCTCGGGTCTTCTCGGGTTGTCGAGAAATTTACATTTACGTACATTTTCTCATATTATTTGGTTGCAATAACCTCAACAAATTCAATGGTTCCCTCTTAAATAAAAGTATCAAATTAATTACAAAACTTTTATTGATTTTATTCAAAAACAATAATCTAAATAAGGTCATTCTATTAAAAAAACACCCAATGATTATATCGGTGGAGTTTTAAAGTTTAGTTTCTGTTGCTGCATAATTTCATACCCAGGCCTTTTTTTTCGGTGCACTCACACCTGAACTTATAGATGCTTCAGATTTAGATTGCGGGCATTTAGTAATACTTACTGATTTTATGCACATGTGCTAAATATCTCACCACACCGCTAGTATTTGAACCTTTACAAACAATGGTTTTTTGGCACTTTATGCATTGCGCTTTTGCAGATTCCTTTTTTTTTTAATATTTTCATATTTTTGATGCTTTCATCTTTACTATTTTAGTGACGTTTCGGTAAAATCTATAACAAACGCAATTCAAATTAATAATAAGCCTATTGAATAGTACACTCGGTTCCAAAAATAACCGGTCAGTCACATAAACCCGAATATCTCCCGAACTACGTATGCCATCCTAATGAAACAAAGACTGTTCAATTGAGAATTTAATTATACAGATAAAAAATAAAATAAAACTTAGTTACACCCACAATATTAATCTTAAATTAAAAAAAAACTAAAGTAGTCATATTTTTCTTAAGATTACATTTTTTTTATGATTGTTTTTTTGCTGTTTTTCATCACTGGAGGCTTCATCACGTGGAGGCAATACAAAGTATTAAATGAAGAAAGTGATGAAAAACAGCAAAAAAACAATCATAAAAAAAATGTAATCTTAAGAAAAATATGACTACTTTAGTTTTTTTTTAATTTAAGATTAATATTGTGGGTGGAACTAAGTTTTATTTTATTTTTAATCTGTATAATTAAATTCTCAATTGAACAGGCTTCGTTTCATTAGGATGGCATACGTAGTTCGGGAGATATTCGGGTTTATGTGACTGACCCGTTATTGGTTTATGTGACTGACCCGTTATTTTTGGAACCGGCTATATGTGATATACACACACAACACAACTGGCAATATTCGTCTCACAAATTTAAAATGATACATTAATTAATTTCAAATTACTTACATAAGAAAAACATATAAGAATAATTAACAACTAAGGTTGTGTCTTGTTGTTTGTTAAAAATAGGAAATGTAAGTAGACTAAGTAGTATAATTAATGTATCGTTAGTTATTTTATGTATTAAAGTTTGACTAAAAATAATAGAAAAGAACACATAGGTATCTACTCGTACCTAGTAAAATTTAAGATCATATATGGTTTATATTATTGATGAAAATAAATAAATAATAAAGCCATGATGTGTCAATTAAAGTGAAAATACCTACCTGTGTGATTTCAATTTATCACGTTATCTGTGAAATACTACATAAACTATCGTGTAAAAACTAGGCCGCAGAGCGCTTGCAGTTTATGAGATCAATGTTTATTAAGCAGGCACCACACTTCGTTATGCGCTATTCGTTGTGCGGGTTATTCGCGCGCATACGGCGAATTGTGGAGAGTATATTCGTTTCGTTCACCATAAAAATGACAATGACACATCTCTTCAACACACATATTTGCCTTATTTGATGCTTATTTGGCATACCAGTTCGAAGTGTGGATGGCATGTTTGTTGTTTGCGCGCATAACTAATATTTTGGGCGAATACGGCGTAGACACATAACGAATAGCGCATAACGAAGTGTGGTGCCTGCATAAGGGTGCCGCTGCGCTTTGGCCCGGGCGCTAAGCAACAAAACAAACGGTAATTTAATTCCTATATAGGTACATGATTTCTCGAGTTCTCGACTTTTCTCGAGCTAGATTTCCCGGGAACAAAGCCCAACGATTTCCCGGGAATTCTCGGCTCGAAAATTCCCGAGAAAAAACCCTAGCACTAAATAAAATGATTAAAATCTTAGATCCCATATGAGTTTCTGTAAATCTACTAAAGTCCTTCTTAAGCTTGTCTCCAAAAAAGAAGAGACCATGGATTGCTTTAAGCGTTACCGAAAAACTTATGATACAAAACGTCTACAAACACGTATTTGAGGAGAAAGCTGCTTCACTATTACCTATTGAATCTCCCGAAAAAAAAGAATGTGTTTCGAAAACAGCTGACATTTTGGGAATTGGTGTGACCTCAGTTTACAGTGTGTTAAAAGAATAAAAAGAAAATTTTCCGGACCGAAACACAGTTTCAAAGATAAATTAGACGATTTTACTTTTGCCGCTATAAGGCGAAAAATACATCATTTTTTTATGCAAATGACCACCACCCACTATTATAAAGGTAACTTAAACTGTATTCCTTCTACTGCATTATATTCTGTGTGAACCATGTTTTTTTTTTTATATAATCTATGTATTATATTGCATAGACTTCCTTACTCAAAAACTTTTTTTTATTACTTTACAGATTCTTAAGGTAATGAAGACCCAGACTTACCCAATTTTTCATGGAGTAAACAAAGCATTTTAATTAACAGATAAAAAATAACAAAACCTTCAAAATGACAGAAGTAAAGAAACTTTTTGAAGAAGGACTTCAACATATCACACCTGAAAAATGGAGTAGCTGCGTGTCTCATATAATTAAAGAAGAAGACAAAACGTATGGTCTCGATGACATGATCGACAATGTTTCAGACAGATTTATAATTAATGTCACCGAAAGCGATAGTGATGATTTTTTATCTGATGATGAATAAAAACAAATTATGCATTAAGCGATGTTTTTTATATTCATTACCTACCTATGTAGTTGTTATATTTTATACATCTATAGTTTCAACTACATGATGTATTGAAAATAGGACAGTCTTACAAGTTTCCTCGCAATGTTTTCCTTAATGTTTAAAACACTCGGTATTCAGTATAGGTGGATAGTATAGGAACATCATCGTCGAAAACTCGTTGGTATGTACAAAGCACAACTAAAATTCGAACCCCGTACCTATCGGCAGTTCGGCACACTAACTATTCACTAGACAATCGTGGCAATTTTATTCATTCAGGAGTTTTTTCAATCATTCACTTTGTCACAACACTATTTTTATTTCATAAAAAACTGACAACACCGTAAACGTCAGTGGATATCGTCTAATTAAAAATACGACTATAGTTAGAATATTAATAAATTACAAATGTTTGAGTTAAAGGCCCGTTTCAGTAAAATACAATACTTATACAACGAATTTGATTCAATTCAGACTGATATAGAAGCTCTTGTGGAAATTCCAGGTGATGAACACAAGGAAAGGGATATTTTTGAAACTAGCTACTTCGGCTGTGTGGCTGCTTCGCAGGAGTTGATCAATGCTGTCTCTGCGGGGCAGGAGACTGGATCGATGACAGGTTCTAATACTAACACTGGACCCCCGGGTAGGCCAAACATTAAATTGCCTACTATAAGCTTACCGATCTTTTCTAGACGCTATCAAGAGTGGTTAGAATATCATGACACTTACAAATTCCTTATACATGACAATACAACAATTCCTAAAATTCATAAGTTTCATTATCTGCGTAATTCATTAAAAGAGAGTGCCTCATTAATTATTAAATCATTGGAATTCTCGGCAGACAATTATGATGTTGCATGGGAGTTGCTATGTGATAGATACCATAACGATAGAATTTTAATCAATAATCATATACCATCACTATTTAATATAAAACCAGTAGTTCAAAAATCCTCAAAGGCTTTAAGATATAGAAACCTAAGGGCATTAAAAACACTAAATTTACCTACAGAACACTGGGACATTAGCATAATACACATGGTAACTAGTAAGTTAGACTCATGCACACTGCGTTACTGGGAAGAGGAACGCAATAATCTCACAAGATTACCTACATTAAAATACTTCAATACATTTTTTTAAAACCATGCTGACTTACTAGAGACTGTGAAAGAGTCAACAACACAACCAAAACAATAATCATTCCGGAGACACAGCGATATCACTCCTAACCGCCCCAAAACCTTTTTAGTGAATCAACAAACACAAAAACAAGCTCTATTTAAATCTCCTGTATGCAAAAACACTCATAAAATTTACCAATGTACCAAATTTAAATCTATGCCAATTGAAAAGCGTATAGAACGAGTTAAACAATTAAATCTATGCACAAATTTTTTGCGAGCAGGACATCATGAAGAGCGTTGTAGGCTCAGTTCCTGTAGGCTGTGCACACAGCGCCATAATACTCTGTTACACAATAATAACACTGTCACACACAGTAATACTGTTCCTAAGGCTTCCACTGAAGATTGTATTGTGTTGCCCACTATGCAGGAACAGAAACAAACAGAATTGAACAGTGTCACACTTTCAACCATACATCACAGTCAGGTACTCCTATCTACTGCTATAATACATATACGAGATTGTGATGGTCAGATTCACAAAGTTCGTGTACTACTCGACAATGGGAGTACATCCAGTTTTATAACAGAAACATTACAAGCTAATTTAGGAATACCCAGTTATTCCACTTCACTTTTAGTACAATGGTTGAATGAGCAGTCCTGAAAAATTACTAAAAGATGTGATTTCACTATACCATCACTCACAAACAGTAACTATACTAATAAAATTAATTGTTTTGTTGTGCCACATATTACTCAATTGATACCTACTTCGAAAATTAATTGCAATTTCCTTTCTATTCCCTCTCACATCCACCTCGCAGACGCAACATTCTCCATACCGTCTGAGGTGCAGATGCTGCTGGGGGCGGACATCTTCTGAGATGTCCTTCTAAACAATCACATTACCCTTGGCAGGAACAAGCCCACCTTAATTGAAACAACATTAGGGTGGCTTGACACAGGCTCCATACAAAGAACAAAATGCCACCCAGATGGCAAATCTAACACTAATCATACAGTTCATTGCCATTTTCACAACACTGAGCTTGATGAGCAATTAGATAATTTTTTTGAACTAGAATCAGTTCCCTCTACTCTACAAATCCATACTAAAGATGAGAGTGAGTGTGAATAAATATTTACACAAACAACAAAGCGCCACCCAGATGGCAAATTTATCGTTACTATTCCATTAAAAGGATCACCTGAATCATTAGGTGATTTCAAAAAACAAGCACTAGTGAGGTTCCAGTCTTTGGAACGTAAATTTAAACGTAACCCGAATTCAAAGATATGTACACATATTTTCTAAACGAATATTTGGCGTTAGGTCACATGTCAGAAAATCTAACACCACAAAACGACTGCATTTCTTACTTCATGCCTCATCACGGCGTTTTGCGTGAAGAAAGCCTCACAACTAAGTTACGCACTGTCTTTGATTGCTCAGCCGTGACAAGCACGGGCTTATCATTTAATGATATTCAGCATGTTGGGCCAACCGTACTAGACGATTTGCTTAGCATACTAATTCGATTTAGACAACATAAGTTTGTAGTAACGTCAGATATAGAAAAAATGTACAGACAAATTTATGTTAACAATGACCAACGATGTTTACAACAAATATTTTGGCGTTCTAACCAATCTATTAAACAGTTTAAATTAAATACTGTCACATATGGGACAGCATCAGCGCCGTATCTCGCAACAAGATGTCTTGTACAATTGGGTCAAGAATGCACCGATGAGGCTATACGTGAAACAATTTTACACGATTTTTATGTTGACGATTATATCTCAGGTCATGAAGATAAAGACACTTTAATATATACATGTAAAGGTGTAATTCCAACATTAGAGGGCGCATGTTTCCGTTTACGGAAATGGCGGTCTAATCAATCTTCTATCATAGATGAGCTTGTTCTTGAAAACAACACGGATGAGCTATTAAACTTAAACAAACACGAGTATGCAAAAACACTAGGTTTAATTTGGGCATGTAAGAAAGATACACTATTAATTTTCAATAAATAAAATACCAAATCAGCCAACACAAATAAACGCACTATTTTATCCACTATTGCTCAAATGTTTGACCTGCTTGGTTTAATTAATCCTTGCATGTTACAGGCAAAACTCATATTACAAACACTATGGGCTAAGAATATTGCATGGGATGATCAGTTACTTGCTGAAGTTGAGTCGCAATGGCATGAGTTTATAAAATACTTACCAGAAATCACCAAAATTGAAATCCCTCGTAGAGTGTTGTGTGATTCATGTGTTAAGGTAGAATTGCACGCATTTTCGGATGCCTCCATTAAGGCCTACTCTTCTTGTATATACATACGCTCAGTGTCTGACACTGGTTATGTACAAGTACATTTGCTACTTGCAAAGAGCAGAGTAGTGCCACTCAAGCAGAGATTGACTATGCCTAAGTTAGAGCTTTGTGGTGCAACTCTCGCTGCAAGGTTGATGAAAAAGGTAGTACATTCACTGCGTTTAAAAGTTGACTCTGTGTTTTTTGGGTGTGACTCAACTATAGTGCTGGGCTGGATAAAAACATGCAAGTTAAAGCTAAAACAATTAGTTTATAATATAATTAATGAGATTACAAAAAATTCTGACCCTAGTTCATGGAATTATGTTCCCACAGACATGAACCCGGCTGACATAGGTTCTCGGTGGCTTAATGCATCTCAACTTCAATCTTCACTTTTGTGGTGGGGAGGTCCACACTTCCTTCATCAAATACACATGCAGTGGCCCACACAACCACAGAACATGAATATTGCTAGTTTGCCAAAAATTAAACATACATGTCATTTGTCTACAAATGACCCACATTGTCACAATATTAAATATTTTAATATTTTTTCTGAATTTAGTATATTACAACGAACTATAGCCTATAATAAAAGATTTATTTTTAATTGTAAACATTCAGGCATAAAACAATCAGGTCCATTGACTGTCACAGAGCTAAATATCGCGTTAGAAATATTATGTAAACAAGTGCAACGCGATTCATATTGTGAACAATACTTATGTTTACTTAACAAACGCCCACTGTCTCCTAAAGACAAACTTCTTAAGTTAAATCCATTTATTGACAATTCAGGTATATTGAGAGTAGGAGGCAGATTGTCAAACTCACACTATGATTACAACACAAAACACCCTATCTTACTTGATGCAACTCATCACATAACCTAAATATTAGTCACACATTATCACAAAATTCTTTTACATGCTTGACCACAGCTGTTGCTATCAACATTAAGACACAAATTCTGGATAGTCAACGGTCGTAATCTTTGTAGAAAGTTTACTAGAAATTGCATATCCTGCCATAGATTTGCAGGCAAGACTTGCCAGCCTATCATGGGCAATCTACCTCTACAAAGATTGCAAGCAGACTACCCTTTTAGTAATACAGTGGTGGACTATGCCGGTCCCATTGTGATAGCGAACAGGAATGGTCGTGGCTGTCAGCTCAAGAAAGCATACATTGCAGTTTTTGTTTGCCTAGCAGTGAGAGCTGTACATATAGAACTTGTTACCGATCTTAGCTCTAAGGGCTTCATTAGAGCCTTAAATCGGTTCATTGCCCGCAGAGGTAAACCGGCAGTGATCTATTCTGACAATGGAACTAATTTTGTGGGTGGTTAAATAGCTAGGAACGAACGCAACGAAATAGCTAGATTTCTAAAGAATCAACATGATGATATTACATCCTATGGTGCTAAAAATGAAATTAATTTCAAATTTAGCCCAGCCTATAGCCCACATTTTAACGGTGTAGCGGAAGGTTCAGTAAAATCTATTAAAAAACATTTAAATCATGTATTGTCAAAGGCACATTTAGATTATGAAGAAATAAATACAGTCTTGGTTCAAATAGGGGCAGTGCTCAATTCTAGACCTCTCACTCCAATTTCATCTGATTCATCAGATTTAGTTCCGCTCACGCCAGCGCATTTCTTGATTGGACGTACACTCACAATGTTACCTGCACCCCAGGTTGATCAGGCTCCTGTTCATACACTGTCCAGATATAACAATTATTAAAGACACATTTTTGGAATCGGTACTACAAGGAGTACATTGCAGAATGCAGATTCGAAACAAGTGGCGTACAAACAAGAGTCAACCACAGCCAGGAGAGATGGTCCTTGTCAAGGACGATCGGCTGCCGCCGAACAGGTGGCTATTGGGACGGGTCACCACCGTCTACCCAGGCACCTATCGGTGTCAACCGGGTGGCAGATGTCACAACCACTTCAGGCACCTTGTGCAGAGCCTGGAACCGGCTCTGCCCTCTACCATTGAAATTGGACCAGGATGCTGCTCCTGCTCCAAGGGGGCCAGTTTGTTAATGAACGAACGAGAATCCCCGCCGTGACGGCGCGCGCGTCGCTGTAAAGCGCGCTGTCACAACTGTCATCGCCCTTCCGTCGCCGGCGCCGAACAAGTGAACACACGAAAGACAATCAATATTATTGTAACAAGCAGTTTTCTACAATATACGTCTAAAAGTAACATGTGTCATCATTTCAAAACCTCGCTAACAGACGAAGAACGGTATCGTCTCGAAGAAAAACATGTGTGGTTGATGAAAGACTTTTATGGATGAAGGATAATGGTTGGGAATGACGGGATGCGGGAATGGGGCGAACTAAGGACATTTTATGTCGAAGCTGAGCCACAAAGTCCGCTGGTTCACTAAAACTGTCTTGATTGGGTCCTTGAACTAGTAACTCACCAGGTAAACGAAGAGGTTCTCCGAAAACCAATTCGGCAGCAGTGGCTTTAATATCCTCTTTAAAAGCTGACCGCATGCCGAGAAATACCAGAGGTAGTGCGCGAACCCAGGTATCGTGGTGGCATGAGAGCGCAGCCTTTAGCTGTCGATGAACACGCTCGATCATGCCGTTGGCGCAGAGTGGTGCGAGGTTGTCCTGTTGCGTTTCTTGGCGAATTGTTATAATAAGGCGGTTAAAGAAGGTGGATTCGAATTGAGTTCCTTGGTCAGTTGTTATAGTAGGGGAGCCCAAGGGGGGATTTCGGGATTTACTAAAGCGCGGCAGATTAATATACAGGACGACACCTTGTATCCGGTTAAGTACCAAATATATAAGGCCATATATAAGGCCGCCCGTGAAGGATAAAGGATCAGATTAGTAAAAAAAAATTGATCATTAGAAATTCTCAAGCGCGTCAGATTAAGGTAGGGTGAGTTAATTACCTGCTAAAAAGTGTATTTTCCACTAATCTGACAATTTGAGAGTGACGTACAGAAAGGGGAGGGCAGCAAAGTTGTAAAAAAAACGTCATCTCGACATTCTCGAGCGTAGCCAAATTTTTTTTTATTTTGAAGGAAATAATTGAAGGATAACGCAAAATATATAATCTGACGATTTTCGCAAGCCAAAATAATAAAAAATCGTCGATAAAGTTTAATGCGGGCAGCTGGGTGATACCTATATTTCCCTCTCCGCGTTTCTACTCCTCTCTCACTTTTTCTCTATCTAGTACTCTCTCACTCCGTCCCCACTCTGGATTTTATTTTTATATACATATATACGGATTTTATTAGAGGTGTGTCGTTGACGTATTTATGGTTAACGAAACGAAACCGTCGAAAGTCGACAATCAACTAGTCCCTTAACTAGTTAAATTTTTCAACTAGTTGAAAGGTTAACTCTTTTAACTAATAGTCGTCTTGAACTACTCGACGTTGAAACGTTACAATGCAGCGAGATTTATTCGGTCGGTTATTAGCTCTATCTCTTGACACGAGTATAGACTTGGAAAAAGTACTTTGTTTTCCCATAACTCCTATGCCGTTATCACTGTGCCATATAGATGGTTCTTTAAACAAGACTGATAAGTCAGTACTAGAGTTAGAGAAACGCCGTGTCAAAGAAGATATTACAATGCCTTGTTAATAAAGCTGCAAGTAGAGTTGCCATTGTATTTGATCGCTACTTCACACCCTCTATCAAAGATTATGAGCATTCTCTTCGAGGTAGTGTAGACGACAAGGAATTCCACAGTTCCGGTCCTCAACAAACAAGAACAGCAGATTTTACGAAAGACTTGAGAAATATAAAGTTTAAGGAAGCTATCGTCAAGTTTTTAATCGATCATTGGGCTGATCAGGAGATGGCAACGATTATCGGTAGTAAGGTAATTTACATAATACATGATTTGTGTTATGAATATTCTGTTACTGATAATACAGTAACACGCATCATTAATAATGAGTTGTCATGCCCTGATCACGAAGAAGCGGATACGAAGATAGCATTTCTTGCTTGCCAACAAAATGAAGATTCTACTATTACGATCAGAACTTCTGATACTGATATAGTGGTCATCATGTTAGCGAATATGGAACACCTGCAAGCAAGAGTAGAAGTTTGGATGAATCTTGGAGTTGGCAATGCACGCCGATACATCGACGTATCCGCTCTCTACAAAAAATTTGGCCCAAAAATTTCGAAGGCGCTTCCAGCTTTGCATGCGTTCACTGGTTGCGATTTCAACCAAGCATTGTACCGACGAGGAAAAAAAAAACTTTTGCAATATCTGATGAATTCAGAAATTTTCCAAAAAGCATTACTGGATATGGGATCAAAGGTGTTAAAAATAAAACTGGCGCGTTCTACTATTGTCTATGTTGTGTAGTCTGTGGTTCTCTTGTGAACTACTCTATGATATGATCTGTCTTTTTCTTTTTCCGGTGTCATGTCAAGCATTGTAATCTCTGCTATATTAACTAAATTAAAATCTTCTTCAACAATTAAATGTTTCTGCTTACAACCACACTCTGCTAACAGGTTATGGGCCCAGATTATCTATTTTAAATTGAAGGAAAAAAAGTCGTCGGGCATTGGAGCAACCTAACCTCACTTTGGAAAAACGTGGTTCATAAAAAACATTTGTTCATCTAAAATGACTACTAATACAATGACTCTTATTGAAAAGTTAGTTGGACGTGACAATTATAATACCTGGAGATTTGCCGTTCAAACATACTTACAACATGAGGACCTTTGGTCCTGTATTGAGAATAATGGTGATGTGGTTGACAAGAAGCTCGACTTAAAAGCGAAAACAAAAATTATATTATTGGTTGACTCAACAAACTACATACATATTCAAGAGGCGAAAACGGCTATCCTTAGCCAGCCTTAGGTGTAAGTTAGTCCAGACTTCCTAGTCTGGACTAACTTACAAAAGGCATTTGACGATAAAGGGTTGACACGTCGTGTAGGATTGCTAAAAGACATGATTACAACTACACTAGAAAATTGTCAGAATATAGAAGATTACGTTAATAGGATAATGACCACGGCACATAAACTCCGAAACATCTCATTTGATATTAATGATGAGTGGTTGGGCACGCTGCTCCTTGCTGGTTTGCCGGATGTATACAAACCAATGATAATGGCCCTTGAAAGTACTGGTGTGCCGATAACATCAGATTCAGTGAAGACTAAGCTCCTGCAAGAGATAAAGGGCTCCGAGTCAGTTGCATTATATGCAAGTAAATATAAATTTAAGTCACCGGAAAACACAAAACTGAACAAAGGTCCACGATGTTTCAAATGCAACAAGTATGGTCATATTAGTAAGAACTGCCGATCTAAAAGAAAGAACTTTAATAAAGAGACAGAGAAAGAAACTGGATATGTTGCAGTATTCTCAGCATCTACAACTAATGATAGTAATAGTTGGTTTGTTGATTCAGGAGCATCCATGCACATGACTATGAGGCAAGACTGGCTCTATGATGAATCATCACCCCCGATTACCAGCATCCGTATCGCCAATGATAAAATGCTTGCAGTTAAGAGTTGTGGAAAAATAGACTTGTCGGTAACTAATAATAGCGGGAAAACACAGACCATACAAGTAACTAATGTATTATATGTACCGGAGTTAGAAAGTAATCTTCTCTCAGTGAGCCAGCTTATAATGAAAGGGTGCTCTGTGCAGTTTAACAACAAGGGCTGTAAAATATTTAATAAACTCAAAGAAGAAATTGTGACCTGTAAGTTAGTGAATAACATGTATCGCCTCAATCTGAAAACTGTATCAGCATACATGGGTAACACAACTGAAAGTGACAGCTACTTAGGGCATCAAAGGATGGCCCATCTTAACCTATCTGATTTGAATAAACTTAACAAATGTACAGAAGGGGTTAAGCTGAATGAAAAGAAGCTAAACATATTGTGTGAATTTTGTCAAGAAGGTAAACAGTCTCGGCTACCATTTCCTAAAGAAGGCTCTCGTAAAAATAAAGTGTTGGAACTTATACACTCTGATGTCTGCGGGCCATTAGAAGTAAAGTCAGTTGGTGGAGCACAATACTTCCTCACATTTGTGGATGATTATACCAGGAAAGTATTTGTGTATTTTCTTAAAAATAAGTCAGAAGTTTTCAGTAAGTTTAAACAATTCAAAGTGTTAGTAGAAAACCAACTTGATTTAAAAATAAAAAGAATAGAAAGAAGAAAGAAAGAAGAAAGAAAGAAAATACGTTTATTTTAATGTCACTGCAAACATATTTGGTATTACATGGCATTGCGTTATTAGTAATGATAATGGTGTACACCATGTAAACAGGTATATACTAACACAATTTTACAATACATACATAATAAAAACACAATACGAACATTTGCTGTGCGGTTGCGTCGCAGTGTACATTAAAAATAGATGTTGCTCAGCATAATGCTGCACCACTTACGGTACAGCGCTGGTTTTCAGCAACACCTGAAGAATAAGAACTGATAATGGTAGAGAATATCTCAGTAATGAGTTTAATGAGTATATTCAAAACTCAGGCATCATTCATGAATCTTCCAATCCATATACCCCACAACAGAACGGGTTGGCTGAACGTATGAATCGCACTCTCATGGAGAGAGCACGTTGTACGTTATTAAATGCTAATCTACAAAAATACTATTGGGCAGAAGCAGTAGCAACAGCTGCATATATAACAAACTGATGTCCTACAAGATCCATTTCATACATCACCCCTGAGGAACTATGGTCTGGGAAGAAGCCTAATTTAAAGCACCTAAGAATATTTGGATGTGAGGTTATGGTACACATACCAAACACCAAACGTCAAAAACTGGATTCAAAGGTGGAGACCAATTGTTGAATTATACACCAATGAGTTACCAACAAGCCCTGTCATCTCCAGAACAAGAACAATGGGAAAAGTCTATAGAAGAAGAGTTAGAAGCACACAAAAGGAATGAGACCTGGGAACTGGTAAAGAAACCAGATGGAGTCAAAACCATTGGCTGCAAATGGGTGTTCCGAGTAAAAGAAGAGTCATCGGGACCACTATACAAGTCAAGGCTCTGTGTCATGGGATGTTCACAGAGATATCAAGTTGATTACACAGAAACATTTTCACCAACAGTCAGGTATGACTCTGTTAGAGTGTTGCTTTCTAAAGTTTGTCAAGATAATTTAGAAATGATACAATTTGAAATCAAAACTGCTTTTCTCTATGGCAGCAGAACTGAAAACATATATATGACTCCACCAGAAGGTTTACATATTCCTGAAGGTGTGGCGACTTCTGTTCCACATACAGCGCGACGACATACGACAGCGTCCGCGAAGATTGCCGATGGCAGAGCGAGCGGCGCGCGCAGATCTGGTCGTCGTAGCAACCAAGTATTGTTGATTTTTTACGTTTTACAATATCCGTAAATTTATATATTTTATCATTTATATTTTGTGCATTTATTATTACAACAAATAAAAATAGTAAAATCCCACTTCACTGGTGACCCCGCTTGGACACGGAACGGGTAAACCTTCTAAAATCGTAAGTGTTGAACAATACTCATTCTGTCCAAAGATATGGATGCACAGAAAACTGTGAATGATAATTTTGCATCAAGCGGTGAAGAGGCTGTTAATGCAGGGCCGCGCTCCATTGGAAGCAATATTTTGCCGAGTTGCCGCATGACTACCACCGTTTTAGCCTTCAAGGAAGCCGATCAGCAGCGCTAAAATTATTCACTCCCACAGCGATGTATCAGAAAAACTCCAATTCTCAGAACAATGTTAGTTTGTAAACTTAAGAAATCCCTTTATGGTTTAAAACAAGCACCAAGGTGCTGGAACCAAAAATTTGATTTAGTGTTAAAGAAATTTGGTTTGACTAATAGTCACTCTGATAAGTGTATATATACAGGAAAGTTAAATAAAACTAAAGTATATTTAGTACTGTATGTTGATGATGGATTAATAATTTCTAAAGATAAAACTATACTTGATAAAGTAATTGCTGATTTAAAAGAAAATTTTGAAATCAAAGTATGTCAACCTAGAAACTTTGTTGGGGTTGAAATTGAAAGAGGAAAAGACTATATTTTCTTACATCAAACCAAATATATAGAGAAATTATTGATGAAATTCAATATGGCTGATGCCAATGGAAACAGCATACCAGTGGATCTAAATACAAAGTTAGTGAAGAGCACATCAGAAATAAATAAGAAAATACCATACAGAGAAGCAGTTGGCTCCTTAATGCATTTAGCTATTGTTAGTCGGCCAGATATTATGTATGGTGTAAGCTTAGTAAGCCGATATCTTGATTGTTTTGATTATAGTCACTGGAATGCTGTCAAAAGGATTATCAAATATCTTAAAGAGACTAAAAACTATGGTCTGTACTATACCTCTAAGAAACAAAATACAGTAGAAGGTTACAGTGATGCTGACTATGCAAATGATGTGGAGACTAGGCGATCAATGACAGGCTATGTGTTTATGAAAAATGGTGCTGCAATAACCTGGGCTAGCCAGCGTCAACAAAGTGTAGCACTGTCAACAACTGAAGCAGAATTTATTGCTGCATGCCATGCAACAAAAGAAGTTATGTGGTTAAAAAGACTTTTGTTAGACATAGATGAATATAATCAGGAAACTATTACTCTTAATATAGATAATCAAAGTGCAATTTCTGTTATAAAGAATGAAAATTATCATAAACGTTGTAAACATATTGACATTAAGTACAAGTTTGTTAAAGAGAAATATGAGGGCAAAGAAATTGATTTGAACTATATTGGCAGTGATGAACAGAATGCTGATATATTTACAAAACCATTGTGGAAAAGTAAATTTCACTATTTAAGAAATAAGATAGGTATTAATAAGCTAAAGTAAACTTCTGTTTCATGTTGAGTTAAGTAATATGTAAGTAAAGTAGCTAAGGTTTAAAAGTTTTATACAAACTACCTATTATGTATAGTGAATAGTTTAAGTTTTTTTTTTTGTTATAGTGTGGATCGCACCAATTTGGAGAGAGTGTTAAAAATAAAATTGGCGCGTTCTACTATTGTCTATGTTGTGTAGTCTGTGGTTCTCTTGTGAACTACTCTATGATATGATCTGTCTTTTTCTTTTTCCGGTGTCATGTCAAGCATTGTAATCTCTGCTATATTAACTAAATTAAAATCTTCTTTAACAATTAAATGTTTCTGCTTACAACCACACTCTGCTAACAAAAGGAACATAATGTGCAGGATTCTTTTAACATCATAGTCTTTTACTTGCCACTTGTATGGGTTGAAAAAGTTAGACGATGTCAATCAAGTCAGGATGGTCATCTTCAATAGGACGTACAAGGTAAAAACAAATCACAAGCTTTCTCCTTGAGTGTCCGGAATTACGATGCGTGCAACTTGCCACCCTGTGAATCGGAGTTACTCCAGCAAGTGTTACGCACTAGATTCATTGCATGCTTGTGGAGTAATGCCCATAATGCAAAAATTTCTGATCTTTTACCAACGGACTATGGATGGAAAGTTGTTGACGGAAAATTCAAAATGATCTGGTTTGTAGGTGATCAATTGCCGAAAGCGTACGAAAATGTAGTCATAACACCTGATATTCTTGAGGATACTCTAGAATCAGGTATTTCTATTCTCCAATAATTAATAAAAATCGGCCAAGTGCGTGTCAGGCCACGCACAGAAAAGGGTTCCTCAGTCACCTATAATGGTATGTGGATTTAAAATCGTATCCAATAGATAATTGTTATGTTTACGTATTAATACGTTAATTTTGTATGACGTTTTCCAAGTGAGCGCATTTTACCATATAAGCCTTTATAACTCCTGAACTAAGAAAGTCATCTAATCGGTTATAGTTTTCCTTCAAAGTTCATTAGATGGACCACCATCACGATTTTTTTCAGATTTTTTGAACCAGCCGTTTAGCTTTTAGAGGGGGGGGGACGCCCTGTTTTTACAAAAAAGTGCCCTTTAAAGTGAAATATCTCGCAAACGGATACCTAAATCAAAAAATCGTCTAGGAAACCCTTTATTGTTTTTAAAAGACCTATCTAATGATACCCCACACAATGGGGTAGCCTCGAGAAAAAAAAATCATCCCCACTTTACGTGTAGGGGAGGTACCCCAAATAAAATTATTTTTCATAATTTTATTGTAGCACTTTGTCGACGTAATTACAACACGTATTCATGCAAACTTTCATCTTTCTAGCACTTACCGTTTGGACGGTAAGTCGAGGACGGACGGACGGACGGACGGACGGACGGACGGACGGACGGACGGACGGACGGACAGACGGACATGACGAATCTATAAGGGTTCCGAGTTATGAACTTCGGAACCCTAAAAAAACACGTTATTCATAAAAAAATATAGTTAAATATTTTCATGACTTTTTCAAAAAAATTCAAGGCCTTAATATCAGGAAAAGACAAGACAATACTTCTAGAATACCATAAAAAAATTATTAATGTAGTCAATAAAAGAAATAGTTAAGAAAAATATGTTTAACTTATATTATAAGAATATAGAGTATAAGCATACAGATAAAAATTGTTACAAAAGAAAGAACTAGAATAATTGTAGTAAGTAAGACGCAATGTCATTTAAGATCAAATTAGAAATGTAAAATAAAAGACAACAAATAGACCCTGTATAAAAATAATTGCGTAGATTTAGGAAGACAAAATATAAAAGCTGTCTTAACAATTTTATTTCCCCCTGTGTTCCTAGATGTGCTTACAAAATAAAGATATGAATAGTTAGGTTTCCTAAAATGGATAGATGGGAGTCCCACCCATAGAAATAAGAAAGATGATGAGTACGAGAAATATACAGTATGCGGAATAAAAGTACGAGAGGCATAGATGATAGAACTGGAATGAATGTGAAATAAGTCAGCTGTACAATGGCCATGCTCATGGCATGGGTTCAGAAAAAAAAAATAGGCTGCCCCCGCTCAGCCCACTCGCCCAGGATTCAGCTCGCTGGTGGAGGATGAAAGGTCAACATCAGCGCCTCCTCAGCCCTCTCAGTCCTAAAGGGCTGCCCCCGCTCAGCCCTCTTAGTCCCAAAGGGCTGCCCCCGCTCAGCGCATCTCCGCCCACGCCACACAGGCGAGCCCCCCTCCACGAGGACCGCGCCCCCCTCCACAAGGACCGCGCCCCCCTAATGGGCTTCAGCGCCTCTCCGCCCACGCCGCACAGGCGAGAACACGAACCAGCTCTTCACCCGGTTCTCGGTCGCCTGGCCGGGAGTCTCGGCTCTCCCCATCTCCTACTCCTCGAGTTGGTGGACCTGGATACGGCTACTGGACATCTGCGGAGACCTGCGTGCAAGAGCGCAAGGCTCCCACTGGACTCAGCTCGGGATGATGGATCTGTCCCGGCCCCCCAGGATGTTTACGCCAAAAGGTCGTAACGTTTATGAACGGAACGCAAAGCCGTCAACTGACAGGAGTGACGTTTGATGTGTGAGACTTAGAGTTGACAACGTATTTGACCCGCGGCGCGAGCGCTGGGCGCGCCTCATATAAAAAACCTAAAAGACCAAAAGACATTCAAAATAAACTCTAAGGAATGAGAGTCAGATGAAACAATAATGAGATTTTTGTAGATAAGGAACAATTTGTAGATCATTTATTAGCTAGGCTTATCATGAAAAATTGTAACCCAGTCAGTACACCAATGGAAGTAAATTTGAAGCTAGAGAAGAGAGACACTCATTGTACTCAGTATCCTTACCAGCAATTAATAGGAACTTTAGTTTATTTATCTATGTTAATCCGCCCAGATATATTTTATGATGTTTGTTATTAGAACCAGTTTAATAATAATTACAATGAAACACATTGGAAACATTTAAAACATATTTTAAAATAGTTGAAAAAAATCAAGCATTTTTTCGTTTAATGGTTATGTCAATGCTGAATGGGCATGAATATGAAAATATCCAGTACAAGACTTACGGTCCACACAATATGATATTGTGTGGATCGTAAGTCTTGTACTGGATACATATTTAAGAAGTGTGGTAGTGTCATATCTTTTAAGTGTAAAAAACAACCAACATTAGCTTAATCTAACACAGAAGCTGAATTTATGACTATATTTATATTTGTAAGGCAAGTGAATAAGCCATTTACTTGAGAAGCTTATTGTTGGAATTAGAATGCAGAAATGAGTTACCTATTCAAAATATGTGTTGGTATAATAAATAAACAAATAAATTATTAAAAAAATTATATTAAAAATTTCAAAATTATTACTGTAGGTTATTTTTAGTTTATGTTACTCGTAAAATTTTGTCAGTATTGGCTATAATATAAAAAATATTATGTTTTTAAGAAACATTGACTTTATATGAGTTCCACTAAAATAATCCTACTATATAATCCTAATCCTAATAATATTATAAACGTGAAGATTTGTGAGTATGTATGTATGTATGTGTGTATGTTTGTTGCTCTTTCACGCAAAAACTACTGAACGGATTTGGATGAAACTTTACAGTAATATAGCTTATATATCAGAATAACATATAGGCTACTTTTTACTGCAATAATCGAGATAAGCGGGCGAAAGCTAGGTGATTATAAAAATACATTAAATTGTAGATGTCAAAATGTATCACTGTTTATTTCCTGTCAAAACTTCACAGGTTGTTAGGCATAACACATTTGCATAGCAACCATAATGATACGCGGGTAACACCGCGGGGCGCATCTAGTACACTAATATAATCACATTAATAAATCTTCCCTAAAAGATAACTTTAATTGTGATGAAAACCGCGTTTAAATACCTTGCGTAATTTAAATGATCAGAGCGGACAGACAATACGAGCGACTTTATAATGAACTGCGTAAAAATTTAATATTATTTGACCGTTCGATTATAATAGGTACTTTCTGTACCCGGCGTGTAGCTTGAATGAATCCTACGAGCTTTACGATATGACAAGATACATTGCGTACATTGTAGGACATTAAAATACGTTCTACAAAGCCGAACAGTTGATGAATATGTAACTTATACAAAAAACCAAAAACGCAACCACATCGACTCATTTGCTGAAGTTCCTATGGCCACCTTCCGGCTCCATCATCAGACCCTGGTTACCATATAGTATCAAAGTACTCGTAAAGACGAATAAAATGAGCCCAATTTCGATGGGGTTGCGTCTAATTACGGAGTTCCTATGGCCACCTTCCAGCTCCATCATCAGACCCTGGTTACCATATAGTATCAAAGTACTCGTAAAGACGAATAAAATGAGCCCAATTTCGATGGGGTTGCGTCTAATTACGGAGTTCCTATGGCCACCTTCCAGCTCCATCATCAGACCCTGGTTACCATATAGTATCAAAGTACTCGTAAAGACGAATAAAATGAGCCCAATTTCGATGGGGTTGCGTCTAATTACGGAGTTCCTATGGCCACCTTCCAGCTCCATCATCAGACCCTGGTTACCATCTTAGAGTGTCAAAGTACTCGTCAAGAAGACGAATCAAATGAGAATTTTTACCCGAAAATAAATAATCGTATCATTAATTCTACTTTTTATGAAAGAAATTTCAATTGGTTTTATTTCATTAATGTACCTACATCCATACTCCTTTTCTCAGTATACTATTGTAGATTACCTATGATTCAATAGAATATTGGACTATGTTTTTTAATAACATTCGAAACAAAAGACATGTCAATTACGTCATGCAAGAAATGAATGAGAAAGGTATTGAAGACAAAAAAGGACAAACATTTAAAAGTAATAATGCATCTGCAAAGTATACTCTATCTGTGGGCGATAGCGTTGGTTTCTGTTTATTGCTAAGATATTTTTGACTAGTTTGCATGCTTAGATACCAATGAACAACCTATTTGATAACATCAATATGAACACTCTGTTAGCTAACATATTATTGACAACTGATTGCTAAGATCTTTTGACCACTTTGAATGCGTACAACAATTTGAGCACCTTGCGAGCCAACATCAAATTGAATTAATGTTTTTCACATCATTTTGACCACTTTGAACGCCAATATAATTATGACGCTGACTGTACATATATATTTTATTAGATATTTCATAAGTTATGGGTATAAAAGGAGGTATATTGCGGCGGTATATAATTGACACATTTCCTGTTCGGCGCTCGTCATGATAATAACTCTGAATGTTCATAACATGTATGTTCTGTATACGCCTTTTGCAGACGTATACAGGACAACGACGGTTAGGGAAGTAGAAGTTGAATGGGAACGGTGTTACTGAAGGGTAATACTCAATATTGATAACTGCTTGCTAAGATCTTTTGACCACTTTGAATGCGTACAACAATTTGAGCACCTTGCGAGCCAACATAAAATTGAATTAGTGTTTTTCACATCATTTTGACCACTTTGAACGCCAATATCATTATGACGCTGACTGTACATAGACCCTGGCCAACGAAAGCTGTCCACGCATTATTTTCAGAAGTTTTGATATGGCAATAATTAAGACTGTCAAAATTGACACATTGAAGTTTGGTACTTGAGTCATCTACGTGCATCATATTTTCATTGATTTTATTTAAAATAATGCCGGAAACAATCAAAAGTTCGACGAGGAAGCTTCTATTTAGTATGATTGACAAATAGAAAGACACAAAAAGTGATTTGATCAGAAATCTGCAGAGAAAATACTACAACTGGATTCAATCCTTTTACTTGTAGGTCAGTTCATTGAATTTCTAATGAAACAACTTGATACTTTTCGACTATTTATAACAAATCGCAATATCTTTGGTGGTTTATCTACTTTTCAGAAAGTATTAACAACGAGGAGACAAAACTTAAAATTGTGGAAGCAGTTGTGGAGAATTTGGTTTCCAAATAGAATTCTACTTTATTAAGATGGCATTACCAAAGCTCGTTATGTTGGACACACTGGAGAGTCATTCTATGACGCGACTTGTCATAATTGGATTAGAAGAAAAAGACTGTTATTTTTATGATTAAATATTGTGATAGTAATAAGACTATTGATTAGAAGATTAAATACTTTATAACTGGATTGGTGGTTTATGTTGGAGTCCCTCAGTGAAGAATCGGTCCCTAGAGTGGTGACCCCGACGTGATTACAAAAGTTTTGGAATCTGCTACCGAAGTCCCACGCTGCTATTAACAGCAACGTTGACGTGGATATCGAAGCAGTATTTTCTACGTGCCTGCCCACCGAACTAAGGTCTGTCTATCGCGACGTTGTTGCAACATCCAGTAAATGGTTCCTGTCTCGGATTATTTACAGATGCCTCGAGCGTTCACATCGGGGCTTGCCTTCAGCAGTATACAAACGGTCAGTGGTTTCCCCTTGCTTTCTTTAGCAAGAAATTAACCACCAAACAATCAGAATGGCCTGCATATTACCGCGAGCTTCTAACAGTGTACGAAAGTGTGCAACATTTCAGATTACCAACATATAACCATCTTTACCGATCACAAGCCGCTCAACTAAATCAATTATCTTTCATTAGCCAGTTTACCACCGATGTTCAGTACATAAAAGGAGAAGACAATGTCGTGGCTGACGCAATGTCTCGTATCGACGCCATCGCCCTTGAACAGGACTACGAAGCTCTTGCCAAATCACAAGAAACGGACCAAGAGTTATCACATTTACGTCAACCAGCTTACAATTGCATGATTAATCTGATCATTTGCATGATGCAGGTGGTTGTACGTAAGGGTTAAAAATGAAAAAAAAAATTAATCGAGCGCGTCAGGTTTTCTAAGGGGGTGTTAAGTGCATAAAATAAAAGCTCTCATTCAATAATCTGACGATTTCGATCTGACGCAAACTCGCGGCCCTTATTATAATGTGCAAAAAAAAATCGCCATTTTGAAATACTCAAGCGCGTCAGATTAATATATATATGGTTCAACTTTATGTTCTAGACGTGCTGTCACATAATCTGACGATTATCTAAAGGGATTCGCCTAATCTGACAAAAAAAATTTTTTTCAATTTTTTTAATCATTGGACTTAATTAAGAAGCTCAGGAAATAGCATGGAAATAAATAAGTGTATGTTTTTTAAGTAGAATACTTGTATTTATAAGAAAATAAAAAAAAAATGCCCAAAAAAATTTATTTTTTTATAATTAATTGATTAATTTATCATCATCTTCATCTTCATCAGTAGAATTATCTTCCTCTTCTGGCTCGAATTCATCCTCAGATTGCGTATCTGTAACAAATCACGTTTAGGTGTAGACCTAAACGTGATTCTAACTCTAGGCGCTCCCTAGCGAATACAGGGCATTCGGAAATCACGTGGACCACTGTTTCGTCTACACCGGGTTCGCAGATGCACGATGGGTCCTCGTTACACTTGAATCTGTTCAAGTATGCGGAGAACCCACCGTGCCCCGTCGTTAGTTGGGTTATTTGAGATGTGATGTCTAACTTCCGTACGGTTCTATACGCCTCGGTGGCGCTGGGGAAAAACAGCTTTGTTATTGAGGCTGTAGTACCGGATCGGTACCTTTTGTTCCACTCGTCAATCGTCCGATTTCGAATCTGACGTTTGACGAATGAGACCGGGCACCGGTCGTATTCCGGTCTCTTTTTCAACCCCAGGGCGGCTTCCTTCGCGAGCACATCTGCCCTCTCGTTCCCCTCCAATCCTACATGGGCTTTGATCCAGTATAAATTTATGATTTTATTTTGGGAAATACAAGTTTTTATTTGATTTCTAAAGTCAACCGCTAGCGGGTGGGGGGAGTCCGGGTTTGTCACGGTTTGGAGAGCCGCCATGGAGTCCCAAAAGATTCCAAAGATTGTCGCTTTTTGCTATTTTATTTCCGCTGCCGCTCGAGCCAGGAGCTCGGCCTGATAAACAGTCGCGTATGACGGCAGAGCAAGTTTGAGGGCCTTGGCCTCAGCGCTACCATTCCACAATGACAGCGCCGCACCGACCTTGCCCTCAATCTTGCTGCCGTCAGTGAAGATGCGCACTTGGATGTTTTGCGTGGCATTATATTGCTCCTCGTTGGCAAGAAGCTTGAGCTCCATGCTTATTTTCTCGGCAGGATGTGGCAGCTCTGTTGCCTGAGACATCCGTTCAATCTCTCTATCCCCCAGCATCGGGTGGGACACCCCCTTCCTGGCTTCGTACAGTGAAGCTACCTCACCAACGCGAAGGTCCAGGGGGAGGATCCCAGCAAGAAGCAGTGCGGAGTCTAGAGAGACCGTCCGGTAGGCTCTACAAAGTTTTTGTGCAGGCTTCGCTTTGCACTGTGTTAAATTGTTTTTGCACCATTAGCTTTTGCGTCGACGGCGCCCACGTACACGCGGCGTACAGGATCGTCGGCTCAACCGCCGCAGTGAAAATAGTCCTAACCATCTCCGGGTGCAATCCCCATCCAACTCGCGCAGCCCTGGATAGCTGTTTATAAATATTGACAGCCTTTTTGCAGGCATTCGCGATGTGCGCGTTGAAGGTCAACCCCCTGTCAATTATTAACCCCAGCAGCTTTACCTGTTCTGACATGCCAATGTCGACCCCTCCCAAGCTCAGGCGCGGTGTGTCGAACTTCAATGCCTGCACGTAAGCTCCTATCTGACCTAACTCCTCCAGGAGTGGGTTTATAATAAGGTTCCACAGCAGTGGGCCGCCTATGGACCCTTGTACACATCCTTGCGATGTAGTCCTGCTGACCTCTGCTCCGGCATACCTTACCGTCACTGACCTGTCACTTAGGTAGCTATCTACGACCCGCCTCAAGTTCACAGGGCAGTTTTCTTCCGCCAGCCGCAACCGTACTTTAGGCCACCACGCGCTGTCGAAGGCGCCCTCTATGTCCAACGAAACCAACGTCACAAGCCTCTTTTCGGCTAGTTTACCACGTATATGGCTCATCAAGTCATAGAGGGCGTCCTCGGTGCTACGCTGTGGCATGAAGCCATACTGCCTCGGACTTATCCCTGGCAATAGGTAAAACTTGAGGCGAGCAACCAGCATTTTTTCGTACATCTTGCCCAGGACAGGCAAAAGCCCAATCGGCCTGTACGATTTGGACACGACGTACGAGTCCTTCCCTGGTTTTCTAAGGATCACCACGGTGGCCTGCTTCCATATCCTTGGGAAGTATTGTTCTTCCAGGCATTTGTTTAAGAGTGACAGTAAGTAGCCAGGGTCGCATTCCATTGCCTGTACGCAGATATCTGCTGTGAAACCCTCTCCCCCGGGTGCCTTTTTGGGGTTAAAGGACTTCGCTGCCCTCTGCAGCTCGCCCCAGGTAAACGGGGGGTCATGGGCTTCAGCATGGCCCCTTTCGTTGGCCTGATCTGCAAGCTGTCTGACCCTTTGGTGTTCAGCGCTGTCCTTTCCGACGTCATCTACCGGGTAAAATGTTTCCGCCAATCACTCCGCTGACTGCTGTTCGTTCAGCGTGACTCCATCTCTCTGTAGAGGCAGGTCCTCTTCCCTCTTTTTTGTCCTATTTATGACCCTGTATAAACCCTCCCATATACTTTCCCGGTCCTGTTTTTCACAGAACTTCTTCCTACTCTCGACCTGGGCGTTTTTGACTGCCTCTAAGTAATCTTGTTTGTGTTTCAGGTACAGCTTCACCACCGTGGATCTTCTCACCGGCGCTGCGTTCCTGATCCTGCGTTTTCTGGTGGCAACCCCCCTCTTCATCTCAGGGAGTTCTTCGGTCCACCACGGCAAGGTAAGTATTTCTGTGTTCTTTTTATGTGATATTGTCTGTTTACATGCTTGTGTTATTGCTTCAGTGTAGGCCTGGACTGTGTGTTCAAGTTGGTCGTTGTGTGTTATTGTATTTAGTGTTTGTGTAGTTAGGTGCATGTCTGACATAATTTGGGTCAGTTTCTGAAACTGACTCCAATTTGCTTTCCTTGTGTTGTATATGCGTGTGGTGCGTTGTATTTGTATTCCTTTAGGTTTTTGTAAGTGTATGTGGAACGTAATGCCGTTATGGTCCGAGCTCGTGAGGTCCTCCTCTACCTTCCAGTCGCTCACCAAGTCCAGCAAGTCGACCGAACATGCTGTCACGTCCACATGACTGCTGTACCTTTTATCGCCTCTTACTGTGTCGAAAGTTGGAAGGTTCCCGACGTTCATAACATGTAGCCCGAGCTCTCCGAGCGCACCACAGAACTGCTCACCTCTCCTGTCCTCGCTTGGACTACCCCATCAGATACTTTTTGCATTTGCGTCACCGCCTATTATCATTTTAGTGTTAGCCAATGTAGTGGCTATTTTTCGTAGCTGCTCCAGGTTTGGGTCCATCTGTTGGTCGGGTTCGAAGTAGTAAGAGACCAGGGTCGCCATCCATGACCTGGTCCGGACTCCTATGACCACAAGGTTGTTGGTGCATAGTTGTGGGTACTGTACTATGTCTAGGCTGCCATCGAAAATTACGATGGCGGCTTTGACTGTCCCTTCTCCGCCTTCCAAGGCCTGGTACGTCCGCGTACCCCGGTAACTTTTCAGCCTTTTGGCTGCGCCCACGTACGGTTCCTGGAGCATAGCTGGACTCTTTGCGGTCCTGAGCTGCGAGCATTAGTTCCTCTGTAGCCAGTTTGCTGCGCTGCAGGTTAGCTTGCATAATTAAGTACTGGTGGGTTACTCCCGCGACAACCTTAGCAATATGCCACGGATGCCCGGGCCAATGTGTCCCACCTCTTCCTAATCGGGCATTCCACGCTGAAGGCGTTGTGCTGCCTGTCTGTTCTTTTAGCTAGGGTGCAGTTTCGACATGCGGGAGGCTCCCCCTCAATCCTATCAGGGCATTCCCCTCTTAATGCGGGCCGCCGCAGTGGCTGCACAGATCCACTGATTCGGTGCATAGCCGCCGGCCATGCCCGTATCCCAGGCACCGGGTGCACTGTACGAGTGGAGATTGGTCCTCCACTCTAACCCTTTGGAGATCTACACGAATTGTCCCTTGATCTATTGCCCTCCGCCAGATCGTCGGCGAAGCTGTGAGTACGATATGGCAGCTGTGAGGGTTCCGGGCTTTTTTGTGATATCTAACGACCACCCGGTCATTCTCCTCGCCGAGGCCACATAACACCTACCCATTCTGGTTTCGAAGGGCGCGGAGTACCTCCTCATCGCTGTGCACTGACAGGACGTCCTTCAAAACCAAAAGGGGGTCCTTATTTGCTATTTCCTCGACGATGAGGTGACTGCCTTTCTCTTTTAATCTCCCCTTTAGTTTTTCCCTCTCCTCCTTAGTGCTGCAACCCATAATAACCTTTCTGTCCCTTGCTTTACGCACTTTCTCTACTTTCACCCATCCCTCTTTAGCGTCCACGGCTCTCCTCACCTCTTCGAGCACAGCGTCACCTGTGGCCTCTTTGGGGCAGGGGGCAGCCTGTTGGGAATGAGAGAGCTGAGCAGGCGCTGGTGCTGACCTTTCATACTCCACCAGCGAGCTGAATTTGGGCAACTCAATCTTGGTCAAGAACGTTGCTGGTACCCAAGACTTGGCTGGGGGTTGTGATGACGAAGGAGCTGGGGACTGGGCTGATGCAGATGGATAACCAAGATACGTGTGTAGTCTTCGGTGGCCTCATCGTGATTCTCCATATAATATTGTTCCTGCTCGCTGGTGAGGTCAGCCGAGTCGAGGATCTCATAGAAGACAGCGTCTAACTTCTGCTTATAAGCTTTTAGTTTGGTGGAACGACTAAAAAACTCAGCTGCTCTGACCGTAGGGTTTGGGCTGGCCAGGTCTTCTGCGATCTCAAGTAAGGCAGTTATCGCCTTAGAGGCCTCTTGGGAGAGGACAGCCTGTGATTTGGTAGGCATATTTAAAGGAAGTGCTGCTTGAAGTTAATGAGAAAATAAATAAATAAAAAAAAAGGGAATTATTGTATGTGACTGGAAACAAATATGAAAAAGATTTTTTTATTAAAAATTGTAACGCCGTGCCGAGTGATAGCCAGCCAAGCTATATAAAGCCAAGCCAAGTCGCCAAGCCAATGCCACGCCACGACAGTTTAACTCCAAAACTGTCAGCCAAACCCGCCATCAATCGTCGGTGACGTCACGTCCTACTGTCAAACGATTCGCCGGTGACGTCACGTCCTACTGTCACACGATTATTATAAATGCCTGACCCGCTCATTTTAGCGGATCATTCTGTCGTGTACACTTGAAGTCGGAACTCTGCCCAAATTATATACGTGTACAATTTATAAGTTAAGCATTAAATAAATAATTGATTGCCAAGTGATATATATTTGTATATTATTGCCGTTCGTTACAAAATTAAAAATTAAATTTATTATTAAAAATTAAACCAAACTACAAGTTGGTATATGTTTATTATATGTTTATTAACCGAGAAAAACTCAATTAATATTACAAAAAATACGAAGGGTTTTTCTTTGAATCTTATTTCAAAATAAAGTATATTGTAATTGTCAACAAAGCACTATTGATATGCGTTTGATGAGCTGAAAGGCATAGCCTGATTGAAAGTGAACAAGGAAACAAATAATTCACCGATGTGGTCGGACTCGGGTAAACAGATTTACAGTTATAAGGTTAATTTTTGTGTTTTATGAGCTAAAATTATGTATTAATGTAATGGGGATTGTATTAATGTATTATGAGGATTTGGGCTGACTTGGGCAAGTATTTCAAAAAATATATTATTATAAGCCACAACGGCGGTAGTTGTCATTTTTGTGGCGCCATCACTTCACTGTGCTTGGTTATAAATAGGAGTGACCTGTTGTATCGGTACGCATTTCTGACGAATGCGTCGCGGAGTGTGGATCATTGTCTTTGGACAATTAGTACTACTCTGTTAACAGATGTGGAAAGCTGTCTTTGACAAGTTAGTACTGTCTGAATTGCGGTGGGTGCGAGGAAAACTGTCTAACAGCTAGTACAGCCCTATGTGACCGCCCTTGCTGTCTATCTAACTGTAATTTGTTTAGATTCGTTACTTAATTAACGGTTGTTTGTGTCTAATTGCATTTCTAAGATTATTTTGTAATTAATGAAATAAATTGTTTAGAATTAAAGTAAATTGTTTAGAATTATAATTATTTTTATTATTTTTCACTTCTGGACTCTAACATCAGAAGTTGGATCGATCTACGTTCACAAATTATTAATTTTCAATATTTGGGAAACGATCAACTACCGACATTTAGTTAGATATTTTCATTTAATTTGCCTATACTTCATTATCTAGGTGTGTCTTACGATAGAGAGCATTGACAAATGCACAATAGATCGCGCTGTCATATAGAACCAAAGTGAATATACGCAGTGATTCGCCGCAGAGGTCCCGGGAACGATAAACGCGATCGTTCGTTAAAAAAAAAAGGCATTGCACACTATTAGTGCTCATTTGAACGCTATCGAAATTCAGTGTTCGTTGTGATTTTTAATAAGGGAATCCGACTTTTGTGATATTCTTATCCGCTCTAAATCAAAGTCAAAAATCAAAACTAAATCAGTCAAAAATCAAAACAAAGTCAAAACATAGCAAATATAAAAATCGTAAAGGAAGTGACGACTTCTATATTTGGTTTTTAGTGTCAATTACAAACGGTTTTAAAACGATTATTTTAATAAAATAATGAGGGTATTTGTACCACATGTGTGTTCGTGTGTATAACGCTTTCTTTCCAGTTAGTAAACATTGTGCTAAGCGATGGAAACTGCATCCGTGCCAATGTACAATGTGGTCCACCAGTGCCGACACGGTAATGAGAGAAGGTTAGAAGGTTCAGTTAAGAAAAACTTGTGAGTTGTGCTTGACGCTGTACTGGTAAGATCAAATCATATTACATGTTGAGTTGTGATTTATTTTCACATAATTTTGATATGTAGTGTACAAAAGTGAATTGTGTGCGCAATTTAAAATGATGAAAAAATGGACTGTTTGGCGCGTATACGAAAATGCCTTAGGGCTGATGCAAAGCTGTGGCTTAACAAAAGGGCTTAAGTAGTTGGTTTAGTTTTAACAATGACCTCATCTCATACCTTTTGTTATTGCGAATATTTGGTACTAGCTATTGCCCGCGTGTATGTTTCTATCTTTATACCAAATGTCATCAAAATCGGTTCAGTGGTTTTGGCGTGAAAGCGTAACAGACGGTTACTTTCGCATTTATTGCGAATATTTGGTATAACGTAAATAGTGAATAGCGCTCAAACGAATGTTTGTAACTACCCCACCTGTGCATAATCAAGTAGGCGTTCTTTGCTATGGTTACGAACTATTTTTAACGAAGGAATGATGAATAATAGCAGTTGTAGTGGCTGCCTAATGCAACCCGAACTTATTACTTAAAGGTCAAGTAACTTTTATCCATTTACTTAAAATGTTACACTGACACAGCAAGTGTGATGGGACATAATACCCACACACGTTGTGATTAATCTGTTTAACTTTTATTTATGGAAACGAAAAATAGATACTTGTCAGATTATAACAATTTACAGTGTGTACACCAAGTTACTAGATGTTTCTCCGTAAATTAAAAAATTGAAATGACCATTATTAAACAACTAGCTTTAGCCAGCGGCTCCGCCCGCGTGTATGATGTCCTTTCTCAGGTTCTAAACTATTTGAGTTCCAAAATTCATCAAAACCGGTTTAGCGGTTTAGGCGTAAAAACGTAACAGACAGACAGACAGTTACTTTCGCACTTAATAGTAATAATAGTAGGGATGATCAAAAAAAAAAAAAAATGACAACAAGAAATAGTTGATGATCAATTACATTTCTAATTTTTATTTTGATAATTCGATGAATGGGCTATTCTTTTATATTGTGGTTGGTAAGAGCAAATAAATCGGGAGTATATAAACGTGTGATGTAACTATTCACAATACGGCAAAAGGGTGCGTGGACAGCAGAGCTAGTCCTGACGGAGCCTATTTAAAACAGCTTGAGGAACTCTTATCATCCGCTGGTAGATGTACTATGTCACATTATTTACTGGTGATTGCATTAGTCCACTGTTATTGTAAAATCTATGAAGCGTTATAACAGTGGTAAATGTTTAAATTCTAAGGATATGATGTTAAATTTATTTAATAGTTCAGAGTAGGTAGTACGAAAGTGACTTCACTTGTTATTAATGGTTCAAAGAAAAAAAAAAAGTAAAGAAACTTCTATGAACCTTCTATAGTGGACTCCAAACTAAAACTTCATATTTTAAATGTAATCTAATAGGTTTTACACAACATCAACAACAAATTGTAAATGTTAAAGAAAGATCTCTTATGATAAAGCAAAACATATCGTTTGTTAGTTATGTTTTAATGTTTATCGAAATGCAAAGTATTGATACCGGTAAAGACTGCATGTCTATCGATCTTAATAGTACGTCTACTTAAGCATGCTATTCTTGATGTTATAGAAACATTATGAAAGGTTTTAAATACCCTCACTAGTGTCAGGTATTAAATGAACTATGTTATGTTGTTTGTGTAACAATAATGATTAATGGTCAGGTTAGACCGAGCTAAAATGAGGTTTAAGCACTAGTCATTGTGAGAGTACCAATTAGTGTTCCGGAAAGATAATCCTCATGCCTGACTGGCTATTTCAGGTGTTAAATTTTAAGATCATACACAAAATCATGGTAGCAAACTTGATCGTAAAGGTCTGACATTCATATAGGATCAAGATTAATAACATGTTCATAAGCACGTTACGAGCCAGCTCAGGTTATTGTGATCTTTCTTCCTGACAGAGGTACTTATTGAAACGTCAGTACCAGTGATGGTTTCGACTGCTTTGTTGGGTCGACAGTTAGTGTATGAGACTACTGTTCAATATAGGTTCGATTTCTGGGTTGAACAAACAATAACTAATAATACTGTGTACTTCTAATTATAGATATGCTTGTTACGGCCCGAAGTTTAAAAGTTGTGGTCAACGCTCCGTGACTCGAATGAGTACAAAGAGTCGACGGTCCTACGCCTGATCTCTTTCGGGTCATGTTGGGTGGCCGTCTCATCGAACCAAAGGCGTACACCTGTGTTAGACAAGTACTTGCGTGCTGTAGTGTCTACTGTGTTTTTGGTTGCTCACCATTGGGACTGGCCGCCGTAGCAGAAAGGTAAAAAGGTTAAAATGGTAAGGTTTAACTACAGACTCGAGACGATCGACTATAAGCAGACGGTGGCTTATTACAGTAAGTGATTGAACGACACCTGTCGGACAAGCCCTGGTCCATAAAATGACTTTGAGGGCAATTAGTCTGAACTCGAATTCACTGCGTGGGCATACTTGGACATGTTTCGGGTTTGCTTGACGCCAATCGTCAAGCTGCAGACATAACCAAAACTGGTGACCCGGTATCATATCCTAAGAGCTTTGCGATTATTGGGAACATCCTTAACCGAGTACCGTGAGACTTCTGTAACATTTTCTGACATCCTCCGGGTCTTGCGTCCTGAGAGATATGCGAAAGTTAGTAACATTCTTGACGATATTACTGCGTACATACTGAGGGCACTGTTATTTTTAAATATCCTAAAAGCTTTGCTTGCTAGTATCTCCTTCTAAAAGCTCTGATTATTCATGACGATAATGAAGCATATTGGTGACGTTAAAGTAATACCGTATTCAAAACTAATGCAATTTTTCATGCTTTCCTTAGATGATAACGATGCATTGAGAGCCTCGTCACTGTGCAAGGTGCAGTCTACGCGAGCCGAGCCCGGGCTGTGACCTGGTGTCTGCTGCTGCCTGGTGAGGCGCAGACTTGCGGCCTGCTCGCTGTATCGCGAGGTGCGGACTTGCCTCCTGCATGCCGCTCAGTGATAAGCGGACCTGCGGTCTGTTCTCCGTGTGCCCGAGATGCAACCTTCCGCCTGTTCACCGTGTGTACGAGACGCAATCTTCGGCCTGATCCCCGTGTGCGTGAGGTGTGGTGCAATGTATGGCGGATGGTGGAGAGCATGAGGTGTGTATATTGGAATGGACCCATGGACAGGGTAACCAGCCCCAAACTCGTGGTCTTCCTGAGATAATTTTAAGACCCATGGACAGGGTAACCAGCCCCAAACTCGTGGTCTTGTTGAGAGAGGTAAGACCCATGGACAGGGTAACCAGCCCCAAACTCGTGGTCTTGATGAGAAGTTTAAGACCCATGGACAGGGTAACCAGCCCCAAACTCGTGGTCTTGTTGAGAGAGGTAAGACCCATGGACAGGGTAACCAGCCCCAAACTCGTGGTCTTGATGAGAGAGGTTTAAGGCCCATGGACAGGGTAACCAGCCCCAAACTCGTGGTCTTGTTGAGAGAGGTTTAAGACCCATGGACAGGGTAACCAGCCCCAAACTCGTGGTCTTGTTGAGAGAGGTTTAAGGCCCATGGACAGGGTAACCAGCCCCAAACTCGTGGTCTTGATGAGAGAGGTTTAAGGCCCATGGACAGGGTAACCAGCCCCAAACTCGTGGTCTTGATGAGAGAGGTTTAAGGCCCATGGACAGGGTAACCAGCCCCAAACTCGTGGTCTTGATGAGAGAGGTTTAAGACCCATGGACAGGGTAACCAGCCCCAAACTCGTGGTCTTGTTAATTTTAAGTTTAAATGTTTAAGACACACACTTATGATAACTGTTCTTATGATATTATGGTTCTTATGGTAACAGTAGACCTTCATGCTGAAGTCTACTCTTGTGTTAGTACTAAGTTTCTAGTTTTATTTTAAATGTATCTAACAGTGACTGTTTGTTTCTAATCTGGCGCGGATTATAAATAATCTTTCACTCTTTTCCTTGGAGGTTCGAACCTTTCTTATTCGTGTTAACTGTTATTATCTTGTAAAACTATTCGTTAACTCTAACTGTTTACGCTAAATTTGATAACTGTTTTTAGTAACTGACCAATTGGACGATGATGTACTTACAGAGGCGTCCAATAAACTTTTATTTTTGTACATGTTCCAGTAACCGCGAATGAGAACAATGAAGAAGTGTGGTCATCCGGACCTGCCGAGGACGTCAGGGTGTCAGGAGAGGCCGTATAAGCCACAACGGCGGTAGTTGTCATTTTTGTGGCGCCATCACTTCACTGTGCTTGGTTATAAATAGGAGTGACCTGTTGTATCGGTACGCATTTCTGACGAATGCGTCGCGGAGTGTGGATCATTGTCTTTGGACAATTAGTACTACTCTGTTAACAGATGTGGAAAGCTGTCTTTGACAAGTTAGTACTGTCTGAATTGCGGTGGGTGCGAGGAAAACTGTCTAACAGCTAGTACAGCCCTATGTGACCGCCCTTGCTGTCTATCTAACTGTAATTTGTTTAGATTCGTTACTTAATTAACGGTTGTTTGTGTCTAATTGCATTTCTAAGATTATTTTGTAATTAATGAAATAAATTGTTTAGAATTAAAGTAAATTGTTTAGAATTATAATTATTTTTATTATTTTTCACTTCTGGACTCTAACATTATATATTTTTAGTAATAGGGTAAGTCTGCATTTATGTAATTGTAAGTGATTAGAATCTTGCTTGAAGCTTCAAATATATAAAATGGGCTGAATCAATGCTTAGTATAAGCAGATGAGTTAATATTAACCTATGATATGGGTTTCTTAACAGTTATAATAGGTAAATTCCAAAGGTTATGACAATTTTCAAATGTAGGTGAGTTGAAATTATTATAAAAATTATTATAAAAATTATCATAAAAATGTGAAATTTGTTCAGAAATATGGACAATAGGAAACTTTTGGTATGTTGCATGTATTTAACAATACCAAAGATATATTGAGAGATCAGATATATTGATCGGAGTGAAAACAATGTTTTATAACAATATGGGAGGGATGTGGAAGTTGTTAAGTATATTAAAATGTACTATTTAAGGGCTTAGGGCTGAGAAGAGCTGAGAGCTGAGTTAGTGGACTGTATAGGGTGGGGGGGGGACTGGTTCGAATCCGGCTCGAAGGACCAAAATGTTCTGTATACGCCTTTTGCAGACGTATACAGGACAACGACGGTTAGGGAAGTAGAAGTTGAATGGGAACGGTGTTACTGAAGGGTATACTCACGGGTTGGTGACTGGTCTGAGCTGATGAGGAATCTGATTGTCTCGAGTCTCCTCGGGGTAGGTACTCACCGATCGTTCGTGTTATGTAATTGTTCTATTGTTTACCACGTCGATGTCTTTACACCTCACACACAGTCTTTTAGGGTTTTATATGAAGCGCGCCCAGCGCTCGCGCCGCAGGTCAAACACGTTGTCAACTCTAAGTCTCACACATCAAACGTCACTCCTGTCAGTTGACGGCTTCGCGTTCCGTTCATAAACGTTACGACCTTTTGGCGTAAACAATGTATTTGCTTATAAACTTACATACTTGTTAAAATAGTGATTTTGTAGTGTATATGGTTTATCTATGATTGTCTGTGGAAGTGTCAGATGCGAACCCTAATATCGTCCCTTGCTTTGTTATAGCTGTGTAAGAACTGCATGTTTTATTAAATGTAAATGTCTGAAATAAAGAGTATAAACAATAAAACAGTGTGAAATATTGAGATAGTAAGTAGAAGATGTCCGTGGTTTATGTAGCACTAGCTTTTGCCAGCGACTTCGTCCGCGTGGAATAGTGACTTCCGGCAGAAAAGTATAGATATCTGTACCCGCGACTCCGTCAGCGTGTAACTCCTTGTGTGTTATCAAGTTAATGTATTGGTAATATTGTTTAGATCACGTTCACATGAGGCTTAAGTACCTATAGAACGAAAATACTTCAGCGCAAAGCTTCCGGGTAAACTATATTGAAAGTTGACCCGTCCGGCACGTGAACATAATGATTTCCAGAGCTGCTAACACGGGACAGAGCAACGTATAACTGACCATGCGAGAAACAACTGACACCGAGATCTACTCCGGCAACACGAAAAGTCTGCCCTTGAGCCATTAATTGCCATTGAATAACACACCGATACTGGGAGTTGCGTCCTTTTAAATTGGAATGGAAAATTATTTGGTATTAAGGATATTCTGGGAATAAAGACGGTTTCTCCTGCACCGCAACTTGTTAAAATTTGAGCCTCGATTATATTTTGTTGCAACTGGGTTACTTTTAGTTGAGTTCCATTGCAAATTTGTGGTGGTCTTAAATTTTGGAGCAGAATAATCGGAATGCCATTTTTTAAACAAATTTCATGAGAAGGAAGTCCGGGCATATTTAAAGAATTTAAAAATTCTATCGGGTAATTAGTGGCTTCTTGTTCATCGACCATTCTATTGACTGATCTATAAACTTTCCTTTCCCACTGTATATTCGATAGTATTTTGTTATTAATCTCAGATGCCTGGTGATACAATATATATGACGTTACGCGAGACAATATATGACGTTCGCGGTCAGCAGTGAGACGCAATTCCCTGTCAGTGAGGGTTTCTGACTCGCGAGATAATGTATGTCGCTCGCGGTCAGCTGTGAGACGCAATTCTCGTTGTGAAGCAGTTTCAGCTTCTCAGGATAACACATGTTGTTCTCGGTCAATGGTAAGCCTCAGCTCTCGTTGAGAAAAGCTTTGAGACGCCCGTGATGTAGCTCGTCTCGCTCTGTCAGCTGCTAATCGCATCTCTCTCTCTGGAGAGCTTTCATTGGCTCGAGAAGTTGAGGCACTAACTCTCATAGAGTTTAACCGATGTGCTCTTTCCTCTGCTGATTCTTGAGAACGCGCATTTCTCATCCTCTTAGCATCTCTCGAATTTCGAGATAAAGATGGTCGTTTTTTAGGTGGCATTGTGTATTTTTAATCGACGGTAACTGAAGCTACCTTACACTTACGAAATCTATTAATATTATATAATAATTATATATAGTAATGATATAATAATTACTAAAATAAAATATTAATATAATTAAACACTACCAAATAACTAATATGCGTACCTACTACTACTTCACTTATAAAGAAATAAAATGTAAACTAATAATATATTTAAACTCTACCAAAACCTCTAATACCTATTTCATAAAATAACATCAAAACAAATCTAAAACTATCCAAAGACTAAAAGTCGTGCTGATAACGGTTTGTAAATAACAATTATTGTCTGTCAATAAGGTCAAACAGTCTGAACGTCTATTCGCATCAACAGCCAAATATTGTATGAAGCTCGCGCGGACGTTGATATTCTTCTCGCCCGATTGAGGGGAGGGGTAACTTCCTGGAGCGCTGGGCTCCTTAAAGTTGCCTTCCACGCGGCTCATAACTATGAGCCGGTCATTGTGTTTGGCCAGCCTCGAGGCTCGAACCGCCGGTTGACTCTCCGAAGAGAGGACCGGCGATGCGCTTACGAGAGGCTGGCGGTTCGTGGTCAGAGTCCGAAGGGGTTGCATCTGCCCCGCTCGAGGGAGCTATGATGAGCTCCCGAGCGGAGCGTTTCAGCCGCCTTCGGATGTGTAAAGTCGTGTCCCGGTGCGGCATCGGGGCGATGCCGGTGAGGTGAGGCAGTGCCGAGCGATCTGCTCGCTCAAACATACCCGTGGCCAAGCGTCGGATGAAAGCGTCTACCGGTTCCCACTTGAGGACCCGGTAGATGGTGGCGTTCTTCAGGTACCTGGGCGCGTCGACCATCATGCGTAGGCACCTGTTTTCGGTGGCTTGGAGCCGCTCTCTGACTGTCTCCGATGTTAAATTGTACCAGGCCGGCCCCGAGAAGGTGAGGCGCGACCTGACCTGATATAGGTCTTGTACAATCCGAGCTTGGCTCGGATTGGTAACTTGGAGGACAGCAGGGGGCGCAGTTTGGCTCTCGCCAGCTGTGCCTTGCAGATGACGGTCTCGACGTGTTGTGTCATGGACAGGGATCTGTCGATGGTTATTCCCAGGTACCTGACGGTCGGTGACCATGGGATGTCCTCACCTAGGAGACGTAGCTTGGGTGGGAGGGTGTGACCCACCGGTGAGCAGAGCCTGGGTTTTGCCCACGTTGCACCTGAGCCTCCATTTCTCGAGCCAGCTCGGAAGGGCTTCGAGTGTGGGGCCCAATTTGCGCGCAGCGTGGTTGGCGTTCTTGGAGCTGGCCAGGTAAGCAGCGTCGTCAGCGAAGAGCGCCAGCTTGACGTCTCCAACTACCGGGATATCATCCGTGTAGTGGGCGTACAAGGCTGGCGAAAGGCAACTTCCCTGAGGGACGCCGGCCCGGATGATCTTCTGCTCGGACGTGGCGTCTTCGATAGCCACGTGGAAGGTCCTGTTGTTGAGATATGAAGCGATGATCCTGATGATACCGGGTGGTAACGGGGACAACTACAGTTTGTGGATGAGTCCCTCATGCCACACCCTAACGAAGGCCCTCTCCATATCCAGCATTAGAGCCACCGTGTGACCGCCTCTGTTGAGCCACGTGGCCATCTCGTCCAAGACGCGAGTCAGTTGGAGTGTGGTGCTGTGCTCCTTGCGGAACCCGAATTGTTCTGGCCTAGATGTTAAGTAGCGGTGAATTCGCGTCAGCAACAGGCGCTTAAACACCTTCGACAGCGTCGCGAGCAGTGTGATGGGCCGGTAGTTCTCCGGCCTTTTAAGGTCTTTCCCGGGCTTCGGGAGCACTATGACCCGGCCTCGCTTCCATGAGTTCTTCAAGTGATGAAGATATAAGCTGCACTCCCGATTCAATGAAAATGGAAGCTGAAGATAAAATGTTTTATTCTTATAATGCCGGTTTTTTTCTACTTACCTCACAATCGAGATGTAAAGCAGAATAGTTACCTCGGGTGTAAGCACCAATTGCACCCTCGAACTATAGGCGCCCACGCTGCGCTCGTGCGCCTAAATATCTCGGGCTGCAATTGATGCCTTACAGCCCTTGGGTACTAATCTACTATTAATTGTTTTCTTCAAGAATGAAATTGAGCTTCGCCGTTCGATATTTAAAATTGATGACTAATTACTCACACGAAGACAAGGCTGAATAGCAAAGCGACCTCTTTGGTCATTGGGCTGAATGCATGATATCTTTGCTAGTATGATGGTTAGATGTTACGCGAACTTTTTGAAAGGAAGAAGTGTTTTTTTTTAATTACTTACCGCCCTAGGGCTTTTCTATTTACATTATTACCCTAGAGCGCTAATAAGTCACCTACAAGCACCATTTGGGGGTAATAAGAACCTACTTATCGAACATGAGAGATGTAAAATTTATTAAGTGTATCAAGTATTACTGCTCAAAATAATAGTAATAATAATATATGATTTATTTCTGACCAAAAAACGAAAATACATAAAATACAATTACATGAAATATTAATATATAATGATAATTTAGGTATATTAAATAAAAATAATGCTAAAGTTTATGGCCCTAAAAACAACTTCATTGCTTATGCTTCAAAAGATAATAAATTGTTTATATTAAAAGGTAAAGTAAACTCTAATAATGTTACTTTAAGTTCATGTAATAGTGAATTCTAGGTCATACAAATTTTTATAATGTTAGAAAATAATGTGACTATAATTTATGTATTGGCTTACCTTAAAACTATTGAAAATGTTTTTTACCAGTGTGAAAGAACAATGCCCATTTTGGGCCTAATTTTGGAACTCATGGACTAATTATCTAACGCATAATACTCCATTGCGCTAATTGGTCGTTAGATAATATTATTGTATATTAAAACATAGTTTATAGATAATACTAAAGTGTGTCAAGAAACTTATTCAAAATATTTATTTAAAAAGATGTTCTAATGTCTTATGTCCTGAACTATAAACGCGTAAGGGCCACAGCACACTAGCTACTTTTATTCTTGATGCTATAGTATTTTATTGTTACAGTGACCTAGACATCATTCGTACCCCACGCCAATTAACCCAGAAGCGCGTTGTAGCGCTGCCTGCAGAGTTCAGGCAGGAACTTTTGAATCGCAAGCGCAAAGCAGAAACTGCAAGGTGCATCTTACCTGATGCACGACCGCGTAAAAGACACCGGTAAGTAAGTGTATTTACTGTTTACTGCAATTTCGAACTAAATCACAAATTCAGAACTTCTTTTTTTTGTAGAATACCCTCTTCTGAGCGCAAGTCATGTATATTTGAAGGCCAAAACAATAAAATTTTAATTCTGGGTAAGGTTTTTTATAGTCCTAAAGTTATTTTTTTATTATTATCATTTATGTGTTAGTATTCAATCAAATTTATCAAATCTATTAATATTTTTTTTTAGAAAATATTTAACTGCTTCTCCCAAGGCAAAGCGAAGTGCCTACCGCGGACATCTATGTTCGTGAGTAAATGTCCTATAAATAACCAAGATTTATAGATAATCTTATCTAAGAGTTAACTGGATGCTATTTGTTACAGAGGTCCTAGAAGAGGGACAACAAGTTGGATATATCCTGCACTTGGAAGGTATCCCCTCACGAAATGAAATATTGATTGAGTCACAATGAATAACGTATTGTCTCGCAACGCTTCGATGGAGCCTTCAGTTCCGAACGATTTTACATCACACGAGGCCCATGTACTGAATATAGAAGACCGCTTAATGACCTGGCAATAAAGGAGTTTGCATCTGACGACTGTTAAGATTTTAAATGGACCAAAGACTGCCATAGTGTAGCGACACACGTGCACGACGGGAACGAAACCGCGAGGTAAGCTAAAACCGAAGCGAGCCTCAGTCGTCACCCCTCGGGCACGTAGTTCACTCGCGCACTCATTCGCGATATATATACTAAGTAGCAATTATAAGTAACTTGTATTTGAGTAATTCATTAAAACAATTCTCTCGACAAAGGTGTATCATTCAAGTAACTTCACATACCAATTATATACCACTTAAATAGGTAAATTGGTGACCCCGCGAACTTAGTGACGACTCATTTTTCCGAATTACGTGCCTGAGTAACATAAATTTTTCAATATCAATACTAGATACGCATATCAGTGGTAAAAATACGTCATGCCGCATCAAGGACTACCGCAAGCATCGCCAGCTACAGCCTCGGCCCCGGGAGTTCTGGTGAAAGAAGAGACGAGAATGGACATGGCTACGATCACAGTGACGTCACGGGTTCCAGAATTCTGGATCGACCAGCCTAGTCTTTGGTTTTTCCAGGCAGAGGCTATGCTGTCTCCGCAGAAGATGTCGGACGAGGTCGGGTTTAACCTCGTCATAACTAAACTCTCGAAAGTATCCATCCAGCAGGTCCCTGGCATACTGATGAAGCCACCTGATACTAAGAAGCGACGCGTCTATCAAGTGTAAGGAGAGCCTTCAATCGGCCGTATTGTCATCGTATCCGTTACCTGAAATCCCACTAGCGTTGATGACGGATGCATCAAATACTTGTGTGGGAGCAGTTTTACAACAGTGCGGTGATGGCAACTGGAGACCGTTAGGCTATTCTTCTAGGAAGCTTACCGACGCCTAGATTAAGTATAGTACTTACGATCGTGAATTATTAGCAATTTATTTAGCGATTATTCACTTTCGCGTGTATCAAATGCCAAAAAGCTAAGGTTCATCGTCATACTGTGGCAATTTCCACCAGCGGGACGTTTTGGACATATATATATTATACAGATATTGTAGGCCCTTTACCAGCCAATGTGGAAGTAGCGAGTGTTCCGCGAATTCCACAAGCACAAGTTATACCACAACAGGTATACACAGCGTGATTAGGTAATAAGTATATTTTTTGTCATTTTGCTGTTTTGAAGTGTAAGTACAGTACACTTATTTATGCTACTCTTTGTTTTATATATTCTACGTATTTTGAACTGTAATAATATAATAAACTGTGTAATTCTTATTCTCTGTACTCTTTGTTAACATAGGTTTTACTGTACACCTTAGCTAGCGATAACAACCGGGCTTCGGGGAACAGGTAATTTGAGCCCATGTTTATGTTATGAAGTCCGGTTGATATGTGCTCAACTTTAACATATTGTTTAAGTATATACTGTTTAATAGTTTAAGTGTAAGTTTGTTTGTTCTGTATGTTTTGACAACCATATCCCATAATTGTAATTTTTTATTTTTTAAAAAGGGGAGGGTTGATGTAGCGACACACGTGCACGACGGGAACGAAACCGCGAGGTAAGCTAAAACCGAAGCGAGCCTCAGTCGTCACCCCTCGGGCACGTAGTTCACTCGCGCACTCATTCGCGATATATATACTAAGTAGCAATTATAAGTAACTTGTATTTGAGTAATTCATTAAAACAATTCTCTCGTCAAAAGTGTATCATTTAATAAACTTTAGAAATAGTTATATACCTCGATAAAGGTAAAATAGTTTTACAGGACGTCGTGAGAATTTCACCGGAACTTCAGGATGTACTTTTACTATTACAGACCAGACACGAATTATAGACATTTTATACAATGCCCTTAAAATTGTTTAAAGCACGCCTAAAAAAATGGCTTACTGAAAAATGTTTCTACACTATCAAAGAATATTTAGAGTCTAGAATTCTATAAATAGTTAGGAATCTATTCGTAATATTTATTTAGTTATTGTTTCCTTTAGTCTTCCCTTCTTTTATTTTTGTTAGAATTATATAAAGATAACAAATTTAATGATATAATAAATTTTAGTCATAAGTTATGTGACTTCTAAACTAGTTAATCTAAATGTAATATCTAATTAGGAATATTTAATGTAGATTCCCTTTAACAATTATTAAATATTTGCATGCTATCTATATATGGCGAAATGTGTCTCGCACTTTAGACATTAAAAACCACCTATTATAAAAACCACATTTTTTGCAAATAAAGATTTATTATTATTATTTATTACAAAATGATAGACATGGACTTTGTTGAAAGAATTTGAACAGAAACCAACAGATATGCCGACCAAAAAATTCAATTATTTAAAGAACAAAATAAATTGTTACAGACTACGCGAATTTACAGATGGACACCGACGGACAGGGATGAAATCATTACTTTTCTAGCCATAATTATTTTACAATGGTTATACCCACTACCGGAGGAGGAGACTTACTTTCGTTATGACGGATTTGCCACAATGCCTTATTTTGCCAGAACCATGTCTTACAACAGATTTATTTTAATTAAATCAATGATGCATTTCGTTGACAATGAGACAATTACTGAACGTAACAGACTGAGTGAAATACAATTCGTGACCGACTATTTTAACCACAAATTTTCCACCATGTATTATCCTTCCCAAGAAATAGTGACAGATGAATCTTTTCCAAAGTGGCATGGGAGACTAAGTTTCGCACAAAAGATTTTGACGAAGTCTGCCCAAGTCGGAGTCAAAACTTACAAGTTGTGTGAGTCTGTCTCTGGCTATCGTTGGGAAATTTTTCATCTACATTGGAAAAGACAAAATCAGGACTGCGACCACAACGACAACTGACGATACTAACGCAGATGGCCCAGACCAATTTAAAATTAACGTTAGCGATGCACGCCCCAGAAATACTACTGCTAAAATTGTGTATGATTTAAAAGAGCCATTACTTCACGGTGGACATACGTTGATAATGGATAATTTCGCGCGATGTCTTAAACGACAACAAACTGATTGTTACGGGACTTTAAGACTGAATCGGGAATTCGTTCCCGATTCATTGAAGACACTGATGAAGACGGAACTTCGACAAGGTGAAATAATAGCAAGCTACTGTACTGATTTTTCCATCATTGTATGGAGAGATTCTAATTTAGTTAGCATGATTTCAATACATCATGATCGTAAAATCGGTACTAATCAAAATTATAACCGACTGACCTACAAGCCAAGTGTTGTCCTGAGTTACAACAAGTCTATAGGAGGTGTGGACCGTAAAGACCAATTTCTGTCCGCTCAGCCCATGGAACGTTCAAAAAATTAAATTTGGTACAAGAAAGTTTTCCGGCGCTTATTTAACTCTGCGATATTTAACTGCTTCGTTATTTATAAGTCTGTCCATAACAACATATCGCACAGACAATTCAGAACAACCTTGGCGGAAGACTTACTGAAAATACGTCGACATATTGACCTAACGACGGAGCCACGACTTATAAATATATGACCTGGAGTGCAGATGACAACTCAACCAAGAAGAGGTACTAATAGGCCCCAACTCAGGCACCGCCATTTCCCGGTTCAAACCGGGTTCAAACAGAGCCGCTGTTGGTGGTGCACACAAAGGAAAGTTAATTCTAGGACTGTTTGGAAGTGTCTAGAATGCAATTCATGAAGTATCATATATAGGCAAATTTATTTGCATTACATTTTATTTACATTATGATTTTTATGTTTAAAATTTTGATTAAATTAAACTGCACATATATTAATTTTATTATTTGTGTTTATTTGAAAACCCTAACAAAAAGAAAACTTTTAAAAAAGATCCTGTTCAATTCAATTCACAGATACCATTTTTAAGTTGGTTAAAATAACGTTAGAGCGGCCATGTTGCTATTATCAGGGGGGTGTCACTCCGCAGTTTAGGTATAGTCGGCCGGCTGCCTGCCGGGTCAGACACGCCGGTCGAACAGACATCGTCAGAACAGTTCAGAGTTATACGATAGAAAGAGACGCAATTGTAGGTAAATATAATCGTAGTGATTCGGCGCTGTGCAATCTGAATTGAACTTAATCTTTTGACACCGAGGGTATCTATAACTTTAATTTACTTTTCGGAGTGAGTCTTCTGTGCTGGTACTATTATGTATTATGTGCTATTATTTCGCCTTCGCGAGAGAGCTGAAAGCGCTTGAAACATTGCGGTAAAATTATGACGATTAAGTGTTTTCTTTTGGCTTATTTCAATACTTAGAGTTCATTAAGTATAATAATTTATTTATATATCATTGGAAAGCATTGCAATATTTTTTCCTTATAATGTAATAATTTGATAAAAGGTAATTTTAATTTCCTAAAATAGCATCACTTTTCGACCCCGTCACTCTTTTGCGACAACTTGTAAAAATTATTCACTATTATTTAATTATTTAATATTAATTCCTAGAATTTCTAGAATTCCGGTGAAAGGATTGAGAGTGGTGGGGTTGGAACAGCGTTTTGATTATTGAGTCAGGAGCTCGGGCATCAGCATCAATCATCATCAACAGCCTTTAACAGTCCATTGCTGGACATAGGCCTCTCCTTTGAAAGGAGGTTTTGGCCTACTATACCACGCTGGCCAGACGGGTTGGTAAAGGGTTTGTTTCAAGTTTTCCTTCTCTTGGCAGTGATGTTAGCTGCTTATTTTGTTCCTTTAATCGCCTCTTACGACACCCATGGAATGAATAAGGGTGATGACACTTTGTATTCTTAATCCGTCACCAGCTCGGTCAGTGGTTCGATAACCTTCGAGGTGATAAGAATAGAGAGTCATTAGGGTGCGTTGGTGGCGACGCTGACGAAAAGGGAGTCAGTTCAATTCAAGGCGAAAAGAGAAAATATGGTCAAATTTACGCAGATTAAAAACGAATCGAATGCAGTTGTTCAGAAGTCGGTCGTATTTGTTGAGTAGGTCTGCATTCAGGTCCTAATAGCATACATCACCATAATCAAAGATGAGAGAATCAATTTGATTTGAGGTTGAATTTTGGACGGTAAAAAGTTTTTGGGACGGTATATATATTATCCCATACCGAGATGGTTAGGCAATAGAAAAATATAGACTTTGGATTGCACAGATTCTTTGACGCATCAACCAAGGCATATGAGTGTGTCATCTATCGCTGGGTCACATCACAAGAAAATAGCGAAGTCTATTTAGCAGCAGGAAAGGCTCGATTGGTAAATATTAAAAATATATCGCTAATGGGGGCACATCTATTATCAAGATTAATGACCAAGATCAAAACTCGTTATACCAACTATCAAAATATGTGGTTGGGTTGATTCGATGGTGGTCCTGGGATGGCTGAACGGGAAAACCGGGTAAAGCAAATCAAGGAGGTAATCACCGCTGAGTCGTAGAGGTATGTCAAGTCGCAGGCTGTAGCAGTAGAGGCATTTCAGCAACACAGCTAAATAATCACGATCTTTGGTGGCACGGGCCGAGTTGTTTACAAGACATCAACACCAGTCCTGACTATAAGCTTCCCAAATATTTTACGGATCAAGAGGTGAAAAAAGTAACAAAACAAGTGAACGTCATCACAAAACAAGACAAGGACAGAAATATCATAGCAACGCTGATTACACGATTCAGCAGTTTTTCATTTATAGTTCACGTAGTGGCCTGGCTACGTCGAATTATTACAAAACAACAAGTAGGCAAAATTAATTACCTAACATTACTAGTAATAAAGCAAGCAACTATTATAGTCATGAAAAATCATCAGTAAGCGGAATTTTGTCATGAAATCAACAGTCTTCGAGGTGGAAAAAACATATCAATCAAGAGCAAAATTATTAGTTTATATCCTGTCCTCGACAATCATGGTCTTCTACGAGTCGGCGGCAGATTACGACACGCTCGTATAAACGAAGAAAGAAAAACGCCTATCATTATATCAAATGGAATTTTAGCAGAACTCCTTATTGATCACGCACATAAGATGACATATAATGGCGGAGCAAGATTATGTCTAGCCTTTATCAGATAAAAATATTGGATAAAAAAGCAGTTACGCAATTAATTGTGTAACTTGTCGCAAACATAACCCGCAGAAATTACAGCAGCTCATGGGCGATCTACCACAAGCAAGGTATAACCCGTCCCCTCAAGCGTTTTATCATACAGGTGTTGACTTCACAGGATACGTAACAATCAAGGCCAAAAAGAGCCGTGGGGTCAAAACGACGAAGGGTTATATAGAAGTATTTGTGTGTATGGCAACCAAAGCCGTGCACTTGGAGCTTGTGTCGGACCTTACAACTCGTATAGTGACAATGGCACTAATTTCTTAGGTGCAAATAACATTTCAAATATCCATAGATACCCCACACCCACACCCACCCACATACACAAACAAGGTTTGATAAAAAAAATTTGAGTTTCAGTTCCAAGTATGGGACCCCCAAATTGTACTTTTTCTATTTTTATTTAAAAATCTTAATGCGGTTCACAAAATACATCGACTGACCAAATTTCAACAGTATAGCTCTTATAGTTTCGGAAATATTTGGCTGTGACATACGGACGGACAGACAGACAGACAGACAGACTTGACGAATCTATAAGGGTTCCGTTTTTTGCCATTTGGCTACGGAACCCTAAAAACATATGGTTACTGTTAACTGTGGAGAAATCAAACTTCTATTATAATATAAGTTTGATTTATAGAATTTGATCTATGGAATCTCAAAATAACGTTTTGAAAAGAATGACTATTTTGATCGATGAACAATATAAAGCGATTAATCAGCATTTAATGAATTTGGACGCTAAGGCTGCCGGCATGAAACAAGAAATACAAGACTTAATCTGAAAAATATACAAGAGGTGCTGTTGGACACCGTAACAGACAATGATCACGGTCGATTTAATCCGCATTTTTTGGCACCGGAACAGTTGAAGGGTGAACTGAGTAACATTGCAGGTCAGTTACCTCAGGACTTCGTTTTGCCAGTTGATTTTGTACAAAGCGATCTCAAAAACATTTACTAATTTCTCACAGTGAATACAAGACTTTCAAAGAAATACTGCCTTTTTGAAATTAAGGTTCCCTTAGTCAGCCAGGTCTTTTTCGAAATTTATATCTTGATTCCCATTCCCCAACAATCAAGCAGCAATCAAATTAGTATTGTACCAAAATCCGAATACGTTGGTATTAATCTACAAAACGACAATTATATGGTAATAACGGAAACCAACTTAAAACAGTGTCTGCAGTTCTCTGTAACTTCCGTTTGTCGCATACAAAATCCAGTTAATCACCTTATCAGTGACAACGACCTTTGTAAGGTGAATCAGCAAACAAATCAATGCAAGACTACACTCAAATCATATAGTTATTAATGGATTAAAATGAATAATGTTAATTCCTTGTTTATAATTGCTGTCACGAGTGTCAGGTGCGAATATTATGCAAGGATCAAGTTACCGTTAAACAGCTGGTGAACTCAGGAATTATCAACCTCGATCAAGGCTGCATGATAAAAACAATCAAATTTACAATTTACTTACATAAAGACATGAGCAATAAGGTCGACATTTCATTACCCGTTACCAACTTAGAATACATTTCACCTACTTATAATATAATCAACTTCTCAGTACCTATTATTTCACAAGTTTTAAACGCATCCGAAGTATCAGAAACACAACTACAGATTAAGGAAATACAAAACAAAATTCAATACATGAAATAAAACCAAGAACAGTTTGAAAACATTTCATACAACCATGACTTCCATCACTACACGGCAATATACGCAGTGTGGCGATTAGCCACGCCGCACGAGGCGAAATTTGAATATTCGCGCCCTCTGCGCTCGATTCGCTCTTGGCACCATCTGGTCGGTGGCGTGTGCCGGCCGACCAATCAGCGCTCACGCGTCCTTTTTTATGATGGAAAAAACGATACCGTATTGAGGAGACATATTGATATAATTCGGGCTAGTCTATTGATATAACGGTTGTAATAGTTTAAGTGACACGTAATAAACCGTATCAAGTATTTATATCGTTTGTCTGAGCCTTATTGAAGGGGGTAACTCATTTACTGGAAGAGGTACCCTCAAGGGTGTATACCAGTTGTTGCCATCCGAATTGGTATAGAACCATATTGGTGACCCCGACGTGATCTTCGAACTCTTACTGCGAGTGTCGTGAAGGACCGGCTGTACACGGCGCGTACAGACTTTCCACAAAATACCGATCTACTGTGAAGTGCCGGAAGCAACGTGGTGGTACCTATTTGCCACATACTCCGACCATCGTGTGAGTTCTCCATCTGCTTCGTGTCTCCATCCACGGTTTGTACCGACTGTGTGACCCTTGCAAGCATTGCAAGTCGCTCGCCGCTGTGTTAAAAGGTACGTCTGGACACCCTTACTACCAGTGCAACGCTGTGCACCCTTGGGACTGGCCTGCAGCGAGCTGGTGAAGGCATCGAGTGCCTCTTGACTTGTGCGTGTGATAATTCTAACAGTGCGCGTTTAAATTGCTTGAACTATCACTATTTCAATTCAATTACAATTAACAATTCTCGGGAAACATAAGTTGTAAATTTAATTGAGTGATTTCAGCGTTTTGTTGGAAGATTTGCCTTGCCTGGCTTAATTTTAATTAAGGATACCTGTTGCTGACTAGTTTCTATATTTAAGCATGTGTTTTTCAAGTTTTGCTTGCTAATTTTGCAACCTTGAGAGCAAGAACCTGGTAAATGCAAACTGTCAACTTATCAGCTGCTTTTAAAATTAAAATTGTTTGTTTCTTTTTTAAATTGAAAACTAGTTTAATTTTTTGTTTGCAAATATTGCTCCATGAAGCATCTGTGAGTATTTAGATAACAAAAAGTGTTTATCCACCTGCGTCTCAACAGCTTACAACTTAATTTAATTTTTTTCTGGTCTGTGTTTAATCGGTTGATATTTATTTTAATACAAATAGTGACTGCATTGTTTGCATTGTTTGGGTTACTATTTAAATTAACTTTTGGTTAAAAATAATACATCATGTCAACATTAGAGGAAATACAGGCTGAACTTCAACTTACTCGCGCTGTAGTAACTGATTGTCTCAAGCATACTGTTGAGGCAAATTAGAGATCCGTTAATGCTGTGTCTGTTAAGCTTTCAACATTTTGGCCAAATAAGCTTACTATTTGGTTTGCCCAGGCCGAGGCGCAGTTTGTAGTAGCGGGAGTTTCAGCTGATGCCACAAAGTATGGACACCTTTTATCTATGCTTGATTCACAAACAGCTGATGAGGTGGAGGATGTTATTGCAAACCCTCCCTCAGAAAATAAATATGAACATTTAAAACCTGAACTTATCAAGCGTTTTTCAATTTCGAGAGAGCAACGTATTCGTCAAGTGAGGAGCAGATGGGCGACCGCAAACCCTCCTCATTTATGCGGCACCTTAGGTCGTTGTCTGGCAAGGGTGACGATAGTATCTAGTCTATCTAGTCCGCGAATTATGGATGCGTCATCTACCTCATGAGGTCCAACGTATCTTAATGGCTCAGAAGGATCTTTCATTGGATAAAGTTGCCGAAATTGCTGATGGTATTGTTGAAGCCATTCCCAGCAGATCATCTACTGTTTCTTCTGCCAGCGCTTCCGCCATGGACATGAACAAGATTATGTCTTGCGTCGAGGCACTGAATAAGAAAGTGGATGCGCTTACTAATGACCGTCCCGCCGCAATAGATCCACATCCCGTTCTTCTTCTAAACGCAGGTCGTCCTCTCGTCCTCGTTTCAACGTTTGCTGGAACCATAGAAGGTTTGATACCAAGGTCAACAAATGCATAGAACCCTGCGCTTGGAAATCAAACCAGGGAAACGCAACGGGCAATCAGTAGAGGCGGCGTCTGATTGCGATAACACTGGCCGTCGTTTGTTTGTCATAGATTCTGGGACCGGGGTTCAATTTTTGATTGTTACCGGCTCGGATTTCTGTTGCTTCCCGAGACACCTTGTTAAGGGTCACCGCACTGCCACAAACTTCGACGTGCGCGCCGCTAACGGCAGCCCTATTAAAACGCATGGAAACCTTCCTCTTCGTCTTAAATTAGAACTTCGGCGTAACTTCCCATGGAACTTCGTCGTTGCAGATGTAAGTACTGCCATAATAGGCTCTGAATTTCTTGCCTGTTATAGCCTTTTACCAGATTGCCGTAACCGATGCCTCATAGATGGCACTACTAAGCTTTCTGCCCCTGCGACTATAGCTTCCATCAGACAACCCAGTGTCAAAACTATAGTTTCTGAGGAATCCAGTTTCCTTAAGATTCTTCGGGAATTTCCTGATATCACAAGGTCTCCTGGACTTCACAGGGTTCCTAAGCATACTACGGTTCATCACATACTTACGAATGATGGTCCGCCAGTTTCCTATCGTCCTCGCCGTCTTGCACCGCAGAAGCTTAAGATTGCGAAAAAGGAATTCGAGGAGATGGTCCTCTCTGGTACTGCTCGTCCTTCGAAGAGTCCTTGGGCCTCGCCCCTTCATCTGGCCCGTAAGGGAGAAGACCAATGGCGTCCCTGTGGCGATTACCGCCATTTGAACGCCCGCACAATACCCGACCGCTATCCCGTTCGTCATATCGGAGATTTTGCCCATAGTCTTTCTGGCTGCTCGGTCTTCAGCACCATAGATTTGGTAAAGGCTTACCAACAAATTCCGGTGGCCCCAGAAGACGTTTGCAAAATGGCTATAACCACTCCGTTCGGCCTTTTTGAGTTCCCGTATATGACGTTCGGGCTGCGAAATGCGGGACAAACTTTCCAACGATTTATCGACGAAGTGGTGCGAGGGCTGGATTTTTGCTTCGCCTACGTCGACGATATCCTGATTTTCTCGAGGTGATCACGCTGATCACCTCCGGACTCTATTTAAGAGCCTGTCCGAATATGGTGTAGTTGTGAACCCTTCTAAATGAGTGCTAACCAGAGATAAGGTCACGTTCCTCGGATACGAGACATCAGCATCCAGAACCCAACCACCTCCTGAGAGGATCCAAGTTCTGGAGCCATCCGTCTGGAGGACAACTTCACCGCCCTCGCCGACGAACAGGCGACCGATGAAGAGCTCCTTAAGATGCTTAATAGCTCGTCCCTGAAATTAGAAAAGATAAACTTACCTGGTACCGATGTCTCCATTTACTGCGACACGTCTACTGGGAAATCTCGTCCGTATCTTACACCACCTTTTCGTCGTCCCTATTTCGACAAATTACACAACCTTAGCAACCCTGGCGCGCGGGCATCCGCACGATTGGTGGCTGAGAGATTCGTATGGCCGAATATGAATAGAGACTGCCATCAGTGGGCGCGATCTTGTATCGCCTGCCAAAGATGCAAAGTCTCTCGCCATACGTCCACACCTCTTGGGAATTTCGCTAGCCCTACCAAGCGTTTCCGCCATGTCCATATCGACATCATCGGCCCTCTCCCACATAGTCGGGGATTTCAGTACTGTCTGACCGCGGTCGATAGATTCACCCGGTGGCCAGAGGCCTGGCCGATGATTGGCATGACGGCGGAAGAGTGCGCAGAAACTTTCTTCAGAGAGTGGATTGCTCGGTTTGGAGTCCCTTCCGTCGTAACAACGGACCAGGGACGCCTATTCGAATCAGCTTTATTTCAGGCTCTAATGAATCTCTGTGGTTCGAAGCGCGTTCGCACTACGAGTTATCACCCGTGTGCCAACGGCCTAGTCGAGCGAATGAATCGGCACCTTAAAGCTGCCCTGATGTGTCACAATGAGTCCTGGCATAGAGCCCTACCTGTCGTTCTTCTCGGCATGCGTGCTTCTCTGAAAGAAGATTTGCATTCTTCTTCAGCCGAGCTTGTCTACGGGGAACCCCTGTGCTTGCCCGGCGAATTCATTGCCCCTTCTTTTCCTTCAGACCGCGTCGAAGACATGTCTAATTTTGCTACTGAATTGAGACTTCACGTGGCACAGTTACGACCTATTCCAGCTTTACGTCATGGCCAGCGACCTACCTTTGTATTCAAGGACTTGGACACGGCATCCCACGTATTTTTACGTGATGACACCGTAAGGCCATCGTTGAAGCCGACCTATTCTGGCCCGCATAAAGTAGTTTCCAAAAAGGACAAAACCATCACCATCTTGATGGGAAACAGGAGCGTTACTGTGAGCTTAGATCGCGTTAAGCCTGCTTTTGCCTGTGACGACTCTTCGTCATCTGCTGCGCGAAGTCCTACAGATGGTAAGTCATCACCTGTGACTCCTGCTGCAACAACTGTTGCTCCTGCTATACCAATTGCGCCTCTGGTTCCGTCTCTTCCAAAAAATTCAACCACGGCTTCCGACTCGGAATACACAACGCGTTCAGGTCGTAAAGTCCGATTTAAGTTCTAACGAAGAGCTCTGAGCTCTGTATTTCCTCTGTATCGTGCGCTCCTAGTAAAATATTTAAATAGTCGAAAGTGCAATAAGTTACCTTATACTGAGTGCAGTAAGTTCGAAAGTGTTTAAACAAAAATTAAAATCTTTCCATAAAATATATCAGTCAGCGCGTGTGCCTGCCGCCCGCTACCTCAAGCAGCGAGCGCGGGGGCATTCTTCACACCCGCTATACAAAGAAAGGTGCAGATTTTTCATCCTTCTCTCGCCGGCGCCTACAATAATTGCTACCAAGTTCAACCTGTTTTTGAAACCAGCTAATACAAAGATACCTTCAATTGAAAATATATGCCAAGATTTTATATATATTTGAAAATTATATTACAATATTTATAATTCAAATACGTAAACCGACGCACTAGCTATCGTCAGGTTTGAGTTGGAATAAGTGCGTTGTTATTGGTGATTTATAATTACACGACTAAAGTGATACCTGAATATGAGTGTGCGTCATTCACTTTCAAAAGAAATCTCAGCCTCGGACTCCGACCTAACGATGCGAGGTACTGAAGACTCACCATGTAATTAGAATGTAATTGAAAAATTAGAATTACAACATAAACAAGATAGGTCATATATTACATTACTGGAAGATAAAATTGAGGACATACAGCGAGGAAGTAAGAAATGTATTAAAGAACTAAAAAATGTACCCAAACTCAAAACTGAGACAAGGGAAGATCTGTTGAACATGATTACAACCCTGACCAAGGTTATTAGCTTCACTACATCTGATGTAAAAGACATTTACCGGGTACATGATAAAAAACAACAAAGATTAAATACACCTATAATTGTGGAGTTTTCTTCAACGTTAGTCAAAACCAACTAATTAAAAAGAGCAAAATTTATAACTAACTACACAAAGAGAAGATACGTGCTAAACACCTTGGATTTAATACAAAGGAAGACCCCTTTTTTTTTTTTTTTTTTTTTCCGTGCGGAAATTCCCCCGGATACCACCGTTGATGGTTATGTCGGACTCGAACCGACTAAAACCGCACGCCGCCTCGGGTACTATAAGCCGAGGAACCAGGTGTGCCCTCGAAAGGAAGTCCCTGGAGGAAGACACCCCTGTCTATATTGGTGAACAACTAACCACCAAAGGGGCCCGTCTATACTTTTGTTGCGGGAATGCTGACGCAATGTTTTGAGTTATCGGTACTGTAGTGCGCTGTGAACCACAGTTGTCCCGTGGTCGTCTTGTATACCGTACTACAGCACACCCATGTATATTGTATACAGTCGTAATTAATAAATTTAAATAAGTTGTTCGTAGACGTATTATTTCTCTCTGTACACACACGCAACCCCAGTAATAAAGTAACAAAGTAACGACCAGTTACAAAAGTGGTGACCCCGACTGAATCGTGATTTGGTAATTTAAAAGAACTTTTGTGATATTGTGTACAGATTGAGACTGTTTAGAACGGGCAACTCACTTGTGCTGTAGTGTTGGTTTTTAATATCGGTACTTATACGAGTCGTGATTACGTTAAACATGCCTACCAAAGAAGGAAAATCGCTGACCTTGAATAAAGACGATTTGGTAATAGCCCACCTTGATAAAATAAGCGAAAGACTTGAAAAATTAGAAACTAGATCAAGAAGGCACTGGCAGAAAGGTAACAGAAGGCGTTACGGATCAAGATCGCGATCGTCATCAGAGTCAAGGACGCGTGGGAAGACACCTGAAGATCCCAATTGGTTGTGTTACTATCATTATCGATACAAGAATCGGGCAAATAAGTGCGTCCAGCCGTGCAACTGGAAGAAAGATGTAAAGCCATCGGAAAACTAACGTCGGTGCAGCCGACGACGGGAGGCTGTGGCCGCGTAGATTCTAACAACCGTCTTTGTGTGATGGACAGGAAAACAGGTTTAACTTTCTTAGTGGATAGCGGTGCTAATGTGTCTGTGCTACCCCGCAGCATAGCATATATTAAAGGTAATAAAAATAATGTACGTTATAAATTGTATGCCGCGAATGGAACCGAGATTAATACATATGGTACGCATTTTTTAGAGTTAGATCTTAACCTTAGAAGAGCTTTCCGTTGGTTATTTATATTAGCGGACGTACAGCAACCAATATTAGGTGCTGACTTCTTAGCTAAGCATAAGCTGTTAATTGATTTGAACGGACGAAGATTAATCGATCAGTTAACTAATTTAAGCATTAGAGGTACCATTTCGAGTTCAACTGAGTCCACTGTAAAGACAATTGTTGATAATTGCCCTTATTATGATTTATTATGTAAGTTTCCCGAGTTAACTAAGCCTGTTTCATATAAGGACACACTTAAACATGGCGTTTGTCATCACATAGAGACCACAGGACCACCAGTGCACGTGAAAAGTAGGCAGCTACCACCAGACAGGTATGTTAAAGCTAAAAATGAATTTAAAGTTATGCAAGAGCTTGGGATTTGTAGGCCAAGTAATAGCGCTTGGGCAAGTCCTTTACATATCGTGCCAAAGAAGGATGGAAATATTAGACCTTGCGGTGATTATAGACGTTTAAATTCGATTACTAAACCGGATCGTTATCCAGTTCCCCGTCTTCATGATTTTATGTATAATTTGTCGAATAAGAAAATATTTACGAAGTTAGATATAAATAGAGCATATAATTGTATACCCGTAGCCGAAAATGACATTGAGAAAACGGCTGTCATAACACCTTTTGGGTTATTTGAATTTATGCGAATGCCTTTCGGATTGCGCAATGCAGCGCAAACTTTTCAGCGCTTTATGCACCACACCGTCTTACAAGGTTTAGATTTTTTATTTAATTATTTGGATGATGTAATAATTGCCTCAGAAAATGAAACCGAGCATAAACAGCATTTACTTAAAGTTTTTGAAAGATTTAACGAGTATGGGATAACAATTAATTTCGCTAAATGTAGTTTCGGAAAGACAAAATTAGATTTTTTAGGTTACGAAGTCACAACTGAAGGAATTATACCTTTAACGGATAAAGTTAAAGCTATTATTGATTTTCCAAAACCTAGCACTATTGAGGACCTAAGAAGATTTATGGGTATGTTAAATTTTTATAGAGCACACATACCGCATTCGGCAGCCCACCAATTACATTTATATAAGTATTTAAGTTCTTCTAAACGTAAAGATAAAAGTAAAATTAATTGGACAATAGAGGCCGAACAAAATTTTGAACAATGTAAGGAAGATCTTAAAAATGCTGCATTGTTAGGTTATCCATCTATAGACACACCGTTCACCGTTCACCGTTTCGTTCGTTGACAGATGCGTCAGACAATTGCGTAGGTGCAGTATTACAACAAAAAATTGCTGACAAATGGAAACCTTTAGGTTATTTTTCTAAAAAGTTAACAGAAGTGCAAAAGAAATATAGCACGTATGATAGAGAACTTTTAGCAATTTATTTAGCCATAATTCGTTTTCGTTATTTAATTGAAGGTCAAAATTTAATTATTTATACTGATCATAAGCCTTTATCTTTTGCATTTACGAAATAAGGTACAAATAGAGAAACATCAAGGCGGGCCAGGCAAATCATGTTTATTAGTGAATTTAGTTCTGATATAAGGCATATTAGTGGTCAAAATAATATTGTAGCGGACACATTATCTAGAATTGAAACAATAACAAGTCCCACGATTATCGACTTCGCAGAACTGGCAGTTGCGCAGGAAGTCGACGAACAGCTTGCAAAAATTCTTAGTGAATCGGATAACAACTGTAAGTTGATATTTAAGCGTGTAACTTTAAATGTACCCATTAAGCATGTTGTTTGCGAAACATCTACTAATAACATACGTCCTTATTTACCGGAACAATTTAGGCGTTTAGCTTTTGATTCGATACATAACTTGAGCCATCCAGGCATTAGAGCTAGTAGAAAGATAATAGCAGATAGATATTTTTGGCCAAATATGAATAGAGACATCGGTAATTGGGCCAAAACATGTATAAATTGTCAACGAGCGAAAATACAGAAGCATACAGTATCTAATTTAGGACAATTTGAAATTACTAAACGTTTTGAGCATATACATATAGATTTAATAGGTCCTTTGCAAATCACAGCTGAAGGATATAGGTATTGTTTAACCATAGTAGATAGAAATCTATCTACTTGGCCAGAAGCTTTTCCTATAAAGGAAATGACTGCAGAAGTAGTCGCAAAGACGTTATACGAGGGTTGGATTAGTCGTTTTGGTTGTCCAGTTAAACTTACAAGCGATCAAGGTCGACAATTTGAAAGTAACTTATTTAGACAACTAATGTTATTAATGGGAATTAAAAAGTCAAGAACCACCCCGTATCATCCTCAGTGCAATGGAACAGTAGAACGTTGGCATAGATCGTTGAAAACTGCAATTACGGCTCGTTTAAGCAATAAGTCTTGGGTAGATGAACTGGCAACTGTAATGTTAGGATTACGCACGACAATTAGGTTAGATACAGGCGTAACCGCTGCACAAATGTTGTATGGTAATAATATTAGATTACCTGGTGATTTTTATGATGTAAGCAATGTGAAATCGTGTGATGATAATGATTACGTTAGCAAGTTAAAAGAAGTTATTGACGAATATAAACCGTCTAGTAGAGAAAATAGATCATCACGTAAAATTTTTGTGCATAAAGGTTTGGATACGTGCGATTATGTTTTTGTTCGAAATGACGCAGTAAGGAAACCGTTACAACCTCCTTACGACGGACCATATCGCGTCATTAGTAGAACTGATAAAGTTTTTTGTGTACAATTGCCAGACAGACAACTTAGAGTTTCTATAGACCGTCTTAAACCTGCATTTATGTTATCAGAGGATAATGTACAACCGGAAGTAGTAGATAATAGTGGTAAAACTGTCTGTCAAAAAGTTCAGAAAAAAGTAACTTTTCAAACAGCCGAACCCAGTAGCTTTGGTTATACTACGAGAACAGGACGAGTCAGCAAAAAGCCGATGAAGTATTTGTAACAATTAATTTTGCTGATTAGACAATAATTTAACTAGGACATTTGGTTATATAATTACGTGGTGATATGAAATAGAAAATGTATTATAAATTCATTTAGTGTTTGATACCTGTACGTCGTAGTTGATTATTTAGGAAATGGGCAACTATCAGACAAAGGACAAAGTTGTTGTTAACGAAAATATATCCAGCACAGCTCAAGTAGATAACAAGTTGAATATGATTGGTATCGTTATGGTAATTATTATAGTACTACTGATTATGGTGATTGGATATGCATTAAAACGAAGATGTGCTAAAGGCGTTAGGAAATGGTTGAAGAAAGAAATGGTCGCTAGTTCGATAACCTTACCAAATATTAAGGTAGAAACTATGCAACCGCCGCAAATTAATAATGGAACGTCTGCACCTCATAAAGTGGTTTACTGATTATTTGATCGAGAAATCTTCGTGCATTCATGTTATTAAGTGTGTATGTGATTGAAATTATTTTGTAACGATTTAATAGTGCGTGTTATATTTTGCTATTCGGTCATAGAACAAGCTGCATGGTTTGTGTTGTTGGTGTCCGGCCACAACGATGTCAAGAAAGGATTGCAAAATGTAACCCAAACATATTATTTATTATGCGTAATATAAGAATAAATAATTATGTTAAAGTCATGGTAAATTAATATTTAAGTACGCTGCTGATATCTAAATTTTAAATAGCGTGATAATGAATGTTAAAACTTTTGTCGCTATTACAATGTTGGAATGTATTCACAGGCTTATCGCATAACAATACATAGCATAGTACTCATATTAAGTTGCAAACTGTTGATTGAGCAGAAACATGATGTCACCTTTGTGAACAAAGTAAATTTACAAGAAATATTGTTTGATAAATATACTGGTTGGAATTTAGATTTTGTGTTGTAAAAAAAAATATAAATATTTTTTTTTACAACACGGGAATGCTGACGCAATGTTTTGAGTTATCGGTACTGTAGTGCGCTGTGAACCACAGTTGTCCCGTGTTCGTCTTGTATATCGTACTACAGCACACCCATATATATTGTATACAGTCGTAATTAATAAATTTAAATAAGTTGTTCGTAGACGTATTATTTCTCTCTGTACACACACGCAACCCCAGTAATAAAGTAACAAAGTAACGACCAGTTACAAAACTTTCTAACCCGGGACTTAGCCAAAGTCAGGGAGTACAAGTACTGCTGGACTGCATATGGTAAAATATACGTGGTAAAATATACGTCAGGAAGGATGACAACTCGCCTATTCGTCAAATTCACAGCGATCCGAAATACAAAATTATTATTTGAAAAATATATGTGAGTCAAACAATTTTTATATATTACTGTTTTTATTATTGGTTATTTGCTTCATATGTTTCTCTTTGTATTCTTGCGACAAAGTTATGTTACAATCTAGTGCCTCAATTATACATAAACGTCAGCACCTTACACTTATCTCTCATACACATAAAACCATTATTCTTACATCAAACCAAGTTATTAACACTAAAGTAAACATCACACCTCTCAAACACACACCACATATAAATACTTTCTTATACACACTCTCATATTCGCATTACCATACATCACACCTAACTTTCAGTTTATATAATACAATAATACAATCTATATATACATACATATCCCTTTCTTACAGTCAATATGAAAATGAGAAATGCATGTGTAGGAAATACATACCTTACGATACAAAGGCACCTACCGCTGACAATAATCACTATAAATGGGTAGATCTCTAACCACATTAAAAGAATTAGACGAGTTAGCTATCGCTAATTCAAATATAATACAATTAGAAAACGTCTCAAGAGAAATTCAGGTTCATGCCTCCGAGACCTAACTATAATTTCTCAAAATATCAGAAGTATATATAAAAACATCAATGACTTACAGGTCTCCTTGAGTTTTCTTAAATTTGAGGTGGATATAATGTCATTTGGATAGTAACAAACCTATTCCACAAATACATAATTATTTATCATTCGCCACAACGAATCATTTAAATAAATGCGATGGCGTTGTTTGTTATGTAAGAAACAAGCATAAAGCGAATGTTAAGGAGGTGACCCTGACTCATGCATCTTGTTTGCAAATAAATATCAACAAATTAATTATCCTGGGTATGTATCGCTCTCCCTCAAACACAAATGCGGGCATTTTCATCAACAGCCTTGAAAAGCACCTAATTTCTTTAACGTCACATAATAACATCGCACTAATTGGCGATATCAATATTAATATTATACATAGCGGTGACGAATCATCACATGAACGCACCAATAGATTAAATTATCTAAATATTTTGGCAACACATGGTCTTCTGCCGGGTCATTCGCTGCCTACAAGACTTGAGAATTGCTTGGACCATGTGATTTTAAAAGTCGGGAGTGATAATATATCTGTTTTCATTTCGGTGTTTAATGCGACTGTCACAGACCACTCAATGATCTTTTTAAAACTAACCAATCTATGTAACCCCTATAAATGTCGTAGAACTACGCAATTCACGGATTTTGATAAAGCCCTACTGCTTCTGAATCAAACGGATTTCGTACACTTGTACTCCATAAGCGATGCAAACATACTAGCTTCACAATTGAGCGCCTTCAAAACTTTTGCATTAGATTCATATTTGGACTCCGCAAGTATGATCATATTACTGAATACCGCAACCAGCTTAAGTGTCTCCCAATTCGCCTTCGACGGAATGCTCCTATTCTTTCCATACTTTATGGTATTCTATTTCACCCGCGTACTCCAACTTATTTAAAGGAATGCTTTGTTTTCCTCAGTGACACACATTCAACATCCTTGAGGTCATCTGAAACTCTGGAACTGACAGTACCAACTCACTGTACAAGGTTCTATGACAAGTCGTTTACTGTACAGGCTGTCCGACTTTGGAATGCATTGCCAATGACTGTAAGGCGTGCCAAATCTTTGCCTTCTTTCAAGAAACTGGTGAAAGAACACTACCTGTCATCTTAATCCACTTTATACCGAAAACATATTCTATCTATTATTTTTCTGTGTAATGATAATGTAGGTATTATATTTATATGTGATGTGTAACTATCTATATATGTATTGATGAATGAAATGGTGTACAATAAAGATTATTCTATTCTACTTCATTTTAACGACAATGAAAATCACTTGCCTGTGGGACACCCCCAGCACGACAAATTGTATAAATTGAGACCAGTAATAGGCATTGATCAGAGAATGTCGATAGAAGAACAATTGTGCTCGACCAAAATAGGTCACTTTCTCAAACAGTACCTACCCAACAAACCCCACAAATGGGGGTACAAACTATTTGTACTCAGCAATTTGATGGGATTTACTTACAGATTTAATATATATGTTGGAAAAGAGCCTGATGATAGAGGAGTAGTGGGACAAGCTGTACTGAGGCTCCTGAGAGTGGTTCCAAGGATCCACATCATGTATATATTAGCTAAGGAAGGATTTCAAACATTGTGAACTATTCAAAGAAACTCTCTCCAACATTACCAGCGATATATAGCGAACTTGTTTCTTCTATATTGTTCCGTCGTAGGGGTCCACAATTATGGTTACTTATAGGTGGATATCGAATAACAATGATCGTGTATTCTTTTGGAGCCATGTTTAATAATTAGTCACTGTACTATTATTCTAACCTTACGTACTAAGGTGTAAACATGGTATTGATATATTTTGGTCTTACTGCTACATTATATATATTCTAAACCTATCACTACAATGCTTGTAATCTCGACTTCATCTCAACAAGATAAAGAGTGTCTGAGTACTACGTTATCGATAACTGAAATATGCTGAGATAGCTGTGCATGCTTATCTGTTGTATAAATTCTATTAATTACTTTAAACATTATATTATTATGACGCAGCAATATAGGCGCCCACCGTAAAAAGCGGCCAAGTGCGAGTCGGACTCGCCCATGAAGGGTTCCGTATCAGCAAGTTAAATCATATAAAAGTTCTTGTAGTTCGTTGTAACTTTCATTGATGTTTTTATACTAGTGTATTGATTGGATGAAAGGTAAATTGCGTGTTACGATTTATGACGTATTAAAAAAAAACTACTCACTAGATCTCGTTCAAACCAATTTTCGTTGGTAGTTTACATGGTCATGTACAACATATATTTTTTTTAGTTTTATCACTCTCTTATTTTAGAAGTTAGAGGGGGGGGGGGACACACATTTTTCCACTTTGGGAGTGTCTCTCGCGCAAACTGTTCAGTTTAGAAAAAAATGATATTAGAAACCTCAACATCATTTTTAAACACCTATCCGTAGATACCCCACACATATAGGTTTGATGAAAAAAAAAATTTTAAGTTTCAGTTCCAAGTATGGGGACCCCCACAATGTATTGTTTTTTTTCTATTTTTATGTAAAAATCATAATGCGGTTCACAGAATACATCGAATGGCCAAATTTCAAGAGTATAGCTCTTATAGTTTCGGAAATAATTGGCTGTGACATACGGACGGACAGACAGACAGACAGACAGACAGACAGACAGACAGACAGACTTGACGAATCTATAAGGGTTCCGTTTTTTGCCATTTGGCTACGGAACCCTAAAAATTACGGTAGTAAATTCAGACAGTCTTCATCTTAAATGAACAGTTTACAATAATAAACATAACCTATGTCACGGTCCGGAGAATGGGAAAATACTTAAAAGACAAAGTGAGACCTATCGTCGTAACATTTACAACGTACGGCAGGAAGATCACAATTTTGAAAAACAAGAAATATTTACCAACGAAAACTATTTATATGAAAGAAGATTTCCCACCTCAAATCCTAGAAACGCGTAAAGAGTTAGAAGAACAGTTAAAAAAAGAGAAGGAAGCCGGAAAAATAGCCTTCCTGCTATACGACAAACTTATGGTTCGAGAACCATCCATAAAAGACAGCAGCGAAACAGAAAAAGAAAAGTCAAACAAAACCGAAACAGAAAAAACTAGGAAACAGAGAGAGTTAGAAATAACCCCTCCCCACCAGTTAATAGATTCAAACAAGAACTCCGCACAACAACAAGCAATAAAAAAAGCGGCCAAGTGCGAGTCGGACTCGCCCATGAAGAGTTCCGTATCAGCAAGTATTTTCATATAAAAGTTCTTGTAGTTCGTTGTAACTTTCATCGATATTTTTATACTAGTGTATTGATTGGATGAAAGGTAAATTGCGTGTTACGATTTATGACGTATTAAAAAAAAGATACTCACTAGATCTCGTTCAAACCAATTTTCATTAGTAGTTTGCATGGTAATGTACAACATATATTTTTTTTAGTTTTATCACTCTCTTATTTTAGAAGTTAGAGGGGGGGGGGGGACACACATTTTTCCACTTTGGAAGAGTCTCTCGCGCAAACTATTCAGTTTAGAAAGAAATGATTTTAGAAACTTCAACATTATTTTTGAACACCTATCCATAGATACCCCACACGTATAGGTTTATTAAAAAAAAATTTTTGAGTTTCAGTTCCAAGTATGGAGACCCCTAAAATGTATTGTTTTTTTTTCTATTTTTATGTAAACATCTTAATGCGGTTCACAGAATACATCGACTGACCAAATTTCAACGGTATAGCTCTTATAGTTTCGGAAATAATTGGCTGTGACATACGGACGGACAGACAGATAGACAGACAGGCAGGCAGACAAACAGACTTGACGAATCTATAAGGGTTCCGTTTTTTGCCATTTGGCTACGTAACCCTAAAAAGAATAAAACTCAAACATATAAAATGGGAAAAAATCAGAGCTCTATGAAAAATTTCTTCACTAAACAAAATGTTATTTCAACTAAAAAACCCGAGGAAGGGGAAACTCCTTACTCTTCAAATGATTCTGATGAATAGCAATTAAGAAAACTCCAGAAAAATGAAAACACTGCACCCTCTAAAACAAAAAACAAACGTTATATTTCAAAGACAAACACAAAACCTACAAATCCTCTCCCAGAACGGCTCGTTACCGCTTGTAGGTGGGCTTGAGGGTGGTCGTCTACGGGTTGTAGACGACCACCCTCCAAACCGAAAAAAATAATTATATATCTACATTCAATCTCAGATCATTAGCAAATGAAACAAGAATAGCTGAATTGGAATACGCGATATCGCAAATTAATTGGGACATTATCGGTATAGCTGAAGCGAGAAGACTGGGTTATAAAATAGAAGACAGGGGAAGATATCTTCTTTATTACTATGGGGAAACAAAGGGAGAGAAAGGTGTTGGATTCCTAGTAAAGTAAATAAGAAGTAAGTATCTAAAGTAAGAAGTACATGATTTTATAGCGATATCCGAGAGACGGGCAAATGATAGAGCCACCTGGAATGGTTTGGAGGAGGCTTTCACCGCAAAAGGCGGCCCTTACACCTAACAATACTAACCTTATTTAAAAACAAAACTAACATTACTAACAAATAAATAAATAAGCATACATAATAGAAGATAAGAAATACATACATGTAAGGGAATAAATAAAGCTAATAATAATAAATAATAATAATAATGTCACTATCAATCATAACACTGAAAATGCATACAAAACAAGCATATGACAAGCTAGTTGCGACCTTCACGTGTCCGCACTTTTTACGAAGTATACAATAATCACAATAATTATAACATTTCAACGTAGTCAGCAAAATTATTATAGTATCGCTTAGTAAATTACATACCGATAATCTTACTCGATCAATACGTGTGGATTTATGTGAACAGCATTTTAACAATCTGAACGTTCTCTCCTGGGTAACGACAGTATTCGAGTGATATCATGCTTTAGCTGCGATCTGAAATCATCGTAATACGTCTTTATTTTGCTCAAACACCTTTCCAGGCCTTTTTTAATTCTGAATCATTCTGCTGCGCACGACAATTCTCGTCGTAATCTAGCGTTGAAGGCATAGAGATTACTCCTATTATTCGTGATAAAGCGTCAGCAATTCATTTCGAGTACTGTGCAATTAAGGCACGATGCCGCAAGTTCCTGTGAGTCGGAACTGTGTGCCGCCAGTCCCCAGTGAGTCGGGGCTGAAGTCCGCTGATTCCTGTGCGTCGGAATCGCAAGCGGTGTGCGGTGCTGCGGTGAAGTCCCCAGTGAGTCGGGGCGCTGATGAGGCCGAAGGGGTAACCAGGCTGGAGCGATCGCGTCCTGTGTGTGGTATCCTTTTATTGGTATTCTTTTGGAGCCATGTTTATTAATTTGTCACTGTACTATTATTCTAACCTTACGTACTAAGGTGTGAACATAGTATTGATATATTTTGGTCTTACAGCTACATTATATATATTCTAAACCTATCACTACAATGCTTGTAATCTCGACTCCATCTCAACAAGATAAAGAGTGTCTGAGTACTACATGATCGATAACTGAAATATGCTGAGATAGCTGTGCATGCTTATCTGTTGTATAAATTCTATTAATTACTTTAAACATTATATTATTATGACGCAGGAATAACTGTCAAAATTTTATCACGTCTCAGGCCAACTGGAAAGTGAGTACGCCAGGATTTTGAAGGATGTTAACCGCCCAGGAAAACAAACAAATTATTATCAACCCACAGGCCACAGGCAAGAACGATAAATTAAAGACTGAGTTCATAAGGGGCCTTTCCCAGTCTCGCGAAAAGAAAACTCAGAAAACAGAAAACCGAGTCAATTTTTACGGCACCTGAGAAGTTTAGCGGGTCCATACTTACCGGACGACTTCCTGCGTACAATATGGCCGAGTCGCCTCCCATCTCATGTACAAACCATAGTCGCTTCCTAAAACTAAAGCAAACTTCGAGGATATGGCCGAGCTAGCGGATCGTGTCAATGATATTGTTCAAGCAGGTCCTAGCGTAGCAAGCACCTCGGCTCCTACAAGCAGTTTCGAGATGAAAGTAGCAGAGCTTACCCGACAGGTGAAGCACTGGTCAGCAATTCATGCTGATGTCTGTGGTCCTATGGAAACAAAGCCCATTGCCGGCGCTCAGTATTTTGTGTTACTCATTGATGATTATAGTCATATTACTTTTATATACTTTTACAAGTATAAAACTGAAATTTTGAAACAATGGTTGAAAACCAGCAGAATAAAAAAATTTAAACATTGCGCACGGACAATGGTGGTAAATTCTGTAATGGTGAAATGGAGAATTACTTAAAGAAGGAGTTATTCACCAGAAAACAAATGCATACACACCTGAGCAAAATGGTGTTTGTGAACGGGCTAACAAAACTGTAATAGAAAAAGCACGATGCTTACTCTTTGAGAAAAAGTTCTGGGCTGCAGCAGCAAATACAGCAGTATATTTGAATAATCGCTCTGTAACTTCAAGTTTGGAAAATAAGACACCCTATGAAGTGTGGTATAATAAGAAACCGGACTTAGGAAATATACGTGTTTTTGGTAGTTCTGTGATGGTTTACATACCAAAGGATAAAAGATTGAAATGGGATAAAAAGGAACAGATGCACATCCTAGTAGGCTTTTCTGAGACAGTGAAGGGATATCGCGTATATGACCTTAAAAAGAATATTGTTACTGTGAAAAGAAATGTCACAGTGCTAACGACAATACAAAAACTAGAAAGAATGGACTTAGGTTTGCATTAATAATATTTGATTTCTTTCTTCGTCTTTGTTGATAATGTCGTTCCATGTTGGCCGCCATGTTTTTTATTTACCATAGACTGTCGATGAATGTTGCCGAGCTCTATAGCCAAATAAGGCTTTTAGCTTCTCTGTTCACTCATATAACCAACCTCGTAATCGGACAACATTTATCGTCACCAATCAGACCAACGACGATGACGGGATGACGTGATACAGCATTATTACCATTGGTCAAATTATTGTTCCCTACCTCCCTACCTTCCTCGAATAATGTAAAAATATTCCATTCGCATTACAGATTTCGACTTACCTTTCTACAGTACACTTGTTTTATTAATCACCTAAAAAGACGCAGAATTCAGTTCAGCACACGGGCTACCAAGAACCCAATAAACAAATTTCAAGTACCGACACAAGCCGGTACATTCTTCCATAATGCTTTGTTAGTCGATACATTTTTAATGTGTACGTACAATGAAGAGTCAATCGTGAGAATCAGCTTGGCTTTGGTTTTTGCATCATCGTTGGCTAACAATCTTACATCTTCCTCTGGTTTGATGTATTTCATCATTACTTCTAGGATTAAGAAGTTCTCCGCTGCAAATTCCCATTCGCTGTAATTTTCTCTTCTTCTTAACTTCGGTACATTAACAATGTTATTTGCCGCCATTTTATACTTGCTGCATGCAATCCAACACAATCTAACCAAACAATTTTATGCGACTAAGCTAGCTAATCTAATTATCCAACTGCGATTTATTATCACACTAACGACTTGATAGTTTAGGCCCATAACCTGTTAAATAAAACGACGTGCTCACTTATTTGACTTGGAACGAACTGAACTTTATTCTAACACCTTATTCTAGATGACGCCAGTGTTACCAATTAATGTTAGTTTTATATTTAAACTAACAACAAATTTGAAGTCATCATTAGATGGCGTCCCTAGTGAAATCATTTTAAATTACGATGAAACTAACTTAACAGATAATCCTAGGGTCCAAATATGATTTTTAAAAAGAGGAGTGAAGTATCCAGAAAGTGTTTTAAATTATACAAAGCCATATCAATAATGTTCGCAATAACTACTCGAGGAGAATGTATTCGTCCTACGTTGTATACAAGGCGGAGCATTTGCATACACGATGGACACTTAACGGACCTAAAGGATCATGATTAACCGTTCCAAATAGGGTTGGTTGGATAGTAATTTATTTGAGAATTAGGTTGAAAATGTTATTGTACAATGGGCTAAAACTGGTAAACATAAAAACTACGGTAAAAAAAAGAAAAAAAAACTACCGTAAACTACTAAAAACTAACTACTAACTAACTGACTACTGTAAACTACGGTTCACAAAGGACATTTCCCAGGTCTACTCGAAAAACTAATGGAAAAACAAAACATAATCAGTACATTGAAAAGTACCGGCATAAGTAATTATGAAATTACCAGGTTCAACCCAATCAACGGTGACATATACTGTCGATCATGCTCTATGAAATTGGTTAACAACCCTCCGGGCTGTGACAAAATGTCATCGGCATAGCAAATTACGCCGTGCCTGGGGGGCAAACTTCCAAGAGGCGGCGCGCCTGACTACCACAGGAGTCTCCCTGGGGGTCAATTGATTCAGGCGCTGGGTTTACGGGCCCCCCTGGAAAAGACGGAGGCCTCCGGCGCCTCCATCGAGGTCAACTCGGTCCTCGTACCGGTCCGGCCCATGATGAAGTATCTCGGCCTGATCCTGATCCATGACGGCAGGTGGCTCTTCGACGAGCACTTTCGACAGCTTGCTCCGAAGCTGATCGACATCGATCGCTCTTGGGCGTCTTATGCCCAAATTGGGCGGAGCCAGTCTCGCAACGAGATAGCTGTAATAAAATATTTTATTTGCTAGAAATGTAGGCACATATGATTCAGTTGTTTAAATTTGGATTTTTCAGCTACATTCTGTGAAAAAATCTAATCAAACACAACAGTCAAAAAAATAATAATAAAAAAGTACAAAAGTGAAATGTCAAATCGTCAAAATTAACAAAATGGCGGAATACTATATATAACGTAATATATAGTATTCCGCCGTTTATATAATTAATAATAATAGTAACGTAAGTAATCGGCATTCATTCTTTAAATAAAATTAAATGGGTGTCATTTTCGTGATTTATCGAAGTGATGATAACTCATGAAATTGGTATACATTTTGAAATCCAAAATGGCGAAGTGATAATTTCCATGGTTTACGAAGTCACTAAAAACGATTATGGGTTTGAAATGAAAATCCAAAATGGCGCCGACAAAATTTGCAAATTTTTCGACTTCGGTGTCATTTTCAAGATTTATTTATTTTTATTTATTTATGACAGGTACGCTTACAGATCACTGCCTGCACATGTTTACATATTAGTTGATTGATACATTTAGGTCTAGACAGTGGCCCAAATTTAGCATAGGTGCACAACATGAGTAAAGATAAAATATATATAAAATAAAATTACTATAAATATTACTTTTTTTTATATATATAAAAAATAGAAAAAAAAAGTTTAATCACAAAAAAAAACATACTATGAACAATGTGAAATTAATTGTGTGACGACTCGCTTGTACAGGTAAAATCTACCGTTAAATATATCCAAGGCTTCGATTCGGTTCAGTTCGTTGTATGTACGGCACATCCTCACGATAGGGTTAAAGAAAGACCTGTTATTCTTATAAACTTTAATGATAAATGCGTTGGGACAGCGTAACCTGTGCCTGGTGTTAATAGAGACTGCAGATAGAATACCAGACACATCGATGGTAGAGTGAATAATTTTGTGAAGGCAAAGGAAATCATACTTTTTACGGCGAGCTTGAAGTGAGATTACATTGAATTCTACTAATCTGTCGCTATAATTCTGCAGTGATCTGCCATAACTAAATTTGCCTGTGACGTATCTCACTATATACATGTAGTGAGGACGGAAGCTCAATTGCTCGTCAAAAAGCACACCCAGATCCTTAACAACATATTTTCTCTCTAAGGTTTGACCTTCAATAAAATACTTAGTACCACGTACATTTCTTTTTCTTGTGAATGAGATTTAATAGCATTTTTTGACATTAAGGCTCATTTGATTGAGGAAACACCAGTCAGAGATAGTTTTTAAATCTCGTTGGAGAGCTATACATTGCGTAAGATCTCTGATATCTATAAAAAAATTGAGATCGTCAGCATACAAAAGAGAGGGGCAGGATAATCGACTGACAAGATCGTTTATAAACATGACAAAGAGAAGCGGGCCCAAGTGTGAACCTTGTGAGACGCCTGATGATTTGCGAAGTCCCTGAAAATAAAAAATGAGATCAAGTATCTTTCGCGGAATTTTATTTCGTAGTTTCGTGCAAGTGCACTAGATCCAACATGGAGGACATTATTAAAAAAAAAAATAGTTAGTTATGATTGTCAATTTTTAGGTTTGTTGAGTTGGGTTGGAGGTCGGAATCTAAGATATCCAAGTAGAAGAAATATCCGGTCTTTAAATGAAATTACATATTATGTTTGAATCTAGAATTGTAGTACTTGTAATTGTAGTTGTTGTAGTAGTAGTACCTAATAGTTACTGTATTTACAAATTTCAGATGCAAATTATGGTTAGAAGCTTGTAGAACACCTGATTTAGTTGGAAGAACTTTCGAAAGTGTAAAGAATACATACGTTTGCAGTTTGAAATTTGAAAAGGATATGTACGGGAAGAAATCATTGAAGAAAACAGCTGTACCAACGTTACTTTTACCAACTAAAGATTCGATCCATACACAGACCGATCCAAAGATAAAAAAATTATGTTTTCCTGGGCGGTTTCCACACTTGGTCCTAGCTATTGGACCATTGTGCGTGAAGAATTTTTCCCATTTACTCCAGCCAGCCTAGGAAGGAAAAGGAAAGCAGCCTCCAAAGATTTCTGCAGGCCTCCTGAAATGTTGACGGTGACTGTAGAATTTGTGCCTGTTGCTCGGCCACACTACTGCATTCCATGATGACATGTTTTGGCGTTTCTTCTGCTTCCATGCATCCTCTGCACAGAGGGCTATCTGTTACCCCTATGGTGTGTGGGTGTTTGTTGAGGAGACAATGTCCAGACAAACTCCGCCAGATCATAGGAACCCTTCCTATGATCTGGCGGAGTTTGTCTCTGTTCAGTCTGATAAGGGTGCGGGCAAGCTTTTTATTAGGAGCTGATACAACATTATTAGTTTGCCGACATCCCTTGTTATTTAACCACTCTGTCAAGTGAGTTTTCTGGGTTCTTTCGCGCAGCCATGCTTTAATTTGGGCCTGAGGTATAGGTAGCAGAGGTTCTCGACTATGCACGATTGTGTCTGCTCATTTCCTAGCCAGTTCGTCTGCGGCGTCATTTCCCAATGAGTTACTGTGTCCCTTTATCCACTGCAGAGTCACTCTGTTGGTTGTCGTAATGGATTGGAGTGCATTATGGCATTCCATCATCAGGACTGAGTTTATTGTGTTGCTGCGGAGGGACCCGCGGAGGGGCCTGCGGAACCTTGCTCCAACAGATTACCATTTTTTGCAGAATTTGGATAACTTCTTACAAGGAAATAAATTCAACTAAAATAAACTCTGGAGTCTTTAAGAGTAGAGTGAACAGTTTTCTTTTGGATGGGCGTGTACCATCTTCGTCTTCATCTACACTTTCCATCAGGTGAGATGGAAGACAAACGCCTATTCCATTACAACAATAAATAAAAAAAAAACTCCGAAGCGGCAGTCCAAACTGCCTTCAAATATTTAGTATCAATTTTTTTACACTTTTATACAAAGTACGTGAGCTAATACTACTGTACACTTTAATTTTGACCTATAAAACAGAGATAAAAGTCGCGGCAAAGATGGCGTCCAACAGTCAAAGTCGAAAGAAAATGTGAAATATTTCCGATGCAAACAAATGGGACATTATCGCAATCAATGTACGAATCCTATTAATTCCAAGGAAATGGATAAGAAGCAAACGAATGTTTTTAGTGCTGTGTTTCTTAGTGGTTTTTATAACAAATCTGTTTGGTATGTTGATGGCGCGAGCGTACATATGTCAAAAAATTAACATTTGATTATAAATCCATCTTAGGAACAATGTATTAAAGAATTTATTGTTGCTAACGAGGATAAAGTTCCAGTTAAGTGTTCCTGTGAATAAAAACTTATACTGATAAATGTAACTTTGATGTACAATGGAAGAGGTTATGTGTGTTCCGAGTCTCACAACAAACCTTCTGTCAATGAGTCAACTTATGAAAAAGAGTTGTTACTCTTTGTCACTTTGTTAATTGAGCTTCAGAGCTGGTGGTTGCGATATTTATAATAGAAAGGGAGTTTTGGTGGCGACAGCTAACTTAGTTAAGGTGTATATAGACTCAATATACCTGTGCAATTGTTAGCTACAGCGGTAACTAATGAGACGTGGCATCGCAGGCGGGGACATCTTAATAGTTCTTACCTCTACAAAATGCACGATGCAGTTAAAGGTTTTAACATGGATGAGAAAGCAGTGACAAGTAAAAATTCATGTGTAACATGTTGCGAAAAGAAGCAGAGTCGACTAACTTTTTCAAGCAGTGACTACGACTACGAAGTCACTGCATTTGGAACTAAGCCTTTGGACACCAAAGTGGAAGCTATACAGAGCTTCACAGCTCCGAAGACTCTCAAGGAGCTCCAGCGTTTTCTTGGTATGCTGAATTTCTACCGAACGCTGCTAAGATCCAATCACCACTTACCAACATTCTGGCTGGTCCTCACATCAAAGGATCGCAACCCATCATTTGGACGCCGGAGATGCTGAAATCTTTCGAAGACTGCAAGAGTTCCTTATCACAGGCAACACAGCTCGTTCACCCAGACCCTTCTGCTGATTTTGCTATAGTCACGGACGCTTCAGATGTAGCTATTGGAGCCGTGCTACAGCAGCGTAAAGGTGAAGACTGGCAACCCTTGGCTTTCTTCTCACACAAGCTGAGTGCTTGTCAAAAGAAATACAGCCCGTACGATCGAGAGTTACTTGCAGTTTACGAAGCAATCAAGTACTTTCGCCACATGGTTGAAGCTAGGACATTTACTGTGTTTACGGATCACAAGCCACTCTCATTCGCATTTTCGCTGAACAGAGACAAGTGTTCACCTAGGCAGTTCAGGTACCTCGATTTCATTGCTCAATTCACCACGGACATAAGGTTCATTCCTGGACGCGACAACGTCTTCGCTGATGCATTATCGCGAATCGAGGAGGTAACTTGCGCCATAGACTACGAGTCTCTCGCACGATCACAAGAGCGTGATTCCGAACTGCAAGAGCTTCTCAAGCACGGCACAGCCTTGAGACTGCAAAGGATTGCCACTGAGGCGAGTAACACTCCTGTCTTTTGTGATACATCACTACCATTACTTCGACCATACATCACACCCGAGTACCGCAAGCAAATCTTTGATGTGCTACACAACTTACATCACTCAGGAAGTTCAGCTACTGTGCGACTGGTCACTCAGAGATTTGTTTGGCCAGGGATTCGTAGAGACTGTAGAGAGTGGGCTAGGCAATGCTTAGAATGCCAAAAAACTAAAGTTTCTCGTCACACTTCATCTCCACTTTCATCATTCCTTCCACCATCCTCGAGGTTCTCACATATACATCTTGACCTCGTAGGACCATTACCTCCTTCTAATGATTACAGATACTGCCTCACTGTCATCGACAGGTTTACACGTTGGCCTGAAGCATACCCGCTGAAGGACATTACCGCCGAGACCTGTGCTGCTGCCCTTGTGCCTGGCTGGTTTGCCAGATTCGGTTGCCCTGAGCGGATAACCACAGACCGTGGTCGCCAGTTTGAGAGTCACCTGTTCCAGGCCCTCACGTCTTTGGATGGTGCGCGCCATCTCCGCACTACAGCCTATCATCACCCAACGGCCAACGGCATTGTTGAGCGCCTTCACCGCCAGTTGAAGGCGGCGATCATGTGCCACGCTCCAACTGCACAGTGGACCGAAGCGCTTCCACTGGTTCTTCTAGGCATGCGTAGTGCCTTGAAGGAGGATCTTAATGCATCTCCTGCCGAACTAGTTTATGGCGAAACACTTCGCCTACCCGGCCAGTTCATCAGCCCTAAGGACGACTACCAGACAGCTGACGTCACCCAGTACGCGACACGTCTTCGCGCGTGCATGGCAAAGCTGGCACCCCGTCCTACGACCTGGCACTCCACTTCAGCTTTTTACATTTCACGCAATCTCCACACCTCTACGCACGTCTTCGTGCGCCATGATCGCGTGAGGGGAGCCTTGGAACCACCGTACGCTGGCCCTTACAGGGTGGTCAAGCGTCAGCCGAAGTTCTACACTTTAGACCTAAACGCTAGGACTGTCAATGTATCCATTGACAGGCTCAAGCCAGCGTACGGAGTAAGAATAGCGCAAGAACCTCAAGTCAACGGAGATGACGTCAAGAGAACCACTAGCGGTCGAAGGGTTCGACTGCCAGACTTTTACCGACCGTAGTCACGGTCTGCGAAGGGGAGTACTGTAGCGGAGTACTCCGTGCTCTATAGAAGATTAGCGCATGCGTGCTGCCGCCATCGGCTGTTATCCGTTACCTCGACAACACGGTGATTTATGTCTAGTTTGTTCTTCCTGGCTTTTGATATTGCTATTGTAATAACTAACTATAAATATATAATTGTGATCTACTTAGTTCAATTCTGATTCGTTTATTCCTAACCTTCTTATCTGGAAGAACTACTCCCCATAAATGCTTTCCCTAGAGACATCATTTTAAAATTTGAAAAAATGTTACCTCCATACATGACTCACTGTGGAGTTAAGATCGCACAGAACAGGTTCATTAAAAAAGTGAAAAGCGATCTCACTAATGGAGAGTGCATAATTCACTGCCATTATAGTGAAAATTACAGCACAAAGTACGGTAATGAAATTCAAGCCATTCATTTCGGGGGTAACCGCCAACAAATAACCCTGCACACCGTGGTCATTTACTATCGTCAAAATGGACTTCTGAAAGTTCAGTCGATATGTACTTTATCAGAGTGTTTACGCCATGATGCGCCAGCCATTTGGGAGCATTTATTGCCAATTTTAAAATTCATCGAAGATGAAAATCTTAATGTTAAAATTCTCCATTTCATTTCTGATAGTCCGTCGGGCCAGTACCGAAACCGTAAAATATTTTATATCATCAGCAAACTCCACTGGTACCTTCCCAGTTTGACTGCGATAATATGGAATTATACAGAAAGCGGCCATGGAAAAGGAGCCCCAGATGGTGTCGGTGCAACCCTTAAAAGAACAGCTGATAGAATAGTTGCTCAAGGCAATGATATCATAAGCTTATCATCTTTGATGACTCACCTGAAATCTGTTCAAGGTATTATAACGAAAACTATAAACGATTCCGGTATTTATGAAAAAGATTTGTTGGTTCCATCCGATCTCAAGCAATTTGCAGGGACTATGAAAGTTCATCAGGCAGTGTGGAACGCCAATGAGCCCAACCAACTATCAATGAGAAAAATGAGTTGCGCCGAAGGTGAATGTAAAAATAATTCAGTGTCGTGTGAACATGGGTATCATGTAGGATTATACATCATAGGCGAGCAAACTAACCGACTGCTGACTGATAGAACCAACAAAACAAGAGTGACAAGATCGATCTGATCGAAAAGTCAAGTCAAGCCCTATAGTGTAGCGGAGTCGGTGCAGCAAAATCTAAAAAACCTCAAATTTTATCTAATACTTTGATTCAACCTGGAAGTAGCTATCATGTTGATCTTGCTGATGAATGCTCCGAAACCAAGCAGCGCTTGTCGCATACCTTAACATCCGACATTGGATTGCATGAAAGTGACAGCTTCTGGACGCGTGTGTCGACAGATTGTGAAAATATGTTCTACTTGTTTGACGAACCTTTCAGACAACGTCTGTACAAATTTAAATGCAAAATTTGCAAAGAACCTCATAACACTCTTACACACTGATATGATTTATTAGGTGCCCGGGCTATGCCCGCGGCCACGGAACAAGACAGTGTATTGTCAGTGACGTTGTTGATCTAATGAAAAATGATTGCAGAAAGTATTGCTAGTTCGGCGTATATAATTGTAAAAGTTTTATATTCTGTTCTGGACACTTGCCCTGGACGAGGGGTGCACCGTACGGGCTCACGTGCACCGTTCGGGCTCACGTGCACCGTACGGGCTCACATTCACTGTTCGGGCTCATATTCGACGTATGGGCTCACATTCATCCTTCGGGCTGTTCACACTCGCCCTCCGGGTTGAAAACGCTCAACCTACGGGCTCAAGCTTGGTCTACGGGTTGAGGGCCGATCGCCTTTCGGGTTCAGGAGGCGACCGCCTTCGGAGGGCGTTACCCGAGGCGCATTTGTTAGAAGTCAATGAAATATCATTACTATTGTAGTGACAACACTAGCAACTGTTTATTGCATGTTTATTGGTTGCCAACACTCTCTCTCTCTTGCGGCGTCCTATAAATGTGAATGTGAGTTTCTTTAAATAATTAAAAAGTAATTGTTTCTGAGCTACATCTTTTATTTAATCGCAACAGGTTATGGGCCCAGGCACATATACCTTTACGGCGATTGAATAAAAGTTGGAAAATACAAGTTCGCAATAACCTGCCAGTCACGTGTGTGGCGGTCGTGGCGGAAATATGAGGTTACATCTTACATCTATGTCTTATAACAAGATGGAAGGTGGAAGTAACTATAACGTAATCAAACTGGAAGGTTCCAAGAACTGGAACATTTGGAAATTCCAAACTACAGTTGAATTGCGTGTAACTACAGTTGGATGGCTTGATATCGTCGAGGGGCGAACTGTCAAACCTGAAGATGCGAAACAGCGAACTGAATGGGAAAATAAAGACGCAAAAGCTCAAACTTTACTGGTGACGAGAATGACGGATGATGTCATGTTGCATATTATGACCTGCGGGTCATCGGCTGACATGTGGAAGAAATTGCAAAGTGTATTTGAGCAGAAGACCGAAACAAGCATTCATATAGTACAGCAAAGATATTTTCAATATAAATACGAAAAGGGCGTACAAATATCTGTTTTCCTGTCTAAAATACAAGAACTGCGAAACCAGTTGAATCAACTCGGTGAAGCTATCTCGGACAAGTTTGTAATAACTAAAGTACTCATGTCGTTGCCTGATGATTATAGACACTTTGTATCGGCTTGGGAATCTGCTCTTGATGACAAGCAAACGCTAGATAACCTAATGGCTAGGTTGCTGGTGGAAGAAGAGAGAGTGAAAGAAAAGAATGGAGATTTTCAAAATAATGCTTCCTCGTCAGCATTAGTAGTGTACAAGGACAAAAAGAACATAAAGTGCTTCAAGTGTAACAAATATGGACATTATCAAAGTGAATGTAAATCTAACAACAAAGATAATAACAGTGAAGTAGTTACAAAAAAATGTTTTTATTGTGGAAAAGTTGGACATTTTAAATCTCAGTGTTGGTTCCGGAAGAATAAAGACAGTGACAAACAATCAAAGAAACACAATGCTTTTGTTGTGATCAACTCTAGTTTTGGACAGTATACAAAATCCATGTGGTTTGTGGATTCTGGTGCTAGCGAGCATATGTGTAGCAACCGCTCCTTGTTTGCCTCATTTACAAATATTTCACAAAGTTCAGTGATAGTAGGAGATGGGACGGCAATTAATGTGCATGGTTGCGGACAAATGGTGGTACATGTGCAAGATGGTAACGGTGAATGGATTGATACCACCTTAGACAACGTATTGTTCGTTCCAGATCACCACAGATTTGAAGACCAATCTCTTCTCAGTCAATCGTGCCACAGACAAAGGTTATGTCATAGTGACAGATGACAGGTTGTGCAAATTCTATAAAAATGGAAATGCTTGTGCGATTGCAAAACGTATTGGAAAATCATATTACATGGATTTACGTTATAGAATTGAAACTGCTAGTGTGGCTATGATGAAAGAAAATGACTTAAGCATTTGGCATGAAAGATTAGCACATCAAAACTTTGATTGTGTGAAGAAGATTTTGAAGAGGAACAACATTGAAACAAAACAAACATTGATTCCAAAGTGTGGAAGTTGTGTGGAGGGAAAAATACATCGGCTACCGTTTGGGAAGAGTGAAAATACAACAACTAAAATGTGTGAACTGATTCATGCGGATACAGTGGGACCGATGGAAGAAAACTCAGTTGGTGGTTCGAGATACTTTGTCTTGATGACTGATTACTCAAACTACAGAAGCATATACTTTGTGCATGGAAAGGAATATTTAATGATATTCAAGATGCTCGAACAATACTCTTTTAAATAATAGCAAAGAGTTTTTATGTCAGAAAAGTGGTCAACATTTTATGAATAAAATTAACTTTGAGAGATAAATATATAATAATTAAACATTTAATTCTTTAATTTAAGAGATCTGTGACAAAAACACCAAAAATATTCATATACTTTATTAGTAAAACTGGCTGTTTGTGCCTTTGCCTAAAAAAAGCGCCGATGTGCGCCCATTGCTAATTTGTGAACAATTAAAAATTATTCCGTGCGCTTTTTCTTTTCGCTGTATTGTTTTTATTTGAAAATGTCGTCAAGTAGTAATGAATATATTATTTCGACACCACCAGCAGTCTCAGAGGCAGCGAAAAAAGCTACTCTAAGCCTCTTGCCCGAAAAATCGACCGATAGATGCTTACAGGCGTATCAAAATTTCATAATACGGAAAACAAGCAAATATGCAAATTCAAAACAGAGAGGGATGTTGCGCATCTATATTCGCACATCTTTACCTGGGTCCCTCACCGCTCCACTCCGGTGACGTGTGCAAAAGGTTATAGTACATATACCTGTGTTGTTTGTATTAAGATTCATTGTACTTTCTGTCTGCACATTAGCAAATAAATACTATCGCCATAACTTATATTTTCTTTGCAGCCTTGCTTAGTACGCAATAGTAAGTGTCACAACCACTACACTGGTGACCATCGACATCGATGTACAGAAGAAATAATCCCAAGAAGATGCCCAGCCCGGGAGAGACATCCACTAAACAGAGCGCCAGCCAAGACCACCAAATCACCCTAGGAGCAACCTTCCATGTTGGTGTGAGAACACCTTTCAACCCAGATGACCCAGAGATGTGTTTCACCCAATTGGAAGGACAGTTTGTGATGTCCAACATCAGCGCCGACGCCACGAAATTTTACTAAGTGCTGGCACAGCTGGAACCGCAACATGCAGCAGAGGTTCGCGATCTGGTTGTATCACCGCCTACTTCCGCTAAGTACGAGACCGTGAAGGCTGCGTTGATACGTCGTCTTTCAGCTTCTCGAGAACGCAAGATTAAACAGCTGCTGATGCATGAAGAGATGGGAGACAGGAAGCCCACGCAATTCTTACGGCACCTGCAACACCTGGCTGGAGCAAACGCCCTGCTGAGTTTATTAGGACCGTCTGGGCCAGCCGCTTACCAACTCACCTGCAGACCTGTATTGCCGCGCAACAGGTCAAAATGGTGCTGAAAGACCTAGCAGAGTTAACAGACCGTGTTGTTCCAGTCACCATGCCAATAGCCAGTCCAGTAGCAAGTACATCGGAACCTGCTGTATATCGCCCGAAAGCAGACAGCACAATTGAGGCATTGACTCGGACGGTGGCTGAACTCAGCCGGAAAGACGAAGCATGGAGCATGAACCGGCCAGACGTCCCAGATCGAGCATTTCTCGATATCGTTCCCGTTCACGCTCTCGTCCAAACGATCACCCACACTGTTGCTGTGGTACCAACAGTGTGGGTGATCGTTTCGGTGAAAGAGCACAGAAATGTACGCAGCATTGTACATACAAAAAAAGCGTTAGACACCTTAAACCCAATGGCGTTTAAGGTGTCTGCTGCAGGAATCCGACCTTTAGATAACAAAGTCCAGGCTATCCAGGAGTATCCACCCCCGAAGATCATCAAGGAACTCAGGCGTTTCCTCGGCATGCTAAATTTTTATCGTCGACTATTGCCGAAAACAGCCGCTATTCAAGCTCTACTGAACGAGTTACTCGCTGGCCCTAAGAAGAAAGGCTCACAAGCAATCACGATGACATCTGCTCTAATGGAAGTCTTTAATTGCTGTAAGAAGAGTCTTTCTCAGGCTTCACATCTGGTTCATCCTAATCTTCGAGCTGAATTAACCATCCATACAGACGCCTCAGATTCCGCAATTGGAGCAGTTCTGCAACAGCAACAAGACGAAGAATGGAAATCGCTGGTTTTTTTCTCAAGGAAAATTAGTCCCAGCCAGAAGAAGTACAGCCCTTACGACCGAGAGCTCTTAGACATCTACGAAGCGATCAGATATTTCTGCTTTATGGTTGAAGCACGAACGTTCACGGTCATGACGGATCACAAACCGCTTTCATTTGCCTTCGCCGGTAATCGTGAGAACTGTTCACCACGCAAGTCCATTCAGATATCTCGACTACATCAGCCAGTTTACCACAGATATCAAATACGTAGCGGGATACGAAAACGTCATCCCTGACGCCCTCTCACGCGTTGATGGAATATCTATGCAACTAAATTATAGATCGTTAGCCGATGAACAAAATACAGACTCAGAACTTCAACAACTGCTGAAGTCTGGTTCCAGCCTGAAATTGGAGAAGAGGAAAATTGCAGACTCAGATCTTCAGATCTACTGTGATGTCTCCACTTCAAGTCTGCGCCCATACGTAACTCCATCATTCCGCAAGCAAGTGTTCCATACCCTACACGGTCTGAGTCATCCAGGAGCGAAAGCTACTGTCAAATTGATTACGGAAAGATTCATATGGCCAGGTATCAGACGGGACTGCAGACAATGGGCCAAGGAATGTCAGCAATGCCAACGTTCTAAAATAACAAGGCACACAACAGCACTTTTGACCGTCAGCTAGATTCCGGCACATCCACCTGGACTTGATCGGCCCACTACCTCTGTGTTCTGGAAACAGATATTGCCTCACGATAGTCGAACGTTTTACGCGTTGGCCTGAGGTTATTCCTGTTCCAGACATGACAGCTGAGACCTGCGTAACTGCCTTCGTTCATAGTTGGGTATCACGATTTGGCTGTCCAGAACATATCACGACACGTAATCACAGATCGATGTTAACGTACTGGTATATCCGGCTCGGATAGTACCAAAATGGATCGTAATCCCAAAAATCGCATTTAGGAACGCGGTTGCAAATTAAAAACACGCCCAAGCGAGGATATTTAGTTAGATGAGTTTGATGTTGAATCACGTAAATTGTGGTACATCTGAGAACTTACCTACTTTTATAGAGTTTAAAGAATTCTTAGAATCAAGATTCCGATCTCTTGAGAATATAGATATTAAGCCGTTCAAGCATAATGTAACAAATAATAGTAATCGTAGTAACACTGTCAAATCATTTCACGTCACTTCACAAACCTGTGTCTCATGTTCTGAAGACCACGAGTTGTGTCATTGTAAGCAATTCGCAAAGAAAGATTGTGACTCTCATCGTGAGTTTGTCCGAGCCAACAACTTGTGTTTCAATTGTTAAGGTAAAAATCATACCGTTTATAACTCACGTCTACCCTCAATTAGAAATATAAGGCCTACTAACGTTGCCAGCGGATTCAAGATTTAACAAACTCTTTTGTGTATCATAGTAGGTATAAACTATAAACTTGTTGTTTTAGTGTTATATTTAAACTTAGTCAAAGTAAGGTCGTGTAAATATTAATTTAATTCTAAGTATTTTTTATATTGGTTTGGGACCATTTTGAAGATAAGAACAATGACAAAGCCCAATGTAAATATTGTAAAGTAGACATACATATCGTACAAGTCTTCGGTATCAAATTTAACTAAACATATAAATAGAAAACATGGCACGATACAATTAGTGTCTAGAGGCAGCTCTTCAACTACGAGTGGGCAGGGGTTGGCAGCAATAACACAGTCTGCAGCTTCTGTTACTGGTGCAGTAACGCCGCTGCAAAAAAATCTGCCCTCCACATCGACGCAGCAACAAACATTAATACCGACAGTTAGGAATACGATGACATCCTATTTCCGAAGAGACTGCTCCAAAATAAAAAAAGATATAGATCACCATATTATGAATCTCTTTGTACATGATTTACTATTTTTCATTGTGGAAGACAGAGGTTTTCGTGAGTTAATAGCGTTTGCGTTTCCAAATTACACATTACCAACATGAAAATTTCTTGCAAATAATATGCTGCCTGCACTCTATGAAATGACGAAGGGACAAGTCAAGGAGTTACTTAGTATGGAAATGGTTTCCATATGTTTATCCATCGATATGTGGACGTCTCAAAACGGCGATTGGTTTTTGGTTGTTACAGGGCATTTTATTGATAACAATATGGTTCTACGATCGGATCTATTAGAATGCCGTGCATTGAATGGCACATCACACACAGCCACGGCTTTAGCCGAACAATTATTGCGAATTGTGGAATAGATAATGGCGCATAGAAAATAAAATCCTTCTCGCTGTATCTGACAATGGGTCTAACATCAAGAGTGCTATAGAAAAATGCTTGGGGTGGAAACATTTTAATTGCTATGCACATTGCATAAACTTAGTAGTAAGCAGAGCCTTAGAAAATAGCACTATTACCCATATTATACAAAAAGCCAAAGCTATTGTCTCCCATTTTAAAAAAAGCACAGTCTCGTGGGAAAAATTGAAACGCTACTTATAACAAGCAGGAAAACCAATTTTAAGGCCCCTTCAAGAAGTTGCAACTCGATGGAATTCAACGTTTTACATGTTGGAACGTTTACGTTATCAATGTACTAAAAGAGGAATTTTTTTTGATTCACAACATCATCTACTCCCAAGCTAAGCAGAGCATGAGTACTAGACAACTGATATAAATACATGAACATACTTATTTTTTGTAAATACTACATATTATACATAGAAAACACCCAGACTCCGAAACAAATATGTCTGAATCACACAAATAACATATGGTCCGACCCGGGAATCGAACCCGAGACCTCTTGATCAGCAGCCGCATACGCTAGCCATTGGACCAACGAGGCAGGCAATAATAAACAGTGCAGTTTCCAATTTAAATGCAAATATTCCAGCCTTGTCGGCGAACGATTGGAATATTATCTCTAAACTTGTCCATGTTTTGAAGCCCTGTGAAGAAGTGACTACAGAAATTAGCGGTGATAGACACGTGACTGGTAGTTCAGTTATCCCAATAACTATTGCTCTCAAATCGGCGTTAGTGGCATCTGTCTCAGACGGTACTGAGCCTATACCGGATGTAGTAGAAATAGGCAAGAGATCATTGGTGGACTGCAATCACGTGCCAGACGTGCCATGTCGGTGAAATACTGGCGAAACTGATCTCTAACTGCTTTTGCGTCTGAAGAAGCATTGCGGTTCAAACATGCTTCGATGTTACCCAATGTATCCTTATCGTTATCTGTCGAGTGAATGTATTTACTCTCTTTGTGTTTGAGTAGAAAATGATGTAAGTAGCAAATATCAGTGGTCACAATTGTCGCTTTTTGTGGTTCCAAGTACATTGCCGTATGCAGCACACGAAATTTGGTAGCTATTAAACCAAAAGCACATTCAACACTTGTTGAGCGGACGATAATCGCTTATTAAAAATTTTCTTCAGCATTACTTGTTTTTTGAGGATATGGTTTCATTAGCCATGTGTACCAAGAGCAAAGGCTTCATCACCCAAAAATACATACGGCAAAATTGCAGTGGTATTAGGTAACCTACATGGTTCTGGCAACTTTAACTTGCATTGTTCATAGAGTTCCCAAAATTTGGTGTAGAACAAAATTCTAACTTCGGATGTTCTTCCGTTAGTTCCAACATCAATCATGATGAACTCTTTCCTTGCATTGACTAAAGCCTAGACTAAGCACTATGCTGTAATAGCCTTTATAATTGTAATATGAAGGACCTGAATATTCAGGTTTGTTTTCTGTCTAAACATCCAATACATCTAGGGAAATTGTAAAGCCTTTTAAATTCATTTGCAATATCAATCAAATCTTCAGTATTGGTCGGCATCTAAAAATAACAGTTTTTTAATATTTACAGAATGATGATTCATCAGAAGTAAGAAGTGAAGAGAATAATTCTTTGGTAATTTCATCTATCACAAATGAAAGTCGACCGGTGAAAATAAGAAAGACTTCAGGGACGCTAGCAAAACAGAACGAGTTGCTTGAAAGAGCCTGCACACTGCTGGTTCAGCCTTCCTCCAATCAGTCTACCATATCTTCACAACAAGATGTTAATCTGGTTGCTCTAGTATGGTCTGAGAAATTGAACAATCTATACCAAACTCAGGGGTTATATGCAGAGAAAGCCATAAAAGATGTTCTGTTTGAAGCCCAACTTAACAACCTACATAGAAAATCCGTTCAGGTCAATACTTTCGCTACGCATTCATCACCAGCAACGTCTACGCTTTATCCATACACACCGTCACCTATATTAAATGTACCAGAACAAACGAATCATTTTCAACTTTGAGCATGGTTTCACCTGGCCCACCTGTCTCAGTCTCACATGTACCACTAAACTTGATACATAATGAGCCCGCCACACATACTTTAACTGCCACTGCCACAACAACTACGAATTACCCACCTGTCTTACATATACCAGACAACTCAAATAAACCTTTTACATGTGTGGGGGATCGCCCACTGGTCTTCGACTTATCTGTAGTGGACTGTATCTGTGTTTGAAACAAAATAAAAGAGCGGTCGGGGATATTTCGAGAATCACGTTTATTTACAACGATGCTAACAGTTTATTTACACGGATGTTGCGCCTAATGACGTCACTCGCACTTGTACTACGATACGGTCTTCACTATCTTGAACGGTTCGATTTCTTGACTTCTTGTAATCTTCAATATCGATCTTCAATATATCTTGCAGTGTTCTTGTACTCTTCAACGTATATCTACAATATATCTTGCAGTGTTCTTGTACTCTTCAACGTTATCTTCAATATATCTTGCAGTGTTCTTTTACTGGAGCTCTTCAGTTTCTTCTCTTCGTGTTGTCTTCGAGGCGGTCCGAACTGCACTACTTTCTCGGACGTAGATGTTCTTCTCCCGATTGAGGGGGGCGGGGAAACTTCCTGGAGCGCTGGGCTCCTTAAAGTTGCCTTCCACGCGGCTCATAACTATGAGCCGGTCATTGTGTTTGTCCAGCCAGTTTGTTTCGAGGCTCGAACCGCCGGTTGACTCGCCGAAGAGAGGCCCTGCGATGCGCCTACGAGAGGCTGGCGGTTCGTGGTCAGAGTCCGAAGGGGTTGCACCTGCCTCGCTCGAGGTAGCTATAATGAGCTCTCGAGCGGGGCGTTTCAGCCGCCTTCGGATGTGTAAAGTCGTGTCCGGGTGCGGCATCGGGGCGATGCTGGTGAGGTGAGGCAGTGTCGAGCGATCTGCTCGTTCAAACATACCCGTGGCCAAGCGACGGATGAAAGCGTCTTCCGGTTCCCACTTGAGGTCCCGGTAGATGGTGGCGTTCTTCAGGTACCTGGGCGCGTCGACCGTGTAACACTAAATATTTTGTTGCTTAAGTTTTTTTGTAGATGTCACTTATTATTGAATTTTGCAGCGCCGTCTTCTTATGAATGTGGCTCTCTATTTGGTTATCTGAGCGAGTGCATTGCAAATAGTTCACCGGTATGCGCCATATGGCGCTCACTTCTAAAATAATCTAAATAATTTCAAAGCGCGTTTAGAAATGTCATTTTGGTATATGCTATCTGTGGCATATTGTGGTCATGTGACATCTGTGTATAGTGGGGTGTGAATTTTCTAGAACATTCGAGTGATTTAGTTTAAAAGGCGGTGTTCCGATCAAAAAAGATTCATTCTTCACTTTACCAGTTGTAATATTGAAGCTTTTGATCTAGAAGTATATATATATTTGTTAATCTTCAACATGGGGTGAATCCATGTTTGTTTGAGCCCACATATTGTGCTAAGTGTTTAAAACCTTTGTTTAGCTTTGTCTTGATATTGTGAACGATTTTAGGAGCATTTGTTTTGTTCGTAGGGTTCAACGCTATGGCTGAGGGTATACCCTTCAGCCCTTTCTTCGTTTGTGTGGTACCTGTCTGAGGTGGTCGGGCGACGCTTCGGCGCAGCGGTGAGGCCTGACACTGAGGCCCGCAGCTGTGTCATGGAGGGTCACGTAACTTAATCTCATTTCTTTTTTTACTTTCTGGCGGCTGCAATTTGATTCCCTGCAGACCATTACGGGTCTGCGAGGCGATCCAGTGGATTTCCTGCTTTACCCTGACTGTTCTTCAGACGGATATGTTTATTTTACCATTGGGTACAAACTGTATACATAACCTTATACCTTTTACTTTTCTTTGACAACCCTCCTTTGTTTAGTTTCTTATGTAAAGAAACTAATGTAATTGTAACTAATATTGTAAGCTTATGATACAATTCTTTAATTTTAATATATATATATATATATTTATATTTGTGATACTGATGAAACCATTGTTTTCTTTAAAGTGTTCCCTGAATACCCCATTGTAATATATTAATTTATGTTTGTCTGTGGAAAAGCGGTTCATGATTGATCTACGGCCGCTCTCGTCTCGTAACATGGCGGCGCGCAGGATTTTTGTGCTTTTCTAATTTAAGAGCGCGCATAAACCTAAAAAAATATCAGATTTCACACCCCCCGCTCTCGTATCGGCAAGAAGACAGGTATCCTAGGTATGTTACTACGTACGTCACCGCGCGTTTCCGTAGCTACCGTATTGTTTTGTCAAGTACGATCGAGCACAATACACCCAAAATAATCAGATAAAAATTGGCTAAGTGCGAGTCAGTTTAGTCAGTCAGATTTTTATAGATAAAATGGTGGTAAATAAATCGAAAATGTAGGTACCTAATATAATGATGTATTTTCATAATATAATGTCACACAGGAGGGTCATTTTGTGAACAAACACTCCAAAAAAGATGAGGATATATATAATAATAATAATAATAATAAATCACTTTATTGTACACCAGATAACTTATAATGGAACTGATTGCTAGGTCAGTACAAGTGGCGGCCTTATCGCACTACGGCAATCTCTTACAGGCAACCATTGGATGGAGATAAAGAGCGGATAGGGTAAATGTATAGGGTAGTGTCCGGTGTATTAGAGTATTGGGTGGATACAAAAATGAAGCAGTGTAGATATGTATTTACAACGGATTACTAGTAACACATATTGTTTCTTTATGAAATAGTACAAGCAAATAATATAAATCTGTATACAAATTCATACATAAACATTAAACATACATACATATATACAGTGGCGGCTGGTGGGTTATCGAACTGGTGGTGCACTTTCCTAAAATATTAAAATTAGAAAATGCAACACAACAAAAATTGCTTCTATACACAGAATCTAGCTGATTACGAATGTCGACCGTGCCTAACACAGACAAACTCATTACATTTTGTAGGTGTGAAGAATCATGTTTTTTTTTTTTTTTCACTCAAATGCGTCAAATCCTTGATACCTGTTTCTGTCCAAATCGATTCTCCGCCAAAAATAATGCAAGGAAAACAAAAGAATGCATTAAGACGCTCACATCCACACAACCATTTCTTTCTATTAAACATCTAACTTTTAAAACTTCGCGTAAATGCTTTATTTTTCGATTTGCACTCTTGTTTTAGATTTAAAAAAGGCCGTGGAGGTCCAGCCAATTTTAAGTTCACTTTATTTTGAAAAGTTCTGTTATTTTCTTTAATATAATCAATGTTTAAGCTCATTTTCACTAACACCATACACAGTATAGAATAAAAGTTCTCGAAAAAAATCTAAACAAAAACTAAAAACAATTACGGTAGGTAATTTATTTAAACATTATCGTACGCTCATGCCGGCCGGCCAATTCGCCAAACATCGGGTGCTCTCGGCAATCCTCGGTTCGCACCCGTGCGGCGCTCGAAAACTCACTCATTACTCGGTACATTTCTATGAACTATCTTTTGTTTCACGCGTCAGGCGTATTTACTCGTATCTCCTACAAGTTGTATTAGCAGTCCTCGTGCACTCGCCGAAGCGCACGAGAATTTGTCTATACAGGAAATTAAGTCTTATTAATTTACGTAAAGCGCTCAAACTGTTTCACCATAATTGGAGATTTAATTTTTTATACGTTTTGTATGTTTAAAAAATAACTAATAAAATGGTAATTTAAAATTAAAGATGAAGTATTTTGTGATTTTTAAATCTTTTGAATTGGTGGTTCAGCGCACGAGCGCACTTAAGGTACAGCCGCCACTGCATATATACACATGTAAATACATACAATGATAAGCGAAACTCATAGACACATATATACACACTGAAATTGATTACTGTAAACTCATTAACTATAGCACAGATGATTATGGAGTCTTGATATCTTCCAGGTAATGTTCCTTTACCAGTCTCTTAAAGGCAGTTATTGTTTGTGCACGTCTGATAGCGACTGGTAGGGTGTTCCACAATCGTACCGCTTGGACAGAGAAGGAGTGATCGAGGAATTTAGTAGAATGTCCAGGCATTTTTAGTTTTAGGTTCTCAGACGATCTCAACAATTTGGGGTGTGTCTCATGTAGAAAAGTAAACCGCGATTTAAGGTAACGTGGAGTAAAGGGATTAAATAAAATGTTATAAAGTAGAGAAAGAATATGGGCGTTCCGGCGAACGCGGATGGGTAACCACTTAAGCTGTTTACGATAGTTAGAGACATGGTCATATTTGCGTAATCCAAATATGAATCTTATACAGAGATTTTGGAGTCTTTCGAGCTTATTAAGTTGGTCTTCGGTAAGATCAAGATAACTGGCATCAGCATAATCAAGGATTGGGAAGAGAAGGGATTGCGTAAGAGCAATCTTGGTTGATGTCGGTAAGAAATTACGTAATCTGCGCAAAGATCCCGCAGCGGCAAACATTTTACGACTTAACTCTTGTAGCTGTGGACCCCAGGATAGGGTACTGTCAATGAAAATCCCTAAGTTCTTCACCTTGTCACTGAAAGGAATTGGTGTTTTATTACAAGTAACTTGGGGTAAGTTTGTCCAATCAATTTTGGTTATCATTCGTGAGCTTCCAATGACAATGACCTGAGTCTTAGTTGGATTAATTTTTAAACCGTAGGAGTTGCTCCACTCACATATTTTATCCAGGTCAGCATTAGTGATATTAACAGCATTAACCAGATTTTCTGGTGATGCCTTGGTATAAATCTGGAGATCATCCGCGTATAGGTGGTAGGAAGAAAACAAATTATTGGTGATGGTATTGATAAATACAGAGAAAAGTAGAGGAGACAGCACGCCGCCCTGTGGCACGCCAGCTGTAGTACTACACCAAGATGAAGTAGTGTTATCAATAATAATTCGCTGGCGGCGAATATATATAGGAAAATATATATAGGATGATATTGAATTAATATTTACTTGTGTTTGTAAAAAAAAAACTATTTTGAATCTGTAGGTACTTTGTAATGATTTTCTTTTATGAATTTTACTCAAAGTAATACAAAGACACAAATTTTTATATATATATATTTAATAGTTTATATTTTAGAAAAATAATAATTACATAAAAGATACTTTTATGTACTCGTAAGTGCATCAATATTCTGCAAATGACAATATTTTTTGTGGTGCATTACAATGACCAACGGTAGAGAAATCTGGTGAAAAGGTTTTGTTTTCCTCCGACAACGTAGGCTGAGATTGGATTTTTTCTAATTCGGATAATTACATAGTTTGTTCAGAGGTTCCAGCTTGAGAAAAGTCGAGCTTGTCTGAAGCAGTAACTAAATCTGAAGAACGGATTTCCACTAATTCGGAAGTTAGATTCGACCTTTTTGGGGGTCCAGCTTCAGTCAGTAGTTTGTGTTGACATTTTTGCTAACTAATGGTTGTCTCAGTGGCATAGTTTTGGTCTGGGTCAATTAACTCAGGCAATATATGTTCCATGTAAAATTTTGTTAATTTACCAACCATTTTATATTTCCAAACGTCATCATCGCGCAAGATTTTTTCTGCAGTTAACTTTTGGTTATCAGCCGACCACACTGTGAAAAGAAATATTTTTCTATTGGTTATATGAAGTTCACCAAGAATCGGTTTTGATAATGACCATTGTGTTGTCTCGTATGTTCAAAAATTAACAATAAATTTCTGCGAAGTTCTAACCATTCGCTACTATCTCTTTGTAAGATAGTAGCTCTTTCGATCTGTGATCGTTCAGTCTCAGTCTTTTCCAAATTTTTTAGAAAACAACGTTTCGCCATCCCATACACATCTTCTGCCATATCAGGCTTTTGACAGGTGTCTGTTCCATAATTTAAGTCTTCGATTACAGTCAGTGACGGTTTTTTGGAAAAACGTAGCTTAAAACGTACTTTACAATTTTGTCGCAACTTATTTTTACAAATTCTTTTATCTTCAAAAGATTTTGTTTTTGTTTTAGGGCTTTGGCCTTAAAGCGATTTTTGTACATTATACAACGGTCTTTTTGCATTGTATGCCATTACAGCAGTCGCACACCTGAATTGATATGTTCGTCGTTGTATTAAATTTGTTCGTTTGCCCCCCCACAAATTTTGCAATTATGCTATTGAATGGCTTTACATCATTACTGTCGCAATCATTAATTAGACTACGTGAATGTGTAGCGATTATACCCACAATATGTTGGATGTTAGCCCAGAATGTTGAGGTTTTTACTTTTGCAACAAGATTTTCACTTTTTTTCTCACTGCTGCAATAGTACTCTTGACATTCGTCGTGAAAACCAAATGAATGGTTATAGAAATATCAGTATATAACTTATTGATTCGTACTCCTAGTTCATCCTCATCAAAGGGCAATGGCAAATGACCAAGGTAACTTAGGCCCACATATGCACACATATAAAAGTATGTTTAGATAACAGTGGGTAATATCAGTATTTGATTGATAAAAGAAAAAATTGAAAAGAACTTGGTGTTTTTAAGTAATAATTTTTTTTCATAAAATTAAAAAGTGGTTAAATGAATGGTAATGGTTTATTGACGAACAATAACTGACTTATATATATATATATAAATAATAACAAAAATATAAAATATATATAAATATATATAAAATCAGGGGGGTGTCACTCCGCACTTTAGGTATAGTCGGCCGCTCGACTGCCCTCGCAGTCGCAGGCCATTCCGGTGGGTTGCCCCTTACGCACGATACGCGTCACGTTCTTCGCCACGTCGCTCTCGCGCATTATTGGTTATTTTTATACTTTTCAATACCCACAATGGCTTCTAGTGACAAACCTCGATCTTCTAATTCATGTAAAAGATAAGTATACATTATAAGTGGTCGGATGGTGTTAACCATGAGCTTTGTTACTTACTTGGGTACTAAGAAACATTTTGCAGTGCAAATGTTTTATGGAAGGAAATTAATACTCACTTATATTGTAAATTTTTTTATAGGCCTTAGTTATCGAAGTATTTTCTAAAGTAGAAGCTGATCTGGAAAAAAACAATAAATAAATCATCATTATCATCCTAGCGAGATACATCCGGTTGCATCCAAGGAGTTAAGGGTCCGTTTTTCTCCTACTTAATTGGCTAAAATTGGCTTTTAAGAGAGCGAATGCCGTTTGACCTCCCAACTCCGAGAGGGCGACGTCCAAACGGAAAATATAAAACCGAGACGGTGCCCGCAACAGCGCGGGCTGGCACCGGGAGGGGTCCAGAAGGAGATAACACCCTGGCCCCCTCCCTAAACACAGGCGCAGAGAGGTCACACCGTGTGGTTTTAGTCGGTTCGAGTACGACACACCACCCCGCCGTAAGCCCCAGGCGGGGTGACGGTCCGCGGGGATTTCCACACGTTAAAAAAAAAGGCCCTAGAGGTCTAATTAGGGCCTTATATAAAAAAAAGTAACAAATTAATATTTGATTGACTTTATTTACTTAATTCACGTCTATTCATTCTTTGTAGTACGAAAATCTTGAGGGTTAATTTACTTTTTTTTTTTTAAATAGACCTTCATTGTTGTTTAAAATTGTTTACCTTAGGACCAACGTCCTAAGGTAAACAACTACAATAAACTTACAAAGTTGATAAGTGATTTCCGCTTAGCGAATCGTCTGGATTGCATTCATCACCTTGTGTTGTTACGAACTAAAGCGGCTCTGAAATACAAAATCTATATATATAAAACAAAGTCGGGTTAATGATAAGCAAAACGATAAGCGCTCAAAACTCGAGAACAGCTCGACTAATTTGGCTGAATCTTTTTTTGTTGTTTATAATAAATTATTATCAGAAGAGGGCTCATAAGGAAAGAAAAAATAAGAAAATTGTGCAGAAAAACATCGGCAATAACGCATGCGGAGCCGCGGGTAAAAGCTAGTTACAAATAAAATTGTACGGTAAAATATAAGTTTATTAATATACTGGCATCAACATGCGAGTGGTCAAAAACATCGATTTGTTTTGCATATACTACCCACACGCCGACATCCAGCGCATCTACATTGTAGATGTGAGATCATTACTACTCATCAATCAACCACAAATATAAGAAAAGTAAAGTAATAGGCCTTCGACAATTAGTCATGAGTTGAATTTTTAACTTCTATAATTCTCTTTTAAAGCGTTTTGTTTTATATTTTTTATTTGCAATGATTGACGAAGTATTTTCTTGAACCGGAGCACAGAAGCACAGTCTTCTCGTCTCAACAGAGCGACCGCGACTGATTGATGAAACAAAACATCCCCGTTACCTCGGGTCAAGTGCGATAGAAAGGGAGCGTTCTGCACGGAATAAGAATGTAGTAAGCGCCGAATCAATTTTATTGTAATTACTCGTAAATTGTACATTATTTTTTTAAAACACTAATACAGTCCCTTGGTAATATATTTATATACAATGTATTAAAATATTGACTCAGTAATATACATATTTATGATAATAAATTGATTTTAGTGGAAATTTAGACGTAACTTTGTGATTATTTTCTATCGATAAAATATTATAATTTTATGTTTTCACTCAGTCCATCCCCTTTCAAATATAATGTAATATATATATATATAAAAAACAGATCATTTGTGGCTTACTTTCGAGTGAAAAAATCAAATCTAAGATTGGCAATTTATCTTTATACCCCCTCTTAATATTAAATTGCTAAGTGCTAATAAATACTTAATATTACATTGAGTCAAGAACCAAGTTTTATTTTGACTTACATGGCGCTGAGGACTATTTTTGAACATCAAAACAAGTAAGAATCAATTTTACATGTGCTACGCACCACGTGTTAACTTCATTTGTTTTATTGCAAACGCTGCAAAATGGACTTGCTCAGACCACCTAACCCATTGGTATTGCGTGGGAATAATCTCAGAGTTTAGAAGACTGGAAACAAAAATTCCACTTATATTACATAGCTAGTGGTGCTGATTCGAAGCTTAATGACAAACAAAAGAAGGCCCTCCTTCTTCACTGTATTGGTGATGACGCGCTTAAAGTTTACAACACGTTTGCTGACAAAGAAAGTCTTAATTTCGACAAAATTTTACAGAGAATCGAAGAACATTGCTGTCCACCTTCGAACATTACATATAATCGTTATGTATTTTTCTCTAGAAAAATAATCTTGGCGAGACTTATGAAGAGTATGTCACTGAGCTGAAGAAATTGAGTTCAGATTGTGAATTTGGGAAACTCACAGACAGTCTTATCAGAGACCAACTCATTATAGGTATGAGGGACGTCAATATGAAGGAAAGATTACTTAGAATATCAGACTTGACATTAGAACAAGGTCTAAACATGTGTAAAACTACAGAAATTGCTCAGCAACAGATAAAAAGACTATACCATCAAGAACAACAAGTTTTGGCTATCAGAAGTCAAAATTACAGCAAAAAAGTCTATTCGAATAGAGAAGAGAGTGCTAAAAAAGGCTTCAATAATAAATGTGGCAGATGTGGATCCTTGCATGATTTAGGAAAATGCCCACCTTTCAATAGGAAATGCATGAAATGTTCTAAATTTGGCCACTATGCTAGTCAATGCAAAACGCCTGGAAATAAAGTTTCAGTTGTCACCGAAGAAGACTTAAATGATAAAATTTTATACATTGACTCTGTGGTAGGTGCAGCTAATGAGTGGTTAATGAATTTCAAATTGAATAAAATAAGCACTTTATTTAAAATTGATACTGGTGCACAGTGCAATTTAATTAACAAGTCAATTTTTATGAAATTAAATTGTAAATTGATTCAAACTAAAGTGAACCTTAAAAATTGTGATGGCTCTAATATCAAAGTCATAGGCTAAGTCATTTGTAAGCTGTATTATAATAATATTGACTATGAAGAAGATTTTTATGTAATAGATTGTAATTTTTGTTGCATTCTTGGTTATAATACTATTGTGAGGTTAGGTTTGATTAAATATGTAAATACAGTGAAAAATTCATCAACTGAAAGTTTGGTACAACAATATGATAGCTTATTCAAGGGTTTAGGCATGTTAAATTATGAATATAATATTTAACTTTGTGATAATTATGTTCCAGTTACAGAAAGACCAAGAAGTATAGAATTTAATTTAGAGAGTAAACTTAAAGAAGAATTAGACAAATTGGTTGAAGCTGATGTTATAGAAAAAGTTGGTGGACCAACAGAATGGGTTAGTTCCATGGTAATAGTTAAAAAACCCGATAATTCTATTAGGATATGCTTAGATCCTCAAAATCTTAACAAATACATAATTAGAGAAAGATGTGTTATTCCTACTTTCAATAAACTCGTAGCCCGTATGCCTAATGCTAAATATTTTTCTGTACTTGATGCTTCTAAAGGTTTTTAGATGATTAGGTTATCTAAGAGTTCACAATTATTAACAACATTCAATGCTGGACGGTTTGGTCGTTACTGTTACTTTTTGGTCTTAATTCTGCTCCGGAAGTATTTAGTAATTGTTTTTCAGGTATATTTAATAATATTAAGGGTGTTGAATTTTATATCGATGAAATTATTGTTTGGGGACAATCAATTGAGGAACATGACTCACGGCTAAAAGAAGTTTTAGAAAGAGCAAAACTAGCTAATGTTAAATTTATTAGAAACAAATGTAAGTTTGGAGTCAAAGAGGTAAAATATGTGGGAAACCTGATCCTGAAAAGGTAAGGGCAATATTAGATATGAAACAACCAACTAATAAAAAGGAGTTGCAAACCTTTTTAGGAATAATTACTTATGTTTCTAAATTTATTATAAATTTGACTGAGATTACTAATTCTTTGAGGGAAATTTTAAAGAAAGATTCTATTTTCCTGTGGAGTGATAGTCAAAAATCAGATTTTTTAAAATTAAAACAAATACTTACATCAAAACCTGTATTAAAATTTTATAATATAAATTCTCCTATTACTTTATCTGTTGATAGCAGTAGTACTGGTTTAGGTGCTGTACTTTTACAAAATAATGGTCCTGTTGCTTATGCATCTAAAACTTTAACTGAGTGTCAGAAGACTTGGGCTCAAATTGAAAAAGAAATGCTGGCAATTGTATATGCTTGTGAGAAATTTCATCAATATATTTATGGTAGACATGTTGTTGTAGAAAGTGATCATAAACCACTAGAATTATACTTAAGAAATCTATGAATGAGACACCCTTAAGATTACAAAGATTAAGACAAAAATACAAGGATATGATTTAGAAATAAAATATAAACCTGGAAAAGAACTTCTTGTCGCAGATGCATTATCAAGATCTTGTGTTTCAGACTCAATTTGTAATAAGGAAATTGATGAGAGAATTGAAATGCATGTTTGTATGATTAAGAATAGTTTGAATATAAGTGAAAATATGTTTGATTTACTTAAAAAAGAGACAAGCAAAGATCCTGATTTATCATTGTTGTTATTTACAAAAATCATGGCCTGATATAAAAACATTCCATATAGTTTAAGGTATTTCTTTTCAATTAAAAGTGAATTGTTTGTTATTGACAACTTAATTTTTAAGAATACAGCTGTTGTAGTTCCAAAATCATTACAGAAATACATTTTAAATTGTGCTCGTTATAATCATTGTGGTGTAGATAAATGTAAGAATAGACTCAGAGGTTTAGTGTTTTGGCCTTTTATGAATAAAGACATTGAAGATTTAATCACAAATTGTAATATTTGTTTGAAGTATCAAAGCAAACATTCTTATGAACCTTTGTTACTGAGAGATAAACCATCCAAACCTTGGCAGATTATAGGTGCTGATATGTTTTTCTTTAACAATAAAATATACTTATTGATTGTGGACTATTTTAGTAAATATGTTGAGGTTAATGAACTTGCTAATCAAACTGCTGATGAGCATATAAAAGCTTTTAAAATTGTATTTTCTAGATGGGGAATTCCTGAAATGTTATATACTGATGATGGTTCACAATATAGTAGCTATAAGTTCAAAGAATTTTGTAGATTATGGGATTTTAAACATGTTTCTTGTTCACCATATTATCAAAGATCTAATGGAATGGCTGAGAGACATATTCAAACGATTAAAAAGATGTTTAAAAAGTTTTTAGAGAGTAATAATGATATTTACTTAGCTTTACTAGAGTATATAAATACGCCAATAGATTCTAATATTAATCTTTCTAGTAACGAGATGTTAATTGGAAGACAAGTTTGTTCCAAATTACCGATTAAAGAAGGGAGAAATGATAAAATAGATTATAAGGCTATATAAAACTGGAATAAGAATAATAGTTTTAAATATAAATATCATCATGATAACAAGATTGCTGGCAAAATATTAAAATTCAGTGTTAACCAGAATGTTTATATTAGGGATAAAAATAATAAGTTGATTCCTGGGGTAATAATTAGCTTAAGTGAGAAACCCAGATGTTATAGAATAAAACTAAGTAATGGTGAAATAGTAACTAGAAACAGATTTAATGTTTATAAAGGTAGTATTAATGTATCAAATAACTATTCCAATATTGATAGTGATGATTGTATGTTTGAAAAAAATAGTAAGAAAGTAAGTTTTGCACAACCCATTGTAAATATTAGGCCGGCAGAAAGTAATCAAATAAGGACTAAAAGTGGTCGTTTAGTTAAAAAGCCAGATCGTCTCATTGAGAGCATGTAATTTAGTTATGTATTAGTTTTTCTATAACATTTGAGTGTATGTGGTAAAAAAGGGAGATGTAATATATTAATTTATGTTTGTCTGTGGAGCAGCGGTTCATGATTGATCTATGGCCGCTCTCGTCTCGGGTGATGGTAACATGGCGGCGCGCAGGATTTTTGTGCTTCTCTAATTTAATATTAAATTGCTAAGTGCTAATAAATACTAAATATTACATTGAGTCAAGAACCAAGTTTTATTTTGACTTACACCCATCAACATATGCACACACACACCCATAACTTTTATTTATTGCTTTGGTTTTTTTTTATGTTTTTTTATTTAAATCTATTAGGCGCCCTGGGCTCATGTTTTCTACCGCTAGTCTCGCTGGTGTGTGACCTACCTAACAAGTTTAGAGGTTACAACCGTCATACGTAGGCACCTGTTTTCGGTGGCTTGGAGCCGCTCTCTGGCTGTCTCCGATGTTAAATTGTACCAGGCCGGCCCCGAGAAGATGAGGCGCGACCTGATATAGGTCTTGTACAATCCGAGCTTGGCTCGGATTGGTAAGTTGGAGGACAGCAGGGGGCGCAGTTTGGCTCTCGCCAGCTGTGCCTTGCAGATGACGGTCTCGACGTGTTGTGCCATGGACAGGGATCTGTCGATGGTTACTCCCAGGTACCTGACGGTCGGTGACCATGGGATCTCCTCACCAAGGAGACGTAGCTTGGGTGGAAGGTGTGACCCACCGGTGAGCAGAGCCTGGGTTTTGCCCACGTTGCACCTGAGCCTCCATTTCTCGAGCCAGCTCGGGAGGGCTCCGAGTATGGGGCCCAATTTGCGCGCGGCGTGGTTGGCGTGCTTAGAGCTGGCCAGGTAAGCAGCGTCGTCGGCGAAGAGCGCCAACTTGACGTCTCCAACTACCAGGATATCATCCATGTAGTGGGCGTACTGAGGGACGCCGGCCCGGATGATCTTCTGCTCGGACGTGGCGTCTTCGATAGCCACGTGGAAGGTCCTGTTGTTGAGATATGAAGCGATGACCCTGATAATACCGGGTGGTAGCGGGGACAACGACAGTTTGTGGATGAGTCCCTCATGCCACACCCTGTCGAAGGCCTTCTCCATATCCAGCATTAGGGCCACCGTGTGACCGCCTCTGTTGAGCCACGTGGCCATCTCGTCCAAGACGCGAGTCAGTTGGAGTGTGGTGCTGTGCTCCTTGCGGAACCCGAATTGTTCTGGCCTAGATGTTAAGTGGCGGTGAATTCGGGTCAGCAACAGGCGCTCAAACACCTTCGACAGCGTCGCGAGCAGTGTGATGGGCCGGTAGGCCTTCGAAGGTCTTTCCCGGGCTTCGGGAGCACTATGACCCGGCCTCGCTTCCAGATGTTCGGGAAGTGGCCGGATCTTATGATGCCGTTAAATAGCAGCAGGTTGCAGCTATTGTGGTCTTCACAGGAAGTCGGCGCAGCGAGGAGTTTGGGATGCCGTCCTCCCCGGGGGCTTTGCGGGGGTTCGTTCCCCTCATGGCAGTGGCAACCTCCTTCGGCGTGATGAGTAGTTCACTCCCAGGCTGGGTGTTGTGATGTGATTCAAGGTAGCTTTGGACAGCTACCTCTACCTCTCAGCATAACGTCGACCTGCTGCTCCCGGAGAAAGAGGCGCAAGAGACCTATCTTGCCCTTTAAAGACTCCGCATTCCAATGGACAACCCTGAGTGGCTTATCCATTGGAAGGGAGTTCGGTCAGCAGTCCTTTGGTGTTGATCTCACCGTCCTTCAGACGCTGCGCAAACAGCATGAGAAGGGCGACGAGCTGCTCCCTCTCCGCATCCCTCGGCTCCTTGCCGACGGTTGGTGCTGGCGGTGGTTGCTTCAGGTGCCGTCTTCTTCCTCCTGCGAGACCCAGTTTTTCCTGGTTTCGCCTGTGCCATTAGAGAGGTTGGTGCGGAGTCACCCTTGCAATTAGCGCAGGTGGCCGGTTGGTCCTTTGGGCGCTGGCACTCGTGCGCCGCGTGTTCACCTCCACAGCGAACGCAGGCGAGGGGTCGATGGCAGTTAAGGGAGCTACGGCGGAAGCCTTGGCAGCGATGACACTGCGAAGGCCCCTTCTTCCCCCTCCATGCCTCGATCACCACTCCCGGCATCTGTAGTACCTCGCCTTATGTATGCCTTCGTGGCGGCAGGTGTCTTCTCCACTTCCGCGAAGAAGATACACCCGGGTCTCCCTGTGCGGGCCCGGATGTGTTTGGCGTACCTGATCGGTATGCCTTTGTCGGTCAGGTCCTCTACGATCTCCTCCGCGCGGGTGTCAGCGGGCAGCCCTGTAATCGCCATCTTCATTGGCCTCAGGTGTTGCGGGGCGATGGCGTAGTAGGGCGCCTTGTCTTGTCTAAGGCCATACAGATGAGCTTGGATGGCCCTGAATTCGTCGTCGCTCTTGGGGGTGAATCGGAACCCCCTACCGAACGGCCTTCCGTTGGGCGGATGGCCGATCTTGGCAGCCAGCTCCTTGAAGTGGGCCGTCCAGTTGTCTAGACGGTCGGCGCGGGCGCCGAGGTAGGCGCAGGGTCCGGTGTGGATACCAAAGTCAGCGCGGGGCCCGGACAGGGCGCCGATGCCGGCGCAGCAACCATCGGAGGAGTCGGCGCGGGGCGTATTGAAGTCGCCGAAGACGGCGCTGGGCGCTCGACCCTTTGTTGGCGTTGGGGCATCGGTGGGAGCGATTTGAAAGACGAATCCTCCCGCAAAGTGCCGTCATCGGCACGGCGAGGTGTGGAGTGACCGAGTGGCGGGACTTCCGTCGAAGTATCTCGTGTTTCCTCGAGGTCGGCTCGCTTCTTCGGTCGGTCTTCGGCCGAGTCGTCGTCTCGGGCTCTCTTGGCCTGCGGGGTGTCTAGCAGGTCTTTGGCCAGCATCTCGGCTTCGAGATGGTATTCCACGGCGTGGAGGACTCTTAGGTCCTCCTCGGCGACGCTCTCCCTACCGCGTTCGCCGAGATGTACTTCCATCACCCGGAAGTAGGCCCCGACCAAGCGCTGCAGTCCCCGAGACAGTACTCCCTTTTCGCAAAGGGAGTTGTAGACACGAAGGTCATCTTCGTATCTAAGTCGCTGGTCCTGCGGCTCCACGTTGTGCGCGGACCCCTCCTCGACGGGTGATGACATTGTTGATGTGGCAGCGTCTCGCGGCGCCCAGACGGCGATGATTTTGGGACGATCGCCATTGATTTTAGTGGATTAGTCTCACCACGGTCAAGTGGTAGGTGTAAAAAACGTGTAGCCGGTCAAGGCGCATACATAAAGTACCACGGGTTTTAAAGCTTGGTAAAAAGCTTAAAAATGGAGTTCCTCAATCAAGCCGGGTCGACAAACGGAATATAAGAAGATGCGGGAGGATGGACTGCATGGGTTTTCAAGGTCAAGGTGCTGCTGAGGGCGGCTGGTCTCTTCGGGATTGTAGACGGTACTGAGCCGTGTCCAGAAGCAAAAGATGACTTGGTCAAGTGGCACACCAGAGACGCCAAAGCACAAGGAGCCATAGTGTTGCGAATTTCTGACAAAATCTTACCTCAGATAGCGTGCTGTCAAACTGCAAAAGAAATATGGGACAAACTGCACACTATCTATGATTACAAAGGGGAGCTGTCACTACATATTCTTCAACAAAAATTCTTCGCTCTCAAGTGTGATGATAAGGAAACTATGTCTCAATTCTTAGGACGGGTGGAGACCATAACCAGCAAGCTAAAAAGTCAGGGGGCTGCCGTAAGTGAGTCCATGGTGGTAACAAAAATAACATCATCTCTTCCTACACAGTATCGCCACTTCATCTCCGCTTGGGAATCGGTAGCAACGGAGAAGAGAACCCTCGACAAGTTGACTGCCCGATTGTTGGTGGAGGAGCTGCGGTCCAATGCGAACAGTGAAGAAGTTACAGCATTAGCCGCTACATCTACTAATTTCAAAAGAAAATGTTTTAGATGCGGTAAGTTAGGACACTATAAAAAAGACTGTAGGTTTAATAATAAGTTCAAGAAAGCTTGTTCCTTTTGTAAAAAGACAAACCATGAACCTATAAATTGTTGGTTCAAAAACAAAAATGACAACACTAGAAATGTAACACAAAGACAAGAAAGTGCCTTTTCAGTATTAGTTTCTTGTGCGCTTAACAGTAGTTCATGTAGCAATGACTGGATTATGGACAGTGGTGCATCTGAGCACATGTGTCATAGTGTTGGTATGTACTCAGAATACAATAAATTAATTTCACCCAGAGATATAGTGTTAGGAGACGGTAAAGTCATACAAGCTATAGGGGTTGGCACTGTCTTATTAGAAGTCTTTAACGGCCAAGAATGGTTAAGTAGTACTTTAAGTAATGTATTGCATGTTCCCAACTTAGAGGTGAATTTGTTCTAAGCTAGCGCAGCCACAAATAAAGGATATAGCATAATAATTAATAAAGAAAGTTGCATTATTAAAAAGAACAATCAAAATAATGTATGTGCTATAGGTTACAGGCAAAATAATTTGTTTGTCATGAAGTTTAAAATAAATAATATTCAAGAAAATGCACATATTGGTTGTTCCGTAGACAGTATACATGAGTGGCACTTAAAAATGTGTCATCAGGACATTGAACAGGTAAAATGTATTCTTAAAAGAAGTGAAGTTTATTGTAATTTAAACAGTGGTAAAAACATTACTTGTGAGTCATGTCTTAAAGGCAAATTGCATAAACAACCTTTTCCTTTGAGTCAGATTACTGCTAAAAGATCAGGTCAATTAATTCATATGGACTTGTGTGGTCCCATGGAAACTACATCCATAGGGGGTTCAAAATATTATTTGCTTTTAAAGGAAGACTTTACTAAATTTAAAACTGTGTATTTTCTTAAGGCAAAGTCAGAAACAGTAAGTAAAGTTAAACAATTCTTGAATTATGTGATAAAACATTTACAATTTAAAGTAGATTTTTTGAGATCTGATTGTGGGTTAGAATTTATGAATAATGAATTAAAAACATATCTAGACAACTTAGGTATCATTCATCAGTCTAGTGTGCCTTATACCCCAGAACAAAATGGACGTATTGAACGTGAGATTCGTACAGTTACTGAAGCAGCTAGGACTATTTTATTGTCAAGTGGCTTAGACAAATCATTATGGGCTGAAGCTGTTAATACAGCGGTATATGTGTTAAATAGAACTGGTAAAAGTCGAGTAAAAAATATCACACCCTATGAGTTATGGTTTAAGGAGAATATTTTTGATATTAATAATTTAAAAACTTTTGGTAGGTAGTAAAGTAGCTGTTCATATTCCAGATCAGAAACGTATTAAATGGGATGGTAAGGCAGAGTTTGGTTATTTTGTTGGATATGGTGATTCAACAAAAGGTTACAGGATTTATTTTTTTGTGATGTATTAATTAAAAGAGAAGTCACTTTTATTAAAGGTTATTATAATGAACAGTTGGTAAATAACAATTTCAATTATAATCAGGAACAGTCACTAGAACCTTATCTTGAGGATAAAAGTGAGGATGGTTTTTCAGAAAACAGCTGTCATGAAGAATGTGAAACATATTCTTCACCAGCTGTTAATCTTGAAGAAAGCCAATGTCAATCTGAGGATAATAGTTTAAAACCTGAAACATTACAGCAAAATAGTAATGTTCAAATTGAAAGTCCACAAGCAGAGTCTGACATATCTAATTCTGAACCTAAAGTTATTCGAACTCGGTCAGGTAGGGAAGTAAAGAAACCTGGCTGGCTGTCTGGCTCTGACACAATTTTTCTTGCTCTTAATAAACAACCTTTATCTTTAGATGAGGCAATGAATTCAGAGCAGAAAGAGGAGTGGAAGACACCAATTAAAGTTGATGACATTTTAATGTTTTGCAACCAGGTTGATAACTTAAATAAATTTAAAAGTCTGTTGTGTAAAAAATTTAAAATGAAGGAATTGAACTAGCACAGATTTATGTGTCTCTGTTAGTTTTTTATAGATATGAACATTGTGCAAGCTCAATGCTATTTAAATGTTTGAAACGTGTACTACGTTATTTTAAGGGAACTTTAGATTATTCCTTAGTTTACAAAAACAAAGATACTGATTTAGTATTACAAGGTTATGTCGATTCAGACTGGTGTGGTGATGTTGAGGATAGGAAGTCAACATCAGGTTTTCTTTTCAAAGTGTTTAATAATCCAGTAGTATGGTGTTCTAAAAAGCAGTTAAATGTATCTTTATCTTCGACAGAATCTGAATATATTGCATTAAGTATGGCCATTACAGAGGCTTGTTGGCTGAAATATTTGTTGAATGACTGACGTTGCCAGTAGTGAAGTGATAATCTATGAAGATAATCAGTCTGTGATAAAATTGGCTTTCAACAATGAAAATAACAAAAGACTGAAGCATTTAGATATTATATTATATCATTTCATTATTGACAAAATAAAAGAAAAATGTATAACGCTTAGGTATATTAAAAGTGAGGATAATTTGGCTGATTTGTTAACTAAGCCTTTGGGCAAATGTCTCTTTGAGAAGTTCATTAAGTCACTGTTTTTATAATTCAGAAGGATTTTGTTTTCTCTTGTTTAGTTGTGGCTATTCTTGGTATTGTGTAACTAGAAAATGTGTTCCTAGACGTTAAAAGTAAATAAGATTATAAGTTCTTAATGCCCGGTTTACATTATTCCAGTCCAGCGATCTAGTCCAGTACTGGATTGCTTACTGGAAAAATGTAAACCGGCACTGGAATGAACTGAATCCAGTAAGCATTCCAGTCCAGTAACTGGTTTCGCGGTCTACTTTTGAATCTAGTGCGACCAATCCAGTGCAACTGGAATAATGTAGACGGCCAATCCAGTGCCTGACGAAGTACACACGTGTTGGTTGTTTTTGCGGACTTTTTTGCAAAGAAAAAGGATTTATCAATGGTGAAGAAGTTATCTGAAGACGAAACTGTAAAGTTTGTCACTATATATGAGAAAATCCGTGTTTATGGGATATAACATCAGAACATTATAAAAACAAACCTATGCGCCAAACTGCTTTGCAAAATCTGTGCATTGGTATGGAAATTGAAGGATTCACACCGGAAGATGTGAAAAACAAAATAAAAAGCATTCGTTCGACATACTACCTTGAACTCGACAAGATTAAGAAATCATCCACATCTGGTGCTAGTGGCAATGTTTACCAACCCAAAGTGAAATGGTTCGCCGAATTCAATTCATTTATTAAAAATGTGATGGTGAAGCGTAAAACACAGGTATTTATTTTAAGATTTTTGTTTATTTTTATTTTAGTAGCATATTATTTGTTAATACACAAAAATTTATCAATGTATCATATGATTTTGCCATGTTACTTTTCCTTCGTTCACAAAATAATTAGATTATTGAGTTCTTTTTTCCCTGGCATGTGTTGCTGAGTTGTTACTGCCCTGCTGTATGATACTATCTAAAGAGGTTATTTCGGATCTCCATGTTCCATTAATCAAATGATGGTCGTTGTGATCGTCATGGTCTACACAAGAAGTAGTCATATAATTGCTTGACTTTTTTCTCAACCAATTGTGTAGAGAGCAAGCTGCATACACAATGTGATCCACAGTATGTAACTTACTTGAAATAGCTTTTTCGAAAATTCTAAATCGACTTACTAATATTCCAAAAGCGTTTTCTACAATGCGTCTAGCACGGGACAGCCTGTAATTATATATTTTTTGTTCAAAAGTTAAATTAGCTCCAGGATATGGTTTCATTAAGTATGTTTTTAGTGGAAATGCTGCATCAGCCACAATCACTCCATCTTCTGGAATAAAACTGCCATTTTCTAATTCAGTAAAAATGGAACAGTTTTTGAAAATACCACCATCCGAAGCGCTTCCATTTGCGCCCACATTGATATACGTAAAACAGTAATCATGGTCAACAAGAGCCATCAATACTATGCTGTTTTCTTTTTTATGATTAAAGTTCGTACTTCATATTCATAGGAGCCAGTAATTTTTATGTGTTTTCCGTCTAACGCTCCGTAGCACAAAGGAAAGTTCCACTTATTCCGAAAGCCTTCCTCGACTTGTTTCCATTGTTCCGCAGTGGGTATCTGCAAAAAGAAAGTAAAAATATTTTATTTTCAGGAAAATACTGATGATGCTCAAAATAAAGAAAATACTGACAATACTCAACCTAGTGACCAATGTGGGACCAATCCAACCCTACCCATACAAACCCAGAAGTAAGTCTATCAGAACCGCGAAAGAAAAGAAGTAAAATTTCACAGCTGTCTACAATAGTCAGTAGCATGAAAGATATGCAATACGATTTATCCAAATCAGAAACAGTGGAAGATGAATTTGACATCTTCGGGAAACACATTGCGAAGCAATTAAGAACCCTTTCTACAGAACAGGCTATCCTAGGCCAAGAAGAAATACAGAGTGTGATAACAAGATGTCGACTACACGATTTGAATAGTCCTATAAAACCGAATAGACCAAATTACAATTATGCGTCAAGACCAAGCACGAGTAGTAGTACTTATATGCCATTGAATAGTCCAGCGTCTGTAGATACACAAACCACCGAGGACTCGTTAAATGTAGTAAGCGATGACCCAGAATACATTAATATAATCATGAATGCTTTCAATAATGCTTAATTTGTCATAGATATGATACTTAATAAAAAAAATATTACCTTGATGTGGTCTTTTAATGCCCTTTTAATTTCTTGACAGACTTCTGGTATAATTTTTGAAATAGTTGGTTTTGGCAATCGAAACATACGACTGAGGCTTCTGTAACTATCTCCAGTACTTAAAAAAGAAAGAGTGACTTCTAATTTTAATTTTGCGGGTATAGCATCTCTGAACAACGTATTCTTACGCTGGATATTAATCGAAACTAATGATAACAGTTCTTCAAAGTTTTCTGCTGTCATTCTCAGTGCCAGTCTATATTCATTGGGATCTTCTATCTTCAGTTGTTCCAAAAGTATTGCTGACCCTCCTTTTTGATCTCTTTCGCTGATCCAATTTCTCACCCAAATCCGTTCCTTTTTTTTTAGTTCCTTATCTCATTAATAACTTCTTGTAGCAAGAGTGATTGAGCACGTTTGAAACATTTTCGAAACTGATCTCTTCTTGAAATCATTGTCACTATAGTGTTCACACTTCAACGGCTTCTAAATAACTGGAATAATGTAGACGTTACAGATCCAGTCCAGCACTGGACTGGAATCTCGCTAGATCACTGGACTGGAATAATGTAAACCGGGCAATAGGATTAAATGTTAGTGGTTTGCATATACTGGTTTGCTGCTGAATTACATATATATTGTTAGAGGTAATTGAATTTTTTTGTTTCTTGATAAGAAGTGTTAGATTATAAACAAATATTTGTTGAGGGGGGGTGTTAAAATATTAGAACACCAAACATTTGTTTTTGACATAAGCTGTCACTGTAAAGAAACGTCATATAATCGTCATATAATATGTCGGTCGTCATATAATCGTCATATAATATGTCCGTCGTCATATAATCGTCATAAAATATGTCCTATAGAACGTCATATAATATGTCCTTAAAAATACATATGCTGGACACTCATCTGAATTTCTTTCCGGCAAATTTGGGTGCTGTGAGTGACGAACAAGGCGAGAGGTTGAGTATAACAATAAAATCCAAAATGAAATGAAGTAAAACGGAAAAGAACGACATTTTTCTTCCTAATTTAAATAGAAGAAGTATTGAAAGACCCGGTACTTCAACTACATGTAGTTGCAGCAGAGTTCAAATCTTTTATAGTACATGTACTATAAAAGATTTGAACTCTGCGGTACAGAAATAGCCGCTTATTTCAGAATCAGCTTTTGCAGGCGGTTTCTTCAAAAGCTGATTGTGATAATGTTCAAATTTTTAATAAACGGACATTAAAGACGGCATCATCAATAAGTACAACTGAAGCTGTGATGCGCTGATCTACACCTCCATGTGTGAAAAGGGAGTATTGTCGCGGGGACTGCAGCGCTGGGTCGGGGCCTACTTCCAGGTGATGGAAGTCCACATCGGCGAACGCAACAGGGAGGACATCGCCGAGAAAGACCTGAAAATCCTCCATGCTGTGGAACATCAACTAGACGCCGAGATGCTGGCCAAAGATCTGCCAGAGACCCCAAAGGCCAAGAGGACCCGAGAGGACGACTCGGCCGAAGACCTGCCGAAAAAGAGAGCCGACCTCGAGGCCACACCAACACCTGATGCCTCGACGGAGGGCCCGCCAATCGGTCACTCCACTCCCCACCGCGGCGACGAGGGCACCTTGCGGGAGGATTCGTCCTCCTACAAATCGCTCCCGCCGATGCCCCAACGCCTACAAAGGGCCGAGCGTCCGGCGCCTTCATTACGCAACGCACCGACTCCAACACCTCCGGTGGCTGCCGCACTGGCCTCGGTGCCCTGTCCGGGCCCCGCACCGGCTCCGATACCTACACCAGACCCTGCACCTGCCTCGGCGCCCGCGCCGCGTGCCGCGCCGCGTGCTGCGCCGTCCTCGGTGCTCCCGCCACATCCGGCTTCCGCGCCTCAACCGCGGAGTATGGCAGCCGTCCTGGCTGCCCCTCCGCCAACCAAAACCCCTCCACCATCGGCAGCCACACAACCAGCCGCAACCCAGGATCCACAAACCCGGAAGCAGCCTATCATTGTGGTGGAAGATTATTGCTAGATACGGCTTCAATTAAAACAAGTCCTGTGATATCTTAAAAACTGAAAAAAAAATAAGCTGATCAACATCGTTTCTTGCCACTTAGTATTTTTCAATTAATATGATAAACAACGAAGTAAACAGCCGTTCTTGTCTTGTCTATTCTGAGAGTAAAAAATACAACAGAACAGTATATTGCGTACCTTATTGGGCATTCGGTCCAGTGCAGCATAAGACTAGGTTCGGATTCGAATTGATCAATGACTGGAGAAATGCAGAACAGCGAGTAGCTTAGCATGAAAACACTGAGCGTCATAAATTTAGTGCGCTTAGTTTAAAAACTAAAAGTGACATTCATCACTTTACTGTAGGGCCAAATTGATGAAGAAATCGCTTATTGGAAAAATGTTCTGAAGAGAGTTGTTGTCTTAGTGAAGCGACTGTGTCCGGCTTCAGAGGAATAAATGATAAGTTCGGAGCTCCGCATAACGGCAATTATTATATGATTTTGGAATTGTTAGCGGTATTGGATCCTTATTTGGCAAGTCATATTAAACGATTGGGTAATCAAGGATCAGGTAATATCAGCTGTGTATCAAAGACCGTTTGTAATGAGTCATAATTTCTTAAAACAGATTGAAAACGAGATAAAAGATGCAAAATATTTCTCCCTATTTTTTTTTTACTTAAATAAAGACAACTTCGGCATTAAGAATGTAAACTCCTGTATCGTGGGGAAATTTACAAATTCAATCAATTCGATTCAACACCAGATATCGCACACTTGGATAAAATTACCAGTGTCAACGGATACATTTTGGACTAAGGTGGACCATGTGAAAGATTTCAGAAGTTTTTGGGACATAAGGTTGAAGAAATGTTTACTGCCGTTATATCAGAACTCAAAACACTGCACATAAATATGATGCTGCCGCGAGCATGTCTGGCTTGTGCAAGGGGCCAAGCCAAAATACCAGGCACCTTTCGCATTATACGCGCCTTGCGCTGCCCATTTATTAAATTTTGTTGCAAATGCAACTGCCGAACCGTGTCGATTTTTCATAACGCTCCAAGGATTTTACATTTTTTGTAAGCTCGATACAATGCTGGGAAAAATTAACCAATGCAATCGGAACATTTCAATGACATCGAGTGAAAATTTCAGAGTATGTAAATACATTTCTTATCGATAGACTAGTATTAGAGTTAGAAAAGCGACGAGAGGTGTGGTGTAATGCTTTGACATAAAGTGGCTTATCCCCGGTGACTCTAATGGCGATTTCAATATAGACGTTTCTTGCGTTTGTATGTTAAGCATGGAAATGATTGCAACTTTTAATTCATTTTCATTGGATTAAATTTTAAAAACATCACAATCATTCACATGTAAAATTTCCCTGGCAATGATTTTTCTTGCGTAAAATTACCAGAGCATCACACGTTCCGTTTGCTATTAAAAATGAAATGTCAATTATAATTTTTGATTTGGATTGTCCGGTCAACGAGCCAATAAACATGTCTCGAAGCAATACCCGTGTTTTTGACAGTCAAAACCATCGTCGTGATGATCACAACGATCATCAAGAAGAACCTCCAAAAGAAAGACAGCGATCAAATCGCCAGAACCCTGGTCACCAGAAGCATAACAAGAAGAAATTCGATGATTTCCGTCAGAAGAAAGGAAATGAAAATCGAGCCGTCCGTCAAGACGAGATTAAAAAGGAATTGTTTGTCGGATTAGACGACGACATGCTCGCTAACCTCGATAACCTCCATGCGTAAGCACCAAAAGCCACGGCCCCCAGTTCCCGGTAGTCCCGCTATTCCTGGTCATGGTGGCGACCACGGTTACGGTGGGACAGGGGGTGCTAAGAATCTCCGGGTTACGGAAGGCCACCACAAAAGACTGACCCTGGCAACATTTAATGGCCGCACATTACGGCTAGACTCGCATCTAGCACAACTCGAGGTGGAACTTGGGAAGATTAGATGGCATATCTTGGGGTTATGCGAAGTCCGAAGAGAGGGGGAGGACACCATAACCCTCGACTCAGGCCATCTTATGTACTTCCGTGAGGGAGACCAACAATCCCAAGGTGGCGTGGGGTTTCTGGTTAACAAGTCATTTTCTAACAACGTTGTAGAAATGTCTAGTGTTTCGAACAGGGTAGCGTACCTCATAATCAAGCTCACTGAGAGATATTACTTGAAGGTAGTGCAAGTGTACGCACCGACCTCGACCCACTCGGACGATGAAGTGGAAGATATGTTCGATGATATATCGAGGGCCCTCCACTTCACGACAAAAACCCACTACAACGTTGTTATGGGTGACTTTAACGCCAAAGTGGGAGTACAAAATTGCAGCGAATCGGTAATAGGATCCCATGGGTTTGGAAGCAGGAATCATAGGGGGCAAATGCTCGTCAACTTCCTCGAACGAGAGGGGTTGTTCTTGATGAACTCTTTCTTTCAAAAACGGCCCCAAAGGAAGTGGACGTGGCGGAGCCCCGACGCTATGACCAAAAATGAGATTGATTTCATCATGACGGACAAAAAGCATATATTCAGAGACGTCTCAGTGCTCAACAGGTTTAATACCGGCAGTGATCACCGACTTGTCCGAGGCTCTCTGAATATCGACTTCAAGGCTGAACGTGTCCGCTTGATGAGATCTAGGCTCCGACCAACTCTGCTCCAAGCCACGATGGGTTCTGAAAAATTCCAGTCAAATCTGGAAAACCGATTTGCTGCCATGGAAACCACAAGAGACGTTGACCAGAAACTCCATAATGTGGTTCGGATCATCAGGGAAGAAGGTTCGAGATTTTGTAAAATGCAGCGTAAGAGCGGGAAGTCAAAGCTTTCAGAGGGGACTCTTAGGTTAATGAAGGAACGACGTGAGAACCCACCTGTCACTTCGTTAGGAAAACGGACTCTGAACCGAGAGATCAGCAAGCGTGTAAGACATGACCTCCGATGCTCCAATACTCTTTTTATTGAAAGAGCGATCGAGCTGAATCGGGGGTCAAAAGTATTCGCGCAATCTCTCGGAAGAAGCCACCTGACGAAGTTGACCACAGCAAGTGGAGTAGTCGTTACTTCCAAGCCGGCCATCCTCTCGGAAGTGGAAGGCTTCTATAGCGGTTTGTACGCTTCGCACGCATCTCGACCTGATCCCGAAAATGAGGATCCTAGAGCCAAATTAACACGCCACTACACCGAAGATCTGCCAGAAGTCAGCATTGACGAAATCGAGATGGCTCTTGGACAGCTGAAAAATGGAAAAGCCCCGGGAGAGGATGGCATTACAACAGAGTTGTTGAAAGCTGGAGGTAAGCCCGTACTGAGGGAGCTCCAAAAGCTTTTCAACGCTGTCCTGTTCGAAGTTAGAACTCCAGAGGCGTGGAGTAGAAGTGTGGTCATTTTGTTTTTCAAAAAGGGTGACAAGACCAGGTTGAAGAACTATCGACCCATTTCCCTCTTAAGCCACGTCTATAAGCTGTTTTCAAGAGTCATCACGAACCGTCTTGCGCGAAGACTCGACGAATTCCAACCACCGGAGCAGGCTGGGTTTCGGAGCGGATATGGCACCATAGACCACATCCACACAGTGCGGCAGATTATTCAAAAGACCGAAGAATATAATCAGCCCCTGTGTCTAGCATTTGTGGACTATGAGAAGGCCTTTGACTCGATCGAGATCTGGTCTGTTCTGGAGTCCCTGCAGCGCTGCCAAGTAGACTGGCGATACATCCAAGTGTTGAGATGTCTCTACGAGGCCGCCACCATGTCCGTCCAAGTACAGAATCAGCAAACAAGGCCCATACCATTGCATCGAGGAGTGAGACAAGGGGATGTTATTTCCCCGAAATTGTTCACAAATGCAATGGAGGACTTGTTCAAGACGCTGCACTGGAAAGGACGTGGCATAAACATCAATGGTGAACACATCTCACACTTGCGATTTGCAGACGACATCGTCATCATGGCGGAGACGCTGCAGGACCTACAACAGATGCTGAATGATCTGGCTGACTCTTCTGTACGCATCGGCCTACGGATGAACTTGGACAAAACCAAGGTCATGTTCAACGAACATGTACTACCGGAACCGGTTGCGCTACACGGTACCGTTCTAGAAGTTGTTCAAAAATATGTGTACCTCGGGCAGACTTTGCAGTTGGGTAGAAACAACTTCGAGGACGAGGTGAACAGGAGAATTCAGCTGGGTTGGGCGGCGTTTGGGAAGCTTCGTCGGGTCTTCTCATCATCGATCCCACAGTGCCTAAAGACGAAAGTCTTCAACCAGTGCGTCCTACCCGTCATGACATACGGAGCCGAAACGTGGACACTCACGGCACGGCTGGTCCACAAATTCAAAGTCACGCAGCGTGCTATGGAGAGGGCTATGCTCGGAGTTTCTCTCAGGGATCGTGTTCGAAACGAGGTAATCCGGCAGAGAACTAAAGTGATCGACATAGCCCACAGGATTAGCAAGCTGAAGTGGCAATGGGCTGGCCATATTAGCCGCAGGACCGACAACCGTTGGGGTAAACGTGTTCTTGAGTGGAGACCGCGTCTCGGCAAACGTAGTGTAGGACGTCCACAGGCCAGGTGGAGTGATGATTTGCGCAAGACGGCTGGCAGGAGCTGGATGCGAGTCGCCGAGGATCGAACTGAGTGGCGTGCAATTGGAGAGGCCTATGTCCAGCAGTGGACTGCGATAGGCTGATGATGATGATGATGATGATGCTCGCTAAGTTAGCTGAGCCGCAGACGTTGCAGCCTTTGATGCTGCCAGTCACCAGTCGAGGAATAGGAATGGCAACAGTCCAGCTATCCTATACTGCTAGACAATATAGCACCGACATCAGAGTACCAAGCATTTACGCACAGTACCGCGTATATCTGGGCCTCCTCGAGGCCAAGATACTATCTTTAAAGTCACACTTTACCATGATACCATGTTTTACCGATTCTATATATCAACATGAAGGAATGACCCCTTCGGTACTAAAGATTTTAAAGACTTGTACAGTAGCCCCCGTAACTATTAAGAAAATAGTAGATTCAGTGGGCATTCTAACGCATGACGACAAAGTTTATCTTCCAGTGGTTGCAAAGTCAGAGGACGCTCAAAATGAGATGATCCCTAGACCTGAAAATGTCATGCTTTCATCTCTTAGAGATATTGTTGTTGCGTTGAGTGATGTGGATACTCCTCATGCACAACGAATTAGGTTCCAACACAATTGCCCTATCCCTGGAGCCATATGGAGAAACGAAATTCTGATGAATCCGGATGAAATAATTCCTGATAACTACGATTTTGATACAAATTTGAGAGCTGATATACTGCTAATCGCTCCGTATCTTTCAAGACTTCAAAAACACGCGCCCAAGTTGGTTGGTGGCGCCTTTGACCCTAAGAAAGTGGGCAGGGCCTCTCTACTTCTGTCCAATGAGATGGAAAATTTGCGAGCTCCAAATCGCAATCAGGCAGAGCAGCTAAATGATTACTATGATAGATGTATCGTAGAGGGCAACATCAATAATTTCACTAGTTCAGTGAAACTCACTGCCGCATAAAAAAAAAAAAATATGTATGAAACCCGAAGGGGCCAACTAGAACAAGAGGGAGACACTTAGGAAAACAGTTCAAGGGACGAAAACAATTTGAAACAGAAATCAGTTACTGAAAAAGATATTGCTGGCCAAAGTAAAAGCCGAAGAGCTAAAACTAGATAAAGTTCCGCATCTTCTAACAATCACCAATGCTCGTGACTTGTGGTAGGGATGAAATTTTTGAAAATTTTGAACCCTCATGCCTCATGCTCTGCAGCCGAGAGATTACAACGCAAGATCGACAAATGCTTGCAAAAATAGAACAAGATCCACAATTCTTAGACAACATTCTGTGGAGCGATGAATCCACTCTTAAAAAAGATGGATATTTCAACATGCATATTCTGCACAGCTGGCAACTCTCTAATCCGTATCTAATGCGAGAAGAAACATCGCAATACCAGTTCACAATAAATTATTGGACTGGTATTTAAACGGAAAAATCATTAGTCCATTCGAACTGTCCGGAAGCTTATCTGGCCAAAGTTATTTACATTTCCTACTAAATGATCTGCCAAATTTAATAGAAGAGGTACCTGATGAGGTGAGACAATCCCACTGGCTACAAAATGATGGTTGTCCTGCATTTTATGCTGCAAATGTCCGTGCCTATTTAAATGCCACATATCCAAATAAATGGATTGGTCGTTTGGGTCCTATTTTGTGGCGTCCACGATCTCCGGACTTAAATCCACTAGATTTTTTTTACTGGGGCTGCTTAAAAAAACAGGTGTACTTTAAGCCCATTTCAAGTTTGGAGGAATTACGCAGTCGTGTTCAGGAGGCTGCTTCAAAAATAACTGAACGGCGCTACGCACGACTCCTTAAAAGAGCATTTATCAGAAGACGAGCTTGTATCCGAGTTGGTGGCAGACAATTCGAACACCTCTTATAAAATAAAAATGAATTTATCTACAACTTAAAGCTTTTTATTATTATAATTGAAGACAAGATTAATCTGTAGAATTTACTCTTTTTGAATCTAAATAACAATCAATGCATATTTACTGTTAGCGACGCGAGCAACCAGTAGTCTTAAGTCATTCATGTAAATAATAGAATTGTATAATTAAGAAATATTGTAAACTTGCACTTGTATGTCACCCAATAAACGTAAATAATAAATAAGCGCCCTACGACAAAACGGCTCGTCGTTAGGGTAAAGTTTCGAGGTAGCTTAGAGAGGGAAAGAGACAGAGCATATAGAACTTTCAAGAACGCCGCGTGGGAGGGCAGCCAATCAGCGCAGAGCAAGCGTCGGAGGCGGGCTATATATACAGGGTCAATTTAGCCGAAAAGGCGAGGATTTCGCCTGCGCAAGCCCCTACATACTGCACGGACCAACATCGCCACGGATCGACTTCGGACTACCCGCCGAATTGGTCGCAGTCGAAGCGCAACGCAACGTTTTTCAAAATACCTCACGCAAGTATATCGAAGTACCTGCGACTGCAAACAAACGCAAAGTTCTGCTGTAATTGTGGGAAACCGCTCCCCAACTCCTCGGAGTTGGGTCTTCGGGTAAACCTCTGCGTTTGTTTGCAGCCGCAGCTACCCGCCGCCGGTGCAGCTTGCCTCCAGCCGTACGGAAACGTGCGGCTGGCCGGCTCACGGCTACACGCCCGCGACATGTCGGGCAGTGACCGCAGTCGTGGCGACCGGGGTGACCGCGACGACCCTCGTCGCGGTCACCGCGACCGCCCCGACCACCATCGTCACCAACCACCACCAACACCACCAGCAACCGCCACCCAGCCAGGACGAGCGCCCCCAGCTCCCGCTCCCTTGGCCCGTGGCACACGTCCGCAACCGCTCCAGGCAGACCCCATTGCCCGTCGAGCCACCACAATGCGACCGCCACCAACATCGCGCCCCATGTTGCGCACGACCGCCTCGACCGCATCCAGCGATGCGTCGGCAGCGTGCGCACCTACCCACAACCGCGGGGCCGCTCCGCCGCGCCAGTCCGCCATGGAGTCGCCAGCCCCGCGCTCGCTGTGCTCATCAGGGACGTCGAGTCGCTCCTCGGAGACGGACAGCGTCAGCGCTGACTGCCCCCAGCGCAGCCCACCCGCGCGCACTAAGGCGCAACAGGTTGCTCACCTGTTCGCCGGCAGGCCGCCCCTGGTGCGCACAACCTCAACCCCGGCACTTGACGCCGAACCGGCACAGCCGATGGAGGTTCAGACTACATCTGGACCTACCCGCCGCACCCGCAGTCCCAAAGAAGAGGACAGCGAAGCGAAACGTCACTGCGTGGCGCAACCACGCGCCGCGCAGCGTGACCCGCGCATCGCACGCCACGAACAACAGGACGAGGGTAGGACGTACGCACACGTTGCAACCTACCCTCCAAACACTACCACCACCAACACCGTGGCAACCGCATCGACACGGGGTGCCGCCGCCACTACCAACCGGCCCCCGTGTACCACCACGACTGCCAAAACCACGACAGCCACCGCAACCAAGCCAGCGGAGCCGAAGCGCCGCTACCCGCCCCTGATCGTCGAGCTCCTACCCAACTGGGCGCAACATATGCGGGAGCTCAAACGGCGATTGGGACGCGCCGCCAACGCCCGCCCCTTCGGAAAGGGGCTGCGTTTCACCCCAAAAGACGACCAGGAGTTCCGTCTGGTACAACGGTACCTAACCGATCTGGAGAAGACGGACGGAATCTCCTGGTTCACGTACTCGCTCCCGGAGGAGCCTAAAGGTGGCCATACGGGGCCTACCTAGCAACGCCACCCCCGAAGAAGTCGAAGAGGAGCTGCGCGACCTCGGATACGTGCCGGAGTACGTGCGTAATATCCGGGGTCGCGGCGACCGTCCGGGGTGCATCCTCCTCGCAATACTCAAGAGGACACCGAACATCACGCCGGGGATATACGAAGTGGACGAAATGCTCGGCATCCCCGGCGTCAAAATAGAAGCCTGGCGCGGGAAGAAGAGGCCCGCGCAGTGCCACCGCTGCCAACAGTTCCGGCACAGCAGCCACAACTGCCACCGGAGGTTGGCCTGTGTCCGATGCGGCGGTGACCACCCCGCGTCAAGCTGCCCGCACCCACGCGAGGAGCCCGCCACCTGCGCAAACTGCGGGGGGGAGCACCCCGCGAACAATATTCACTGCCCCGTCTTCCAACGCGAACTTCGCAACAAGAAGGCGGGGACGGTCGCCATCACCGGCGAGCCACGCCAAAGGCCGGCGCCGGTGAACCCGCAGCCCACAGGGGAAAAAGCCCAAGGAGCGTCGCTTATGGCGGAGGCGAACGCACCAACACCAAGAGGAACGACCACCACCTCCGCGACAGGGCGAAGGAGGAAAAGGGGAGGAAGAAGAGGAAAGCCCCAAGCCCCCATGGACACCGAGAAGAGGGGAAGCGACCTCGCGACGGACCCCCGGCCCCCACCAAAAGGGGCAACCGCCGCCGCCCCGGCCGCCGACACGACGGCCGCCGAGGTGAAGAACAGGCCGGCGCGAACACCGGGTGCCACAAGCGGCACCAAGGGTCCGCGACCGCGACACACAAAACAACAAAGAATGAGGACACCAAAGCGGTCATCCAGGCCGCGATCCGTATCCTGCAGGAGGTGATGACCGCGATAAGCGAGGAGCGGGATACGGCCACCATCTTACAGATCACTCTCAAGGGCGTTGCGGATCTCATCACCCGCCATGGATAAGCCCTTGAGAGTACTACACTGGAACGCCCGCGGCCTGGCACCCAAGGTCGCGCTCCTTCGCCCTTTACTGCAGGAACAGGACATCGACGTGGCGCTGATAAGCGAGACGCTCCTGGGACCTGCAGTCAAAATTAAATTCCCGGGTTACCTCGTTTATCGGAGGGACGAAACAAACGACTTCAACACCGCCTATCGTGGTCTGGCGGTACTAGTAAGGCGGCGAGTCGTACACCAACCAATCACACCGATGCCTGTCAACGCCACCTACACGCTGGGTGTTGAACTACACTTAGACGGCGCGCAACTACAGCTGTACGCCGCCTACAGGCCACCAAACGCCCGGGTGGAGTTCGGAGACCTGTACAACCTGCTACAGGAGGACCACCCGGTCGTCATCGCGGGTGACTTGAACGCCAAACACCCAGCGTGGAACTCTGGTTTCCAACCGCGCTGGTGTACGACTCCACAACGACGCCGAGTCCCGGGGGTACATAGTCGCCGGTCCGGAGGTACCTACACACTACCCGGACTGCACCTCGTTCACCCCCGACGTGTTAGATATCATCTTCTACAACCGCAGGTGCCCCCAGATCACACAACAGGTCTTGGACGACGAGCTACGGTCTGACCATCAGCCCGTGCTCCTCGTGATCGCGCAGCAGCCGACGCGGGTCGTCCCTCCCGCGCCACGTCGGAAAACCAACTGGGACACCTTCTCGGGAACACTGGAGACCACCACACCGTCTCGGCCAATCAACTCCGCGGACGACGTCGAGAGGCTGGCAGCCGAGCTCACGGATAGCATCAGAGGCGCCTTAGACTCGGCCACGAACACCTCACCATTCACCCAGGGGCGTTTACCACCCCTGCCGGCACACCTCAAACAACAACTGGCCGACAAGCGGCGCCTCCGAAGACAGTGGCAGAGCTCGCGCTGCCCCACACAGAAAGCCCACCTTAACCGGCTCGCGGAGAGAGTGAAGGCCGAGATGAGCGCCTACACCGCCGAGAGCTGGGAGAGACACATAGAGGACATAGGGGACGACTGGCCCTCTATACACCGCCTTTGCCGCCGCATCACCAACACCCCAGCTCCGGTGCGACCACTGCTACACGCAGACGGGACGCCGAGATACAGAGCAGGAGACCGTGCGGAGATATTCGCGAACCATCTGGAGGGACAGTTCAGACCGAACCCAGACACCGAGCCCGCGCACACCGCAGCAGTCGAGGCCCACCTTCGAGAGTACTTCGCCACGCCGATAACTCCCGAAGAACACCCCATCCACTTCTCCCCGGCCACGGTGAGAAGCGCCATCCTCCGTACCAAGCCACGGAAGGCCCCAGGTGCGGACGGTATCACCAACACCGCACTACGCCACCTGCCACCCAAAACAGTGGCGGCCCTAGCACGCCTGTACACAGGGATAGTCCGCATGGGTCACTTTCCGACCTGTTGGAAGGAGGGCCGCATCATTATGCTCCCTAAGCCGGGGAAGAACGTACTCAAGCCTGAGAGTTATCGGCCGATCACACTGCTGCCCACCACCTCGAAGGTGTTTGAGCAACTCCTGCTGCGACACCTCACTCCGCACATTGCACCCAGACCGGAGCAATTCGGGTTTCGGTCTGAACACAGCACGACCCTACAACTGTCGAGAGTACTGCACGGGATTACGGCGGCGCGCAACAAGCGCGAGCACGTCGTTGCAGTATTTCTCGACATGGAGAAGGCCTTCGACCGGGTCTGGCACGACGGTCTCCTGAAGAAGCTCTCGACCACTCCGGCGCCCCGGCGTATAGTAGAGGTGGTCTCCTCGTTCCTGAGCCACTGGACTTTCAGAGTAGTGGTGGAGGGCGAGCTATAAACCGCCCGCAGTATAACGGCGGGCGTCCCGCAGGGCAGCTGCCTCTCGCCTGTGTTGTACTCGCGTTACACGGACGACATCCCCCTCACCGGAAGCACCGAGCTGGCGCTGTACGCTGACGACGCGGCGTACACCTCCACCAGCATGCAACTGCACCACGCCGCGTTGAAACTACAGCGCACCCTGGATCAACTGCCGCAATGGCTGTCGCAATGGCGACTCACTGTAAACGTGAGTAAAACACAGGCGATAGCTATATCATCGAGCAGGAGGCTCCCTCCACCACTCCAACTACACGGCCAAGACGTCCCATGGACACGCACCGTCAAGTACTTGGGGATCACAATAGACCGCCGCTTGTCTATGCGAACTCACGTTCGCAAAACGGTCGCGCGTGTAAGGGCAACACGCGCCCTATTGCGTCCAGTGCTCACCTCCCGTCTACCACTTCGCGCCAAACTGGGTGTGTATAACACGTATATACGCACCCAACTCACATACGCCGCTCCCTCTTGGTACGTCCTCACAAGCGAGACCGGCCGCCGACAACTGCGCGCGCAACAATCCCTTGCGCTGCGCGAAGTCGTGCAGGCGCCGCGTTACGTGAGGAACGACGTCATCGAGAGGGATCTCAAGATGGAGAGCCTGGACGCTTTCATCAAGCGGATGGCCAACACCATGTTCGAGCGTGCCGACACATCGGCCTGGAGCCACATCCGGGGCATCGCGCCGTGGCACGCTCGACCGCCCGACGGCAAACGATTACCGCGCGACCTCGCTGCAAGCCCCTGAATGGGATACCCCATGAAGGGAAGGCGGTCTGTCTACCTCCCCGGGTACGACGGTGACCAGCGAAACCCATCCCCGACCCTACGCAACATTGCGGAGGGAGCGGGAGTCGAACCCGCTACCAACACTTGGTACCGGGTTCGACTCCCAGCTGGAACAAAAATTTCAACTTACAATAACTTTCTTTCCTGCTTGCAGATGGGGCCACGATTGACACCGCGGCCTGTCCACGGTCACCTGCGCGTACTTAGCCCAAGTAGGGGCATCGTGCGTGGGCCCCCGCGAAGAACAACGTGGCCCAAAATGCCATACAAAAATAATCACCGAACGCCTGTACAAAAACGACCCGCAACGACTAACACCGATGCGGGTCGTCACCCGGACTTGACAACGGGGGAGATTAGCGTGTAAGTCGCCGTCTCTGTCGCTGGTCGCTCGGAGCTGGGCCTCCCCAGGTGCCGCCTGGGGTCTCACCTGGCTCGGGCTTGACCGCCGGACGGCGTGAAGAAGCGCAAACCTCCCCCACGAACACGAACATGAACAACACCAAGAGGAATCATCCCACTCACATGACCTGCCCCTATTTAGGGGCAGCGGAATAGACACCGCTGGAGGGGGGCAACCGCCCCGCACCAGCCTCCACGCGTCCCCTGCGGGACGATGTGAAGACTACAGGTCGAAAAGGCGAGAGTGCTACGGATCGTCAAGCTGGAAAGACCTCTTTCTCGCTATCGTACGGGTGCCTTACAAATCTGCATAAGTTGCATTTACTTTTATAAATAAACTCAAAACTTTGCGCCCAAGTGGGTAAAAACCACTTGTGCGGGGATCGTCTCTCCCAGGACAACCGACGGGCTGGGGCCCACGCCGCGAGGAAGGAGTCACTAGACTATGACCAAACGGCTGACTCCATCGCCGTCTGGGCACCACGAGACGCCGCCACATTGCACCATGGAAAACACCCCATCATCATCCGTCGAGGGGGGCGCCACGCACGACGCGGAGCTGCCGGACCAGCGACGTAGATACGAGGAGGATCTTCGTATCTACAACTCCCTGTGTGAAAAGGGAGTATTGTCGCGGGGACTGCAGCGCTGGGTCGGGGCCTACTTCCGGGTGATGGAAGTCCACATCGGCGAACGCAACAGGGAGGACATCGCCGAGGAAGACCTGAAAATCCTCCATGCTGTGGAACATCAACTAGACAACGAGATGCTGGCCAAAGATCTGCCAGAGACCCCACAGGCCAAGAGGACCCGAGAGGACGACTCGGCCGAAGACCCGCCGAAAAAGAGAGCCGACCTCGAGGCCACACCAACACCTGATGCCTCATTTTTATGTTAGATACAGGTAGCTGTAGGTCGTTTATAAGTCCTAATCTCGTAAACAGGTATTATAGGAGCTACGTACAATATGAACCGTTTGAAGTCGTTAGCACTCACGCTTCGAGCTGTCATAGCGAAACGGCAGTCATCCCACTACCGGAAATATTCAGGACTAAAGAATATCATAAGTTTTAAGTGTATAGCGTAGATCAAAGATATGACGGTCTTATTGGTAGTAATCTAATAAAGCAATTACAGGCCAAAATCAATATGGATAGCCAGGTCTTGCATTTGAAAAATACCAATATACCTATTATTTACTCACCGCCCACGAGGGAAGTATACAATTTACCTCCCCGGAGCGAGACAAGAGTGAAACTCCCAGTTGACCAACTGGATGGAGAAGCAATATTAGAGTTCAAGCAATTCAAGGAGGGTATTCGAATGCCCTCCGCCTTAGTTCAATGTATTAAGGGGTTTGCATTAACTGTCATTCAAAATTATACGAATGAAGTTGCCGATTTAGTTGTAACAGCACCTTTTACGGGTAGAGCCTTACTCCAACTCGATAAATACAGTTAACTTCATGGAAAACAACCGGGACTTGGACCATCTATTAGTAGAAAATTTAAATAAAATTAAGTTAGACCATATGAATTTGGAAGAACGTAACGCTATAGAAGCGATTTGCAGAGAATATAGGGATATATTCTACTGCGAAGGGATCCCGTTATCCTTTACGAACCAGGTAAAACACCGTATTCGTACAAAGAACGAGGACCCCATTAACGTATAGTCATACAGGTTACCTCCTGCGCAAAATGCCGAAATTAGGAACCAAGTAGAGAAAATGTTAAGGGATAATATCATCCAGGAATCTCACTCTCCCTGGAGTGCCCCTGTACATCTAGTTCCAAAAAAAGCCGATACATCGGGACAGCCAAAGTGGAGGATGGTAGTAGATTATAGGCGTCTAAATGAGATAACAGTTGACGACAAATACCCCCTACCTAACATTAACGACTTATTCGATATGTTAGGAAAGAGTACATATTTCACCACCCTCGACCTCGCCAGTGGCTACCATCAGATAGAAGTAGCTGAGGAGGATAGGGACAAGACAGCGTTCAGCACATTATCAGGGCACTACCGTTTCAATCGCCTCCCGTTTGGTTTGAAGACGGCACCCGCTACGTTCCAGAGGGCTATGGACAACGTCTTACGAGGGTTACAGGGCTTGCATTGCCTGGTATACTTAGATGACGTCATAATCTTTTCAAAAAGTCTACCGGAACACATTGAAAAACTCAAAATAGTTTTCGATCGATTCCGAGAAACAAACCTTAAGGTACAACTTGATAAGTCGCATTTCCTTAGAAAGGAAGTCCTCTACCTAGGACACACAATAACGAGCGAAGGTCTTAAACCAAATAATGATAAGATAGATGCTATTTTGAAATACCCTATTCCCGAGACAGTAACTCAAATAAAGAGCTTTTTAGGTCTCATAGGATATTACAAGAAATTCATAAAAGACTTCGCTAAGATAACTCGACCCTTGACAAAATGTTTGAAGAAGGGCCAAAAAATAATAATGACGAATACAGAAACTGTTTCGAATCATGTAAAAAGCTATTATATATACATATACATAAGCTATATATATATATACTTGTTGCAAAAGCTGCTACTAGATCATAGGAAACGTCTAAAGACACTTTATGAATACATTTCTGAAAAAATTGTGTCGGATAAAGCTAAAGTTAGAGATAAGAAAGGCGGCGAGAAGCCACCATCAATTAAGAATGGAGATGAGATATATATGAAAAATACTAGGATAAGAAAAGCTAAGGAACTCCCACGCTATGAGAAAGCTCAAGTCATTGGTGATTCCCAACGAAATATAATACCCGTTAAACTTAATAATAGGCCGACTAAAGTAGCAATAGAAAATGTTAAACGTCCCCCACAGGTCTTACCTGGTGCTTCTGCTACTGGTGCCATCAGTGATCAACCTGGACCTTCAAAACCTCAATCAGAATCCAGGGATAGCACCACTGAAGATGGGAACAGCAGTGAAGAGGAGTAGTTATTGGACGATATTTAAGTCTATAGACTTAGGTTTCTTAGTATTACAGATAGATAGTAATATTCGGGATTTTGATAGTTTAAAGAATATTGTAAGGGAAAATAACTTGGATAAGGATTTGTTAGGAATAGAAAAACAAATAGAAAACTTGATAGAAGTTAGCAGGGATAGATTAAGTCAGATATTACCCACTAATAATAGAAATAAACGTGCTTTATTCAGTCCTCTAGGATCATTCGTTAAGGCTATTTCCGGTAACTTAGACGAAGAGGACGCAATTAGGTACAATCGGGAGATATTCATTATGCAAAACAGAGATCATTCAATGGAACGTAAAGTTTCATCATTTCAAAAAGTTTTTGACAAATTAGTTAACAATTCTGAAAAAATTAACTCAAATATCAAAGAGCTAGGGTTGCAAACCACAGAGGTGAGAATACTCGCTCAAAATGAATTAGGGGAAACGTTATAGTTACTGGCCCCTATACAGTTACTGGCCATTTCGACTTTGATTTTAAAAAACTAGCGACTCTTTGATTGAAGAGTAGATTTTAAAAATATATAATGGTAACAATTTTATTACTTCTCAAAAAAGTTCAACAAAATGCCGCTAGGCGATTTAGTTCTTTTGTGGTTTGTGATTTCTTGACGCTGGAAGAAAACCGGTAAGTTTGATAAAAAAATATTAAAACTACAATTTTTTTTCATAAGATTTTTTGAAAAATAATTAACATAGTAAAGTCCCTAGAATCCTGTCAAATATACAGCAGCTAAGCATTATAATCGGATTTGAGGCATAACATGATGATAACTTCGTCTAATCTAAAAAAACTATTGTGGCCAATAACTGTCACGATTATTTCAAAAAAATATAGTTACGGGCCCCGTAGGCCAGTTACTATATTTATCATATTCTTAAAAAGCAGCGTTTTTAATAAATGTCTTCGAATAAATACCTATTACAAAACGGTCTATTCAATTACCATGTGTTTTAGAACTTCGTAGATAGTTATTAGCCTAGGCCAATTACTGTGTTATTCGTAATAATAGGTATTACAAAACTAGGTCAATAACTGTAATACTTTTCAATTTATTTTGAACAAGGTCACAGTAACGTTTCTTTTTTTTCTATCAGGTTCATGCCAAAAAATGCTAAAAATACCTCAGTATTCAAAAGACGCCCTTGATGAAGCACTAGAAAAAGTAAATGGTAAAACAATGTCTTTGCGAGCGGTCGAAAAAAAAAATAGTATCCCAAGGGCAACTTTACAGTTCAAACTCAAAAATCCTACTTCTAGATCTCAATTTGGGCCAACACCATATTTAACAGATGAAGAAGAAGATACTGTCGAAGACTAGTTAGAATGGCTCGCAAAGGGTTTCCAAGAATTCAGATGATGTCCTCGACACTATACAAAGGTTTTTGTCTGATAATCCACGCGATACTCCTTTTGTCAATAATAGACCTGGTCAGGGGTGGCTGAAAGCTTTTTTAAAACGTCACCCCAATTTAGCTCAAAGAACCAGCAAGGGAGTCACTAAAGGCAGCACTTGTGTTTCTGAAAGTGACTTAAAGAAATGGTTTCTTGAAATCAGGAATTACTTAAGCAGTGAAAACCTGTTAGAGGCAATTCGTGATCCGCAACGTGTTTTTAACGCTGATGAGACAGGATTTCAGCTTTGTCCTTCTACTGGTCGGGTGCTTGCCGCTAAAGGTGTTAAAAATGTTTATGCCGTAGAAAAGAGACGAACAAGCAACCGAAAGAAATTTCCCTTAAGAAGACAAGAAAAGGTAAAGGCATAGGAAAGAAGTCAAGAAACGGAAACATAAAAGTAAATCCTAACGTTGAGACTGAAACTGAAAATTTAAATGATGTTAAAGAGTTAAGTGAAGAAGAATTTAAGACTGAAAACAAAAATGATAGCTATAAATTAAAAGTATTATCTAACTTGGTGGTTAACTGTGATACATACCGGCGTCTAGCTCTGAAAAATGAGTCTTTATTATGCAGTACTTGTAATAAATATTATCATCGTCAGTGTGATCCCATTAAGCATCAAGAGTATATTCCAGATGATGATGAAGTTTTTGACTTCATATGCCATAAATGTTTATTGTTAAATGATGATTCTGAACCTTCCGAAAATGAAAATAGTCATGAAGATAATATTATGTCATAACAGCATTGATATTTTTTAATATGGCTAATAACTGTATGATCTCATGGCCAATAACTGTATTAATACGGCCAATTACTGTTAATTTTACGTTTGTATTTTTGTGTTCATTTTATGCAGATAATATATTATAAAAGTGTATGTAAACAATATAAGTAAATAAATACATTAATAAAGTAGCTAGTAGTTAATAAATAAATTATATAGTAAAATATTAGTAATTGTATGTATGTATATACATACAATTACTAATGTTTTACTATATAATTTATTTTTAATTCAATCCGTCAGTCTTCGGGTCGCTTAAGTGGCCAATAACTATACCGGTTCCCCTAAAATTTAATAAGCTATTGAGTGTTATGAATTCTATGTACCAAATACTAAGTAACTTTCGAACCTGTTATGAAAATATTCAAGAAATTGAAACAGCCATTGCATTTAGTAAATTACATGTGCTACACCAATCTATTATTAATTCTACCGAATTGTACAACGTTCTGTTAGTAATAAATAAACATGCAAGAACTATATATCCAATAAGCCGTATCAATTTGACAAAGTTAGAACGTAATATCTTAGTAAAATCTTATTTAGATAATAGTCAAAAGTTAGTTTTTATTTTAGAAGTCCCCTTGATGGATACCGAAACATATAATTATTATAAGGTAATTCCCATCCCGATCTATAACACTTCATATACTTTTACTATTATCCCAAAATACCCTTACCTATTGGTGAATCGATTGAAGTACATTCCAGTAGCAACACCCTGTGAAGAGATCGAGAGAAGCCAATACCTATGTACCGAAACCAACTTGGTACAATATCCCATGGAGACGTGTATCGAAGAAATAATACTCATGAAAGGCAACTACAGCCAGTGCCTACAGAACCACATCAAAATTGAAACCAAGAAGATTCAGAAAATATCTGACTACGATTGGATGATCTATTCAGAAGATAAGACCATTATTAGCGAAAGCTGTAACAATGAGGTGCGTAAATACAGTATCCAGGGAACGTACATTGCAACACCCACGTCATGCTGTGAAACTTATATCGAAGATGTCCTGATCAACGCGGCCACAAACACCACTGACGTAAGACTACAACTACCTCTTATCCAGATGCCCGAGTTGAGCAACAACATTGCAGTAAAGACGAGGAAGCTGGATCTCAGAAACGTCGACTTTAGTGACGTCAAAGAAGTGTTACAAAGTGCCAAAGCTAGTGACAGTGATTATCCAATAATAGACTCAATAGTGACGTACCAAACAAGCATCTGGACATTCGCAGTAACGACTTTTATAATTGTTAAATATAGAAATAATTTCTTTTGTCAAAATTCTCCTGCAGATAATTTTTCTCTTAGGGAGGGAGGAGTTAAGGAACCCCAATCCACTAACATTTCCTTTGTCAGCACTTTCAAATCTGGGACATGCGTCACTCAACAAACTGCTTAGACTAATATGATTTTTAGTATATAAGCCTTAAGATATTTAGTATATAATATGTATTAATTAAGTGATTACCATTTTGTAAGCATTTAGTTGTTACTCTGTCCGTTTAATAAATATATTTTTAGTCAAAACCGAGTTTGAGTACTTGAATCGCGCGACCTCCAACTCCACATTCACGCAAGAGGTAGAGGTAGCCGTTCAAAGCTACCTCGAAGCGCAACATGACACCCAGCCTGGGAGTGAACTGTTTCAAAATGGCCGACTATGCACATAAACCAATGGTCGCGATTATACAGACATTTTTGGGAAATGTTCTGAAACGTGTTTTGATCATTGTGAAACGTAAAAATATGACATCATTTCCGATTTCGATTTTAGGGGTGATTCCAATAACTTAATTAAAAAAAAGAACTACCATAAAGTTGGCAATAATGGCAACCCTGAGATCAATCAACCAATGTATGTGCGCGTCTATGTAACGAAACGGGGATTTCCCTGTCGTTTGTTTTTGATCGGTATATTTTTATCTACTCTTACGAGGGACTTTCCGCCGCGCTGCTTAACGTAACGTCTGACGTGATTTTGTTTTTTTTCCGCACTTCTGTTCTTGTCATCAAAATGACAAACTGTGTTAATTGTTAAAACTGTGTTTAATGAGTGAGTTTACTATTAAGTGATAACTTAAAAGTTATATTTAAATAAGAAAAAAATATTTATGTTATTGAAATACATAATCAGTGTAAGATTTCCTGCTTTTATTTGGTAAGTAAAAATAATTATAAATCGTGTCTTTCTTTTTTATGGTATTTTTAGGGTTCTGTACAAAATAAAATAAAAAACTAATATAGGATCACTCGTGCGCCAGTCTGTTTGTCACAGCCAATTTGCTCCGAAACTACTGGACTAAATTAGGTGAAATTCGGTAGGATGGTGTAATCTTAGGACCAAAAACAAAGATATATAAGTAAAATTTATTTATGTTATTGAAATAATTATGCGAATTAACTAACTCCGAAACGAATATTTGTGTGATCCACAAATATTCGTTTCGGAGTCTGGGTGTTTTTCTATGTATAATATGTATGTATTTACAAAAAAAAAGTATGTTTATGTATTTATATCAGTTGTTAAGTACCCATAACACAAGCTCTGCTTACTTTGGGACTAGATGATGTTGTGTGTAAGATGTCCAAAATATTTATTATTATTATTATTACTGTTTATTTATCAGAAAACATATAAGTTCATTGTTTATTTTCAGGAAAAAATCAAAGTCTTAATTTACAATAATGTCTGGTCGAAAGTATAAAAGTGGAGCTGAGAAACGCAAATTACAGCTAGATCGTGAAAAGGAAAGAAAAAAATGTGCAAAAATTGGAACTTTTTTCAAATCAAAACATAAAAACGAGGATGAAATCGCTGAAAATTTATCAACAAGCGACAAGGGAGGGATCGTATCTGAAGAGAATCTATTTGAAGGGAGTAGCAAATCGCAACACCAAGAAAAAAAGACAAATGATGAAAATGTGCAAAGTCTTGACTACCAGCAACCCTCTGATCAAACGGAAAACGATATTGGTGTTCAGCGACAGAATGGTAACACCGAGACAGAAAGAAATTTAGAGAATATTAATTTTGAGTTTGAGAAATATGTTGACGTGGGCTTGTGGCCAGAATTGCTAAATAATGATTTTATTAATGACATCCTCTCACATGAAATGTCTGACTTTCAAAATAAAGATCCGAAAAATATATACTCAGCTTCTATAAAGAAATACAAGGAACAAAACAGAGCATTTTCAAATAGCCATTTCACAAAAAAAATGAAAAATGGTCAATCACTGGAAAGATCTTGTCTAACATATTCAACCAGTGTTGGTGCTGTTTTTTGTTTGCCTTTTAAACTTTTTTCTAAAACCTCTTCTTAATACACGACCGGATTTTCTGATTGGAAACACATAGGAACTTGTTTAGAAACTCACGAAAATTCTAATGAACATAAGAAATCAATGTTAGTGTGGTTAACACGAAAAGAAAATAAGTCTGTTTTAGACAAGCAGCTTCAGGAGCAATTAAGAAAAGAAACAGAATATTATCACAATGTCCTAAAACGGGTAATTGCAGTGGTAAAATTTTTAAGTATAAGGGGCTTAGCATTTAGAGGTTCCGAGGAAGTATTTGGTTCTCCACATAATGGTAATTTTATGGGGGCTCTGGAGCTATTGGCAGAGTTCGATCCATTCATTCGTGAACACATTGAACAACGGGAGCTGCGACCAAAACCGATAATATCGTACTTATCAAAAACAGTATATGAAGAAATAATTGAGATTATGGGCCGACAGCTGATTAAACAAATTATAACTCAAATAAAAAACGATGACACAAAGTATTATTCAACTGTAATGGATTCTACACCAGATCTGTCTCACAATGATCAACTTGCTATTGTATTACGATACTGTTTTCGGGGAAAGGTATATGAAAGATGTGTAGCCTTCATTAAAATTAGTAGTCATACTGCCTTACATTTATTCAATATTTTACAAGACTTTATAGAAACAAATGGATTACTGCTGAGTAATTGTAGGGGGCAATCTTATGACAACGCTGCCAATATGGCGGGTCACTACAATGGTGTACAAGCACTACTAAAACAAAAAAATAACACCGCGGATTATGTGCCATGTGCTGCGCATTCCCTCAACCTAGTTGGTGTAGAATCTGTTAAGGTTGCAACCGAAATTGTAAACTTTTTTGGAGTAGTGCAACAAATATACGTTTTCTTTTCTGCTTCGACCCTCAGGTGGGAACTGTTGAATCGTGAGATAAAATTAAAATTCACGTTAAAAAGTTTAAGCCAGACCAGATGGTCTTGCCACTATGATGCTGTCAAAGCCTTAAAAAATAATTATGATGCACGAAATTTATTCAATAAAATGGCGAAACTCGAGACTGCAATTTTGGTTATCTTTTGGGAAGAAGTTTTGGAGAGATTTCATGTAGTTAATAAAAAAATACAGAGCCTGGTTTAGATATTTGTGAAGGCAACAAGTTCATTGTGTCATTAAAAGACTTTGTGAACAACATACGACACCAATCAGATCAGAAGCTAAAGGAATACGAAGAGAAAGCTAAAAAATTAAGTACTAGTGTGGGAATAGACTACAATGACATAAACAAGAGACGCATTACTCCAAAATTTTCAGATAAGTCTACAGGTGAATTCTCAGCATACGGCGCAGAAAGATTCAAAAGGGACACGTTAAACGTTGCGTTGGATAAGCTGATTATGGATTTAAATAAAAGGAGCCAAGTCTATGAGACATATAGCAAAAAATTCAAATTTTTAATTAATTGCAAAACAAAAATATCGAAAACATAGATTTGGAAAGTGCACGTCATATTATTGATTACTATCCAGATGACATAGACGAGCATTTAGTGAATGAGTGCATTCAATTAAAATCGTACTTGCTCCAATCTAAGCCAGAGTCTTACACCTCTTGCATTTTTATGCTCATGTATGAAAATAAACTTATTGACGTGTTCCCGAACTGCTATACCATTTTAAAGATTTTTTTAACTTTGCCAATCACTAGCTGTGAAGCAGAACGCTCCTTCTCCAAGATGTCCTATGTAGAAAATAAATATAGGACAACAATGTCGAACCATCGACTAAATAATTTATCACTTCTTTCCATAAATTGTGATCTAACAAAAGACTTACAATGTGATGACCAAATAAAAGAATTTGCAGCACAAAAATGCAGAAAGGTTGATTTATAAATTATAATTTATATAACATAACTGTCACACACATAACCTGTCAATTTCTTTTCCTAATTCATAATAAATAAATAAAATTATTTTATTGTTTTATTGTTTTTATATTCTTATATATATATCACTATTTCGGTTTCTCTCTAACCCAAAGGTTTCCTGGAAGAGATTGCTACCACAGCAATAAGGTCGCCTTTTGTACAACTAATACTTGCGTAGATTTAAGTAATATTTATGTTTTTTTGTGCAATAAAGAATATACAATAATAATATATTATTATAGAAACAGTTTTTTACATGGCTATTAGTTGAGTACTTAGTTACGTTGGTCGGTGAATCCGCACCAACCACGCTTATGGCACAGGCGAACCCAGGGAAAACTGGGTCTCGCAGGAGACGCAGGAGACAGAAGACGGCACCTGAAGAGCCGTCGCAACCACCGCCAGCACCAACCGTCGGCAAGGAGCCGAAGGATGCGGAGAGAGAGCAGCTCGTCGCCCTTCTCATGCTGTTCGTGCAGCGTGTGAAGGACGGTGAGATAAACACCCAAGGACTGCTGACCGAACTCCCTTCCAATGGATAAGCCACTCAGGGTTGTCCATTGGAATGCGGAGTCTCTAAAGGGCAAGATAGGTCTCTTGCGCCTCTTTCTCCGGGAGCAGCAGGTCGACGTTATGCTGATCAGCGAAACGTGGCTCAAGGACAGTATCCCACTCAAGATCCCGGGATACCTCGTCTATCGTAAAGACGAGACCTCGCCAAGCGGAACTGCATACCGTGGGCTTGCTGTACTGGTTAAGAGGACGGTGGTGCATCAGCCCGTCCAGCCGAGGGATCTCAACACTATCTACGCGCTTGGTGTCGACATTCAGATCGGCGGAAGGGAGCTGCGCCTTTATGCGGCCTACCGTGCGCCTCAGTCACCGCTCCAAGTGGATGAGCTCCGGGGCCTCCTGCTCCCCACGGTTTCCTACCATTGTCGCGGGTGACCTTAATGCCAAGCACCCAGCCTGGCACTGTGGCAGGCAACATCAACGACAGTACAAGAACACTGCAAGATACATTGAAGATCATTGAAGAAACATTGAAGACATATTGAAGATCGACGATATTGAAGATTGCAAGTCGAACTATTCAAGATATTGAAGATCGTATCGTAGTACAAGTGCAAGTGACGTCATTAGGGTTAAGCATCAGCATAGGCTTAGTGTTAGCAACATTGTGTGTAAATAAACCTAATTCTCAAAGTATCCCCGACCGCTCTTTTATTTCGTTTCGAACAACAGATACAGTCCACAACAGATAAGTCGAAGACCAGTAGGCGAACCCTACAGTTTTGGTCCTACAGAGCCGGATCGGGAAGTCAAGAGTCGGTGACCAAACATAGTTTTGGTCCTCCGAGCGCCGGATTTAGGATATTAGAGAATTAGTGTGACGTAAAATGGTGCTAACACGTAGTCACGTCTCCGGAGAAGAGCAGCAAGAGGCAGCGTTCCAGCCTATTCCCGGAGCCCCGACCCGCCGTGCCATACGTTTTGAAAACTCGCCCAGATCACCCTCCGCGGACACGAACACCGGTCGACGGGAAGAAGTGCAGCGAGAGGAAGCGAACGCCGACGCTGGGCCTAGCGCACGATCGGAGAGCCGCCACGTGCCCATAGCGCATGACGTCATCACACCGATGCCGCCGCCGGAACAAGCGATACGAACGCGACACCGCAACACATCGCCGGCGCGATACGTCGCATCCAACAGATCTACTAGCAGTGTTACCGCACGTATACGACAAGCCCAGTTTGATGCCGAAGAGCGGCTGGCCTTGTTGAAAAAGAAAGAACTGGAACTCGAAGCCGAACGAAATAGGCGGCGTCTCGCCATGGAGATCGAGACGATACAAGAGCCGGAAGAGAATCCCGAGAACGACGGAAGAGAGAAGGTGGAAGACTGGATGCGAACACACGGGAACGTCGACAGCGTGGTCCAAGAGGCTCGCAACGTACCCGGCAGCGAACAAATGGGGCAAGTCGGAAGCAGCGTGATCCAGGGGACGCGCAACGCAACCGACTTCGTGCTAGGAGTACGACCGCAAAACGATCACGTGACGCCTGATCGAGCCCGTGGAACAATACGGGGGGAGCCACGTGACGAACGAGCCAGGTCGCCTACGCCTCATCGGAGTTCGTCGAGATCACGAGGAATCGATCAACTCGTCGAAGCTATGGAGAAGCTGACGAGAGCCAGACCACCACCGAGGCAAACCTATGAACTGCCACTCTTCACGGGATCAGCGTACGAGTGGTTTTCCTTCAAGGCCGCAATGAGGGACACCACGAATATGTACAAGTTTAGTGCAACGGAGAACATGGCACGCCTTAGAAACTGTCTGCGCGGGGAGGCGCGGGAAGCAGTATCCGCGTTGCTACACACGGTCGACGATCCGAACATCGTCATGCGAACACTAGAACAGTGTTACGGAAGACCGGAAGTTGTGATCGACAGAACAATCGACGAACTCAAACGCATGCCGCGCCCATGGCAATCAGCGAGTGAATTGAACGCGTTCGCCATTAGGGTGCAGAATAGTGTAACGGTGCTACAGTCAATTGACAATAAGGGATACCTACACAACCCTATGTTGTCAAGAGACATACTCGAGAAGCTTAGCCCGCATCTACGATCGAGATGGTGCGACTACGCAGAACAAAATGAAGACTCAATGGAACCCGAGGTCATCAGGCTATCGCGATTCCTGATGCGAGAAGCCGACCGTGCACTCCGTTACGGCTACACGGGGGGAGCGGCCGTCACTGCCGCACCAAAGAGGGACTTCAGAGGTTCTACGGCTCCAAGGAACGAAGTAAAAAAGAAGCCAGTGTACACGACTACAGAGGCACCACAAGCAGAAGTGATTACGAAAAGCTGTCCGAAATGTAAGGGACAACACACACTTCCGAAATGCCCGACGTTTCTCCAGATGGGACTGGAAGATCGATGGAAACTCGTAAAGGACGAGAAGCTTTGTTTTAAGTGTATAGTGGGTCGACACCGTCGCGGTAATTGCAGAGGGAGAGGGTGTGGCATACAAGGCTGCCGCCGACCACATCATACCCTGCTGCACGACCAGAGCTACATTAATGCAACGTAACGTCTCAAGCTTCATCGTCATCGTCCGAAGAGAATACAAACGAAACCGAGAACGTCAACACAGCGGTAACTGCGAGAAGGGAAGTGATGTTGAAGATATGCCCGGTGACGATATCAGGTCCGAAAGGTGAAGCGAAGATATACGCGCTCTTCGACGAGGGATCTACGGTGTAACTTTTGGATGAAGACATCGCCAAGCGGATAGGCCAAGACGCTTCACATCCGAGGCATCAATACGTGGCAAGAAGGCATGAAGAGCCAACTAGTGAAGATCGGCATCAAAGGTATGGACGAAGAGAAACGGCCATTCTCCATTCGGGCTAGAACGATCAAACATTTGAACCTGGCACCGCAAACCATACCGGACGAGTTGCTACAACTGAAACATCTGAGCGATTTGAAAGACAAGAAAGTGTGCTACGAACAAGGGCGTCCACAGCTACTGATCGGAGCCGACAACTGGGATTTGATTTTGTCAAGAGAACTCAGAGTAGGACGAAGGAACCAACCAGCAGCTTCGAAAACACAGCTGGGTTGGGTGATCCACGGGACTCTACCACGGACGATGTTGAGGGAGGGGCCATATGCAGTGCTTCACCTCGACGTGGAGACAAGTACACGTATAGAATAGATGGTAGCGGACCACTTCAAAATCGATGCCTTAGGGATCACGGCAAGACCACGGGTAAGCAAGGCCGACAGCAGAGCCTTGGAGACTTTCGCACGAACCGCGAAGAGAGTCAACGGTCACTACGAAGTAGGGTTGCCATGGCGTGAGGACGACCCGAAAATGCCACCGAGCTACGATGCGGCACTAAGAAGACTGAAGAACCTAGAGCACAGGTTGGATAAGTCTGCCGAACTAAAGCACGAATACACGAAACAAATAGAGAACCTGTTGTTAAAAGGATACGCAGAACCATGCACCGTAGAGGACAGGGAAAGTCAAAGGGCATGGTATCTACCGCACTTCGCAGTAACGAACCCGAACAAGCCCGGCAAGGTACGGCTTGTGTTTGACGCAGCAGCCAAGTCCAGGGGGGTCTGCCTCAACGACTTCCTGCTAGAGGGTCCGGACTTGCTACAGTCTCTACAAACGATCCTGTTCCGCTTTAGAGAGAATAAGGTCGCCGTCACTGCAGATATACAAGAAATGTTCCTACGAGTCAAAATACGGAAAGAAGATCAACCGGCACAGCTGTTCATCTGGAGAGGAGACGATCGGGAACAGCCACCTAAGGTGTACAAGATGACATCTATGATCTTCGGGGCATCGTGTTCACCGTTCCTGGCTCACAGCGTGCGAAATAGGAACGCTCAAGACGACAGCTACGAGCATCCAGAAGCAGTCAGGGCAATCACCGAAGCACATTACATGGACAACTACGTGGACAGTTATGAAGACGAAGAGACTGCAGTAAAGATCACCGGGGAGGTAGACAGTATCCACCGCAAATGTGGATTCAACCTGCGGAGTTGGAACTACAACAGCGACGAGGTTATAAGAAGGATCCCGGAGGAACTACGGGCACGAGTCAAGACACAGCTACTCTAGGGATTCGACGCGAACGAGAAGACCTTAGGGCTACAGTGGAACGCCGCGAAAGACACTCTGGGCTTCAATACAACGCTCAGTCGTGTCAAAGACGAAGTAAAGAACCTCAGCCGACCGCCAACTAAAGCTCTCAGCGCCGTGATGTCTCTATATGATCCGCTGGGACTACTGAGTTGCTACAGCATCACAGGGAAGATCCTGCTGCAACGTCTATGGAGAGAGAAGATCGATTGGGACGAAGCGCTACCGGAAGAATATGCACAAGACTTCATGGCGTGGCTGGGAAAGATGAACGTCATAGCCGAACTCAACTTACCGAGGTGTTATGACCCGAAGAAAGAAGCTAGAAGCAAGCAGCTTCATGTATCATGTGACGCGAGCGAACACGCCTTTGCGACTGCCGCGTATTGGAGACTAGAAAAAGAAGACGGCACCGCAGACGTCGTGCTGGTAGCTGCCAAGGCTAAAGCGGCGCATAGACCATTTCTAGGCTGGAGCTACAAGCGGCAGTCGTCGGTACAAGGCTTGCAGCTACGATAAGAAGGGAGCATCGCTGGTCAACAGACGAGATCACATACTGGACCGACTCCCGAACCGTGTTACATTGGATTCAGAACGACGGTGGACGATACACACCCTTTGTGGCACACCGGTTAGGGGAAATCGCCGAGGCCACGAAACCGAGCGAATGGAGGTGGATCCCTACTGATTTGAACGTCGCGGATTTGGCAACGCGACCAGGATACGTACCAGAGTCACAAGAGGACAGATGGTTCATGGACTAGGAAGACTGAGTGGCCGCAGTTTATGAGCAAAGACGAAAAGGAGAACGAAAGGGAGGAAGAGTTCGTTCTACACATACGATCGAAAGATTACAACCTCCCAGAGATCGAAAGATTCTCCAGTTACGAAAAGCTGATACGAGCAACAGCTGCGATATTTCTGTTCGTCGATAAATGTAGACAGAAAGCAACGACAATGGAAATGCAACACATTAACAAAGCAGAAAAGTTATGGATGTTGAAAAGCCAGGAAGATAGCTTCGGCGAGGAAGTAGAGCTTCTAAAGAAAGGGAAAACTATCCCTGCGAAAAGCAGACTATTTAGATTGGATCCGCTTCGAGGAGACGACGGACTTTTAAGGTTGCTTGTCCATCGGGAGCACCAATATTCCGGAGGCCGACTACATAGCTCGCCGTCTTACCGGTGGAGGGCTGCGCCGAGTCTTCGCCGGGGGGAGAATGTTAGCGACGCGAGCAACCAGTAGTCTTAAGTCATTTATGTAAATAATAGAATTGTATAATTAAGAAATATTGTAAACTTGCACTTGTATGTACGCACAATAAACGTAAATAATAAATAAGCGCCCTACGACAAAACGGCTCGTCGTTAGGGTAAAGTTTCGAGGTAGCTTAGAGAGGGAAAGAGACAGAGCATATAGAACTTTCTAGAACGTCGCGTGGGAGGGCAGCCAATCAGCGCAGAGCAAGCGTCGGAGGTGGACTATATATACAGGGTCAATTTAGCCGAAAAGGCAAGAGTGCCACGGACCGTCGAGCGAGAAGGACGTCTTTCTCGCTACCGTCCGGGCGCCCTTAAAACTACCCTAGCGAAAGTGTCGTGTATTTTTAAATACCAACAACTTCGCACCCAAGTGAGTGAGTGAGTGAGTGGAACCACTTGTGCGGGGATCGCCTGTCTCAAGACAGACGACGACTCCCTTTGCGAAAAGGGAGTACTATCGCGGGGACTGCGGCGCTGGGTCGGGGCCTACTTCCGGGTGATGGAGGTCCAACTCGGCGAACGCAACAAGGAGGATGTCACCAAGGAGGATATCAAAAGTCTCCACGTGGTAGAACGCCACCTTGACGCCGAGTTGCTGGCAAAGAACCTGCCAGACACCCCACTGGCCAAAAGAACCCGTGAGGATGACTCGGCCGAAGACCGACCGGAGAAGCGAGCTGACCTCGAGGATACACCGAATACCTCGACGGAAGGCCCGCCAATCGGTCACTCTACTCCTCGCCGTGGCGATGAGTGCACTTTGCGGGAGGATTCGCCTTGCAAATCGCTCCCACCGCGCCGCGTGCCGCACCACGTGCTGCGCCGGCCTCGGCGCCTGGGCCATGGACCATGGCGGCTGTACTAGCTGCCCCACCACCCAAGAAAACACCACCACCAACTGCAGCGATGCAACCAGCACCGCCCGCAGAAAACCCAGACCCGGAAGCAGCCCATCCTTGTGGTGGACCGTCTAGACAACTGGACGGCCCACTTCAAGGAGCTGGCTGCCAAGATCGGCCATCCGCCCAACGGAAGGCCGTTCGGTAGGGGGTTCCGATTCACCCCCAAGAGCGACGACGAGTTCAGGGCCATCCAAGCTCATCTGGATGGCCTTGGACAAGACAAGGCGCCCTACTACGCCATCGCCCCGCAACACCAGAGGCCAATGAAGATGGCGATCAGAGGGCTGCCTGCTGACACCCGCGCGGAGGAAATCGTGGAGGACCTAGCAGGCAAAGGCATACCGATCAGGTACGCCAAACATATCCGGGCCCGCACAGGGAGACCCGGTGCATCTTCTTCGCGGAAGTGGAGAAGACACCTGCAGCCACGAAGGCATACAACGTAGGCGAAGTACTACACATGCCGGGAGTGGTGATCGAGGCATGGAGGGGCCTTCGCAGTGTCATCGCTGCCAAGGCTTCCGCCACAGCTCCCAAAACTGCCATCGACCCCTCGCCTTCGTTCGCTGTGGGGTGAACACCCGGCGCACGAGTGCCAGCGCCCAAAGGACCAACCGGCCACCTGCGCAAACTGCAAGGGTCCCCACCCTGCAAACAGTGTCTCGTGCCCCGCCTTCAAACGCGAGCTGCGAAACAGGAAGGCCGGCCTGGTCCCAAGGACAGGCCCGGCACAACTCATCGAGCAACCCAACGTGGTCAGTGACTCCGCACCAACCACGCTTATGGCACAGGCGAACCCAGGAAAAACTGGGTCTCGCAGGAGACGCAGAAGACAGAAGACGGCACCTGAAGAGCCGTCGCAACCACCGCCAGCACCAACCGTCGGCAAGGAGCCGAAGGATGCGGAGAGGGAGCAGCTCGTCGCCCTTCTCATGCTGTTTGCGCAGCGTGTGAAGGACGGTGAGATAAATACCCAAGGACTGCTGACCGAACTCCCTTCCAATGGATAAGCCACTCAGGGTTGTCCATTGGAATGCGGAGTCCCTAAAGGGCAAGATAGGTCTCTTGCGCCTCTTTCTCCGGGAGCAGCAGGTCGACGTTATGCTGATCAGCGAAACGTGGCTCAAGGACAGTATCCCACTCAAGATCCCGGGATACCGAAAGACATGAGAAATATAACTTTTTCTGACATTTATTTAAAAGCAGATGCTAGTATTGCCACCTCACTTTTGATCACACTGCTTACTGATTGTCTAACTAAAAATACTAAAGCAATCAACAGTAATGACAACACGAAAGTTTTTTTTTTAATCTTCATAATTTGGGTACCAATTGGATTTCTTTTTGGGTATTTTGTTGTAGGCCAGATAACTATACTACTGAGCGCTCCAGGATTATCCATTCTTTCTGGGACACCCTGTATATAACAAAATAATTAAAATTCAACTGAAACTTACGGTACCGACAAACACTACCCAAACAATAAAATACAACCAACAGAAAAAAAAGAAAAAAGGAACTAACAAGCAAACTAAAATCTATAAATAAAACACAACACAACTAATATGGCATGATAATAATTAAAAAAATTTTTATTTGTTTAATTCTGGATAATTACTAACAACGCAGTAAGTGATCCTAGTGAACTCATTCAGGGAACACGATAATGAATCAATTTGATTTGTTTTCCAATCAACGATGTGGTTGGCCAAGAAGACTTATAGTCTTCAGCAACTGAAATAAATTCTCCAAATTCGTTTCATGAACCTTTGACCTCATGTGATAAACCTTCCACCGCACATAATGAACCTTTCCTCCAACATAATGAACCTTCCTCTTCATATACTGAATATTTAACATCTTTCGAAAATATTGGAATTTTCTTGCCTATCAGAAAAAGCAATAAAAATATGCTAGAACAAGAGGGGGACACGTAGGAAAACAGTTCAAGGGACGAAAACAATTTGAAACAGAAATCAGTTACTGAAACAGATGTTGCTAGCTAAAGTAAAAGCCGAAGAGTTAAAACTAGATAAGGTTCCGCATCTTCTAACAATCTAACAATCAATGCTCGTGACTTGAGTCAAATATAAAATGACTATTGAGGAGCAGCTTTCGGCAACATTAACTGATAAAGATAATGACGAGCGAGAAAATAACTCAAGTGACCAATTCCAGCGCAGGAATTTACAGATAAACAACTTATGTTGACAATTTTGATGATGAGGTTCTAGAAAAGCTTTTACTTCTTCTTCTAGAAAGGTTCTTGGAAAAGGCTTAGGTTATTTTACCCGACCTGTTGCTTCGAATACATGAGCAGAAATCTGTTTTTCTCATATTAAGAGCAAAACATTTTGAAAATTTGGAATCAAAGGATAACAAGTTATCTAAAATACACCTTTATTCATATTTTTCCTTAACAGAATGAGAGACCCTTCATAGACTTTTGTATTATGGCATGGTTGAATAATATTCAGACAATATATCAAAAATTATATATTTTGACCGATACCAATGGAATTATACTAAAATAAATAGTGTATGCCTGGTTACAAAATGTGATCAGGCCCAAAAAAACACAATGATTAGGCAATAGGCAGGAGGAAGCCTCTGTGGGTTAACCATTAATGATAAAACATTCACCACATCAAATAATGTAGCTAATGTAAAACTTATCACAGGAATATAATAGACATATCTCTAAATAACATGGTATTATAATTTAAAAGCAAATTCAAATATTCTTACATGTTATAGATTACGGTTTTATGTGTTAGTGTGGTGTGTTCTATCAATTAAAAGATGGCCTACCAATAGTTGGCCATCTATTAGTTTGAGTCTGTTGTGGTCGTTCGCTATTAAGACAATGGTAATGTTTAGGGTTAGGGGTGTCTTCAATATTATGATGAGAATAATATTCAAAAATGAATATTTTATTCAGTAAATTGTTAAGTAATCCCACTAGACTCTCATGGATGAACTGAAAGTATCTGAACATTACATACATAAGTCATTACACATCTGTGTGCTGCATATAGGCAAAAACAATCCTTAACACAAGTACATATTTATTCTGTGCTATAACAACCAGTGGTCTCCAAAGAGACCTCGGAGTTATCATAACACAACCTGAAGTGGGATGAGCATATTACAATGATAACAAAGAAGGCAAACTCATTGTTGTATATAATTAGAAAGGCATTCTATGTTATCCATAGAGAATTTTATTTCTCAGCATCTATTTAGAGCATGTAAAGCCGTCGGTCCTGGTTGTCATGAACATCTATGGCTATCGTTATTGGGAAGTCAGTGCAATCAAATATACTGACAAATAGTTAAATCTTCGTATTTCAGTTCTCCCTTAGGGTTGCGGAGGTCCGATGCCAATCACTCCGTGGAAAAACTGAAATTCAGGTAAAACCGGTTGAACTAGTAGCCCACCCCAAATAAACTTGGGAATAACATATATAGTAAAGGCTCGGAAGATGATTACAGATATTTTGCAGAAGGTTGGAAGTTCTTCTGTTTACAGTAAGGTGTACGTAGGTACAGAAGCATATTCCCAAAAAAATAAAGACATATATATCGGAATAAAGATGATATCAAACCAGGCACAATGAGGAGCAAAATACCGAGGTACAATTTAGGAACAAATCAACTTTCAAATCTAATTTGGCAGCGTAGCATTCGGGAAGCTGAGTGATTTTTCTCATCACCAAAAACTGCCAAAGTTATCGAACTAAGTGGTGTGCAATAGTGAGGCCTATGTCCAACAGTGGACTGCGATTGGCTAATGATGATGATGAAATACCAAAATATTATGTCAAAACAAAACTTTCGTAACAGTGACGACTATTGTCACAGAGACATGATCATTTACATCACAATGAGAGAGTGCTGCCTGATGTTTATTTCGTTATCGAATCAGGAATGAGAAATGATAACTACATACGATGTGGAGATATAGACGTGGTCAAGACACCGATAAATGTTCAATTAAATTGAATCGTACAACGACGTAATGATAATATATATCATTAGGCAACGCGGCCCAATACTTTTATTCCATCGTTTTACAGAATCACACTTCCCTTCATCTCAGAGTAATACTTATATTACTTATGCTTCGTCTGTTGCTTCTTGTAAGACCCGTTTGTAATTTGTAAACTTTAAAGTAATGTTCGTTATTTTAGTAGTACATAAAAAATAACCTAAAAGAAATTATTATGTACCTACAAATAATGTCCGTATTGTGACATTATTTTTGGACTTGGTGACAGATTGACAGTGACATGACATCTCTATGATCTCTATTATATTTCAGTGTTGCCAGCCCTACAATTTAAACACTGGACTTACTGCTTTTACATTGATCCCCTTGTGATCTGTTAGATTCCAAATGATAACCATTTATCAATATTCATAGCGTTAAGCTATTCCTCGAAATAGTTTTCATGTTATAATAGATTTCTGTTAGCTACTGATGTCTGCTAAGGGTTTAAAACAAGAAAATACTTATAGATTAATAGTATGTATTTCAGGCAAAATGTGAATAACTTTCAACCCCCCCCCCCCCTCCCAGCCTGTAAATTTGAGATATCTAAAAAAAATACCAATCGACGTATCTTAAATAGCACGTTCCAAAATTATTTATTATTAAAATAGCACTCTCTCAGTTTACGAGCAATACTACATGCTAAACCGTCTATATCACTTGAAATACTTCGAATTTCGTACTTTTTGCCCAGTGGAAAAATTGCACCCTAAACGAAACTAATTGCACTATCATTAGAATTTCATAAAATGCAATAGTTATTGCAACAAACAAATAAAACGTAATCAGTCAATAGCCGAAGGCGCGGGGTACGTTTGCGCATGCGCAGGCCATACATCTAGGGTCGTACTAGTGCAACTACCACCATCTACTAGGCAAGCCTATATTTAAAGAAATTTATTTTGTTTTAATCTAACGAACATTCTAATTTCATTATTTATCTAAGATTTTTTATTTCAGGGCCTAACTTGTAAAATGAAACTTACTTGGAAAACTACGTACGAAAATAAAGAAATAATAAGTAAACATAGTAATAATCGAAAGGATAAATGCGAACTGCCCTAGACCGGGATGGCTGGCGTTCCTTGAGGGAGATCTTCGTTCAACAGTGGACCGCGATACGTTGACAGTAAATAGCAATAATCTATTGGACACGATTTTAAATGTACCTACCTAATTTATAGTTTATTTTTTAAACTTAATGCACACGTTGTACAAAGGAGGACTTCATGCCATGAGGCATTCTCTCCCAGTCAACATTCAGGTCTTGTAGACATGTGATGCGCTAGGTGCAGAGAAAAAAAAACCATACTGAGAATAGCTTTGTAAAAAAAAAAGATTAGCCTACTTGTAAATGTAATTTTTAAATACTTAGGCATATAAACGAGATATACGAGACATTCCTAAATACACCATACATTTACATTACCACTCTATATTTATAAAACCATAGTGGAGTCATTTTATTATAGGTAACATTTGACGTCTGTCAGTTTTATCTTCATAGTTAGGTGACCTGCTTAAAAACATCGATTAAAATGAATGAATCGATACGGACTCGAAACGTATGTGAATTTTTAAAATCATCAGATGAATCCCTGTGCCATTCACGGGCGTAGTCAGGTTTCAGTTTCGGGGGGGTTAGAAGATAAAAAACCGACAAGTGCGAATTGGAACTCGCATATCGAGAGTTCTGTACGAACTTTTTTTTAGTATATTATGGACGACCTTTACTTTTGTCCTCACTTTCCTACTTTGTTTGAAAACTGTTGTCTTTATGTATCGACATATAATATTAATTGCACAAATTTACAGTTTACGTTTTTTTCCTTTAGTTGTACTACACGAACTTGCGAAATTTTATAATTCTATCTAGTAGATCGGAAAGTATCCTATACGCTTTGATTCCATTGCGAGGAAAGGGTAAAAAGGACCGTATTTTTTGATTGCCTAGGCTTTCAGAAGTTCGTGTTTTTTCGTTGCTGCAACGTATCACAGACCTAAATATTTGATATTAATTTTAACTTGATAAAACTCGGTCTTACTTCCTCGGTCTTACGGAGTACGGAACCCTGACTAAAATAAAGCTTCATGCCCCCGTGATCATAATATTAATATTAAAAAGACAAGAGGTGTTAAGAACATAAGGTTACATTATACAATCAAATTTATGGTTTTCTTAAAAAAAATCCACTTCTTTTTTTATTTGAATACCTAGAGAACTACGTTGATAGCAAACAAATCAATGACCAATTAGTCAAAACTGATCATTTGTTTAGGTCTTAGTTTTTCATTACCCAACAACCTAAAGCTCGTGGATTTATGTGACTACTAATTTATGGTGATATTTCTTCACAAGTAATCATTGCATTCGATGTAACTTATCAGCGTTCAATTTCTAGAGTAACATCCCTAGTGTTTAAAAAGAAAAAGGGTTGACTGACGCAACATTGTAACGACGTTAAGTTCTTTAAATCAGAATAAGTTGTTTATTATATTTAGAATGGTTTATTAGTGAAAGCAAATAATAAAATTTCTCGTATCGGTCATCAATACAATAAATATATAATGATAATTGAAAAAAGTTAAGCAATTGTACAGTTCTAACAAAATGAAAAAATATATTATTTTATGCCCGCCGTTACAAGGTTACGTAGATGAATTTTGATGAAATGTCAAATGCTACCTATTAAAATGACCCCACTGTACACATACCTACGTAGGTACATACACTATAATAAAAATATATACACGGGTACACATACATACGTAGGTACATACCTATAAATAAAAATATACACGCAGGTAATATACATTATGGGTGATTACGGAACCCTATCCTAAGCGTGGCCTGACACGCATTTATCTCATTTTTTACGTTAAGTGACCACGCGTTTTTTCATTTAACGCACAGTTTGCAAAATTTCATTTAACAAATGTGTATTTTGGCTATATTGGTTTAATCCAAGAACGCATTCTTATCCTTTTTGTTGCATGAGTAATCTCAGATAAGCAACCTATTTGTATTATGTTACTGGTAGGTTTGATTTATAAAGTTTGGATTATTTTCTTAAGAAGTAGTTTTATTTCAAAATTGGAAAAATTGTTTTGTAAAATTATTGATTCCGTAAATTGTTCTAGAAGTATCAGCTTGCTTTGTAATTTAATATAATAATCTTTTTTCATAATGCAATGTACCTAAACTGAATTATATTCTAAAATGAGAAAATCTATTTGTCAGTTTATTATTTTCTGAAGTGACCGTATGGTTTTATAAAATGATTTAGCCACATCCACCGTGCAAGACTTTTACTTAAAAAAAAGGAGCTATTCATATAACGATTTATTAAAAATCGATTTTTAATAAATAGAGAATTGATTTTTAAAGTTGATTATATGATAAAATAATCGATTAATAAAAAAAAAATTTGCTTCCCTAATCATAGGAGGGAAGATCGTTTTTTGTTTTTTTCGATAGATTGACGCCATTGCATATTAATCATATTTTTTATCATTTAATTCATTATAAAATGCACACAGTTATTGTTATTTATACTTAGATTTCGATTTTATTCTTTTAAATACTTGACATTGGCAGAAGCTGATATATTCGGCTTGTTGCCACCTCAGATCAAGTAGGTGAGCATATATAAATAATATGAAAAAATCAAACCAATAAGCTGGAAACACATTATCGGACGCGGCTGACGGACACGACTGATAAGTGTGCACAGTCTCGTCAGTCAGTCTTGTGCCAGATTTCTGTTGGACGTCCGAACGCTCAAGGTCAGTCAAGGGTCACGTTCACAACTTACGTCTGATAGTTTGCATAGCTCATTACATAATTTGACTGCACGGTTGGCCTAGTGGTTTAAGCGGTCGCCACGCCGCTTCCTACTGCGCCAAGTGTCGTGGGTTCAAATCCCACGTAGGACAACACTTTGTGTGATTTACAATTTGTTGTTCTGAGTCTGGGTGTTCTTGTGTCCGTTTCATGTATGTTTGTAAAGTCCCCCGCGACACAGGAATTTATATTCCTACTGCGGGAGTTGTCTTTTTAAATCAACAAAAAAAAAAAAATCAACAAAAAAAAAAATTTTCTAGATCACGGCTATCAGCCGCGTCTGCAGTTCAGCATTATGAAGTAGGTAGGCAGTAGCGTATTAAAATGCCCTGTGCTTATCTAACAACCACAGACTATAAAACAAATTTAAAATACGATAAACGATGAAAATAATCTATCGAATGATCAAAACAATTTGATTTCATTTAGGTACTGTTTCTGTAAATTTAATAAAATAAAAAGGAAACTAAAATAATATGACTTCGACTTCAAGATTGATTAATTGCAAGGAATGAAGTCGTAATCTTGGAAAAAAAATAGTTCAAACTTAGAGTAAAGAACAATAACTATGTACATTAGTTATGTTATTTTTGGACGAATGCCTAAAAATGTAAATATGCACGCGTTAGTAAAATTTTACTTTGAAACGCGTGGTTAATAACGTCTAAATCGAGTTTAAATCCATTAAGAGCAAATACACTTGAAAAATCACATAATACTTACAAAACCGACCTTAAGTGACTGTGTTAGGAAGCTTTCTTTGTTCTGGGCCAATTATATATCATGATAGTGCCTATTTTATTCATTTACAATATTGACTTAAAGAATATTTACAATATAGGTACCTTTAAATGATTACAAGCATCAAAAAAAATCTCTCGCGTCATCGCCTACTGATAGCGTTCCGAAAAGACATAATTGGGTGTACAAATGAATCATCTATATATATAAAAATGAATCCCTATTTCCCTTGGTCACGCCATCACGCGTGAACGGCTGGACCGATTTCGCTAATTCTTTTTTTATAATATTCCTTGAAGTACGAGGATGGTTTTTGAAAAAAAAAATAAACAACTATCTGATAAGTTTTATTGGAGGGGTTCCGCGAATGCAAAACAATTGAGTGACGTTGAATTGACTGTTAGGCGGTACGAAGTTCGCGGGGTCAGCTAGTGTAATATAAAATTATTTCAATCCATTGGATCCATCCATCAGACTCTTCTTCATAATTTAAACTAGACAGTCAGTTGAATCCTCGGTTGTATTGTTTATATGTATAAATATTTCTAATTTAGTGATTTATCATTTTTGCATTTATTTCATAGATAATTATAAAAAGTAATAATATTTATAAGTATTAAATTTTTTTAATTAAATCGATTGAAAGTTCATCATAATTCAAATTGATTTTGATTTCAAATCGAATCGGTGTGGGAGCGTGACTAATATCGAATATTTCGGTATTTATGGAACTGTCAAATGTTTAGGGGTTTTAATAGAGATTTATAAAATTTTGTTTAAAGACTTGGAAAAATCATATCTTTCAAATCTTTTAGATCAATAAATAACATTTTATGATAATTTTGACATCTAGTGGTGAATCGCATAAAACCAATCAAACGTCCGGGCCATAGATTATAATGCATATACTGTCCGTGCGCCCATTGTAGCCTAAAAATTGTTGGAGTTGTACGATAAGGCGACTGTGGTACCCTCTCTGACTCGTAAACTTTATATTGAAAAACGAGCTTTATTATGATAATAACCATAAATAAGTTTTTTTACACCACTTGTTCGATTACAACCACTACAATTATAATATACAACACCACTACAATTATTCGAAATAAAAATAATAATTAAAAATTTAACGTCCAAATATTAGAGAACCTACATTTTTCGAATTGTCAGTTAGTGGGTAGGTATTAATTGTGTTTACTGTTAGGGGGATAAAATTTCAATTGTTGGCAACACTGAAACAAAGTAGGAATTAGGAATTTCTCAAATATCGTTAGCTGTGCAGTTTTACTTGGAAATTAGATATGGGCGTTTTCAGTTTTTGCCACAAACGGTTATGTATCCGATATACAGTTCGCATATCGATATTGAAAACGGTTTTCTGATATCGATTTCAGTAGTACGATAACATTGATATAAAAAACCAAAAACGTGTAACAACTCAAATTTAGGTTTAGTTTCCATTGTATAGTTATGTTGATAACCATACAATGGAAAATGAACCTTATTGCTAGTACAGTAAGATACAATAACCACGCAAACATGGCTAAAGTTATTTCATATTCGCTTCTTCTCTATCATACTAATACAATAACGTATACTTAGAACGAGAGGTAGCGAATATGGTTCATATCTCAATATCGTTTATGAAGTTTGCGTTTTGACCTAATGGTTCTCGCATGTTAGTTTAAGTTTTGGCTCGATACAGTTTTTGTGATATCGGCTACATTTATATAGAAATCGATATGGTATGATATCTAACATATATCCGATATAAGTTACGTTTTGATATATCGAACTCATCATTATTGGAAATACTTTGTTCGATGATTAAAGTGTAAAGTTATTGAAGTTCATAGCTAATAATTATGATGTTCAAGTATTTCGAGTTTTATTTTAATTTTAGGCGTCACAACGATGTCATCACTTGAAATAACATGCCAAGTGTTTTGATTCTTCTAAGGTTGCTCTGGCTCTATTGCTCTTTATAAGCTGTTTTCAGGTTAGTTCACAGTTATATATTTCAATATATTAGTATCAACCTATTGCCATCCACTATTGAACGAATGTTTCCCCCAAGGAGTGCCAACTATCTTAATCTTGGGCAATCGGCATCCATCTTCTGCCAGCCGCCTTTTTAAATCCGAATTACTCCTTTCAACATCATCTAACTGCCGGTGAAAGTTGTGCCGAAATCTGTCCATTTAGTGAAAAGCTGTTTTTGAATTGTAGACAGACAATCCTTTTTAGTTGTTCATTTGCCTGTGTATGGTAATAATAATACCAAAACACAGACATACCATTTCAAAATAATTTCAATATTTTTAGTTTAAGTATATGCAACTATTAAGTATTTTATATTTTTAAAGCTTGTTTTGTACAGGCGATATGATATTAAAGTAAATAAACCAAAGAATTATCTAATCAAAATAGAAAGGATTCATTTTGCAATTATTTAATAAAAAATGTTTGCCTCTCATCAATACTTTAAGTTGACTAGCTTATTTTTATTATTTCCAACCAACTCAGATTGGCCTTGGTAGTGCAGTTTCTGTGGGATGGAACCTCTATAGCTCTCATTTGATGAAGATGTAATTTATAAAAAATACTTTCAAAAATAAATAAAATTTAGAAAAATAAGTTGGTGGTTGAAAAATAGTTGTTGAGATTTTTTTATTTCGCAGAATGGATGATGCCTTGATTGAAATAAATTATTGGTGTGGTCAGTCTGCTGTCTAGGAAGACCATGAGGTTTCTTTACACTAATTTGTAAAGTATGCAGGCACAGAAGGTGAGAGCTATGGTTCATATCTGTTATATACTAGTGGAGTCCTGCGGTGTTACCTGAGTTTGTTGTTGTAACTGCGGGTAACGCCGTGGGGGAAAGCTAGTCTAATAAAAGTAGCATAAGTTACTCCTTATATCATCAGCTAGTGCCAGTGATAGTCCCGTCGAAATCAGTCTAACCGTTCCAGAGATTACCTGGAACAAACAGACTGACAAAAATTTAAAAAAAAAAATTATGTACCGTGTACACGCACAATGGTCCAATAGTAGGGACTAAGTGCGGAAACGGTCCAGGACAACAAAAAAAAAATGTACCGTGTATATACATAGATATGCATTTAATAAAAGGCAGTTATTTTAATATTACTAACAGAAAATTTTATTTATTTGTATAGAAATAAAAAATATTTGTATAAAAATGTACCTCTTTTTATTTGAAAAAAAGCGTCAGGTGCTTTTGGAGATAGTATCAAAATGATAATCCTGCTATGAAATATTTATAACCATTGATACCATGCACCCTCATTGCTCCATTGATCATTTGATCATAATTGCATTCGTGCTAAAGTCAGAATGGCTCTACTACCTTTGAAAATTTTGAGCTTGTTAAACTGTTACTAACAATAAATTGTTTTGTTTACAGGATCAGGTGTCATGCTGAAAGCACTACCTACTCGTTGTACAATGCAACACAACCTAAGTCAATTTCACAATCAAAGCTAAAATACAAGTGCAAAGTATTCTGATAAATGAATACCTACAAATAATTGTCTTAAGTTTGGTATAACTACCCACTTGTATAATGTACAGAAATATAAAAATGTTCCTGGTTTTTGTAATTACCATAATATTTTGCTACAAACGCAAGAATAATAGCTACAATTCATAATGAGCAAAAATAAAAACTATGAGAAGAAAAAAAAAGACACCAAAAAAAACAATATAAAATACAACATGGGCGATCCACAAATTGTTGTTCTGAGTCTGGGTGTTCATTGTGACTGTTTCATATTTGTTTGTAAAGTCCCCCGGTCACAGGATGTATGTTCCTTATGCGGGAATTGTCATTGTTTTGTTGTTTATTGGATTCTCTGGATAGTCTTAATTGGTTTCTTATTTTAGTCTCTCCTGCGTTTTTTGGTTGCCGTGAATGGCACATTTTCCAGTTATTGTTTTCATCAAAATGGTATATGTTTAGAAGTTTTGATTTTACCAGTTTGAGTAGGCTAATAAATTTCTACTTGATATCGTTTGTTGTATGTGGTAGGAAAAGACCACTTCAAGTCTGACTGAATAAAAAAAACACAAAAAGTAATGTTTTAAATAACTATTATTAGTGAACAAGTGCATGCCACTGAAGTGAATGCTTCGTAATAAAAAAAAATAATTGAATAGAATATCCTTGAAAACTTAAAAAAAAGGATATCTGTTAGTTTTAAACTTTCTTATATTGCACTAAGGAGTCCATTGGAGTCTTACTGGGTTGTTTGTTGAATTATTCTTTTTTAAATATAGTATACTACTTAAAACATATTCTTGGTCTAGCCTTTAGGTTTCCTTTCTGATACTGTGACAAAATTTACTCGGAGAAATACAAAAAAAGTACTTAAGAAAAATAATCAATACTAGCTGTGCCCGCGACTTCGTTCGCGTGGTTGTCGAGAGCAAAACAACGTCGTTTAGATAAGAGTATATCACCTTTTTGATGATTTAGATAAGAGTCCTGACTTTGGTATAGTTGATTACGTTAATGCTTCTCTATATACTATGTTAGCGGTGGAATTACCCGGAGCATATACAAAAAGGTTGTTTGGGTTGCTAACACGTGATAGAGAAACATAGAGTTGGCCGTGTGAAAAACAATCAAAAGTAAGGTCTACACCCGCAACGGATAACGTCTGGCCTTGGGCTTTATTAATAGTCATAGCGTAACAGAGGCTTACAGGAAATTGCACACGTTTGAAAGTAAACGGAAAATTATTGGGGATAATGGGTATCCTGGGAATGAAAACAACATCACCGGAGCCGCAACCTGTTAAGATTTCGGCTTCGATGACATTTCGTTGGAGATTTGTTACTCTCAACCGAGTTCCATTGCATAGTTTTGGTGGGCTTAAATTTCTGAGTAGAATGATTGGTACTCCGACTTTTAAATAAATTTTGTGTGCTGGAAGACCTGGTGTATTTAGAGAGTCTAAAAACTCTACTGGATAGTGGGTGGCATCTCCTTCTTCTAAAACCGTGTTAATAGATAAATATTCCCTACTTTCTCCAGAAACATGTACCAATATTTGAGAATTTATTGCTGCTGCTTGGTCGTTGCGAGGTGCCAAAATAGCTCGTTGGCATAGCCAAGCAGCGTCATGGTTCGAGATCTCTGATGGATCTCCGTATACAGAGGAAATGAGTTCCTGCTGTGAGGCAACAGAAGAACACAGGCTTTCGACTAAAGTTACTTTACCTCCTTCTTGAGTCGGGTATGTGCCGTTACCAATTTGAAGTAGTAAATTTGAGAAAACCTGCGCGTTTGCGTCACCTCCCAAATATGCTCGCATATTAAAGCTCAAATTAGTTAATATGACACTACGCCATAAAATAGAGCTCTTTAAACAGGCACCTATTTCATCGGCCCTCGTTCCTCTGGGTATTATAGGGAGTGTCTGCCTGAAGTCTCCACAGAATAGCACCGTTAAGCCTCCCATCGGTCGGTCATTTTGTCTTATATCTCGCAACGTTCTATCTACAGCTTCCACAGCTTTACGATTTGCCATCGTACACTCGTCCCAAACGATAAGGGCGCAATCGCGTAAAACCCTTGCTTTATCACTATTGCGAGACACGTTGCAAACAGGGTTTTCTGTGCGGTCCAAGTCGATTGGTATTTTAAATGTTGTATGTGCAGTTTTTCCTCCTGGTAATAAAGTGGCAGCTATTCCTGAGGAAGCGACGGCAAGGGCAATTTTGTTTTGGCTCCTTATTTGAGCCAAGATAACTTTAGTGAGGAAAGTTTTACCTGTTCCACCAGGTGCATCTAAAAACAGCATTTCTCCTAATGAATGTTCTACACTACAGCATACTCTATCAAAGATTTGACGTTGTTCTGACGTCAAATTTGAACAGCCATTTCGCAATATTTCTGCTAACTCTTCGGGGTTGTAATTTATTTCAGATGTATACTCCCTATTAATTCGTTCCCCACCAACTGTCGGTGTCGGCAAGCCGTATTGACTGAGGGGGTTCCCTCCTATACTTGTAACTATATCTTGTATAGCCAGCAAAGCCCTATTATGGCAGCTTTCACGTACTTGGTCAGAAGTTTCACTATTTATATTTTGCTGTCTCAAAAAATCTTCGGCAAACGCGTCTTTATATTTTTGCCACAACTGCCCAGCGTCCGATAGGCCACAAAATGTCAACAAAATGGCAAATAAATGGCGCAAACGATGTGGACTATCACTGACGCATGCTTCGGCTAAAGCATCATCCCAATGCTGATCGCCATCTAATAAATGCCGTGCGCGGCAAGCAGCTTGAAATGTGGGATATTCTATATCGTCCACTTTGCGGAGCTCAGCAAAAGAAGTAGGTCCTCGCACTGTGTGAAGAAGAAGGCGTAAATAATAACACTCTGCATTATTTGGGTGCACCGTGTATACTCTTCCAATCACGTGTTCTTTAAAAATGCCGGACTCGCCTTCTACAGCAGTTCCACGTCTCCTGCGATTAAAAACACCTTGCTGCTTGTTATAAGTATAATAATGTGGCACTTCATTGTACAACAGAGACTTAGCGAAATTGTCTCTTTCGCAAAGGCGAAAGAATGCGAGCAAGGTGGTTTGTCTTGGGTTGTTCATTCTTTCTGCCACATTTTCTGGCTGAAAGTAAACTCGCTGCCCGCCTTCCAGGTGCACGTCAAGATGGATGACTGGCGGATACCTTTCATGAATAGGGAAACTCAAAATGCGCCAAACTGCCTCCGAAGAGCTTATGTATCGGCCAGATTGATACCTTGTCACTTCATCAAATTGGTTGTTATTTCTTAGTGCTATCATGGCTTGATCACTACCTTTATTAACATATTTACATATATATTTTATAGATTCGACGCTATTACAAATTTCAACATTAATGTGTGCTTGAAAAGCGTTTGACAAAACTGGAGAATACGGTACCACCCAACTATTATTTAGAATTATTTCTTGTCCACGGAATCTGACAGTAGCTGTGAAACCACCTTGTGACGGTGATCTTCGCCGGTATTGCGGATACCCATTTTCCCCAGCCATAGTTAGTTCTTTCAGTGCTCTGGGGTATTTTTTTGAGCATTGACCATCTTTCATGCACGGTGATTCCCTGTTTAAGAGGCCACATGGCCCGTGAACCATATGTGTTTTTACTATGTCATGCAAAATCGGATCTGCATTATAGTCCGGAAATTCTGCACTTATGACACTGTCTATAGCATCGGGACGAATTTTTTCTTCCAGCCACAGAAGAATGTGCGCGTGGGGTAAACCACGCTTTTGCCACTCGACGCTATACATAAAACAAAGAGTTGAACCGAAAACTTTCTCCTTTGTAAGTAGATTAATCAAGACTTTGAGTTTTAAATGAAAAATCCTAGCAATAATGTCATGTCTGTCGTATGACGCCTGTCCTGTGAGAAGTGCCTGGCAAATCTCCGTCCACTTTGGATTTGTTGTAAATGTTATAAAAAGGTCCGGCCGGCCGTATTTACGGACGTAACAAAAAGCATCTTGCGTTCGTTCGTGCATATACCGCGGACCGCCTGTGAAACTGGATGGCAAAATAACCAATCGACCCAAGTTTTCGACGTTATTATCTGATTGCATGGCGTCCCGCAAGTGCACGTATTCTTCAGCGCGTAACCGTCGCTGGTTAGTGCGAATATACACTAAACGTTCAGTTTCTATTTTTGCGTACATGTCCACAATAAATTGGCTGAACAAACCACGAAATCGTTGCAAATATACGAAACTGTTTTGCCTTATTTGTAAAAGGTAGGAATAGTATTGTTGAGCAGATATTTTTTTTTGATAATTAGTGACTCTCGTAGTAGGGTTCACTTGGTACAGCCCAAAATTGTACCCATCTTCACCATGACAATAGATTAGTGGATATTGCAGGGCGTCGTAAGCTCGGTGGGTTTCCAAAATGCGTTGAAGGCGATCGTCGCGTGTACGCAACACGATATCACGTCTCTCACACTCCTGGTCGACTAAAACAACTGCAACTTCATCTGCGACGGGTGCATTGTGTCTTCCACGGTGTTCACCCACAGGACGTCTATCGGCACTTATAACAATTTTGAAATCATTGCTGCCTTGTGGAATTGACTCCAATGCAGCTTTGAATTCACGAACGTACTGGTTAACGCGATGCAGCAATTCTTGAAGTTGACCCAAAAGCTCAGCATTGAGCTGGGGAAAATTGTGATTTCTAACATTGAGCTGTTGCGTGTAATCGGATACAAAATAAATTTGGAGAAATTTGGGTTCATTTTCTGGCAGCAAAGATCCAATAAGGTGATAAACTTGACCTTGTACTTTGAAGGTTGGCATGAACGGTCCTTCCGTTATTTGTTTTGCCCCAAAGGAAGTCATTTGGAAAGCACTGTTATATAAACGAATATTATCCAAAAAACGGTTCGACTGGGGATGATCGCCATTCAGGAGACTTATAAGTAAGTGTGGTGGATCTTGGAAATTTGGAAGAACAATTTTTCCATTTGAGCAGCACATTCCATCTGTCTCTTTCCTCCATTTCAAAGCATGACAAAAATTACAAATTTCTCTCATGTCACCCACGAAAGTAAAGCCAGCATAATTAATTCTAGACGAATATGTGAACCCTGATTTTTCCCTATTGTCCCAAGGTAATAAAATATTTGCATCGTCATTTTCCATGGACTCATCAGCTCCGCTATTTGTTTCTCTATTCATATGGTATCGAGCTCGTTCTATTTCTAGGCGAGATTGACGTTGTTCTGCTGTTTCTGCTCGTCTTAGTTCATCTATTCTTTCCCTTTCAGATGCAAGATAACTTTCATTGTTTCTTTGTACACCTACATAGTTATGTCTAGCTATTTCTAATCGTTCTTCTCTTTGGGAGAGAGATTCAGACTCGCGCGAGAGAGCGTGTCGCTCTCGGTCAGATGACAGACGTGCTTGGCGTTCCTCGATACTCTCTTGAGAACGCAAAGTCGCGGTCCGAGTTCTTTGCGAACTTAAGCGCGACTCCCTTTCTGTGAAAGTCTCTGACTCGCGTGAGAGAGACTGGCGCTCCCGATCAGCAGACAGCCGAACTTCGCGTTCCTGGATATTCTCTTGAGAACGCAAAGTCGCGGTCCGAGTTCTTTGCGAACTTAAGCGCGACTCCCTTTCTGTGAATGTCTCTGACTCACGTGAGAGAGAGTGGCGCTCCCGATCAGCAGACAGCCGAACTTCGCGTTCCTGGATATTCTCTTGAGAACGCAAAGTCGCGGTCCGAGTTCTTTGCGAACTTAAGCGCGACTCCCTTTCTGTGAATGTCTCTGACTCACGTGAGAGAGAGTGGCGCTCCCGATCAGCAGACAGCCGGTCTTCGCGTTCCTGGATACTCTCTTGAGACCGCAAAGTCGCGGTCCGTGTTCTTTGTGAACTTAAACGTGACTCCCTTTCGGTGAACGTTTCCGATTCACGTGAAAGAGCGATGTGCTCTCGGTTAGCAGATAACCGTGCTTCACGATCTTCTTCCGATTCCTGAGACCTACAAAGTCTCATCCTTTTCGCATTTCGGCTACGCAGCGAAAGGTTAGTTTTTTTTCTTTGAGGCATTTTCAAGGAAAATTAAAGCAATAAACAAAACTAACAACACTTATGACTGAATAGCCTACAAACTTAAAAGAACGGTGCGTCGAACAGTCTAGTGTGACAACGTATCGTCTGTTCGTGGTCGTGACTCAACGAATTGGCAACACTAACTTACTGTATAACGATTGGCACTATTGGATTCAAACTACGAAGTAAATCAAATACAATCTTAACTTCGTACTTCAAACCAATGACCAAAGTTGACCAAACGAAACCAATAAGATAAGCAAATACTTTTTTTTCGACCAATTTAGAAAATCGATAAACCAAGCAACCAAAGAACTTTTACGACACACGCAAGAACTTTTAAGACACCTAACGAAACCCAATTTGCCTAGTAAACACGGTGGACGTCATCCTCGCGCGGAAAATCTTAACACCGCGATTCAGAAAATGACGTCATTTGCACAACGCCATCTATCGGATTTAGATTTCAACTATCAACATTAGTTCTATTTTTAGTCTTAAGATGTCGTTGCAAGTACTATACTTAATTGCGTAACGTAATATTTTACTTCTTGAACTCACTAAATTAATCATATCTTTTGATAGAGTGAACCGATTTCGATGAAACAAAAACTAAGTTAAACCTCAAGTTGCGTATAATTTTTGTATATAAACATTGTCAGCATTGAATTCGTAGATTTTACGTGATGTGCGCACAAACAAACAGACAAACAGACAAACAGACAAACAGACAAAAATTTCAAAAATGATGGAAATGGGTTCTGTTACTTATCTTTTCACACGCTGGCTATTTTTTGTTTCAATTTCTTCAATGTACAAAAATGACTTTTCTACAGATTTATTATATGTATAGATTATAATTCGTTCGTGTCAGTGCCGCATAACTGAGTGGACGTGTGTTGATTGTGTCTTACAATAATTGCTTTCTAAAATTGTGATTGGACGGTTGATTAAAGTTTTGATTCCTTGTTGCTCTTCTTGGTGACTTACCTGTGGTGTACACCCCCTGGGCGGTCCTAGAGGGAGAAACATATATTTCTGTTGGAATCGATCAAATACAATTCCAAAAAGTGCTAGTGATTGGCGGGATTCGATCCGTGGGCACTTCCGTCTGACGCCGATGAGAGGGACAACGTGCTGCGCTGCGCCAACCGTGTAATAAGAATATTGGCTAAATGAGTGGACTGCTACGTGCCGCTGACGTCACACTACGAATCGCTACGGCTGCTGCGGATAATTGCATTGGTTACGAGAGCTAGTTTACACTGGCAGAGATTGTCGGACGTATTTGTTTAGATCTTTATTGTTTACATTAGTTTGTATACGATATTAAGACTATAGTCATGTCTGGCGTCAAGCGTACACCGCCTAAAACAACAAGAACACCAATTAAAAACTTAGCACAGACTCAATCTGAACCAGATATAAATTCTGCAGTTGCTGTGAGTGATTTTGTGAATACAACCAGAAACAAACGTCCCCGACAAGATACCTCGCCAATGGGTTGTTCTACTGATTCTTCTCAAAGGGATTGTACGATTGCGAAGATGCTTGCTGACCAGGGTACAGTGATGGCCGGTCTGGTGTCCGATATTGCAGAAATAAAAAAACAAAACAACCAAATTCAGTCTTCAAATGCTGCAATACGCAAGTCAAATGATGAAGTCATTAAGTCGATGAATTTTATAAACAAACAATTTGAAGATTTGAAGAAAGAGGTTGAGATACTGAGGAAGGAAAGAGATGAACAAACTTGCTATATTAAAAATCTAGAAAAAAAAATACAAGATCTACAGTACAGGTCAAGGTCATCGGGAATTGAAATTCGTAATATACCACAATCAGACAGTGAAACACATGCCGACTTCACTAAGACGGTATGTAGTATTGGTGAGGTAGTGGGATTGAAAATTGATGAATCGGAGCTCCGGGATATATATCGCCTTCCTGGGAAATCCTCTACAGCCAGCTCCTCTTCTCGCCCGATAGTTGCCGAATTTACTACCGTTAAAAAAAAGCAGTCTTTTTTAGCCGCTGTTCAGACTTTTAACAAAGGGAAAAAAAATGAGGATAAGATGAATACAACGTTAATAGGAATTTCTGAGAATCGCACACCCGTCTACATTGCTGAGCAACTGTCCTCCAGTACCAAAAAACTATTCTTCCAAGCACGGGAATTCGCCAAACGGAACGGCTACAGGTACTGCTGGATCACAAACGGAAACATCTTCTTGCGTAAAATGGAGGGTGAGAAGCAATTACTTATAACCTCGGAAAACAGCCTTGTTGAAGCGAAGACGGGTAGCAAATGACTGATGGTTAACAAATGCTATTTGCCTAGTACTTTTTTGCATAATGTACTAAATCATCATGTAACAGTTTCGATGTTTATATGTATAATAATCTTATTAGTTTTATCGCTCAAGCGGCACATTGTCTCACACATGCACTCACCTTATTCACTACACAAAATCATGCAATGTAATCAAATTCATTGCCTGTTTGACTTACTCACTTATCACATACTTCTACATTCAACGTCTTCATATCAAACTACAAAAACATACACCAAAAAAAAATATATAATACACACATTCTATATATTTCATACACACTATATATTACATACATATTATATATTACATACATATCATATATTACATATATACATATTACATACAGATGACGAAAATACCTGGTTAATTTACACAAACACCCCCGTACTTACTAGCACAAAAATGCGTTATACTGTCGGGAGTACACCATTACAAGAAATAGGTCACCTACATAACCAACAAATTGTAACTATCTACACTTCCTATGGCCACTATTCACTATTTAAATAGCGAACTAGACTCGATGATTGTGGGTGATGCATTTGAGTGTGTTCCAGACGACTGTCACAAACTGATACATTCAATCAACCGCCGTTTAACCGTCCTACACCTAAACATACGTAGTTTAAATAAAAATTTTGATAATCTCCAAGTGCTAATGAACTCACTGAAAGTGAATGTTGATGTAATAATATTAACAGAATGCTGGCTCAGTAAAGTTATTAACCGGCCCACTCTAGCTGGGTTTATTTCGTATAGGACGGTGAACAACAGTAACCAAAATGACGGCATAGTAGTATATATTAGCTCAGATTTAAAACTAATAGTGAACGAACCAAACTTCAGTGGTGGAAACTGTCTGGTCTGCACTTCTGAAAAACATAAAATAGCCATTGTAGCGATTTATCGACCTCCATCTTTCAACACAAGGGAGGATTTTGACATGTTTTTGAATAGCTTGAATACCATTTATGGTAAAGTCAATAACTACAAAAATGTTGTTATGGTGGGTGATCTCAATATTGATATAAAACAGAACAACGATAGTGAAAAAAGTATAGAATACCTTACCCTGAATGCATCTCACGGACTCCTTCCGACTCACCAGTTCCCAACTCGGTTGGCAAATTGTATCGATCACACTTTCATTAAAACAATATTGCCTGTAACTACACTTGTCATTGACACCCACATAACAGACCATAAACCACTTCTCCTAACTATTGCCAATTCAAATGTCGAGCACAAAACAGACCATATCTCAAATAAAGTTAACTACGACGCTATAGCCGTAGAGATAAAAAACACAGACTTTACAAACATGTTCCACATTCACGATAATCCAAACAATTCCATGAATCACTTTATAAGGCTAATTTCATCAGCTATAAGTAAGTTCACCGTACAATACAAAACTACAAGGAAAAAGAAATTACTGAAACCTTGGATAACTCCAGGCCTCGTAAGGTGTATCAGAAACCGTGACAAACTTCATACACGGTCAAAAAAAGCACCAGAAAACCTAATTCTAAGAACAACCTACACGCGCTACCGTAATTTTTGCAACTCTTTGCTTCGAAAACTAAAAAACGAATACGAGAAACAAGAACTTGAAAAAGCTAAAAATCGACCTAAAGCCCTATGGAAAGCAATAAAAGAAATAACGAATACTCGTAAAACTAAATCCAGTCCTAGCGAGCTACTAACAATTCGTGACACCCCAAAGTCCTCCATAAACGAGGTATGCAACACCTTATGCAACGTGGGGAAAAAATTGGCTGACAATATTACACTAAACAGTCACTCTGGTCTAGACCCAAAAGACAGCTCAATTTCTAGCTCTCCCCCCTGTAACTCTCTTGCTCTTCTGGAGGTAGACGAAGCTGAAATCGAGGTGCTCATACTCCAATTGCGCAATGACTGTGCTGTAGGTTGGGACGGAATCTCGTCATTGGTACTGAAGCAGAGTCGAACAGCACTGGTACCCCCACTAACTCGCATTATAAATAGCTGCTTGAGTCAGGGTATCTTTCCGGATGCCCTGAAAAAAGCAATTGTACACCCAATTTACAAAACAGGAGACAGAAACCACGTACATAATTATAGGCCCATTTCAATATTAACGGCACTATCTAAAATTCTCGAAAAGGTTCTCAGCAACCGACTGAAAGACTTCCTAGAGAAACACAAAATCATATCTCCAAATCAATATGGCTTCCGTACCGGAGTCTCAGCTGAAGACGCAGTGCTGAACCTCACGCAGACGGTTGCCGAGAACCTAGATAACAAAATTAAATGCCTGGGAATATTCGTCGATCTTTGTAAGGCTTTTGATTCGGTTTCTGTTCCCATACTTTTAACAAAGTTGGAAAGGGTTGGAGTTAGAGGGACTGCTCTTGACATATTCAAAAGCTACCTTCAAAACCGGACACAAAGAGTCAAAATTGATAATTTGCTTAGTGACGAAGAACCAATATCCTACGGTGTCCCGCAAGGGAGTATATTGGGCCCTGTTTTGTTCCAGATATATGTAAATGATCTGTGCAACATGACAATACCCAACTCCAAAATATTTTCTTACGCTGATGACACGGCTATAGTGGTATCCGGTTCAACATGGAATAGCGTCAAAGACAATGCAGAATTAGCTCTAAATAAAATAATGAAATGGTTAAATAAGAATCTACTAACCCTAAATATAAAAAAAACATCATATATGCCTTTTGCAATACGTGAAAACTCATTACCGGACCACACTTATTCAGTAAAAGCCCACTTGTGTCCCCAACAGGCAGCTCAGTGTTCCTGCCCTATGCTGACAAGAAGTGGTGATGTTCGGTATCTGGGAGTACAAATAGATGCAGGATTGCGCTGGAATAAGCATCTCGATAATCTTACTACCAGAATTATGAGACTTATACACATCTTCAAGACGCTTAGGTGTTCCGCTAATCCTGATACTTTAAAGATGGTCTATAATTCACTGTGTCAATCGGTAATAGGATATTGTATCCACATTTGGGGTGGTGCAGGGAAGACCAAATTTCTGAGCATAGAGAGAGCACAAAGGGCAATACTAAAAGTAATGACACGGAAACCATACCGCTACGCTACAACCAGCCTATACCTCGAATGCAAGGTTCTTACTGTCCGTCAACTTTATATCCTCCGAACCATTCTTAGGAGACACTCAAGTATCCTTTATTCAAATCGCAATCCTCGAACAAACCTTCCAAAGGGCAAACGACACAGAACCGCCTTTGCTAAACATCAATATTATATACTGAGCACTTACATCTACAAGCAGGTACAAAAGCAAATTAATATTATTAACTTAAACAGTAATCAGCTAAAAACTAAGGTTACCACATACCTACTCCAGCAGGATTACTCACAAACGGAAGCCTTACTTACATACATTACCTAAACACAATCACACGACTCAACTACGGTCATCTGTTACCATATTTTATACAAATACACACACACACACACACACACACACACACATACATACACACACATATATACACATACACCTCACAGACACAGCGACGCAGCCCCACTTAGTTTAAGCTTAATGTTAAATAAATATTTTGATATCGAACACTGTCTCTTATAGTACAGGTTGTCCTAGTTTAAGAGACAGAGTTTTCATCTTAAATTGTTACACATACTTACCCTAGTTCTAAAACATGCGATGTTCAACGATATGTGATAGCAACAGAAAATTTCTGTTTTGTACTGCCATTCGCATGAAGTTAAATCAAGGACTGCGATCCTGATTAAATGTACTCAATGTAACTGTGTATACATTATTTTGTGTGAATAAATTATTATTATTATTATTATTATTATTAATTACCTGCTACAAAAATTTAAAATTTAAAGCGAATCGTTTTGGCGACACATTGGTTTGGTCTGAATTACGTTTCGTAAGCCCAGTATTGGTTTGTTCTGAATCCAATACTGTTCGAATGTTCCTCTGTAAATGATGCATTGTCTCTTATGTTGCGAATTTAGCTTAGGTCAAACATTGTACTGCTTCCCTGTATCTGCTGTGTCAACCGACCCCATATTTTTTGAGTAATGTACCACACACAGTGGATTCATTTTGGGTAGCCCAGTTGAGTAGTCGACATTGTCTGAAGGTATTATTTTATCATCATGTTATGTAGACAACATTATAATCTGTTTTTTATCTTGCCATTTTAATGCTTAGAGTGGAGAAGACGTGTAAACGGCTATTTGTCCGCGTTTTAGATTTGGAGTTTCGGTATCTCTTTTCGATTTCCTTTTACGGTGCCACATGCACGTGCGTGAGTGGCCCTTTCTTTTAAATATATGAAAAGCTGAGGACTGGAATACTATTTATCGACATACTCACGGTTACAAAAAAAAATCTTTTAAAAGTTCAGTCACTACTGATCCAGTTAAGCCTAAATTTGGTTCGATTTCAATTTCTGTTACTGACCCACAGTATAGTATGAAATCAACAAAATATCCCATGGAGTCAACGTTTTCGTCGAAACAGTCAACCCCGCCCATATATTATTGTACATCTTGATAATGGCTGGGCAATCGACTTGAATTTTAGTCCGTTTTTATCCACAAATCCTATACGATCTACTTTTGTAATAGGATCCAATTCGTGGCAGTTGGATACAATGGTGAGGATGCTATTGCCATGCCACTTAGCGGCAATTAGTCCTAACTCTGATGGTAATCTTGAGTGGAGTTCCAAAATAACAGCAGCTCTTCGGCAACCTCATCTAACGTCAACCTGTAATACGTAAACCACCTCTAAAACAACATCAACACATAGCGATAAGACCAAAATAAATAACAGTCTTGTTATTGCTTAGAATGAATTCAGAACAATAAAGCCACCTGCAGGTGCCACGGCATATTCTCAACACTGAAGCAAAGTTGCTATAAGTTATTTTTATCATAAAATACATTTGTTTTATGGCGAATACATTTATTTTCTATATGTAATAAAAAAAGACATTACTTACGGTCTGCACATTTTTAAATCACACAAACGCAGACTAGGGTAAATCACCCAGTAGTTAGCCTTTTAATGAGTAATTAAATTTTGTTTATGAGTATTTTAAATTATAAACACTATTCATACAAACCACTTTTTTGTGTAAGATTATTTATTATTTTTAATAAAAAAATAAAATATTATACTTATATTAAACTTAAAGAAAAACGTTAACATTCATCATATTATATCCCTTTTTTCCATTGCTAAGCGTCATTTTTCCACAAGTCAGCCATGGCTTACCCTAAGCCTCTCACTTACTTTGCATATTTTGCATAGAAATGTGTTGTATCTGGTGGAAGTGTATAAAGGATAATACCGTTTACGTGAAAATATTCGCTGAAACGCATTGTTATGTGGCTCTTGTGATCATCGACAAAAATGAGAACAGGTTATTTCATTTGTTCTTTGTTTATTTCAGTCCTTTCACACAATTATCATAAAAAATGTCGGATTTAATCCTACCTGTTTCTGACTTTCTCAATAACCATCTATCAGGCAAATTGTTAATAACTTCTGTAGGTGGTCTTATGCATGGAAAAACTACACAAGGAGGCAATTTTTTCCCACAAGCCGAAATAAATATAAGGACAGTAACAACACTTCTTTTTCCTTGCCTCTTTCAATTTTGTAGACGGTTTTGTAGACGGTTTTTATAGACGGTTTTGTATCGTCTTGGTACAATGACTTTTCCAGTCTTGGGGCATATATAAAACTAGTTTCATCATCGTTAAATATTCGGTCTAGGTCAGTCAAAATAGCACTTGCATTTATGTCTTCCAAATGCCAAAAATTGATCACAGTGGTGTGCAATGGTAGAGGCCTATGTCTAGCAGATAGGCTAGACATAGGCCTGACTGCGATAGGCTGATGATGATAATGATGAAATGCTTCATAAGTTCAGTAAACCACTTCCGAACACCTTTTTCAGTTACAGCGGCTCGATCATTAGATAAATTTTCAGATGTCCTCTCAGTTAACTCGGAATTTCGTCTCTGAAATGATTGGTACCATTTTTTCCCCGGTCTATTATTTACAAACGGGTTTGGTCTTTTATCTTCATATATAATATTGTGCACGGTATTTAAGGGGCCGGCGTACGACACTCGAAACTGCAAGTTGAAATTTGTTCGTAAAATATTGCTGTCTCTGTTTGACAAAATACAACGTAGATACGAGTGCACCGCTGTATGTGTGTATGTGGATTGACATTCATTCGTAGTAATTCGGACTCTCTTGTAGAAGGTTCGGCTATCATTATTTGACTGACACGAATCACACACACATTGAAATATTTTTTGATGCGTTAGCACTAATAATTGCTTGAAATTTGTGAAAATATGAATGTGTTTCGTAATATCGAAAATCATGAATGAAAACTCAATATTTTTTCGATTTATTTTGTGTAAGTAGTAGCATAATAATATGAGATATGTTATTGATGAAACAATATTAGAAATATTTTTGTTTTTAAGACAGAAAAAAACAAAATGAAAACATGACATTTACAATGTAAAATATGTAAAATTTAATTTGATTATATTTTATTCTATATAAGTTTATTTTTAAAAATAAAGACGTTATAACCTAAATAAATACAGTCTAAGTCCGAATATCAACATATCATCGTGGAAATATGTTTATACTGCAAATGATCTTGGTATACCGTTTGTATGGAAAATTCAGCCTCCGGGGGCCCCTTAAGAGATCATCACGTTTTAATGGGAAGCCACATTCAGTGGCGGGGCAAGACCTAAATTTGATGTGGGCAAGATATATTTTGCGAGGCCCCTTGATGGATGACGCAAGGGACATTAGAAAAAAATTTTGATACTCAAATTTTGATTCATAAAAATACAGACTTTTTATTGTAACTATTTAAAAAATTTCAAGTATATTACATCATAGCATAGCATAACAGCAAAGTAAACAAATAAAGAAACATAAATTTTCTACTTTTAGCCTCACTGAACTCCCTAATAACTGTGTCGTAATCCAGATTAGATGCTATATTTGCTTCGAGAGATAAAACTGCCAACGCTGAAAGTCTTTCCTGACCCATTTTATTAGTTTCTATTTTGAAAAACTCTGGTACTGTTAACAAAATTCTAATCACAATATAAATATTCGGGTAGATTTTTTTTAAATTGTTTTCAGATAAGAATTGAAGCAGCTATTTCACATCTTTTATGAATTCGGGTAAATTTGGGACCATTGTTTCTAATTCTTCATACAATTAGTAAGGTCGGAAGTCACTGCTCTCACCCACTCTCAAGACAGTGTGTAAATTTTTACAGTTTTTTAATATAATTATACTCTTTTGAAACATTTTTAAACTTTCCTAAATCATAGAGAAAACCAAAATTCTCAAAATGTTGATTCAAATATTTAAATCTTGAATCCATATTGCTCACTATGGAATCAAGCATGGTGCTAAAAAAATCTATTTCGTACCTGCTTTTGGGAGACTGTATAGGTTCATCGCTTCTTTCATATTTCTTTTTGGCGACTCTTTTGTTTTTGAAGTCTGTTGGAAGATCATAACTGCTTTTTTCAATAAATTGATGAGCATCAGACAAGCACTGTTCAAACCCAGTTTGTCGATATTCTTTTATCCAGTCACAAAAAGTACGCAAGTGTTCAAGAGCAAGACTTAAATGGACTTGTACAGATTGCCATAATTTGCTTATGATATTAACACGCGATAGTATTTCATACCATATATGTAACTTTTTTTTTTTTTTTTTGTAGGATGTATGACTGTTGGCCTCAGATGGCCTCTACAGTCTTACGCGGACTTAAGGTGAGCGCTGAGGGCTCTCAACCTGTCATTCTTTAAGCAACATCGCCCAAGGGCACCCCATGTGGGGTACGAACCTAAGCTTGGGGCGTTGCTGGCAAACTAGGGCGACCAAGACCCACATTTACGTAATTATTATTAGCGCGGCGCGTGTTACGACCCCGACGGTGGGGGCGAAACCGCGGACGATTTGTGATAGCTGCGCGAGCTGTGTGCGCTCTCTGTTGAGCGAGTGTGATGTCATCTTCTAGGTCAGCTAAAACGTGTTTAGGCCTACGTATACGCGAAATTGTGCTTGGTGTGTAATTACTAGCCGCAACCACTAGAGGGTTGGGGTGAGTCGAAGCAGAGTCAAAGTAGCTAAGAGAGCACTGTTTCATGAATTGCCTGATAGTCGGCAGTCGTAGGTCGATGTGAAGTTCGACATTACGCACATACCACGGTGCTCCCGTAGCTCGGCGCATGAATTTATTTTGTAATGTTTGTAACCTATGGATCCTGTGTTGATGAATGTGTGCAAATACTATGCTACCATAAGTCATGATCGGCCTAACGCATGACGTGTATAATCTAACCTTGTTCTTTAGTGATAGTTTTGAGCGTGAGTTAACTAAGTTGTGTAAGCGTCCTAACACGAAAGCGGCCCTATTTCGAACTGCCCTAATGTGTGGGGTGAAGGTCAGACGATCGTCAAGAGTTATACCTAAATATTTGGCCTGTCTTTCCCAAGGGATAGGCGTGCCAAACATCCTAATCTGTGTGGTCTTCTCCGGGGGATACAGGCTTAGCCGTCTCCTGTGAAACAGCACCGCCTGACTCTTCTCGGGGTTGACCTCTATTCTCCATTTCCGAAACCAAGCACTGAGGCAGTCGGCTGCGGTCTGGAGTTTTCTAGCTACTGTCGCAGGGTTTTGTTCTGAACAATAAATGGCTGTGTCGTCTGCGAAAAGTGCTGTCTGCACGAGCCGATGACGTGGGACGTCGCTGGTGTACAGCGTGAAGAGCAGGGGGGAGAGCACTGAACCTTGCGGGACGCCCGCGCTAATGGAGTGTGGGGAGGACAGTGAGCCTTCTACGCGGTAGCGAAAGCTTCGGTTCGACAAGTAGTCACGTATGATGAGCACGAGACTGTGTGGCACTCCCATGGTGAAGAGCTTATAAAGTAAGCCGTTGTGCCACACTTTGTCGAAAGCTTTCGCTACGTCGAAGAAGAGTGCTCCTACGAAATGGTTTCTCTGGAGATGATCACTAGTGTATTCGACAATGCGGTGCACTTGTTGAACACACGAGTGTTTGGTACGAAAACCGAATTGCTCGTGAGGTATGAGACCCTTGTCATCGGCATATGCTTTCAGCCTATTGTATACTAGGCGCTCGTAAATCTTACCTAATCCTTTAAGCAGACTGATCGGGCGATAACTAGACGGCTCGGATTTTGGTTTGCCGGGTTTGGGTATCCCAATAACCACGGCTTCTTTCCATTGTTGTGGAAAGATATTGTTGGTGAGCGCTGCGTTAAATATGAACGTCAGAAGGACTAAAAGCCTATCAGGAAATAACCTAATGACCCTATTCGTGATACCATCCGAGCCGGGTGCCTTACGAGTGTTAAGACTCTTGACAATCGTTTTGACCTCATCAGGTGTGACCTGTGTGATGTCTTGCTCGTTTGCCGTAGGTGGCGCCGAGAGTGAGGCTCTCCGGTCCACTTCGGTGTCTATGTAGCTTGTGTGCCTAGCGTCGTAGTGTATTACACTCGGCGTACATTGTCGCTCCAGGCTGTCGGCGAGACATTCAGCTTTTTCCGTGTCGTCAAAAGCCGGTGGTTGATTTGATCTGTGCAACGGTGGCATAGTGCTAACTACATCTTTCTTTAGTGTGCGTGCTAGTTGCCAAAAGGCTGTGTGGGTGGGCTCTAAGTTTTTTAGAGTGTTGTCCCACCTCTGTTGACGCATTTCGCTAATTCGTGTTTTTGTTGTGCGTTCTACAGCACGTAATCTTATTCGATGTTCCTCGCAGGGGTGTCTGTCGTAGGCACGTACAGCGGCGTTCTTCCGCCTCAGCAGGTCACGTATGTCGTCGGGTAAGCACCATCTACGGTCGCCCGTCGCTGGTGTCTCCCGAGTGCAGTCGTTTATTAACGATTGCACGTGCTCTGTGAGGCAGTCGATCGCCCCTGTTGTGTCCTCGTGGCTGTTAATGTGGTCTGGTATTTTGTCGAGATGCACAGACGAGACCGACTCGAGTTTACTCCCGAGCCGCTTCCAGTCTATGATCCGTTTGTTAGGGGAGGAGAAGCCCGAGTCAATGGGACCTAGTCGTGAGGCGAACTCTATGACTACAGGCCTATGGTCTGATGTTAATTTGTGTAACACTTCTATAGAACACAGGCGCAGGCCTATGTTCTTCAGGAGTGCCACGTCCAAGATGTCAGGTCTGTGAGTCACGTTGGTCGGGTAGTGTGTTGGTCCTAATGGTGTAATGATGTCGAAGACCAGCGAGCTCGACAGCGACTTCAGGGTTCTGCCCCTGCTGTTGGTTGCGACGCAGTTCCACCGTGTGTTCTTGGCGTTGAGATCGCCAGCGATAATAACTGAACTGCTCATGTCAAACAGTGCCCTGAGGTCGCTCTCGAGTAGTTGCTTTCCTCCGTTAGCGCATGTGCTAGGTGAGAGATAAGCCGACACTATTGTTATGGGTTGATGACCCGTCATTGCCAGCCTACATACTGAAGCCTCAATGTACGTCAGTGCAGGTGGATCCATAGGCATGCAGTGCAAGGACCTTTTGTAATAGATTAGAGTTCCCCCTAGGGGGGAGTTGAGCCTATCATTGCGCACTACACAGTAGTTCGCGATGTTAGGGTTCCTCTGTGATGGTTTCAAAAAGGTCTCTTGCACTAGCAAGATGTCGAGTTGGTGGTTCTTAAGGAACTCACCTATTTCGTGTTTTTGTGTCGATATGCCGTTGGCGTTGAAGAATCCTAACTTGAGTGATCGTGGTTTGACTCTGCCAGTGTTTGTGTAATCCATTTTAAGGATTCACTTTGAATGATCCTAGTTTCTCGAGCATGCTCGAGTAACGAATGCTTACATTGAGTAAGCCGAGGGGGTTCCCCTCGTTTTGCCTTATTAGGCCAGCGAGTTGACGTAGCTCGCTGTAGTCTATAAAGCTAGCAAATCTAGCTACCAGATTGAGATCTGGGTCTATTATTGCTGCTTGTGTGAGAGGCAGCGATGCCGGTTTGGCCACAGGTGCTACCGGTCTGGTCGGTCCGTCAGTCTGTGTTTGCCTTATGGGCGTAGACTTAGCGGGGGGAAGAGGAGTTTGTCCTTGTCTTGTCTGTAGGGCGGGGAAGGCTTCCTCCGTCTTTCTACTGCGAGCCACCCAGGCATTAGTGCTAGGGGGGGAGCTGGGCGGTATAATGGGGGGGGAGGGGCTTGGCGAGGAGGCTGAGGGCCTTTCGCCTTGGGAGCTTTGGGCGCGCGTGGGCAGCCCCTGTAGTTGGCGGGGTGTCCTGTTTCGCCGCACAAGACACACGCGACAGGCTCTGTGCATTGGGCCCTGTACTTGGGCCGTTTGCATTCGGCCGTAGCGTGGTCTCCCAGGCACTTCACGCACCTGGGTCGCGCGAAGCAGTTCCTCGCGGAGTGGCCATACATTTGGCAACGATGGCACTGTGAGGGGATGCTTGACCGGCGTGGAGGTTCCACTGTGATGCCAGACAGCCCGCAGACGGAAGACATCTTGAAGATGTCCTTCCCCGCGCTGCTGTCTTCTAATGAGACGATAACCATATCGTATGGTTGCTGGCTGCGGCCCTTTATCATTCTGTGCACTTCGCACACAGGATATTTTTGGGCTTCGAGGGACTTCCCCAGGAGAGAGTTCCTTGGGGACGTTGCGGTTGACGACCCGCAGAAGCTTCTCCTCAGGGAGGGTGTATGTGTGGAAAGGGATTCCCCTTTCCCGAAGGAGCCTTGACAAGGCTCTGTGGTCGTCTGAGGTGGCCACTGAGACCTTAATACCCTGTTGGGTACTACGTGCGGAGTGGTATACAATTCGGCGCTCATTGCACCAAGAAGAGATGTTAGTCCATTTGGACTTGTCTTGAATGTATAGAGGGGGCGGGCTCTTGCGAGCGGAAGAGGGGGCATTGCCACTCCCAGAGGGGGAAGCGGGCCTTGAGGAGGCCGGGGGCCTGTTGACGGAGGCGCCGGCGGTGGGGGGGGGGCCTTGAAGAGGCGACGGGGGCGGGGGAGGGCCTTGAAGAGGCAACGGGGGCGGGCCTTGGCGAGGCAGGCCTTGAAGAGGCGGGTGACCCGTCTTTCTTTCCCTTTCTGCGACTGCGACTCCGGCTCATCATCATCATCGGTTTGGGGGTCGGTGACGACCTCCATTTGGTTAGCGTAGTGGTGCACTAACGCTGGTGGGGGAATCCGGTCCCCGAACCTAACCTTGAGGAAGGCATAGACCTCCTCATCTAAGAGGACGTCCTCCAACCTCAAATCCATGTTTAACTCTACGATTGTCTAGACCCCGGGCGGGAAGGGCCCGGGGGTGTGTGTGCCTGTAATCCTCCCAACCGGGTTAGGTCGGGAGGTTGGTACTTAACTAGTGAGCCCTAAGCTTGAGCTCCCTTCGCCGATCTTATTGTGCGAAGGGTTCCTAGCAGCCCTGGTGGAGGGGTGGTATAGGCCCTGGTAGGCCGGCACACCCAAACTTACCACCGGGGGATGGAAGGCGTGCGGGAACGGAGGGTTTGGAGATGGGCGACGGCTAGTCTCGACTAGGGGACCCCCCAAGGCCGAGTGGTCTAGCCCCGTCCGACTTTTGCTTTACCCTGAAGGGGCAAAGCCGGCGGGTCAGGTCACCGCCCTCTCGGCTTCGTTGGCACCGTTAGGTTTCCACCGAGGTATTACCCTGAAGGGGTCAAATGACTCAGAGCTGTTCAATTTAAAACACGCGCTTCTATATAGCACTGTACAATCTACAGTGTATTGAAAATACAACGTTAATTATACGGGCCTAAGTTGCGCGGTGAATCGCGAAACAACTTCCGCGCTCTAAAAAGAACGTTACTAATTGTTGCGCAACCACCCGAGCCCACACACGCAGCCCTGGTGGAGGGGTGGTATAGGCCCTGGTAGGCCGGCACACCCAAACTTACCACCGGGGGATGGAAGGCGTGCGGGAACGGAGGGTTTGGAGATGGGCGATGGCTAGTCTCGACTAGGGGACCCCCCAAGGCCGAGTGGTCTAGCCCCGTCCGACTTTTGCTTTACCCTGAAGGGGCAAAGCCGGCGGGTCAGGTCACCGCCCTCTCGGCTTCGTTGGCACCGTTAGGTTTCCACCGAGGTATTACCCTGAAGGGGTCAAATTACTCAGAGCTGTTCAATTTAAAACACGCGCTTCTATATAGCACTGTACAATCTACAGTGTATTGAAAATACAACGTTAATTATACGGGCCTAAGTTGCGCGGTGAATCGCGAAACAACTTCCGCGCCCTAAAAAGAACGTTACTAATTGTTGCGCAATCACCCGAGCCCACACACGCAGCGCTCGAACGGGCGACCAAAAGCGCGCGAATACGCGCTATGGACAATCCCAACGGTGACGAATTCTATACTGAATATTTCGTTCAAAACTGAATTACAATCACTCAGAGTTTCAGAATCTTCCGTGTTCATTTTTAAGGTTTCAATGCATTCAACAACATCATCAAATTGCAATAGTATGGCCTTTACTGCCTCGATTCTGCTTTCCCACCTTGTGTCTGATAAAGGCTTTATAGTAAGCTTTAATTTGTCTTTTATTAACCTCCAGCGTCTGCTGGATATTGAAAATAGCAAATAAATTTTCTGAATAAAACCAAAAAATGTTTTTGCTGCCACGGAGGAATTAGCTGCATCTACCAACAGCAGATTCCAACTATGACACCCGCACGGTGTAAAAAATGCCCTAGGATTAATATTTAATATTCGAGTTTTAACTCCACTGTTTATGCCTATCATATTTGCACCATTGTCGTATCCTTGCCCACTGGCTGGCTGGCCAGGTAAGCAGCGTCGTCGGCGAAGAGCGCCAACTTGACGTCTCCAACTACCGGAATATCATCCTTGTAGTGGGCGTACAAGGTTGGCGAAAGGCAGCTTCCCTGATCTTCTGCTCGGACGTGGCGTCTTCTACGGCCACGTGGAAGGTCCTGTTGGTCAAGAATGATGCGATGACCCTGGTGATACCGGGTGGCAACGGGGACATCGACAGTTTGTGAATGAGTCCATCATGCCACACCCTGTCGAAGGCCTTCTCTATGTCCAGCATCAGAGCCACCGTGTGACCGCCTCTGTTGAGCCACGATGTCATCTCGTCCAAGACGCGGGTTAGCTGGAAGGTGGTGCTGTGGTCTCTGTGGAACCCGAACTGTTCCGGTCTGGGTGTTAAGAACCGGTTGATTGGGGTCAGCAGAAGCCGCTCGAACACCTTGGACGTCGTCGCGAGCAGCGAGATGGGCCGGTAGTTTTCCGGCCGCCTGAGGTCTTTGCCGGGCTTCGGGAGTACTATATTTCGGCCTCGCTTCCAGATGGTCGGGAAGTGGCCGGTTCTCACGATGCCGTTGTACAGCTGAGTTGCGGCTATTGTGGTCTTCACGGGAAGTCGATGCAGTGCAGAGTTGGGGGTGCCATCCTCACCGGGAGCCTTGCGGGGATTCGTTCCCCTCATGGCTGCGGCAATCTCCCTTGGAGTGAAAAGCAGTTCACTCCCAGGCTGGGTGTCCATATGAAATAATAAATCCATTTTCGGATCGTCATTGAAGGACCATCTGTACACAAACATATGATTTTTTAAGTCATGTTTTTGGAGCAGAATGAAAGATTCTCATCCAAAAAGTACAAATAATATCAAGGTAATTTGTACCCCGGGTTCGACATTTCGATGGTAGGAATATAAAAAAAATTGTACAATATTTATAATAATAATATTTTCCACGTATTGTTTTTGTAAGCACTGTTAGAGTTCGATGGCTTTTATGAAAAATATCAGATTTATAACGGTTTTTTTAGCAATAAATCCTTCTCTAATGATGAAAAAGGTTTCTTCTTGTCACTGTCGTTAATTTTGAATTTAATGAATGTATTTGTAGCATCTTTAGTACTCTTAACACATAATTTCATGCTCATTTGTCGTGGCCTGATGGGATACCGTACAGACATGTAACTTAAATTTAACTGGGCTCTCAATGACAATGATATAGATCATTAGACTTAGGGTCCGTTTTCCAATCGTCTAACCTGTAAGGGATGTATTAGGAGACGAATTCAAACAACGAGATCATACGAGGCATGCCTTTTAAGTTTTGTGATTTGAAGAAAAAAAACACAACTAGAACCTTATAGTACTTCTATTGTTTTTCAAAGTATTCACCAAGTAGCTTAATACACTTTTCCTTTCGCTCAAACCAGTTACTTTAACATTTATTCCACTCTAAAGTTGGGGTATGCAAAATGGCTGACTTGAAAGCGTCGGCTGCTTCTTCACCGGACTGGAACTTTTGACAACGAAGACTTTTATTAATTTTTTCCTTAGAAAGGAGGTTTTGGCCTAACCGCTTAGATGCGAATCCTCAAAACGCAAAATTCCGTAGAGTGCGACGGGTTTCGGCGGTCGGCGGCTCGCCGTCGCCCCGCGCTGGTATTTAATTTTTTTGTCGGGTAAATAGTGGCAGACAAAGCTTCAAGTCGTATTATTCTTGTAGCTTATTAATGAGGCTATGACGTAGGACTGACAGTTTGTTGAAATTTAGTACCTAATTTTATTGAGAGGACGGCAAACATTCACTATGGTTGAAAAAGTCAATATGTGCACTTTGAGCTCAATTATTAAAAAAAGTAAATGATAGCATGCATATTTTAATACTTTTATCGATGGAATGGACCTATCTCCACGTAATAAAATAAAAAAAACACACTCCATAGTACAAAAATATAAAATTACAGGCATAAGACTAACACGAAACATTTTCAAACGGTGAACATTTTTTTTTTCCGCATATCTAGCATTTTTTTATAAATATACGCTTTCACGTAAATAAAAAATATTATCATTATATTATAGCTACACTCATATACTACGATATTATGTTAAGATTTCTTAGGTAGGTTTGTAAAATACTGAAAAATATGGAATTGAATCAAGCCGCCCAAAATTCTCTAAACGGTCGCAACGCGGACCAAAAACTTTTATAAATAAAAAAAATACTCACTCTGAGGTTCAAACTCAATCACAAAACACAAATATATAACTTATTTAGATGTTATAATCACTTATTTGGTTGAAATAAACTAAAACACAACAAATACACGACTTTTCAAAATTCGACACGTTCGCGCAAGTACACGTTACGGGTGACTGACGGCCAACAATAAATTTAGGTTCAGGTAGATCATTTGTAGGCACGTGTTATTTTTTGAGCGTCAATGAACTAATGAGGCAACGCGTAGAAAAGAGACAGTCATGTGAATTTGTATAGTTTAGACAAGAATAGACGATTTATGACGCGGTGATTAGGTGGGATGAAAACAGCCCAGTCGCACACAAGGTGCGAATTTTAGGTGGGCTGATATCAGCCCGATCGCATCTGAGCGGCTAATATACCACGCTGGCCAGACGGGTTGGTAAAGGGTTGGTTTCAAGTTTTCCTTCTCTTTGCATCGATGTTGTTTTGCGTAGTGTAATAGAACAATACGATTACGTTATCTTTGACGACTCAATTCCTCATAGACATATAATCTTCGTCTTCATCTACACTTTCCATCAGGTGAGATGGAAGACAAACGCCTATTCCATTACAACAATAAAAAAAAAATAAAAAAAATACCGAAGTATGCAGGGCGACTAACGCCAAAATGTATCGATTGGACTTCTTCGTGATATTTTAATTTATAATTTTCTGATCAGTCCATGTGGATAATTGCTTCATTACTGCGTAGCAAATCTATTAAATTTTCTTTTCAGTATTTGGTGAACAGCACAGAGAATTTAAAAAATCATAGTCTTTTTTTCCTTTACAATTCGCATGACCGAAGCAAGGGGCAGTTACAGACATATGGTCGCCGACCTCCGTGATGGAGATGGTACCTAAAGAAGTAGAAGATTTTTTGCCTTAAATAGAGCTGTAACCAATAACTTAATATTGACGTGAGTTTGACATGAACATGTTTCCCGGTTATTCATTATTGGAAAAACTAACCAAAACGGTCTATGTTTGCAAAAGGTTGAGTAACTAATTTTTATTTCACTGGCGGTGATAAATTTATTGTAGAGGTTCTTCAAACTCATCATCAAGTATCTTTTTGTCTTCTTAATTCCTTGTCTCGTTATGAATTCTTTTTTTCCAGCTGCTTGTCTGCTATTAGTGTCCTCTTTATAAAAATTGTGAATCTCTTTAATAATAGTTGTAAAATCTATTTTGGACTGCTTGTTTGGACTTTGGCTGTTTTTATCTTTTTTTAACCTTTAGGTCCATTTTGATTCTAAACAATATATGTATGTGATAAAAAATAAGTTAAATTGTCACGGTAAAATATAAAAAAAAACCTATATTATAGCTTTTATTGATATTATTACAAATTTAAAGAACTTATCATTTTCGAAATTCTGTGCATTAAGCACTGCATTTTATTATGAAATAAGAATACAGAGTTTTCGATTGATTCGATATTAATTTAATAAGTAAATATAAAATAAAAATAGCATAGAAATGGTTTAGTACATGTGAAAAAGTTGGAAGCAGTTATTCTTTCTGCTGTCGCAAAGAGAAACATTGCATTTTGTACATATGACTGAAGTGAGTTTTTTGTATGTTTAGAATTCGCATTGATTCCTTTTTTCGTGGTACGTATTGTCATGACCAACACCATCCTTGCTTACATCTTGAGGGGGTAATACTCTGGCACCAACTCTCTGCTTCTTTAGGGTAGCACTCGGTGGTCTGTTGAGACTTAGTCGCCCTCTTTTATTTTCAACACGGCACCATACCCTACAACACACATTGTAACACCATACATTGTATTCGACAATTCGGTTCTACAATCGACTAACTTAAATATTTTTGTGATTGGTGTGTGACCTCAGTAACTGGCCATCGTATCAACACCGCCCATTCGCTATTATACTCGCGTATTGCTTTAGGACAAGCTATGTTGACGTTGGTTTTTTGTTTCTTGTCATAACGGGTGATAGTGCCTAAAGGTTCCGCACCAACAAACGTAGACAAGAGCATGACCTGTTTTATTCTTTCCAGCTTACAGCTGAAAAATCAACCCTTTCGAGAGTGGTGACATTTTCTTTCTATGATCCTCCTGATACTGATGTTTTGAGTACCTCCTTGTTGTCTGGCAACTTGCATGCTTTTCCTAATCTGTGTCTCTGCACTGTCCCCAAACAATAAATTCCTTACTTGTGTAGTTGATAAAAAAGTGACAAGTTTATGTAAAAGTTGTCAAAGATGACTATATGGTTTACTTGCCTCGGAACAGGACGAAGCAAGCGTATTACAGTATTAGATACAGCACAAAAATCTGGTTCATTCGGTCCCCTTTCAAAATTGTGTGTCCCAGGGTATATTCCGAAATATAAATATGGCCCATGAAACAACAAAGTACGTAAAACTTGAATCCCCATTTGTGGGGCTTATTGGTGAGATATTGCTTCATAAAATGGGACAGTTTAGTGGAACACATCTGTTCATCTAATGACAGACGGTGATCAAAAGGAACAGATTTGAATCTTAGATTGAGGTGGTCAACTGGTCAACAACTTTTTAGTGGGTAAAAAATTCAATTCCTGAGAGGCAGTACAAAATGCCTTTGAAGAGTTTGTTGCCTCCTGTCCAACTGATTTTTACAAGAAGGGCATCAATAAACTGCAAATGCAAAGATGCGTCGATTGCATGGGTGATTAATTACTTCCAATAATAGAAATAAAAAAGTTTGAAAAAATAAACTAGTACTTTCACTTATTGCATACAAAACGGCAATTTCATAGGTAAAGACCTATTATATAGTTGTCGTACTATCATTACTAATTTGTCTGTACTAAATCGGCGTTGCTTTCGTTACATCACTTTGAGAACCGCGCGCTTTGCCCTTTCTATTTCAAGAAAATGCGTGGCTGCTGCTCCACCCCAAACAGAAATGCAGTACGACATAATCGTTTGACCCAGAGACAAGTATACTTTTTGGATAAGCTCTTTGTCTGCTGCATCACGTAGATTTCTGAAAACCGGAAGTAGTTTTCGCAGTTTTTTACTAAGGTAAGCTAAGCCAAGCCAGATGATTGTCTATAATGATGCCAAGCTATATTTATGTGTTGAGGTTTGTTCTAGAGAAGCACAACCACAATCGACACCGATCAAACACGATTTGTTATGGGCTTTTATGTCAAACAGTGGAGTTGGATCTGATTTACTGTTTACACTGAAACAAATGTATTTAGTTTTAGCGATGTTCAGAGTGAGAAGGTTATCATCAAATCAATGCATTTCTTTTTCCATGACTAGTTCAGCAAACACTTGAACCTCTGGGCAGGTACTCCCCTTAAATATTAAAGCTGTATCATCAACAGAAGAAGCTATGGAGTATCCATTCTCAATATGCAATTTACATAGCGAATTTACGTATATAAGTAAGGGAGAAGTTCCGAGAGTACTTCCCTGCGGAATACCGTAATTAATATAAGAAACATCACTATAAGTTTCACCGATTATCACTACTTGACTTCTTTCGGAAAGGTAGTTTTCAAACCTTTCTAAAACTGCCTGTTTGGCCGCCGATGTTGCGCCGAACATAGCCTAGTGTTTCTTCGGGCCTGCGTCAAGTTGTTTTACTGACGAGCGCCACTGAGTCCACTGATTTGTCGATCCGACCGCATCCTGTGAATGCTTCGTATCACTTCCGTTGAATCCTGTGCTAGGATTGGTGCATTTAGAACTACTATGGCCGAACTCGTTGCACCGGAAACACTTTACTCCGTTGCGACATGCATTTGATAAATGATTTTTTTCTCGACAGTTATAACAAAATTGGCCGGTTTTCGCTGAGAATTCCAGGCCACGCACTTCTTAACCGTTCGATGATTTGCTTTACAGCCTTCTTCTTCATAGTGTCATACAGCAATAATATTTATTTAAGCGCCGAATAGTTGTTCGTGCCACACAATATCGCCTTATTAGTTTCTAGATCAGTAATGCCGTCAATTATGTATCGAATAGCGACATAATCGGGAAACTTCGCTCGCTTACCCATTTCTTTCATTATTAGCATGTATTAATAAAAAGTTTCATCGTTGCGCTTTTTGCGGGCCGCCATTAACTCATGCATTTCTTTGCAGTTGGTTGTGTCGGGAAACTCTTTAAGTACTGCCGCTTTTAAATCTTCGTAGGTTTTATGAACCTTTTCAGTTCTAAGCCAAAGCTCTACCGTCCCCGTTATGGATCTACAAGCTATAATGAGTCGCTTTAGGGCAGACCATCCGAATATTTCAGCGTTGTCATCTAAGTCTTGAGCCCATTTACTCTAAGAGTACGTGTGAGTACGCTGAACTTCACCATGTCGATGATGCTGTCCCTGACATCCACCATCTTGTCTTTGTACCGTATTTCGTCTTCAATTTTGTTTTCTTACAGTATTATGTCTCCCGTCTTTGTAGTCCGTCCGTAGAAAGGGGATCGTGGCCAATAAAATAAGTTGTGTACTTAATAGTAGCTTATTTATTTTCACGGACACACGCGATTTTCTAACTTATATCAATCTTTAACGTCTTCCTATATCTTTATCACTTCTTTACATGCACACCGTTCGCACCGCGATTTCGCTATTCCACCTCTCCTTCACTCTCGCTCCTCTTATTCACACCTTAACGTTTAGTTTAACTCATTACACTCATGGTCCGTTTCACACATCCTATATACATATATATATAATTTTGGGCCTGGATGTAAAAAGTTAAAATTGGTGTCAATTGATAGCTACTATGTCATTAAACAATCCCCGAAAATTTTGCAGATTTTGGCAATTTTTAGATACTATGAAGTATTATATATTTTGTAAAGTGGGAAGAAGATGATGTTTAAAAATAAAAATCTTTTTTTAATATTTTTTATTCATCTTCAATTATAACAAGAACCTCATCTAGAAATTGATAGGTGGTACTATATTTTCTTGGTACCTAGCCTAACTGAGGTATTGACATAACATGTGCGCAGCAGCCTACAGTCCATTTGCCTACCATCGTAGGCAAACGAACTGTAGCAGTTACAATAATATTTTAATATTGCTTTCCTACCTCTGCGAGAGGTTGTAACCCCTAGCCCCGGTAAAGGGGGGTTTTTAGTAGGCCCTAGCCCTACCAGGGGGAATTACTCACCGACGACACAGTCAGTAGAACAAGAGATGCTCAGGGCGCCGTTCAAAAGTAGAATTTAAATTCGAAGCAAAACTAAGAGAAGAAAAGATGTGGGTGTGCAAGTGTGCAGATGGGCGGTCAGGTTACTCTTCAAGGAAAAGACATTTCAGGTTCACACACATATCTATAATTCAGTTAAACAATACAGTAACAAGTATCTTAAATATATTCTTATAGCTAATTTAGATTCTTATAGCCTATATTCTTATATCTAGTTTAGAGGGTTGACGATAAAAATTTTTATCACTTAAGCCTCCCTGGATTTAAGGGGGCTCGACCGGGACGTGCAGGCGTCAGTCGATTAAACACGGCTACCCCGCTGTGGTCCCTGGGGTCCCTCATTGTATGTCCTCGGAGTAAGAGTACCGGTGAAGAAAAATAGGATATTAACCAGAGATATGACTATCAGATTATAAAAACCATACGTGATCCTGTGGCAAGTCTAGGGAGAGCGTGGTACGTGCGGATGGTCTTCCCTCAGGCCGTAGGCCTCTGCGAGCTAGTTCTCCCACACAGAGCCCAAGAAAAACCTCTTTGGCAGGAGAATGTGCTACCGCGGAACAGGCGGCTCTCGAGACTGCCACACTGTAGGCCCAGCAAGTAAACCGATGTACAAATCCTTAGACGGATATCTGGACCAGTCCTTGGACAAAACCTTGGACCCTAGAAAAAAAGATTAACATCCTAAGCAAATATTCTCACAAACAAATAAACCGAAGAAATACAGTAAAAAAGAATTCAATTTCTCACCACTTCAATAGCGGGACAGATCAGCAGAGATTTCTTCACAACTTTTTATTACGACGGGCAGAATCACAGTATGTTCACAGAGAGACAGAGAATGGTCTCTTCGAGGAACTAATACTGGCTTTTATATTGTATCTCAAGGACTTTTCTGGAATAAAAATCCCACCCTCTTATAAAATAAAACAACATCATACGATTTCCAAAGACAAACCAGAACACAGATTAAATATCTACCATAGACCTGAAGATCTTTTTGGTCAAACCTTATTTAACAAATGACATGAACGCCACCTCTCGCTTCGTTAGTGAAAACAAATCAAAAATGCAGTTGGCAGACAGCGGAGAAATAGTTACGGTTTACCAAAGATGGCGCTACAGATACATAAAATCCATTCTGAATACTGGGTTATTATCTCGTAAAATTAAGGTTAAAAAAAAGGTGTTACAGTACCCCCTCCCCCGTGAAATTTCCTGAGCAGGGTGCGAAGGAAATTAAAAAAATTGCAAAACAGAGAAGCTGGGTTCACCAACGCCAAAACGACAGAGATACTAATCCAAAGTCCTAAGAAATCAAAGTGAATTCTACTAAAAAGTTTCAAAAAAATTAAGTGCCAGTAATTAATTTCCAAAGCTAATAAAATAAATCAAAACCAGAGCTTAGCCAAAATATTTTAAAGTTTAAGTTCAAGAAAGGGCTGATCTAAATATGTTTACAGGAGTAAGTAGCAAGGTATCATATCAATGCAATCTCCCAGCAGGTGAGATATCTCGGGTGATGAGTGTGTCATGTCTTTGGCGAACTTGTTACAGTCACGACCCGCTGTAACTAGAATATATCAGACAGGTAGACTTAGAGCCTTAGGCCAGTCATACCCCCGTACAAAGAGAAGAGAAGTGCAACATGCAGAGAAGGATGTGTGTAAGCCAAGTACGGGCATTACCCCACATAAAAGAACGACTGCAACTTGCAGACACAGTTGTGTGCAGGACTAGCATGGTCCTGCCACATCAACCCACAAAGCTCCCAACCATCATCATCAACAGCTGTGTCAGGTGACAAGGGACCTGACACAACAGCGTGTAGACTTTTTTTAATTCGCCAAAGACACACACAGTCACCAACCACAAAATACCAAACCACGCCAGAAGACACATTAACTGATACTCACTACTACCAGAAGTGTGAGAGGAAGTAACAAAATTATGAAAACAAAAAAAATTAACTAGTAGACAGCAAAAAAAAAAAAAAAAACTAAGTACAGTAAGTACGGAGTAAACTAAATCAATTTAGTACAGAGCAAAAGAAAATTAAAAAGTAGCGGTCTCGATGGGTCGAGACTAATGGACCCCCTATTAGCTCAGGTGAGGAGTAGTGAGAACCGACACCATGGGCAGGTATTGCTCTCCGAATCATCATAATCCGAGTAGGTGACCGCCGACCGCAGACACAGACACAGACTGAGTGACTCATAACCGGACACGGACACCTACCAGTTCGGGGTAGACAAAACCACTACTTAGTAACTCAGTCAGAAGACACCTAAGCATACATTGTCAACCTATGGTGACTTGATTCCAATAAGCTAAGAATTAAGATTTCAAAACAAATAAATTTAAAGGATCACCTGAATAGGAACTACTTATAGTTCACAAAACCATTAAGCTCACATTAGGACAACTCCGTAGCAGCAGAAGCAGGGACAGGCGCTGGCACTAGTGCTGCCACGCTGAAGAAAACACAAAGCAGTGCACAGCCCAACCAAGAATGTCACTGCGCCAACAGGAAACTCTGAAAAACCCCATAGCAGACAAATCGTTAATAAGTTTATTCTTTCTAAGTTAATTAATACCCTAACCTACTCGGCCATGATGTTATTCAAAAAATCTTAATTCAAAGTTCATAGTTAAAGTTCAAAGTTTTAAGTTAAATAGTTGACAATTCATTAATAAGTCCATCTTTTCTAAATCATTAATGAACTCAACTAAATGGGCCATTATGTTATACAAAAATTTAAATTATAAAGGTTCAGCGTTAAAGTTCAAAATTTATAAGTCAATAGTAGACCTATCATTAACAACCCTAAAAAAAAAACTAAGTGCCATGATGTTATACACAAACATTTAAATTCAAATTTCAAAGTTCAAAATTTTAAGTTATAGTTCCAAAATTTAAAAGTTCAAGTTCTAAGACAAACAGAATTAATGCACTAAGTTAATCCTAGAGCTAAGAGATAATATTTAACAGGTACTACAGTTCAAACAAATTAACCAATATGTTGGAAGTTAAAATGATATTCAGAGTTCAAACTTATTTCCATATCTAAGTTTAGAAGCTGCAAAAACAACTATATACGACTAAAAGTCTATATTAAACAATTCAGTTTAATTGTAAGGCAGTTATACAAAAAGGATTTCTAAGTTCCACAAAAAGATTCTAAATGATAATGTTACAGTAAAAAATAATTGCAGGTATAAGTACCTGCAATTATTTTATGCCTGCTATATAATGCAGATAACAATAAAGTTTCTAAATTCCACAAAGAGATTCTAAATGATAATGTTAAAGTTTAAAAATAATTGCAGGTACTTATTCCTTCTTCTTTATGCAGTTAACAACAAAGTTTCTTAGTTTTCTAAAAAATTCTTATTTATAAACAAAAGAAGGGTAAGTTTTATTCGAATTTAAGTTCTGAAATAAATTTAAATTATTTTACAAGATATTAGGCACACAATACACCCAATATAATCAAGTACTATTGTAATAAAAGGTTTAACTGTTAGCTACAAAGTTTTCTAGTTGCTAAAAATTTCAATATATTGAGAATTTAAATTGTTCAACAAAATTTAAGGAATACAATATCCTTATTGAAACTAGGTAATATTGTATTTGAATTGAGTGCTTGCTATATAGATAACAAGCTTACAGAATACTCACTTATTTTGTAAGTAGGTACTCTAACATAGTGATGAAAAAAAAGTTTTCATCGGATATTAACAATATCCATAGAAAAGATATGAGTCTAGATATAAGGAAACTATGTCCTTGTTCTAATTAAGTTTTAAAATAATAACACAAGTGATAACTTGGTGTGCACTGCTAGCACAATTATTACTACAAGTAGGTACACCTACAATGTGGTGAAAAAAAATTACCCTCACTTATGTGACTTTTCTTCAACACACTAGAAGGAACACAAAAAATATATAAGTGTGTGAAACTGAATATGACAAAACAGACAAAACATAGAAACATAAAACATAGAATTCCAAATAAAAGCCAGACTTACCAAATGTTTGTGCAGAGTAAAATTTCCATTAAAATTTAGAATTTAAAGTTTGCACGCTGCATAAAAGGTGGTATGATGCGCTGAAAAATGCAAACAAATTAAATTATATGCGCTGCACTCGCAAAACCAATTAGCGTCCTGGGACGTATCGGACGGATGGTTTCCTTGAAGTTCAACCCGAACACCCACGCACAGCACACACACAGAGAGGTTCGGTTTATAAGCCAAACGTTGGTGCGCCAATTTGTAACCCCTAGCCCCGGTAAAGGGGGGTTTTTAGTAGGCCCTAGCCCTACCAGGGGGAATTACTCACCGACGACACAGTCAGTAGAACAAGAGATGCTCAGGGCGCCGTTCAAAAGTAGAATTTAAATTCGAAGCAAAACTAAGAGAAGAAAAGATGTGGGTGTGCAAGTGTGCAGATGGGCGGTCAGGTTACTCTTCAAGGAAAAGACATTTCAGGTTCACACACATATCTATAATTCAGTTAAACAATACAGTAACAAGTATCTTAAATATATTCTTATAGCTAATTTAGATTCTTATAGCCTATATTCTTATATCTAGTTTAGAGGGTTGACGATAAAAAGTTTATCACTTAAGCCTCCCTGGATTTAAGGGGGCTCGACCGGGACGTGCAGGCGTCAGTCGATTAAACACGGCTACCCCGCTGTGGTCCCTGGGGTCCCTCATTGTATGTCCTCGGAGTAAGAGTACCGGTGAAGAAAAATAGGATATTAACCAGAGATATGACTATCAGATTATAAAAACCATACGTGATCCTGTGGCAAGTCTAGGGAGAGCGTGGTACGTGCGGATGGTCTTCCCTCAGGCCGTAGGCCTCTGCGAGCTAGTTCTCCCACACAGAGCCCAAGAAAAACCTCTTTGGCAGGAGAATGTGCTACCGCGGAACAGGCGGCTCTCGAGACTGCCACACTGTAGGCCCAGCAAGTAAACCGATGTACAAATCCTTAGACGGATATCTGGACCAGTCCTTGGACAAAACCTTGGACCCTAGAAAAAAAGATTAACATCCTAAGCAAATATTCTCACAAACAAATAAACCGAAGAAATACAGTAAAAAAGAATTCAATTTCTCACCACTTCAATAGCGGGACAGATCAGCAGAGATTTCTTCACAACTTTTTATTACGACGGGCAGAATCACAGTATGTTCACAGAGAGACAGAGAATGGTCTCTTCGAGGAACTAATACTGGCTTTTATATTGTATCTCAAGGACTTTTCTGGAATAAAAATCCCACCCTCTTATAAAATAAAACAACATCATACGATTTCCAAAGACAAACCAGAACACAGATTAAATATCTACCATAGACCTGAAGATCTTTTTGGTCAAACCTTATTTAACAAATGACATGAACGCCACCTCTCGCTTCGTTAGTGAAAACAAATCAAAAATGCAGTTGGCAGACAGCGGAGAAATAGTTACGGTTTACCAAAGATGGCGCTACAGATACATAAAATCCATTCTGAATACTGGGTTATTATCTCGTAAAATTGAGGTTAAAAAAAGGTGTTACAAGGTGTCAACTAAGATGTAAACAAAATACGTTTTGCGACTTATATGTCTACATTAAATACGGCCCTTAAGTAGCCATGAGGTATTTGTAGCCGACAGCTCTCGAAGTAAGCCCCTGTTGACATCCCTGCACACTTCTATTAGAAAGCCATTATTGTCCCTTACATGTTCACCGAAATAGGAACGTGCCTGCTTTATTTGATATGTGCCTAGTGATTAGTATGAGCTCATTATCAGTAAGTTGGGGAAAATAATTAAGATTATCATTTTGTACAGTTATTGTATGAAAATTAGCCCTACGCTTATTAAAATGGTTTTTACAATAAATTCTGCTAATTCTTTTTCTTTATTCATATGAATATTTTTATTTGTTCCAATATTTCCAAAGAAGATATTAAAATGGTTTTACAATAAATTCTGCTAATTCGTTTTCTTTATTCATATGAATATTTTTATTTGTTCCAATATTTCCAAAGAATCTACACGATCAACAATAGGAGGGTGAAATTGTTTTAAAGAGCAGCAGCCACTCCTAAATCTTTTAAGAAACTTTACTAGCTACGTTAAAAAAAATTGCCCAATAATTTAAAATCTCTTTTAAATCTGCCTTTTACCACTTCCACAACCCAACGACATATGGTGACTGCTCTCGATTGTGTCTCACCCTCCTCTAACGAAGCAGGCACATAAGTCCTTTTTCCACATTGATTCAATATGGACAATGAATTACGAAAGCCCCTATCCAGAAGAAAAGCATCACCTTGACGCGGAAGTATTCCCGTAATGGCTTTTTGTTTGAAAATACTTTTTTCATTATATGAGCGTCTGAAGTGGTTGCTGGATAGGAGCCCAGAACATCAATTATATGCCCATCGGTACATACAAAATTACAAAATGTTTTCATGAGATTACAATATTTTTGCACGCTAAGTTCTTTTTTGGTACAAATAATTCGAGCTCTTTTCAATGCAACAAAATGATCCATCAAATATCACAATGAGCCTATCAACTCCCTCAAAATTACCAAATAATATTTTAGGTATAGACAAATTTCTTTGCATAATTTGCTGCCTATTGATATGATGTAAACCTAGGTGTCTAGGTACAAAATACTCATAAAGCAGATCTCTCATTTGGTGCAACCAATTTTCTAGAGTTCGCCTAGAGACTTTTAATAAAGTTGACAACCTCTCATCAGAATCCCTAGTTCTAAGCTTAATTAAATATGCTGCTATTTCTAATAACTGAGGGACCTCATTAAACATTTGATGGAACTGTGCTTGTTTAACCCTAAAAAAATCCAATGCTTATACAGGGTGGGCAATAGAACATGCATATTTAAAAAACAGATTAAAAAATAAATACAAATGATATAGTTAAAATAAAACTGAGGAATTGTTAAGTGATAACTGAAGCTTTAAAAAAATAACATCATCTAAATGATGACCCTCTCTACGACGGCACTACTCTAATCGCAAACGGAAATTATTGAAAACTTTCTGCAGCAATGCTGGTGTAATTCCTGCCATTTCACCACGGATATTCTCTTTGAGATGATTGATGTTTTCTGGATTATTGCTGTAGACTTTGTTTTTGAGGTATCCCCATAAAAAAGAGGCGTCAAGTCTGGGCTACGTGGAGGCAATGGGATATCACCTCTTTTCGAAATCAGCCTGCCAGTTAATATCTGTTTCACAACCGCTATGGATTCATTTGATGTATGATTGGTAGCTCCATCTTGTTGAAACCAAGTCCTGGAATGCACTATTTTTGAATTTTCTAGTTTTGGAGCCAAATCCTTCCAACATCGGGACATAGCGTTCGGTATTAACAATGACGTTTAGCCCTTGCCCATTTTCGAAGAAAAAAGGACCAATTATCCCTCTGCCAGAGATTGTTGCCCATACTGTCACTTTAGGACTATGCTGTGTTAGTGGTTTCTGGTGTTTGAGCTTAGGTTTCTCCCTGTTCCAGTACCTACAATTTTGACGATTAACGATCCCATTAATGAGCCTTATCAGAGAAAAGGATATTGTCAAAATTTGTATGAATAAACGTACCCAGCTCACTATATTTTTATAACAACTTTATTGTACAATACCTACGGTGATTGCGAACAAATGATTTTATAACTAAAATTCTAGCTGAATCATGTAAAACGTAACACTAATACATTCTTGTCCCGACGTGCCTGGACTGGATACGATATCTTATTAAAGTTCATTCTTCATCATCATTATTAAGTATTATTCTTTTGGGATGTCTAAAACCTTCGATCGAAAAAACTCCTGTTTCTCGGACATGTTCACTGCAATTTGATATTAGGTGCATATAGCGAATACAATCACCTGTTCACAAGTCATTCTTGGAAAGTCAACTAAGTCAGGGTGTGTTGCCTCCATTCTAGTAAAAACAATTCTTTGTCGGTCCAGACTCCAGACTATGTTCGTCGATGTAATCTGCCAACAGATTAGGCCTATTTCAGTTTCTCTCAATTATTTTATTAAAATACTGAGAAGAGCGGCTGTCTTCATATGGTGACTGAGTTGCATTGATAAGCGCTGCAGCTATTCTTTAATCAGTAATCGTATGGGGCAGCGCTATATTAAAATATTTACTTACTGCAAAATATTTTAAAATCTCTTTTCATTCTGCCATTAATTGTCTCCACAACCCATCTAATCATCGTTATTAATCGTCGTTATTATTTGCCGCAACTGTGTTTATTTGTCTTTCATTACGTCCTACGAACAGAGGCATGCGCATTCCACGATCAGTCGCGAAAACCACGATCCAAACAAATACGTAATTTGTTTAAAAACCAACTTAGTGGAGATTCTTCCGTGGGACCCCCACGGTTATCCAATATTAATTTAACCATATCGGAGTCATAAGTTCTGGCGGCGTAGGTTCTAGTTACATCTAAGATGTAGCCGTCAGCACATACTATCATGAATGGCTTTACTAAATTGTTGAACTTATGGGTATAGTTGAATTTTCGGAACAAAAAGTTTGATGATTTTTGAATAAATAAATAAGTGCCGTCGATAATAATCACTGAAATCATTATAAATATTAAATGTTGACATTGCCGTAGTCAAAGTATGCTTACCGCATTATCACTCATTCAGAATTTATGACCATTTTTAAATAAAAAAAAAAACAGAGTTTCAAGGGAAACCAATTTATAAAAAAAACTCGGTCGCGGCAGACGGTAACTGTAAAGTTCGCGAAACGTCTAAATTTGTCATGTTAATAAATAAATCTCAACTGAAATGAGAAGTGCAAAACATTTTTTAATAGAGGTAAAATAAAAGTAATGAAAAAATTTTTTTACATTTATTGAAAAGTGTGGGGAGCTTTGTACCATTTTCCCATAGATATATTAATTAACTTTTATAATTATATACATGTATATCTTATAATTAGTTTTGAGCAATGAAGCACATAATATAATTAAAAAGCAGGAATAGTTTCACTATATTCTTTTCACTATAATATGAATTTAATTTACTCTTCAGTCTAAGTAACACGTAGCCGGCTAAGCTAACACCAACAATTTAAAAAGTAAAAATAATTGAATTTCACGGTATTTCGTTTACTACAAAATAAATTTAACTTATACTTTAACCTCAACAACACGTGGTGGTTATGCTATTGAATTGTAGCTTATATGACACGTTTGTAGGTTTAACATATATTTCTTCTATCCTAACAAAACACTTAAGTTAGTTTTTGTGGAATAAATACCCATATTATACAGCCAAAGCTGTCGTTTATAGTTGATAATTCCGTTAAGGAACTTACGCATTAGAAGCGTTTTTTGCAGATCAAACGTGATACATTCTATTTTCTTACATCGAGTAGCCAGAATAAAAGCAGTCTTCATTTTATGCCGAGCCTGTTCCCATTTTCAGCAATGTTCTTCGCGTTCTGTATCTATGGCTGTTTTCTCCTCAGCAATTTCGCAACGAGTTGATTTAGCTTGTAATGTGTCACACTTGTTACAAGTATCTTTCATAAGAGGCGCTCGTTTAAGATTAAAATATTTGTATATTGTATAGCCTTACCAACCTCAGCTTCTCATTAGAAACTGGATTGAGATAACTCGAATGAAACTAACAAAGTACGCCGACTCGGGGATTACTTTCTTCTTAATTTCTAGATAAACTTCCTAGCATACACGCGTCCTACCAATCGTCCTTTTCACTATTAATTTACTGATCATTCCTTCCACTCCTTATGTATTCCTTTTTATGCAATATTTATATTCCGTTTAACTCTCGCATCCTACATTCGGCCATCCTGCATTCATATCTGCCCTCAGATACCAGTCTTCCAACAACAATCATCTTCACAACCAATTGGTCCCACAACCCTCGATCATCACATAATAAATCCTTCATACGACATTCATATATTCAGCCAGAGCATGACTGGATGCGTCTATATGTAACTCCGTTGGCAAACTTGGGTTAAATATCTTCAACACTGGATCACATTATAGCTTCTGCTTTAGTAAATTAAATGCACACTGCTGTTCAGCTTCAAACTTAAATGAAACATCTTTTTTTTAATAAATCTGTTAAAGGTCTGGCAATCTTTGTATACTCTTTGATATATTTCCTGAAATAAGACGTTAAACCTAGGAAACTCATAATTTGTTAAATATTTTTGGGTTCTGGAAATCTTGACACTGCTTCTACCTTCTCTGGGCTTAGTCGAACTTCACCATCCTTGATCAAATGCCCCAAATATTCAATCTCACGGCTGATAAGTTTTGCCTTTTTCCAGTTTATCTCGAGCCCATACTGCGCAGCTACTTCTAAGACTAGTTGAAGCCTATCTACTGCTTGGCTTTCCGATTCAGCTTGAATTACTATATCGTCCATAAATATAGCCACGATTCCCTTAGCTATCAACTCGCTAAAAATAACCGTCACAAATCTCATAAAATATTTAGGAGATATGGACAGACCAAATGGCACACGTAAAAACTCGAACTGTCCATGATGAGTTATAAAAGATGTGTAGGGTATAGACTCCTCACTAGTCGCAAGTGAAAAAATCCATTTTTTTAAGTCCAACACATTAAACACTTTAGCGTCTTTAAGTTTATCAATTAAATCATCTATAATTGGCAGAGGAAATTCATCTTTTACCATCTTTCTATTTAATAAGCGATAACCATCCTTCTTTTTGACAAGTACCAATGGACTAGAATATTCAGAAAAACTTACCCGAACTATTCTATTTTGCAATTACTCATCTATCTGTTCCTCTACTATTTTTTGCTCTGTAAGTGACAGCCTTCGGGGTCGTTGAACTATAGGCACATCATCCTTAAGCACAATCTTCATCTTGATTGGAGCCTCGTTTGTTTGAATAGGCTTGTACTTTTCAACAACTTGCGACACATTGTTCTTAATATCCTCATTTGAAATATAACATCAACATTACTCGTACAACAATTCACTCGCGCCAACCATTCATCATCTTCTTCCAATAATAACACCGCACCCTCACGAATGACCATCACAACATTTTGCAAAAACTCTTGCCCTATTATTAACTTGTGGGGAATAGACTCTTTAGGTACAATATGAAACACAACATTAGAAAAACAGTGATTATCAATATTTACATATACGAAAATCTTTCCATACGATCTTAGCGTAAACAGTCCAAGTCCAGATAAAAACACGTTATTGTCACTTCACGGTATATACTAACGCATTTATTGACAATTCGCCTATTTTCACCAATTTTATTGCTTTGGTAACAACAACGAGACAAACAACGAGACCGGTGTAAACCGGTCTCGTTGTTTGTCCATAACGTTGAAATTTGCGTCCATCTTGCAATCTCCGTCATGGCCCCCTAACGCGCTGCTTCGATTGGCTCTTGACATAGTTCCGAACATAGCTGTGTGCTTCTTTGAATCAGAGTCGAGTTGGCTCACCGAATGACTAATTTGAATCTGTCAATTGGCCGATTCAATTTCCGCGCGCGACTGCTTCTCTGATGCCGCCGTCATAGTGCACTTTGTACTAATATGGCCGAACTGATTGCACCGAAAACACTTAACTCCCAGCCGGCATGCACGAGCTCGATGATTTTTCCCTCCACAGTTATAGCACAATACCTGGTTTGCTGATGCGGGCGCTTTGCTGGACACCGCTGCTGCCCCTTGCCTCCGTTCCAGTTCCGACCACCATACTTAAATTTTCGGCCATTCTTTGGTCTTTCTTTAGTAGCTACTTCATCATTAATACTCAATCGTCATCAGAACATGGTATGAACATTGGTCATTTTACTGTGCTTTCGCCTTCAGAAGCTGACTCTTCTATAATAGTGTAATAACAGTTCTAATATCGGCGAGGAATTTTCTTCCAAGCGAACCAGCGAATTCAAGTTACTTCTTGAAGGTGAAGAAAGCTTTTCTAGAGACTTTGACGTACCAGGTTCTTCATTACACTCTGCTGGAATAATATATTTTTTTTTAAATATTGTCAACAGTACCCCCCCGCCATCCTTTTTTCCAGTACTCCCATCTCTATCCCGTCTGTAAACTGCATATCTATTGTCAAACAACTCTGAACTCAACACTGACTCATTCAACCATGTTTCTGTTAAAATTATAATATCATATGATTCGGGTCGTATTTTCGGGTCGTCCTTACGCTATGGCAACCCTACTTCGTAGTGACCATCGACTCTCTTCGCGGTTTGTGCGAAGGTCTCCAAGGCTCTGCTGTCGGCCTTGCTTACACGTGGTTTTGCCGCTATCCCTAAGGCATCGATTTTGAAGTGGTCCGCTACCATCTCTTCCAGACGTGTACTTATATCCACGTCGAGGTGAAGCACTGCATCTGGCCCTCCCTCAACACCGTCCGTGGTAGTGTCCCGTGGATCATCCAACCCATCTGTCTTCGAAGCTGCTGGTTAGTTCCTTCGTCCTAGCCTGAGTTCTCAACACACAATTAAGTCCCAATTGTCGGCTCCGATCAGTAACTGTGGACTCCCTTGCTCGTAGCATACTTTCTTGTCTCTCAGATCGCTCAAGTGTTTCAGATGCAGCAACTCATCCGGTATGGTTTACGGTGCCGGGTTTAAATGCTTGATTGTTCTGGCTCGAATGGAGAATGGCCGTTTCTCTTCGTCCAGTCCATTTATGCCGATCTTTACCAGTTGGCCGGCGCAGACGCCGGGGATGCCGAGCATCTCGTCCACTTCGTAGATCCCCGGCGTGATGTTCCGTGTTCTCTTCAATATGGCGAAGAGGATGCACCCCGGTCGGTCGCCGCGACCGCGGATAGTACGCACGTACTCCGGTACGTATCCGAGGTCCCGCAGCTCCTCTTCGACCTTTTCGGGGGTCGCGTTGCTTGGCAGACCGCGTATGACCACCTTAAGACCGCGCTCCTCCGGGAACGAGTAGTTAAACCAGGAGATCTTGTCGGTCTTCTTCAGCTCCGTTAGGTACCGCTGTACCAGACGAAACTCCTGGTCATACTTCGGTGTGAAGCATAGCCCCTTCCCGAAGAGGCCAGCGTTTGCCACACGTCCCAGTCGTCGTTTGAGCTCCGGCATGTGCTGTGCCCAGTTGAGTAGGAGCTCAACGATCAGGGCGGGTAGCGGCGCTTTTGTTCCGCTGGCTTAGTTATTGCGGCGGCGGTCGTGGAAGTGGTTGTGATGGTGGCTGTGGTACACGGGGGCCGGTTTGTAGTGGCGGCGGAACCCCGGTGTTGACGAAATGGTCGCGGTGTTGGTGGCGGTGGTACTCGGAGGGTTGGTCGCAACTCGTGCGTATGTCCTACCCTCGTCTTGGTGATCGTGACGCGCGATACGCGCGTCACGTTGCGTTTAGCCTCGCTGTCCTTTTCGGGGCTGCGGGGGCGGCGGTTAGGTCCAGAGTTTGTCTGGAACTCCATCGGCTGTACCGGTTCGGCTTCGAGTGTGGGGGTTGAAGTCGTTCTCACCAGGGGCGGCCTGCGAACAGGTGAGCTAATTGTTGCGCCTTAGTGCGCGCGGGTGGGCTGCACCGGGGGTGGACAGCCCTGTCGCTGTCCGCATCCGAGGAGCAATTCGACGCCCCTGTCATGCACGGGGCTAGCGGCTCCATAGCGGAATGGCGCGGCGGAGCAGCCCCGCGGTTGCGGGTAGGTGTGCACGCATCGCTGGATGTGGGCGAGGCGGTCGTGCGGTCACGTTTCCGTACGGCTGGGGGCAAGCGAACGCAGGCGAGGGGTCGGTGGCAATTGAGGGATCTATGGCGGAAGCCTTGGCAGCAATGGCACTGCGAAGGCTCCTTCTTGCCCCTCCATGCCTCGATCACCACTTCCGGCATCAACAACACCTCGTCGCTGTCGTAGGCTTTTGTGGCGGCGGGTGTCTTGACCACCTCAGCGAAGAAAATGCACCCGGGTCTTCCCGTGCGGGCCCGGATGTGCTTGGCGTACTTGACCGGTATGCCTTTACCGGCAAGATCCTCCACAATCTCCTCCGCAGGGGTGTCGGCGGGCAGCCCTCTTATGGCCATTTTTAATGGCCTTAGGTGTTGTGGGGCGATGGTATAATAGGGCGCCTTGTCTTGTCCAAGGTCATCCAGATGGGCTTGGATGGCCCTTGAACTCGTCGTCGCTCTTGGGGGTGAATCGGAAACCCTTCCCGAACGGCCTTCCGTTGGGCGGATGGCCGATCTTGGCAGCCAGCTCCTTGAAGTGGGCCGTCCAGTTGTCTGCGTTGTGAGCGGTCCACCACAAGGATAGGCTGCTTCCGGGTCTGTGGATCCTGGGTTGCTGCTGGTTGTGAAGCTGCACATGGTGATGGGATTTTGGTTGGCGGAGGGGCGGCCAGGACGGCTGTCATACTCCGCGATTGAGGCGCGGAACGTGGCGCAGCAGCCATCAGAGGTGTTGAAGTCGGCGCGGGGCGTGATGGAGGCATCTGGTGTTGCCTCGAGATCGGCTCTCTTCTTCTGCGGGTCTTCGGCCGAGTCGTCCTCTCGAGTTCTCTTGGCCTGTGGGGTGTCTTTGGCCAGCATCTCGGCGTCTAAGTGGTGTTCTACGGCGTGGAGAGTTATGAGATCTACCTCGGCGACATCATCCTTGTTGCGTTCGCAGAGTTGGACTTCCATCACCCGGCAGTAGCACCCGGTTTCACAAAGGGAGTTGTAAATACGAAGATCCTCTTCGTATCTACGTCGCTGGTCCTGCGACTACACGTCGTGCGCGGCCTCCCCCTCGACGGGTGATGATGGGATTGATGCCATTGATGATGTGGCATGCGTCTCGCGGCGCCCAGACGGCGATGAATTCAGCCGTTTGGTCGGAGTCTAATGGCTCATTACTCATCAACTTAATTCTAAGATTTAATTAAATATATATTCAAACTTAAAGCTATCGCTAACACTATGGGCACGTCGTCGCTAACAATGGGTTTTGGAACAAAATGTTTTACTCCGCTCATCGGTTTTGTGTTAAAATTCTGTGGGGGATTATTCTTAGGGGCAAATGAATAGGGAACCGGTTTTGGTGTGGATGTGAGTTCTGGTAAACATTAGGTACGTAATTTGAAGGCGGGTTGTGGTTGGTGACTCCGTAGTCCTATTGGGGCTGTTGATACTTGTGGTCGCGGGCCGCTCAGCGCGTTTAATGGTAAGTTGTACGGTATAGGGACAGTAAAATTACTATGATTCCTCGGGAAAATTAATAGGATTTTGTAAATTCATTATATTTAATTCTACCTGTACGTATTCGAAAGCTTTTTCTTTGGTTACATACAACGAATTCGAGATCCTAAAGGCTCTTTCAATCCGCGGACAAACGCCTGCGTGTGGTAACCTTTCTGTAAAGCGTCCTTTTGGCTTCTATGGTCGTCGGTATACTTTCATGTAATGTCACATATGTCATAATGGTACCGAACAAAGTTTGGCATTGGTCATAGAATTCTTGAGGAGATTTGTTACCTTGAGTAGCTTATGAGAGGTCGCTGTACAACGCGGTCTCGTCTCGCTGATCTGAAAAGTTGTTGATAATCTTCTTATCCCTGCCCACGTCTCGGGAATGCCATTCGAGTTTATAGTGGATGCTGCGGTTCATGTTATTTTGTTTAAGATACCATTTACTAGACACAAATTTCCTAACTCGCTGCCTGACTCGGGGCTCGCGTACTGGGCTACTATCCTATCACAAATGTGAATAAAACATTCGCGTTTCCGTCGGACTCTGGAACTACGCGCTATTTGAAAATAACGTCTTTACTCTAAATAAGCTATTTTAATCTATATCTAATTCACTGTCTATATCTCAATTACTGTCTGTACAATATGCCGGCGAGCCTGTCGCGATGCAGGATCCTGATTACACGGCTTTTCGTGTCGAAAAATGTTGGAGGTAAAATTAATTAGGATAAGGTAGAAAGCAACACGAGAAAGATTCAAGTGTATTTACAAATATTTCATCTCTGGTTTACCTTGGTGAATCAGGGTCTGGATTTTCCGTCCGGCTACGCAGTTGTCCCGTAGATTCTGGATCCTCTAACTGGGGCTTAATAGCCGCCCGGGCGACTCGCGAACGTGAATATCGATATAAGGTGCTTCTAATGCTCGCGAATCGGCCCGCGAGGATCCTACCGACTGCGTCAAATTATGTACACCGCAGATTCCAAAAAAAAAAACACTCACTTAAAGTTAATTTAATTATAAGACATTACAAACTAATTTACAAGTATGTGAAACCCATTCGAAGTATGAACATGGAATGATCTAAAAAGTATTTAAATTAATTAAATGGAATAGTGTTGCGTCGGCGCCTCGTATCGTCGTTGACCTCGTCGAAGGTTTCCGCCGTCGGTTCGGTTGTATGGAGACTGCAGCGTCGGCATATTGGAAGAGTGCGCTGTTGATTGCTAATGCGCTGCATCGGCTATACCCTTTGGGGTTCCGTATGTAACAAACACACTTCTTCGATTACAAGACCGGTGTCTATTTCACGAGTGTCCATGACGGTATTTGTCCACTTGCATATTAGCTGTCATTGCTTCGATGCATGTTTTTGAATCCCCCACGTAAAGTATCATTCTCATAACATAACCTGTTTCAGTGTCGCAAAGCATGTAAACTTTCATTCCATACTTTTCCAACTTTTTTGAAAACTCTAAAATGCACACGAGCCCTGAAACTAAAAGTTCCCACATCAATAGATAGGTTCTCATTTGGCAAGTAGAAGAATTCGCATAGCCGGCATAAGTCATCAAAGTACGGCCTGAGCTTGAAAAATACGTCATAGTTTTCGTGTCCTCGAGGTACATAATTACTTTTATCGTGGAGATGCAGGCAAGAATATATTCATAACCTGAGATGGGAAAGGATTGTGAAAAATTGGCCTGGTCCACCAATAGGAATCAAAGATTTCCTTCTGAATCAGTATCATATGTATATTAATGCTGAAAAGTTGCTTCAACTCGACTCGATAAATATAATAAGTTTTTATTATACATCAGTATGTGAAAATATAGAATAAATTATGCAGGGTTAACCGGGTTATAAAAAGGCCATATCAAATTTTCTCTCTTATCATATTATATTGGATGCAAAACAGCACAATACCTTGGTTACACTACTTCTTTGAGACTACACAGACAAAGACAATCTGTTTTATATGCCTGCTTGGAAAGTGATTGGAAGCAATTATATACATCTGTCTGTAATAACAGTATTACTAACTTAGAGAATCAGAGTCGATAGCGTTTGGTATCTCTACGAGGAGAGCTGGTGCAATTTCAGCAATGTTTGCATCTATTTTAGCACCAAGACACGGACCTCCTCCACCTGTGGCCAATCTATGCTGTCGTTCTTTTGTAAGTAGGTCTCTATGGCGTGTCTTAATATTGGTCCAAAGGCTCCTGTCGCCTGCAACATAAGCACAACGATATAGAAAGGAACACTTATAACAACTACATAAACAACACAAATAAACTTACTGATTCTGTTATAACAGCTGACGTATTAAACCTGTCTGCAATATCAATCTAGGCTTGCTTTTTTAATTTAGCATGTATATTATCCGGTTTCTTGTTTTCAACAATATGTCTGTACAGTTTTAAAATCTCTAAAGTAGATTTTTTTCCTGAAAAACAAATAATAATAATGTCCAAGGTTACAATATTAAACAAAAAAATAGCTCTTGCTAATGTACTAAACAAAAACAATATTACAAAAATACGAAAACTACAGTAAATTATCTAACCCGAAAGTATAAGTAATAACCTTGTTTCTTAACAAACTTCTTAATTATTAGTCCATGGTTTAAGATAACATAATAATATATTATTGCAATAAAACTATATTAATAACTTATCATACTATTGCAATGAAACATCGTTGAAGGAAGCACTTTTAATTCATACATATTATGTAAAGTTCTCTTTTTTTCTACACGACATATTCAATTAATTATCAGTTTCAATTAAAATCAACTTCTACTTAAATTTGAATATAATTATTGCAATAGATCAGGTTTAGCTCAAATCGACATGACAGTTTTCGTGTCTTGCTTGATACGTAATTTGAACGTTCCGTTTCAACTTATGGTTATTTAAAAAAGTTTTTTTTTTTTTTTTTAATAATTTTTCTTGTTTAATTTCTAGTGAACAATAATTTTATCAGTGTATTTATATTTTTACACTAGCCAATAGTATATTCTTTTCATATTGGAAGAAAATATGTTTATAAAAGGTTTTTTTTAAGTATTTTGCTGTGTGATACGGAACAATTATTTCGAAAATGCAAAAACGTAACTGAGAACAGACTGTAACTTGAGATTAGATGCTGAGAGGAGTTTCAGCTGAGTAGACATTAAAACGCATTCTTTAGTAAGAGTAACGCTTGAGACTTGATGTAAAGTTAAAACTAGTTTTAGCTGATCAGAGCTCAAACGATACTTGAGACGCCTTTTATAATACGGGCCTTAAACTCGGATTGTTTTAAAACATATCGATGCCTAACAGCCAAAAAAGGATTACCGTCACTGTTTTAATTTTACAGGAGAGTGATTTAAAGTTACATATAAACGAAAAAAAATCATATAAAACTGTCGGCTATCCCCAAATGATAAACAATAAGAACAATAAATAATACGCGGTTTTTAGTTGTCCTTTATATAATGAATGACAATAGATTAGTAAGTGTTTCAGATTACAATGCACAGTTGTAAGAAAAGGGTTAATGTTACGAATGTTGTCATACCTGTTGCGGAGCAACCCATTGCTAAAGTAAAGTGAGGATCTCCTCGGGTTCCACAGAATGCCTTTGCATCTTGGATACATTTAAGCTACAGTTACTACACCGCTGTTCTTAAGAGATACAATTCTCCGTGTTAGACAACTGTACAAGCTTGGGTAATCGTTTCACTTGGGTAAAGGTAGGAGTCCGTATAAAAAGCCAAAAGTCGTTAGGCCTCTGCCTCGAATTTTGCGGGCAGCGGGGCGGCGGCGGCGGCGGCGCGGGAGCGGAGCGGTCAACACAAACCTGTTCTCCAAACCAGCGGGTACTATAGCGGCATAATGTTGTGTTCGTAGTTGTGTTGTCGAGATATTTATATTTATTCGCGAACAAAATGTCTCAAAGACGGCGACAACAACTTTTTGATTCAAATTTATTCCTAACGGTTGATTTATTGTGGGCAAAAGAAGAAGTGGATCCTTACTATAGGGCAAGGAAAATAAATGGTGAATTTTATCAAAACTATGAAGAACAGAGACAAAATCCCGACAAATTCTACGACTACACTAGAATGAGTGTAGAAACTTTTGAATATATTCTTGAAACTATCAAGAGTGATTTAGAGTCTGGAATTAATACAAAACGATTTAGAGGTATATCTCCAGCAGAAAAATTATACTTGACGCTTGGGTAAGTAAAACAACGAAATTGTAATTTGTAATTGTATTTATTCATAGTTTCAAAAAGGAAATTCTGTTGCACTGATTTAGTAAATAGTTTGACATCGGTCTTAAGTTACCAGATACAACAATTTTAAGTAAATACCTACTCAGTCTAATCAGCCTTAATTATTTATCTTTGACGAAAACATTTATATTATACATAAAACGTTTCGTATGAGTTAAGTAAAAAACAGTTTGTCATTTATACGACGATAAATTATTTCTACATCACATTTTTCTTACTCATTGACAGTATCTTTATTATAAGGTTTATATACCTAGTGTTATGTATTATTCCACTCATATTCTAATCTTATAACTAAAATCACAGTTACCTATGTATAGTTATTTATCTCTAAAATCACAGTTCTCATTTGTACGATGATTAGTTATTCGGATCACAGTATTTTCATTATAAGGTTGGTATACCTAGTGTTGAGTATTATTCCACGCATATTCTAATCTTATAACTAAAATCACAGTTACCTACAGTTATTTATGTCTAAAATCACAGTTCTCATTTGTACGATGATTAGTTATTCGAATCACAGTATTTTCATTACATGGTTGGTGGTATAGTGGTTAGTGTTGAGTATTATACCCATACATATATGATTCATTAGAAGGATACATGCTTTCATTTACACTTAACTCATCTAGAAGGGCTTGATAAATTTTTTGTCTTACTCTAAATTTTTGTACTGGTGTGAATTTTTCCATTTGAGGAAGCAAACTCATAAAGAAATAGTAGTCTTCTGACTTATTCTCCTGTCTAGACGCCTCGTTTCTACTTTGATTTGTTAAATCATTTTCCAGCAGTTTTATCCTTTTCTTTTCTAATTCTAAAAATTCAACTCTTATGTCATTCGCTGTTTTCTTTTTTCTTGACTTTGTGACGTTGAAGCTTCTCTTGATGATGTAGAAGCTAGTTGTGAAGGTGCTGAAGCCTCTTCTGAGGATGTAGAAGCTTGTTGTGAATAAATAGAAGCTTCTTCATCGTGACTGGTTGTGTTTTGTTCAGAGGTGTCTTCTGTCGCAAAAGAATCATTACCTTTCTCATTACTTACTTGAGTGTTGCTTAAATTACCTTCTGTAACATTTGGTACAACTTCATCTCGCAAAAAGCTCAATTGAGAAAAATATTGCCAATTCGAGGGTTGACTTACATTTCCGGCATCTCCTGATCGAGGGGCAGGATTATGTTTTAATTCCTTTCTATAGTGATCTTTTATATTTTTCCATTTTTTCTTTAAATCGGTCACTGAAACAAAAGACAAACACTATTTGTTTTTACATAGATAACTTTATGTGTGACTAAAACAACGGTGGCCAACACAGTTTATAACACTTGTAGAGCTATATGGAAAAATTTGTTACATTTACATATGCCAAAACCGAAAGAAGAATTATTAAAAAAAAATACGGAAAAATACTATGAAAAGTGGCAATTTCCTAATTGAATTGGAGCTATAGATTGCAAACACTGTCGAATAAAAAATCCTAAGTTTGCTGGATCATCGCATTATAATTATAAACATTACTTTTCAATGCACTTGCAAGCTGTCGTGGATGCTGACAAAAGATTCATTTGTATAGAAGTTGGAGGAAGAGGAAAGCAGAGTGATGCAGGGACATTCCATTACTCTAATTTGAACCATCTAGTTCAAAGTAACAACTTCAATATACCCCGTCCACGATATCTACCTAGATCAGATATCATTCTACCAATGGTTTTTATTGGAGATGAAGGGTATCCACTCAAAACTTATTTAATGCGACCTTATCCTCAAAGCGTACTTAATTCACAAAATGAGATATATAACAAGCGATTATCGCGGGCTCGAAAGACTGTTGAGTGTGCTTTCGGCATTTTAAGATCTAAGTGGCATATTTTCAGATCACCCATAGAGACAAACAATTGTCACGCAAGATAGCTGATTAAAACTTGCTGCTTGTTGCATAACATTATCCGAGATAAGGAAGGTGACAATGACATTGCCTATATTACTGTCAATACGAATCAAGAATTAATACAAACACGATTACAAACAAACGCCCGGACGTCTAATCAAGCACAATATATACGTGAAAAATTCAAGGAATATTTTGTAAATAATCGAAATAGTTACTATTTAATTTGTATAACATAATAAATCTATAATTATAATAATTTTTATACTATATTTACCTTCAATATTCAGTTCGTTTTTTATTTCTTCCCATAATTGGTTAATTATTCTTCTATTTTTATGGTTGATATCTCTGCTGTTCCATATGGGTCTCCTCTCAAAGATTGCCGAAATAATTTGTTCTTGCACGTCCGATGTCATTTTGATATGTCACAAAAGAAAATTGTACTACATTATACCACAATGCAGACGCGCAGCGCGAGCCGTCACCACTTGACTGAAGTGCACCGCTCGTTGCCCAGCCCCCGCGCCGCTGTTTTCAAAAACCGGTCCATATGATTTTACGCATAAGATCCCGCCGCGACCGCGCCGCCGCCGCTGCCGCCCCGCTACCCGCAAAATTCGAGGCAGAGGCCTTACAGAAAAGCAAAGACAGAAAGTCATTCACAATGCACGCGAGCTAAAAATGACATAGTTTGATGACATTTACGCAAGCGCAATAAAGTGTGTAATTTTGACTTATTACAAATGAAGGCCACAGCACACTAGCTATTTTTTGGCATCGACGATCGGCGACTAGTCGGTTTTTAGAAGCTAATTACGGCGACCGAACGCTCCACACCGAACACTTAAAAACGGCAAATGCGGAGATGGAGTCACTTTTTAGAAGCGCGACTTAGCAGCTGAACGCTAGTCTCCGCACACATTCGGATGTCGGTAGCATCGATTTGTCGTCTGCCGAACACGACTCGACTCTCATATTTTTTTTATTTGTAAACAAAACCATAGATTACAGAATACTGCATTATCATTGAAAATCACAAACATAAGTAATCAAAATTACAAATCGGAAAATTATAGACAAGACTACAGCAAACGCGATCCAGGCATTTGTGCAGTCGCTAAAACGCACGTCTTCGATACCGCGTTTGAACGCAGAAAGTTGCGAATGATGCAGCATGACGCGCGATTTTGATAACGCGATCACTATAAAAAGTCGCTAAAACGCGATGCAGCATCGATGCAGTTGTAAAATCGCCGATCGTCGATGCTAAAAATAGCTAGTGTGCTGTGGCCCTTACACGTTTATAGTTCAGGACATAGGACATCTTTTTAAATATATATTTTTAATAAGTTTCTTGTAACACCTTTAGTATTATCAATGACGGAACGGTGTGCCCGGTAATGTTTTTAAAAACAGGGACGTCATTACTATTACTATTATTGGAGTATTTCATTTTTAGAAATAATTTAATTAGTATTGATTAGACAGCTTCGAATATTTCACAATAAGTTAGGTGTTTGCTGTCCGAGCGCAGACAAACTCTGTGACCTTCACCTCGTCCTGCAGGGGACGCATGGAACCTGGTTGCACGACTTCGCGTAGCATCTCGTCCACTTCGTAGATCCCCGGCGTTATGTTGGGTGTCCTCTTGAGAATGGCGAGGAGGATGCACTCCGGACGGTCGCCGCGGCCCCGGATAGAACGCACATACTCCGGTGCGTATCCGAGGTCCCGCAACTCCTCTTCAACCTCTTCTGGGGTCGTTTTACTGAGCAGACCCCGTATGTCCACCTTTAGACTGCGCTCCTCCGGGAGCGATTAGGTGAACCAGGAGATTCCATCTGTCTTCTCGAGTTCTGTAAGGTACCGTTGTACCAGACGGAACTCCTGGTCGTCCTTTGGCATAAAGCGCAGCCCCTTTCCGAAGGGGCGAGCGTTTGCCGCGCGTCCCTATCGTCGCTTGAGCTCCCGCATATGCTGTGCCCAGTTGGGTAGGAGCTCGACGATCAGGGGCGGGTAGCGGCGCTTCGGCTCCGCTGGCTTGGTCGTTGTTTCGGTGGCGGTCGTGGTTGTTGCAGTGGCGGTGGTACACGGGTGCCGGTTCGTAGTGGCGGCGGCGGCCCGTGTTGTCGCTATTATCGCGGTGTTGGTGGCGGTGGTATTTGGAGGGTAGATCGCAACATGTGCGTAAGATTGATCGCTCCGCTGCAGCGGGTGGCTTTTTATAGGCATTGTTGTGGGACGGTCGACCGTTGCGAGTTGTTTACGCCAGTGAGAACACGTGAGATGACGTAGTTCGTTGAATGTTGTGTTGCGCCGATATCTATAAACTATGTTTTAATACACTATAAGCCATAAACGGCGGTAGTTGTAATTTTTTTGGCCCTAACTACGTTACACTATTATGACTTAAAATTAAATTTACAGAATCTCCAGATCGAATCTGACCACCAACTCCATTTATTGTTGTCTTCATTTATAACAATTTTATTTGGTTAAATTTCTTTTTTAACAATTGATAATGTAGCACCTTTATCAATAAGCCAATAGTATTTAACATTGATAATGTAAAAAGAGACGTATTTCGTATTGCCGTGCTAGTATGATACTAGTCCGCACATATCTACTTCTGTGGTGTGTTATTCGAAAGACTTGAATTGTTTTATGTCCATGAACTTCTACTGTCGACTTCTCTTAAATTAATCTTACTAGTTCTTTTGTAGTTTCTGATGCTTTGACAAAATCTACCTTTGACTTTCTATTATTATTCTTTCTTGTAGACCTTGATCAGGTAAGTGTAACACTTTTTGATCTCTAATCAAGGATTCTAACTGATCTCTGAATTCACAATTTGCTCCAATGGTTCGAAGTACAGTCATATAATTTCCAACCGTCTGACACTCAATCCTCAGTGTTTTAAAGAATTTATGGCGCTCAAATAACACATTTTTTTCTATCTTTACAATAGTTTTGAAATGCATAAATTACAGAGTCATAAGTCGAACCTTCTGTGGATAATCCAAATGTATTGAAAATAGCTAAGCCATCATCCCCAATCAAGTTTAACAAAATGGCTATTTTAATTTTATCTTCCTTTTTATCTTTTTCAGTTGCTAATAGATAAGTAACTAGCTTTTGTTTCCAACTTCTCCAGTTTTCTGCAATATTTCCTGAAAAAGACAACTCAGGGGGTGGTCTGAATTCCATCATGCAACAGTTATTTCTTTTCACATTTTTCTTTGTTAAATAACTGGGATTTCACCTGACACCATGTTGTATTTTAGTTGTGTTTCCTCTGGTCGCATTATGGCTGACGCAAACCTCTTCTTTTTCAACCGTAGATCGACACATCGCTGTAATTTGTACGGTCGAGCCCGTCGGTGTTAAAGCCCCTTGGCAGACCTTTAAGGCAGGGTCGCCATGTGATGTTGGGGGTCCAAGCAGGTAGTTAATAATAGGAAAACTATTTCTGATAGCCTTCAAGAGGAATTCAAAAAGGTTGAAAAAAAAGTAAGCCCCGATTATATATTAAATTATAAAATTGTGTCTGATGAATATGCAGGAAGGCTAAGTGATGTAAACTTAGTTGAACACAGCAAATTTTTAGATAGTTTGCCATCTAACGCTTGCATTTTAGCTGGCAGAGGGTTTAAGCACCTTGAACATTTTTTATCTCAAAAAGGATTTACTTCGCTGAGGCCTCTGAGAGTTTCTGCTGGTTCTACACTAACAAAATCTGAAGCGCGGGAGAAAAACAAATATCCAATCTTAGAATTCATCTCGAGAGGGTCATTCGAAAATGAAGAGAGTTTGGCATGTTAAAGATGCATTCAGTGATAAATTTAAATATGTTAGATTTGTGTATAACAACAGCTTGTGGCTTGGTTAATTTACAAGATGCGGGCTTATTAAATAACTAGTAACATGCTTCGCCCTAGTACAGCTATCTACACACCATTATAATAAAAAATATGACCAATAATAAGTATACTTTTATTTTTTCCATTGTGCACTGTAAATTATTATAAAGATAATGTTGGTCAACACATGACTGTGTTGATTTGAAGAATGGGTTAACTAATTACGAAGGCTGCGGCCGGAGGACTTAAAAAAACCAATTAAATTTTTAAACTGATTTATTTTAAGTAAAATTATTACAATTAAAAAATTAATATCTAGCTAAACCTAGTGTCCCGATCGATGATGTATCAGAAAGTGGGCGCCTGCATGGCGCGGTGAAAGGTTCTTGACGAATTTTGACTATTCAGCTAAACGTGCCTCGTGCCGCAAATGACGCATTTAACTTGTTTACTGGAAATTACTGGGGGCGATCTCTGTCAGCGAATTGCCTGTACGACGATGGCGTAACAAACTTGGCCACCATAATAGATGTAATTTATTTATTCAGTTTATTTGTTTATACACTTACGTAATAGATGTGTATTGAAAGTGCATGTGCAAAATATGTGTATACATAGGCACCATCTGTAGGGTCTACTGCACTGCTATATTGGTATCAATTGAGCTTTCAATCTTACTTGAAAAGTAAAAAAAAATATCATTTTCAACAATTTTCATTATAAAATTAATGTATGTATTTTAAAAATCAACTACATAAGTCACAAGGTAATATACAATAACTTTGACGTTCATCTAATTACAAGGGAAGTATATTTACCGTGATTTTCAAACCTTTACACTTTCATATAAAATTGGAAAAATGATATTCTTCCAAAAAGCAACTACACTATTTAATAACTCCATTACATACTCATGTTCATATTCAACTGGAATTATAGTGACTTGTTTTTTTTTGAAATCACTACAAGCAACACAAAAATAACTTTTGTTTCCTTTAGCACAATACATTTGCATTTGAACTTGTGCAAAATATTTCTTTGACATTGTACCAGCCTTATCTATATGGTGTTGTGCAGTTTTTTCACTAGACTGATACTTAATTTCAAAAGTAGTCTTGTTATTAATCCCATCTGGAAAGCATTGGCAACCATTGGGAATGTCTCAGAAATATATAGACCACATTTTCTATCTTCATTATTAACTTCTTTTCCATTGTTATCCTGACTTCTTCTTCCAGTTTTTTACCTCTTGGTATTGCTGGAGTTTCTGGAATTTTTGCACAAAAAATCATAGCGACCAGAGTACCATCCACAGTTTGGCACCGGCTCACTTTATAGCATTTCGAGGCTGTGATGCTGCCATATCTTCATGCCACAAGTGACTTTTATGTTGATCTCTAGATCTACTCTCTATGAATGATATGGCTTTTTGATTAAAAAGATTAGAGATTTTATTTAAAAAAAGTCATAGTTTTCATCATTGTATTGAATTATTAGATGATGTAGTGATAAAGTTGATTTGCTGTCAAAATCAAGTTCATGCTTCAAAAACTGTCATTTGCCGATTTTTTTTTTTTTTTTTGCATTCTAAAACAAATTAATTTAACACAATGCTGTCTGGAACCATCTCCTTAGGTTTTCTTTTAGAGATTTCTTTTGCACACATTTTTTTTATTGATAAACCGACCTTAGCCAGATTCGATTTCCTTCAATAGCATTCAACCGAAGTACACACACATAAAAATTCAACACCTGACAAGGGGCAATCGTGGCACTTGACACTAGTCACATTCTCTGTTCATTAACAATAAGTGTTACTGCATAGGGCTTGGTACTATTATGACGACCTTGTAAAATTTGTTTTTAAAAAAGAAATTGAATTGGAACTAGAAAATAAACTATTATTAGATATTTCATAAGTTAGGGTATAAAAGGCGGCGCGCGCCTGTGCTTATCACATTTCTTGTTCGGCGCTCGTCGTGGTAACTCTGAAGGAGTGTTAATGTGATCTTTGCTATATTGTTACATCGTTATTATCAAATTGTAAAGTAAGAACTGCGAGTATTGTAAGTAATTAACTTGTTAGAGTTGGAAATCTAATGTAACTATTTCTATTCAAATACTAATAAAAGTGAGTTTATTGTGTAAGTACTGTAATGATTATTAATGTAAAAACAATGTTGGAAAAGAGTGTCCATGGAGTTTCTTGTCTGTTATTCTCCATCGGATTTACGCCTTGGAACAGACAATTAGTTTATTAAAAACAGTTTGATATAATTTAATTATATTTTTGTTTCTATTTCACTTTCGACCCATAAAACTATATTAATGGATTTAAAATAAAATAAATCAATTTTTTAGAAACTGAACCAGCGTGGTAGAGAGATAGGATGGAACTGAGGATGTGAGGTGACGGGATGTGTGGGAGAGAACAACGGAAAGTTAACAATGCGACGATAATAGGAGATGGGTAGACAAAGAAATCACAACGCTCTACATGTAAGACACAGCCAGGGCGCACGGCAATCAAAACACCGCCACCATCCGATTTTCCGCTCAACATCCGATCCCTGCCACAGCGATAAACAGGATACCGGGGGTCGATAAATTCCTCATTCGAAATACCGGCAACAAGACATGTCTCAGATAGAACAATGATGTCATGGGAATCTGGCAAGATTTTATGGTATATCCCTTTGTAGCCCAAGATCATAAAATTTTAAATAACTTTGGAATATGATAGGATTAAACAAATAAAAAAACACGTATTTCTCAAAAAATTAAAAAAAAATATTATTTTTGATTTATTTGACATTTTAGGGAGTGTAACATTACTGTAACATTGAGTTAAACTAAAAGAAAATCTAGTTATGTGGTATGGAAGGATCTAAAACAAAAGCTAGCACTACTCCGCATTTTTCACAATTTTTTTGTGATACACCAGTACATTTGGAAAACTTGCATTAAACCTTTTTTTATCCAAATCTACCAGTAGCCAATTTGATCCTGCCTATCTGCCAATGGGGGGACATGTTGAGTTGGGCCCATTTGTGTTGTCTTGAATTTCATTTTCAATTGACCTTTGGTTATTGATATTAGGTTTCAAGCCTAGCTTGCATAAAGTCACACCAATCTCAAGTCGAAAATTTGCTAAGACAATTGTCTGTCACTGCAGTTTTTTGCCTGCCTTACTCCTTGATATAACAGCCAAGAATTTGCCATAGTCAAGTCTAATAAGTGATAAAACATCCGAACCTGATAGCTTTTACTTTGTATTAATATTTTATACGTTCCCATAATACTGTCAATCAATTCTACGTCTGCCATAATATGCCAATTATATTTTCCGACGATATGGGACCGATCAATCTTCTTATTGGCTTTTCCGTAATGTCTGACTTGAGCCTTCGGCAAATCACCAAAAGATGACACCCGAGTTACAACTTTGTTTTCTTCCCACATTACGTTTCATCAATCACATCCATCCATAGTCCATATTCGCCACATATTCAACGGAAATTCCGCGTCCTTTTTTCATTACTTCCTTGTTAGCGGGTAGTTTGCAATCTGGAATGCGATTGCGTGGTACTGTCCCAAGACTCAATATACCCCCTTTAGCTAAGTAGTCCAGTAATGTCAAGGAAGTTATGAAATTATCATAAAAATGTTGATAATTCTGATTTCTTGGTATGGGGCGTGCCTGTCTTGGTATGACTGAACATAGTTTGAAGATGTTCATAAATCTGGTTCAGCGTGTAAATCAAGTTTTTCTTTTTCCATTGTATTTTCCCCTTTTTTCACTTTTGTGGATGCTTTATTTGCATGGCTCACTGCGTTCACATTCTTCAATAATTGCCTCCATATCAACTACGGAATTTTCTTTACATTCAGATAAAAGTTCTAAAGTTTCTAATAATGGCTGAAAATCTGGATCAATAACGCTCATCATCATCGCCATCGTCCTCTAATCCGTCTTCGCAATCATACAGCAGTGACTTTGAAGTCATTCTAAAATAATATGAGATAATTTTACATCAACATCCACATACTTTAGTTACAATTATTATTTCCGTCATCACTCAATGTAACAGAAATGTTACAAACATATAAAGATACATTTTTCCCATAAAAAAGCAAAAATATTCTTTGGTAACAATATATAAAGAAATTCATTCACTTACCTATAGGTTTCGAAGAAAGCAAAACAATTTTATACACTTTTATATTTTTATAAAATTCAAACTTTCAATGAGTTTCAAATTGTCACTTTCATCAACACATGAAATTCGAACTCGCTAAAATCATCTATTTTTGCCATCTATGATTTGTATTTGATACTAAAATATTCGTTATAGTATGCTACAATGCAGTGACATTGATTTGAATGAACTAAAATGTTTAGTATATATTTTAGCGGCATTATTTAGGTTTGTTACAGAAATGTCACACGAGTCTACAAAGGGATATAGTACTTAATTTGGTTCGTAAAGCTCTGAAGTTTTTATAGTAAACTGTGACATGAATCATTGTATAACACTAAGATGTAAGTAAAAATTACTAAAATAATACAAATATTGGAAATATGTCTGCCACAATGTAAAAGAGTATCGTATGTTTGAGTACATATTGCTAAGCACTGTATCAAATGGTTAAATGTAATATTTGAGCTAAAAACACGATCAAATGGTTCAACGTTTTAAAAATAATTCCCTTCTATTACACAATATACTAAACTGAGACCATGCAACGAGCCAAACACTAAGTTAACGCGATAACAAATAATTAAAATAAAAAATGTTTTTTTAAAAACTAAAGTGAAGGTTGTTATAGAATGAATTTAATGAGATGTTAAGTTCGCATACCTTATGAAAGTAAACACCCAGAGTAATGTAGTATACAAGCAACACGGGACTGTTTTTTGAATGAAAAAAAGTTTGTGTAAAAGTAATGTTTTCTATGTATAATATGTATGTATTTACAAAAAAAAAGTATGTTTATGTATTTATATCAGTTGTCTAGTACCCATAACACAAGCTCTGCTTAGCTTGGGACTAGATGATGTTGTGAGTCAGATGTCCAAAATTATTTATTTATTTATTTAATGTAATGTAATGTAATGTAATGTGATTATTTTACTTACACAGTAACACTGGGTATCATCAAATATGTTACAACTATTTGGAAGCATTGTAGGGTATAATTTTATGCAGGTCCTTGTCAGATCGAATTGCAATTGCTAGTGTAGGGATGTCAGCTCGGGCAAATATAACTCCATGCTTAATCCAAACATTTCGGTAACCATATTGCTTGGCCTTGTCACGAGTTTGGCGAAAAAGTTTCTTATTTTGTAAGGTAAGATGCTCATTGATGTAGATTTTATATGAGGCACCTTGTATATTTAATTCAGTTTCACAGAAATGTATTTAACACAAAAAGATAATAATTAATACAAATAGGTATTTGACACAAAAAGATAATAATTAATACAAATAGGCCCTAATATAGGATTGTACTAATCTTAATTTTACTAGTAATAAATTAAGTGGGTTAACAAACAAAATGTATGTTCTTATACTCCTAGTCACCGTCGTGTGGACCGGAACCAGTGGTAGACCCCTGTGTGCACACTTCCCTCCCGGATGTGTTGGATCCTCAAGGGCCGTCCTTTGGGGACGCACACCAGAGAAAAATAAAAAAATGGTATTATTAGTAAATGAAAACACAGTAACCCTCTTTGTGACCCAGTAACTGCTTGAGAAATGATCGGCGCCGCATGGCCACCACCACTGGCACTCGCCTGTATCTGGCAGTGGAGTCTCAAATGAGAAGAGGGGCTTTTCTTGCAAAATCCAGGTATTCCTGGCGAGAGTAGCAGGGAACTATACCAAGCGACCCTGTGAAAAAGATCATATTCTAAGATACACGTCCAGAACACACGAGAAGGCTGAGATACAGTTTACAGATAAAATATATTAACTCACCACAAATTGCGGGCACTATATATAAAAATCAATCTTCACAAGTAACTAACAACAGCAAAACTTAGTTCAAGTTATAACACAATAAGGAAATTCAATTTCTATGAGTGAGACCGGCTTTATATATCTTATTTCAAGGTCTTCAGGATATAACTAACCTACCCCCTTACAAAATAAGATAAACATCACGCCATTTTCAGAGACACAACTAGAATTAAAAAATATAAAATACATAGTCTATGATTTAAAAATCAAATTGAACCCGACATGAGCGCCATCCAGTGCCTAGTTGGAGAAAACAGAACGCTTTGCGAAAGACAAGAGGCTATGTAGTAATCATTGTTGCCCAAAGAAGGCGCTAATAGCAAGATCGCTTCTGTGAGATTCAATAATTTTGCGTTATTCGAACAAAGCAAAAAAAAAAAGTGTTACAATGTACTTGATTGAAGTTTTGACATCTTCGGAGAACTTTTTATCTTGCATAGAGAACCACCCATCGAGTCTAGACATCATTTTTCATTTTTTATTTTAGTAAAATCATTTCTGTAAGATAGCCATTCTGTAAGATACCAACGTCGTATCTTGAAAGGAGTTCTGTATAGCGAGATGAGCATATCCACCAAATCTACACCACTCATATGTTTAGTATACTCTTTGACCACTTGTGGACAATTGACTTCAACTTTTTGTTTGGCCTCTTTGCAGAAGCGTTTGATTTTCTCTGCCGGTTTTGTACCTACATAAGTAAATACTGACCAACGTTACGACTTTGTTGTCATTCTAACGCACAACTGCCAGGCGATTTTTGTCACAAACTGCTTAGTAATAAGCTCCTCGAGGCTTTTTCTTCATTTCTTTTATACTTATACTTTTGCACAAAGCAATGACTACTTCAGCTCCAAAGCCTAGCGACAACTCTTCTTCTGTGAAATTATGGCACCTGAAAGTGTCCTCTCCTCCGTGCAGAATAAAATCGTAGATACCTGATACTCCAGCTCTGACATAATTTTTGAACCACCGTTTATTGGGTTTATCTTTCATGTATTGGCGTCTCTTGCCAGCCTTAGTACCTTTGTAAGGAATCATCATTTCGTCGATGCTGAACTTGGTCTCGACTTCTTGAGCTAAACAATTTGCTCTTATTTTTTCAACTATGGGCCAAATCTTGTGATATCTGTCACTATTATCAGTGCTATTGTCAACGAAATGAAGATATCTTCGATTTTTGTGGTACCTTTTTATGGGCATTAGATCTGCAACTAAACCGAATCTATATTGCAGACTCCAATAGTCTGTATATGAAGGCATGGACACGACTCCCACGATGATGTGAATAACCAGAAAATCTCGAAATTCGTGTGCAACTAATTCAATCGATCGTCCTGTTTTTTCCACTGAATACGCATTTGTTTTTTCTACAATGTCAGTTATAACGTCTGGAGAAAAAAAACTTGTAAAAATAGTCCAAGGGAATAAATAGTAGGTGTCTCAGAATCGATTTCTTGTACATCATCCACAGTTGCTTTGTGTCGAAAAACAGCAGCCATTTTCTATTTATAGTGTAGAGAGCAATAAAATATTTGTCTATGTATAAATTATATTATCAATGGCTCCGCCATATTGGTTCCCTTCTAGCTTGAGTGTTCTAAGATGTCGCGTGTACAAAATAAGTTTTCACATTAAAACAGAATATTTCACAATATAATCGTTTATTTTCAAGTCCTATTTTCAAGTCCTATGATTATGTGCCTGGGCCCATAACCTGGGCCCAGGCACATAATTCTGTTTTAGGTGAACTCTGCCAAATAGAGATTATCTTTATTGGTTTTGGCGGCTGTGGGTTTGCGGTGCCGGGTGGAGGCATCTCAATAGAATTCAGCACGCAGGGTGTGTATCAACAACCAAACCATGGATGGCAACGCTGTGGGATCAGCAAGTGGGTTGGGGATTGGAATTACCAAGTTAGAAGGACAAAGAAATTGGAGCATGTGGAAATACCAGGTGTCAGTGCTTCTAAGGGGGCTGGAACTATTATCTATACTGGATGAACAAGTAAAAGAAAGTAAAAGTGAAGATGAGTGGAAGAAAAAAGATGCGAAGGCTCAGGTACAAATAGTGATGAGGTTAAGTGAGAGCGCTATGGTTCATGTTTACTTATAACTAAGGTGTTGATGTCCTTGCCATCACATATGGATCACTTTGTAACAGCTTGGGAGTCTACAGAGTCATCAAGGCAGACATATGATGAGCTGGTGGCACGGTTACTGGTAGAAGAGGAGAGGGCTGGCTAAGTCAAAGTGCACTGAAGGTGAGGAAAGTGTTGCTCTGTATGCGGGGCAGAAATGGGGCCAGAGAGGAATGGTCAAGAAAGAGGTTAAATGTTTCAAGTGTGGACGAGGTGGACATTTTGTGACCCAGTGCAAAAGTAACAAAGACATGCGCAAGTGTTTTGTTTGTAATAAAGTAGGACATATTAAATCACAGTGCCGAAATCGCCTGCATAAAAATAATAGTGCAGAAGAAAAAAACAATGCATTTATCAGTGCATTATCAACAGATATTACAGACTTGGATGAGAGGTTTTGCCAAAATAAGAAATGGTTAATTGATAGTGCAGCAAGTGAGCATATGGTTTCGGAACGCACCCTACTTTCAAACTTCAGACAGATATCAATGTCAAACAAATGTGTTGTGGTCGGGGATGGACGGCGTCTTCCTATATTAGGAGTTGGGGACGTGTATTTGAGATCTTTTAATGGGAAAGAGTTTTTTTTTTTTTTTTTTGAAGGATGTACGACTGTTGGCCTCAGATGGCCTCTACAGTAGTCTTACGCGGACTTAAGGTGAGCGCTGAGGGCTCTCAACCTGTCATTCTTTAAGCAACATCGCCCAAGGGCACCCCTTGTGAGGTACGAACCTCGGCTTGGGGCGTTGCTGGCAAACTAGGGCGACCAAGACCCACATTTACGTAATTATTATTAGCGCGGCGCGTGTTTCGACCCCGACGGCGGGGGCGAAACCACGGACGATTTGTGATAGCTGCGCGAGCTGTGTGCGCTCTCTGTTGAGCGAGTGTAGTGTCGTCTTCTAAGTCAGCTAAAACGTGTTTAGGCCTACGTATACGTGAAATTGTGCTTGGTGTGTAATTACTAGCCGCAACCACTAGAGGGTTGGGGTAAGTCGAAGCAGAGTCAAAGTAGCTAAGAGAGCACTGTTTCATGAATTGCCTGATAGTCGGCAGTCGTAGGTCGATGTGAAGTTCGACATTACGCACATACCACGGTGCTCCCGTAGCTCGGCGCATGAATTTATTCTGTAATGTTTGTAACCTATGGATCCGGTGTTGATGAATGTGTGCAAAAACTATGCTACCATAACTCATGATCGGCCTAACGCATGACGTGTATAATCTAACCTTGTTCTTTAGTGATAATTTTGAGCGCGAGTTAACTAAGTTTTGTAAGCGTCCTAACACGAAAGCGGCCCTATTTCGAACTGCCCTAATGTGTGGGATGAAGGTCAGACGATCGTCAAGAGTTATACCTAAATATTTGGCCTGTCTTTCCCAAGGGATAGGCGTGCCAAACATCCTAATCTGTGTGGTCTTCTCCGGGGGATACAGGCTTAGCCGTCTCCTGTGAAACAGCACCGCCTGGCTCTTCTCGGGGTTGACCTCTATTGTCCATTTCCGAAACCAAGCACTGAGGCAGTCGGCTGCGGTCTGGAGTTTTCTAGCTACTGTCGTAGGGTTTTTTCCTGAACAATAAATGGCTGTGTCGTCTGCGAAAAGTGCTGTCTGCACGAGCCGATGACGTGGGACGTCGCTGGTGTACAGCGTGAAGAGCAGAGGGGAGAGCACTGAGCCTTGCGGGACGCCCGCGCTAATGGAGTGTGGGGAGGACAGTGAGCCTTCTACGCGGTAGCGAAAGCTTCGGTTCGACAAGTCATACGTGACTACGTATGATGAGCACGAGACTGTGTGGCACTCCCACGGTGAAGAGCTTATAAAGTAAGCCGTTGTGCCACTCTTTGTCGAAAGCTTTCGCTACGTCGAAGAAGAGTGCTCCTACGAAATGGTTTCTCTGGAGATGATCACTAGTGTATTCGACAATGCGGTGCACTTGTTGAACACACGAGTGTTTGGTACGAAAACCGAATTGCTCGTGGGGTATGAGACCCTTGTCATCGGCATATGCTTTCAGCCTATTGTATACTAGGCGCTCGTAAATCTTACCTAATCCTTTAAGCAGACTGATCGGGCGATAACTAGACGGCTCGGATTTCGGTTTGCCGGGTTTGGGTATCCCAATAACCACGGCTTCTTTCCATTGTTGTGGAAAGATATTGCTGGTGAGCGCTGCGTTAAATATGAACGTCAGAAGGACTAAAAGCCTATCAGGAAATAACCTAATGACCCTATTTGTGATACCATCCGAGCCGGGTGCCTTACGAGTGTTAAGACTCTTGACAATCGTTTTGACCTCATCAGGTGTGACCTGTGTGAGGTCTTGCTCGTTTGCCGTAGGTGGCGCCGGGAGTGAGGCTCTCCGGTCCACTTCGGTGTCTATGTAGCTTGTGTGCCTAGCGTCGTAGTGTATTACACTCGGCGTACATTGGCGCTCCAGGCTGTCGGCGAGACATTCGGCTTTTTCCGTGTCGTCAAAAGCCGGTGGTTGATTTGATCTGTGCAACGGTGGCATAGTGCTGACTACATCTTTCTTTAGTGTGTGTGCTAGTTGCCAAAAGGCTGTGTGGGTGGGCTCTAAGGTTTTTAGAGTGTTGTCCCACCTCTGTTGACGCATTTCGTTAATGCGTGTTTTAGTTGTACGTTCTAGTGTACGTAATCATATTCGGTGTTCCTCGCAGGGGTGTCTGTCGTAGGCACGTACGGCGGCGTTCTTCCGCCTCAGCAGGTCACGTATGTCGTCGGGTAAGCACCATCTACGGTCGCCCGTCGCTGGTGCCTCCCGAGTGCAGTCGTTTATTAACGATTGCACGTGCTCTGTGAGGCAGTCGTTCGCCCCTGTTGTGTCCTCGTGGCTGTTTATGTGGTCTGGTATTTTGTCGAGATGCACAGACGAGACCGACTCGAGTTTACTCCCGAGTCGCTTCCAGTCTATGATCCGTTTGTTAGGGGAGAAGAAGCCTGAGTCAATGGGGCCTAGTCGTGAGGCGAACTCTATGACTACAGGCCTATGGTCTGATGTTAGTTCGTGTAACACTTCTATAGAACACAGGCGCAGGCCTATGTTCTTCAGGAGTGCCACGTCCAAGATGTCAGGTCTGTGAGTCACGTTGGTCGGGTAGTGTGTTGGTCCTAATGTTGTAATGATGTCGAAGACCAGCGAGCTCGACAGCGACTCCAGGGTTCTGCCCCTGCTGTTGGTTGCGACGCAGTTCCACCGTGTGTTCTTGGCGTTGAGATCGCCAGCGATAATAACTGAACTGCTCATGTCGAGCAGTGCCCTGAGGTCGCTCTCGAGTAGTTGCTTTCCTCCGTTAGCGGATGTGCTAGGTGAAAGATAAGCCGACACTATTGTTATGGGTTGATGACCCGTCATTGCAAGCCTACATACTGAAGCCTCAATGTACGTCAGTGCAGGTGGATCCATACGCATGCAGTGCAAGGACCTTTTGTAATAGATTAGAGTTCCCCCTAGGGGGGAGTTGAGCCTATCATTGCGCACTACACAGTAGTTCGCGATGTTCCCAGCCATTAGAATTGGTACACGCAGACTTATGTGGACCCTTGGAGGTGGAATCCATAGGGGGATCACGTTATTTCTTATTGCTAAAAGATGACCATTCAAACTACAGGCACATCTTCTTCCTCAAGCAAAAATCAGAGGTGAATGAGCACTTAAAGAAGTTTATAACTGTTGCAGAGAGAAGTACAGGCTTAAAATTAAAGAGAATACGTACTGATAATGGTAGGGAGTTTGTGAATGCTGAATTAAATGAGTACTTACAGAGTAAGGGTATTATCCATGATACTATCATACCATATACACCGGAACAAAACGGTCGAGGAGAACGTGACATGAGGACCTTAGTGGAGGCAGCGAGGTCAATGTTAGCAGCGAAAAGATTGAAAAAAGAGCTGTGGGCTGAAGCTATAAATATGGTGGTGTATGTGTTGAATAGAAGTAGTAGAAGTAGAATAGAAGGCAAAACTCCATACCAGATCTGGACATAAAAAGATTTTGATTTAAATAAGTTGAAAATGACATTTGGAACAGAGGTTTTTATACACATTCCAAAGGAAAAAAGGTTAAAATGGGATGAGAAAGGAGAAAAAGGAGTATTTGTGGGTTATGAGGAATCTAAAGGCTACCGTATTTACTATGAACAAAGAAAAGAAGTACTTGTGAAAAGAAATGTAGTACTTATTATTTCAGAGAACCTAGATAAGAAAAAGAATGAAAATGTAGAGGGAGAACCAGTGATTTCTTTAGAAAACTTAGATGAAGAGACTGTATCTCATTCAGAGGATAGAGAAAATGAAGGAAGAGTAGAGGAAAATTATGATTCAGGAGGTGAGGAGGAAAGGTATAGTACAGGAGATGAAAGATCAGTGGATGAAGAAGAAGAACCTGTGATAAGAATCAGGAGTGGAAGGGTAGTGAAAAAACCAAATAGGCTATGTGATGAATATGAAGCGGGAATGATTACTTACTCGGAAGCGATGAAATCTGATGATAAAAGTCTATGGAATGAAGCTATTGAGAAGGAGGTAAATCAGCTAAAAGAAAAGAACACATGGACTGAAGTATCTGAGGTACCCGAAGGGTCTGATGTGGTTTCAACTAAATGGGTGTTGACAAGGAAAGGTGATGGTACATATAAAGCTCGATTAGTGGCTCGAGGATTTGAGCAAAATTTAAATAATAAATATGATGTGTATGCACCTGTTGCGAAATTAAATACTTTCAGAATTTTCATGGCTGTAGCTACAAAAATGAGTTTGCAAGTAATGCAGATGGATGTATGTAATGCTTTCTTAAATAGTGACATTAAGGAAGAGGTGTATTTACATTTGCCAGAGGGTTTGAAATCCGACTTTAAATTTTGTAAACTAAATAAATCTATTTATGGGTTAAGAAAATCTCCATTTTATTGGTACAAAACATTTCATGATGTTGTGAAGTTGGGTTATTAAATCATCTGACAAGGATTCTTGCTTGTATTCAAAGTGTGATAAGGACAGCAAGACTTTCCTGTTATTGTATGTTGATGACATTTTGTTATTTGGGGATTGCTCAGTAGAAATTTTAAAGATAAAAGAAACTTTATGTAATACATTCTAAATGAAAGACCTAGGAAATGTAAAGAAATATTTAGGTATTGAAGTAGAACAAGATCTTGTGAAGGGGTGTACTTATATATCTCAAGAGAATTATTTAAAATGTTTGATAAGAGAGTATGGGTTAAGTGAATGTAAACCTTTATCTTTACCTATAGATAAGAACTTTAAATTCGATTTACTAAAAAGGGAAGAGACAGAGAGAGTTAAAGTGTAAAAAGTTGATTGGCAGCCTAATGTATGTAGTGTTAGGGTCTAGGCCAGATTTATGTGCTGTATTAACAATTTTAAGTAGATTCATAGGAAGTAAACTGTTGTTAAATATTTTAAAATATGTTAAGGGGACATTGGATCTTTGCTTAATTTATTATAGAGATAGGGACAACACAGTGTCAGGATATGTTGATAGTGATTGGGGAGGTTGTGTAGACCGTAAGTCAACAACGGGGTGTTGTTTTAAAGTGTTTGGATGCACTGTAGTGTGGTTTACAAAAAAACAACAATGTGTGGCCTTATCCTCAACTGAGGCTGAATTTATTGCTCTGTTAAGAGCAGTGAGTGAGGCTTGCTGGTTGAAGCAAATACTTATATGTTTTGGCATTTTTATTGGTCCTATAAAAATGTATGAAGACAATCAGTCAACTATAAAATTAGCAAATATGGCTACTGGTAATTCTAGGATTAAGCATTTAGAAATTAAACAGCAGTTTGTCAAAGAAAAAATAGATAGCAAGGTAATTGAACTGGAATACATATGTACCAGTGACCAACTTAGTGATGTATTAACCAAATGTTTGGGGGGTATACAATTCAGAAAACTAAGGGAAAAGTTGTTAGAACTATAATGTTAAAGTATAAGGTTGTTTAGTTTATAAAAATGAAAAATTTAAGTTCAAAGAGTTTTGTTTTATGAAAGTAGTTCTGTTTAAAGAGATGATTTGTGAAGGGGGTTTTAAGTGATAGAAATATTTTCTTGAGGGGTGGTGTAGAGAGCAATAAAATATTTATTATTATTATTCTCTTTATTTCATAATATTTACATATAAATTACATTTTTAAATATAAATATAAAAAGTACATTTAAAAATATAAAAAATAGTAGACCATCGACTTCGGGTACAGGGACCAAGAAACCGGTGGCTAGGGCTCCAAAGACAGGAACCTCCTCACTATACGTGCCGTGTCAAGGACTGCCTTCTGCATCACACCCTTGATCCAGCCATCTAACGTGAGCCTCTTAAGGTGTTGGTCGAGGCTCTTGGCTATCAAACCATGAGCAGAAACAACTATCGGAACAATGATCGCCGAATCCACATTCCACATATCGACAATCTCGTGAGATAAATCCAAATATTTGATTTGTTTTTCTTTTTCAACTTTCACGAGATTTTCGTCATGAGGAACAGCGATATCGACAATCATTGCGCGGCGCTCTAATCGATCTATCACCACAATATCAGGCTTATTGGCAACAATAGTTCTGTCTGTGATAACAGATCGATCCCAATATAATGTAGCACGACCATTCTCGAGAACTGGGTCGGGCTCATACCTGTAGTATGGCACCTCCAAATTCACAAGTTTGTATTTAAGGGCAAGTTGTTGGTGTACGATCCTGGCTACTTGGTTGTGTCTGTGCAAATATTCACCATTAGCAAGACGAGAACAACCAGAAATAATATGCCTGATAGATTCCCCGGGACGGTGACATGCCCGACATATGTCAACCGTACCATCCTTCAGGGTATATTTTCGATAGTTATTCGTCATGATAACTTCGTCCATAATTGCACAAACAAAACCTTCGGTTTCTCCAAAGAGATCACCATACCGTAGCCAGGAAGTCGATGCTTTAAAGTCTATATCGGGCGTGTTCAAAGCCCGATAAAACCGACCATGAAGCTCTTTGCCCTTCCATACCTCCTTGCGATCATCAGTACTAAGTACTACAGGTTTGCGCCAATTCTCTTTAGCCAGAGCGAGTGGAGTGAATCCGTTATCCACTGCAACCACATTGCGATGCACTCCCACATCGGTATTAAGAAAATATTCTCTGAGATTGTATATCTCGCGATTATGCAGGGTCTTGATATTTAAAAATCCACGACCCCCAAACTTTCGCGGGATGTACAATCTCATAACCGACGAACGTCGGTGGTGCATTCGAAATGCAGTCAGTAAAGTACGGACTCTCCTGTCAAGGGCATCTAATTCAGTTTGAGTCCATCTAAGTATACCAAAGGAATACATCAGAACCGGCATGACCCAACCATTGTAGGCTCGCACCTTGTTACCCCCCGATAAAAGACTCTTAAGTACTTTTTTCAGGCGGCCAAAGAAGCGTTCCCGCAACGTTTGTTTCATATCAGATTCTGGTATTCCCAAGGACTGTGAAAAACCTAGATACTTGTAGTCTTCGGTGGCAGAAAGAGATCTGAGTTTTGTAGAATCTGAAAGTTCTATTCCTTCAGATTCCACAATTACACCTTTCTTCACATACATGACTGCACACTTGTCTACACCAAATTCCATCTTGATAGAATTACTAAAGTTTTCAGTGACCTTCAGTAACGCTGTCAATTTTAATTTAGTGGAGGCCAGAAGTTTCAAATCATCCATGTAAAGAAGGTGAGATATAACTTGATCATCTTTCTGTAACCTATAGCCCAACCCTGAACCCTCTAAGAGAGTGCTAAGAGGGTTCAAAGCCAGACAAAACCACAAGGGACTCAAACTGTCACCTTGAAAGATGCCCCTCTCGATCTTTATAAGTACGTCGTTTACCGTAGTCTGGCGACATCCAGGATAGCGAAGGACTGTCCTCCATTGCCCCATACATGACTTCAAGAAAGTGCATAGAGTTGTATCAATTTTATACAACTCCAGCACCTTCAAAAGCCATGAATGTGGAACCGAGTCATATGCCTTCTTGTAATCTATCCAACATGTCGCCAGACTTTTACGATTACGACGTACCTGTTGGCTAATGGTCATGTCTATGATAAGGAGCTCTTTAGTGCCACGGGTCCCACTTCTGCATCCATTCTGAGAAACGGAAAGTATCAAATTATTATTAATATGTGTAGTAATTTTGAGTCTCAGAATAGATGTCAGAAGTTTATATAAAGTGGGTAAACATGTAATGGGCCTAAAATTTTTGGGATCCATGGCACCACCAGATTTATAGAGTAAATGGGTTATACCAGTTGTTAAGAATTGTGGTAACGAACCCGAATCCAACGCGGCCTGGAAATGAGATGCCAAACATTCATGTGAGCTTCGGAACCACTTAAGCCAAAAGTTGTGCAGACCGTCCGGACCAGGTGATTTCCAATTCGGTAATGTACGGACTGCACAACTTACATCATCTTTTTCAATTTTAATTGGTTCCATAGCTATTATAGACTCGCATGAATGCTTGATATCCCGTATCCAGTCGCCTTCTGTATGGGTGACAGGCACAGACCAGATGCTACGCCAAAATGCGTTTGTGGAATTTTCATCTGGTAAGTGCCTATCACGCTCACTAGGATCCGGTTCCTCCCATTGCCGGTAAACCCACTTCTCATTTCTCTGGAACATACGATTCTGGTTATACCGATCTGATCGTCTTTTATAACGTCTTATCCTGTTTGCCCATGCATAAACTTTTTGCTTCAAGAAGTCTATGCGCTCTGTGACACTTGACAAATACTGTTGAGGACTGATGGTAGTCCCCAAAAATGCCTGTTTCACAAAGCGCATGACTCTCGGTCGCGTATTTCCAAATTGAAAAGCAATTAATTTGGCGATGAGTGTCCTGGTCTCAGCAATACGACGTTCTATTCTATACTGCCAAGCTGGCAAAGTATTTTTAGGTCGAGTAGTAGTGACATGTTCACTAAATTTAACACCTGCTACTCGACAAACAGCAATGGCCGCACAGTATAGAATAGAATGTGCATCACTAAGATCTTCGCTATTATCAAAATAATTTGATAATAACGAATCCAGAGCACCCACCAGCGCTAAATTGCGTTTATGAATGGGCAAACGGGGTAACCGGGGTCTGTTATTATAATTAACATGCCGATACTCCTGAATCGCATCCTCCAAAGCGCTCCTTATCCTATTATTACATTGGGTACTTACGGATATAACTTCACCATCCACACGTTCGTCAACATTTTCACTATGTTGTAAATGTGATACCACGCCCATATTACGCGGCGAAGAAGGGATAGTCAAAGTATTCCGTAAGTCAGAGCGAATCCTTTCAAGTACAGCATCATCCAGCAGGTGACAGCGCTGTATAGCTCGTACTTGATCCGACAGTCGTTGTGCCGATACGTTGACAGCTGGCTCAAGCTCCTGAAACAAAGAGACTAGTCTTACACGGTACGCAGTAAGGTTCGTCCCCAACTCTGTAGCCCGAAAATATGCCCGCATGACATTTTCATTTATGGATTGTGTCCATTTCATGCGGCGCACATCACCACCGGTAGCGGGGGCCCTGTTCGAGGTCAGTGGTCCTCGAGATCCCAAGCTGGTCGGTGGCCGGCCTCTCCCCTGCCGACGTACTGGTATTGGCGACGTCGGCGGAGAGAAAAACTCGTCGCTGGAGAATGAGCTCGACGCCTCTGCAACAGCCAGAACTTCTGCATCCGGGGATGGCAAGGCGGAGCGGAGCGGCGAGTCCGGGGTTCCTATTTGTGCTTTCGCTCTAGCTCTAGTCAACAGGATAAAAATTTTTTGAATCACTCAATAAACATTTTTGACATGACATATAACGTCATGTCTGTTGCGGACTGTATTTTCGTTTTAAATATTATTTTAGTCGTATTTTTACTGTATTTTTATTATAATTCTCCATGTTATTTATTTTATGTTTCTTTGATGAGTTTAAAGGTCTGTATATTACGAAATTATATAAGTTTTGAAAAAAAAATGAGTGAGAAAATCTTGTTGTTGATAGTGTTGCTATTATTATTATTATTTGTCTATGTATAAATTATATTATCTATGGCTCCGCCATATTGGTTCCCTTCTAGCTTGAGTGTTCTAAGATGTCGCATGTACAAAATAAGTTTTCACATTAAAACAGAATATTTCACAATATAATCGTTTATTTTCAAGTCCTATTAACATATAGCACAGAACGAACTTTTTGATTCTGCGTGAGCGCTTAGCATCAGGAACCGTCGGTCTTTTTGATCGTGTTTTTCTAGTTAGACGATTTGGTAATGTAGAGGATGTAGTGGGGGTGCTAGGTATGGACACTGAAGGTTGTGCAAGCGAAGCTTGTGATGCAGGATTTAGAGAAGTAGGAGTGGCAGGAGTTGCAGGCGTGGCAGGGGTTGCAGGCAGTGTTGGAATGTCGCTTATTATCGGAATAGTACTGCAATCAGGCTCAAGCGATGAATTCGGGTATACTTCTTGGAATATAGGCGTAAGCCGAACATTTTCATTGGTTGAAGTTTCATCATCGGAATCTAATATATTAAGTCTTTCTAAGGAACTTGCAATAGATGGGGATAAGCCTGAATGTGAAACTTGAGCTCCCAATAATTCATCATTGACTTCAGATGCATTACCATCATTAGAGAGTGCATTTTCAGTAGGGATCAAAGCCAAAATTCTACCACCACGTGTTAGTAATGCGTGCTATAAAGAAAAAAAAAAGCTTGCGTACACTAAAACTCAAGCCCAAGCAAACAAAAACCCATAAATCGCAAAAATAAATCTCACAAAAATAAATCAAATAAATTGGCAATTTATACCGTGATATACAGTTTCTTTATGCAGTGATTCATTACCAAGTTGGCAATGTATGCTGTGACATACAGGTTCGTTATGCAGTAATTCATTACTAAGTTGGCAATGTATATCACGGCATACAAAGTTTATTATCAAATAAAACAACATGAAGTGGTTAAGGTACTCCTTATTATTATTGTAGTAATAATAATGTACTCAAACTATAAATGATTGAAAAGAATTTTTAATTGTTAAAATTGTAAAAGCCTAAAATCAACAACCCGTTGCCTCGACGACCCGACCTGCGCGCGCCGCTCGCTTTGCCATCGGCAAACTTCGCGGGCGCTGTCGTGGGCGCTGTCGTATGTCGTCGCGCCAGGAGTGAGCAACAGAAACATAAAATTATATATTATTTATTACAATACAAATATAGCTATGCTACAAACACATATCCACAAATATTGCCAAAATTATATCTCGTGTACATATAATGTCGTGACACTATAGTGAAGTGTTCACACACTTCACTATAATGTCCCGATCGAATTATTAGTGTTTTGTAAGAAATTTACGAGGTAAAAGTAATAAGAAACAAATAAATACCTTAGTGAACACAGCCGGCTTCTTTCGGGCAGACATTTTGAAAAAAAGTGACAGCACCAGTGTTGCTAACACTCAAAAAAACATTTTTTTTTTCATAAAGTGTTTATGAGAATAACTATTAAGATTTATTTTAAAATCATAATCCGAGATCTCAACCGACCGGATTAAAAAGAGAACGTCACCAAGACGGCCTCGCGGAAGCTCGGTGTGCTGTACAAGGTGAGACGATTCTTCTTGCAGGGACATCTGCGTCTCCTCTACAAGACCCAGTTTCATTCCTGCGTGGAGTATTGTTCTCACCTCTGCGATGGATCCGCGATCCGCTCTCGACCGGTTGCAGTCCGCATTATTGACAGTCCCGAAACTACCGAGTTCCTGGAGTGGAGCCTCTGCAGTTGCGGAGAGACATCGCTTCTATGGCGGTCCTCTATCGCCTTTACCATGGAGTGTTCTGAAAAGCTCTTCCATCTGATCCCTCCTTTTCCCTTCCTTTATAGGACAACACGTGCCGGACTTGGAAGTCACCGCCTCAGGATAGAGGAAATATGCACTAGAACGAAACGGTTCGGCTCTTCCTTCTTATGCCGAGCAATCAAAAGCTGGAACTCGCTACCAGCTCACGTGTTTCCTGGTTTCCCCCACTCTTGAATTCTGCTCGTGCTTTCTATCAGGCAGGGTAGTCACTTTGGTAGGCTAAATATAAAAAATTTAACACTTTTTTTTTAAAGTTTGTATGGCACAGCATACAATACCAAATTAAGGGTTAAGATGAGGAATATACCTTCTCCCTGGCTTGCAGGTGAAATTAAAAAATATATTAAACGCAAAGCAGCAGCAAAAGCTAAATTTAAAGCAAGACAGACTACAATAAAGAAAAACACATAAGTTTGCGAAATTACTGCAATTTGAAATCACTGCAATTATTGAAGGGTTATCGATTTTTACAGCAATGTTAGATTTTATTTCAGGAATTTCGACCTCCCGTTGGGACTCCTTAGATAATGAAGGCCAAGAAGAATCGTTTGGGACTAGAAATCTGGGTCCTGACCACCATAAGTCGCAATTTTTAAGCTCTTTAGGATAGCCAACAAGCGATATCCGTTAATTCAAGTATTTCTGCTACCCTGTTCGCCACGAAAGTTTTAACTTTCTGGAGCTAGTATGCAGCCATGTAAGGACATGCATATTCTCTTTGAATTGAATATACTGCGCCTTAACTTTGGGTTGTCTCCTAAAGCGTTTTTCTAAATTATAAAACCTTTTCTTAGCCATATTGAAGGATTGTGAGTGGGTTTCGGTGCGTTATCTGATTTAGCACGGTGCAGCGACTCGAGTACGGCTGCACGATCTTTTAGAAATTTGAGAAATTCTTTAAGCGTAGGTGTATCAGTTGACAACGCGTTACGGTGTTCCTCCCATTTTGTTAAGGTTTGATTGTCCAGTTTGGCAGCAACTAGGTGAATTACTATGACGTCCCAATGCTCAGTAGCCTGTCCTAAGTTAGAAAGAGCACGCAGATTTTTACTCACGTGATCAACTAAGAAGCGCAGTGATTTTTCCGACTCCTTACTAATTGAATTTATGTTAAATAATTCACTGAGGTGATAACTTATTAATTGGCGCTTATTATCGTAACGTTCGAGTAATAGATTCCAAGCTGCCTGATAATTATCAGAAGACACTTCCAGGTTTGAGATGGTTCGTGCTGCTTCACCTTCTAGATATGAAATTAGATAGTGAAATTTATTAACTGAACTAATTCTACTATTCTCATGAACCAAAGATCGGAAGGTGTCACGAAATTCCATCCAACGGAAGTATGATCCATCAAATTTAGCTATTTGTATCAAAGGTAGCCTGAAACCCATTTCACTATTTTCAACACAATGAGATGTATTATTAAGGCCACTTGAGTCGTGGGCGCTTTTATCCTTGCAATGTATTTTAATAAGTTTTGTGCTGTCACAATATTACTAATAAATTCTCGTTCTATGTTTTCTCGTTCCTCAAGCTCGTTGTCTAATAAACTAGAATTTAAAATTTCTATTTGGCCTTGTAAGTCATCAAACCTAGACGACAAGGTTTCAAACTTACTTAATTTGAGTGTAAGTTCTGCCCGATGTGTGGCAGTAAAGCAGTCGAGCTGCGACAAATTTTCTAGATAATTTCTAAACTTTGTTACTTGGCCTTTGTCAGAGCTACGTCTAACAATGAATTCCGCTAAGCTCTTCGTATCGTCACCTGAAGTCATTATTACTATTTATATATAACTGGCTTGGTAACTTAATAGTCTCACAGAGATATCTCAAGAGCAAAAAATTAAATTTATGTAAATGTTTTATAATAATAAACGGAATTATATTTAAATAAAAAATATATAAACTTAGCTCACGCCCCTCGTTGGTGGTGTTTACTGTACCGGAGACCGAAGAAGCAGCTGTGCTCAACGGGGAGCGGCGAGCTGTGCTGGCGTTGACGACGCACAGCAGCACGCGGCTATGTGCTCCCGAGCTGAAATATTCGGCGTAAATAATCACTACAATGCAGATTATAAGGCACGGCAGCCTTTTGTGGGGTATTTTATGAGAGATTTGCCCTAGAAAAGAAAAATTTATAATAAAAAAAACTGTTGTGGGTAAACTAGAAGTCAAATTTATATAGAAAATCCGCTTTAAAATTTGATAAAAGTGTATAGTTGTTGTAATACGGAGTAGAAATATTCGTATGGATTGTAGAAACAATATATAAAATGTATGACGTGAAATTATGACGTGAAATTGTAACTTTGACAAGTTAATCTGTAATTTTACAAAATTACACGTAATTTGCACAGTTATGAAGCCCAAACAATGGGTAGGCAATAGGTAACTTGAGGTAACATGAAGTTTAGGAGTAAAGGAAGCCACTTAATGATATTACTGTGCTGCGGTGCGACGTTTATATGACGCCTATGTCCGGCAAGGCTGGTGTTTCCGATACTCGTGTAGGGTGTATCCAAAGCTCTGGATGCGGTGTAGTGCTGACCGGCTGTTGGCTGCGGCGCTGTGCTGACCAGCTACAGATAGACCTTAGTACTGCAAATTTCCTTCAGACCTTGTCCTGTCACGGTCGTCAAATATGTCTATTCTTGGGACATTGGAGCTTTGACGAGGATTAATAGCCAAAGAATTGACTTTAATATTTAAATTCGCTTTATTACTTGACTTGACTTTTGGTTAATGGCTTTGTGGAAGAGTGTAACCACAACCGCTTTATTACAATGATGTTTACAATTCGTGTATGTTCGTAAAATACACTTCAAAGTGACAGTTAATAACGATAAATTGGAATAGATTAAATGAATGATGAACATTAAATAAAAAAGTTTAGGATGTCTGTCAGGCGTACTACTACTACTACTACTGAGCCCATATAGTATAATACTTTCCGCCAAGGCTGTATACATGTCTAATAAAATAGAGAAAGGTATTTTATATTTAAGTATACAGAATTTTGCCAAAATAGCACGCAGCTTGTCACACACAGTGTCAAATATGAGCAGCCCAATTGAACTTATTATCTATTGTTACGCCTAGATACGTAATTTTATTTTATTTTATTTTACAATTTTAGGGAAACTTACAGCTAGAAGTAGAATCTAAATAAATACAGTAACATAGTGAGGGCCAATGACAAGTTTCCACAAATATACAAAAGGCCGCACTTCAAAGTAAACATGTACATGGTTTCTTCGATCTAAGAGTTGACAGCAAATCTATTTTCGTGGTTATAGAGTTATTCGCAAAAATAGTGGTCAGACATTAGTTTCTTCAATTTTGAGTGAGGTAGTAGAGCCACGCTGATTTCAGCACGAATGGGCCGGCTCGACCCGGCCAGTACTACCCTCACACAGAAGACCATCCTAATAATGACAGCATTCTTGTTGTCGTATTTCGTTGGTGAGTGTGAGACCGGAGGCCCAATCATTCTGCATCATTCTCCCGCCCTTCGAAGGCCGGGAGAATGATGCAGAATAATCTAACCAGGCTGCCATGGTAGGGGTCACCATGCTACATTGCCTACCCTCACAATAAGCATGGTGACCCCTACTCCTGGATTCTACTCATGCTTTCCATCAGGCAGAGTAGAGTCACTTTGGCAGGCAAAGATCCACGTCGACTTTCCGACACGTGCCATTGTAAATACGACAAGCTCGTATTATATAGGAGTTTTGTCTGTACACAGTTCCTACTATAGGAATGTGTAACAGATTCGGCTTACGCAGTAGTACTGTGGGCACACACAAACCTATTTTGCCAAGCAGTTCTGGCAAATCCGCTGATCCGTTGAATATTTTCAATAAGAAAATTAAATCCGCTATTGTTCGTCGCTCCTTCAGCGGTAGAATGTGAAATTTTTTACAACGGGTGTTGTAATCAGGTAAATAACAATTGGAACGAAATTGAATGTACCTCAAAAATTTATGTTGAATACTCTCCAGTCGATCAATATAGGTGTTATACATGGGGTTCCACACTTGGACGCATAATCGAAGTGACTTCGAACGAAAGAGCAATATAAGATTTTTATATTTTTGAAATCGGCTGAGAGTCTCAAGATGAAACCGCTTTTGATGCCTTGTTGATGATGGTGTCTATGTGTGCATCAAAGAGAAGCTTCGAATCAAAGGTAACTCCAAGGTCCATAACAGAGCTAACTTTCGTCAACGGAGTATCATGCAGCTTATAGCTATATTTGATAGCATGTGGTTTACGAGTGAAGGTACAAGTGTAACACTTAGAGACATTCAAGACGAGCCTGTTCATTGCACAATAATTTTGGAAACGGTCCAGGTCCTCCTGCAGAGAGATGGAATCTGCGATGGTGTTAGTCTGTTTCATAATTTTCATGTCATCAGCGTATAGCAATATTTTTGAGTGTAAAAAGCAGTGAGATATATCATTGATGAAAATGTTGAACAGCAGAGGTGCTAGCAAGGATCCCTGAGGAACACCAGAGGGAATGGTTATAGCTCTCGATGAGTATCCATTTAACACCACGGTTTGGCATCTATTCTCCACGAACCTGAACCATCTAAAGAGATTACCCCGTATACCCATTAACGCAAGTTTATTCATAAGTACGTTGTGATCTATTTTATGAAAACATTTTGTGTAATCCGTGTATATAACATCTACCTGGGACCTCTGAGACATGGATTCGGACAAAAAGTCACTGCATGAGACGAGGTTTGATGTAGTCGAACGTCCTTTCAGAAAACCGTGCTGGTGCTCGCCAAAATCGAGTTTAAGTGCGGCATATACTTGTCTGTACACTATTTTCTCCATGATCTTGGCGAACACACATAACTTAGAAATAGGCCTATAGTTTTCTATATTAGTCCTAGATCCTTTTTTTAAAATAGGTGTTACGTATGCAGACTTCCAGATAGAGGGGACTTCACCTGTGTTAAGTGAGGATCGGAGTAGGATTAATAGTGGTGTGGTAAGACTGTCGGCGCAGTTGAATATAAAGATCGGTGAAAAATTATCTGGTCCCGCGGATTTATATAGGTCTACCTGTTTCAACAGGCTATTGACTTCGTCTTTATTTATTTTCACGGACTCAATATCCGTGTTAAGTTTAACATCTTTTCCGGGAGCGTCTTTAAGTTTAGATAGTTGTGAGCAGTTGCTGTTGGTACTCTGATTTAAGAAGTTGGAATGAAAGAAGTCGTTAAACATCTCACATATTACGTCGCCGTCACCTGATACACGATTGTCATGTTGAAAAACAGGGGGGTAACAATTAGTCTGCTTTTTTGATTTGACATAGGCCTACTAGATTCTATCTTTGCAATGTGATTCTCGAATAGCTCTTTTTCATAATCTTTGGCCCTCTGTCGTAAGATAACAAAGGAATGGTAATCAGATAGATTTTTATATTTCTTATACTTTGAGTGTACTTTCGATTTTTCCTTTATAATCTTTATTAAGGAACTGTTATACCAAACCGGATACTTGGCAAACAAAGACAAAAACTTTGAGAAACATTACGAATGCATTCGCAATCACATTGCATTTTTCTACTATGCAGACAGTCATGATCATGCGCAACCAGTTGGATGTCAAAATCGGTGTTAACTTTATTATACGCTGATGACACTGTATTATTTAATAAAACTTTTGTTAAATCACTTCCAAGTTTATTAAATTATTTTTAATATTGGAGCACACGAAGTTAGAACATGACTCACTCGCTTCTCGCTGTCCTGTGTCAGTTCATTTTAAATGGTCTGTACTCAGCGTACATTTTTAGGTTATGACACATGACAAACTGTCAGCACTGTCACTCAGTTCATTTACACAAATCTGTACTCCTACGTTTCGTTTATACCAGTGACTTATAAATATGTATGCTACACATGTAGAGTCTGGCCACGCTAACTCTGCAGTGGAATAAATGGGCAACCCCAAAAAGTTTTTTATATGGTATACTTTTTCTGATGTCACTTTTGTGGTACGTGAGCTGTCACATTGCATATGCTGTTTGTTGTTTTTCATATATTTTAAAGAAAAATAGTTAAACCTATTAAAAGTGGAGTGCGGAAGTTATTATATAACATGATAAGTAAATTCCAAGATGTGAAGGCACAGCATGATGTCGTCCTTAGCCAAAAACGACAATGTTTACAAGATATCGAAAAGTTAACGTGTAAGTAAATCTACTGATTTTGATACTTCACCGTTTTATTTTACCATTAGATGTATCTAAGAACATTTTTTCGAATACTCATAGCCTGTTCATGATGCTGACAAGAAGTTCGTGTCAAATTAATGTCCAATTTCAATAACATATCTACCTATAGATTTGCTTCCTGCAGATAGGATTTAGGTCTTATGCAACTATTACATAAATTATAGATACTCAACTCTTAAAAAGTATTTCTTTTTAGACATTCCAGGTAGTATAAGTGATGAATTAAAACCTCATATTCAAGTTGCCCTACGGAAGCTGAAGGCTCTTGAAGAATTTAGCATCAATAGTGAGAACCAGTATATAAAAAATATCGCTTCAATGACTGGTAAGAATCTGTTACTTGCGTATTTATTTTCTAAAATTTTCGTTATAATATTTAGCAGGTACAACGTACATCCAATACATATTGCATTGAATACAAGTTCAAATTAAAGTTTATAAATGATTTATATTTATTTCTACAGGATTCAGCGAACGAACTTTAAGTGTGATCAAAAATAAGGGCCAAAATAATCAAGGAATCTGGAGGGTTCCTGGCAAAAAGCGTGCAGCACGGGCAACGAAAGTTAATATTGACAATTTTGACCAATGCGCCAAACGAAATACAATATATCAGTATTATTTGACCCGAAAGAAAGTGCCTACTCTGCGTAAATTACTACTTCAATTGGGGCAATCAATTGATTTTACTGGCTGCAGAGAAACCTTACGCAAAATGTTATTGACGAACGGACAGTCCCTAAGGAAAAACATGATGTGGCGGCATGGAGCCATAGATACATAATAAAAATTTTGTTAAGAAACGAGCCTGTACAAACAAGAAAACTAATGTATATCTGGATGAAACCTAAAAATAAATTATGTTTATTATTCAAAAATCTATCGTTACTTTTATACTGTCCTTGAGTGTTTCATAGATCTTAAATTAAAGTTAGCCTTTTATTATTATTAATGTGTAGATAAACCATAGCCTCAGTAGATTTTTAAAAGTTAGGAATCAGAATTATTTAAACCTGTATTGTACCTACTTATCCCTCATAAACTTATACCTCCCTCATATACATACCTTATACCTCAAAAACTGTATCAAATCGACAATGCATCGTGCTGAAGTCATGACTATTCTTAACCAAGAAAAAATCATAATATTAACAAAATAACTTGGCTAAAATAAAAAAAACAACTAGTATCAAATTAGTTTTTCGTAGTATAGACGGTGTTACCATCTATAGGTTTTTAAAATTCATAATTTTCTTACTTCTGCAGAGTTAGCGTGGCCAGACTATATCAGTTTAGTTTTCTGTGCATTCAGGACTAGCCCTACGTCATGAGACCACTTTGTTAGAAGCGTGAAATCTGTCTGTAGTCGGTTCATCGCTTCCATGATATCACGATCAGCCGAAATGAGACATGTATCATCGGCATACTGGTAAACGACACAGTTTCGTATAATGTTGTTCATGTCATTCACATAGGCAAGAAAATGCAGAGGGCCTAATACCGATCCTTGCGCTGTTCCTTCTGTAACTATAACCTGGTCACTGTAAGCCTTATGTATCTTTACATGATAAGAACGATTTTTTAAGTAATCCCCACACTAAGTTGGAGAGGGACCGCTATACCACTGCAGGCTAGTTTTTGTAGCAGCGTGTCGTGTCTCAACGTATCAAATGCTTTGCTTGTAATTTATGAAGACAATAAGAACATGCTTTTTTTCATCAAGTCTGCTATTTACATAATCTATAAAACTAGAAAGTAATTATGTTGTACTCTTTTTAGGCTGGAAACCGAATTGATTTTCTGAAATTATTTTTTTATGTCTGTAAAAATTATAAATTTCATTGCAAATGTATTTTTCTACTATTTTGTCATTTAGAGGTAATATAGTTACAGGCCTATAGTAGCTGTGTTCGTCACGTGGTCCTTTTTTATAGATTGGCCTAACTATACCAACTTTAAGTTCATTGGGGTATGAGCTGTTATATAGACTTTCTTTAATTAATTTTGCAATTGCATAGGAAAGCCTATCTGAAATTGATTTAATATCTATTGGTTTACTTTTGTCTATTCTATTCCAGGAGATTTATTGATTTGTATGTTTTTCATAATTTTGAGAATGTTAGTTTGTGTGGGATTTTTTAAAAATATGGACACGTTTGCCTCTTTGACATAGGAATTGGGGTCGAGTAAGGAGATTTTATAATAATAATAATTAAGAACTTTATTTGATAGACACAATATACAGCAGATAGATAAAAAAACAGTTTTCCAAACACAGTATAAAACACAGATGACAATAATTATGAGTATGTGACATTTGCTAATGTCAATACAAACTGACGTGGCAGTTGATATTTTATGTTGGTGACGTGTAATAGCAATTGCATTTAAGTATACTTTGTGAAAACGTTAACAATTAATAAAGTTTACATTAACTAAGATAAAGTAATATAAACATAAATAAGCCTCTGAAATAGAGCACCGAGCTGTTACTAATGGTAATTGGGGCTGTACACCGTATCTAACAAAATAGGTGGACTCTCAGCGCACACTGCAATGGGCGTGAACCATCACAGAGCTGATTTTCAGCGTCCACCCTAACTGTTGATCTGACCCCGATAGCCTCTGGTATTCCGCTATCAATATTAAAAAATATCTAAGCGGGTAAGTGCTTTGTGATATCTTAAATCTTTTTTTATTTTTTTCACACCCATACAGTTTAGAACAATAAAACTTACAAACTAATCCTTAATTCTTTTCAGGGGAAATTTATACAACTAATCATAGAAAGTATGTAGGACTCAAATTAAAACAAACAAAAAGGAAATAAAATAAAAATAAATTGAAACCAAAAATAAAATTATAAATGTAAATAAAATTAAAACTGCCGCCATACCGGGACATATCAGGTTTTGACGCTAATGCATGTGGAATCTAAGGGAAATGGAGATGCCACCCCACCTGCGCCAATATAATATTGTTTAGAGATCAAAAACCTAAAGGTAAGAAATTATGGTCATAGCTTGTTGCTTTTGCAGTTCACAGATATATTTTTTAAATTTTGTTTTAAAAGAAATAATTGATTTCAGATCCCTTATGGGGGGTGGTATGGAGTTCCAGCTTCGTGTCGCCGCAAATTTAAAACTACCACGAAATGCAGCTGTTCTATGTCCCGGCATGCTGAGAGCTCTAGCTGTTGGTCTGATGGAGTAAGCAAAGTGGTTATGCCTCCAGTCTATTCTCTCATGTAAATAGGTAGGAGTCCCTTTTTTGACCACACCAAAGAGTAAGCTAGCCAAATGCAGCTTCCTTCTGGCTTCCATCTTTATGATTTCATGGTCATTTATGTATGGTGTTACATGGTGACGTCTGGGAATATTGAAACAGTACCGAGCACAAGCATTTTGAACCCTTTGTATTTTACATTTAGGTACTATACTTTTAACGGATTTATTAAATTCTTTAGCAAAGTTGTCAGCTATAGTTTTACTACAGTAGTTTTGCTGTCCAAAGGCCTTTAAAATTGCGCTATCCAAGGAGGACTTCAGTCGTCCTGTCATTTGATTTAATATTTCCCACAGTTTTTTTGATTGCCCCTGTAACTATTGATTCCCTTTTTGTAAAATTGGTTCCTAGCTATTTCTACAATTTGTTACATTAATTACGCAGTTTTGTATATTCTAATTTCAATACCTTGTTTGACGGATCTTTTTTTAATTCTATTAATTTTTTATCCTTAATTTTACACATTTTTATTACATTATTATTTACCCACTTCTTCTTGATACTACATGTAAAGCATCCACTTTTAAAATTTTATTCAAATTATAGGTCGTCCCTATTTAAATACAAAATGGGGCTATTAGGTATGAAAATAGGCATTATAGGGAAAAACTACTAGGGCTGTCACCATTTTGGTAAGAAAAGTAGGTACATAAGATAGTAAAGTGTGTTTATGTATTTATATCAGTAGTTTAGTTAGTATTATGTATAATACAAGCTCTGCTTAGTTTGGGACTAGATGACGTTGTGTGTAAGATGTCCCAAATATTTATTATTTATTTATTATTATTTATCTTACCAACACATACATTTATCTATTGTATGAGGTATTCCTCTACATCCGGAACTAATGCTGCTTGGCCACCTTGCTTTTTTATGATATAAGTATTGTGTCTATGAAGTGCTGGTTTGGAGATTTTATATTTTTGTACAATATCTATTAACGATTGATTAGTACTGTTGTACTCATTTAGTGCCTGTTCTATGAGTATCTCATCTCATGATATCTTTTATATTTTTTCCTCGGCTCGGTTATTGCGCACGCGGTATTGTTGGAGTTAGGAATCTAAATGAAAATAAGCTTTCTAAAATAGGTGCCTAAGCAATTGTAAAAATATCCCGACACATTAATAAATACTTTCACGATTTCCATCCATTTCACCCATTACGACAAAAAGCTGCGATCGATTTTCAAAACGGCTGATGGTAACACATCAAAATCGATCAATGTAGTAAGGAGTTAGAATGGCACAGACATAAACACGAATAATTAGCCAAAAGCTGTAACAGTTTAACACATTAAATTTTGCGACTGGGATTATAAATTCAAAATGTTCATAATTACATCACCAATAGGTAATTAGGTAGTTTATAAATCAAGTGTCAACCCTGTCCATATAGTCCCTTTACTGTCTCTTGACATACTACGTCGTCCTTCTTTATTAAATACCCTATCCCAATTGACCCTCCAGCCGTACCTAAAAACCTCCGACGCGTACCGAAAAACCTCTTTGTACAGTTTTCGTGAACTGTACACTACTATTAGTTTGTTAATTAAGGTGTGAGGGTGCTGGTGAGAGGAAACTCTTCACGTAATATTAAAAGGTTTATTGTTCACTAGTTACACCAAATAATATAAAGTGATTCTTACCACGTAGCGAACGTTACCAAGTTAAAGCGCACACAGAGTCGAAAAAGATTATTACGACGGAAAGGCAAGGAATGGACCGATTTGCGTAATCAGCTAAATAATATTATAATTGCCTAAGTGTACGTAAAGCCGTACATATTCCTAACCCGGGAAAAGTAGCATAGTCTAACCATGTAAGAATCACCCGTACAAAGCAAATAATAGTTAAATATTAAATTCAACTCGATGTGGGAGGCTTCGGACGTGTAGTAGCAGGGACGGTCGCCTTCGCTTCATCTCGAGTCCTTGTTTGCGGGCGTCCTATCATAGAGCGAGACCGGAACTACTTCTTTATGCCTTTAGTAGGTGTTCTAGACTGCATCTTAATGTCCTCGACTGTAACTGGAGAGTTGTTGGTGTTACCTGGTTTTTTATTGCAATAACCACGTCTTCTCGCCATCCATGTGGCTATAATAATAATAATAATATAATTTATTTGCTTGAAATGTATGTACATATTACATAAGATTGAGTTGGTTACATTTGGATTGTTCAGCTACATTCTGCCTTAGTCATGAAGCATGCAAATTTTAAAATATAACAACTATAATAGAATTAAAAATAATAATAATAATAACATTCGAAATTCAATAATAACAGGGTTTAAAAATTACAATACTGGAAAATAATATTCAAAATAATAGTACAAATGTGAATGTCAAAATATTAATGTCAAAATATAAATGTCAAAAATAAATGTTAAAATATAAATCAATAATTAAAATACAGAAATAATTAACATCAATGTCAGAATACAATGTCAATCAATCAAATTATTGTTGTTCTCATGCATTATACGGACATTAAACAAGAACCAGAAATTGATAAATGTCATAATTAAGGTACGATTGATTACATTTAAATATAGCTGTTTCAAATGGTTTGGTCTTCTAGATATTCCGTTATTTTATAGTAGCATTTTTCAAGAAGTAAAGCTGTTAATTTATTTTTACACATGAGTTGTCTCCAGTTTAATTGAATCTGGTACCTTATTATCCACTCAACAGTGGACAGCCTCGATTGGGCTCTTAAAAAAGATGGCGCTCATGTCGCTGTCAAAAATGCTAATTAGGCGTTCATGTGGAGCCTAATATAGGCTGTTGTGACATACAGGGTATTTTTAGGCTATAAGTTTAGAAAACCATGATTTTCTCGAAATCAATTGATAAATGTAATAAAGCAAATAATAACTTATATTCTTAATTAGATTTCTTTATGTAATTTCTTATACTTCACTTGACTTTGAAATGCATTGCAACTGTGTTTTAAGAAATAAAATGACTCACCTAAAATGGAAAAAAATATTGTAATAATGCCATTTCGGGCCCACTTTTATTTTCCAATTAATGAAAAATCACGACTTTGTTATCACTATAGACACTATTTAAACATTATAACACTAAGCACTTAATAACTTATACACAAGACCATATCATCAAGAACAGAATTTGTTTATAATAACTTGCACAACAAATTGGCGGGAAACAAGCACTTGACGCTGAGTGGAAGCCGTCATAATTTATGATAACGATTGTCAAAACAATTCGTGCCACAGACTAAACAAATTTAATGAGTGCGGTGGGCCAATTCTTTAGTAGTCGATTGTAAACAAAAACCATACAGTGAGAACCGTAGATATCGACACAATAGACTATTAAAGTACGTGGTGTAGGAATGTCCTATTCTAGGCGCCTGACATGAACGCGCGCATCTGTTGACAACCTATTATAGGCGGCCGTCATATGAGCATAATTCGCATTATTGACCTTCACTGCTGAGTGGTTATACACAATAACAGCCATACCTGGAATATTTTTTGTAAATAGAGCTGTATTATTGATTTTTATACACAATCGATGTTTATACTGGGCTCTTACAGGTCCTTTCCTGCTTTGCGCAACTGTGGTGAATAAGTGTTTATTCCTTTTAACGAAAAGAGCAGTTTCCAATATGTACATGGATGGAAAACTTAAAATATTTTGAGATTTAAATTTAGGCACACAGCTGTCTGTACATTTCATTCCATGCATTGCTCTGATGCAGCGTTTTTGGGCTTTGAACACCTGTTCCCTAAGACTAGAATTACCCCAAAATATTATACCGTATCTTAAAACAGACGCAACCAAACCATGATATGCAACTAGTAAAGTTTTGCTATTTACTTTATTGTCTCTTGCATACTTCTTCTGCTTGAGCCTTCCAGTTAGTTTAATTTGCTATCGATCAGTATTCCCAAGAATTTAGCTGTCTGTGTCTGCTCTATAGCCTCGTTCTTATACTCTACAGTGAGGTTTTGTGGTGCTAGTCGTTGATAAAAGTGCATGATATTGGTCTTTTGCAAATTAGTTACTAAATTATTTATATTAAGCCAGTGAACTACGTCGTTCAGGGCAGCATTTATGTCATCATAAGTGGCCATATCTGAACACCTTACCAATAGAGCACTGTCGTCCGCGAATAAGACCATAGGATGATTTATCTGCCTAGGTAGATCATTTATATAGAGCAGAAACAACAGAGGGCCCAGCACACTCCCTTGCGGCATGCCATGCTTAATTATCCTTGTCTGAGACGTATATTTAATTTCACATTTCGTCTTTAGACATATTTTATTTATCTCTGTATATTGCTTACGATTACTGAGATACGACTCTATGAGGCTCAAGACATTTCCCCTAATACCGTATTTCTCCAGCTTTTGTAGAAGTGTTTTGTGATTTACACAGTCAAACGCCTTTGTCATATCCGTGTATATCGCGCAAATCGGTATTTTTTTGTCAACGTTTGTCAATACTACATCCAAAAAATTGTAAATGGCCAAATCAGTACTTTTTCCTTTCCTAAATCCATTTTGCTCTCTACATAAAATATTGTACTTACATAAAAACTGATTAATAGATTCAAAAATTATCTTTTCGAACACTTTCGAAAATACAGGTATCAAGACAATGGGTCTATAGCTTGTAACATCTTCTTTGTTATTTTTTTTGAGAAGAGGTTTTACGATGACCGTTTTCAAACTTGTTTGGAAAAACCCGAGAACCTATACACAAATTTACAATTCTACACAGATGTACGCTGATATTATTTGAGACAAATTTTACGACTTTTGTTGATATGCCGTCGTATCCAAATCTTTTTTTATTTTTGAGAGATCGTATGGCTCTTGTAACATCCTGGGATGTAATGGGAAACATAAACATTGTGCAATGATTGTGAGTCACGGCTGTACTTATATTAGTTACTGCAGGAGAATCTTGTATTTGATCTATGGATCTATGAAATAATTGTTAAAAGTATTTGCATTTTCTTTAGGGTTTGTAATGATTTTGTCTTAATATCTAAGAACAGAAACAGATTGACTAATTCGTGACTTATTATTAATTATTTGCCAGGATGCTTTCGATTTATTTTCTGAAGTCTGAATAAAATTATATATTACCGCAATCCAATATCAATAACAGCCAGTGGTAAATAGGAAATGGCGTAGTGATGTATGCCGGTCGTGAGTAGTTAACGTAGGCGTTGGAAGTTGTTCTCTATGCTTTAGGTATCGCAGACGGTCTTCGACTAATCTGATGTCTTCGTACTCCCCCCGAGACCGTTACTACGGTCGATAAAAATCGGGGAAACGCTCTCTTCTACCGCTCTTGTGCTCTTCTCTCTTCTAAGAGCAGGGAGTGTAGGTGGTATCGTTACCTCAGGTGGAGTGACGTCTTGAGCAGTGAAAGCGGGTTTCAACCGATCCACTGATATGTTGTCTTCTTTACCATGGAACGATATGCAAAAGTATTTCGGTCCTCGTCGTAGTACGTTGTAGGGACCTGTATACGGCGGCTTCAATGTCTCCCGAACGCGATCTTGACTAACAAATACGAGGGATGTACATAAATTGTAGCTCCTTAGGTACACAAAACGGTCCCTTTCTATGCCACGATGCTGGTTTAGGGGCAAGGTTAGCCATGTGTTGAGCAAGACGAGTGGCGAAATTGGTGATGTCCTCCTTATGTCCAGCTTATGGTCATCAGTAGGTGCGAGGAATTGGCTCGGAAGGCGTAATGGCTCGTCGTAGACCAGCTCAGCTGCGGAGGCTTGAACGTCTTCCTTCCAAGCACTTCGCAGGCCCAGAAGAACCAGTGGTAAGACCTCCGTCCATTGAGTGGTATTGTAGCACATGATAGACGACTTGATTTGGCGATGCGTCCGTTCTATCATTCCGTTTCCCGAAGTAAGTAGTGCAAAATGCTGCGCGCCAACCAGGGAAGTAATGGCCTTAAACAGGCCGGACTCGAACTGCCGACCTCTGTCTGTAGTAATCTGCGATGGGCAGCCAAATCTCGCTATCCATCCGGATAGCAGGGCGGTCGCGCATGTGTCAGCCGTCATGTCTGCCGTCATATTTATGATGGACATGGTTAAGTTAAAATTTTCTTTCTTAAAATGTTTTAAATCACAGCAACTATCGTTGATTAAATTAAAATTAGAGACTAAGCTAGGTACATATATTTTCGGGTATACCTTTGCCACTAGTTTTAAATTCTTTGCGGAAACTGTACAGCGAGGTAAGATATTGAGATAAGATACAACAATTTCAGAAGATTGATTGAGACATTCGATACATATTTTTGATGGGTTGGTACTAATGAATAACCATTTGTTGTTATTGAGTCTACACCAAATGTTAACTTCTCATAATAGTAGTTTTATATGACAATTTTCTGGTATGGTCGATATTGCTTTTGTTATGTTATCCTGTGAAATTGAAATACAAATTTCACAGGATGGATTGCTGAAGGTTATATAAATTTCAGATATTTCACAAAGGTAAGTTTCTGAAGGTAACTTTTTACAGTTATCTAAGGATTTAAGGTAAGTAAAGTCTGATTTATCTTTACTAAGAGCTAATAGTTGTCCAGAAGGGAGTATCATTACAAAATATTTAGGTTTAATAATATCACGAGGGGTTAGCAAAGGTATGATTTGGTAAAGACTATATTCTAAAAGACTAACTAAAGGTATTTTTACGATAAACATAAGTTTGTTATCTTGGAAATAGCATGTTAAATCAGCGATATTAAATAATGTATGTATATTAGTTATATCTTAGCTTACATAAAAATCTCTATGTTTAGGAATAATTTTCAAATTACTTAAAATATCATTATACATTCGATTCGGAGAAGTAATAGATGGATGCAGAGTATTACTTTTCACAAATAAAATGGAATTTAGTAGATCTTCAACTTTGAATGTTTCTAGCAAAAGTGGTTGAGGGGTGATTAGATTGTGAGTGTTGACTTCGAGAGTTCCCGAATCGCCTACTATTATATTCGCGTTTTCGACAGATACCTATAGTATGGCCTATTGCTTTACAGTAGCGACACACTGGGGAAACAGGAGAAGGTGTATAATTGTGGTTATTAGGCCTATTGCTAACGCTCATGCCTTGCTGTGTCATACTTAGATTTGGCTGATATTGTCTCTGGATTAAGCGTCCCTGATTGAATGAGTTATTGTTGTTAAAAGAGGATGTGTTTCTTTTAAAAGTACTTTGTAGTATTTTTTCGTCAGACATAGCAAAATTGACAGCGTCATTCAAGGTCTCTGGGTCGCGGCAACGAACAACTGTAGACAAACGGTCATTTAAGCCGGTAATAAAAGTATGCAACGCGAGGTCTTGCATAGCAGCGACACGGCCAGCGAGTTCACCCTTCTTTTTAGTGGGAATTGAGATATTCAACTTTTCGCGGTTACCATCAAATTTATTTATAAATTTTATTAACACGCCAGTATCAATTTCTTTCGTAGACATAGTTTTTTTTTTTTTTTTTTTTTTTTTTAATTGTGAGGTCTTTTTCTTTTGACCTCGCCACTTTTCCCCGTCCGTAGGAACGACAGGCTCTTTTATATCTGATAATATATGTATGCTAACTTATTATTATTAATTAATTAATTGGGTATATATTCCCAATTTGTTTACATTTGCTTATCTACACTATTTACATTATATATATTTTCTTGTTATGTTATTTACATTCTCGTCTTTACATACTGTATATATTTTTATAATTCCTTAATTAGTCAATCTGACTTCATTTCCATTCAGAGTTTAAGAGCTTTTGCTATTGTCTACATTTCAAGTTTTTCCAACTGAATTAATAAATTATTTACATTCGATAGTTGCAAGGTATTAAAATAGAATAAAACAATTAAGATAAATAATTAAAATTAAAATAGAATAAATAATTAAATTAAGGATAGTATGCATTTTTACTTTTTGAAATTGTCAACTTTTTGTTCAATTATTGCTTTCAATAATTAAGAACAATTTAAGATAGAATAATTTAAGATAAGTAGTTAATTAGTAAAATAATTTAAATAAGTAATTAAATAAGTATATTATATGTTTCAATTTATGAACTTATTTGTGTGTAAGTGTAGTGTTTAATAAATGTGTAGTTAGCTAAGAGTCTGTCATGTTTGTATAATACCAGTGGGAGTGGTTTTTCCTGTTTATTTTATTCTAAGTCTGTCTTGTATGTTTGTTTCTTCTCACCGAGACGTTCCACTCCGATACTTGTTCCAACTCGCCATACCTATGACCCGTGTATTGTGTATTTGCATGTTTAGCTTGTGTTTATGTTGTGTTAGTTCATAATCTGCCTATCTTTGTCAACAGAGTGTTTATATTCTAACATATAAACAACTGTTGACACCTCTGTATGAACGATTTGTATTTGTACGAGTTATATGTTGTATGCATGTTTTTTGATGTAATCATTTATATATTTATTATATATTTCATACATCAGTGTCTATGTATGTGTATGAGTGTACGTGTTACTGTTATATGTGTGTGTACTGTGGGTGGCTAGTCATAAGTATGCCGTGTTGGACCTGGCCAGGTAGTCCCACTTAAGGCGGGTTGGGCATTCGGCGCTGTAGGCGTTGTGGCCAACGTTCCTTAGCCCAGAGTGCGAACAATTGCAGCAACGTGGTCCGGCCCCCGCAGAGTACTCGGGGCATTTCGCACGCAAATGCGGTCCTCCGCAGTGGCTGCACTTGTCCACACTCTCGGTGCAGTACTTGCGGCCATGGCCGAATGCCAGGCACCTTGTGCATTGGACCACCGGGGACTGGTCCTCCACCCTGACCCTTTGGAGGTCGAGGTAGAGGGTTCCAGCCCCGGTCATCCGCTGCCACACTTTCGGCCTCACCTGTAGTATCAGGTGGGACGCCTCGGGATTTTTTGTCCTCTTCTTATACTTTATTTTGAGCTCTTTTTCTTCCTGTGGTAGCCCCATGAAGATTTCCGTGTTCTGGGTGTATAGGGCCCGAATCACGTCCTCGTCGTCCCCATCAACAATAACGTCTTTGAGGACGACAAGCGGATCTTTGTTCTTCATGGGCTCTACCACAAGCCCACCCCCACTGTTTGCTATCCTCTCCCTCACTCGATCGCGTTCCCCCACGGTGTCGCAACCCAGGATGACTGTCCGGTTCTTCGCCTTCCTGGCCCTACTTACCTTTAAGCCGGTACTTCTGGTAGACATAGTTGCAGTTGCTTCCTCTTTAGGCATGTCGCACCTGAGATTTTATATTTAAAACAAAGAGATAAGACGCGAATCTGACAGTTGGGACTGAACGATTAAATACACAATGCGATATTACTCGTAGGATCTAATATACAATTAATAGAAATAATTAACAATTGTATCACTCTTCTGCTTGCCGGTTATTTGGTATTACGTAATTTCACTAGCACTGATCACAAGCCGAAAACTTTAACGTTAGGTATGAATTTGAACTTTTAAAATTTCCAATTTTATCGGTCGACGTTTTCCACCTGCAGCACCACTTTTTGCGGTCCGAGCTTTTAAAGATTTTCTGCAGTTATCGCGTAACTTCTTCCACTGGATTTGACATTCTGAAACAAAAACATCTAATAAGTAATAACGTTAAACTTGAGTGTAATTATTATTTTTTAATAATATAATTATTATTCTAGATAGCTTGGAATCGGCTATGAAAAGTCCTTTAATTTCAACCTCATCATACGCTTACACATTTACCTCACACACACACACACACGTTTGTATTATGTTAATTACATAATACAAACGTTAACTGCGCTTATTTACATAGGACCTACTTTTAATATAATAATTATTATTATTTGTTACAGGTTTTTGATAACTGGCAGCAGTTTTAAATGTCTATCATTTAACTATCGTGTGGGATATACTACTCTTCATTCAATCGTTCACGAGACTTGGTCGTGAAAATTATGACGACTGGGCGTTCGCCGTACAAAAATTTCTAGTCCTTGAGGACACGGACAAGTACCTCAAGCAAGAAGCAGCGGCGACAGATGCAGCACAGACAGTAGCAGATGCCAGAGCACGCGCAAAATTGATCCTGAGTATTGACACATCATTGTTTGTGCACATAAAGGAGACGAAGACAACAAAGGAGTTATGGTCAAAACTCAAAGCTCTATTTGATGACGCGGGATTTTCAAGAAGAATAACTTTGTTACATCATTTAATCTCCATCAGCCTAGAACCATGTGAAAATATGACTAGTAATGTTACGCATATTGTGGAAACTTCGCAACGATTAAGCGGTACTGGATTCATTATAAACGATGATTAGGTTGGGTCATTATATTTTAATATGAAACATCTCATTCATGTCATATGATACCATATTTATTTTATGCCCCGAGAGTTAAAAATTGTGATCATTCAACCGGACTGCCGCCCGCAGGCGCTTCAGTCGAACTCCAGAGAGCATCGAACGACCAAATCTACAGTAACAATATTAGGAAGTACCGCCTATCGTGAACAAGTCAACGATTTAAGTATTATTAATTCGAATATAGATCAACAAACAGAAACCTTGTTTGATGACAAATTGATATAAATTATGATATTTAATTTTAAATTATGCTTAAACTGCGGATGAGGTAAGTGTATTTTTTATATTTATAATGCTTGTAATAGTAGCCATTTATTAAATAAAATAATATAATTATTAAGTATTATATTTTACCTATTGTTATATTTATTTCTGAATCCATTGCTAATTGCCATTGTTTACAATCATAGGAATTCATCGCCTCCTAAAACGTATTTGGTACATTGGCATCAATGTAATTTACATAAATAAAATGTGTTACTGGATTACCGTATCTAGAAACTGGTTTTACCTTTCTTTTAACCCTTTCTATTAATACAACTTGTAACCCCTAGCCCTGTGTAGGGGGGATAGTAGGCCCTAGCCCTATCCAGGGGGAATCACTCACCGACGACTCAGCAGTAGAGCATGAGATTGCTCAGGGCGCCGTTCACAAGAAGAATTTAGATAAAAGACAAAACAAACGAAGGAATTCTAGATAAAGGTGTGTGTGTGCTAATGTCGATGGGCGGTCAGGGAACTCTTCAAGGAAACGCTTTTTCAGTCTCACACATATATGCATAATTCATCATTAATATTACATTGTCAATTTCATTGTATCACAACGTTACTCATTACACAAAAATTAAATTATTATACTCTTTACATATCTATGGAACTAAAAAAAGAGGGTTTACAAATAAAAGATCACTGTTTCATTTCTTATCCTCCCGTACCACCATACTCCTCGTCGCTCGGACCAGGACGTGCAGGCGTCAGGCGAGACAACACGGCCACCCCGATGAGGTCCCAGGGGGTCCCTCATCGTGTATCCTCGGGGAACGCGTACCGGGGAAAGGAAAATGTAGGTTCAGGTTCAAATAAAATAATGTAATCCCAATACGTGACCCAGTAACTGAAGAGCGGCACGGAGCTGGCGACTCCTTCTGCCCTCACCAAAAAGGGCCGAGGATCAGCCTGATGGGGCCAGTAGAAGCTCAGGTGAATGAATCTCAGATGCTTGGGACAGGATTCTACAACTGGGGCTCAGTAGAAACGTATGTGGCCGCAGTTCTGGAGAGCATTCAGCAGTAGCAGTCGACCCTCGGAACGGTGGGTGTTTCAACAGAAATTATTTTCACAAACAAGAAATACGACTCAGATAATTATAATCTGACCAAAGCACAGCAGAAAAAGTTAATCGATCGGAGATGGAAACTGGCTTTTATAACCAATATCAATGTCTTTCTCGAATAAAAATTCTACCTTCTTACAAAAATATTACAACATCATACGATTCTCAAAGACAAAATAGAATACAGATTAAAAATATCTGACATAAAGACGAACTAGTCTATGAAGCACAAATGTATTAGTTACTACGTGAACCTGCGCCTCGTTGGTGGAAACAATTCAAATCGCAATTGTCAATCGGCTATGATGTTACCACCGCAGACCAGAGAGATGGCGCTAAAACGAATTAATTCCAAACAATACAAATTACTTTATTGATTCTCCAATACAGAAAAAAAAAGTGTTACAAACTTCATTTCTAATGTGGCTTAAATTTTTATTATCAACATTATCTTTCACAGTATCATCAGTATTCATTGCATCATTATCGACAAAGTTCTCATCAATATCAGTTTTAAATTCTTGCTTTTTAATATTTAAATTTTTATCTTTCAAATCCCTATTTGTCTCATCGTCAATTTTCTCTAAACAAATTAATTCAGTATTCTCTTCTAGTACTTGTACATGCCTAGCGTTAATTATTTTATGATTTAACAAGACTCTATAACCATTTTCATTGTATCCTACTAACACTCCTAGTCGGGCTTTATTATCCCATTTACTTTTTCTTAGTACCTCAGGAACTCTAACATAAACTCTACTTCCATAAATGTTCTACATTTGGTTTACTACCGAAAAATATTTCATAAGGAGTTTTATTCTCTACTGTATTAGCAATTGTTCGATTTTTTAAGTATGCTGCTGTTTTTATAACTTCAGGCCAATATTTTCTGTTAATTTTAGCTTCTCTCATTAAACACCTGCCTATGTCCATAGCAGACCTATTATATGTTTCCGCTACTCCACTTAATTCATGGACGTAGGGTGGACATGTTAATAATTCTATTCCCTTTTGTTTAATAAAATTATATATTTCTTTATTTAAATATTCTTTGCCATTATCACACATTAATTTCTTTACTCTTTTATAAAATTTATTTTCTACTAAATTAACAAACTCTATAAAACAACTTGCAGTTTCTGACTTATTTTTAATACAAAAAATCCTTGTACATTTACTGTAATCATCGATGATCGTCAAAAAATATTTTTCACCACCATAACCAGTTGTACTATGTGGACCATTCAAATCAGTTTGAATTAGTTCTAATATCTCAGTAGTCTTAGTTCTATTATTTTCGAAAGGAACAATAGTCATTTTACTTTCAATACAGTTTGAACATTTCATTTCCGTGCTTTCAACTTTATCTGGCAAGCCTTCTAGTAATTTGTTATTTACTCGTTTAAATACTGAAAATTAACATGACCAAGTGCCCTATGCCACTTCTCAGTTAATTTTATTGAATTAACATACATTGTATTCTTTTTACCTTCTGAAATAAAACTTTTAACACAATATAAATTATTTACTTTGTTAGCAACAACTATTAATTTCCCTGATTGATTATAAATTTTTGCATTTTGATTTTTTGCTACTATTTTGCATGTTTTGGTTATTTTAGAAAAAATTAACAAATTTTGTTTTATATCCTTTACAAAGTAAACATTTTTGAGTTCAATATGTTTCTCATCATAATAATTTTTGAAATACATTTTTATAGTACCAACTTTAGTTGCTCTTAACACTCTACCATCTGGCAGTTTTACATCAATAGGAATTTTTAAACTTATATAATTATGAAAACAAGTATCTGTTCTTATGATATGGTCAGTGCATCCACTGTCTAACAACCAATTAATTTAACAATATTTTTTATCACAATTTTCTTTACCATATCCCGTTAACTGATTTACTTCAGAATTACATACCTGGGCTGTACATGACTCTGTCACAGAGTTGTTCCGCTGAGTGCTCGAAGACTCACTTATTGGACGAACTCGACCTCTGCCTCGACCACGACCGAGATGAAATCCGTCTCTGTTGTAACCTCTCTGTACTTCTTCTGTCAATTTTCTGACGATGCCAACAATCCTTCTTCAGATGGCCAGTCTTTCCACATATGAAACACTGTTTCTTAGTGTTTATTGTGAATGTGCTCATATTACTTTTTGATGATTCGCTAGTATTCATACTTTTCTCTTTAATTTTAGACTACATAATCAACTGATTTTTGATCTTCTGGAATTACATCTATAAAATCTCCAATATAACTACAACTTGGAGGTAGGGCTCTTAACAAATACCTCATCTTTTCTGGTTCATTGAACATTCCACCAGCCGTCTTAAAATCGTTTGTCTTCTCGAAATCAACAAAGAAATCTTCAATCGTGTCATAGTTGGTTAATTTAATCTCTTCTATTTTTCCCCTACATATTATTTGCATCTCAGTAGATTGTGTCAAATACATTTTATTAAATTTTTTCATCATTTCGCAAGCTGTACTGCATTCAGTAATATATTCAAGTTGTTTATCCGATATTGTATCTAGTTTATTCCAATCTTTGCCAAAATGGAATGTAAAGAGCCCGCCATTTTGGCATCATTGCCAAAATGGCGGGCTCTTTACATTCTTTGTACTCTAACAAAGTTACTAACCTTAATTTCCAGCTCTGATAGATTACGCCGTCGAAGATAGGCATCACAACATCTTCTATTCTCGCTTGCTTAGCCATTTTAAACAATAAGCAATTGTATTTTCACTTTTATCGATATCTGTAACTTTCTTGAACTTCACGTGGTATTTTTGAACTTGCTTATTTCTGCATTTAATAATCTAACCACGAACTGCCACCATGTTGATATAATAGGCCTTTTTATAGAGAACACTTTTATTGGTGATTTACATGGCTTCATCTATTATAAATATAATAACTAATTTAATAATTCATTCACGCATCTTGTGCGTCTAACAAAAAGGAGCGAGTGACGCCATGATAGATTATTTTCAATACATCAAATTATGCTTTCTCAACACGACTATAGATGGCGCCACAAGTATTTGAAATAAGGAAAGAGTATATTTTTATTTATAAATTACAACATGCTAAATGAGTCTATATCATGATGCACGACGTTTATATTAGTCATTGTTATATTATGTTAAGTAACGTTAAAAATGCCACAATCAGTTGCCAAACATTATTTATAAAATTATGCGCGTAGCCATAGTGCACCTATACACTAAAATAGTGAGAATCCCATAAAATAATCAATTCATGACAAACATTATATGGTCTAGGTGTACTGAAAAGTCGCTTCTTGACCGTGTTGATATATTGATATCTATAATTTATTTAATCTACATTATTATACAGTTTATAGTAACTATATGTATTAGAAAAATAGAGGCTCACTAGTGAAAAATAAAATATAAACTTACGTGTGTCTTGTTGGGAGTGTTGTATAATTAGTGTTAGTTAAATTAAAAATGCATTATAATACGAGTAAACATGTTGAAACCCCGCAGTAAACAGTCACTGATTTACATCAAAATCACGCAGGCACCGCTCAGACCTAATCAGTATTTGTTTAGCACCATCATTCTTCCGCAAGAAAACGTTCCCGCTAGAGGTCCAGCAGTACTTATAACTGTGAAGCTTCGCATATTCTCTAGTTGCGAGAAAGAGCTTCCTCGCACTAGCGGGCAGAAACTCTGCCACAAATACAGGGCGACGATTGCCACCCAAACCGGTATTCAGAGTATTTAGCCGGTCCTCTTTAGCGTGTTTCTTATTGAACTCCTTTGCTTGGGCTAGAAAACGGAGTTTGGTATTTTAATGTATATCCAGGCCTTCTGGATGATAATAATAAAGTAGCCGAATTATACTTGGAAATTATTTATTTTACTTCTTGAAAGTGTAACAAAACATGCCGCCATGGCTAGTCGTAATACAAGAAAGTGGTGCCTCGACAGCTTGCTTGCTCTATGGACATTATAGAATAAATTACAAGGTTCACAGACTATATTATATTCCAATATACTACAATCACTCCCCTCTTATAAGTTCAACCTTTCAGGAGGCTTCACTGCTCTTTGAGAACGTCTCAAAATAGTTGGTTCCATTTGAACTTGGGACTCCTCATTAGGAACTTTAGTTACCTCTTTTTGTGTACTGTACTCAGCCTCTTGAGAGCTTGGACTCTTACAAATATAAGACTTTACATCTTCATTTACTTTTGACTCTACATCATAAGTTAATTGCTCTTTGTTAATTGAAGTGGAGAGGTCACTAAAACATCATTATAATTGTTGGAATTGTTTGACAAAGGATTAGAATTATTAAACTGAGAATTACAATTATTAGACATATCTGTTACTGAAGGTATTGAACGAATCATTTGGTCTAAATGTCTTTTCCAAATTAAATTTTCATTTAAAACTTTACACAAATATGTTCTGTTTCCTAAAACTTCCTCAATTATACATTTTGTAAATACTTTCTTATTAGGATTTCTATAGTCTCTACAGTAAACATACTCTCCCTCTTCAAATTTTTCCTCTCTTTTTGATTATTGTTACTCAATAAATCAAATCTAGTCTTCAATTTCCTTTGAAACATCAACTGAGATGGTGTAACACCTGTAACTGCATGAACAGAATTTCTATAATGAAATAGGTAACGATTCATTAATGTTTCAAAAGATACATTTACATTGGTTTTATCTTTAAGACTTTTACTTAAACTAAATTTAAAGTTTTTCACAGCATTTTCTGCAAAACCATTCGTAGCTGGATGAAATGGAGGTGAAGTGTTATGTTTAATACCATTTTTATAAAGATATTCACTAAATTCTTTCGAACAAAAAGTAGCTGCATTATCTGTTACAACAGTTTTTGGTAATCCAAATCTACTGAAACATTCTCTAAATTTTTCAACAGTATTTTTAGAATCTAAGTTTTTCATAATAAATGCCTCGGGCCATTTTGAAAATGAATCTATAATTATTAATATCATTTTACCATTTATTGGACCTAAAAAATCAGCATTAACTCGCTCATAAGCGTGACTGGTTTTTGGCCATGATATAACATTGGATTTAACAGGCTCTGGCCTAGCAGACATACAAATATTACAATTTTTAACATATGTTTCTATGCACTTATCAAGATCAGGCCACCAAAAATACGACCTAGCATTTGCTTTCATCTTACAAACACCTTCATGAGTACTGTGAAACTCTTTTAACAAATTTTTTTGCAACTTATATGGTATCACAACACGCTAACCCCAAATGATCACACCTTGATCAATATACAATTCATCCTTTCTTTGAAAAAATGGTCTCAAGGATTCCTTTTTTTAGGTCTTGAGAAAACCCATACCTTATCATGTTATATACAGAACTTAATTTAGGATCTTTTCTGGTTTCATATCTAACCAGTTTTAAATCTATGACATTTTGTTCCTCTACAAAATTTATATAATCATATTCTATTCCTATATTTTGAATTGGATTAGTTTGACAATTCAATGGCATCCTAGACATGCAATCAGTATTTACATTTTCTGAACCCTTTATATACTTAAATGTGTAATCAAAATCTACTAAATATAATGACCACCGTTGAAGTCTACCTGCTGCCATTTGAGGTAAACTTTTATGCTCTCCGAATAGAGCTTGTAGCGGTTTATGATCAGATAATAATTCAAATTTAGTTCCTACCAAATATTGATAATACCATTTTTGTACTGCCCAGTAAATAGCTAACGCTTCTTTGTGAATTACTGAGTAGCCTTTTTCAGCTTTAGTATATACTCTAGATATAAAAATTATTGGCCTATCGGATCCGTCTGGCATAATATGACTTAAGACTGCACCAATACCATTTTGACTTGCGTCACAAGCTAATCTAATAGGTAGTTTTCTATTAAAATGCACTAGAATATTATCTGATATGATATCCTTTTTTAATTGCTCAAAACTACTTTGACATTCTTTTGTCCATAAAAATTGAACATTTTTCTGAAGCAGATTATAAATGGGTTTTAACTTAATTGCCATTTGATTAATACATTTAGAATAATAATTAATCATACCTAACCATGATCTTACCTCGCTGACGTTTGTAGGTGCTGGAGCTTTAACAATAGCATCTAACTTGGATGAGTCCTTTTTCAATCCCTGTTTGGAAATAATGTAACCTAAATATCTAATCTCATCCTGAAAAAATGAACATTTTTCTTTATTTAACCTGATGCCTACTTGTCTGAACCTTTTAAATACCTCTTGCAAATTAAATAAATGTTCAGTATCATTTGCCCCCGTGACCAATACATCATCAATGAAGTTAACAACGCCCTGTACTCCTAACAGAACTTTCTCCAATTTTGCTTGAAATATAGCCGATGCTGGCTTTGTACCATATGGCAATCTATTTACTTTATAAATACCTTTAGGTGTTGACCATGCCAATAATTCACTTGTATCTGAATCTAATAATAACTGATTAAAGGCATTTCTAAGATCCAACTTAGTATATTTTTCACCACCTTGTAAAGCTGTATAAATTTCTTCAATACGAGGAAGAGGATGATTAACATCTTTTAAATATTTATTAACAGTAATTTTATAATTAGCACATAATCTTAATTTTCCATTTTCTTTAATTACCGGGACTAGCGGTGTACCCCATTTGGAATTTTCAACTTTACTAATTACTCCCTCTTTTTCTAATTTTCCCAACTCTAACTCTACTTTCTCCTTGAAAGCATAGGGTATAGGGCGGGTTTTATGAAAAATAGGCTTTACATTTTCGCTAATTACTTCTAACTTTACCTCTTCTCCTTTTATTGATCCTAACTCAGCTTTAAAAATCTCTGAATATTCATGTAATAATTTCTCTAATGTGTTTTTTTCTAATGAATTAACTGACAAGAGATCTTCAACTTTAATGTTAAACTTTTTAATTAAATCTCTACCCAATAAACTTTTTAAACCCGTGTTTACTACTAATATTGAACAATTAATTACAATATCCTTTATCTTTAATGGAATGCTAATCTTGCCTGCAGGCCTAATGATTTCACCACTATAGGTTTTTAATTCAACATTAGTTGGCTCCAATTTACTGAAATTTGAAAATAAATTATTATACACTGACTTGGGTATGCCTGACACTGCTGCTCCGGTGTCCAATTCCGAATTATACTTGGAAATTATTTATTTTACTTCTTGAAAGTGTAACAAAACATGCCGCCATGGCTAGTCGTAATACAAGAGAGTGGTGCCTCGACAGCTTGCTTGCTCTATGGACATTATAGAATAAAGTATTACAAGGTTCACAGACTATATTATATTCCAATATACTACAGGTATGTACACTTGTGAAGTCCGTGACTATTGGCCTATAGGAGCCCGGGTTTCCGGGGAGCCTATATATGTCCCTTATGTGCGATGATAATACAGGCATATTAATCGTTCATCATCATCATATCAGCCGTCAGAAGCCCACTGCTGAACGTAGGCCTCCCCCATTGATTTCCATTTCGACCGGTCGGTAGCGGCCTGTATCCAACGAGTCCCTGCGATCTTAATCAGGTCATGCGTCCACCTTGCGGGAGGTCTTCCTACGCTGCGTTTGCCGTCACGTGGTCTCCACTCAAGAACCTTTCTGCCCCATCGGCCATCGGTTCTCCGAGCTATGTGCCCTGCCCACTGCCACTTCAGCCTGCTGACTCTCTCTGCTATGTCGGTAACTTTAGTTCGTCTACGGATCTCCTCATTTCTGATTCGATCCCGTAGAGAGACCCCAAGCATAGCCCGCTCCATAGCTCGCTGTGTGACCTCGAGCTTCCTTATGAGGCCCATAGTTAGAGACCACGTCTCGGCACCGTAGGTCATCACTGGTAACACGCACTGGTTAAAGACCTTCGTCTTTAAGGACTGTGGTATTTTGGACGAGAAGACACTGCGTAATTTCCCGAACGCCGCCCAGCCGAGTTGGATTCGTCGATTGACCTCTTTCTCGAAGTTGGATTTGCCTAGTTGGACTGCTTGTCCCAGATAGACATAGTCATCAACAACTTCGAGAGCCGAGCCTTCCAGTAATATGGGGGTGGGCGAAACATGGACATTTGACATGACTTTCGTCTTGTCCATGTTCATCCTCAGGCCCACCCGCTGGGACACTCTATTGAGGCCTCCGAGCATCGTGCTGAGCTCCTCTAAGGACTTTGCCATGACTACGATGTCATCGGCAAACCGAAGGTGAATGATGTATTCGCCATTAATATTGATGCCGAATCCTTCCCAATCCAGAAGCTTGAAGGCGTCTTCCAGGGCATTCGTAAAGAGTTTAGGCGAGATAACATCACCCTGCCTAACTCCCCTTCGCAACGGAATAGCCTCTGTGTTCTGGTCCTGTACTCGGACCGACATGGTGGCGTTTTTATACAAGCACTTCAGCACTTCGATATACCGGTAGTCAATGTGGCATCTCTGAAGAGACTGCAGCACTGCCCAAGTCTCGATCGAATCAAAGGCTTTCTCGTAGTCCACGAACGCTAAGCATAGTGGCAAATTATACTCCTCTGTCTTCTGTATAATTTGCCGCAGCGTATGAATGTGGTCTATGGTACTATAGCCTTTACGGAAACTGGCTTGTTCGGTTATGCGATGTTATGCGAGACGATTCGTAATCACCCTCGAAAACAGCTTATAAACATGGCTCAGAAGCGAGATGGGCCTGTAGTTCTTCAATAAGGTTTTATCGCCTTTCTTGAAGAAGAGAACCACCACGCTTCGGGCGTAGTACCGTCGAACAGGACGGGATTAAAGAGCCTCTGAAGGACTTTCAGTACCGGTGTTCCACCCGCTTTCAGAAGCTCCGATGTGATTCCGTCCTCACCCGCCACCTTGTTGTTTTTTAACTGTTTGAGGGCCATCCTAATCTCATACAGGCTGATGTCCGGGATGTCTTCTGTGTAGTGTCGGGTTAATTTGGCTCTTGGATCTTTATCCAAATCGTCAACAGGCGTAGCAATCGAGGTATATAGCTGTCCATAGAACCTTTCGATCTCCCTCAGTACCTCTGGCTTAGTAGACGCTACACTGCCATCTTCTTTCTTCAGCTTCGTCAGCTGGCTTTGCCCAATAGATAAGTCTCTCGCGAACACTTTGGAGCCCTTATTTCGCTCTATCGTATCTTTAATATGGTGAGTATTAAAGGTACGGATGTCGTGCCGCAAGGACCTAGAGATCCGTCTATTGAGCTGCCGATATGCTGCAGCGTCCTCGGAAGTTTGCAGCGCCAATGAGCGTCGTTCTGCCATAAGGTCGAGGGTGTGATCTGATAGTTTTTGAGGTCTATCTTTCCGGCGGGGTCTAGAGAAGGTTTTCCCTACCTTGTAGACAGTTTCTACCAGCCTGTTGTTGACCTCGTCCACAGAAACGCAATCCTCCAGGCCAGAGAAGCGATTTGCGAGCTCGAGTTGAAAGCTCTCGGGGTTTTGTATCTGGGCTGCAGTAGGTCGGAGCGTGGACTTCACTAGTCGAGACCTTTCCAGTTGGACATTGATATTCAATGTGTCTCTAACCATTCTGTGATCGCTCCCGGTTTTCACCCTGTGGATCACGGAGACATCAGTGAATATTCGTCTCTTTGTGGACATGATGAAGTCGATCTCATTTCTTGTGGAACCGTCGGGACTCATCCAGGTCCACTTCCTATGGGGTGGCTTTTTGAAGAAGGAGTTCATCATAAAGAGTTCCTCCTTCTCCATAAAGTCGGCCAACCTCTGGCCCCTGGGATTCCTCCGCCCACATCCAAATTGCCCCACTCCCAATTCGTCATCGCCCCTTCTACCCAGTTTCGCATTAAAATCCCCCATAACAACAGTGAAGTGTGTTTTGGAAGTATGTATGGCCCTACTAATGTCCTCATACATAGCTTCCACTTCGTCGTCCGGGCGCGCCGAGGTCGGAGCGTAAACCTGTATTACCTTCAACGAGTATCTCTTTGATACTCTGAGTATCAGGTACGCAACCCTGCTCGACACACTCGTGATACATACCACGTTGCTCACAAGGGATCTGCGAACGAGGAACCCGACACCACCCTGGGACTGTCGACTGACTGGTCGCCCTCCCGGTGGTAGAATAAGTTGCCAGACTTTAAGGTCGTCATGTCCTCACCCTCTCTTCGGACCTCCGATAAACCCACTATGTCCCAATGCAACTTGCTCATCTCCTCTTCCAACTCAACGATCTTCTCATCTGTCCTCAATGTGCGCGTATTATATGTCACCAGCGACAACCCACGTCGGTATTCCGTTGTGCAATTGCCTGAGGTCGTTTGACGGTAGCACCTCGCCCGGAGATTCTTAGCACCCCTGACTCCAGTGCTCAACCGACGCCCGTCAACGTCCGTCTTGCACCTGGAGCCCCCGGGCACTTGGGGCCGTGCTCCTTTGTCTATCATCATTAGGGGGTTTGGACCGTACCCCGCCGCGCTGGTCCAGTGCGTGTTGGCGGGTTGCCAGAGCCTTCTTCGTTATTCAGCAGAGTGCGCCACGGGCAGGCGAGGTTGGCTTGGGTCCCGATTAAGTCCGTAGTCGACTCACTTTCCCCACTTTGTGGGACATTGCGAATTTCGATGGTAGACGAGCACGACAATTGCTTCTGATCTTGAGCCTTTGCCTCTAATATTTGAAAGTTTTCAATTAATGCACGTTTTGACAAAATTAATACTTTTTTCGATCTCCAAATTACACTTCTGAATTGCAATGTTTAGCTGCTTTAAATCAGCGATTTCAGATACTAATTTTGACAAGGATAATTTTTGCTCGTTCATGAACTTTGTTAAGTTCATTTCTTGTTCATTTTTCCAGCCATTTAACATGTGCATTATTTCTCGCTTAAAATCCTCAAACAACTATTACCGATATCATACCTGATAAAGATATGGACATATTGAGAAAATCTTTAGAAGATGATAATGTTGATGACAATGTATAACTAATTCAAATAGCGGATGATCATCCAATACGGAAGAAAAACCAACGGGCTATATTGATTTTGTAAGTAGTAGTAGAAATAAACAAACGAGTCTTCAAGAGATCAAGATGATCAAGCACCAACGAAGAAAAACAAAAGATGGAAAATTAGGAGATGCAGGATTAAAAAAGAAAAGAACAAATAAGAAAAAGGTACGAAAGGATGCTACATCTAAGAGCGGTCAGAATGTTAAGGCAGATAATTCACTTGTAAAAGAAAGAAAAATGAAACCCAACCCTTGCTTCCAAAAAAAAACTGTCGCTACAAGTGACAATAAATAACTTCGGAAAAAAGGAGTGGCATATTTAAACATTTTTGGGAATTATCTATGGAAAGAAAAATCAGTGGTTAATATCTACTCGTACGTCTTCTAAGCAATCCATAAACAGGAAGAGATCCAAAGTCTAATTACAGGAATAACACATTCTTTTATTAACCGATTTCAAAAAAGGAGGAGGTTATTGTTGTAATTAATTGTATCAAAATATACCTCCTAGCGACATCTAGTAAATGATATGGGAACTAAACGTTTGCAATGACACTGTATGACAGTAATAAAAGTAGTCAGCACTGAAAAACCAACGTGTTTGCTTAATAGGTTATGGGCCTTCACTGTTTTATTAAAATATATAGTGTTTATTAGTGTTAAAACTTATATTTTTGGACACGGTTGTGTTGTGCAAGATGTCAACAAACTATTTAGCCAGTGTGCCTAAACTAAAAGGCCGAGAAAATTACGATGTGTGGACATTCGCGATTGAAAATGTACTCGTATTGGAAAGCATGTTACATTGTCTACATCCAGCGGTAGTAAAAGACATAAAACCCGAAGACGACGCGAAGGCGCGGGCCAAGTTATGCCTAACTATCGATCCAGCTTTGTACGTGCATATCGAAAAGACGAAGACTTCGAAAGAGTTGTGACATAAGCTCAAATCTCTGTTTGAGTTGTTGTTTGTGTGACGACTCAGGTTTTTCGAGAAAGATTGCGTTATTGCGTCATTTGATATCAATACGGCGAGAAGATTATGAAGATATGACCATCTACGTGACTCAAATTGTGGAAACAACACAACGGTTGAGTGGAACTGGTTTTGAAATAACCGATGAATGGATTGGATCATTGATGTTTGCAGGATTACCAGAAAAGTTTTCACCAATGATCATGGCGATCGAACATTCTAGCATAGCAATTACGGCTGACGTCATCAAGCCTAAGTTGCTAGATTCGGAGCCGTTAGATATGACAGGAGTGACATCGAAGACAACGCAGAATACTGAAACGGCGTTTGCGTCAAAATGATCGAAATCAAACCCCAGATCTGGCAACACCGATCAGGGCGGGAAATCAACGTCAAATGTCAAAGTGACAGGTGGAAATAAAAATATAACCTGCTACAAATGCAAAACTCCTGGTCATTATCGTAATCAATGTCCAATGTTAGAAAAATCAAGCAACAATAAATCGTCAAACGCATTTAGTGCTGTTTTCATGAGTCCTAAATATAATAAAGAGTGGTATGTGGATTCAGGAGCCAGTGTTCACATGACGACTGTCTCAAGTTGGTTACAAGATGTTTCGAGTCCACAGACCTGCCCCAAAATTATGATAGCAAATCATGAGAAACTTCAAGTTTCATACAAAGGAAATGTTAGTATATCAACGCAGAAAGGCTATGATATAACAATCAAGGATGTTTTGTGTGTACCAAGCCTGACAACAAACTTATTGTCAGTAAGTCAATTAATAAAAAACAACAACAGTGTTTCTTTTTCAAACAATTAATGTTTGATATACAATGCAAAGAAAGTATTAGTGGCCGTTGCCAACTTAATTGATGGTGTGTATAAATTAGATTTATGTACTACTACACCTACGACGAAATGTATATTTGCCAGAAATAGTGCTCTGTTATGGCACAGGAGGTTAGGACACATAAATACTAGCGATTTGGATAAAATGAAGAATGGCGCCGTGGAAGGTGTTAGCTATGAAAACACTTAAGAAGTGACAAAATCAAATTGTGTATTTTGTTTTGAGGGCAAACAATCACGACTACCATTCCCCACAGGCACAAGAGCTACAAAAGTGCTGGAAATTGTACACGCTGATGTGTGTGGGCCAATGGAAACCAAATCTATTGGATTGTCGAGATACTTTCTTCTTTTAGTAGATGACTATACACGCATGTCATTTGTCATGATAAATGATAAATGATATTTATTTCTGTAAGTAAATCTTTTCAGACATTTTTACAAGTCGGACTTATAGCTAGAAGGCGCCGGCATTTCCTACGACTCACTCTGGGAAGAAACGCCGAAACAAACCACAGAGGTGTTTTTTTTTTCTTTTTTTTTTGTCTACTTTATGAAAGAAAAAAATGAGGTGTTCAAATACTTCAGAGAATTTAAGGCTATGGTGGAGACACATAAAATGTCAATATTAAAATCTTACGAACCGATAATGGTGGAGAATTCTGTTCAAAAGCGATGGAAGATTATTTGAAAGCATTTGGCATTGTACACCAGAAAACAAATCCATTCACCAGAACAAAATGGTATGTCAGAGAGAAACAACAGAACAATTGTTAAGAAAGCGAGATGCTTGTTGTTTGATGCCAAGTTAGATAAAAGATTGTGGGCAGAGGCTGTATCTACAGCAGTGTACTTGAAAAATAGATCTATAGCATCAGGTCTCAACGACAAAACACCATATTAGATGTGGCATGAAAAGAAACCCAATTTAAGCCATATACGAATCTTCGGCAGTCCAGTCATGGTGCATGTTCCTAAAGAGAGGAGGACCAAATGGGATAAGAAAGCTCGGCAGCATATTCTTATTGGTTATTCAGAACAAGTAAAGGGCTACAGAGTATATGATCCTGACGAAAAACCAGGTTACTACCAGCCGAGATGTAGTGGTGATGGAGCCAGCAGTGTCAGGTGGAATGTCCGCAACTAACGAAACGACATGGTGTGTGGAAGAGGGATTGCCTGTTTCTGAAGGAAATGATCGTTCAGTGGGGGAAAGTGACTGTCAATAAAAATTACGATATAAAGCTAGGTTGGTAGCTAGAGGTTTTCAACAAAATATATTAGATTTATATGAGATTTATGCACCTGTAGCAAAATTGCAAAATTTAGATTGTTTGTTTCAGTAGCTACTTTGTTGAAATTGCCTATAAATCAAATGGATGTCACAGGGGCTTTTCTTTATGGAGATATTCAGGAAAATGTATTTTTACAATTTCCAGAAGGGGCTTATATTGGGGAAAGTAAGATTGTGAAACTAAATAAGTCGTTATATGGGTTAAAAAAGTCACCGAAGTACTGGAATGAGAAATTTAATAATGTTATAACTAATAAAGTTTTTGTAAGATCATTAAATGACCCTTGCTTGTATTACTAATGTCATAACAATAGCAAAACATATGAACTGTTGTACGTAGACGATTTAATAATATTTGGCTCAAATGATAAGGAAATAATGGACCTTAAGTCACTAATAAATACACAATTTAAAATGAAAGATAGGACTTGTATCTAATTTCTTAGGAATTAATATAAAACAAAACATAAGTGTTGGTGTAACTACATTAGATCAAAAATGTTATTTTGAAAATCTTTTAAAGAGATTTCAAATGGAGAATTGTAAGCCAATGGCAACACCCATTGATCAAAACTTTAATGTAAGGATTTTTTAAAGTAAAAACAGTAAATTTCAAGTAGAAAAACATATAGAGAATACATGTAGACAGATTTTAGGATGTTTAATGTATGCAATTTCAGGTACCGTCAACTGTCCTGATTTTGCCTTGCATCCCATGTTTGCCCAAAATAAAGAAATGAGAATATCTAATTTAATTTACTTTTTTAAAAGCTGAAAGGTTTGTCAGTTATTAGAACTATTACCTGGCAATACCATATTGTTGACGTAATGTTGGTAGTATGCATAGTTTTTGACACTTTTGATTCAAACTAAAGAGTGACATGTCGGTTCGTGCTAGTTTGGAAAAAACTTTTCAAGTAAGTAATTGAAAAACATATATTTTTTTAATTGTTTATATTTAATTCCGTAATTCATTGAAATCTTTATCGTTTTTCATTGTTACTGATAAATAAAACACAGTATGTTACGAGAAATGTTGTAATAGGCAAAGTCAGGCAATTTTTTTTTATATGTGTTTGTGACTTTGCCTAGGCTAGGGTTGTCATTTTTTTACTTACTGACATAAAAAAGAGGTGACATGATTACTTTTTGCTTTTTTGTAGGTATTTAAACATAAATTTGATTGCAGGTGTAGGTATATTTTTCATACTTAGTAATTGCTTTTTTGTTTGTAGGACAATCAAAATGAACAAGTCACGAAGAAAATATAAAGACTATGATGAGAGCCTACTGAACATCGCCGTAGGTCTCGTACGAAACAAAAATATTTCGTCATACGATGCCGAAAAACAATTCGGGATTCCTCGCCGCACAATTTTAAATAAAGTCAAACAAAAGCATTTGAAAGGTATTGGGGGTCCTACTAAACTTTCACCAGAAGATGAACAAAAAATTGCTAGTTGTTTGATTCTTTGTGGAGAATATGGATATCCTTTAACATCTCTGGAATTAAGGTCAATAGTATATGATTATTTAGTCAATAATGGACTGAGTGGAATATTTAATCACAAAATGCCAGGACCGAAGTGGGTTAGAAACTTTTTAAGACGCCACAGAAATATTTTAACGATGCGCTCTACTACAAATATAAAAGAGTCTCGAGCCAATAAAAGTGTACAAGACTATACCGCATATTTCGAAAATTTGAAAATTTCCCTGCATAATGTCAAACCAGAAAATATCGTAAACTACGATGAAACAAATTTTTCAGATAACCCAGGATCTCAAAAATGTATATTCAAGGCGGGCATTAAACACCCAAATAAAACATTAAATAATACGAAAACGGCAATATCTGATATGTTTTCAGTTACTGCAAGTGGAGATCTTTTTCCACCATACGTAGTTTACAAAGCTGAGAATTTATGGACAAATTGGTGTGCCAATGGTCCTGCAGGAGCCAGATATAATAGGACCAAATCTGGTTGGTTTGACTCAAATACTTTTGAAGATTGGTTTAATTCCATAATTATTCCATGGGCTGAGAAAACCACGGATCCTAAGGTCTTGATTGGAGACAATTTATCGTCTCATATGAATATAGGTATAATATCTAAATGTCAAGACCTCAATATAAGATTTATTTTCTTGCCACCCAATTCCACACATCACACTCAGCCGCTTGATGTAGCTTTCTTTGGTCCATTAAAGAGAGAATGGAGAAAAATTTTAATGGACTACAAAGTTCGACATCCAAGTGCTAATACATTAAATAAACAGATTTTCCCTGAATTATTGAAGATGTTATTAGTTGAAACGAAACTTACACAAAGTAAGAATATCATAAGTGGATTTCGTGCAGCTGGGATCCATCCGATTACCTAATCCAGAGACTGTGTCGTGGGGTTGCCTTGTTGCTACCGAACGACGACCTTGATGTGTTTGAACTTGATAAATGAAAATCCTTGATGATTAACAATGTATTTAATTGTGACACGACTTGCTTCGTGTCTGACTTCTTGTTAAGTGATTACAAATTTGTATGAATGTATAAAATAAACTAAAGCGCTGACGCGGGGTAACATGTACGGTAATTGGACCGTACATATTCCCGGGCCAGAGAAGAGATGCTGGACAGCTTAACAAAAATATAATATAAATTAAACTAAAATTATACATAGCTATCAAACAAATCATTAAATTTTCGCAAAACGGGACTTGTTGACTTGTTTTGTAATCTTGCCGTGTGTGCGCTTGGTTTTGGTGTGACGCCGTCGCTAGTTCGCCGCTCATGCCGCGCTGCCTCCGCCGCCACGGCTTCCACCGCTGCCTCCGCCGCTGCTGCCGCCGCCGGACTTGGTGTATCTTGACGCTTCCTCGTACAGCATAATGTATGTGGAATACGCCGAATCAAAATCGCTATACCAATCACTAGTATTATTCCAAGTATGAGGTATATCATTGTATAGTGGTGTATATCATGAAACGTTACAGTCTCTGGCAAGGTTTCTGAGTTTTTCAAATCTTGTATTTTGTTTTGAATTTCGTCGGTTGCTTCTTTAAACTTAAAATGTGATTGGTTTGAGATTTTAAAAATGGGTATACTGATGTTGATGATATGATTTATTGGCGCCATGGTAGGAGTGTATATGTCTGGTGAAATTCGCACCTCGCTTGTATGAGGTTGGTGAGGATATATTGTAAACTCTTCCGTCTTGATTAAACAACCGTGACCTACACTCAATAGTCCGGCACCCGTCAGCTGATGCGCGGTAATTTGATCGAGGCACATTGTTCGTACATTGCACTGTTCGCAACATATGTAAATATATGTGTTCATAATGTAGCTCTCTTGCCACGTACTCTTGCATAAAATTTCTCTTGATGAACATTCGTGATTTTCTTGCTCACACAAATCTTTGTCAGTCTTCATTTGATATTCAGGCTTCTGGCTATGGCAAAAGTAAGCTTCTTGTACAAAACAGTCCTTGATGTTCGCTTCTGTCATGGGTATAAAGGAGCCTTTTCTAATGTTCAGAGCCACATAGTCTGAAACTGGAGATATCATGTAAAACCTATTGTGGTGACGTTTGGGCACTGGTAATAATTTGAAAACTTCATATGAATCTCTACTGATAAGAGATATTCTTATCTCAAACAAAAGATACTCTTCCAGCATCCTTACTTTGACCTTCAAGAGATTATATAACTTGCGTATCTCTAAATGGATGTTATCTACGGGTAAAGAAACATCCTTTGACAGCTTGCTAGAAATCGTGTTCAACTCATTAATTAGTTGTTCTGGTGTCACTAAATGAAAGTTGAACCGACCTTGGTAAACATCCATAATTGTATCCATTAATGAACCTTGTAAGGCTTTCAAGTTGTTCAGAACATTCGTCGCTACAATAGACCCAATCGTAAAGTCGTTCATAATGCTACTTGTTTTTGCGGTGTTTTGTAACTCATACGTAGCCTTGTCTAATGCTATCATATGTTGATTTATTATTTTATGTTGTTGATTCATTGCGCTCTCAGTACGTTTTAGTAGACTATTTTCGGCTTCTATGATAGTCGTTTGATTTTTCCAGAGATTCATGACATGGTTCTGATTTTGTAGGAGTAAGTAAATGTCCTTTTTATATTGTTCGGCGAATCGGCTATCCAATACTCCGAACAAGGTGTTGGCGAGATATCCTACACCGTTGATAAGGCCTCTCTTGTGACGTAGTAGTCTGGCCGGTGTCTGCGTTGCGTCGAATTGCTGGCTCGCTAACAGATGATTGTAATACTTGAGTTCCTCATAGCCATGACGTAACTGGAGTACTATTGCGTCACATCGAGATTGTCCATGCATTGTTTTGCAAGTTGTATCGAGCGTTTGTATGTACGAATCGAGCGCTTTATTTCCTTGTAGAAAAGGAACCATGTCATAATAAATAACGAGTTTCCACTCCTGTTTTATAAATAACATGTCCGATAATTTATCAAGGTACAGGCTTTGATTTTCTCGAAACCGAGTAATATTAACGTTTGCAGTCGAACTTGTTGAACAGAACGATAATGTTATCATCAATGAAGTAAGAAGACTCTTTTTAGGGCGCCTCACTGACCTCGTACTATGCGATCGCACTTGGTCATTCAAACTGTCTTCGTGGCTCTGTGATCTGTGTTCGTGGCTGACGAGTCTTGATAGCTTGATAATCGGTCTTTTAATGTAACCACCCTTTGTCTTCAGGGTGTCAACGCGTACAAAGCCGTCTTGCCCAGGGTGAAGTTCTATCACTCGGCCCATGATCCACTTGCCGGGTGGTAGGTTTTCTTCGTGAACGAGAACCACATCATTTAACTTAATATTTTCTTTAGGATTTTTCCATTTTGACCTTGATGTCAACTGGGATGAATATTCGACATTCCATCTCTTCCACACGTCTTGTACTATTTTTTGTGTAAGACACCAACGCGTTCTTAGATCTGTCTCGGTCGATATAAGCGTCAATAACGGACCACTTGTCAGAAAGTGAGATGGTGTTAGGTACTCCAAATCTTCGGGATCATCGGTCAAGGCACACAGTGGCCTTGAGTTTAAGCATGCCTCAATCTGTGTCAGCAGTGTGGAGAACTCCTCGTAAGTAAGTTTCTGTTCTCCTATCACTCTTTTGAGGTGAAATTTGAAACTCTTCACCGCAGCTTCCCACAAGCCCCCTGCTGATGGCCATGCGGGTGCGTTGAAGTGAAAGGCGATTTCCATGTCGGCTAACTCTTGCTGTAGCACTTCGTTGAAAGTTTGCAGAATTTCTTGTAATACTCTAGAGGCCCCGACAAAATTACGTCCATTGTCGCAATAAATATCGCTTGGTGTTCCCCTCCGTGAGGCCATCCTACGGAGAGCCGCGATAAAGGATGAAGTGGTCAGATCAGAGACCAGCTCTAAGTGAACGGCCTTGGTCACCATACACACGAATACGGCTACATATCCCTTTGTGGTTTATATACCACGACCCTTGTTGGCCTTCAATAGGACATGACCGGTGAAATCTACGCCCGTATGCTTGAAAGGACGAGAGGGGCAGACTCTCGCTTCAGGTAAGTCCCCCATTATTTGCTCTTGCATGCTTGGTTTTTGCTTTTTACATGTTATACATTGGCGTATATATTTTTTAGTGGTTCTAGTTCCGCCTAGTATCCAATACTTTAGACGAGTGAATGCCAATATAACTCGAGCCCCGCCGTGCCATGTGCGCTCGTGTGCATTGTTTATTTTTAATTCTGTGAAACGATGATTTTGCGGTAATATAATTGGGTTCTTCATTTCAGGGCTAATACAAGCATTACGCAGCCTCCCGCCCACACGAAGAATCCCATCATCGCCCAAAAACGGATTTAAGTTGAGAATTTTACTTTTTGAAGAAAAATTTTTTTTTTGTTTCAGCTTACATATTTCTTCTCGAAATGTTTCACTTTGAACATGTTTTATTATCCTGTTTCTTGCTTCTTTTATTTCAGGTATAGTAAGCCATGCTACAGTTTTCTGTCTTGTTTTTGGTCGCAAATCGGTACACCCATGTTTGCACCTTTATGAGTTTTGGAAATGAGCTATATTTTTCTATCAACTCTTTGATAATACTATTTTCATTGCACTGCATAATAACATTAACTTGCTTATATATTTTCGCCTCTTCGTTAGTAGTATAAATGGATTTTTCTTGTACTACATTTTCAGAAGACTCTAGAAATGTGGGCCCCTGCCACCATAGTGGGTGATGTCTCAGTTGACTTACTGTCAAGCCGCGGCTGGCACAATCTGCAGGATTCTGTGAGGATTTGACATATCGCCAGCAGTCAGCTGGCATGATTTCGATAACTTGCCGTACTCTATTGGACACAAATGGCTTCCAGCGATCGGGGTTTTCTTGTAGCCACCCGAGCACCGCCATGGAATCAGTCCAACCATAAACCTTTATGTCTATGTCTGGCGATAGGGCTCGCTTGATTTTTTTCATAACTTTTGAAAGCAGTACAGCTCCACTTAACTCCAGTCGCGGTAGAGAGACTTCTTTATTGCGGGGGACGAGTCTTGATTTTCCCACAATTAGTTTTATTTCTGATTGATCTGATTTAATTAACTTGCTATAAACAACGCAAGCAAATGCCATTTGTGACGCGTCACAGAACCCGTGTAATTCGAGCTTTGACGTCACTTCGCAACCTAGCCATCGTGGTATTTCGATATTATTTATTTCAATAATATCGCTCTTTATTGTCTGCCATTCTTGATATATGTTCTTGGGAAGTTCGTCATCCCAGGCTATGCTTGATTGCTACACTTGTTGAAATAACAATTTCATTTTGGTAGATAGCGGAGTTAGCCATCCGAGCGGGTCAAACAGTTGAGAAATAGCGGAGAGAAGAGATCTTTTCGTGGTTTGTATGTCCTTGTTGTAGGGAGCGGCCTTGGTGCCGTAGGTCACAGTAGTAAGTTGGTAATGCTGCAACGGATCTCGTGGACTGTCCCGCCATATTATTCTTTGAAGAGGCTGATCGTCTTCGTGTAACCAAATGGCGCGAAACATCTTTTCACAATCAGCTGTGAATGCTACCTTGAATTGCCTCCACCCTAATATCAGTGTGAAAATATCCTTTTGTAAATTCGGCCCCGTAAACATGCAATCGTTGAGACTTAGCCCGCTTGATGTTTTATCTGACGCATTAAATACTACTCGTAGTTTTGTAGTACTCGAGTCGTTACGTAACACATAGTGATGTGGTAAGTAACAGTCGTGCTCGCGTGTGTTATTTTCGCAGGTAATAAGTTTCATGTGTCGTAGTTCTTGGTATTCATGTATAAACGACTTGTATGTATTTTTAACTCGTTATTTCTATTCAATTTTTTCTCCATTTGATGAAATTGGGCGATAGCCTTGTACTTAGATCGGCCCAATTGATCTACGTTAGACTTAAGGGGTAGTCTAACTATATATTTCCCTTCCTTTGACCTTGTAGTCGTAGATTTATATAAATCAATACATCGAATTTCTTCTGTTGAATATGACTGATGTTCTGGTACGTCTTCTATTTCCCAAAATTTTTGTATGTCTTGAATATTATTGAGGACTACGTGGCACTGGAGGGATTGCACCTTGCCACACAGAATCCATCCGAGCCGTGTTTGCTGGGCCGTTGGTGACATGTTACCAATTTTATATATCCCGTTCATAATTATATCTGAATAGATATCGGCGCCAAATAAAATGTCAATAGCCTTGCTCACATTGACAGTAGGATCTGCCAGTTTTATTTTTTGTAATAATTCCCACGTTGGAGTTAGGAATGAAACATTAGGTAAGTTTCTTGTTAAACCCTTCATAATGTAAACATGGGTAGTAAAAGAGTAATCTTCGCTCATCGAGTTGCAGTTTATCTCCATCATTCCCCTACAGATATTGTCCTTGGGGCCAACACCGGTTATGATGCCTTTACATTTTCGACGAGGTAAACCTAGAAGTTGGGCTGCTCGTGCTGTGATAAGAGATACCTGCGAGCCTTGATCTATGAGGGCGCGCATGGTTAGATACTCTCCATCTGCTCTCTGTACCTTTATCAAGGCTGTTGCCAAGAGAATTTCCGGGACATCGCATTGCGGGACCACGTGCGAGTTATTGCTGACTTGATTAACTTGTAGATTCGATACTAAGTTGTTTGCGACATATGTACTTTGACGTCATGTCGGCATGTGTCTGGTTGCCTTTCGAAAATGCCGAGTGCAGCAAAGTGTTATGATATCCGTTGCACTCGCGGCATCGTTTATTTGAATTACAAGTTTTTCCATTATGATTATGAAGGCAATTATAGCAATATTTTAGTTTCGCAATTATTTGTCTTTTCTGTGAAGGCGACATTTCTACGAATTCTTTGCAGAAATAAATGCCATGTTCACCAGTGTTACAAATGGGACATGACATGTTATTTTTTATATTTGATTTCGAAGTGGTTTGATTGCTTGAAAAGTTCTTGTACTGAAATGACTTATTTTGTTTATCTGATGAGGAGCAGACTGATCTTTGTTGGTAATTTTCTTGCTTTCGACGTGCTGATTCTATTGTAGTAAACTTATTTTCTAAGAACCTGAGAAATTCACTTAACCTTGGAAGCTCTCGTGGTTCCTTTAATGACTCTAGGTAGGCACTGTGAGTCTCAGCGTCTATTTTTTGTACTAAAAGGTAAACTAAAATTGGATCCCAGGTATCTATGTTGAGGCCCAGGTTTTTGATTGCATTTAAACATTCCGTGGAGTCGTCATGAAGGCGTTTGATGTGATTCGCATTACCTTGTTGTGTCACGGGAAGGCTCATCACTGTGTTCATGTGGGTTGTAAAAATTAACTTCTTGTTGTTGTATCTGTGGTTCAATATTTCCCAGCAGGTAACGTAATTTTAAAATCCATAGGTCGCTGGTTCAGATCCGGCTCGAAGGACCAAAATGTCGTGGGGTTGCCTTGTTGCTACCGAACGACGACCTTGATGTGTTTGAACTTGATAAATGAAAATCCTTGATGATTAACAATGTATTTAATTGTGACACGACTTGCTTCGTGTCTGACTTCTTGTTAAGTGATTACAAATTTGTATGAATGTATAAAATAAACTAAAGCGCTGACGCGGGGTAACATGTACGGTAATTGGACCGTACAGACTGTATTGAAGAAATTGCCAGACTATTGTAGGCCTCAGACAAACGTCACTTTTGACGAGACTTTTGTCAATTATTTGAAAGAATTGAGAACTCCAGCAAGCAAGCAAAAGAGAAATGCGAATAAAAAGTTATTCATAGAGCCTGGAAAATCTGTTAGTGCTAGTGACCTGTTTAATGAAAAATCAAAAGAAAGAAAAGAGCTAGACATGGATAACACGGTTCGTAAGGCAAAAAAATGTAGGCATGTAACAAATGTAGTCAGTGCTGAAATACATCAAACAGACGAAAACATGAATTCGTCAAATCAGACACATAATAGTACCATTTTGAAGATTCCATCAAATGTTGTTGTAAATGTAGATAAAAATTTGCGTATATCAAACAACAAAAGTTTATTTAGAGATGTTTCTAACATAACTACTACGAGTACAACACAAACTAAGGAATCTCCGGAAGAAAATAAATTGGATAATAGTACTTCACAGAGCCATGTAAAGCAAGACCGCATCTTAAGAAAAATTAGAGTCTCCAGTTCAGAAAGCTCAGATATATACACTGTTCAAGATTCGTCTTGTGATGGACATTTTCTTCAATCTAATAGTGATACTGAAAGTTACTTGGAAGAAATTAATGAAAATACTGATTTTGAAAAAGAAAATATCGATAGTCAAATTGGTATTGATAAATATGTTTTGGTTAAATTTGCTACAACAAAGTTAATCAAATATTATATTGGTCTGGTAGTTGATTACAAAAATTTAGATCGCGTATATACTATCAAATACCTAAGAAAGAATTTAAAAAGTACGTTTTATTGGCCAGCGGTGGATGATATTTCAGAAATCACTTTATTAGATGTAGAAAAAACGTTGCCACAGCCACAAGTTGGTCTTCGAGGAGAATTGAAGTTCGATATAAATAATTTGGGTGTTGCTTTATCAAACATTTATTAAAAAAAAAAAAACTTTTAAGACTTACTTACGTATTTTTAATTTTGTTAATATAATTCTGTGATTAATTTAATTGTTTAGTTAAATAAAGTTTCAAAGATACAATTAATTTTTTGTTTCATTTTCTTAAGTCACTACCGAGACAACCCTAGTCATTCTTTATTAATGTATGAAGATTGTACGAAATGGCATCCAAACATTGCCTAACCAATTTTAGGTACTTAAATCACTTCCAAAATATTTGATTCAAATTAACCAGTATTCTCTTGAAATTAAACTACGTTTTACATTGTGTCGGTATAAGAATTAAATTAGGTATTTTGTAGTAAATGCATTAGGCAATGTCACAAACACGAGACCATAACTTTGCCTAATTTCTAAAATATCTCAGAAACTTTATTAAAATACGAAAAGTATGTAAAATTAATAAAAAAATACTTAATTCCTAGATTTTTTTACAATAATAGCTTTAAACGACATGGAAATCGATCTGATTTTTGCTTTTATTTTGGAGTTAATAGTGAACAATTTAAAAATCCAGGCAAATTCAGGGCAGTTGACGGTACTAGTCCAGATTTATGTATAGCAGTTTCTATATTGAGTAGATATCAAAATAAAACAAATAACTTGTTATTAACAGCATCAAAAATTTCTTGGTGCTCTAAGAAACAATGTTCAGTGAGTTTATCATCTACCGAATCAGAGTACATAGCACTTAGTGTGAACGTATGTCCAGTTCCAATATTGTGTGATAATCAGTCAGCCATAGTAGTTAACAGCTAGTACAGATAACATTAAGACACTTAACTTAAACATACGATTTCATTTTGTAAAAAAGTTAGTTAAAACATGTAAACTTAAATTGATTTATGTAAAGAGTGAGGAGCAAAGAGCTGACATGTTTACCAAGCCGTTAAATAAAGAATTGTTATCCAAGTTTGTTAATATGTGTGGCTTGTGTTAAAATAGTTACTGGAATGTGTAAACTATGTTTAGGTAGATTAGTTACTGGATATGTTTATGTGTGTATCTTGGTGTCCCTTAAGATATTTTTATTGTGTTTTAGTCGAGTGAAAACACTTAGGTTATTATTGTTTTACAAATTGATAAGTGGTTTAAAGTTAAGTTAGCTTTTGTGGCAGTTAGTAAAGTAGTGCGAAGGTATGAATATATAGGTAATACCAAAGACTATATTAACCACTTGACTGCGCCTACAGTGCCCCGACGCTCGTAAACTATAAGTATTGTGTCGCCTATGCATAGGCCACGGTACTAGTAACCATTTTAGTTGCGTCCAAGTGTTAGACCTATGTGCACGCTAATTTAATAAAAAATTGTGTAGCATCTTATGCAATTATATCGCATCAAAATGCCTTCATGCGCGGTGAAATGGTGTGAGAAACATTCCAAGACATCTAGTTACAAAAAGGATGGCATAACTTTTCATCGGTAAGTAAACAATACGAAAATTATGTTTGATTTAATCAGATTACGAGCAACCGCAGGGGTCTTTTTAAAAAGGTTAGCTGAGTAAACGAACACACCGTCTCGTTCTATTATTAGAAAAATTCAAATGCTTTGCCTTGCCCTTGCAAAATACAATGGGAAATGCCCTTACTTTCCCATTGTATTTTTATTGTAAAATTAGTGCTGTTATCTATAAGCTGATTCTACTTTTAACCGACTTCAATATAAGGAGGTTCTCTCTGTGCTTCGGATTTTTATGTATGTTCCGGTATTTTTTGTTTTTGTCCATCGTGATCCCCCCCCCCCCCAAACTATGAATTTGCTAATGTTCTATTTGTTGTTTTGTATAGTAAATTTAATATTCTTCACCTTGTACTTTTTAAGGGTGGTCTTTGATGTATAAAAGTTTTATTTTTTCATCTGTGCGTTTGACATACGGGGCATTCCACGCGAAGCGGACAGGTAAAAAAACTCGATGTTTCCGATTTCAGTAAGATTTGAATATGTTCTACCTATAATTATTATATTATGCAACACATAGTACCACAGAGTACGTCACAACACATAGTACCACAGAGTACGTCACAACACATAGTATGTATTCTATCCTACCACAGTTTAGGCGTCAATATCATCAACCAGGGAAAACAGATGCCAAAGTCAAAGCATTTACGTTTTGCAGATATTCTCATCGGTAAAAAAATCAACAACGCGGCTAGTGCAGAGCGCGCACTGCCGGTCAGAATGGTCGTATCGGCGCAACACAACATTCAACGAACTACGTCATCGCTGCACGTGTTCTCACTGACGTAAACAACTCGCAAAAGTCGACCGCCCCACTACAATGCCTATAAAAAGCCGCCCGCTGCAGCGGAGCGAGCATTTGGATTTCGCCTGCGCAAGCCCCTACATTCTTCTGCACGGACCAACATCGCCACGGAACGACTTTGGACTACCCGCCGAATTGGTCGCAGTCGACGCGCAAGAAATTTTTCGAGATACCGCACGCAAGTATATCGAAGTACCTGCGGTTGCAAACACACGCAAAGTTCTGCTGTAATTGTGGGAAACCGCTCCCCAACTCCTCGGAGTTGGGTCTTCGGGTAGAGGTTTACCCGAAGACCCAACTCCGAGGAGTTGGGGAGCGGTTTCCCACAATTACAGCAGAACTTTGCGTTTGTTTGCAGCCGCAGCTACCCGCCGCCGGTGCCGCTTGCCTCCAGCCGTACGGAAACGTGCGGCTGGCCGGCTCACGGCCACACGCCCGCGACATGTCGGGCAGTGACCGCAGTCGTGGCGACCGGGGTGACCGCGACGACCCTCGTCGCGGTCACCGCGACCGCCCCGACCACCATCGTCACCAACCACCACCAACACCACCATAAAACCGCCACCGGGCCAGGACGAGCGCCCCCAGCGCCCGCACCCTTGGCCCGCGGCACACGACCGCAACCGCTCCAGGCAGACCCCACTGCCCGTCAAGCCACCACAATGCGACCGCCACCAACATCGCGCCCCATGTTGCGCACGACCGCCTCGACCGCATCCAGCGATGCGTCGGCAGCGTGCGCACCTACCCACAACCGCGGGGCCGCTCCGCCGCGCCAGTCCGCCATGGAGTCGCCAGCCCCGCGCTCGCTGTGCTCATCAGGGGCGTCGAGTCGCTCCTCGGAGGCGGACAGCGTCAGCGCTGACTGCCCCCACCGCAGCCCACCCGCGCGCACTAAGGCGCAACAGGTTGCTCACCTGTTGGCCGGCAGGCCGCCCCTGATGCGCACAACCTCAACCCCGGCACTTGACGCCGAACCGGCGCAGCCGATGGAGGTTCAAACTACATCTGGACCTACCCGCCGCCCCCGCAATCCCGAAGAAGAAGACAGCGAAGCGAAACGTCACTGCGTCGCGCAACCACGCGCCGCGCAACGTGACCCGCGCATCGCACGCCACGAACGACAGGACGAGGGTAGGACGTACGCACACGTTGCGACCTACCCTCCGAACACTACCGCCACCAACACCGTGGCAACCGCACCGACACGGGGTGCCGCCGCCACTAACCGGCCCCCGTGTACCACCACGACTTTTTTTTTTTTTTTTTTTTTTTTTTAACGTGTGGAAATCCCCACGGACCGTCACCCCACCGGGGCTCTCGGCGGGGCGGTGTGTCGGACTCGAACCGACTAAAACCACACGGTGTGACCTCTCTGCGCCTGTATTTGGAAGGGACCCAGGTAACTGTTCTCCTTCTGGATCCCTCCCGGCGCCTGCCCGCACTGCGGGCGCCATCTCTACATACTCTCTATTTGGGCGACGTCCGGTCACACTGAAGATCTAAAGTGTCACTACGAGGGGCACCTCAATTCGCCGATAACAGATGACGAAGTCAATTTTATATTAAATCATAGTGATTTTATATGTAACAGACACAAAAAACTCAAGTCCTTTTTCAATCAAAATTATCCCGAAATAATTAATTTCAACCAACTAAGTTCCTGCCCATGGGAAGCCCCCGAACGCGTAATCGTCAATACACCTCTAACTGAGACCATTAAGGACGATAGTACTGACTTAAACTACTTATTAGAAGCTGCAGTTTGGAATTTAACTATACACCATAAGGCTTATTATGGTGTCGATATGGAAATTGAGACAAAGATCCATATCCTTAAACAAATTATCTCAAGGTCAGAACATCAAATGGCTTTTCAAAACAAGAAGAAAGTAGAATGGATCAAGAGCCAACTAACAGAGAGGGAACACACGATGGGTAGATTTTTCCAAGTATCAGAATCAATCTTAGTCGAAAAAGAATTAACTATCATAAAGTATAAGAATGGAACTTATTTATTTCCGACTACCATGTTCATGCGTGATGGCCAATATACAATCCAGATTTTACATCCAAATATCTGTGCCTCTAGTGAGAAGGGGTACAAGTCAATACCCCTAACAAGGGTAATATTTATCTCTTTTGTCACAACGTTGAAATTTAAATGCATAATTAAGCAACGTGCACAAACTTATTACTATCATAGAAGATGACGATATTGTATTACTTTAAAAAGTGTGAAAGAGATAGCTCGCCGACCACCGGCGTTGAACGCGCTGGGTGATCTTTTTATTATTATTATTATTTCTTTAGATGCGATTTTTTTATAATTTGAATTGAATTTATGACAGTCTGTAATTACTAGTCTCTAACTTAACATGATCGATATTATAATTATTTCAACTTCAAATTGTGTATTAATCTTTTAGGTAAATAAAAGATACATTTAATAATAAACAGAATTAATATGTTACACCTTGAATTCTAAATTCACGCTCATAAATATGTGGATTGAGCAGTCATTGAACCCGCAAACAGTCAAAAACTCGATTAATGGATGCCAATTAAGTCGTCAACTCGTCCAACGAAACGCATCAAGATGTACTAAATACTGTTAACGGCTTCGACTTAAAACGTTTCAACGTCGATTAGTTCAAGACGACTATTAGTTAAAAAAGTAACTAGTTGAAAAATTTAACTAGTTAAGGGACTAGTTGATTGTCGACTTTCAACAGTTTCGTTTCGTTATCCATAAATACGTCAACGACACATCTCTAGTAGAGATTGCATTTAGCAATAAGGCCGCCCATTGTACATATGTACATATCAACATGTAATTCTCAACTGCGACATTGTAATTGGTGTACAATAAAGTATATTCTATTCTATTCTACCAAAATGATTCATTTTGAAAATCAAAAGTATAATATAACAGAATAGATGTTTTTTTTTTGTAATTGATAAGACCGAGTGGCCTCAGCATTCATGTGCATCAGAACAATTACCAGAGATGAAGGTACATTCGTTAGTTATTGCCTCTAATGTCAATGATAACGAACAATTCGTTAATTATGATAGGTATTCAAACTTCGTTAGGTGAAATATAATTTTTGCATACGTATTACGATTTGTGAATAACTGCAACAAACGTAAACAAAAACTCACGGGTCCGCTCGAGGTAGGTGAGTTAAACGATGCATTGTTATTACTGATTAGGTATAGTCAATTAGAATCGTTTCCCGTAGAAGTTAAATTATTGCAACAAGAAAAAACATTGCCTAAGAAAAGCAAGTTGTTACAATTAACTACGTTTAGAGATTCATCAGAAATAGTTCGAGTAGGTGGACGTTTAAATAATTCTAAATACGATTTTGATAAAAAAAAACACCCTATAATATTAGACTCTAAACAAGCGTTAACTCAATTCATAATGTCTCATGAGCATGTTAGATTGTTCCATGCTGGCAAACAATTGCTTTTAGCTTCGATTTGAGAAAAATATTGGCCTATTGGCGGCAGATGTTTAGCGCGCCGCATAGTTATGCATTGCGTAACATGTGTTCGTCTCCGCGCACATGTGTTACTATGCAACCTACTATGGGGCATTTACCTGAAGTTAGGACTAATGATAATTTTGCTTTCGACTCGTGTATAGTTGATTTTGCCGGATCAGATTTGTATTCAGTCCAGCTTATAGTCCAAATTTTGGAGGTATTTTGAAGCGGGAATAAAATTTGCCAAGTTTCATTTAAAACGCGTAGTGGGTAACGCTGCCTTGACGTTTGAGGAGCTAGCGACGTAGTTTATACAGATAGAAGCCATCCTAAACTCACGTCCGCTGACCCTTCTCTCGTCCAATTGCACTGATCCTTCTCGTCTGACTCCAGGCCACTTTTTGATTGGGAGACTGCTAACGTCGATTCCGACATTACCTGTGACCACAACTAGACCCAACAGATACGAGCTGATTGAAAAAATACGCCAGCACTTTTGGGAGACATGGAGCTGTTGATTATTAATCTCAGATAAGTAACCTTTTTGTATTAGGTTACTGGCAGGTTTTTATATTTAAATTGTTATTTTTTAAGTATTTGATTTTTAACGAGGAAATTTGTAATTCTAAATTTAGCCATTCCGTTGATAGTTCTAGAAGCTTAAACATGTCTCTGTAAATTAAAATATTGAATTAAAACTCTGAAATATGGAATCTGTTCATCAAAATTTATCATTTCTTGAAGTATCCATTTAGTAACCAATAATGATTTAGCCACATTCAAGCCACCGTTCAAGAGGTTATGGGCCCAGCAAGATATCAACACGAACAGCAATAGATTAAACTTTTATCTGAGAAGTAAATACAAACACCAATTTTTCGAGATTATGAAGAATTGGGATGCCTTGTCCATTGGATTTATAGTAGCTGATGAAGTGAATGATATGGGTTTTACGACCCTTAGGGATTCCCTTATCCAAGAGTTGGAAGTAATAATGGTAAGGTTCGACCTCGACAGATGGCTTGACTTTATAAGAGTAAGTTCTTTGGAATTAAACCAATTCGACAGAGCCCATCTCTCTCTCTTTTTCTCGAACCTCAGCAAGAACTACGGACATCCAATACTCAACCCTATAGAGGGTATTGCCAAATTGAGAATTCGAAGAAAGAAATAAACGTAGATGACAACCTAGCGAAAAAAACTCTGTGGAAATTCCGCCAATCCTACATGTTATCCTATTACAAGAAAAGAGGCCATTATCCTAATTATCTTAAGACTGGTCAAGTAAGCAGCACACTAGAGTTATGTTTAAACGATTCACGACTTCCAACCTCAAAAGAAAAACCAAATATTCCCCTGAGTGATTGGGATGGTATACTCCTCGTTAAGAACCATGATCTTGCGTTAGAAATAGACGAGAAAGAACTTCTCAAAGACACTGCCTGCTCACCCCCCAGAGAAGAATGGTTTATACCTTATGACCCATGTGCGTTCAGAATATTGTACGGCCAAAGAAAACCAAAAAGTTCAGGTGCTTATGAACCTCGCGTCTTAGCTCGTTATCTAAAAGGAGAAGAGGGAGAACTCGCGGAAAAAATCAGCGACCAAGAAGCCTTATATTACAACCATAATCGAGATGACATAGTCCAACTATGTAGAAAAGAACGAGAACTAAATGTATTGGAACGAGTGTTCTGTAAACAGACGTACGAAATGAGACTAATGCAGGTCTGTCTAGAAAAATCCCTTAGCGATAATATCCTACCCTTCATAAGAGAGCAAACCATGATCAGTACCGAATTAGAAGTTACAAAGAGGATGGACAAAGTAGCTTCCACCATATCAAAAGAAGGCAGTTACAACATCAATCTAGATCTATCGAAATGGAATCAATTGCAGAGGCATGATTTGAACAAATACATCTTCATGGAACTAGACAACTTGCATGGAAGAAAGAATTTATACTCCGACTCCCATCTATGGTTTAACAGATGTATGGTGTTACTCGGATCCAGATTAACTCCGCCAATGAGAGGACCAGATGGTGAGCCTATAGAAGGTGATTTTTGCCATTATAACCAGAAGGGAGGCTTTGAAGGAATGAGACAGAAAGCGTGGACCATAACCACGATCATGATCATTAAACTGGCCCTCGATGATTGTGATTTGGAAGGAGACACGATGGGACAAGGGGATAATCAGGTCATACATCTCAAATTAAAAAAGTACCAACAGTCGGATCCGAATTATCACATAAGACTACTTTTGAATACACTAGACCATTACTTTACACTAGGAGGTCTCAAGATGAAAATGGAAGAGACATGGTACTCAAAGAACTTATTCGAATACTCGAAGACACGCTATTATAAAGCTCTTAGGGTAGATGATAGCTTAAAGAAACTCAACAGATTGGTACCTGACATTAATGAAGGCTTTCCCTCTCTCCAATCATTACTTACTGGAGCTTCAACAACCACTGAGAACTTATCAAGGAATTGCTTATCCCCTTGCATCCCATTCCTCCTATATTCGATCGAAGCAGGAAACATATATCGGAGAAAGGGCATACTCAGACCGTACACAGGACATATTAATAAATAAATATCCACTTAAACCCGACGACATCTATCCTGGTTATCAATTTAGTTTAAAGATTACCAACCAGACATGACTGAAGATCTAAAGTGTCACTACGAGGGGCACCTCAATTCGCCGATAACAGATGACGAAGTCAATTTTATATTAAATCATAGTGATTTTATATGTAACAGACACAAAAAACTCAAGTCCTTTTTCAATCAAAATTATCCCGAAATAATTAATTTCAACCAACTAAGTTCCTGCCCATGGGAAGCCCCCGAACGCGTAATCGTCAATACACCTCTAACTGAGACCATTAAGGACGATAGTACTGACTTAAACTACTTATTAGAAGCTGCAGTTTGGAATTTAACTATACACCATAAGGCTTATTATGGTGTCGATATGGAAATTGAGACAAAGATCCATATCCTTAAACAAATTATCTCAAGGTCAGAACATCAAATGGCTTTTCAAAACAAGAAGAAAGTAGAATGGATCAAGAGCCAACTAACAGAGAGGGAACACACTATGGGTAGATTTTTCCAAGTATCAGAATCAATCTTAGTCGAAAAAGAATTAACTATCATAAAGTATAAGAATGGAACTTATTTATTTCCGACTACCATGTTCATGTGCGTGATGGCCAATATACAATCCAGATTTTACATCCAAATATCTGTGCCTCTAGTGAGAAGGGGTACAAGTCAATACCCCTAACAAGGGTAATATTTATCTCTTTTGTCACAACGTTGAAATTTAAATGCATAATTAAGCAACGTGCACAAACTTATTACTATCATAGAAGATGACGATATTGTATTACTTTAAAAAGTGTGAAAGAGATAGCTCGCCGACCACCGGCGTTGAACGCGCTGGGTGATCTTTTTATTATTATTATTATTTCTTTAGATGCGATTTTTTTATAATTTGAATTGAATTTATGACAGTCTGTAATTACTAGTCTCTAACTTAACATGATCGATATTATAATTATTTCAACTTCAAATTGTGTATTAATCTTTTAGGTAAATAAAAGATACATTTAATAATAAACAGAATTAATATGTTACACCTTGAATTCTAAATTCACGCTCATAAATATGTGGATTGAGCAGTCATTGAACCCGCAAACAGTCAAAAACTCGATTAATGGATGCCAATTAAGTCGTCAACTCGTCCAACGAAACGCATCAAGATGTACTAAATACTGTTAACGGCTTCGACTTAAAACGTTTCAACGTCGATTAGTTCAAGACGACTATTAGTTAAAAAAGTAACTAGTTGAAAAATTTAACTAGTTAAGGGACTAGTTGATTGTCGACTTTCAACAGTTTCGTTTCGTTATCCATAAATACGTCAACGACACATCTCTAGTAGAGATTGCATTTAGCAATAAGGCCGCCCATTGTACATATGTACATATCAACATGTAATTCTCAACTGCGACATTGTAATTGGTGTACAATAAAGTATATTCTATTCTATTCTACCAAAATGATTCATTTTGAAAATCAAAAGTATAATATAACAGAATAGATGTTTTTTTTTTGTAATTGATAAGACCGAGTGGCCTCAGCATTCATGTGCATCAGAACAATTACCAGAGATGAAGGTACATTCGTTAGTTATTGCCTCTAATGTCAATGATAACGAACAATTCGTTAATTATGATAGGTATTCAAACTTCGTTAGGTGAAATATAATTTTTGCATACGTATTACGATTTGTGAATAACTGCAACAAACGTAAACAAAAACTCACGGGTCCGCTCGAGGTAGGTGAGTTAAACGATGCATTGTTATTACTGATTAGGTATAGTCAATTAGAATCGTTTCCCGTAGAAGTTAAATTATTGCAACAAGAAAAAACATTGCCTAAGAAAAGCAAGTTGTTACAATTAACTACGTTTAGAGATTCATCAGAAATAGTTCGAGTAGGTGGACGTTTAAATAATTCTAAATACGATTTTGATAAAAAAAAACACCCTATAATATTAGACTCTAAACAAGCGTTAACTCAATTCATAATGTCTCATGAGCATGTTAGATTGTTCCATGCTGGCAAACAATTGCTTTTAGCTTCGATTTGAGAAAAATATTGGCCTATTGGCGGCAGATGTTTAGCGCGCCGCATAGTTATGCATTGCGTAACATGTGTTCGTCTCCGCGCACATGTGTTACTATGCAACCTACTATGGGGCATTTACCTGAAGTTAGGACTAATGATAATTTTGCTTTCGACTCGTGTATAGTTGATTTTGCCGGATCAGATTTGTATTCAGTCCAGCTTATAGTCCAAATTTTGGAGGTATTTTGAAGCGGGAATAAAATTTGCCAAGTTTCATTTAAAACGCGTAGTGGGTAACGCTGCCTTGACGTTTGAGGAGCTAGCGACGTAGTTTATACAGATAGAAGCCATCCTAAACTCACGTCCGCTGACCCTTCTCTCGTCCAATTGCACTGATCCTTCTCGTCTGACTCCAGGCCACTTTTTGATTGGGAGACTGCTAACGTCGATTCCGACATTACCTGTGACCACAACTAGACCCAACAGATACGAGCTGATTGAAAAAATACGCCAGCACTTTTGGGAGACATGGAGCTGTTGATTATTAATCTCAGATAAGTAACCTTTTTGTATTAGGTTACTGGCAGGTTTTTATATTTAAATTGTTATTTTTTAAGTATTTGATTTTTAACGAGGAAATTTGTAATTCTAAATTTAGCCATTCCGTTGATAGTTCTAGAAGCTTAAACATGTCTCTGTAAATTAAAATATTGAATTAAAACTCTGAAATATGGAATCTGTTCATCAAAGTTTATCATTTCTTGAAGTATCCATTTAGTAACCAATAATGATTTAGCCACATTCAATAGCTTAAAGAAACTCAACAGATTGGTACCTGACATTAATGAAGGCTTTCCCTCTCTCCAATCATTACTTACTGGAGCTTCAACAACCACTGAGAACTTATCAAGGAATTGCTTATCCCCTTGCATCCCATTCCTCCTATATTCGATCGAAGCAGGAAACATATATCGGAGAAAGGGCATACTCAGACCGTACACAGGACATATTAATAAATAAATATCCACTTAAACCCGACGACATCTATCCTGGTTATCAATTTAGTTTAAAGATTACCAACCAGACATGACTGAAGATCTAAAGTGTCACTACGAGGGGCACCTCAATTCGCCGATAACAGATGACGAAGTCAATTTTATATTAAATCATAGTGATTTTATATGTAACAGACACAAAAAACTCAAGTCCTTTTTCAATCAAAATTATCCCGAAATAATTAATTTCAACCAACTAAGTTCCTGCCCATGGGAAGCCCCCGAACGCGTAATCGTCAATACACCTCTAACTGAGACCATTAAGGACGATAGTACTGACTTAAACTACTTATTAGAAGCTGCAGTTTGGAATTTAACTATACACCATAAGGCTTATTATGGTGTCGATATGGAAATTGAGACAAAGATCCATATCCTTAAACAAATTATCTCAAGGTCAGAACATCAAATGGCTTTTCAAAACAAGAAGAAAGTAGAATGGATCAAGAGCCAACTAACAGAGAGGGAACACACGATGGGTAGATTTTTCCAAGTATCAGAATCAATCTTAGTCGAAAAAGAATTAACTATCATAAAGTATAAGAATGGAACTTATTTATTTCCGACTACCATGTTCATGTGCGTGATGGCCAATATACAATCCAGATTTTACATCCAAATATCTGTGCCTCTAGTGAGAAGGGGTACAAGTCAATACCCCTAACAAGGGTAATATTTATCTCTTTTGTCACAACGTTGAAATTTAAATGCATAATTAAGCAACGTGCACAAACTTATTACTATCATAGAAGATGACGATATTGTATTACTTTAAAAAGTGTGAAAGAGATAGCTCGCCGACCACCGGCGTTGAACGCGCTGGGTGATCTTTTTATTATTATTATTATTTCTTTAGATGCGATTTTTTTATAATTTGAATTGAATTTATGACAGTCTGTAATTACTAGTCTCTAACTTAACATGATCGATATTATAATTATTTCAACTTCAAATTGTGTATTAATCTTTTAGGTAAATAAAAGATACATTTAATAATAAACAGAATTAATATGTTACACCTTGAATTCTAAATTCACGCTCATAAATATGTGGATTGAGCAGTCATTGAACCCGCAAACAGTCAAAAACTCGATTAATGTTTACCTATGTCGAGGTATATAACTATTTGTAAAGTTTATTAAATGATACACTTTTGACGAGAGAATTGTTTTAATGAATTACTCAATACAAGTTACTTATAATTGCTACTTAGTAAATATATCGCGAATGAGTGCGCGAGTGAACTACGTGCCCGAGGGGTGACGACTGAGGCTCGCTTCGGTTTTAGCTTACCTCGCGGGTTCGTTCCCGTCGTGCACGTGTGTCGCTACATCAACCCTCCCCTTTTTTTAAAAGAAAATAAAAAATTACAATTATGGGATATGGTTGTCAAAACATACAGAACAAACAAACTTACACTTAAACTATTAAACAGTATATACTTAAACAATATATCAAAGTTGAGCGCATATCAACCGGACTTCGTAACATAAACATGGGCTCAAATTACCTGTTCCCCGAAGCCCGGTTGTTATCGCTCCGTTTACTAGCTACGGTGTACAGTAACCTATGTTAACAAAGAGTACAGAGAATAAGAATTACACAGTATATTATATTATTACAGTTCACAATACGTATAATATATAGAACAAAGAGTAGCATAAATAAGTGTACAGTACTTACACTGCAAAACAGCAAACTGACAAAAAAATAAACTTATTACCTATCACGTTACTGTGTAAACCTGTTGTGGTATAACTTGTGCCTGTGGAATTCGCGGAACACTCGCTACTTCCACATTGGCTTTATTCACTTGTTTTGATATCCATGACTTGTCAAAGCAATTTACAAAGTGCAATTTTTGGATCCGAAAAACCTGAATCAATAGTAGGTTTTATAACTTGCATCGCCACAGGCATTGTGAGCCTAATAACAGCGTCAGTTTACAACTTACTGCCAGATATACATAGTCCAGGGATGACAAACATGCCTAGTATTGAGGGCATAAGTGCCACCTTAACAGGTCAATCTCCATTAATCAACTATCCCACTGGAGATGCTCAGGATGTATACAATCAATTAGCTGGAAACATACCCAGACATGATATGGATTCAGATGATGATTACCCTGAGGGTTATGACCCAGAAAATGAGCCAATGCCCTCAAACTGTAATCCACTCATTTGTCATCCATTGGATGAATTTCAACACCTGGCGATGGAAATCACCAAGTCAGAAGATCCCTTCTCAGAATCCATATCCGGACTCCTTCAAGCTTGTAGCCAGATTAATATGACGGCTCCCAACTTCCTGACCGACAGATACAAGTACTTGATCAGGGTGTCTTCCAAAGATTGGGAGGCAATAAGAGGATCTTTAGCTGACTCTTGTTGTTATGGTTACTCGGCCCTTTTATCCTGTATTGAAGGGATGATAACCATATATGGGCTGCAAAATGCAAAAATAGCATCGACACACATCAAGTCCCTAGGCGATATAGTGGACAATATGAAGGTGGTTCATAGGGCAGAAGCACGACAACAAGAAAAAGATCGGGAGTTTCTTGAACAAGTTACCGTCCAGAACAACCATGTATTGAAAGCAATGGGGGAACTAATGGAGAAGTTCGATCAGAGAATATTGGAGCTGTCCAAACCATCCTCACAGCACTCTGCCGTAATCCCTAAGGCTCCTACAACTGATTCTTTAAGTTCCAAGCAGGGAAGGATTAAAACAACCATAAAAGAAATTCCGAACACCAGATTCTCCACATCAGACATCTCCATTACATTTGACAAAAACCTCAACATTACATATCAGAAGGTTGCGTGTTCATATCACGTCGGGGTCACCAATTTACCTATGTCGAGGTATATAACTATTTGTAAAGTTTATTAAATGATACACTTTTGACGAGAGAATTGTTTTAATGAATTACTCAATACAAGTTACTTATAATTGCTACTTAGTAAATATATCGCGAATGAGTGCGCGAGTGAACTACGTGCCCGAGGGGTGACGACTGAGGCTCGCTTCGGTTTTAGCTTACCTCGCGGGTTCGTTCCCGTCGTGCACGTGTGTCGCTACAAATGGATGCCAATTAAGTCGTCAACTCGTCCAACGAAACGCATCAAGATGTACTAAATACTGTTAACGGCTTCGACTTAAAACGTTTCAACGTCGATTAGTTCAAGACGACTATTAGTTAAAAAAGTAACTAGTTGAAAAATTTAACTAGTTAAGGGACTAGTTGATTGTCGACTTTCAACAGTTTCGTTTCGTTATCCATAAATACGTCAACGACACATCTCTAGTAGAGATTGCATTTAGCAATAAGGCCGCCCATTGTACATATGTACATATCAACATGTAATTCTCAACTGCGACATTGTAATTGGTGTACAATAAAGTATATTCTATTCTATTCTACCAAAATGATTCATTTTGAAAATCAAAAGTATAATATAACAGAATAGATGTTTTTTTTTTGTAATTGATAAGACCGAGTGGCCTCAGCATTCATGTGCATCAGAACAATTACCAGAGATGAAGGTACATTCGTTAGTTATTGCCTCTAATGTCAATGATAACGAACAATTCGTTAATTATGATAGGTATTCAAACTTCGTTAGGTGAAATATAATTTTTGCATACGTATTACGATTTGTGAATAACTGCAACAAACGTAAACAAAAACTCACGGGTCCGCTCGAGGTAGGTGAGTTAAACGATGCATTGTTATTACTGATTAGGTATAGTCAATTAGAATCGTTTCCCGTAGAAGTTAAATTATTGCAACAAGAAAAAACATTGCCTAAGAAAAGCAAGTTGTTACAATTAACTACGTTTAGAGATTCATCAGAAATAGTTCGAGTAGGTGGACGTTTAAATAATTCTAAATACGATTTTGATAAAAAAAAACACCCTATAATATTAGACTCTAAACAAGCGTTAACTCAATTCATAATGTCTCATGAGCATGTTAGATTGTTCCATGCTGGCAAACAATTGCTTTTAGCTTCGATTTGAGAAAAATATTGGCCTATTGGCGGCAGATGTTTAGCGCGCCGCATAGTTATGCATTGCGTAACATGTGTTCGTCTCCGCGCACATGTGTTACTATGCAACCTACTATGGGGCATTTACCTGAAGTTAGGACTAATGATAATTTTGCTTTCGACTCGTGTATAGTTGATTTTGCCGGATCAGATTTGTATTCAGTCCAGCTTATAGTCCAAATTTTGGAGGTATTTTGAAGCGGGAATAAAATTTGCCAAGTTTCATTTAAAACGCGTAGTGGGTAACGCTGCCTTGACGTTTGAGGAGCTAGCGACGTAGTTTATACAGATAGAAGCCATCCTAAACTCACGTCCGCTGACCCTTCTCTCGTCCAATTGCACTGATCCTTCTCGTCTGACTCCAGGCCACTTTTTGATTGGGAGACTGCTAACGTCGATTCCGACATTACCTGTGACCACAACTAGACCCAACAGATACGAGCTGATTGAAAAAATACGCCAGCACTTTTGGGAGACATGGAGCTGTTGATTATTAATCTCAGATAAGTAACCTTTTTGTATTAGGTTACTGGCAGGTTTTTATATTTAAATTGTTATTTTTTAAGTATTTGATTTTTAACGAGGAAATTTGTAATTCTAAATTTAGCCATTCCGTTGATAGTTCTAGAAGCTTAAACATGTCTCTGTAAATTAAAATATTGAATTAAAACTCTGAAATATGGAATCTGTTCATCAAAGTTTATCATTTCTTGAAGTATCCATTTAGTAACCAATAATGATTTAGCCACATTCAAGCCACCGTTCAAGAGGTTATGGGCCCAGCAAGATATCAACACGAACAGCAATAGATTAAACTTTTATCTGAGAAGTAAATACAAACACCAATTTTTCGAGATTATGAAGAATTGGGATGCCTTGTCCATTGGATTTATAGTAGCTGATGAAGTGAATGATATGGGTTTTACGACCCTTAGGGATTCCCTTATCCAAGAGTTGGAAGTAATAATGGTAAGGTTCGACCTCGACAGATGGCTTGACTTTATAAGAGTAAGTTCTTTGGAATTAAACCAATTCGACAGAGCCCATCTCTCTCTCTTTTTCTCGAACCTCAGCAAGAACTACGGACATCCAATACTCAACCCTATAGAGGGTATTGCCAAATTGAGAATTCGAAGAAAGAAATAAACGTAGATGACAACCTAGCGAAAAAAACTCTGTGGAAATTCCGCCAATCCTACATGTTATCCTATTACAAGAAAAGAGGCCATTATCCTAATTATCTTAAGACTGGTCAAGTAAGCAGCACACTAGAGTTATGTTTAAACGATTCACGACTTCCAACCTCAAAAGAAAAACCAAATATTCCCCTGAGTGATTGGGATGGTATACTCCTCGTTAAGAACCATGATCTTGCGTTAGAAATAGACGAGAAAGAACTTCTCAAAGACACTGCCTGCTCACCCCCCAGAGAAGAATGGTTTATACCTTATGACCCATGTGCGTTCAGAATATTGTACGGCCAAAGAAAACCAAAAAGTTCAGGTGCTTATGAACCTCGCGTCTTAGCTCGTTATCTAAAAGGAGAAGAGGGAGAACTCGCGGAAAAAATCAGCGACCAAGAAGCCTTATATTACAACCATAATCGAGATGACATAGTCCAACTATGTAGAAAAGAACGAGAACTAAATGTATTGGAACGAGTGTTCTGTAAACAGACGTACGAAATGAGACTAATGCAGGTCTGTCTAGAAAAATCCCTTAGCGATAATATCCTACCCTTCATAAGAGAGCAAACCATGATCAGTACCGAATTAGAAGTTACAAAGAGGATGGACAAAGTAGCTTCCACCATATCAAAAGAAGGCAGTTACAACATCAATCTAGATCTATCGAAATGGAATCAATTGCAGAGGCATGATTTGAACAAATACATCTTCATGGAACTAGACAACTTGCATGGAAGAAAGAATTTATACTCCGACTCCCATCTATGGTTTAACAGATGTATGGTGTTACTCGGATCCAGATTAACTCCGCCAATGAGAGGACCAGATGGTGAGCCTATAGAAGGTGATTTTTGCCATTATAACCAGAAGGGAGGCTTTGAAGGAATGAGACAGAAAGCGTGGACCATAACCACGATCATGATCATTAAACTGGCCCTCGATGATTGTGATTTGGAAGGAGACACGATGGGACAAGGGGATAATCAGGTCATACATCTCAAATTAAAAAAGTACCAACAGTCGGATCCGAATTATCACATAAGACTACTTTTGAATACACTAGACCATTACTTTACACTAGGAGGTCTCAAGATGAAAATGGAAGAGACATGGTACTCAAAGAACTTATTCGAATACTCGAAGACACGCTATTATAAAGCTCTTAGGGTAGATAATAGCTTAAAGAAACTCAACAGATTGGTACCTGACATTAATGAAGGCTTTCCCTCTCTCCAATCATTACTTACTGGAGCTTCAACAACCACTGAGAACTTATCAAGGAATTGCTTATCCCCTTGCATCCCATTCCTCCTATATTCGATCGAAGCAGGAAACATATATCGGAGAAAGGGCATACTCAGACCGTACACAGGACATATTAATAAATAAATATCCACTTAAACCCGACGACATCTATCCTGGTTATCAATTTAGTTTAAAGATTACCAACCAGACATGACTGAAGATCTAAAGTGTCACTACGAGGGGCACCTCAATTCGCCGATAACAGATGACGAAGTCAATTTTATATTAAATCATAGTGATTTTATATGTAACAGACACAAAAAACTCAAGTCCTTTTTCAATCAAAATTATCCCGAAATAATTAATTTCAACCAACTAAGTTCCTGCCCATGGGAAGCCCCCGAACGCGTAATCGTCAATACACCTCTAACTGAGACCATTAAGGACGATAGTACTGACTTAAACTACTTATTAGAAGCTGCAGTTTGGAATTTAACTATACACCATAAGGCTTATTATGGTGTCGATATGGAAATTGAGACAAAGATCCATATCCTTAAACAAATTATCTCAAGGTCAGAACATCAAATGGCTTTTCAAAACAAGAAGAAAGTAGAATGGATCAAGAGCCAACTAACAGAGAGGGAACACACGATGGGTAGATTTTTCCAAGTATCAGAATCAATCTTAGTCGAAAAAGAATTAACTATCATAAAGTATAAGAATGGAACTTATTTATTTCCGACTACCATGTTCATGTGCGTGATGGCCAATATACAATCCAGATTTTACATCCAAATATCTGTGCCTCTAGTGAGAAGGGGTACAAGTCAATACCCCTAACAAGGGTAATATTTATCTCTTTTGTCACAACGTTGAAATTTAAATGCATAATTAAGCAACGTGCACAAACTTATTACTATCATAGAAGATGACGATATTGTATTACTTTAAAAAGTGTGAAAGAGATAGCTCGCCGACCACCGGCGTTGAACGCGCTGGGTGATCTTTTTATTATTATTATTATTTCTTTAGATGCGATTTTTTTATAATTTGAATTGAATTTATGACAGTCTGTAATTACTAGTCTCTAACTTAACATGATCGATATTATAATTATTTCAACTTCAAATTGTGTATTAATCTTTTAGGTAAATAAAAGATACATTTAATAATAAACAGAATTAATATGTTACACCTTGAATTCTAAATTCACGCTCATAAATATGTGGATTGAGCAGTCATTGAACCCGCAAACAGTCAAAAACTCGATTAATGTTTACCTATGTCGAGGTATATAACTATTTGTAAAGTTTATTAAATGATACACTTTTGACGAGAGAATTGTTTTAATGAATTACTCAATACAAGTTACTTATAATTGCTACTTAGTAAATATATCGCGAATGAGTGCGCGAGTGAACTACGTGCCCGAGGGGTGACGACTGAGGCTCGCTTCGGTTTTAGCTTACCTCGCGGGTTCGTTCCCGTCGTGCACGTGTGTCGCTACATCAACCCTCCCCTTTTTTTAAAAGAAAATAAAAAATTACAATTATGGGATATGGTTGTCAAAACATACAGAACAAACAAACTTACACTTAAACTATTAAACAGTATATACTTAAACAATATATCAAAGTTGAGCGCATATCAACCGGACTTCGTAACATAAACATGGGCTCAAATTACCTGTTCCCCGAAGCCCGGTTGTTATCGCTCCGTTTACTAGCTACGGTGTACAGTAACCTATGTTAACAAAGAGTACAGAGAATAAGAATTACACAGTATATTATATTATTACAGTTCACAATACGTATAATATATAGAACAAAGAGTAGCATAAATAAGTGTACAGTACTTACACTGCAAAACAGCAAACTGACAAAAAAATAAACTTATTACCTATCACGTTACTGTGTAAACCTGTTGTGGTATAACTTGTGCCTGTGGAATTCGCGGAACACTCGCTACTTCCACATTGGCTTTATTCACTTGTTTTGATATCCATGACTTGTCAAAGCAATTTACAAAGTGCAATTTTTGGATCCGAAAAACCTGAATCAATAGTAGGTTTTATAACTTGCATCGCCACAGGCATTGTGAGCCTAATAACAGCGTCAGTTTACAACTTACTGCCAGATATACATAGTCCAGGGATGACAAACATGCCTAGTATTGAGGGCATAAGTGCCACCTTAACAGGTCAATCTCCATTAATCAACTATCCCACTGGAGATGCTCAGGATGTATACAATCAATTAGCTGGAAACATACCCAGACATGATATGGATTCAGATGATGATTACCCTGAGGGTTATGACCCAGAAAATGAGCCAATGCCCTCAAACTGTAATCCACTCATTTGTCATCCATTGGATGAATTTCAACACCTGGCGATGGAAATCACCAAGTCAGAAGATCCCTTCTCAGAATCCATATCCGGACTCCTTCAAGCTTGTAGCCAGATTAATATGACGGCTCCCAACTTCCTGACCGACAGATACAAGTACTTGATCAGGGTGTCTTCCAAAGATTGGGAGGCAATAAGAGGATCTTTAGCTGACTCTTGTTGTTATGGTTACTCGGCCCTTTTATCCTGTATTGAAGGGATGATAACCATATATGGGCTGCAAAATGCAAAAATAGCATCGACACACATCAAGTCCCTAGGCGATATAGTGGACAATATGAAGGTGGTTCATAGGGCAGAAGCACGACAACAAGAAAAAGATCGGGAGTTTCTTGAACAAGTTACCGTCCAGAACAACCATGTATTGAAAGCAATGGGGGAACTAATGGAGAAGTTCGATCAGAGAATATTGGAGCTGTCCAAACCATCCTCACAGCACTCTGCCGTAATCCCTAAGGCTCCTACAACTGATTCTTTAAGTTCCAAGCAGGGAAGGATTAAAACAACCATAAAAGAAATTCCGAACACCAGATTCTCCACATCAGACATCTCCATTACATTTGACAAAAACCTCAACATTACATATCAGAAGGTTGCGTGTTCATATCACGTCGGGGTCACCAATTTACCTATGTCGAGGTATATAACTATTTGTAAAGTTTATTAAATGATACACTTTTGACGAGAGAATTGTTTTAATGAATTACTCAATACAAGTTACTTATAATTGCTACTTAGTAAATATATCGCGAATGAGTGCGCGAGTGAACTACGTGCCCGAGGGGTGACGACTGAGGCTCGCTTCGGTTTTAGCTTACCTCGCGGGTTCGTTCCCGTCGTGCACGTGTGTCGCTACAAATGGATGCCAATTAAGTCGTCAACTCGTCCAACGAAACGCATCAAGATGTACTAAATACTGTTAACGGCTTCGACTTAAAACGTTTCAACGTCGATTAGTTCAAGACGACTATTAGTTAAAAAAGTAACTAGTTGAAAAATTTAACTAGTTAAGGGACTAGTTGATTGTCGACTTTCAACAGTTTCGTTTCGTTATCCATAAATACGTCAACGACACATCTCTAGTAGAGATTGCATTTAGCAATAAGGCCGCCCATTGTACATATGTACATATCAACATGTAATTCTCAACTGCGACATTGTAATTGGTGTACAATAAAGTATATTCTATTCTATTCTACCAAAATGATTCATTTTGAAAATCAAAAGTATAATATAACAGAATAGATGTTTTTTTTTTGTAATTGATAAGACCGAGTGGCCTCAGCATTCATGTGCATCAGAACAATTACCAGAGATGAAGGTACATTCGTTAGTTATTGCCTCTAATGTCAATGATAACGAACAATTCGTTAATTATGATAGGTATTCAAACTTCGTTAGGTGAAATATAATTTTTGCATACGTATTACGATTTGTGAATAACTGCAACAAACGTAAACAAAAACTCACGGGTCCGCTCGAGGTAGGTGAGTTAAACGATGCATTGTTATTACTGATTAGGTATAGTCAATTAGAATCGTTTCCCGTAGAAGTTAAATTATTGCAACAAGAAAAAACATTGCCTAAGAAAAGCAAGTTGTTACAATTAACTACGTTTAGAGATTCATCAGAAATAGTTCGAGTAGGTGGACGTTTAAATAATTCTAAATACGATTTTGATAAAAAAAAACACCCTATAATATTAGACTCTAAACAAGCGTTAACTCAATTCATAATGTCTCATGAGCATGTTAGATTGTTCCATGCTGGCAAACAATTGCTTTTAGCTTCGATTTGAGAAAAATATTGGCCTATTGGCGGCAGATGTTTAGCGCGCCGCATAGTTATGCATTGCGTAACATGTGTTCGTCTCCGCGCACATGTGTTACTATGCAACCTACTATGGGGCATTTACCTGAAGTTAGGACTAATGATAATTTTGCTTTCGACTCGTGTATAGTTGATTTTGCCGGATCAGATTTGTATTCAGTCCAGCTTATAGTCCAAATTTTGGAGGTATTTTGAAGCGGGAATAAAATTTGCCAAGTTTCATTTAAAACGCGTAGTGGGTAACGCTGCCTTGACGTTTGAGGAGCTAGCGACGTAGTTTATACAGATAGAAGCCATCCTAAACTCACGTCCGCTGACCCTTCTCTCGTCCAATTGCACTGATCCTTCTCGTCTGACTCCAGGCCACTTTTTGATTGGGAGACTGCTAACGTCGATTCCGACATTACCTGTGACCACAACTAGACCCAACAGATACGAGCTGATTGAAAAAATACGCCAGCACTTTTGGGAGACATGGAGCTGTTGATTATTAATCTCAGATAAGTAACCTTTTTGTATTAGGTTACTGGCAGGTTTTTATATTTAAATTGTTATTTTTTAAGTATTTGATTTTTAACGAGGAAATTTGTAATTCTAAATTTAGCCATTCCGTTGATAGTTCTAGAAGCTTAAACATGTCTCTGTAAATTAAAATATTGAATTAAAACTCTGAAATATGGAATCTGTTCATCAAAATTTATCATTTCTTGAAGTATCCATTTAGTAACCAATAATGATTTAGCCACATTCAAGCCACCGTTCAAGAGGTTATGGGCCCAGCAAGATATCAACACGAACAGCAATAGATTAAACTTTTATCTGAGAAGTAAATACAAACACCAATTTTTCGAGATTATGAAGAATTGGGATGCCTTGTCCATTGGATTTATAGTAGCTGATGAAGTGAATGATATGGGTTTTACGACCCTTAGGGATTCCCTTATCCAAGAGTTGGAAGTAATAATGGTAAGGTTCGACCTCGACAGATGGCTTGACTTTATAAGAGTAAGTTCTTTGGAATTAAACCAATTCGACAGAGCCCATCTCTCTCTCTTTTTCTCGAACCTCAGCAAGAACTACGGACATCCAATACTCAACCCTATAGAGGGTATTGCCAAATTGAGAATTCGAAGAAAGAAATAAACGTAGATGACAACCTAGCGAAAAAAACTCTGTGGAAATTCCGCCAATCCTACATGTTATCCTATTACAAGAAAAGAGGCCATTATCCTAATTATCTTAAGACTGGTCAAGTAAGCAGCACACTAGAGTTATGTTTAAACGATTCACGACTTCCAACCTCAAAAGAAAAACCAAATATTCCCCTGAGTGATTGGGATGGTATACTCCTCGTTAAGAACCATGATCTTGCGTTAGAAATAGACGAGAAAGAACTTCTCAAAGACACTGCCTGCTCACCCCCCAGAGAAGAATGGTTTATACCTTATGACCCATGTGCGTTCAGAATATTGTACGGCCAAAGAAAACCAAAAAGTTCAGGTGCTTATGAACCTCGCGTCTTAGCTCGTTATCTAAAAGGAGAAGAGGGAGAACTCGCGGAAAAAATCAGCGACCAAGAAGCCTTATATTACAACCATAATCGAGATGACATAGTCCAACTATGTAGAAAAGAACGAGAACTAAATGTATTGGAACGAGTGTTCTGTAAACAGACGTACGAAATGAGACTAATGCAGGTCTGTCTAGAAAAATCCCTTAGCGATAATATCCTACCCTTCATAAGAGAGCAAACCATGATCAGTACCGAATTAGAAGTTACAAAGAGGATGGACAAAGTAGCTTCCACCATATCAAAAGAAGGCAGTTACAACATCAATCTAGATCTATCGAAATGGAATCAATTGCAGAGGCATGATTTGAACAAATACATCTTCATGGAACTAGACAACTTGCATGGAAGAAAGAATTTATACTCCGACTCCCATCTATGGTTTAACAGATGTATGGTGTTACTCGGATCCAGATTAACTCCGCCAATGAGAGGACCAGATGGTGAGCCTATAGAAGGTGATTTTTGCCATTATAACCAGAAGGGAGGCTTTGAAGGAATGAGACAGAAAGCGTGGACCATAACCACGATCATGATCATTAAACTGGCCCTCGATGATTGTGATTTGGAAGGAGACACGATGGGACAAGGGGATAATCAGGTCATACATCTCAAATTAAAAAAGTACCAACAGTCGGATCCGAATTATCACATAAGACTACTTTTGAATACACTAGACCATTACTTTACACTAGGAGGTCTCAAGATGAAAATGGAAGAGACATGGTACTCAAAGAACTTATTCGAATACTCGAAGACACGCTATTATAAAGCTCTTAGGGTAGATGATAGCTTAAAGAAACTCAACAGATTGGTACCTGACATTAATGAAGGCTTTCCCTCTCTCCAATCATTACTTACTGGAGCTTCAACAACCACTGAGAACTTATCAAGGAATTGCTTATCCCCTTGCATCCCATTCCTCCTATATTCGATCGAAGCAGGAAACATATATCGGAGAAAGGGCATACTCAGACCGTACACAGGACATATTAATAAATAAATATCCACTTAAACCCGACGACATCTATCCTGGTTATCAATTTAGTTTAAAGATTACCAACCAGACATGACTGAAGATCTAAAGTGTCACTACGAGGGGCACCTCAATTCGCCGATAACAGATGACGAAGTCAATTTTATATTAAATCATAGTGATTTTATATGTAACAGACACAAAAAACTCAAGTCCTTTTTCAATCAAAATTATCCCGAAATAATTAATTTCAACCAACTAAGTTCCTGCCCATGGGAAGCCCCCGAACGCGTAATCGTCAATACACCTCTAACTGAGACCATTAAGGACGATAGTACTGACTTAAACTACTTATTAGAAGCTGCAGTTTGGAATTTAACTATACACCATAAGGCTTATTATGGTGTCGATATGGAAATTGAGACAAAGATCCATATCCTTAAACAAATTATCTCAAGGTCAGAACATCAAATGGCTTTTCAAAACAAGAAGAAAGTAGAATGGATCAAGAGCCAACTAACAGAGAGGGAACACACTATGGGTAGATTTTTCCAAGTATCAGAATCAATCTTAGTCGAAAAAGAATTAACTATCATAAAGTATAAGAATGGAACTTATTTATTTCCGACTACCATGTTCATGTGCGTGATGGCCAATATACAATCCAGATTTTACATCCAAATATCTGTGCCTCTAGTGAGAAGGGGTACAAGTCAATACCCCTAACAAGGGTAATATTTATCTCTTTTGTCACAACGTTGAAATTTAAATGCATAATTAAGCAACGTGCACAAACTTATTACTATCATAGAAGATGACGATATTGTATTACTTTAAAAAGTGTGAAAGAGATAGCTCGCCGACCACCGGCGTTGAACGCGCTGGGTGATCTTTTTATTATTATTATTATTTCTTTAGATGCGATTTTTTTATAATTTGAATTGAATTTATGACAGTCTGTAATTACTAGTCTCTAACTTAACATGATCGATATTATAATTATTTCAACTTCAAATTGTGTATTAATCTTTTAGGTAAATAAAAGATACATTTAATAATAAACAGAATTAATATGTTACACCTTGAATTCTAAATTCACGCTCATAAATATGTGGATTGAGCAGTCATTGAACCCGCAAACAGTCAAAAACTCGATTAATGGATGCCAATTAAGTCGTCAACTCGTCCAACGAAACGCATCAAGATGTACTAAATACTGTTAACGGCTTCGACTTAAAACGTTTCAACGTCGATTAGTTCAAGACGACTATTAGTTAAAAAAGTAACTAGTTGAAAAATTTAACTAGTTAAGGGACTAGTTGATTGTCGACTTTCAACAGTTTCGTTTCGTTATCCATAAATACGTCAACGACACATCTCTAGTAGAGATTGCATTTAGCAATAAGGCCGCCCATTGTACATATGTACATATCAACATGTAATTCTCAACTGCGACATTGTAATTGGTGTACAATAAAGTATATTCTATTCTATTCTACCAAAATGATTCATTTTGAAAATCAAAAGTATAATATAACAGAATAGATGTTTTTTTTTTGTAATTGATAAGACCGAGTGGCCTCAGCATTCATGTGCATCAGAACAATTACCAGAGATGAAGGTACATTCGTTAGTTATTGCCTCTAATGTCAATGATAACGAACAATTCGTTAATTATGATAGGTATTCAAACTTCGTTAGGTGAAATATAATTTTTGCATACGTATTACGATTTGTGAATAACTGCAACAAACGTAAACAAAAACTCACGGGTCCGCTCGAGGTAGGTGAGTTAAACGATGCATTGTTATTACTGATTAGGTATAGTCAATTAGAATCGTTTCCCGTAGAAGTTAAATTATTGCAACAAGAAAAAACATTGCCTAAGAAAAGCAAGTTGTTACAATTAACTACGTTTAGAGATTCATCAGAAATAGTTCGAGTAGGTGGACGTTTAAATAATTCTAAATACGATTTTGATAAAAAAAAACACCCTATAATATTAGACTCTAAACAAGCGTTAACTCAATTCATAATGTCTCATGAGCATGTTAGATTGTTCCATGCTGGCAAACAATTGCTTTTAGCTTCGATTTGAGAAAAATATTGGCCTATTGGCGGCAGATGTTTAGCGCGCCGCATAGTTATGCATTGCGTAACATGTGTTCGTCTCCGCGCACATGTGTTACTATGCAACCTACTATGGGGCATTTACCTGAAGTTAGGACTAATGATAATTTTGCTTTCGACTCGTGTATAGTTGATTTTGCCGGATCAGATTTGTATTCAGTCCAGCTTATAGTCCAAATTTTGGAGGTATTTTGAAGCGGGAATAAAATTTGCCAAGTTTCATTTAAAACGCGTAGTGGGTAACGCTGCCTTGACGTTTGAGGAGCTAGCGACGTAGTTTATACAGATAGAAGCCATCCTAAACTCACGTCCGCTGACCCTTCTCTCGTCCAATTGCACTGATCCTTCTCGTCTGACTCCAGGCCACTTTTTGATTGGGAGACTGCTAACGTCGATTCCGACATTACCTGTGACCACAACTAGACCCAACAGATACGAGCTGATTGAAAAAATACGCCAGCACTTTTGGGAGACATGGAGCTGTTGATTATTAATCTCAGATAAGTAACCTTTTTGTATTAGGTTACTGGCAGGTTTTTATATTTAAATTGTTATTTTTTAAGTATTTGATTTTTAACGAGGAAATTTGTAATTCTTAATTTAGCCATTCCGTTGATAGTTCTAGAAGCTTAAACATGTCTCTGTAAATTAAAATATTGAATTAAAACTCTGAAATATGGAATCTGTTCATCAAAGTTTATCATTTCTTGAAGTATCCATTTAGTAACCAATAATGATTTAGCCACATTCAAGCCACCGTTCAAGAGGTTATGGGCCCAGCAAGATATCAACACGAACAGCAATAGATTAAACTTTTATCTGAGAAGTAAATACAAACACCAATTTTTCGAGATTATGAAGAATTGGGATGCCTTGTCCATTGGATTTATAGTAGCTGATGAAGTGAATGATATGGGTTTTACGACCCTTAGGGATTCCCTTATCCAAGAGTTGGAAGTAATAATGGTAAGGTTCGACCTCGACAGATGGCTTGACTTTATAAGAGTAAGTTCTTTGGAATTAAACCAATTCGACAGAGCCCATCTCTCTCTCTTTTTCTCGAACCTCAGCAAGAACTACGGACATCCAATACTCAACCCTATAGAGGGTATTGCCAAATTGAGAATTCGAAGAAAGAAATAAACGTAGATGACAACCTAGCGAAAAAAACTCTGTGGAAATTCCGCCAATCCTAGATGTTATCCTATTACAAGAAAAGAGGCCATTATCCTAATTATCTTAAGACTGGTCAAGTAAGCAGCACACTAGAGTTATGTTTAAACGATTCACGACTTCCAACCTCAAAAGAAAAACCAAATATTCCCCTGAGTGATTGGGATGGTATACTCCTCGTTAAGAACCATGATCTTGCGTTAGAAATAGACGAGAAAGAACTTCTCAAAGACACTGCCTGCTCACCCCCCAGAGAAGAATGGTTTAAACCTTATGACCCATGTGCGTTCAGAATATTGTACGGCCAAAGAAAACCAAAAAGTTCAGGTGCTTATGAACCTCGCGTCTTAGCTCGTTATCTAAAAGGAGAAGAGGGAGAACTCGCGGAAAAAATCAGCGACCAAGAAGCCTTATATTACAACCATAATCGAGATGACATAGTCCAACTATGTAGAAAAGAACGAGAACTAAATGTATTGGAACGAGTGTTCTGTAAACAGACGTACGAAATGAGACTAATGCAGGTCTGTCTAGAAAAATCCCTTAGCGATAATATCCTACCCTTCATAAGAGAGCAAACCATGATCAGTACCGAATTAGAAGTTACAAAGAGGATGGACAAAGTAGCTTCCACCATATCAAAAGAAGGCAGTTACAACATCAATCTAGATCTATCGAAATGGAATCAATTGCAGAGGCATGATTTGAACAAATACATCTTCATGGAACTAGACAACTTGCATGGAAGAAAGAATTTATACTCCGACTCCCATCTATGGTTTAACAGATGTATGGTGTTACTCGGATCCAGATTAACTCCGCCAATGAGAGGACCAGATGGTGAGCCTATAGAAGGTGATTTTTGCCATTATAACCAGAAGGGAGGCTTTGAAGGAATGAGACAGAAAGCGTGGACCATAACCACGATCATGATCATTAAACTGGCCCTCGATGATTGTGATTTGGAAGGAGACACGATGGGACAAGGGGATAATCAGGTCATACATCTCAAATTAAAAAAGTACCAACAGTCGGATCCGAATTATCACATAAGACTACTTTTGAATACACTAGACCATTACTTTACACTAGGAGGTCTCAAGATGAAAATGGAAGAGACATGGTACTCAAAGAACTTATTCGAATACTCGAAGACACGCTATTATAAAGCTCTTAGGGTAGATGATAGCTTAAAGAAACTCAACAGATTGGTACCTGACATTAATGAAGGCTTTCCCTCTCTCCAATCATTACTTACTGGAGCTTCAACAACCACTGAGAACTTATCAAGGAATTGCTTATCCCCTTGCATCCCATTCCTCCTATATTCGATCGAAGCAGGAAACATATATCGGAGAAAGGGCATACTCAGACCGTACACAGGACATATTAATAAATAAATATCCACTTAAACCCGACGACATCTATCCTGGTTATCAATTTAGTTTAAAGATTACCAACCAGACATGACTGAAGATCTAAAGTGTCACTACGAGGGGCACCTCAATTCGCCGATAACAGATGACGAAGTCAATTTTATATTAAATCATAGTGATTTTATATGTAACAGACACAAAAAACTCAAGTCCTTTTTCAATCAAAATTATCCCGAAATAATTAATTTCAACCAACTAAGTTCCTGCCCATGGGAAGCCCCCGAACGCGTAATCGTCAATACACCTCTAACTGAGACCATTAAGGACGATAGTACTGACTTAAACTACTTATTAGAAGCTGCAGTTTGGAATTTAACTATACACCATAAGGCTTATTATGGTGTCGATATGGAAATTGAGACAAAGATCCATATCCTTAAACAAATTATCTCAAGGTCAGAACATCAAATGGCTTTTCAAAACAAGAAGAAAGTAGAATGGATCAAGAGCCAACTAACAGAGAGGGAACACACGATGGGTAGATTTTTCCAAGTATCAGAATCAATCTTAGTCGAAAAAGAATTAACTATCATAAAGTATAAGAATGGAACTTATTTATTTCCGACTACCATGTTCATGCGTGATGGCCAATATACAATCCAGATTTTACATCCAAATATCTGTGCCTCTAGTGAGAAGGGGTACAAGTCAATACCCCTAACAAGGGTAATATTTATCTCTTTTGTCACAACGTTGAAATTTAAATGCATAATTAAGCAACGTGCACAAACTTATTACTATCATAGAAGATGACGATATTGTATTACTTTAAAAAGTGTGAAAGAGATAGCTCGCCGACCACCGGCGTTGAACGCGCTGGGTGATCTTTTTATTATTATTATTATTTCTTTAGATGCGATTTTTTTATAATTTGAATTGAATTTATGACAGTCTGTAATTACTAGTCTCTAACTTAACATGATCGATATTATAATTATTTCAACTTCAAATTGTGTATTAATCTTTTAGGTAAATAAAAGATACATTTAATAATAAACAGAATTAATATGTTACACCTTGAATTCTAAATTCACGCTCATAAATATGTGGATTGAGCAGTCATTGAACCCGCAAACAGTCAAAAACTCGATTAATGGATGCCAATTAAGTCGTCAACTCGTCCAACGAAACGCATCAAGATGTACTAAATACTGTTAACGGCTTCGACTTAAAACGTTTCAACGTCGATTAGTTCAAGACGACTATTAGTTAAAAAAGTAACTAGTTGAAAAATTTAACTAGTTAAGGGACTAGTTGATTGTCGACTTTCAACAGTTTCGTTTCGTTATCCATAAATACGTCAACGACACATCTCTAGTAGAGATTGCATTTAGCAATAAGGCCGCCCATTGTACATATGTACATATCAACATGTAATTCTCAACTGCGACATTGTAATTGGTGTACAATAAAGTATATTCTATTCTATTCTACCAAAATGATTCATTTTGAAAATCAAAAGTATAATATAACAGAATAGATGTTTTTTTTTTGTAATTGATAAGACCGAGTGGCCTCAGCATTCATGTGCATCAGAACAATTACCAGAGATGAAGGTACATTCGTTAGTTATTGCCTCTAATGTCAATGATAACGAACAATTCGTTAATTATGATAGGTATTCAAACTTCGTTAGGTGAAATATAATTTTTGCATACGTATTACGATTTGTGAATAACTGCAACAAACGTAAACAAAAACTCACGGGTCCGCTCGAGGTAGGTGAGTTAAACGATGCATTGTTATTACTGATTAGGTATAGTCAATTAGAATCGTTTCCCGTAGAAGTTAAATTATTGCAACAAGAAAAAACATTGCCTAAGAAAAGCAAGTTGTTACAATTAACTACGTTTAGAGATTCATCAGAAATAGTTCGAGTAGGTGGACGTTTAAATAATTCTAAATACGATTTTGATAAAAAAAAACACCCTATAATATTAGACTCTAAACAAGCGTTAACTCAATTCATAATGTCTCATGAGCATGTTAGATTGTTCCATGCTGGCAAACAATTGCTTTTAGCTTCGATTTGAGAAAAATATTGGCCTATTGGCGGCAGATGTTTAGCGCGCCGCATAGTTATGCATTGCGTAACATGTGTTCGTCTCCGCGCACATGTGTTACTATGCAACCTACTATGGGGCATTTACCTGAAGTTAGGACTAATGATAATTTTGCTTTCGACTCGTGTATAGTTGATTTTGCCGGATCAGATTTGTATTCAGTCCAGCTTATAGTCCAAATTTTGGAGGTATTTTGAAGCGGGAATAAAATTTGCCAAGTTTCATTTAAAACGCGTAGTGGGTAACGCTGCCTTGACGTTTGAGGAGCTAGCGACGTAGTTTATACAGATAGAAGCCATCCTAAACTCACGTCCGCTGACCCTTCTCTCGTCCAATTGCACTGATCCTTCTCGTCTGACTCCAGGCCACTTTTTGATTGGGAGACTGCTAACGTCGATTCCGACATTACCTGTGACCACAACTAGACCCAACAGATACGAGCTGATTGAAAAAATACGCCAGCACTTTTGGGAGACATGGAGCTGTTGATTATTAATCTCAGATAAGTAACCTTTTTGTATTAGGTTACTGGCAGGTTTTTATATTTAAATTGTTATTTTTTAAGTATTTGATTTTTAACGAGGAAATTTGTAATTCTAAATTTAGCCATTCCGTTGATAGTTCTAGAAGCTTAAACATGTCTCTGTAAATTAAAATATTGAATTAAAACTCTGAAATATGGAATCTGTTCATCAAAGTTTATCATTTCTTGAAGTATCCATTTAGTAACCAATAATGATTTAGCCACATTCAAGCCACCGTTCAAGAGGTTATGGGCCCAGCAAGATATCAACACGAACAGCAATAGATTAAACTTTTATCTGAGAAGTAAATACAAACACCAATTTTTCGAGATTATGAAGAATTGGGATGCCTTGTCCATTGGATTTATAGTAGCTGATGAAGTGAATGATATGGGTTTTACGACCCTTAGGGATTCCCTTATCCAAGAGTTGGAAGTAATAATGGTAAGGTTCGACCTCGACAGATGGCTTGACTTTATAAGAGTAAGTTCTTTGGAATTAAACCAATTCGACAGAGCCCATCTCTCTCTCTTTTTCTCGAACCTCAGCAAGAACTACGGACATCCAATACTCAACCCTATAGAGGGTATTGCCAAATTGAGAATTCGAAGAAAGAAATAAACGTAGATGACAACCTAGCGAAAAAAACTCTGTGGAAATTCCGCCAATCCTACATGTTATCCTATTACAAGAAAAGAGGCCATTATCCTAATTATCTTAAGACTGGTCAAGTAAGCAGCACACTAGAGTTATGTTTAAACGATTCACGACTTCCAACCTCAAAAGAAAAACCAAATATTCCCCTGAGTGATTGGGATGGTATACTCCTCGTTAAGAACCATGATCTTGCGTTAGAAATAGACGAGAAAGAACTTCTCAAAGACACTGCCTGCTCACCCCCCAGAGAAGAATGGTTTATACCTTATGACCCATGTGCGTTCAGAATATTGTACGGCCAAAGAAAACCAAAAAGTTCAGGTGCTTATGAACCTCGCGTCTTAGCTCGTTATCTAAAAGGAGAAGAGGGAGAACTCGCGGAAAAAATCAGCGACCAAGAAGCCTTATATTACAACCATAATCGAGATGACATAGTCCAACTATGTAGAAAAGAACGAGAACTAAATGTATTGGAACGAGTGTTCTGTAAACAGACGTACGAAATGAGACTAATGCAGGTCTGTCTAGAAAAATCCCTTAGCGATAATATCCTACCCTTCATAAGAGAGCAAACCATGATCAGTACCGAATTAGAAGTTACAAAGAGGATGGACAAAGTAGCTTCCACCATATCAAAAGAAGGCAGTTACAACATCAATCTAGATCTATCGAAATGGAATCAATTGCAGAGGCATGATTTGAACAAATACATCTTCATGGAACTAGACAACTTGCATGGAAGAAAGAATTTATACTCCGACTCCCATCTATGGTTTAACAGATGTATGGTGTTACTCGGATCCAGATTAACTCCGCCAATGAGAGGACCAGATGGTGAGCCTATAGAAGGTGATTTTTGCCATTATAACCAGAAGGGAGGCTTTGAAGGAATGAGACAGAAAGCGTGGACCATAACCACGATCATGATCATTAAACTGGCCCTCGATGATTGTGATTTGGAAGGAGACACGATGGGACAAGGGGATAATCAGGTCATACATCTCAAATTAAAAAAGTACCAACAGTCGGATCCGAATTATCACATAAGACTACTTTTGAATACACTAGACCATTACTTTACACTAGGAGGTCTCAAGATGAAAATGGAAGAGACATGGTACTCAAAGAACTTATTCGAATACTCGAAGACACGCTATTATAAAGCTCTTAGGGTAGATGATAGCTTAAAGAAACTCAACAGATTGGTACCTGACATTAATGAAGGCTTTCCCTCTCTCCAATCATTACTTACTGGAGCTTCAACAACCACTGAGAACTTATCAAGGAATTGCTTATCCCCTTGCATCCCATTCCTCCTATATTCGATCGAAGCAGGAAACATATATCGGAGAAAGGGCATACTCAGACCGTACACAGGACATATTAATAAATAAATATCCACTTAAACCCGACGACATCTATCCTGGTTATCAATTTAGTTTAAAGATTACCAACCAGACATGACTGAAGATCTAAAGTGTCACTACGAGGGGCACCTCAATTCGCCGATAACAGATGACGAAGTCAATTTTATATTAAATCATAGTGATTTTATATGTAACAGACACAAAAAACTCAAGTCCTTTTTCAATCAAAATTATCCCGAAATAATTAATTTCAACCAACTAAGTTCCTGCCCATGGGAAGCCCCCGAACGCGTAATCGTCAATACACCTCTAACTGAGACCATTAAGGACGATAGTACTGACTTAAACTACTTATTAGAAGCTGCAGTTTGGAATTTAACTATACACCATAAGGCTTATTATGGTGTCGATATGGAAATTGAGACAAAGATCCATATCCTTAAACAAATTATCTCAAGGTCAGAACATCAAATGGCTTTTCAAAACAAGAAGAAAGTAGAATGGATCAAGAGCCAACTAACAGAGAGGGAACACACGATGGGTAGATTTTTCCAAGTATCAGAATCAATCTTAGTCGAAAAAGAATTAACTATCATAAAGTATAAGAATGGAACTTATTTATTTCCGACTACCATGTTCATGTGCGTGATGGCCAATATACAATCCAGATTTTACATCCAAATATCTGTGCCTCTAGTGAGAAGGGGTACAAGTCAATACCCCTAACAAGGGTAATATTTATCTCTTTTGTCACAACGTTGAAATTTAAATGCATAATTAAGCAACGTGCACAAACTTATTACTATCATAGAAGATGACGATATTGTATTACTTTAAAAAGTGTGAAAGAGATAGCTCGCCGACCACCGGCGTTGAACGCGCTGGGTGATCTTTTTATTATTATTATTATTTCTTTAGATGCGATTTTTTTATAATTTGAATTGAATTTATGACAGTCTGTAATTACTAGTCTCTAACTTAACATGATCGATATTATAATTATTTCAACTTCAAATTGTGTATTAATCTTTTAGGTAAATAAAAGATACATTTAATAATAAACAGAATTAATATGTTACACCTTGAATTCTAAATTCACGCTCATAAATATGTGGATTGAGCAGTCATTGAACCCGCAAACAGTCAAAAACTCGATTAATGTTTACCTATGTCGAGGTATATAACTATTTGTAAAGTTTATTAAATGATACACTTTTGACGAGAGAATTGTTTTAATGAATTACTCAATACAAGTTACTTATAATTGCTACTTAGTAAATATATCGCGAATGAGTGCGCGAGTGAACTACGTGCCCGAGGGGTGACGACTGAGGCTCGCTTCGGTTTTAGCTTACCTCGCGGGTTCGTTCCCGTCGTGCACGTGTGTCGCTACATCAACCCTCCCCTTTTTTTAAAAGAAAATAAAAAATTACAATTATGGGATATGGTTGTCAAAACATACAGAACAAACAAACTTACACTTAAACTATTAAACAGTATATACTTAAACAATATATCAAAGTTGAGCGCATATCAACCGGACTTCGTAACATAAACATGGGCTCAAATTACCTGTTCCCCGAAGCCCGGTTGTTATCGCTCCGTTTACTAGCTACGGTGTACAGTAACCTATGTTAACAAAGAGTACAGAGAATAAGAATTACACAGTATATTATATTATTACAGTTCACAATACGTATAATATATAGAACAAAGAGTAGCATAAATAAGTGTACAGTACTTACACTGCAAAACAGCAAACTGACAAAAAAATAAACTTATTACCTATCACGTTACTGTGTAAACCTGTTGTGGTATAACTTGTGCCTGTGGAATTCGCGGAACACTCGCTACTTCCACATTGGCTTTATTCACTTGTTTTGATATCCATGACTTGTCAAAGCAATTTACAAAGTGCAATTTTTGGATCCGAAAAACCTGAATCAATAGTAGGTTTTATAACTTGCATCGCCACAGGCATTGTGAGCCTAATAACAGCGTCAGTTTACAACTTACTGCCAGATATACATAGTCCAGGGATGACAAACATGCCTAGTATTGAGGGCATAAGTGCCACCTTAACAGGTCAATCTCCATTAATCAACTATCCCACTGGAGATGCTCAGGATGTATACAATCAATTAGCTGGAAACATACCCAGACATGATATGGATTCAGATGATGATTACCCTGAGGGTTATGACCCAGAAAATGAGCCAATGCCCTCAAACTGTAATCCACTCATTTGTCATCCATTGGATGAATTTCAACACCTGGCGATGGAAATCACCAAGTCAGAAGATCCCTTCTCAGAATCCATATCCGGACTCCTTCAAGCTTGTAGCCAGATTAATATGACGGCTCCCAACTTCCTGACCGACAGATACAAGTACTTGATCAGGGTGTCTTCCAAAGATTGGGAGGCAATAAGAGGATCTTTAGCTGACTCTTGTTGTTATGGTTACTCGGCCCTTTTATCCTGTATTGAAGGGATGATAACCATATATGGGCTGCAAAATGCAAAAATAGCATCGACACACATCAAGTCCCTAGGCGATATAGTGGACAATATGAAGGTGGTTCATAGGGCAGAAGCACGACAACAAGAAAAAGATCGGGAGTTTCTTGAACAAGTTACCGTCCAGAACAACCATGTATTGAAAGCAATGGGGGAACTAATGGAGAAGTTCGATCAGAGAATATTGGAGCTGTCCAAACCATCCTCACAGCACTCTGCCGTAATCCCTAAGGCTCCTACAACTGATTCTTTAAGTTCCAAGCAGGGAAGGATTAAAACAACCATAAAAGAAATTCCGAACACCAGATTCTCCACATCAGACATCTCCATTACATTTGACAAAAACCTCAACATTACATATCAGAAGGTTGCGTGTTCATATCACGTCGGGGTCACCAATTTACCTATGTCGAGGTATATAACTATTTGTAAAGTTTATTAAATGATACACTTTTGACGAGAGAATTGTTTTAATGAATTACTCAATACAAGTTACTTATAATTGCTACTTAGTAAATATATCGCGAATGAGTGCGCGAGTGAACTACGTGCCCGAGGGGTGACGACTGAGGCTCGCTTCGGTTTTAGCTTACCTCGCGGGTTCGTTCCCGTCGTGCACGTGTGTCGCTACAAATGGATGCCAATTAAGTCGTCAACTCGTCCAACGAAACGCATCAAGATGTACTAAATACTGTTAACGGCTTCGACTTAAAACGTTTCAACGTCGATTAGTTCAAGACGACTATTAGTTAAAAAAGTAACTAGTTGAAAAATTTAACTAGTTAAGGGACTAGTTGATTGTCGACTTTCAACAGTTTCGTTTCGTTATCCATAAATACGTCAACGACACATCTCTAGTAGAGATTGCATTTAGCAATAAGGCCGCCCATTGTACATATGTACATATCAACATGTAATTCTCAACTGCGACATTGTAATTGGTGTACAATAAAGTATATTCTATTCTATTCTACCAAAATGATTCATTTTGAAAATCAAAAGTATAATATAACAGAATAGATGTTTTTTTTTTGTAATTGATAAGACCGAGTGGCCTCAGCATTCATGTGCATCAGAACAATTACCAGAGATGAAGGTACATTCGTTAGTTATTGCCTCTAATGTCAATGATAACGAACAATTCGTTAATTATGATAGGTATTCAAACTTCGTTAGGTGAAATATAATTTTTGCATACGTATTACGATTTGTGAATAACTGCAACAAACGTAAACAAAAACTCACGGGTCCGCTCGAGGTAGGTGAGTTAAACGATGCATTGTTATTACTGATTAGGTATAGTCAATTAGAATCGTTTCCCGTAGAAGTTAAATTATTGCAACAAGAAAAAACATTGCCTAAGAAAAGCAAGTTGTTACAATTAACTACGTTTAGAGATTCATCAGAAATAGTTCGAGTAGGTGGACGTTTAAATAATTCTAAATACGATTTTGATAAAAAAAAACACCCTATAATATTAGACTCTAAACAAGCGTTAACTCAATTCATAATGTCTCATGAGCATGTTAGATTGTTCCATGCTGGCAAACAATTGCTTTTAGCTTCGATTTGAGAAAAATATTGGCCTATTGGCGGCAGATGTTTAGCGCGCCGCATAGTTATGCATTGCGTAACATGTGTTCGTCTCCGCGCACATGTGTTACTATGCAACCTACTATGGGGCATTTACCTGAAGTTAGGACTAATGATAATTTTGCTTTCGACTCGTGTATAGTTGATTTTGCCGGATCAGATTTGTATTCAGTCCAGCTTATAGTCCAAATTTTGGAGGTATTTTGAAGCGGGAATAAAATTTGCCAAGTTTCATTTAAAACGCGTAGTGGGTAACGCTGCCTTGACGTTTGAGGAGCTAGCGACGTAGTTTATACAGATAGAAGCCATCCTAAACTCACGTCCGCTGACCCTTCTCTCGTCCAATTGCACTGATCCTTCTCGTCTGACTCCAGGCCACTTTTTGATTGGGAGACTGCTAACGTCGATTCCGACATTACCTGTGACCACAACTAGACCCAACAGATACGAGCTGATTGAAAAAATACGCCAGCACTTTTGGGAGACATGGAGCTGTTGATTATTAATCTCAGATAAGTAACCTTTTTGTATTAGGTTACTGGCAGGTTTTTATATTTAAATTGTTATTTTTTAAGTATTTGATTTTTAACGAGGAAATTTGTAATTCTAAATTTAGCCATTCCGTTGATAGTTCTAGAAGCTTAAACATGTCTCTGTAAATTAAAATATTGAATTAAAACTCTGAAATATGGAATCTGTTCATCAAAGTTTATCATTTCTTGAAGTATCCATTTAGTAACCAATAATGATTTAGCCACATTCAAGCCACCGTTCAAGAGGTTATGGGCCCAGCAAGATATCAACACGAACAGCAATAGATTAAACTTTTATCTGAGAAGTAAATACAAACACCAATTTTTCGAGATTATGAAGAATTGGGATGCCTTGTCCATTGGATTTATAGTAGCTGATGAAGTGAATGATATGGGTTTTACGACCCTTAGGGATTCCCTTATCCAAGAGTTGGAAGTAATAATGGTAAGGTTCGACCTCGACAGATGGCTTGACTTTATAAGAGTAAGTTCTTTGGAATTAAACCAATTCGACAGAGCCCATCTCTCTCTCTTTTTCTCGAACCTCAGCAAGAACTACGGACATCCAATACTCAACCCTATAGAGGGTATTGCCAAATTGAGAATTCGAAGAAAGAAATAAACGTAGATGACAACCTAGCGAAAAAAACTCTGTGGAAATTCCGCCAATCCTACATGTTATCCTATTACAAGAAAAGAGGCCATTATCCTAATTATCTTAAGACTGGTCAAGTAAGCAGCACACTAGAGTTATGTTTAAACGATTCACGACTTCCAACCTCAAAAGAAAAACCAAATATTCCCCTGAGTGATTGGGATGGTATACTCCTCGTTAAGAACCATGATCTTGCGTTAGAAATAGACGAGAAAGAACTTCTCAAAGACACTGCCTGCTCACCCCCCAGAGAAGAATGGTTTATACCTTATGACCCATGTGCGTTCAGAATATTGTACGGCCAAAGAAAACCAAAAAGTTCAGGTGCTTATGAACCTCGCGTCTTAGCTCGTTATCTAAAAGGAGAAGAGGGAGAACTCGCGGAAAAAATCAGCGACCAAGAAGCCTTATATTACAACCATAATCGAGATGACATAGTCCAACTATGTAGAAAAGAACGAGAACTAAATGTATTGGAACGAGTGTTCTGTAAACAGACGTACGAAATGAGACTAATGCAGGTCTGTCTAGAAAAATCCCTTAGCGATAATATCCTACCCTTCATAAGAGAGCAAACCATGATCAGTACCGAATTAGAAGTTACAAAGAGGATGGACAAAGTAGCTTCCACCATATCAAAAGAAGGCAGTTACAACATCAATCTAGATCTATCGAAATGGAATCAATTGCAGAGGCATGATTTGAACAAATACATCTTCATGGAACTAGACAACTTGCATGGAAGAAAGAATTTATACTCCGACTCCCATCTATGGTTTAACAGATGTATGGTGTTACTCGGATCCAGATTAACTCCGCCAATGAGAGGACCAGATGGTGAGCCTATAGAAGGTGATTTTTGCCATTATAACCAGAAGGGAGGCTTTGAAGGAATGAGACAGAAAGCGTGGACCATAACCACGATCATGATCATTAAACTGGCCCTCGATGATTGTGATTTGGAAGGAGACACGATGGGACAAGGGGATAATCAGGTCATACATCTCAAATTAAAAAAGTACCAACAGTCGGATCCGAATTATCACATAAGACTACTTTTGAATACACTAGACCATTACTTTACACTAGGAGGTCTCAAGATGAAAATGGAAGAGACATGGTACTCAAAGAACTTATTCGAATACTCGAAGACACGCTATTATAAAGCTCTTAGGGTAGATGATAGCTTAAAGAAACTCAACAGATTGGTACCTGACATTAATGAAGGCTTTCCCTCTCTCCAATCATTACTTACTGGAGCTTCAACAACCACTGAGAACTTATCAAGGAATTGCTTATCCCCTTGCATCCCATTCCTCCTATATTCGATCGAAGCAGGAAACATATATCGGAGAAAGGGCATACTCAGACCGTACACAGGACATATTAATAAATAAATATCCACTTAAACCCGACGACATCTATCCTGGTTATCAATTTAGTTTAAAGATTACCAACCAGACATGACTGAAGATCTAAAGTGTCACTACGAGGGGCACCTCAATTCGCCGATAACAGATGACGAAGTCAATTTTATATTAAATCATAGTGATTTTATATGTAACAGACACAAAAAACTCAAGTCCTTTTTCAATCAAAATTATCCCGAAATAATTAATTTCAACCAACTAAGTTCCTGCCCATGGGAAGCCCCCGAACGCGTAATCGTCAATACACCTCTAACTGAGACCATTAAGGACGATAGTACTGACTTAAACTACTTATTAGAAGCTGCAGTTTGGAATTTAACTATACACCATAAGGCTTATTATGGTGTCGATATGGAAATTGAGACAAAGATCCATATCCTTAAACAAATTATCTCAAGGTCAGAACATCAAATGGCTTTTCAAAACAAGAAGAAAGTAGAATGGATCAAGAGCCAACTAACAGAGAGGGAACACACGATGGGTAGATTTTTCCAAGTATCAGAATCAATCTTAGTCGAAAAAGAATTAACTATCATAAAGTATAAGAATGGAACTTATTTATTTCCGACTACCATGTTCATGCGTGATGGCCAATATACAATCCAGATTTTACATCCAAATATCTGTGCCTCTAGTGAGAAGGGGTACAAGTCAATACCCCTAACAAGGGTAATATTTATCTCTTTTGTCACAACGTTGAAATTTAAATGCATAATTAAGCAACGTGCACAAACTTATTACTATCATAGAAGATGACGATATTGTATTACTTTAAAAAGTGTGAAAGAGATAGCTCGCCGACCACCGGCGTTGAACGCGCTGGGTGATCTTTTTATTATTATTATTATTTCTTTAGATGCGATTTTTTTATAATTTGAATTGAATTTATGACAGTCTGTAATTACTAGTCTCTAACTTAACATGATCGATATTATAATTATTTCAACTTCAAATTGTGTATTAATCTTTTAGGTAAATAAAAGATACATTTAATAATAAACAGAATTAATATGTTACACCTTGAATTCTAAATTCACGCTCATAAATATGTGGATTGAGCAGTCATTGAACCCGCAAACAGTCAAAAACTCGATTAATGGATGCCAATTAAGTCGTCAACTCGTCCAACGAAACGCATCAAGATGTACTAAATACTGTTAACGGCTTCGACTTAAAACGTTTCAACGTCGATTAGTTCAAGACGACTATTAGTTAAAAAAGTAACTAGTTGAAAAATTTAACTAGTTAAGGGACTAGTTGATTGTCGACTTTCAACAGTTTCGTTTCGTTATCCATAAATACGTCAACGACACATCTCTAGTAGAGATTGCATTTAGCAATAAGGCCGCCCATTGTACATATGTACATATCAACATGTAATTCTCAACTGCGACATTGTAATTGGTGTACAATAAAGTATATTCTATTCTATTCTACCAAAATGATTCATTTTGAAAATCAAAAGTATAATATAACAGAATAGATGTTTTTTTTTTGTAATTGATAAGACCGAGTGGCCTCAGCATTCATGTGCATCAGAACAATTACCAGAGATGAAGGTACATTCGTTAGTTATTGCCTCTAATGTCAATGATAACGAACAATTCGTTAATTATGATAGGTATTCAAACTTCGTTAGGTGAAATATAATTTTTGCATACGTATTACGATTTGTGAATAACTGCAACAAACGTAAACAAAAACTCACGGGTCCGCTCGAGGTAGGTGAGTTAAACGATGCATTGTTATTACTGATTAGGTATAGTCAATTAGAATCGTTTCCCGTAGAAGTTAAATTATTGCAACAAGAAAAAACATTGCCTAAGAAAAGCAAGTTGTTACAATTAACTACGTTTAGAGATTCATCAGAAATAGTTCGAGTAGGTGGACGTTTAAATAATTCTAAATACGATTTTGATAAAAAAAAACACCCTATAATATTAGACTCTAAACAAGCGTTAACTCAATTCATAATGTCTCATGAGCATGTTAGATTGTTCCATGCTGGCAAACAATTGCTTTTAGCTTCGATTTGAGAAAAATATTGGCCTATTGGCGGCAGATGTTTAGCGCGCCGCATAGTTATGCATTGCGTAACATGTGTTCGTCTCCGCGCACATGTGTTACTATGCAACCTACTATGGGGCATTTACCTGAAGTTAGGACTAATGATAATTTTGCTTTCGACTCGTGTATAGTTGATTTTGCCGGATCAGATTTGTATTCAGTCCAGCTTATAGTCCAAATTTTGGAGGTATTTTGAAGCGGGAATAAAATTTGCCAAGTTTCATTTAAAACGCGTAGTGGGTAACGCTGCCTTGACGTTTGAGGAGCTAGCGACGTAGTTTATACAGATAGAAGCCATCCTAAACTCACGTCCGCTGACCCTTCTCTCGTCCAATTGCACTGATCCTTCTCGTCTGACTCCAGGCCACTTTTTGATTGGGAGACTGCTAACGTCGATTCCGACATTACCTGTGACCACAACTAGACCCAACAGATACGAGCTGATTGAAAAAATACGCCAGCACTTTTGGGAGACATGGAGCTGTTGATTATTAATCTCAGATAAGTAACCTTTTTGTATTAGGTTACTGGCAGGTTTTTATATTTAAATTGTTATTTTTTAAGTATTTGATTTTTAACGAGGAAATTTGTAATTCTAAATTTAGCCATTCCGTTGATAGTTCTAGAAGCTTAAACATGTCTCTGTAAATTAAAATATTGAATTAAAACTCTGAAATATGGAATCTGTTCATCAAAGTTTATCATTTCTTGAAGTATCCATTTAGTAACCAATAATGATTTAGCCACATTCAAGCCACCGTTCAAGAGGTTATGGGCCCAGCAAGATATCAACACGAACAGCAATAGATTAAACTTTTATCTGAGAAGTAAATACAAACACCAATTTTTCGAGATTATGAAGAATTGGGATGCCTTGTCCATTGGATTTATAGTAGCTGATGAAGTGAATGATATGGGTTTTACGACCCTTAGGGATTCCCTTATCCAAGAGTTGGAAGTAATAATGGTAAGGTTCGACCTCGACAGATGGCTTGACTTTATAAGAGTAAGTTCTTTGGAATTAAACCAATTCGACAGAGCCCATCTCTCTCTCTTTTTCTCGAACCTCAGCAAGAACTACGGACATCCAATACTCAACCCTATAGAGGGTATTGCCAAATTGAGAATTCGAAGAAAGAAATAAACGTAGATGACAACCTAGCGAAAAAAACTCTGTGGAAATTCCGCCAATCCTACATGTTATCCTATTACAAGAAAAGAGGCCATTATCCTAATTATCTTAAGACTGGTCAAGTAAGCAGCACACTAGAGTTATGTTTAAACGATTCACGACTTCCAACCTCAAAAGAAAAACCAAATATTCCCCTGAGTGATTGGGATGGTATACTCCTCGTTAAGAACCATGATCTTGCGTTAGAAATAGACGAGAAAGAACTTCTCAAAGACACTGCCTGCTCACCCCCCAGAGAAGAATGGTTTATACCTTATGACCCATGTGCGTTCAGAATATTGTACGGCCAAAGAAAACCAAAAAGTTCAGGTGCTTATGAACCTCGCGTCTTAGCTCGTTATCTAAAAGGAGAAGAGGGAGAACTCGCGGAAAAAATCAGCGACCAAGAAGCCTTATATTACAACCATAATCGAGATGACATAGTCCAACTATGTAGAAAAGAACGAGAACTAAATGTATTGGAACGAGTGTTCTGTAAACAGACGTACGAAATGAGACTAATGCAGGTCTGTCTAGAAAAATCCCTTAGCGATAATATCCTACCCTTCATAAGAGAGCAAACCATGATCAGTACCGAATTAGAAGTTACAAAGAGGATGGACAAAGTAGCTTCCACCATATCAAAAGAAGGCAGTTACAACATCAATCTAGATCTATCGAAATGGAATCAATTGCAGAGGCATGATTTGAACAAATACATCTTCATGGAACTAGACAACTTGCATGGAAGAAAGAATTTATACTCCGACTCCCATCTATGGTTTAACAGATGTATGGTGTTACTCGGATCCAGATTAACTCCGCCAATGAGAGGACCAGATGGTGAGCCTATAGAAGGTGATTTTTGCCATTATAACCAGAAGGGAGGCTTTGAAGGAATGAGACAGAAAGCGTGGACCATAACCACGATCATGATCATTAAACTGGCCCTCGATGATTGTGATTTGGAAGGAGACACGATGGGACAAGGGGATAATCAGGTCATACATCTCAAATTAAAAAAGTACCAACAGTCGGATCCGAATTATCACATAAGACTACTTTTGAATACACTAGACCATTACTTTACACTAGGAGGTCTCAAGATGAAAATGGAAGAGACATGGTACTCAAAGAACTTATTCGAATACTCGAAGACACGCTATTATAAAGCTCTTAGGGTAGATGATAGCTTAAAGAAACTCAACAGATTGGTACCTGACATTAATGAAGGCTTTCCCTCTCTCCAATCATTACTTACTGGAGCTTCAACAACCACTGAGAACTTATCAAGGAATTGCTTATCCCCTTGCATCCCATTCCTCCTATATTCGATCGAAGCAGGAAACATATATCGGAGAAAGGGCATACTCAGACCGTACACAGGACATATTAATAAATAAATATCCACTTAAACCCGACGACATCTATCCTGGTTATCAATTTAGTTTAAAGATTACCAACCAGACATGACTGAAGATCTAAAGTGTCACTACGAGGGGCACCTCAATTCGCCGATAACAGATGACGAAGTCAATTTTATATTAAATCATAGTGATTTTATATGTAACAGACACAAAAAACTCAAGTCCTTTTTCAATCAAAATTATCCCGAAATAATTAATTTCAACCAACTAAGTTCCTGCCCATGGGAAGCCCCCGAACGCGTAATCGTCAATACACCTCTAACTGAGACCATTAAGGACGATAGTACTGACTTAAACTACTTATTAGAAGCTGCAGTTTGGAATTTAACTATACACCATAAGGCTTATTATGGTGTCGATATGGAAATTGAGACAAAGATCCATATCCTTAAACAAATTATCTCAAGGTCAGAACATCAAATGGCTTTTCAAAACAAGAAGAAAGTAGAATGGATCAAGAGCCAACTAACAGAGAGGGAACACACGATGGGTAGATTTTTCCAAGTATCAGAATCAATCTTAGTCGAAAAAGAATTAACTATCATAAAGTATAAGAATGGAACTTATTTATTTCCGACTACCATGTTCATGTGCGTGATGGCCAATATACAATCCAGATTTTACATCCAAATATCTGTGCCTCTAGTGAGAAGGGGTACAAGTCAATACCCCTAACAAGGGTAATATTTATCTCTTTTGTCACAACGTTGAAATTTAAATGCATAATTAAGCAACGTGCACAAACTTATTACTATCATAGAAGATGACGATATTGTATTACTTTAAAAAGTGTGAAAGAGATAGCTCGCCGACCACCGGCGTTGAACGCGCTGGGTGATCTTTTTATTATTATTATTATTTCTTTAGATGCGATTTTTTTATAATTTGAATTGAATTTATGACAGTCTGTAATTACTAGTCTCTAACTTAACATGATCGATATTATAATTATTTCAACTTCAAATTGTGTATTAATCTTTTAGGTAAATAAAAGATACATTTAATAATAAACAGAATTAATATGTTACACCTTGAATTCTAAATTCACGCTCATAAATATGTGGATTGAGCAGTCATTGAACCCGCAAACAGTCAAAAACTCGATTAATGTTTACCTATGTCGAGGTATATAACTATTTGTAAAGTTTATTAAATGATACACTTTTGACGAGAGAATTGTTTTAATGAATTACTCAATACAAGTTACTTATAATTGCTACTTAGTAAATATATCGCGAATGAGTGCGCGAGTGAACTACGTGCCCGAGGGGTGACGACTGAGGCTCGCTTCGGTTTTAGCTTACCTCGCGGGTTCGTTCCCGTCGTGCACGTGTGTCGCTACATCAACCCTCCCCTTTTTTTAAAAGAAAATAAAAAATTACAATTATGGGATATGGTTGTCAAAACATACAGAACAAACAAACTTACACTTAAACTATTAAACAGTATATACTTAAACAATATATCAAAGTTGAGCGCATATCAACCGGACTTCGTAACATAAACATGGGCTCAAATTACCTGTTCCCCGAAGCCCGGTTGTTATCGCTCCGTTTACTAGCTACGGTGTACAGTAACCTATGTTAACAAAGAGTACAGAGAATAAGAATTACACAGTATATTATATTATTACAGTTCACAATACGTATAATATATAGAACAAAGAGTAGCATAAATAAGTGTACAGTACTTACACTGCAAAACAGCAAACTGACAAAAAAATAAACTTATTACCTATCACGTTACTGTGTAAACCTGTTGTGGTATAACTTGTGCCTGTGGAATTCGCGGAACACTCGCTACTTCCACATTGGCTTTATTCACTTGTTTTGATATCCATGACTTGTCAAAGCAATTTACAAAGTGCAATTTTTGGATCCGAAAAACCTGAATCAATAGTAGGTTTTATAACTTGCATCGCCACAGGCATTGTGAGCCTAATAACAGCGTCAGTTTACAACTTACTGCCAGATATACATAGTCCAGGGATGACAAACATGCCTAGTATTGAGGGCATAAGTGCCACCTTAACAGGTCAATCTCCATTAATCAACTATCCCACTGGAGATGCTCAGGATGTATACAATCAATTAGCTGGAAACATACCCAGACATGATATGGATTCAGATGATGATTACCCTGAGGGTTATGACCCAGAAAATGAGCCAATGCCCTCAAACTGTAATCCACTCATTTGTCATCCATTGGATGAATTTCAACACCTGGCGATGGAAATCACCAAGTCAGAAGATCCCTTCTCAGAATCCATATCCGGACTCCTTCAAGCTTGTAGCCAGATTAATATGACGGCTCCCAACTTCCTGACCGACAGATACAAGTACTTGATCAGGGTGTCTTCCAAAGATTGGGAGGCAATAAGAGGATCTTTAGCTGACTCTTGTTGTTATGGTTACTCGGCCCTTTTATCCTGTATTGAAGGGATGATAACCATATATGGGCTGCAAAATGCAAAAATAGCATCGACACACATCAAGTCCCTAGGCGATATAGTGGACAATATGAAGGTGGTTCATAGGGCAGAAGCACGACAACAAGAAAAAGATCGGGAGTTTCTTGAACAAGTTACCGTCCAGAACAACCATGTATTGAAAGCAATGGGGGAACTAATGGAGAAGTTCGATCAGAGAATATTGGAGCTGTCCAAACCATCCTCACAGCACTCTGCCGTAATCCCTAAGGCTCCTACAACTGATTCTTTAAGTTCCAAGCAGGGAAGGATTAAAACAACCATAAAAGAAATTCCGAACACCAGATTCTCCACATCAGACATCTCCATTACATTTGACAAAAACCTCAACATTACATATCAGAAGGTTGCGTGTTCATATCACGTCGGGGTCACCAATTTACCTATGTCGAGGTATATAACTATTTGTAAAGTTTATTAAATGATACACTTTTGACGAGAGAATTGTTTTAATGAATTACTCAATACAAGTTACTTATAATTGCTACTTAGTAAATATATCGCGAATGAGTGCGCGAGTGAACTACGTGCCCGAGGGGTGACGACTGAGGCTCGCTTCGGTTTTAGCTTACCTCGCGGGTTCGTTCCCGTCGTGCACGTGTGTCGCTACAAATGGATGCCAATTAAGTCGTCAACTCGTCCAACGAAACGCATCAAGATGTACTAAATACTGTTAACGGCTTCGACTTAAAACGTTTCAACGTCGATTAGTTCAAGACGACTATTAGTTAAAAAAGTAACTAGTTGAAAAATTTAACTAGTTAAGGGACTAGTTGATTGTCGACTTTCAACAGTTTCGTTTCGTTATCCATAAATACGTCAACGACACATCTCTAGTAGAGATTGCATTTAGCAATAAGGCCGCCCATTGTACATATGTACATATCAACATGTAATTCTCAACTGCGACATTGTAATTGGTGTACAATAAAGTATATTCTATTCTATTCTACCAAAATGATTCATTTTGAAAATCAAAAGTATAATATAACAGAATAGATGTTTTTTTTTTGTAATTGATAAGACCGAGTGGCCTCAGCATTCATGTGCATCAGAACAATTACCAGAGATGAAGGTACATTCGTTAGTTATTGCCTCTAATGTCAATGATAACGAACAATTCGTTAATTATGATAGGTATTCAAACTTCGTTAGGTGAAATATAATTTTTGCATACGTATTACGATTTGTGAATAACTGCAACAAACGTAAACAAAAACTCACGGGTCCGCTCGAGGTAGGTGAGTTAAACGATGCATTGTTATTACTGATTAGGTATAGTCAATTAGAATCGTTTCCCGTAGAAGTTAAATTATTGCAACAAGAAAAAACATTGCCTAAGAAAAGCAAGTTGTTACAATTAACTACGTTTAGAGATTCATCAGAAATAGTTCGAGTAGGTGGACGTTTAAATAATTCTAAATACGATTTTGATAAAAAAAAACACCCTATAATATTAGACTCTAAACAAGCGTTAACTCAATTCATAATGTCTCATGAGCATGTTAGATTGTTCCATGCTGGCAAACAATTGCTTTTAGCTTCGATTTGAGAAAAATATTGGCCTATTGGCGGCAGATGTTTAGCGCGCCGCATAGTTATGCATTGCGTAACATGTGTTCGTCTCCGCGCACATGTGTTACTATGCAACCTACTATGGGGCATTTACCTGAAGTTAGGACTAATGATAATTTTGCTTTCGACTCGTGTATAGTTGATTTTGCCGGATCAGATTTGTATTCAGTCCAGCTTATAGTCCAAATTTTGGAGGTATTTTGAAGCGGGAATAAAATTTGCCAAGTTTCATTTAAAACGCGTAGTGGGTAACGCTGCCTTGACGTTTGAGGAGCTAGCGACGTAGTTTATACAGATAGAAGCCATCCTAAACTCACGTCCGCTGACCCTTCTCTCGTCCAATTGCACTGATCCTTCTCGTCTGACTCCAGGCCACTTTTTGATTGGGAGACTGCTAACGTCGATTCCGACATTACCTGTGACCACAACTAGACCCAACAGATACGAGCTGATTGAAAAAATACGCCAGCACTTTTGGGAGACATGGAGCTGTTGATTATTAATCTCAGATAAGTAACCTTTTTGTATTAGGTTACTGGCAGGTTTTTATATTTAAATTGTTATTTTTTAAGTATTTGATTTTTAACGAGGAAATTTGTAATTCTAAATTTAGCCATTCCGTTGATAGTTCTAGAAGCTTAAACATGTCTCTGTAAATTAAAATATTGAATTAAAACTCTGAAATATGGAATCTGTTCATCAAAATTTATCATTTCTTGAAGTATCCATTTAGTAACCAATAATGATTTAGCCACATTCAAGCCACCGTTCAAGAGGTTATGGGCCCAGCAAGATATCAACACGAACAGCAATAGATTAAACTTTTATCTGAGAAGTAAATACAAACACCAATTTTTCGAGATTATGAAGAATTGGGATGCCTTGTCCATTGGATTTATAGTAGCTGATGAAGTGAATGATATGGGTTTTACGACCCTTAGGGATTCCCTTATCCAAGAGTTGGAAGTAATAATGGTAAGGTTCGACCTCGACAGATGGCTTGACTTTATAAGAGTAAGTTCTTTGGAATTAAACCAATTCGACAGAGCCCATCTCTCTCTCTTTTTCTCGAACCTCAGCAAGAACTACGGACATCCAATACTCAACCCTATAGAGGGTATTGCCAAATTGAGAATTCGAAGAAAGAAATAAACGTAGATGACAACCTAGCGAAAAAAACTCTGTGGAAATTCCGCCAATCCTACATGTTATCCTATTACAAGAAAAGAGGCCATTATCCTAATTATCTTAAGACTGGTCAAGTAAGCAGCACACTAGAGTTATGTTTAAACGATTCACGACTTCCAACCTCAAAAGAAAAACCAAATATTCCCCTGAGTGATTGGGATGGTATACTCCTCGTTAAGAACCATGATCTTGCGTTAGAAATAGACGAGAAAGAACTTCTCAAAGACACTGCCTGCTCACCCCCCAGAGAAGAATGGTTTATACCTTATGACCCATGTGCGTTCAGAATATTGTACGGCCAAAGAAAACCAAAAAGTTCAGGTGCTTATGAACCTCGCGTCTTAGCTCGTTATCTAAAAGGAGAAGAGGGAGAACTCGCGGAAAAAATCAGCGACCAAGAAGCCTTATATTACAACCATAATCGAGATGACATAGTCCAACTATGTAGAAAAGAACGAGAACTAAATGTATTGGAACGAGTGTTCTGTAAACAGACGTACGAAATGAGACTAATGCAGGTCTGTCTAGAAAAATCCCTTAGCGATAATATCCTACCCTTCATAAGAGAGCAAACCATGATCAGTACCGAATTAGAAGTTACAAAGAGGATGGACAAAGTAGCTTCCACCATATCAAAAGAAGGCAGTTACAACATCAATCTAGATCTATCGAAATGGAATCAATTGCAGAGGCATGATTTGAACAAATACATCTTCATGGAACTAGACAACTTGCATGGAAGAAAGAATTTATACTCCGACTCCCATCTATGGTTTAACAGATGTATGGTGTTACTCGGATCCAGATTAACTCCGCCAATGAGAGGACCAGATGGTGAGCCTATAGAAGGTGATTTTTGCCATTATAACCAGAAGGGAGGCTTTGAAGGAATGAGACAGAAAGCGTGGACCATAACCACGATCATGATCATTAAACTGGCCCTCGATGATTGTGATTTGGAAGGAGACACGATGGGACAAGGGGATAATCAGGTCATACATCTCAAATTAAAAAAGTACCAACAGTCGGATCCGAATTATCACATAAGACTACTTTTGAATACACTAGACCATTACTTTACACTAGGAGGTCTCAAGATGAAAATGGAAGAGACATGGTACTCAAAGAACTTATTCGAATACTCGAAGACACGCTATTATAAAGCTCTTAGGGTAGATGATAGCTTAAAGAAACTCAACAGATTGGTACCTGACATTAATGAAGGCTTTCCCTCTCTCCAATCATTACTTACTGGAGCTTCAACAACCACTGAGAACTTATCAAGGAATTGCTTATCCCCTTGCATCCCATTCCTCCTATATTCGATCGAAGCAGGAAACATATATCGGAGAAAGGGCATACTCAGACCGTACACAGGACATATTAATAAATAAATATCCACTTAAACCCGACGACATCTATCCTGGTTATCAATTTAGTTTAAAGATTACCAACCAGACATGACTGAAGATCTAAAGTGTCACTACGAGGGGCACCTCAATTCGCCGATAACAGATGACGAAGTCAATTTTATATTAAATCATAGTGATTTTATATGTAACAGACACAAAAAACTCAAGTCCTTTTTCAATCAAAATTATCCCGAAATAATTAATTTCAACCAACTAAGTTCCTGCCCATGGGAAGCCCCCGAACGCGTAATCGTCAATACACCTCTAACTGAGACCATTAAGGACGATAGTACTGACTTAAACTACTTATTAGAAGCTGCAGTTTGGAATTTAACTATACACCATAAGGCTTATTATGGTGTCGATATGGAAATTGAGACAAAGATCCATATCCTTAAACAAATTATCTCAAGGTCAGAACATCAAATGGCTTTTCAAAACAAGAAGAAAGTAGAATGGATCAAGAGCCAACTAACAGAGAGGGAACACACTATGGGTAGATTTTTCCAAGTATCAGAATCAATCTTAGTCGAAAAAGAATTAACTATCATAAAGTATAAGAATGGAACTTATTTATTTCCGACTACCATGTTCATGTGCGTGATGGCCAATATACAATCCAGATTTTACATCCAAATATCTGTGCCTCTAGTGAGAAGGGGTACAAGTCAATACCCCTAACAAGGGTAATATTTATCTCTTTTGTCACAACGTTGAAATTTAAATGCATAATTAAGCAACGTGCACAAACTTATTACTATCATAGAAGATGACGATATTGTATTACTTTAAAAAGTGTGAAAGAGATAGCTCGCCGACCACCGGCGTTGAACGCGCTGGGTGATCTTTTTATTATTATTATTATTTCTTTAGATGCGATTTTTTTATAATTTGAATTGAATTTATGACAGTCTGTAATTACTAGTCTCTAACTTAACATGATCGATATTATAATTATTTCAACTTCAAATTGTGTATTAATCTTTTAGGTAAATAAAAGATACATTTAATAATAAACAGAATTAATATGTTACACCTTGAATTCTAAATTCACGCTCATAAATATGTGGATTGAGCAGTCATTGAACCCGCAAACAGTCAAAAACTCGATTAATGGATGCCAATTAAGTCGTCAACTCGTCCAACGAAACGCATCAAGATGTACTAAATACTGTTAACGGCTTCGACTTAAAACGTTTCAACGTCGATTAGTTCAAGACGACTATTAGTTAAAAAAGTAACTAGTTGAAAAATTTAACTAGTTAAGGGACTAGTTGATTGTCGACTTTCAACAGTTTCGTTTCGTTATCCATAAATACGTCAACGACACATCTCTAGTAGAGATTGCATTTAGCAATAAGGCCGCCCATTGTACATATGTACATATCAACATGTAATTCTCAACTGCGACATTGTAATTGGTGTACAATAAAGTATATTCTATTCTATTCTACCAAAATGATTCATTTTGAAAATCAAAAGTATAATATAACAGAATAGATGTTTTTTTTTTGTAATTGATAAGACCGAGTGGCCTCAGCATTCATGTGCATCAGAACAATTACCAGAGATGAAGGTACATTCGTTAGTTATTGCCTCTAATGTCAATGATAACGAACAATTCGTTAAGTATGATAGGTATTCAAACTTCGTTAGGTGAAATATAATTTTTGCATACGTATTACGATTTGTGAATAACTGCAACAAACGTAAACAAAAACTCACGGGTCCGCTCGAGGTAGGTGAGTTAAACGATGCATTGTTATTACTGATTAGGTATAGTCAATTAGAATCGTTTCCCGTAGAAGTTAAATTATTGCAACAAGAAAAAACATTGCCTAAGAAAAGCAAGTTGTTACAATTAACTACGTTTAGAGATTCATCAGAAATAGTTCGAGTAGGTGGACGTTTAAATAATTCTAAATACGATTTTGATAAAAAAAAACACCCTATAATATTAGACTCTAAACAAGCGTTAACTCAATTCATAATGTCTCATGAGCATGTTAGATTGTTCCATGCTGGCAAACAATTGCTTTTAGCTTCGATTTGAGAAAAATATTGGCCTATTGGCGGCAGATGTTTAGCGCGCCGCATAGTTATGCATTGCGTAACATGTGTTCGTCTCCGCGCACATGTGTTACTATGCAACCTACTATGGGGCATTTACCTGAAGTTAGGACTAATGATAATTTTGCTTTCGACTCGTGTATAGTTGATTTTGCCGGATCAGATTTGTATTCAGTCCAGCTTATAGTCCAAATTTTGGAGGTATTTTGAAGCGGGAATAAAATTTGCCAAGTTTCATTTAAAACGCGTAGTGGGTAACGCTGCCTTGACGTTTGAGGAGCTAGCGACGTAGTTTATACAGATAGAAGCCATCCTAAACTCACGTCCGCTGACCCTTCTCTCGTCCAATTGCACTGATCCTTCTCGTCTGACTCCAGGCCACTTTTTGATTGGGAGACTGCTAACGTCGATTCCGACATTACCTGTGACCACAACTAGACCCAACAGATACGAGCTGATTGAAAAAATACGCCAGCACTTTTGGGAGACATGGAGCTGTTGATTATTAATCTCAGATAAGTAACCTTTTTGTATTAGGTTACTGGCAGGTTTTTATATTTAAATTGTTATTTTTTAAGTATTTGATTTTTAACGAGGAAATTTGTAATTCTAAATTTAGCCATTCCGTTGATAGTTCTAGAAGCTTAAACATGTCTCTGTAAATTAAAATATTGAATTAAAACTCTGAAATATGGAATCTGTTCATCAAAGTTTATCATTTCTTGAAGTATCCATTTAGTAACCAATAATGATTTAGCCACATTCAAGCCACCGTTCAAGAGGTTATGGGCCCAGCAAGATATCAACACGAACAGCAATAGATTAAACTTTTATCTGAGAAGTAAATACAAACACCAATTTTTCGAGATTATGAAGAATTGGGATGCCTTGTCCATTGGATTTATAGTAGCTGATGAAGTGAATGATATGGGTTTTACGACCCTTAGGGATTCCCTTATCCAAGAGTTGGAAGTAATAATGGTAAGGTTCGACCTCGACAGATGGCTTGACTTTATAAGAGTAAGTTCTTTGGAATTAAACCAATTCGACAGAGCCCATCTCTCTCTCTTTTTCTCGAACCTCAGCAAGAACTACGGACATCCAATACTCAACCCTATAGAGGGTATTGCCAAATTGAGAATTCGAAGAAAGAAATAAACGTAGATGACAACCTAGCGAAAAAAACTCTGTGGAAATTCCGCCAATCCTACATGTTATCCTATTACAAGAAAAGAGGCCATTATCCTAATTATCTTAAGACTGGTCAAGTAAGCAGCACACTAGAGTTATGTTTAAACGATTCACGACTTCCAACCTCAAAAGAAAAACCAAATATGCCCCTGAGTGATTGGGATGGTATACTCCTCGTTAAGAACCATGATCTTGCGTTAGAAATAGACGAGAAAGAACTTCTCAAAGACACTGCCTGCTCACCCCCCAGAGAAGAATGGTTTATACCTTATGACCCATGTGCGTTCAGAATATTGTACGGCCAAAGAAAACCAAAAAGTTCAGGTGCTTATGAACCTCGCGTCTTAGCTCGTTATCTAAAAGGAGAAGAGGGAGAACTCGCGGAAAAAATCAGCGACCAAGAAGCCTTATATTACAACCATAATCGAGATGACATAGTCCAACTATGTAGAAAAGAACGAGAACTAAATGTATTGGAACGAGTGTTCTGTAAACAGACGTACGAAATGAGACTAATGCAGGTCTGTCTAGAAAAATCCCTTAGCGATAATATCCTACCCTTCATAAGAGAGCAAACCATGATCAGTACCGAATTAGAAGTTACAAAGAGGATGGACAAAGTAGCTTCCACCATATCAAAAGAAGGCAGTTACAACATCAATCTAGATCTATCGAAATGGAATCAATTGCAGAGGCATGATTTGAACAAATACATCTTCATGGAACTAGACAACTTGCATGGAAGAAAGAATTTATACTCCGACTCCCATCTATGGTTTAACAGATGTATGGTGTTACTCGGATCCAGATTAACTCCGCCAATGAGAGGACCAGATGGTGAGCCTATAGAAGGTGATTTTTGCCATTATAACCAGAAGGGAGGCTTTGAAGGAATGAGACAGAAAGCGTGGACCATAACCACGATCATGATCATTAAACTGGCCCTCGATGATTGTGATTTGGAAGGAGACACGATGGGACAAGGGGATAATCAGGTCATACATCTCAAATTAAAAAAGTACTAACAGTCGGATCCGAATTATCACATAAGACTACTTTTGAATACACTAGACCATTACTTTACACTAGGAGGTCTCAAGATGAAAATGGAAGAGACATGGTACTCAAAGAACTTATTCGAATACTCGAAGACACGCTATTATAAAGCTCTTAGGGTAGATGATAGCTTAAAGAAACTCAACAGATTGGTACCTGACATTAATGAAGGCTTTCCCTCTCTCCAATCATTACTTACTGGAGCTTCAACAACCACTGAGAACTTATCAAGGAATTGCTTATCCCCTTGCATCCCATTCCTCCTATATTCGATCGAAGCAGGAAACATATATCGGAGAAAGGGCATACTCAGACCGTACACAGGACATATTAATAAATAAATATCCACTTAAACCCGACGACATCTATCCTGGTTATCAATTCAGTTTAAAGATTACCAACCAGACATGACTGAAGATCTAAAGTGTCACTACGAGGGGCACCTCAATTCGCCGATAACAGATGACGAAGTCAATTTTATATTAAATCATAGTGATTTTATATGTAACAGACACAAAAAACTCAAGTCCTTTTTCAATCAAAATTATCCCGAAATAATTAATTTCAACCAACTAAGTTCCTGCCCATGGGAAGCCCCCGAACGCGTAATCGTCAATACACCTCTAACTGAGACCATTAAGGACGATAGTACTGACTTAAACTACTTATTAGAAGCTGCAGTTTGGAATTTAACTATACACCATAAGGCTTATTATGGTGTCGATATGGAAATTGAGACAAAGATCCATATCCTTAAACAAATTATCTCAAGGTCAGAACATCAAATGGCTTTTCAAAACAAGAAGAAAGTAGAATGGATCAAGAGCCAACTAACAGAGAGGGAACACACGATGGGTAGATTTTTCCAAGTATCAGAATCAATCTTAGTCGAAAAAGAATTAACTATCATAAAGTATAAGAATGGAACTTATTTATTTCCGACTACCATGTTCATGTGCGTGATGGCCAATATACAATCCAGATTTTACATCCAAATATCTGTGCCTCTAGTGAGAAGGGGTACAAGTCCATGTTTGGCGAGAATGAGTTAAGTATACAGAAATGATCACAGAAAAAAGCTCTATCGATTGGTGAAAACAGATTTATGATATCTCCAAAAATGACAAAGTTTGTTTTGTGCTAAAGGGTTTATCTGGTGAAAAAGTAACGGCGCGAGGTGCGTATAAGTACACTAATATTCCTTTTCCCAAAACTTTTAATTAATATTTTGTGACTTTTGATCTACCTATTCATGTATTCTTTTGAAGTTTCAATTTGTTTGTGTATAAAGATGCAAGTATACATATATCTTTTCATTCGATAAGTGAGTAATGATATTACACGGCTTAAACTGTTTTACACCAAAATAAAATAAACAATGTAAGAATAAATCGAGTTGGATCAGTTTTCACATAAGAAATATTCAATACAATGAATACGATTAGAAATAAATCTTTCACCACTCATGTTATTTCGTTCGTTGCAAGGATAAAGCGGGGGAATGTGTGTGGAAGTGGGGGTCGGGAGGCATGTCCTTGCGCCCTTTTTCACTACCTTTAGCAAGTTTTCAATAAATATATCGTATACTAAATTAGGTCCTAGTATATATGTACCCTTTTACACCAAGTAAAAGTACTATGTTTTTTACTTACTGATATAATTCATTATTTTATTATTGCAAAAATAAAATAATGGTTATTTCACTTCCTTACTTTAAATCACGTAAATAAGAATAATGTTAAAGGTCTATTAGAAAAATGTCATGCAAACATAAACTAATAAATTGGTATAAATACCTATTTACATTCTGTGATATTTAAAATAGCTTATCTATATTGAAATAACGTCAATGTAATAAGGTTTTTTACCAAAACAAGGTGTCCTAAAGAGTTTATACTTTAATTATTATCTATACATGCATAACTTTTACTATAGTCGAATTTTTAATTAGACGAAGCTACCTGACAGTAGCTAATGTCACTTAGTAAAATAATGCTGCCATATTTAAAGTAATAGTGATGCGTTCAGTTCTCATTCAATCAGATGAATGAACAGTGAGTGTGAATAGTTTATCATTTCGAACTATAAAAGAATATTATATCTATTTAAGAATTAAATTGTATAAAAGTGCTCTGATTTAAGATACTAGTAGTATGTACAATCAGTTTTATGACGGCTCAACGTCGCGCGCGTCGCACATTATGTTTTTTGACCCAAAAAATAACCCTCCTCTTATTATATTTTTATTAAATAGATAAATTAATTTAAAAAGAAAGACGAGAATTCCTGATGTTCAAATGTGCTTTGATCAAATATGTTTTTAGGGTTCCGTTGCCAAATGGCAAAAAACAGAACCCTTATAGATTCGTCATGTCTGTCTGTCTGTCCGTCCGTATGTCACAGCCACTTTTTTCCGAAACTATAAGAGCTATACTGTTGAAACTTGGTCAGTAGATGTATTCTGTAAACCGCATTAATATTTTTACACAAAAATAGAAAAAAGTAATATATTTTGGGGGTCACCATACTTAGAACTGAAGTTCAAAAAATTTTGATGTTGAGGTTTCTAATATCATTTTTTTCAAAACCAAATAGTTTGCGCGAGAGACACTTTAAAAATGGTAAAATGTTGTCCCCCCCCCCCCCCCTGTAACTTCTAAAATAAGAGAATGATAAAACTATAAAAATATGTGATGTACATTACCATGCAAACTTCCAAGGTAAGTTGGTTTGAACGAGATCTAGTTAGTATTTTTTTTAATACGTCGTAAATCATAAACCGCAATTTACATTTCTTTCAATCAAAACACTATTATTAAAACATCGATGAAAATTACAACGAACTACAAAAACTTTTATATGATGTTACTTGCTGCTACGGAACCCTTTATGGGCAAGTGCGACTCGCACTCGGCCGCTTTTTTTTGTAAATATTCAAAAAAATTTTTTTATTAAAATCTTAGATCCCATATGAGTTTCTGTAAATCTACTAATGTTCTTCTTTGCGGCTTTAACATACACAAATAACCCAAAAATATAAACCATAACATGAAAAATACGGGAGATAAAAACAAACAATGTTATTTCAGGATTTTTTTTTTACAGCTATATTTTGTCTTAGTTGGATTCAAAACCTTGATAAATAACTAGCCTGCAATAGTACCAGTAATACAAAAAAAAAACAAATTCTAATCATGCAGGATCTTTAAGTTACAAGCTTCTTGAGTTTTGTACTTTTTTTTTGGTTTTAGGGTTGTTAATAGAGATATGTGACCGGGTTGTATATTAAATTTACTTGTACATAAATACCCCGAAGTTGTTATACTAAACCTCGGACCGCCCCGACGCTCTTATAAAATTATGTGTTATGCGATGTTTTTTTTATTATTGTATCTACCTATACCTAATTATTATATTTTATACATCTATAGTTTGAACTACATGTATTGAAAATAGGACAGCCTTACAAGTTTCCTCTCAATGTTTTCCTTAATGTTTAAAACACTCGGTATTCAGTATAGATAGATACTATACGAACAAAGTTGTCGAAAACTCGTTGATATGACTAAAATTCGAACTCCGTACCCGATATCGGCAGTTCGGCACACTAACTATTTACTGGACAATCGAGGCAATTTCATTCATTCAGGAGTTTTTTTAATCATTCACTTTGTCACAGCACTATTTTTATTTCATCAAAAACTGACAACACAGTAAACGTCAGTGGATATCGTCTAATTAAAAATCCGACTATAGAATATGTCATGTAATTGTCGTAAATAACTGCCTCAGTGGCAAATAAATGTACCGATATTCGATTTAATTAGGTATTTAACTAAAAGTGAAATATTGATACGATTTTTTATCGTAGTAATTTAATAATATTTACTTTAAACATAAAATGCAATTAAAAATCAATGTAAAGACAACATCAAGTAACTGTAGGTAATAGGTAGGTACTAAACTATATTATCAGCATTTAGTATTACCATTAAGTAGTAGTTTATTAATTTAATATTATGTGTTTGTGTTAAAAATTAAGAGTTTACCTTTAGTTAAATACCTAACAACATGGAGTATAGTGGGTTGGATTAGCAACGAAAAGAGCTTGGGTTCGAATCCTGGGTCGGATAAAAAGAGGTATTGGGATTTTCTATATTAAAAATGCGCAGTGTTAGTCCTGAGTTTGAATTTGTGCCCGGTATAATAGGGGTGAAATAGAAATAGACTATTGACACAATAGCATCGCTCCCTTTTACATGGGACGTAACATATCAGGCGAAAAGTGGATGCAATGATAGACTTCTGCTTACTCCTTCAGGGCATAAAGCCATAATGATAATACTCGTATGTTATGTTTATTAGGAACAACGATCCGTTTAGATAATTATATTATTAGGTTCTTCATAGCAATGGTTATGTGTAATAACGGACTTCCATACTATCGGCGTTGTAGGCAAAACTATTTACTAATACTTACTTATGATTTTTTTTTAGGATGGCTACTAAGAACCGTATTCATCACATGCTAAAACTAATTGATGTGAATCCGGAAACGGTACAAATGGATCGAATTGAAGAGTCTTTGATTGAATGTTTTGAATATGATTCGCCAAAACCTGGGTGTTCTAAAGATTATGTTGCAAAGCCTGATTGTTCTAATAATTATGTGTTACCCGATGATGAAGATATTTTTACTGAAAGCGACCAGACATTTCTCATATGTCTTGACATTATTTCTGTCCTAATTGATACCCTTCCATTACCAGACATGGATTATAGTGCCGGAAGCAGTGATGATTTTATACCGAATACGGATACAAGTGACTCGGACTCTATAAATGCACGTGCCACAAATAAACGTAGGCGCGCATTTACTTTGAGGCAGCGCAATGTTTTTGTGGCGGAATCTGAATCAGATTCGGGTGAAAAAGAATCATTTTGGAATAAAGAAGGTATACATCAGGGTCGAAAACGTAAACCTAGGCGAAGTAATAAAGAACGAAGAATAGATAGAGAAAACAGAAAAAATATGAGAAATTTAGGCAAAAGTTATACGACTAGTAAAGGGAAAGTAATCAGCGAAAGAAAAATTTAACATCTTGAACCTTGTCGAATGAAATGTGTAGAAAGGATTTCTGAAGAGTTTAGAGTTAAGATCTTTGATTATTACTGGGGTTTAGGTGACTATGATAAGCGCGTACAATTCATAAGTAACCTTATTGAATTAAAAGAGAAGACAACTACAAAACTAGCAAATGTAGTCAAAAACAGAATGTTTGCGAACAACTATTATTTAAAACTGAACTTGGAGTGCCATTCCATTTGTAAAGGTTGTTTTCTAAAAACATTTAGCGAAACTCATAAATTCATTCAAATTGTTACGGATAAAATGAAGATAAGCGGTAATATTATACCGAATTCGTCAAGAGGCAAAAACCCTAGTGCTTTTACAATAAGTCATGACAGGCTAGAAATTGTAAAGGCGCATATTCTCTCATTTCCCTGTTATGAAAGCCACTATGGTCGTTCAAAGACTAACAAAAAATTTTTACTACCTCATTTAACTTTGCAAGACATGTACAAGTGTTATCGAGAGAGTACTGATAATCCAGTGTCACTAACTATTTATTCATGGGTATTTAAGGCTCAAAATCTGAGTTTTAAAACACCGTCACTGGACACATGCGTAAAATGCGACACATTTCAAATGAAAATAAAATTTAGTGAGGGCACAGAAAGAGAAGAAAATGAAAAGCTTATGAAAGATCATCAAAAGAGAGCAGAAAAGGTGTATGATATGAAGTCTACAGATCGGGCGGATTCAATTGAAAGAAGCGATACAGTTGTTTTAACTTTTGATTTACAGCAATGCTTGCCAACACCTTACCTAAAATCTGGTGCTGCATTTTATAAACGTCCACTATGGACATATAACTTAACACTCAGGGATTGTACGTCTAATACGGTTTATTGCTTTATGTGGCATGAGGCAATTGGTGGTAGAGGTGCAAATCAAATAACTTCTTGCTTATATTATTATATTATGAATTGTATGCCGGCGGAAATAAAACATTTAATATTTTACTCAGACTCTTGTTCGGGACAAAATAAAAATATACATGTCATATGCATGTTTCTTTTGGCTGTACGGAACAAACCAAATATACTTTCAATTACACATATTTTTTTTGTACCAGGCCATACCCATATGGATTGTGATGTAGACCACGCAGTTATAGAGAGAGCTAAAAAAAAAACTCCGATGGACATTCATCATCCCCGAGATTGGTATCAACTGGTACGTTCATGTGGCAAAAAAAAAAAATTACTGTTATAGAGATGCATACAGATCTGTTTTTAGATTTTGCGAGTCTCCTGAAGGGACCTTTACAACAAAAGAAAATAGACGAAAATAAGAAAAAGTTCAATCTGTCGGAGTGTGCTGTTTTTAAATATATAAAAGGAGAATTTCCTACATTTTATTATAAAGTATATGATGTAGATGATTGGAGTTTAGTTAGCCTACAAAGGAAAAGAGGAAAATCCCCTCTCCCTAATGTCTTCAATACGGAATGTTTACCACATTCATACGATGGCCCAATACTAATTTCCGATGAGAAGAAACGGGACTTGATTTCTCTTCTACTCCTCATAAACCCAAGTGCTAGATCATTTTATACTGATCTTTTAAGCAATACTGATGTTCAAGACGAACATCCTCTTTTAGACGACAACGATGCTGATGATGACTAATTTTGTAGTCATTAAATGACTAGAAAATTAGTCATCATTATTGCTTAAAAGATCAGTATAAAATTATCTGATTTTTTTTTCCTTTATTCTTTTCCATGTATGATTATTTGATTTCAATTTTTTTAAAGTAAATGTTTTAGTTTTTTTAATAAATAATTTTCAGTAAAATAATTTCGTTCTTTTATTTAATCATTGTTTTAACCACTCAGCAGTGAAGGTCAATAATGCGAATTATGCTCATATGACGGCCGCCTATAATAGGTTGTCAACAGATGCGCGCGTTCATGTCAGGCGCCTAGAATAGGACATTCCTACACCACGTACTTTAATAGTCTATTGTGTCGATATCTACGGTTCTCACTTTATGGTTTTTGTTTACAATCGACTACTAAAGAATTGGCCCACCGCACTCATTAAATTTGTTTAGTCTGTGGCACGAATTGTTTTGACAATCGTTATCATAAATTATGACGGCTTCCACTCAGCGTCAAGTGCTTGTTTCCCGCCAATTTGTTGTGCAAGTTATTATAAACAAATTCTGTTCTTGATGATATGGTCTTGTGTATAAGTTATTAAGTGCTTAGTGTTATAATGTTTAAATAGTGCCTATAGTGATAACAAAGTCGTGATTTTTCATTAATTGGAAAATAAAAGTGGGCCCGAAATGGCATTATTACAATATTTTTTTCCATTTTAGGTGAGTCATTTTATTTCTTAAAACACAGTTGCAATGCATTTCAAAGTCAAGTGAAGTATAAGAAATTACATAAAGAAATCTAATTAAGAATATAAGTTATTTTTTGCTTTATTACATTTATCAATTGATTTCGAGAAAATCATGGTTTTCTAAACTTATAGCCTAAAAATACCCTGTATGTCACAACAGCCTATATTAGGCTCCACATGAACGCCTAATTAGCATTTTTGACAGCGACATGAGCGCCATCTTTTTTAAGAGCCCAATCGAGGCTGTCCACTGTTGAGTGGTTAAGCAATTAGTCTACACTAGTCTACATACCCCACACAGCACAGGTCTAGATACCCCATACAATACAACCACATATTTATGTGAAAAGGGAGACAAGTTTTTTTTTTGTTGAGAATATTAATTTTGATAGCGCTAATAAAAAGCATACATTTTGTAGGTGTTTAAAAGCTCATGGAATCTATTATTTTATTATTATTTATGTAGTTATCATAAAAATCATCCCAAATGCGCATCTTTCTTCACCAACAAGAAAATCGTTTACCTTGCATGAAAAAGGGTACAAGTATATTTATATTTTCTTGACGTTCATTTTTATACCGGGTATAACTCCGTATCTTCAAAACTACTAGTTTTAAATAAAAACTAACATCACTATCAAAAAAAAACACAACAAAGTTACCCCTAAATACATAATATGCATCCAATTCATTTAGCAGTTTAAAAGTTATGATGATTAATATGTGTAATTTTAAGCGCGCTGATCGTTTATAACGTCTCCTGAAAAGTTGCATTTTAAGACTTGTACCCCTTCTCACTAGAGGCACAGATATATGTCGATATTAAAGAGTATGAAGAAAATATCCCTGGATTATACCGATTTTATAAAGAATTACATATATTCTTATTTTATCTGAGATTAAGGGGGTGTGTTGATTATTAATCTCAGATAAGTAACCTTTTTGTATTAGGTTACTGGCAGGTTTTTATATTTAAATAAGTATTTGATTTTTAACGAGGAAATTTGTAATTCTAAATTCAGCCATTCCGTTGATAGTTCTAGAAGCTTAAACATGTCTCTGTAAATTATAATATTGAATTAAAACTCTGAAATATGGAATCTATTCATCAAAGTTTATCATTTCTTGAAGTATCCATTTAGTAACCAATAATGATTTAGCCACATCCACCGTTTCCAAGAGGTTATGGGCCCAGCAAGATATCAGCACGATACCAGGAATAAGAATTTTTATTGAAGATGTAGAAAAGTGAAAAGCCCCCAGCAGAAAATTGTAAAATGAAATTACGAAATTGAGAAAATGAACAAAGTGAAGTAATGTGAGTAATGAAATGAATATATAGGTGATGATGAAGATATAGAAAAGAAAGGACTAAATTTTGGAAATAATTGTAAAATGTGACAAATGAGGATAATGGAGGTTATTGAAGGTTTTGGTAAAGCTGATGAGACCAAGAGGATGTTTTTCGTGAAGCTGATGAGAAATGAGGAGACGGAGTTTGTTGGTGTTTTTTAATGATCATGATGGTGATCATGAAGATGTAGAAAGTGATGATGGATGTCACGATAGTGATGGTGGAGGTAATGGTGGAGGAGATGAAGATGAGATGTAGATTGTGATGATGTTGTTGGTCACGATGGAGATAAAGATAAGTGATGATGGAGGTCACGATGGTGTTGATGGAGGTGATGAAGATTAAGTTAGTGACTGGATTCTTTTAAAGCGTTTGGTGTTATTCTCTCATCATAATATATATGTTATTAGGTCTTTTAGGTATTTGAATTCGAAACCTTTGTGTAAGTATGCTAGTTTAAGGGGGTGAGAGATAAGAGCAGAGTCGCGCAGTGGAAGCGTGTGTGTAAAATTGTTGTAAAGGGAAAAATATTTAATTTTGTTATTCAATTAATTTAAAAAATAACGGAATATTTTAGATAAATTTTTCACATAATTTTTTGACAGATTTTTTGACATCTAATTTTTTCCTTTATAGTGTATTTGTTTTTTTTTTTTTTTTTTTCTGTATTTTAAGGTTTGTTATATTAAAAGGTTTTGGTTTCTGCTGAAAGAGTATATTACTGTTTGGTGTTTAATAATTTCTAAATTGTGGTTGGAGATTATAAAAGGTTGTTATAATCATAAAAGGTAAATCTGTTGAAAGAGAATGTCATGGTTTTGATTGGTGTTTAATAATTTTAATTGTGGTTGGTTATTATTAAAACTTTTGGTTTGTTTGTTGAAAGAGTTGAGATGATATGATGAATGTTAATGTTATAAATGGTTGATTTGATTTGATTTGCTGTTTGTTGGAAGCTGTTTGTTGGAAGCTGTTTGTTGGAGCTGATGTTGGAGCTGTTTGTTGGAGCTGTTGTTGGAGCTGTTGTTGGAGCTGTTGTTGGAGCTGTTGTTGGAGCTGTTGTTGGAGCTGTTGTTGGAGCTGTTGTTGGAGCTGTTGTTGGAACTGGTGTTGGGAGCTGTTGTTGAAGTAGGTGTTGGAGCTGGTGTTGAAGCTGTTGTTGAAGTAGGTGTTGGAGCTGGTGTTGAAGCTGGTGTTGAAGTAGGTGTTGGAGCTGGTGTTGAAGTAGGTGTTGGAGCTGGTGTTGAAGTAGGTGTTGGAGCTGATGTCGAAGTTGGTGTTGGAGTTATTGTTGTAGGAGTTATTGGAGTTATTGTTGTAGGAGTTATTGGAGTTATTGTTGTAGGAGTTATTGGAGTTATTGTTGTAGGAGTTATTGGAGTTATTGTTGTAGGAGTTATTGGAGTTATTGTTGTAGGAGTTATTGGAGTTATTGTTGTAGGAGTTATTGGAGTTATTGTTGTAGGAGTTATTGGAGTTATTGTTGAAGGAGTTATTGGAGTTGGTGTTGTAGTTTTGTTGGAGTTGGTGTTGTAGTTTTGTTGGAGTTGGTGTTGTAGTTTTGTTGGAGTTGGTGTTGTAGTTTTGTTGGAGTTGGTGTTGTAGTTTTGTTGGAGTTGGTGTTGTAGTTTTGTTGGAGTTGGTGTTGTAGTTTTGTTGGTGTTGTAGTTTTGTTGGTGTTGTAGTTTTGTTGGTGTTGTAGTTTTGTTGGTGTTGTAGTTTTGTTGGAGTTGGTGTTGTAGTTTTGTTGGAGTTGGTGTTGTAGTTTTGTTGGAGTTGGTGTTGTAGTTTATTGGAGTTGTTGGTGTTTGAGTTGTTGAAGTGGTTATTGGAGTTGCTGTTGTTGGAGTTTGTTGTTATAATTTCTAAATTGTTGTTGTCAGGATAATAGGTGTTTGTAGTTGTGGAAGTAAAAATGTGTAAGAATGTGTAAAATGTTTTTCGGTACTTATCTGAGATTAAGGGGGTGTGTTGATTATTAATCTCAGATAAGTAACCTTTTTGTATTAGGTTACTGGCAGGTTTTTATATTTAAATTGTTATTTTTTAAGTATTTGATTTTTAACGAGGAAATTTGTAATTCTAAATTTAGCCATTCCGTTGATAGTTCTAGAAGCTTAAACATGTCTCTGTAAATTAAAATATTGAATTAAAACTCTGAAATATGGAATCTGTTCATCAAAGTTTATCATTTCTTGAAGTATCCATTTAGTAACCAATAATGATTTAGCCACATTCAAGCCACCGTTCAAGAGGAGCCGAGAGTATATAGCCGAGCTACAGCAGCGCACCAAGTGGCGCACTCCAGAGAAGAATCTAACCTGCGGAGACGTTGTTGTCTTGAAGGAAGACAATCTGCCCCCTCTTCAATGGCGTCTGGAACGAGTATGCCGTCTATGCCCAGGAGCAGACGGTGTCTGCAGAGTCGCTGACAAACCACATCAAAGGGCATCATTGGCCGAGCCGTCAATAAGATGTCTACTACCAACAGCCGAATCCTATGCTAATGACACGGAGAGAGGAGCCGCGTCCAACCGCGGGTAAAGCAGAAGCGCGGAGAACACATCAGCTGACCGATAAACGCCCGCGCCCTACCGCCGACACTTATATATATACTAACTTCCAATGTAAAAAGAACGCACTCAATTTTCGAAATTTGTAAAATTTAAGTAATTATATTCATCTTTGAAGAGCAAGTCATTTTTATTTAAAACTAAATGTCTTATAACTAAATTACATGTGGTGTCCAGCACCACATGTAATTTGATTACAATATCCTGAAATGAAAACAAACATACAAGAAAAGAAGAAAAAAAGAAAGCAAACAATAGTAAAGGTACAAATATTAAACTATAACAATTAATCAATGTCCGAGATTCTGTTGTTAACACCATCAAACTAACCTTATCCAAAAATTTGTTTCTCTAACCACACACCTCAAACCCACCGGGTCCAAGTAGACTACAAACTTTAGTCATCTCAAATCTGATGATGTCAACAAAAAAAAACACTACCTATATGCAGTAGGTACATTTTCGAACGCAATCCGCCATAGAAACGTCAGTTCATTACTGTCAAATGTCAAACTGTATACATGTATATGATTGTCACTGCAGTGCGACAAGGACAAAAACACACGACAAGGATGTCGCGGCTCCGTGCGCATGCATACTGCCGCCACTGGACGTTATCCGTTACCTTGACACCACAGTCATTCTAGATTTTTCATAGGAACTCCATCGAGTTTGGACTCGTTTGATTCGTCTTGACGAGTACTTTGACACTATATGGTAACCAGGGTCTGATGTTGGAGCTGGAAGGTAGCCATAGGAACCCCATCGAGTTTGGGCTCATTTGATTCGTCTTGACGATTACTTTGATACTATATGGTAACCAGGGTCTGATGATGGAGCTGGAAGGTGGCCATAGGAACTCCATCGAGTATGGGCACATTTGATTTGTCTTGGCGAATACTTTGATACTATATGGTATGAATGTTATTCCAACAAAGCAAAATATTAACTTACGAGTAATAGAGTAGAGTATAAATGTAGCGCGTTTAGACAAGTTTTCATGATGTTATTAGGGTATGAGGTTTCGTCTGTATACCGACACATTTTAGCAAGCCGTGCGTGTAACTTGGTTCCATCCGGGTGTCCCTTGACACCTATCAAGTTTGCTTTATTTATTTCGTTTTTCATTCCATAGATATGCTCGTATTGCTATTTATTATATTCTCTGTTTAGTTGTCATTGTCTTTCGGTTAATAGGATGATTAGATTGTTTGGCAATAATATTGACAGTGTATATTGTTTTGTAAACTTGAATTAATATCAAAGAAAAAAAAATACTATATAAATAAAAAATAAATAAATAATTAAATTGCATGAGTTGATAAAAAATGCTATCCTATAGCTTTGCCGCGGCAGTCCCCGAGTGCCACATGACTTTTTTTTAATTATTATTTTAATCATATTAAATAAAACAAATTTTTTTTTGCATCCATCATATGGTACAAATCTATTATAATCAGCAACTGTGAGTCTTATTCTCTTGCTCTTTTGCTCACTTTATTACTTAAACTAAAACTCCTTCTAAGAATATTACATTCTACCTAAATAAAAAACAACAAAATAAAACTTTCCCATATCTTTTTTTCATTATACCTATTAAAATTTGTACTAATTGAGAGATATTTGGTATATATATACCAAATATCTCTCAATACGAGAATACGAGTAACAAACAGTCTTCTTCGTTTTCTTCTATTGCATAATCTAACGCCCTCCCAATTCCTTCGACATCATCTTCAAACTCAGCAGACCTCACAGTCTCCAAGAAGCTATAGCTCTTTGCAATCTTCTGGAATTAACTTAAGAATATCTTTGAGTCTTTTACTTTGCTGCTGGACAATTCCTTACCATTTGGCCATAACAAAGACAGTGTAATGTTTTTAAAATGTTCCATGTTTTTCATTCTTTTGTTTTTGGACAAGTCTACTATCCTAGAGGTTTCATTTATAGCAGATTTTATATACATCATACATTTGAAAAGTTTTAAGCCAAGAAATTTTATTCTTATCTAAATTGTGATATCTTTTAGCAAAGGTCCTACAGATTTGAATTGACTTTTATTCATTTTTATAACCGTAAATTTGTTGTTTCTCCTACATTCTGCCATGACTTTAATGTAGTCTAGACCAGTATACAGCCGAAAATTCGTTTTTAGACGACACTCTACGTCACCAAACTCAGAATCGTTTGGCAGAAATGTATAACCCGATTGGAGAAATCTGATGGTTATTTTAGTCAATCTGTCATGATTGAGCAGTATATGAAGCAATATTACAATTAGTTTGATGCCGATGGCCGACTCTTGCGGTGGTCACATGAGTCGGCCCATAAAATTAAATGCGTATCTGTAGATTTTAACTCATCTGAAATAAAATTGTTTATACAAGAGCCTACTTCCTGAGTTCCACGTCCCGCTTCATGTTCCAGCCATGTACGAAAAAAGGCTTTACCTGTGCTGCCAGAATGGATGCCAAGATTGTAAAAATTTAACTGCCATTTATAGTAAAATACCAGCAAGGTAAGTTGTGCGTTTTTTTGCAGATCAAACGTAACAATTTCAGTTTCAAAATCTGTCTTTGCTTGCTGTAAATTTTCTCTCATTTGTTTCCTTAAAGAAGCTGCGTGATCCAAATGCGTCTGATGTTCTTCCTCAATGGCTTCTAATTGATTTCCAGTAGCTCCCTGTTTATTCGATTGGAATATGTCACATTTCAAACAAGTATCTGTTCAGACAGATACTGTTTTTTGAAACGCAAGTTAAAATGTCCATAAAATATATTCTTAAATATACTTAATTTTACTGGATCAAATTGCACTTCAGTGTACAAGTCATATATCTTTTGTAGGTTGCAGTTAGGAGCTAAATATTTGACATCTGTTTGCGATCTGTCGATAGTGCGATTTATATTTCGGAAATTTCTTTATAAGGCTTATTACTTCTTCACTTCACCAATTAGTCAATACTTCGAAAAAAATGTGTATGTGAGAACTGAGGGCCGAATTTTTTCTGATGGTTTTTAGGCGGTTTAGTAACTAAAATATTTAGCTTGAATTTGCAAAATAAATCTTAGAAGTTTAAAGAACTATGACAAAACGTGTGGGCCTTCGTTTTTCACATTACATCTTCCAATCTGTTTAGTTTACTGACATATTTTGGTAATAGATATTTAGTAAAATTCTCATACAAAACAAATAAAACGTAACCCGGTTATATTATTATAACTTACAATGCATTTCTATGGCCCCTGAGAGTCGAAAAATTACTAGAATGTAATTGTTTTTATTAAATAATTCTGTTCAATTTATTAATTACCAAAAATATTTTTTTTTTCTACACAAGCTTTAGTAAGAGCTTTTTCCTTTAAGAAGTAGACATAAGTCATTCTACTGGCATCATCCACAAACAGAAGAAAGTACTTTGCTTGACCTATTGATTTGGTTTCCATTGGCCCATCATACTGAGAACCGTTTACACGTGTCGTAATCTGTATTTCACCAATACTTACAGCGATCATAAGTAGAGAGCATTCGAGAGAGACGGCCGTGTTGTTCAACTTGTAAGTGAATATGAAGCCTCTAGTTGCACTTGCGTTGGTGCTTATCTACAGTAAAAGACGAATCCATCACCGTTGTTAGGTTCATCCAATACTAACCTCACGCCATGAACGCCCTCGTTCAGTTTTCTCAATTTTTTTTCAAATACTTCAGGATGAGCGTGAATTCATTTAATGAGTTACTTTCCATACTACATGATGAATTGAAACATGAAGATACACAACTGATAAAAAGCATCACTCCTGCGGAAAGGCTGGCTATTACTGTCAGGTTAGTAACCCAGTATTGTGTATAATCGCCAAAGTAATGTATTTTTAAAATTGAATTAAAGATCATTGTTAGCATAGGTAGACGTATTTAGATATTACATAAAATAGAGTTCTTCATTTCTTAATGAAGAACTCTATTTTATGTAATATCTAAATACGTCTACCTATGCTAACAATGATCTTTAATTCAATTCAATTCAAGAGATCAATTATATTAAAGACCATAATAAGAATAGGTTGGTATTCATTTATTAAAAACAAATAGCTTTTCAACAAAAAAATTAAAAGAAAGACCATGGAAAGAATAACTAGGTAAGGTATTTACATATATTATACAGCGAGACTGACATGTGTGCGCATGCACAGCGCGGCTAGACGCGGCGACAAGAAGCGAGCGCGCGCGTCTCCCCTTGTCGTCGCGACTCCGCGACTCTGGCGCCAAGGGTGCGGAGCTTTCAGCAAATTATATGAAGTTTGTCGGCCGCAGCCTGTCGTCACTTCAAGTCGTCGAGCTGTCGCGTGTCGCCTACTGTGCGCATAGTGTATAAGTTTCCTTTGCTTTTATTTCGGGGCATTTATTCCGATAATGACCTATTTTCTTGCAATTGTAGCATTTTATTTGCTTCTTGATCTGCAGTCCAAACTATACAGATCTACAAGGCATGCCTTTTCAGTATTGTCGTTTGAAGACATAAACACAACTAGAACATTATATTACTTTTTATTGTTTTTCCACGTAGATTAATACACTTTTCCATTCGCTCAAACCAGTTATTATAACATTTATTCCACTCTAAAGTGGGGGTGTTCAAAATGGCTTGAAAGGGTCGACTGCTTTTTCACTGGACTGGAACCTTTGACCACGAAAACTTTTCTTCATTTAAGGAAATGTAAAGAAATCGTTAGGGCTTAGGTCAGGACTGTATGGAGAATCATTGAGGCGCTGGGTTAACGGCAGGCCCGTGAAAAGACGGAGGACCTTCTGTTTCATGGGCCCCGTCGTGGGCCTCCCCCTCAATGGAGGTCAACTCGGTCCTCGTACTGGTCAGGCCCCAAATGTAGTATCTGGGCCTCGTCCTTGACGGTAGGTGGCTCTTCGACGAGCACTTCCGACAGCTTGCTCCGAAGCTGATCGACACTGCTTCCGCCGTTTACAAATAAGAAATATGAACTTTTCAGCCATTTTGTTTTTTCTAAATTATTTTTGCTCAACCTTGTTGCTCAGCAAGATCACGATTCAACCGTACAGCTAGTGGATGGATCGACGCACCGACATTCAGGGAATGGTTTGTGACTTGATTTTTGCCCCGACGTAAAATTCTTATTGGAGACAATCTTTCGTCTCATTTAGATGAGGTCATATAACTTTGTGGTGAAAATAACATTGATTTTGTGTGTTTGGTGCCACATTCGACGCACTTATGCCAACCTCTTTGCTTGCTAGACAACGAGAACATCCCTGACACTCAACTAAATGATAATGACCTTGACGATGATGTAGTAGAACATGAAGATGACCAGACGGAGTGTACCATCGGAAGATTTAAATTAGCAAAATTATTCACTAGACGTGACAAAAGAACCTATAAATATGTTTGCCAAATTACTGAAATAGGTAGAAGGTTACAAGTCAGTAGGAAACATACAAAAATTCATAAGAATTAAAGATGACATTTCTGAAGTACATTACAACGATATTGTATCTTTTTTCCAAAACCTGTAGAGGAAGGGGATTTTTTTACTTTTCCATATGATATTAATATTAAAAGTATATAGAGAATAGAGTAGGAGCCAGTACACAGCCCTGTTTCACTCTACTGGTTACTGGAAATTGGTCCGAAAAGTCATTCTCATGCCTAACCCTTGCCCTCATATTGTCATGAAATTGACGTCTCGGGTTAATTAACTTTAACGGTATAAACATTTATTGATATAGTCGGTCGAGTAGTTAAGGTCTGCGTGCCGCATTATCTGTTCTAAAACAAGAAGATGGGCACTACTAAATCGAAAGAAGAGGTGATTATTGCCCAGAATGCAGCAGGGGGAACAAATCAGGTGTCCGTGTAGTGTTATAAATATACAAGTGATGATAACAAAAACTGATAATTTCCGTCATCCAATCTAATCATTTCGCGTTCGGTTCTACAAAAAACCAAAAAAGTCCAACCCGGACAATAACAACGGTTTACATTACGGTATGGACAGATATACACTGCAAATGTATGAAGAAATGTTTAACTAAATTCACACCCCCGGTACGCCAAGATATACCCGACAGATATATCGCTCTTGATTACGAATCACAAGGACTATTTATTAAATTTTCTATGGATGTTAAAATCCCAAGTTACGGAAGACTACAAAATATATACAACAAATATTTATAATTCAAAAGGACCTGCTAACATTAAAAATAAGTTTGTAAGACGTTTTTTCTTTCGAAGTTGGGTTATAAGTTTTACAATGATAGAAGGATCACAACTGCTATGAGTAAAGCTAATGATGAACAAAAAACCACTCGAGGATTTTACAAAAGAACCATAATCGATAGACAAGCTATAAAAGATCATATCATGACGTATCACCCTTCTATTTTACATTATTTATTTATTTAAACTTACTGCATTTTGTACAACACAAAGGCGAACTTAATGCCATAAGGCATTCTCTCCCAGTCAACCTTCAGGCGATGTAGAAATAGGATGGGGTAGGTGCAAGGACTAAATATTTTCACATGAATAAAGTTCACAATATTAAAGAAATTACGCGATAAACCTAAATTAAGTAATACTAGTAAACACAAATAATAATAAATAAAAAACAGACGAGAACACGCACCCAAAAAATTGTACCTTTCGAGTGATATCACTATTACAATGATGCTTGAAAATTTTTGCTCTTCAAGGCTGCATATAAAAGTTTCTCTTGAAGTTTATACAATAGTAGTAAGATGTAACCCAAAAAATTATTTTGCACACCTTGGTAATGGAGAATATGAGCAATGCGAATATTTTAAGCGTTACAATCGATTAGACCATCTAAATGAATCTTGCGAGTTATGCCATGTCGTGCGAGAATATGACGAAGACAGAGAGAAAGCAAAGACGGATACAGAACTTATTTAAGAACTTAGTCATAAAACTTGGATATAAATTCTAATTTCAACGCATTTTTGAACTTTATAAGGAACCGAAAAAAGATTGGACTCTGGCTAGATAACTGTTCTGCGCTAAACAAAAACTGGCCACTTCTATGTTTTATGGTACAAATAGTACAGAAATTTTAGCTGAGGGTATTACTTTAAAATATTTTGAACCGGGACATACATTCCTGTCCGCAGGCAGTTTCCATCACCAAGTGAAACAATCCCTGACTGGTCACTGCTTTGTTTTATGGTACAAATAGTTATTGGTACTGAAATTTTAGCTAAAAGTATTACATTAAAATATTTTGAGACATATGTACATTTATGTGAGCAGACAGTTTCCATCACCAAGTGGTACTAGCCTATGAAGATTTTTCTTTAGATTTTCTTCAAGTAAAAATCATGTAAAATGAACAATTCCCTGGAATTCAAAGATAAACCTTGCCAAGGGGACTAACTTATACCGTATAACTAAAGAATGCAAATCAGCATTAATGAAAAGTTAGTACCGTTAATGCCTGCAAACAGAAAACAGTTTTGGATTAACGTACCGTAGAAATGATTTTTAAAACTTTAGGCGCCGTTCTCTAGGCACTTGTTGTCTTGAACTTATCGCTCTAATAAAGCAAGAGCCCATGATCCCCAGACCTTTGTTATTTAATAAAAGCTGAAAGTTTGTCAACGCACGCTCCTAACACAGGTAATAACAATGGACCATTAAGAAGTTTGGCTTACAGTGGCTTTGGCAGGTAAACGGTACTAAAGGTGTGTAATATACAGATCAAATTTCATCAAATAATAAAGAGCGATTTTTTGGTATTACGTTCGGAATATTATCAAAAAATATATTATTCATTGCCAGACACTTAGCATCGTGGCAGCCTCTTGCCAGACACCCTTTATGTTCATGAAATCATAATTCTACTTACGTTACAGTATAAAAGTTGATTATTATGTATAATACTTAAATAATGAGTAGATGATGTTTCCTCAGTAGCCAGACATTTTAAATAGGTACAACCCCTTGCCAGACTAGCACGTAGTAGCTGTAGAACCGAGCGCGAGACAGTATTGACATAGGTGGGTCCGAGTGAGATAGATAGATCCATTGCGATCCCTGACCGCGCAGTTGTTATTTCTACTGCGCATGTATTGTTTAGTACTCAGTATATCTTTAAATCGGCAAAAATAATATTAAATGCTATCTTGAAGTTTTATTAATTTAATATTTATCATTATTTAACAACATAAAATATTTCGAATATATACAAACTATAAAGCGAATTCAATATTATTACAGAACTTTTTTTCTAAGTTTTTTCTGGTAAAGAGGAAGGAGAATATTTTCTGTGGTAACATCTTTTCCGTCGTGAAATGACGCGCGATTCCTCCCCGTGAGCGGCGGTTGACTTCCAAAGTCCGAGAAAAAAGCTGGAGAGCCAGTTTGCTTCTGGCGTTGTTCAGTTGGACGATTTTCCGATCACTGGTAAAACTTTAACTTAAGTAACACTGTTATTTAATTTTGGGATTGTAAATGCATTTTAAAAAAAATGAATATAAACAACATAATTTTTGGTGTGCAAGAACTATTGGTAATAGATCGCGATGACACTTTAGTAGCGGTTCCAGGGGTGCCGACCACACCAGAGAAACTACAACAGCCAGGTATGTTGAAGGGCTACAGTGTAGAAGTTATTTTTCATAGTTTTGTCTGGTAAAGAGAAAGGAGAATATTTTCTACTGACTCGCGTTTCCTCCCCGTGAGCGGCAGTTGACTTACAAAGTCCGAGAAAAAAGCTTAAGAGCCAGTTAGCTTGCGACGTTGTTCGGAGTTGGACGATATTCCAAACACTAGGAAAACATTAACTTAAGTAACACATTTAAACTTGGGATTGTAAATGCATTTTTAAAAGATGAATACAGACAACATTATTTCTGGTGTGCAAGAACTTTTGGTGATAGGTCGCGATGACACTTCAGCAGCGGTTCCAGGGGTGCCGACAGCACCAGAGAAACTAAAATAGCCAGGTATGTTGAAGGGTTACAGTGTAGAACTTATTTTTCTAAGTTTTTTCTGGTAACGAGGAAGGAGAATATTTTCTGTGGTAACATTTTTTCCGACGTGAACTGACGCGCGCTTCTTTCCCGTGAGCGGCAGTTGACTTCCAAAGTCCGAGAAAAAAGTTGGAGAGCGAGTTAGCTTGCGGCGTTGTTCAGAGTTGGACAATTTCCCGAATAGTGGTTAAACTTTGGTAACAGTGTTATTTAATTTCGTGATTGTAATTAAAATAACATTGTAATTAAAATAATGATTGTAATTAAAATAATGATTGTAATTAAAATACATTTTGAAAAGATGAATATAGACACCATAAATTCTGGTGTGCAAGGACTTTAAGTGATAATAGCGATGACACTTAGCAGCGGTTCCAGAGGTGCCGACCGCACCAGAGAAACTAAAACAGCCAGATTAAGTTCTACACGGTAACCCTTCAACATGTATGTTGAAGGGTTACCATGTAGAACTTATTTTTCTAAGTCTTGTCTGGTAAAGAAGAAAGAGAATATTTTCTGGTAACATCTTTTCCGACGTGAACTAACGTGCGCTTCCTCCCCGTGAGCGGCAGTTGACTTCCAAAGTCCGAAGAAAAAGCTTAAGAGCCAGTTAGCTTGCGGCGTTTTTCGGAGTTGTATGAATTTCTGAACACCATTAACCCTAAACAATGCCAGAAAGGCTCTCCTGGTGCCTGCTCCAGAACAGTATATTGATAAGAGAAATTGGGTTCGAAAAGAATTTGAAGAAATGAATCGGAATTTAAAACTTTAAGATCCTAATCTGTTTAATTTATCAAAAGTGCAATATACCTTATTAAACAACCCTCCCTCCAGTCCCTCCTTCTTCTTTACCTTTATTAGAATATCGTCAGGCTTTAACAGACGGTAACGCCAGTCACCATGCCAGTAAATGTTGGCAATCATCGTCAGAATCCAGAATTCATGCTGATATTGGGAAAGGACGGCGATTGGTAATTCTCCACGCTATATGTCGAAATGGTTTGGTGGACGACGTATTGACTATTTTCAAATCAGATGCTAAAACTGGCGACTATCATGGAGATATGAACGGGCCTACTTTTTATAAGTGGGTAGATGAAAAGTTAAAAGATAAGTTGCTGCCAAATTCTGTTGTTGTAATTGACAACGCGTCTTACCACAGCGTTCAGGTTGAGAAGAAGCCAACAATATCAAGCCTCAAAAGAGCAATGCAAGACTGGTTGCAACGCCACAATGTAGAATTTTCAGAAACCATGACAAAAGCTCAGCTGCTACTTCTCACCACAAGTACACAAAAAGAACCCGTGTTTAGAATTGACGAACTCCTAAAAGCCCATGGACACACTGTTCTGCGTTTACCTCCGTACCATCCAGATTTAAATCCAATTGAGTTGGTCTGGGCTGATATTAAAAACAACATAGCCCTGCCTGGGTCTATTTTTCCTGATGAGTTGAACTCTGGAGCCTTTAAGAGTAGAGTGAACAGGTTTCTTTTGGATAGGCGTGTACCATCTTCGTCTTCATCTACACTTTCCATCAGGTGAGATGGAAGACAAACGCCTATTCCATTACAACAATAAAAAAAAAAGCCCAATACTATATTAATTTTTCTCTAGACGAAAAGGTAATCATATTGGATAAATTGTTTTCGGAATTTACAGCAGAGAAATGGCAGAGATGCGATGATCATGTCCAGAAAAATTAAAATGATTACTGGAATCGCGATAGTAGGTTCGATAATATTATCGATTCATTTATAATAAATTTGAAAGACTCTGATTCAAGTTCTAATGACGATATGGACGATGAAGATGATGACGAAATGGAAGATTAAGTTGAAACAGAATCTATGTCAGAATAACTTAAATAACTTAATATATATTTATTTGTAATTCTCGTAAATTTTCAATAAAACAAATCCTTATTTCAATTGCAAGTTTAGTTCTTATTCATGAACTGTCTAGGTATTTTAATAAAATATCGAGATCTGTAGATTACATTTTTATGAACTTATAAGATAGTACAAATAATATATTTTTATCAAATAAAAAGCCTCCGTTTTGATACAAATCTTGCGTTAGAAATGTAAACTGATATAGTAAGATTTGTCCGACGTGTGTTAATCGCATGTGTACTCATGCCCTTTTTTCCCCAGCTCCCACCTCGCCGCGCATAACTCAGAGAGTGCACAGCAGTTATGGCCGGACTATAGTAAAGAAGGTAGTTATAAGTTTAATGTGTACTATTTAAGTTGAAAAATATTTTAATAAAAAAATGTAATAAGGTTCATATACATTTTTCATTTACATTCATTTACATTTTTCCACTATTTATACATGGATTATAAATATATTGTCAATGCTAAGTGGCACTTTGGTAGTATTTTTAGTTATTTTTAGTTATTCAATATATGTATCAATAACTACTAGATAATAATTTTACAAATTTCAAACACAGTATATTTTTTTCAACTGCCCTGACTTTGCCTTGCGTCCCATGTTTGCCCAAACTGAAAAAATGAGAATATCTAATTTATGTGTTAGTTTGGAAAAAACTTTCCAAGAAAGTAATTGAAAAAGTTATACTTTTAAATTGTTTATAACATTCCTGAAGTTATTGAAATCCTTATCGTTTTTCATTGTTACTGTTAAAAAAAACAGACTAGGGTTGACATTTTTGTTACATACCGACATAAAAAAGAGGTGTATTTTTGTACGTTTTAACGTTATTACTTTTTGTTGTTTTTCAACAAGGTATTAACATAAATTTGATTGCAAGTGTAGGTATAGTTTTCATACTAATTCTAATCATAAAACGTATCAACTCAATTATTTTCCTGTTAAAGTAGTGTTTGTAATACTGAAAAATTATAAACCTATAAATGTTAATACTTAGTAATTGCTTTTTTGTTTGTAGGGAAATCAAAAAGAAGAAGTGACGAAGAAGATGTAAAGACTATGATGAGAGCCTACTTAACATCGTCGTAGGTCTTCTACGATACAAAAATATTTCGTCATACGATGCCGAAAAACAATTCGGGATTCCTCACCGCACAATTTTTAATAAAGTCAAACAAAACCATTTGAAAAGTATTGGAGGTTCTACTAAACTTTCATCAGCAGATGTACGAAAAATGGCTAGTTGTTAGATTCTTTGTGGAGAATTTGGATATCCTCTAATTTCTTTGGAATTAAAGTCATTAGTATATGATTATTTAGATGAAAATGGACTGAGTGGAATGTTTAATCACAGAATGCTAGGACCGAAGTGAGTAAGAAACTTTTTAAGACGCCACAGAAACATTTTAAAGATGCGCTCTTCCACAAATATAATAGAATCTCGAGCCAATAAAAGTGTACAAGATTATACCGCCTATTTTGAAAATTTGAAAATTTCGCAGCATAAAGTCAAACCAGAAAATATAGTAAGCTACGATGAAACAATTATTTCAGGTAACCCAGGTTCTCAAAAATGTATATTCAAGGGTGACATTGAACACCCAAATAATACCAAAACAGCAATACCTGTTATGTTTTCAGTTACTGCAAGTGGAGCTCTTTTTCCACCATACATACGTAGTTTACAAAGCTGAGAATTTATCGACAAATTGATGTGCTAATAAGGACCATTGGCAATTCAAGATCTATATCTAGCAAGATTTAGCAGGATCTGGATATAATAGAACCAAATCTGGTTGGTTTGACTCAGATACTTTCGAAGAATGGTGTAATTCCATAATTATTTCAGGGGCTGACCACCGTAGGATCCATGGTCATGGTGACCACGGATCATAAGGTTTGTTCGGAGACAATTAATGATAATAATGTTTTATTCATTCATCTGTGAACATTCGCAAGAACGGTACGCGTCGCTTGTTAGAGAAATAGATCGTCAACCTTTTGTGTTTTTTACATACTATCTCAATAGGTGAATCTGTAAGATAATTCCTAATATGAAAACGTGTGCAGTCTGTGAAGTGCAATTCAGCGATGGTGTTCAATGCAGTAGCTGCAAAAGTCATCTTGATTTCGAATGCGCAAGCATTTCGGAATCCGGATGGAGAAAGTTGGGTGCTAACAGGATGGCGCAGTGGAAGTGCCTTAAATGTAAATCATCATCATCACCAGCTACATCATCATCGGAGCCAGTGTCCCTCGAAACCATACTCAATGAAGTTCGTGACATGAAACGGCAGCTGCTTAATTTGCCGATCCTGATTGACGACATTCGAAGTATGAAAGCAGAAGCAGAGAGCAGAGAAGCAGACTTTGGTGTGCGCATTGAGGTTCTTGAAACCAGAGTTTCTGAACTTGACCAACTCAAGGAGACAGTGGACAGTTTGCAGACGGACTTAGCTAAAACGAAGTTGGAACTCTCGACCAACGAACAGAGATCCAGACTCAACAACGTAGAAATTAAGGGGGTACCTTTGAAGAAGGGTGAAAATCTATTTTCCATTCTCGAAGCTATTGGTCGTAAGGTTAATTATATATGCCCCAAAACGCAGGTAAACTATATATCAAGAGTTCCTATTTTTAACTCAAATGAGAAACTAATAATTGTGAGTTTTTTAAACCGTTACGTGAAAGAAGACTTTGTTGCGGCTGCACGCTCTGTCAAGGAACTATCAACCTCGGACATCGGATTGCAGGGCCCTTCACGGCGTGTGTATGTAAACGACCATTTGAGTGTTGAGTACAAAAAGTTACTAACAAAAGTTAAAGCCATAGCCAAACAGAAACACTATGAATACATTTGGGTTAAGCATGGAAAAATTCATACATTAAAAAACAACAATTCTAAAGTACTTATTATTAGAAGAGAGTCTGATTTAAACAAGATTATATAAAGTGTTGCCTACATCGCTTATATCTTGTTTTAACTTTTTATTGCATTGTAATATCTCAATTATTTACTGTAATTATTTTCTACTGTAATTTTAAAATCTACAAAATGTTTAGAACAGCTGACACACTAATGAGCCCGATGCCTCTGCATACTATTTCTTACCGCGCTAGCATACCTTGCCCGCTCGCGCTTGCACGCATTGCATACTATCGCTTGCCTTCTCGCACACTTGTTTACCACGTTAAAACTATTGATTCTTGCGCCCGCGCTAATTTAGATATTTCTACCTTCATTGCATTATTTATATTAGTCCAATATCGTTTTATCGTAATATTGTGTTGTGGTTTTTTGCGAGTGAATGGTACAAGCTTCTGGGACTTAAGTTAACTTTATTTTTTTATACTGCATTTGAAACCGATACTCTTTATGGCTAGTAATCTGAGTGTATTCTATCAGAACGTTCGGGGACTAAGAACGAAAACAGATATATTCTATCGCCAAATGTTACTTAGTTCGTATGATGTTGTCCTTATCACTGAGACCTGGTTATTAGACGGTATATCAGACTCGGAATATTTTGATGACCGTTATGTTGTATGGCGCCGCGATCGGGATTATTCCTTGACGAGACAAAAATATGGGGGAGGCGTACTCATTGCCACTCGTAGGGAGTTGTCTGTTATCTGCCAACCAAATTTTCACTCCTCAGCGGAGGACCTTTGGGTAAGTGTACGTATGTTAGAACCCACTACTCACAAACCTATTACACTACATATTTGCGTTCTTTACTTATGTGAACAGAACTTAGGTCTTTCTTTTTCCTCACAGCTTCGTAACTTTTTCTCGAAGTTGAACCACACAGTTATAGACAATTCCTCTGATACTTTTCTCGTTGTTGGCGACTTCAATATGAGTAAAATTAAATGGATTCCCTCAGATAGTGGATCGTTAACCCCAACAAATACCAAAAGTAGTGACGAAATATTGCTTAAGGACGAACTATCTACCCTCGACTTTGGGCAGTATAACAGCATACTAAATGTAGAAGACAGAATGTTGGATTTAGTTCTCTCAAGCCAATCGGTAGATGTGATTTGTTCTAGTCCATTGGTCCCCATCGATGATTTTCACCCGCTTTATTAATTAGCATGAATTTGGCTCGCGTAATGCCACTGGAATGCGCGCCACGAACTCAATATTTATATGATAAGGGTGACTATGAGTCCATCAATAGTGAGATTAGTTCAATTGATTGGGAGGCGGAGCTATCATTGTTATCCATCGACGATGCTGTAAATTTTGTTAATCGATACATTCTTGAATTACAATCAAAATATATTCCACACAAAGTGTCTCGTTCCAAAAAATACCCAACTTGGTACACCTCGTCGCTTATCAGAACACTAAAAGAAAAATATAAATACTTTAAGAAATTTAAAACCTATGGAAATATAGCCGATGAACAAACATTTAAGCTTCTCCGCGAAAGGGTAAAAGATTTAGAATCCCAATGTTACAGTAATTATTTAAAGCAAACCGAATCATCTATAAAAGAAAACCCTAAGTATTTCTGGACCTTCGTAAAAAAACGTAATGACACAAACGCAATTCCGAATATATTAAAACATAATGATGAGTTATTAGTTACTGGCGAATCCATATGTGAAGCGTTTTCTACATATTTCCATTCAACTTTCCTCGACAGTAATCATCCTAGTTCTCCTAATTCCTTCCTTAACGAGGTTTCTAATACGTCATTAGGTATTTCTAATATTAATATTAATGAGGAAGAGGTGTATAATTTACTTCTTAAATTGGATACATCTAAATCAGCTGGCCCAGACAACATTCCTTCTAGACTTCTTGTTGGATGTGCAGGAACTATTGCTAAGCCCATCTCAATACTGTTTAGAAAATCATTAAACTCTAATATCGTCCCTAAACTATGGAAATCAGCATTCATAACTCCGGTTCACAAAAAAGGAAACAAAACAGAAATAGTCAACTATCGGCCTATATCAAAATTATGTATTGTTGCTAAAGTTCTAGAAAGGATAATCTTTAATCAAGTATATGCTGCACTCAATAGTTCTTTCAGTCCCTTTCAGTATGGATTTTTGAAGGGAAGGTCTACAGTCTCGAACCTAATTCTCCTTAACGACTATATTACACAGGCTATGGATAAGGGAAAGCAGGTGGATGTAATCTACACCGATTACAGCAAATGTTTTGATCGAATCGACCATAACACCTTGTTATTAAAATTACGCAACATGGGAATACATGGGGACCTTCTCAGATGGTTTGCCTCCTATGTAGACAATAGAACCCAGGCTGCCGTCTTAAATAACTATTGTCACGCAACTCGGCTTTAGTCGCCGGTTTGTGCACGATAGATAGGAGAAAGAGAAATATACCAAATCACGAGAGTTTACAAGAAGTTTAATGTTTTAACAATCAATACAATTAGATAGATATAAACGGAATACAAGGGCTAGTTCGCGAGCACGTTAGGGCGTGGGCTCTTGAGAGTTTGTCGGTGATGCCTCCAGAAATAGGAGACACTTAACTTGAGCAGCGAAGCAGTAGAAAAAGGGCTGGGCTTGAGGCGCGCGCTGTTTATATAGCCGCGTAGTAGCGGGGAGACGCTCGCCTGCTGTCGGGGAACGACGCAGTGTAGCCACGTTACACTATGTTTCTTCCTGGGTTCCTGTCCCCAGTGGTGTGCCCCAAGGCTCGCTGCTAGGTCCCCTATTGTTCATCCTCTATGTCAACGATATACATTCTTGTCTGTCCTTTTCTCACCTATTGTGCTTCGCAGATGACATGAAGATTTATGCCTCAATATCATCTCAGGCAGATGCGATTGCACTTCAGACTGATCTCAATCGTTTAGAGGAATACTGTAGCAATAATAAGCTTGACCTTAACCCAGCTAAATGTTCAGTCATGACATTTACCCGAAAGCGCATTATTATCAACACAGACTACGTTTTAGGTGATCAAATACTAACCAAGCGAAACACTACTTGCGATCTAGGTGTCCATCACGATTCTCAACTTACTTTCGAGGCACATATCGATACAATCGTCGCAAAAGCGACCAAATCGTTAGGTTTCATAATGCGATTATCTAAAAACTTCACTCAAGCTAAGACTTTGAAAATACTTTACTGCACCTACGTTAGAAGTCACCTGGAGTATGCGTCCGAAATATGGAATCCACGTTACCAAACTTATATTGATCGGCTGGAGAACATACAGAAGAAATTTATTAAATATTTATGCTATCATCAGAAAGTGCCGTACAAGTCCGATAATTACATTAGACTCTGTAAAAGATATCACATTTTACCCTTAATTCAACGTCGTAGAATATCCGATTGTGTATACCGATTGAAAGTTTTAAACAATCAGATCAATAACCCGGACATCCTATCTAAATTTTATCTTAATGTCCCTATTAAATCATTACGTTATAATCCACCACTTTATGTACCTCAAGCGTCGGTAAACTATAGGCAGAATTCATATGTATTGCGTGCAAGTAAACAAATAAACACGATATGCGAGCAGCATGGCTTTGATCTTTTTCAAACAAGTGTGTCCTCAGCCAGAAGGCGCTTAAGCCTTGATTTTTTTAGCAGTATTGATTGAGAAGATTCAAATTAAGTATTAATATCTTATAATATCTAAGCTCAGTCACTAACCAAATCAAACTTACTCAATATTATTTTTATCTCTAACATTGTTAAGTGTACATTAAGTGCGCAGCGATGTTCGCAGTTTAGTTATCTAATATATTTTTGTAAGCGGAGACTTGTAATTGGCTGCCAGCCTACTATAATGTTATTATACTGTTTCTTGTAGCTGTAAGTCTTCCATAGTGCTTAAATAAATAAATAAATAAATAAATAAATAAATAAATAAATAAATAAATAAATTATTTTTCTCCCACAAAGTGCATGTCACATAGTAAATTTAAACTTACAATATACGTATTTGTGGGAGTCGGGAAGCCAAACTAGGATATGCCCTGTGCTATGGATTCCTGGCTCTCCCTCATGGAGTTAAATTAACAGAATATAGCAGTAAGAAAGAGAAATTAAAAAAAAGAAAGACAATACAATAACATTAAGAATAAAATAAGTGTTACGCGCGCACGTGTGAAACAGAAGGTTTACGAATTAATTTTTAGAAGAAACATATTAATGAAAAAAATGACAAACATATTGATAAATTATTCGCCATGCAGTTATGAATGGGTGGTTGTAATAAATATTTGCTAACTTCAGATATGATAGCAGACTTATTAATAGCGCTAGCTGTGTTCTGGAAGTCAGTTCCTTCTCAACAACTTATTAACAAAACTGAATACGGAATCAACTACTACTATCTCTCCGATATATTTTGACCCATCCCAAGGTTGCTTGGAAGAGATTGCCTTTGACAATAAGGCCGCCTTTTGTACACTACTTATCAGACATTTTATGTGCTTTGTAATATTAATAAATATAAATATTTTAGACATCTTACACACAACATCATCTAGTCCCAAAGTAAGCAGAGCTTGTGTTATGGGTACTAAACAACTGATATAAATACATAAACATACTTTTTTTTATAAATACATACATATTATACATAGAATTTATTTTTCTCCGACAAAGTGCATGTCACATAGTAAATAATCATCAGGCCTATGTCCAGCAGTGGACAGCGATAGGCTGATGATGATGATACATAGAAAAACACCCAGACTCCGAAACAAATATTTGTGTATCACACAAATATTTGGTCTGACCCGGGAATCGAAACCGAGACCTCTTGATCAGCAGCCGCATACGCTAATCACTAGACCAACAAGGCAGTATGCAATATTGTATGCAAATAAAAACTTTTCTTTTCTATTCGATTACCGATGTTCTATTCCATCCGATTGCAGATATGAGATGGACTAATGTAATGATCCAACCAAACTTTATGACCGTAAGCTCAACCGCGATACCAACTCATTAAAGAAGCAATTGCAGAAAACAATTTGGTGTTGTGTTCAAGTACATCCAAAATCTTGTGACATACCACAAACTTCGTTAATAAACCAAAACCTTTTACCACACGCTCAGGCAAACAAGTTACACACGCCACTTTCTACTGCGCCAAGTGTTATCCTTTAACTACCGACGATGGGCCTGTGAGACCGAGGCAGGTTAACACTTTGTTAGATTTGATGCCCTTCCTCGTACATAAGGAGAGCTCTGTACTCTTCAGTAGCTGCGAGTTTAGTTGCGCCGACGCTGTTGTGTGGTACTACTGTAACGGAACGCAACCATAACGCAACTGTCATTCAACTGACAGTTGTAAAACTCATTCGGGTTTTTCCTCTTTAGCTCGAATGGTGTACGCACGCATGTTATAACAATTGGTAAAATACCAGAGGAAACTAAGCATAGATTCTTTTATTTGATAACATCCATGATCAATATTACATGGCGCAGGCGGTGTAGAAGGACGCACACAAAGTTTCAAGAAAAAATCAAGGTACTTATAAACCGTATTAAGATGTACGAAGTGCTGTGAGCTAGTTGCCTATATGTACCTATAATGCATGTATATATAACCTTGTTAATAGATGTAGTTGCAACCCAACACGATCGTTGTCAAAAGTTTAATTGTACTAAGCCTGTGTTAATCAATAAATAGTGTTAAATACCGATATAAACGGATCTTTTTATATGCCCTAACAAACCGCATGGCCGCATGGTCGCTTATGCAGCTTTGGCCTTTGAAATGACACTTATTACAGTGAACACCTCACAATCATTACATAATTTTGATATTTCAAAGTGCCACAACAATATTTTTTATTAAATTTCAAAAAATGGTTGACGAAAAGTCCGAAAACGCAAGTGTATTTAGAAACCACATGGGCGCAGTCGAGTATCATATGCCACAGAGCCTCGATCTTGACGATATCGAGAAATGCTGGCCACGCTGGCAACGTTTCAATCAAGGTTTCCACATATTTATCTTGGCTGCTGGGTTTGAACGCTTGTCGGAGGCTAGGAAGGCTGCAATATTGCTGAACTACGTAGGGCAACAGGCACAAGACGTATATTACAACGTGCTTAAGGAAGAGGGTACCGAAGATAAAATAAAATTGAATGAAATAATAAAAAAAATCGACCATTATTTTAAACCAAAACAGAATGAGGTCATCACCTCGTACAACTTCAACAAGAGGGACCAAGAGGACGGTGAGACATTTGATGCCTTCTATATGTCCATAAGAAAGCTGGCAGAAAACTGTAATTTCAAGTCGCAGAAAGAGTCAATAAGGGAACAGCGATTGCAGCAGAAGCTCTTGGAGATCAAGGACCTGACCCTGGACAAGGCTGTGGACATCTGCAGGTCTGTGGAGCTCTCCAAAGAACATGTCAAGACGCTGACTTAACCCTAGGTGCATGCTGTGCAGTCGAGGACATCACGGCAACGAGAAGCACGAACACTACCATCAGAACACCGAAGTAAGTATACTTATATTAATAACCGGAAGAGCAATAGTAATATATGAATAATAATTATAAAAATAGTAGACATATCCATAAAAAATATATCTGTGTAAAAAATGTAATAAAGAACATGGCCCTAGAAGTTGTCCTGCTTTTGCAATAACTGCAACAGAATGAACCATTTCAGTGTTGGTTGTACTTTTCTAAAAAATAAATAATATTAATAATAACGAATTATAACTAGTTTGTTCAATAGAACTCAGTAAAAATGAGTGGATGGAGTCCATGAAAGTCAATAATAAATTAATGAATTTAAATGTGACACAGGAGCACAAATAAATGTAATTGGGATCCGGGATCTCAAAAAGATAGTCGATGATAATAGCAGAATAAAGTTGTCTGAGACTAGAACAATACTTGAGTCTTAATTGAATTGCAGATTTCTAATAAAAATGCTGTTAATATTAAAACAGAATTTATTATTATTAAAGAAAAGGTTAAGCCGATCCTTGGGTTATGTTCATTAATTGAACTTAAATTACTCAATAATACTAATATTTATGAACTGAAAATGTCACCACTAATAATAATATTAATAGTGTGAGTGAATTTAAGAACCCTCTTAAACTACGTGTTCAACTCGGAGTGGAGCCCACTGGTCTCACCACTGTGAGACCTCCCCGCCGAGTACCGAACGCACTGAGGAGCCGCCTTGCTGACAAGTTGGACAAAGTCATTGCAAAGGTAGACCACCCTAAGAATTATGTAAGCAATTACTAGATTGCTTGCAAAATTGCTTGTAGAAAAGAAAGATGGTTCATTAAGATGCTTCACAAAGTGCTTCACATAATACATATCTTAATGTATTATGTGAAGCACTTTGTCGAGCTATGAGTTTGCGAGTGAGTTTGCGCGGATTTTTCACTCAATATAAAACCAGGAACCCGCAGAGTTGAGCGTGGAGGTGGCGAACGCGGTCTCATGCGCCCGGTGCGCGGGTCTCCTTTACTCATTTGAGCAAGAGTGAAGTCCTTGCAGCACTGGCGCGCTAGCCGCCCAAGCGCTCAATGGGACCAGACGGTATACCTGCGTTTATTTTTAGAGATGCTCGTATGGTGTTGGCTGAGCCATTACAACACATATATATTACATGCATTGGCGCCGCAACATTTCCGGACCGATGGAAGTTCACTCGAGTTGTACCTGTCCCTAATGTGTGTCTCTCTCAAAAACACCAACAACAGAACAAACGCCTTCGATGCAATGAGAATCAAATCAAACTCTCTAACCAATATTTCCACACGCAAGAAATAGCAACTAACATGCGGAACACGGGAAATTCAAACAAACTACGAAAACCAACAAAATGTAAAAACACAATCTCCCCCAATCCGACTGGTCCTCGTGGGGGATGTAGACCACAACCCTCTAATACTACAAATAAGAGAAGAAGAAGAAAAAATCTTTATTGCAGCACTGAATACCCTCACTCTAAAAAATGAAGAAAACTTAACAGAGTTAACATACGCGCTAGAACATTTCAAATAGGACATCGTTGGGCTTGGCGAAGTGATGAGATTGGGAGAAAGAATTGTTTCGTTACACACACAGTTACTTCAGCAACTTCAACGTCATCAACCAACTCAACTTTAACACCTATCATAGACTGATCAGGGCCGAATTAAAACTTAAACAAGCAAGGAAACCTAGACCAAGACAAGATCCAGCAATTGTAAAGCTCGGAATAAAAAATCAAATGGAACAATTAACAACCAGCCTGAGAGACAAATTCACAAACTTTAAAGAAAACACAAAGAACCTAAACATATAGGAAAAATATAACTGGATAGAGAATACTATTAAAACTGAAACAAAACTCGCTGCAAATGCCAGTAGGGAACACAAGCAATGACTTACAACTACCACTATAAAATTGCTAGAACAAAGGAGCCAATTAACACAAGAGAGGCAAACGACAGAAGAAAACATCTAGCAGAAATTAAGAAAGAAATAAAGAAAAGCATAAGACTAGATGGGAACAAATATAGAATGGAGACTATTGAAAAACACATATTAAAAACGGGTGGTATCAAAAAAGCATACAAGGAACTAACGAAATCTTTAGACTGGGTAGAAAAAAGGAAAAGCAACAGAGGAAAATGGAACCACAACAGAAAAGACATATTGGGAATTGCAAAATCCTACTATAAAGAATTGTATGAAGGCAACTACACCTACAGACACCCCCGGGCCCTTCCCGCCCGGGGCCTAGGCATCCTAGATATAAATATTAAGATATAGACATGGATCTGAGGTTGGAGGACGTCCTCTTAGACGAAGAGGTCTACGCCTTCCTCAAGGCTAGGTTCGGGGACCGTATTCCCCCACCAGCGTTAGTGCACCACTACGCTAACCAAGTGGAGGTCGTCACCGACCCCCAAACCGATGATGATGATGAGCCGGAGTCGCAGTCGCAGCCCGAGGACCCTCCCTCAGAGTGTCCCTCGGACTGCTCAGAGGCCTCCACGTACACGATGGTGTCTAGCGCTAGCTCGAAGCGCAAAGCCAAGGCATCCAAAAAGATCCCCAACAAAAAAGAGAAGAAAGATGCGTCGCCCGCCTCTTCAAGGCCTGCCTCGCCAAAGCCCGCCCCCGTTGCCTCTTCAAGGCCCTCCCCCGCCCCCGTCGCCACTTCAAGGCCCCCCGCCCACCGCCGGCGCCTCCGTCAACGGGCCCCCGGCCTCCTTAAGGCCCGCTTCCCCCTCTGGGAGTGGTAACGCCCCCTCTTCCGCTCGCAAGAGCCCGCCCCCTCTATATATACAAGACAAGTCCAAATGGACTAACGTCTCTTCTTGGTGCAATGAGCGCCGAATTGTATACCACTCCGCCCGTAGTACCCAACAGGGTATTAAGGTCTCAGTGGCCACCTCAGACGACCACAGAGCCTTGTCAAGGCTCTTTCGGGAAAGGGGAATCCCTTTCCACACGTACACCCTCCCTGAGGAGAAGCTTCTGCGGGTCGTCATCCGCAACGTCCCCAAGGAACTCTCTCCTGGGGAAATCAAAGAGTCCCTCGAAGCCCAAAAATATCCTGTGTGCGAAGTACACAGAATGATAAAGGGCCGCAGCCAGCAACCATACGATATGGTTATCGTCTCATTAGAAGACAGCAGCGCGGGGAAGGACATCTTCAAGATGTCTTCCGTCTGCGGGCTGTCTGGCATCACAGTGGAACCCCCACGCCGGTCAAGCATCCCCTCACAATGCCATCGTTGCCAAATGTATGGCCACTCCGCGAGGAACTGCTTCGCGCGACCCAGGTGCGTGAAGTGCCTGGGAGACCACGCTACGGCCGAATGCAAACGGCCCAAGGACAGGGCCCAATGCACCGAGCCTGTCGCGTGTGTCCTGTGCGGCGAAACAGGACACCCCGCCAACTACAGGGGCTGCCCACGTGCGCCCAAAGCTCCCAAGGCGAAAGGCCCTCAGCCTCCTCGCCAAGCCCCTCCCCCCCCATTATACCGCCCAGCTCCCCCCCCTAGCACTAATGCCTGGGTGGCTCGCAGTAGAAAGACGGAGGAAGCCTTCCCCGCCCTACAGACAAGACAAGGACAAACTCCTCTTCCCCCCGCTAAGTCTACGCCCATAAGGCAAACACAGACTGACGGACCGACCAGACCGGTAGCACCTGTGGCCAAACCGGCATCGCTGCCTCTCACACAAGCAGCAATAATAGACCCAGATCTCAATCTGGTAGCTAGATTTGCTAGCTTTATAGATTACAGCGAGCAATTCAACTCGCTGGCCTAATAAGGCAAAACGAGGGGAACCCCCTCGGCTTACTCAATGTAAGCATTCGTTACTCGAGCATGCTCGAGAAACTAGGATCATTCAAAGTAAATCCTTAAAATGGATTACACAAACACTGGCAGAGTCAAACCACGATCACTCAAGTTAGGATTCTTCAACGCCAACGGCATATCGACACAAAAACACGAAATAGGTGAGTTCCTTAAGAACCACCAACTCGACATCTTGCTAGTGCAAGAGACCTTTTTGAAACCATCACAGAGGAACCCTAACATCGCGAACTACTGTGTAGTGCGCAATGATAGGCTCAACTCCCCCTTAGGGGGAACTCTAATCTATTACAAAAGGTCCTTGCACTGCATGCCTATGGATCCACCTGCACTGACGTACATTGAGGCTACAGTATATAGGCTTGCAATGACGGGTCATCAACCCATAACAATAGTGTCGGCTTATCTCTCACCTAGCACATCCGCTAACGGAGGAAAGCAACTACTCGAGAGCGACCTCAGGGCACTGTTCGACATGAGCAGTTCAGTTATTATCGCTGGCGATCTCAACGCCAAGAACACACGGTGGAACTGCGTCGCAACCAACAGCAGGGGCAGAACCCTGGAGTCGCTGTCGAGCTCGCTGGTCTTCGACATCATTACACCATTAGGACCAACACACTACCCGACCAACGTGACTCACAGACCTGACATCTTGGAAGTGGCACTCCTGAAGAACATAGGCCTGCGCCTGTGTTCTATGGAAGTGTTACACGAATTAACATCAGACCATAGGCCTGTAGTCATAGAGTTCGCCTCACGACTAGGCCCCATTGACTCAGGCTTCTCCTCCCCTAACAAACGGATCATAGACTGGAAGCGACTCGGGAGTAAACTCGAGTCGGTCTCGTCTGTGCATCTCGACAAAACACCAGACCACATAAACAGCCACGAGGACACAACAGGGGCGATCGACTGCCTCACAGAGCACGTGCAATCGTTAATAAACGACTGCACTCGGGAGGCACCAGCGACGGGCGACCGTAGATGGTGCTTACCCGACGACATACGTGACCTGCTGAGGCGGAAGAACGCCGCCGTGCGTGCCTACGACAGACACCCCTGCGAGGAACACCGAATAAGATTACGTACACTAGAACGTACAACTAAAACACGCATTAACGAAATGCGTCAACAGAGGTGGGACAACACTCTAAAAAACTTAGAGCCCACCCACACAGCCTTTTGGCAACTAGCACGCACACTAAAGAAAGATGTAGTCAGCACTATGCCACCGTTGCACAGATCAAATCAACCACCGGCTTTTGACGACACGGAAAAAGCCGAATGTCTCGCCGACAGCCTGGAGCGCCAATGTATTTTTTTTTATTTTTTTGAGTTTTTATGTACTAAAGTTGTTAAAGCCACTAGCACTAAATCACATCTTGTTCTACAGTCTAACAATAAACACAAAGTTTCCACTTGTAGTTTTTGTTCGAATAGTAATCATAAAATTGGAACTTGTAAAACGTTTGCTAAAGAACAATTATCATCTCGTCGTAATTTTGTCCAAACTTCCGGCTTGTGTTTCAATTGCTTAGGCGCTAAACACTCGGTAACGTTGTGTCGTTTGCCCACAAGGTGCAGAATTTGTAAAAAGAAACATCACTCTCTGGCTCTGTATTCTAAATTCAAATTAATTTTTTATATTTAATTTTAAAACCATGACATTTTATTTACAAACTCAGTCTTTTGTTTTTTGATTAACGTTGTATTTTCATTACATTTGAACATTTTTCGTCATAATGGATACTTTAAAAATTCGTGTAATTATGGAATATGAGTTCCGTCGTGACACAAACGGCACGTAACATCAAAAACGTTTACGGAGAGAACTGTACAAACGAACGCACAACCCGTTATTGGTTTTCCCGGTTCCGTTCTGGAAATTTTGACTTGAAAAATGAACTCGTGGTCGTCCGGAGACTTTGGTTAACAATTCATTAGAATTAAAGGCGATTGTGAAAGCTGACGAAACTCAAACTACAGCTGAGCTAGCAGCCAGCTTTTAATGTAAGCATCAAAACAATATTTATCCATTTGCGACAAATTGGCAAGTTAAAAAAGCTTGTTAGATGGGTGCCCCACGACCTTAACGATCGCTCAACAGGCAAAGAAATGAAGGAAATTTGAAACGAATTGTTACGTGCGATGAAAAATGGATTCTGTTCGACAATCGAAAGCGCTCAGCAAGTTGGTTAGACCTGGTTCAGCACCAAAGCAATGCCCTAAATCAAAAATGACCCCTAAAAAGGTGATGGTCACTGTTTGGTCTAGTGCGGGTGTGATTCACCACAGCTTTTTACAAAACGGCATGAGCATTAATTCAGATGTGTACTGTGAAGAACTGGAGAGAATGATGGAGAAGCTTGCACATCTGCAACCAGCTTTGGTCAATCGGTCGTCCCCACTGCTCCTTCACGACAACGCGCGACCCCATACTGCGCAACAGACAGTCTCCAAGCTGCAAGAGCTGGGGTTGGAAGCTCTCCCTCATCCGCCACCAGACCTTGCACCTACCGACTATTACTTTTTCCAAAATTTAGACAACTTTTTAGTGGGTAAAAAATTCAATTCCCGAGACGCAGTACAAAATGCCTTTGAAGAGTTTGTTGCCTCCCGTCCAGCTGATTTTTACAAGAATCAATAAACTGCTAATGCGTTGGCAAAAATGCGTCGATTGCATGGGTGATTACTTCGAATAACAGAAATAAAAAAACATAAGTACTTTCATTTATTGCATACAAAACGGCAATTTCATAGGTAAATACCTATTATTAATAGCTGTAGGGACACACTCATGCATAGCTAGGTACGTCATACGTACTTGGCGATGTATGGGTGACATGTCTCTGGTATCATTCCCACGCTCGGAAAAAAGGTCCGGTACGATACGGCCATTCTTGGCGTCGCGTAATAGAGAGATAGACAATATATAATAAGACATTTTATTAATTCGAAATATTTTATATTAGGTGTGTAAATTGTGTAACTGATATACTCTGGTGGTTGGTGTATTACATAGACTTAACTAACCCAGTGACTTTTATTTCTATCCTAAAGAACAATACCCAAATTGGTGACCCCGATAAAGAACTTACATAGTGAATTTAGTGTTGCACGAGAATATTATCAAAATGCCCACCGACACGAAGTCTGAAGTGGAGTCGAACGTTCCACCAGCAGAGGTAGTAGCTATTTCGTTGTCGTCAAGAATACCAGAATTTTGGGTGGACCAACCGCGCGTAATGTAAACGCAAGTGTTGCGGCATACTTAATAAGTATGCATATTGATTACGCAGACATGCAGCAACAATTTTGTTGTAATGCAAATTTTGCTATTTATCATGTAAATTACTTTAGTATATATTGATGTATTTAAATTAGTTTAAACCAAGTACTCGGTATAACTAGACATTGACAATGGGAAATTACCAAGCAAAAGACAACGTGGCGGTGGGCCTTTTTTTTTTTAACGTGTGGAAATCCCCGCGGACTGTCACCCCGTCGGGGGTTACGGCGGGGTGGTGTGTCGGACTCGAACCGACTAAAACCACACGTTGTGACCGTCTCTGCGCCTGTATATAGGAAGGAGTCCAGGGAGGGGATTTCCTTCTGGACTCCTCCCAGCGCCTGCCCGCACTGTTGCGGGCACCACATCAAGTTTCGACTCTCTAATTGGGCAACGTCCGGTCACACGCGAACGACGCCCCCAACGTGGCGGTGGCCCAGGTCAACAACCAAGACGAATTGTGCCAAAAAATAGAGAAAATTAATGTTCTGTTGATTGCCCTGGCCGCAATTATAACGGCAGTGGTGTTATATGGCATTCGAGCTATATGCCATCGCCGTGTTAAGACTTGGTTTCGGCACCAGATAGGCAAGAGCGTGGTGACGAGTATGAGTTCATCTGTAGTACGCGTGCAGACGGTTCAGCCGCCGTCTGCCACTCCTGCCCCTAAGACTGCTGGTACGAATTACATTCCCGTATAGCTCTTGTGCCTGTGAATTTTTGTGTGTATGCGTCATTGTACCGAGTAGCAATCTTAGCAGATAAATAAAATGTTATACATGTTTAATTTTTGATTTGCAACGCGTCACAAGATCACGCGTATACTAAACAATGCCCGGAGAAAGGCAGGTCAAAAACCTGGTGGACAAAAAGTTTTGAGTAGAGATAGAAAAGTATATTATTGAATATTTAAATGTTTGTAGTGAAAGGGGTATCCGTTCGATACCTTCGATTTGAGGATATTAGTTTTCTAGACAGATCAGACATACAAGTTAAAAGATTTAATAACAATATGCCTGTTTTTGTTGCTGGCTTCTTAAAATGACACTAAGATAAAATATCAGTCAGAATAAGTCAAAATATAAAATATCTAGAATATAAAAAGAGGTCCTAACGTAAAACTTTGTATGCAGTACTGGTAAATAATGTTAAAGATTTCATACGGGCTGAACGATTTAAAATGCGTGGAAAGAATGCTTCCCTATTTGTGGGCAAGTGGGCACTTTTTATATGCAAAATCTGCTCATCTTTATCTCCAAGACATGCGTAAGCTTATAGACACGATAAATTATTATGAATTTAGGCGATTCACTGAAGGATTCTTTACAATTCGATGTACTCACAAGTTTGGGTTGGGAGTTTGGACGGATATGCAGTCGAGCAAGTTTCGATGAGATCTATGAAAACTCAGACTTACACATGGTCGTGGTTTGTCTGAAAGTGTTTTATCAAAATTCGTGTTACCAATTGGCAAAAATTAAATCATCTTTTATTTTGGCAAAACTCCAACCCACAGAAGGAGCAGCAGAACAACATTGTTACAGGGCATATTATCAGTTTCAAACTTGGTTAACACAAGAGTGCACGTGCGGCCTACATATGTAACCCAGCGTGTAATATTGTCGTATATAATTTTTGTTTGCCGCGCTACAGCGCAATCGTCTAATGTATTCCTCAAGCATTACCCCCCGCTCCCGCCAGTAGCGTACCAACTCCCGCAGCTCACGGACATTTGCATAAATCGACCTTGAAATTGGTGGGCTACGCCTGTAGCCCGCGCGAGCGTTGAAGGAAATTAAGTGGTTAGTGTGCAAGTGGTGAAATTGAGGTAAATATGAAACATTTGTTACAGTATTACTACAAAACGTACTGTTAATTAATTTTTAAGTGTTTGTTGTTTGTATTTATGGGTTTTTCATGTATATTTATTCTGTTTTGTTTACTTTTTAGATGGCGGGTAACTCGAACAGATTGTGCGACCAAGTACAAGGATGGCTGCTGGAGGATAATGAAGACGACGACATTTCGAGCGAAATTGAGGAAGGCGGAGAATGCGGAACAAAGTGGCCCGCTTGAATCTCCTCACCATTCTGATATGGAACAAGATAGCGAGGAAGACGAGGACGAAGATAAATAGATAGATGAAGACGTGCCTCTATCGACTTTGGCTTCCTATCAGTCTCATAATGATACAAAATGGAGCAAGATTGCACCGCTCACTTCAAAAACTAGATCTTACAACATTTTAGTCCGTCCAGACCCAGTAGGTGTAGCAAAAGACGCTAAAACGGCTCTCCTATCATTCCTGCTGTTTTTTCACGCTGATATTTGGAACGTGCTTGTTGATTCAACAAATATTTATATTGATATCATAAAAAGCAAATACCAAAGAGACAGAGATGCGTCTCATACCGACGTGATAGAAATCAAGGCACTTATAGGTATTTTATTGGTGATTGGAACTTGCAGTGCGGGGCGAAGAAATCTGAAGGACTTCTGGGATAACTCAAAAGGTACTGGCATTGAAGTGGTGTATACAACTATGTCAGAGAGCCGATTCCGATTCCTACTGCGCGCCCTCCGCTTTGATGATGTAAGAGATAGGCAAGCTCGTCAACAAAACGACCGACTAGCTGCTATACGTCAAATTACGAGTATTATGTTACATAACTGTAAGAAATATTATACTCCAAGCGAAAATCTTACTATTGACGAACAATTAGTAGCGTTCAAGGGACGTTGCGCGTTTGTGATGTACATACATGCCAAACAAGCCAGTTAAATTTGGCATAAAAATCGCTATGGTGGTGGATCTCAAATACCCATAGGCCTATAATTTTGAATTCTACGTGGTGTTGCAACCAGAAGGACCCTTTCGGGAATCGAATAAAGTATCTGACATCGTACGGTAAACGGTAGCACGGCGCTCTCATGCGCGCGGCTGACGGCGACGGCGGCAGATGAGCGGCGGTGTGGGAGAGGTGAAGCACCGCATTACTAGCGGCGGCGGCTGGATCGGCGGCGACGCGCGGCGACGTTCATTTTGTTTACCTAAGCTTAGGAAGAACACGCATTATATTTGTTCCGCCGCACATAGCAGAAATCTTATTTTTGAATCGTTTAAAATTTAGTTACCTACGGTGGCCCGTTTCTCAAAGCTACAAGTTACCATTTTACAGGTGTTTTTGACATGGCTTCTATTTCATCTGGCAAAAAGCGCATTTATAAAGAAACATTTCTACAAAGGAGTTCCACAAGCATCGTTGACAAAAATATAGAAAAACCTTAGTGTGTTTTGTGTAATAAAGTGCTTAATCCAGAAAGCATGAAACCGAGCAAATTAAAAGAACATTTTGTTAAAGTTCACAAGGAGTTCGAAGATATAAATATAGATTTTTTTAAGAAAAATGAGAAGATTCTGAAGTCTTCGCGCATGGATTCTACTGGCAATATACAGAAATCAAATGAATCATGCCTTCAAGCTTCATACAAAATTGCTTGTCGCATTGCACGTAATAAAAAACCACACACTATAGGAGAGGATCTCATCAAACCTTGCTTGTTAGATGCAGTAACACTTGTTATTGGTGAGCAACATGTAGCTAAGATTAAACAAATCTCACTCTCAAATACTACTATTCAAAATCGCATTTGTGAAATGAGTGCCGATATTCTAGCAACCGCTATTTCTGAAATATATGAAAGTCCTATGTTTGCGCTGCAGTTGGACGAGTCCACAGTCATCGGTAATAGCCGAAGTATAAGCCAACCCGACCTTGCTTCACTTCCACCGCTCTGACTTCGTGCATTCTACTTTCTTCTTACTCTCGAGATCAGGATGGCTAAAACTCGACTAACTTTCAAATTCAAAGTACGGAGGTATTTTACAGACACACTGAATAAACCACCGTAAATTTTAGCTCCCCTTTTCTTGAATTTTTATCTATTTATTATAATATGTATTATTTGTATTTAAGTGTATTAACATAAATACATACTTATATTATGTATTGTATACACTTATGTATGTTATATTATTCTTTATATGTATGGTATATATATATATATATACATATGTGTATATATGTGTATGTATATAATATGCATGTATATGTAGAGTAAGTAAGATATAGCACATATCTTAAAATTATGATTCGTATGTGCATCTACCATGTTTAGCTCTGCATCGCCCTAAGGTCGACTGGCAGAAAATGCCTACGGCATTAAGTCCGCCTTTGTACACCTGTACATAAAGAATAAATAAATAAATTTTGATAAAAATAAATATGTAATTATATGCTGTGTTTTACTCATTTTTTTGCCTTATTCAGAGAAATAATTGACCCATAAGTGGCCTACACCTGTAGCCCGCGCGTGCGCGTTAACGCACTGGCCGCAACAGATTGAGGCTGGAAGCATAATCAACGTGGAATTATGCTGAAATTCACAGAAAAGAAACTTGATGGGTGAAGTAATCAAACACTTTCAAGTCAACAATCTTCAGCATCAAACCTTTCTATTTTATTTAAAAATATTTTGTTTGCCTGCTACAAATGCTCCAGTAGAATGAGTATTTTCTATGATAAACAAATTGTGGACATCTGAGAAAACCCAGTTGCAAGTGTCAGTTCTAAAGGCGATGTTGATAATTAAGGTGAATATAAAAAAAGTGCAAAGAGTTTTATTCTTACTTAAAATCATTAAAGCAAATTTTTTTCTTCGATAAATAAAAATAAACGTAAAAAAAATAAAATATAGATTTATAAAATATTATAAATATTTTATTTTTTAATTTGTAACTTTTAAGCTGAAATAACTTCGAAAGTAATTTTTTTTTCATTGACTACCTGTTAATTAATATAAATAAACTAATATTCCGTTTTGAGTCAAAAAATAAACGGTCACGTTAAGTATGCATTGTTCAATTTTCTACCATACTATTCTACTATACTATTCTAATTTTCTAACAAATTTCTACCATATATCTGTAGTGATTCAAAATTGCTCAGAAGTTTAGCTGCGGCATCGGCAGGACAAAAGCAGAATCTATTATATGCCAAATACTAGACAAGAAATCTTTTAAAAGACATTTTAAGACCGCACATGATCTATACTTTTCGATCGCGACAGATGCAATTAATAAAAAACAGAAAAATGTTTCCAATTTGTATACGATACTTTGACTATGATAGGGATTCAATATAGTCTTTTCGATTTCGTAGAATGTAACCACGAATCAGCAAATGAAGTAACTAAATTATTATTAGACACACTGGAGAAAATGGATTATCTTTAAATGGTATTTTCTGCTGATAATACGAATGTAAACTTCGGCAAAACCCATTCAATTTGTACACTTTTGCTGTCTAAAAATAAAAACATATTCTCAAGGTATTTTTATTTCATAATTCTGAAATAAACTACAATAATTTTCAAGAAGCTGCGGAACATTTTAAGACAAGGAAATAAATATGGATTGCTTGAATGAATAATTCCAAATATTCAGAAAAAGACAAGATATTGTAAATACGACTTCTGATTGCAAGAGTATGGGAGCGATTGAATCTTGAAAGAAACTCATCAAAGGGTTTACCAGTAACGGAATTCCTAACATTTTATCCTTCCTTTTAACTGTACGCGTTCGCAGATTGCTGACAGTGACCGCAGTAGGAGTCACGACCCTCAGAATTGAGGATAACGCAAGGAGGATGGAGGAACTGTACGCGTACCTAGCTCAAACTGTTTCGTGGAAAGGGTTTTTTCACAGATGGTACATAAGTGGACTGATGTAAGAAATAAATATACCCCTAATTTAATAAAGAGCGAGTTGATGACCGTTTTTAAACAAAAAGAAACTGTCACAATAATTTTGATTTTTATTTGTCGCGGGTAAAAAAACTAAATTCCCGTGTAGGGACACACTGTATGTATATAGTACATCTATGTATGTACAGTAGCGCCCACGCAGTAATAGGAAGCGACGCAATAGTTATTCGTCGCCGCGCCTTGGTTAAGTGAACCCGTACTTGGTTAATAAACTGTCAGTTCCTCAGTGCCACCTTTTATTTAATATTGCCCACTGCACCTTAAAGTGGTGACCCCGCGTAAAAAGAACTTTAAAGAACACGTATTTCCGGACTTAGAACGAAATTTAATAAGTGCAGTGAATTGTGAACATTGCGAACTAATATACCAAGGGCAATAGGAGCGGTCAGCGGCGAGTCCCCGTATTAGCGTCCAGTAGCAGCGGGTTAAAACGAGACTTGTAGTGCACGACATTGCATACTTTTATATTTTTTTACGAACGGGTTTAATTGTTGAAAAAGTAAAAATGCCTTTGACCGAACAAGGACAAACAACGCAGGATCTGGCAATGATTACAGTATCTCAGCGGATAGATTTCTGGTCGCACATGCCTCGACTGTGGTTTGCATATTTTGAGAGCAACATGGCATCACAGAAACAAGGCGATGAAGTGAAATTTAATTTGGCAATCTCCAAGTTAGGACCAGACGCAATACAGCAGGTCAGTGATAGTTACCAAGCTCTTAAAGAGAGACTGCTTCAAGTTTACGAAGAATCGGCAGAAAGACAATTTAGAAAATTGGTCAATGAAATAGAATTAGGCACGCAAAGGCCTTCCCAGTTACTACACAAAATGAAAGACTTAGCAAGAACGTCTCAGGCCTCGGACCACACTGTACACAATTTATGGTTGGGTAGACGACCAGCAGCAATCAGAGCCGGACTAGCCGTATCGCAAGAAACGGATCCGGACAAGCTTGCGGTGATAGCAGACAGAATTCAAGATAATCTCAACTCTGGAGACAACATTGCAGCAGTGTCCTCTTCAAGCAATACATCTGCACAACAGCCTCCAATCAATGAAATGCTGTATAAGCAGTTAAGCGAATTATTACTAGAAGTAGCTTCTCTTAGAACAGAAGTACAGGAGAACCGACGACCCAGTTATCGAAGCAGCGGTCGCGGTCATTCAAATTTTAGAGGCAGGTCAAGAAGCAGTTCCAGGTTAAGAAGGCAACCAGGTGACTCTAACTAGTTATGCACATACCATTATAGATTCAGACAACGCGCACATAGATGTGAGAAACTATGCGCTTGGGTAGATAAGAATGCGGAGAAGCATCCGGAAAACTAAGGTCGGTACAGTCAGCGGCGGAAATAACTGTACCGATGACGAACCACCGCCTTTGTGTAACGGACAAGACGACGGGCATACGTTTCCTCGTGGACACAGGAGCCAACGTATCGGTGATACCGGCAACAAGTGTTAATATAAGCAAGAGACGCGAGTGTGACTATAAACTATTTGCCGCAAACAACTCCGAAATCAAAACATACGGTACTGTGCCATTAGAAATAAGTTTAGGATTACGTAGAGCTTTTAAGTGGACATTCATTATTGGTGCTATTAAACAGCCTATACTAGGTGCTGATTTTCTAAAAACGAATAAGATTATTGTTGACTTACATAATAAGCGATTAGTAGATTCTGTTACAAGTTTGCAAACAAAGGGAACCATTATACAGTATGATGAACCTTCCGTTAAGACTATACAAAATAACAATCCCTACCGCGAATTATTAGAGCGATATATAGATATTACTAAACCAGTTTGTTTCAGAGATAACCCAACACATACAGTCGTACATAATATTGAGACTACAGGACCACCAGTATTCGCCAAAGCAAGACCCTTACCACCGGACAGGTATGTTAAGGTTAAAAAAGAATTTAGTCTGATGCAGGAAATGGGTATCTGTCGACCATCAAGCAGCCCGTGGGCCAGCCCACTCCACGTCGTACCCAAGAAGGACGGCCAGATTATACCCTGCGGCGACTACCGCAGACTGAACGCCATCACGAAGCCTGACAGGTATCCAGTCCCTCGGCTTCACGATTTCACGTACGAGTTGGCAGGTAAGACTATTTTTTCACGCATTGACATAAACAGAGCATATTATAACATCAAGATTGCACCGGAAGATGTGGCGAAGACAATCATAATCACACCCTTCGGCCTTTTTGAGTTTACGAGGATGACCTTCGGTTTGCGTAACGCTGCACAGACCTTTCAGCGCTTTATGCACCACACAGTACTTCAAGGTATAGAACATTGGTATGACGAAGAAAGTAGGCTTAATTCAACAAAGGTTCCGGAGTCATCTCTTTTCTGTTATATTGATGATGTCATCGTAGCGTCAGAATCAAAAGAATTGCACGAACAACATTTAGAGAAGTTATTTCAACGATTTAGTGAGGTTGGTTTAACAATTAATTTAAATAAATGTATATTTGGTCAAGCGGAAATTGAATTCTTAGGTTTTAACGTCTCAGCAGAAGGAATACGCCCATTGCAGGATAAGGTAAATATTATAACTAATTTCCCTAAACCAGAGACCGTAGAGCAACTGCGTCGATTTCTCAGTATGGTGAACTTCTATAGAGCACATATACCCAATGCAGTGACACATCAGGCTGAGCTCAACAAGTACTTACATGGTACCAAAAAACGTGACAGAACCAAAATAGAATGGACCGAGCAGACTATCGCAGCATTTGAACAGTGTAAGTCAAGCTTAAACAGCGCAACTACATTGTCTCACCCAACAATAGATGTACCCCTAGCTCTTATGACCGACGCATCGGAGCAGTGATTCAACAGCGCGTCGAAGACATATGGAAACATCTGGTACAAAGGTAAAGTTACAACCAGTCATTATACCAGGTACGGACGTGAGTGTGTATTGCGAAACCTCAGCGAATAATGTAAGACCATACCTACCGGAAAGTTTTAGACGGTCAGCATTCAACATAATTCATAATATAAGCCACCCAGGTAAGCGAGCATCCCGTAAAATGATAAGTAAACGATTTTTTTGGCCAGGAATGAATCGTGACATCAACACATGGGTAAAAAAGCGCGACCGCCCTGACCATCGTCACCAACCACCACCACCACCAACACCAACAGCAACCGCCACCCAGCCCGGACGAGCGCCCCCAGTGCCCGCACCCCTTGCTCGTGGCACACCGCCGCAGCCGCTCCAGGCAGATCCCACTGCCCGTCGAGCCACCACAATGAGACCGCCACCAACATCGCGCCCCATGTTGCGCACGACCGCCTCGACCGCATCCAGCGATGCGTCGGCAGCGTGCGCACCTACCCACAACCGCGGGGCCGCTCCGCCGCGCCAGTCCGCCATGGAGTCGCCAGCCCCGCGGTCGCTGTGCTCATCAGGGGCGTCGAGGCGGACAGCGTCAGCGCTGACTGCCCCCGGCGCAGCCCACCCGCGCGCACTAAGGCACAGCAGGTTGCCCACCTGTTTGCCGGTAGGCCACCTCTGGTGCGCACAACGTCAAACCCGGCACTAGACGCCGAACCGGCACAGCCGATGGAGGTCCAAACCACAACTGGACCTACCCGCCGCCCCCGCAGTCTCGAAGAAGAAGACACCGAAGCGAAGCGTCACTGCGCGGCGCACCCACGCGCCGCGCAACGCGACTCGCGCATCGCGCGCCACGAACGACAAGACGAGGGTAGGGCTTACGCACATGTTGCGACCTACCCTCCAAAAACCACCGCCACAAACACTGTTCCAATAGCGATTTTCGAACGAATTTTCTAGTGTTCAAGTCAGACTTGTTCTTGCTTAGTCTATTGTCAACAGTGAGTGATACACGAACATATAAGTGCGTCGGGTAAACTTTATACCATCGGTCGGAACACAACAGACTATTTTATTCATATAACTTAGAATTTTATCTTGAATTATTTTTAACTTAGACATTTCTTTTCCCTTATGAGTAGCGACTCTGAGGAGGGGGGGCGACTCCCCCCCCTGAGGGACCCTTTCAGGCCGCGCAGTTCTTTACGTAGGACCCCACCGCAGGAAGCATCCACGACTGAAATGAGGACTCCGCCCCGTATCCTGGAGATGGCACAAGCTGCATTTGACAGGGTAATTGCAGAAACCCCTAGGATTCTTTTCAAAAAAACTATCAGAAGCCCAACGCAAAAACAGTACGTTATGACAAAGAACTTTTAGCCATTTATATGTCTATAATACATTTTAGAAAAATTATTGAAGGACGGAAAGTTACAGTTTTCACTGATCATAAACCGATAACATACGCTTTGTCAAAGGTAGGTAGTGAACGCGAAACGCCTAGAAGGGCACGCCAGTTATTGTATATTAGTGAATTCACGAGCGATATACAATACATAAGTGGAAGTTCTTTACGTAGGACCCCACCGCAGGAAGCATCCACGACTGAAATGAGGACTCCGCCCCGTATCCTGGAGATGGCACAAGCTGCATTTGACAGGGTAATTGCAGACAGCCAGGAGATTCCCGCCTACCCTCCGACCCCAACGTTCTCTCCTGCAGCTGTGGACATGCCCCAGCGCATTGCAACTGCAAAAAGGATACTGTCGCCGGGACAGATCCAGACGGAACTGAAGAGGACAGCCAGGGACCTTTTTGTGCGATTCCCCACGGCCAGCTTGGCCCCACCAACGGTTCACACCTCGGCTACCGACTACGGGTCACCCTACTCTTCGGAGGAGGATCGGGAGCTCGGCGATGGGGAGCTCCAGAAGGCTACTACACGGCAGCTTCTGACGAAAGCTACTGCAGCATGCCGGGACATAGCGGCGGTGGCAGGAGGACAGTCGTCCCGACTGAACAAAGCGGACCTCGCTGCCATCAACGATAGACTGCGTACGCTGACGGAGATCGTGGGTCACTGCTTCATCATGGTGGACGGTCAAAATTCAAAGGTCGGAGAGCTGAACATGGCTAAGCAACGCGAGTCGAGCGTGCAGCGAGAGCGGAAGCAGAGGCGGAGCGGGCGCGTGCGGAGGCGGCTACAGCTGCTTCGTTACCTAAGCCTGCCACAGACGAATGGCAGACTGTAAATTACGCCCGGGCGTTGAAGAGGGCCCCCAAAGCCCCCCCCCTATCTATACCAAAGGCAGCGGCGGCTACTCTTGAGGTGTATCCGGCGGAGGGCAGAGGGGCGCCGCCGCCACCACGAATCGGCCCCCGTGTACCACCGCCACCGCCACAACAACTACAGCCACCGCAACAGCAATAACCAAGCCTGCGGAGCCGAAGCGCCGCTACCCGCACCTGATCGTCGAGCTCCTACCCAACTGGGCGCAACATATGCGGGAGCTGAAACGGCGATTGGGACGCGCCGCCAACGCACGCCCCTTCGGAAAGGGACTGCGTTTCACTCCGAAAGATGACCAGGAGTTCCGTCTGGTACAACGGTACCTTACCGATCTGGAGAAGACGGACGGAATCTCTTGGTTCACCTACTCGCTCCCGGAGGAGCGCAGCCTAAAGGTGGCCATACGGGGTCTGCCAAGCAACGCGACCCCCGAAGAGGTCGAAGAGGAGCTGCGCGACCTCGGATACGTGCCGGAGTACGTGCGTACTATCCGGGGTCGCGGCGACCGTCCGGGGTGCATCCTCCTCGCAATACTCAAGAGGACACCGAACATCACGCCGGGGATATACGAAGTGGACGAGATGCTCGGCATCCCCGGCGTCAAAATAGAAGCCTGGCGCGGGAAGAAGAGGCCCGCACAATGCCACCGCTGCCAACAGTTCCGGCACAGCAGCCACAACTGCCACCAGAGGATGGCCTGCGTCCGATGCGGCGGTGACCACCCCGCATCAAGCTGCCCACGCCCACGCGAGGAGCCCGCAACCTGCGCAAACTGCGGGGGGGAGCACCCCGCGAACAATATCCACTGCCCCGTCTTCCAACGCGAACTTTGCAACAAGAAGGCGGGGACGGTCGCCATCACCGGCGAGCCACGCCAAAGGCCGGCGCCGGTGAACCCACAACCCACAGGGGAAAGAGCACAAGGGGCGTCGCTTATGGCGGAGGCAAACGCCCCAACCCCGAGAGGAACGACCACCACCTCCACGACAGGGCGAAGGAGGAAAAGGGGAGGAAGAAGGGGAAAGCCCCAAGCCCCCATTGACACCGAGAAGAGGGAATGCGACCTCGCGACGGACCCCCGGCCCCCACCAAACAGGCCAACCGCCGCCGCCCCGGCCACCGACACGACAGCCGCCGAGGTGAAGAGCAGGCCGGCGCGAACACAGGGTGCCACAAGCGGCACCAGGGGTCCGCGACCGCGACCGCGACAATCAAAAACACAAAGAAGAATGAGGACACCAAAGCGGTCATCCAGGCCGCGATCCGTATCCTGCAAGAGGTGATGACCGCGATAAGCGAGGAGCGGGATACGGCCACCATCTTGCAGATTACTCTCAAGGGCGTCGCGGACCTGATCACCCGCCATGGATAAGCCCTTGAGAGTACTACACTGGAACGCCCGCGGCCTGGCATCCAAGGTCGCGCTCCTTCGCCCTTTACTGCAGGAACAGGACATCGACGTGGCGCTGATAAGCGAGACACTCCTGGGACCTGCAGTCAAAATTAAATTCCCGTGTTACCTCGTTTATCGGAGGGACGAAACGAACGACTTCAACACCGCCTATCGTGGTCTGGCGGTACTAGTAAGGCGGCGAGTCGTACACCAACCAATCACACCGATGCCTGTCAACGCCACCTACACGCTGGGTGTTGAACTACACTTAGACGGCGCGCAACTACAGTTGTACGCCGCCTACAGGCCACCAAACGCCCGGGTGGAGTTCGGAGACCTGTACAACCTGCTACAGGAGGACCACCCGGTCGTCATCGCGTGAGATTTGAACGCCAAACACCCAGCGTGGAACTCTGTGGTTCCAAACCGCGCTGGTGTACGACTCCACAACGACGCCGAGTCCCGGGGGTACATAGTCGCTGGTCCGGAGGTACCTACACATTACCCGGACTGCACCTCGTTCACCCCCGATGTGTTAGATATCATTTTTTACAACCGCAGGTGCCCCCAGATCACACAACAGGTCCTGGACGACGAGCTACGGTCTGACCATCAGCCCGTGCTCGTCGTGATCGCGCAGCAGCCGACGCGAGTCGTCCCTCCCGCGCCACGTCGAAAAACCAACTGGGACACCTTCTCGGGAACACTGGAGACCACCACACCGTCTCGGCCAATCAACTCCGCGGACGACGTCGAGAGGCTAGCAGCCGAGCTCACGGACAGCATCAGAGGCGCCTTAGACTCGGCCACGAACACCTCACCTTCCACCCAGGGGCGTTTACCACCCCTGCCGGCACACCTCAAGCAACTACTGGCCGACAAGCGGCGCCTCCGAAGACAGTGGCAGAGCTCGCGCTGCCCCACACAGAAAGCCAACCTTAACCGGCTCGCGGAGAGAGTGAAGGCCGAGATGAACGCCTACACCGCCGAGAGCTGGGAGAGACACATAGAGGACATAGGGGACGACTGGCCCTCTATACACCACCTTTGCAGCCGCATCACCAACACCCCAGCTCCGGTGCGACCACTGCTACACGCAGACGGGACGCCGAGATACAGAGCAGGAGACCGTGCGGAGATATTCGCAAACCATCTGGAGTTACGGCCTGGAGTTACCAAACGGCAATTACGACGCGCGGCCAACGCCCGCCCCTTCGGAAAGGGGCTGCGCTTCATGCCAAAGGACGACCAGGAGTTCCGTCTGATACAACGGTACCTAACCGAATTAGAGAAGACGGAAGGAATAGAAGCCTGGCGCGGGAAGAAGAGGCCCGCGCAAGTCTTATAAATTTAATTTTCGCTCCGTTGTTTGTAAACTCCGTCCCTCCTGTTCTCGCATGGGCATTCGCCCGTAAGAGGCAGCGGCCATTTTGGTTTTTGTACGGCTCGGAGCGGGACAGCGCGATAGTGACGTTCACAGTGCTTAGTGAAACTCGGTCCCTCCTGCTCTCGCATGGGCATTTGCCCGTAAGAGGCAGCGGCCATTTTGGTTTTTGTACCGCGTGGAGCGGGACAGCGCGAGTGCTGGGGCGACCCCCCCCCTCCCGCATGATGGACCCTTTGAGGCCGCGCGGTTCTTTACGCAGGACTCCACCGCAGGAAGCGTCCATGTCAGAAATAAATACTCCGCCCCGTATTCTGGAGATGGCCCAAGCTGCCTTTGATCAGGTAATCGCAGAGAGCCAGGAAATTCCTGCCTACCCGCCAACCCCGACTTTCTCTCCTGCAGCCGTGGACCGGCCCCAGCGACCTGCAACCGCAAAGAGGATACTGTCGCCGGGTCAGATCCATACGGAACCGAAGAAGACAGCCATGGACTTTTTTGTGGTGTGCCCCACGGCCCGCTTGGTCCCCCCACGGCCCGCTTGGTCCCCCCAGCGGTTCACACCCGGCTACCGACTACGGGTCACCCTACTCCTCGGATGAGGATCGGGAGTTCGGCGATGGGGACCTCCAGAGGGCAACAGCACGTCAGCTGCTGGCGAAAGCTACTGCAGCCTCCGGTGAAGCATCAACACGCTGTAAGCGAGGCAACAGCAGAGATGACGACCTTCAGTTATATTTATTTATATATTTATTTATTAGTGTTTACATTTATAATGTTAAGTCTAGGAAATAACAGTAATGATGATAGTTTTCTTTCGGCTAGTAGTCACAATGACAGCTTCCTAAGCATACCTGCGCTCTCCGACACAATACAGGCTCATTTTTCAGATGCAATCGGGAACTTTAATGTTGTCCACATAAATGCACAGAGTATTCCGGCCCATTTTCCAGAGATGCTGAGTAACTTTAACTGTAAGAATATAGATGCAATTCTTATCTCAGAATCATGGCTAAAACCATGTCTGCCATCAATCACCTATTACCTTCCTGAATTCCATTTGATAAGAAATGATCGGGCGAATGGCGTTGGGGGGGGGGGGGGGGTGTTGCCATATATCTACGCAACCACATTCCTTTCCAAGTTATAGATATGTCACCACAACCGCCACCACCAAACGCAGGTGAACATTTGTAGTAAATTTCATGGCATCATTTGAAAAACTATTAGATTGTATAACACCCTCCTATAGTCACTCAATTATCATGGGTGACTTTAATACATGTTTGTTAAAAAGTGATTACCGATCTTCCTCTTTCTCCAGTATAGTTGAGTCATATAACATGTCTATTCTTCCTCTGAATGCCACTCATCACTTTCCTAATTCCACTCCGTCTCTCTTAGATCTTATAATTGTCTCCTCCCTAAGTTCAGTCGCTAAGCATGGACAGTGCTCAGCGGATGAATTTTCCTACCATGATCTGATATTCCTTTCTTATAAACTACGCCCTCCGAAACCTAAGACCAAAATCCTGATGCAACGCAATTTAGGGAGATGAACCTTGAAACACTCCGTCAGGATGCCACGGAAATTGATTGGAGTTTGATGTCACTTATGGACTCAGTCGACGACAAAATCAATTTCTTTAATTCCAAACTCACTAGCCTCTATGACAGGCATGCGCCGATACGGGCTGTAAGGGTTAAACATTTACCAGCACCATGGCTAACAGACGAAATAAAAACTTTAATATCCAAAAAATCTGTAGCCAAAAGCAAGTTCAAATTTCGGCCATCACCCAGTAACCATGAAAAATACATTAGAATACGAAATCTCTGCAGTAAGGTTTGTAGGAAAGCACAACGCCAACATATTCATACTTCGGTCGAGAACGGAGACCCAGCTAAAATTTGGAAATTTCTGAAAACATTAGGAGTTGGTAAGACACATTTAGATTCAGATTCCAAAAAAATTGACATCGAGTTGCTAAATCAACATTTCTCCTCTTCGTCTAATATTAATCAGACTAGTAAAGCAAATACCTTACAATATCTTTCAAATCTTCCAACTCCTCAATATCCACCGTTCTGTTTTAATCAATTAACTGATTGTGATGTTCGAAAGTGTATTATGTCCATAACATCCAACGCTGTTGGAAGTGACTGCCTAGGTCGTAACATGATCCAACCAGTTCTTGATTAATTATTACCTGCCATATGCCATATCCTAAATTTCTCCCTTTTTTCCAGTACTTTCCCGGACACTTGGAAAGAAGCAATAATTATCCCTCCGCCCAAAAAGAACAACCCTACATCTTTCTCCGAATACCGTCCCATTTCCATATTACCCTTTCTCTCAAAAGTTCTAGAACGTCTTGTACACACCCAACTAAATTCGTTCCTTAATAAAAACCAACTCCTAAACCCTCTCCAATCAGGTTTTCGGGCAGGTCATAGTACAGTAAGTGCATTGATCAAAGTTACTGACGACATCAGGTTGGGTATGAAGAGTGGAAATCTCACAGTTTTGTCCTTACTAGACTTTAGCAATGCTTTCAATAGTGTAGATTTCCACGTCTTGCTGGGCATACTGCGCTCTGTTAACATATCTCCAACAGTAATTGATTGGTTTTAAAGTTACCTGTTTGGAAGGAGGCAACGTGTGCGCATGGAGGAATCTTTATCTTCTTGGTGTAAAACGTCTGCTGGAGTCCCACAGGGTGGCGTTTTATCTCCTTTACTTTTCACTTTGTTCATAAATTCTATCTCTAAGTCATTAGTCTCATCCTATCACCTTTATGCAGATGACTTTCAAATTTACACACAAGCACCGCTACATAACTTATTTCAAGCGTTTTCAACGATTAATTTAGATTTGGAGCGCGTGTGTGAATGGAGTAATCAATATGGACTGGTCGTGAATCCCTCTAAGACCCAACTTATTGTAGTAGGCAGTTCCAGGTTAGTATCAAGAATAGACTGGACACAACTACCGAAAATAACTTTTAACGGTACTCCATTACCAATAAGTACCTGTGTCAAAAATCTAGGAATTTATATTGACAATACTTTAACCTGGGGCCCCCAATTGCGAGAGGTCAGTCGAAAATTGTTTGCATCGGCAGGATCCTTGCGAAGACTACGCAATTTTCTCCCAATGACCACTAAGATTGCGCTTGCACAATCCCTCCTACTTCCTTTACTCGACTATGCTGACGTCAGTTATCTCGATATCACCGAGGAGCAACTTGATAAACTTGAGCGCCTTCAAAATTTTTGTATTAGATTCATATTTGGGTTACGCAAATATGACCATGTTTCTGAATATCGCAACCAGCTTAAGTGGCTCCCAATTCGTCTTCGACGGAATGCTCATATTCTTTCCATACTTTATGGTATTCTATTTCATCCGTGTACTCCCCCTTATTTAAAGGAACGCTTTGTTTTCCTCAGTGACACACATTCAAGATCCCTGAGGTCATCGGAGTCTCTAGAACTTGCTGTACCGACACATTGTACAGCATTCTATGATAAGGCGTATACGGTACAGGCTGTCCGACTATGGAATGCTTTACCAATCACTATAAGGCGTGCCAAATCTTTGGCTATTTTTAAAAGAATGGTCAGAGAATATTACCTATCATCATAATAAACTATGTTCTTAAAACATATTTTATCCTTATTTTTATTTTGCTTTGTATTTTTTTTGTGATTCATACATTCATTAAAAATTATATTGTCTTATATATACGTAATATATATGTAATATGTGTATGTAATATATCTATGAATATTGTATGTATATGTGTATGCATTAATTTATTTATCATAATATGAACTATAATATTTTTTGTTTTGTTCTACTTGTATCCTATTAGTTAATTATCTCTTACTTTTATTAATATTTTCTCTCCTCGTACCAAAACTACCCATGAAACTCGTTTATTTTTCACGGCAATTTTTCTCCATCCTAAGGTTGCCTGTAAGAAATTGCTTTTTAGCGATAAGGCCGCCATTTGTACATGGTCAATCTGTTCATTATTGTATTAGTTTATATATAGTGTATTAACTAGTGTACAATAAAGTTTATTCTATTCTATTCTATTCTTAAGTGATGAACAATTGGCCCACCTTATCAACTCCGTAAATTCGGTATAAACGCACAAGAGTTCAATGGCAAGTTGTACACATAGATACGTTGGAACCCGTGGCCAAGAAGACCTGGAAACATTTATTTCAGCAGTAAGCACAACTGCCAATGTTACGCTAGCTGAGGGTATCAGGAAAAGTCAGAAGGAAAAGTACCCGTACAGATTCAGGATAAAGTAGTGATAACCTCTCTCGTCGTACTACCTGAATCGAGAGACAATAGAACACTACTTGGAATCGGCTTCATACAGGATGCAGGCATGATTATCAACTTACCTCAGTTCACAATGTCATTCGTTGAGAGTCCAGATGTAGCATACGAGGTGTACAAAGAAGGATTTACCACATTTATACCCAAAGAGGAATCTGTCACTTTTATTGAGATATTCAACAGTGTCAAAATACCCTCTCCGATATCCTCTTTGACACACCACCAAGCTCACCAAAAGCCCACGATGAAGTTTCTGTACATGCACTGTTAGAGTCGGAAGAGCCTACGAGTAGCAAAGAAGCGATTCGGAAGTCGCAACTCACATATGCTGGAGAAAATCGATATGCCAATAACGACACCATCTAAACGACCTAAGTTGTTTGATGGTTATTCACCAGTTATGAACCAACTGTGGCGCGACTGTCAAATTGCTATCCACGAATCAAGCGTTACTGTATCCCCTCATTCTCAGTCTGTTTGATGGAAACCTGGACTGGACATTGACTAGTGACGCATTCGAAATTTGCAGCGACAGTATTACCTCAGAGCAAGAGCGTGACCTCTAAGAACTTCTGTTTGAGTTTGCTGATCTATTCCAGTCAAGCGGCAAACCTGTTCGGAATGCCGTTTGGATTACGAAATGCACCCGCGACATTCCAGCGGTTACTCGACCAATTTCGTACTGAAGTTGACGGCGTTAAGATGTTAGCATACCTGGATGATCTCATAATCTTCTCCACTTCTTTTAGGAGCCACTTTACTGATCTGAGAGAAGTTTTTAAACGTATATAACCTGACCATCAACAAGAAGAAATGTAACTTTGTCGTTCCTAGGATAAAGTACTTAGGTCACTATATTACCCCTGAAAGACTGCATGTTGACCCCGAGAAAGTGGCTGCCATCGTACAACGGCCTCATCTAGCAAATTTGAAGCACTTGGTGTCATTTTTGCAGACTTGCTCATGGTACAGGAGATTTATAGATAACTTTTCCCTGATTGCGGAGCCTCTCACTAGATTGACAAAGAAAGAGTAGTGTGGAGGTGGGAAAAAGAACAAGCAGAAGCATACGAGACCTTAAAACAAAAGTTAACTTCTGTCCCAGTGCTTAGGCAAGCCGACTTCACCAAACCATATATAATAAATACCGATGCAAGCGACTATGCAATCGGTACCGTTTTAGTCCAGGGGGAGGGTCCAGAAGAACACCCAGTAGAAGACGCCAGTCGACTACTTCGTCTGAGAAAAATTACTCAACCACTGAACGTGAAGCGCTAGCAGTAGTTTGGGCATTAAACAAATTCCGTGGCTATGTGGAAGGAGTGCCCGTGACCGTGGCAACAGATCACCAAGCGCTAAAATGGTTAATGAGCATCAAGACGACTACGGGAAGGTTGGCACGATGGGCATTACTATTGCAAGCCTACGATGTTACTATTGCATATTCACCTGGAAAAACGAATGTGGTAGCTGACACCCTTTCACGTCTTCCGTGTACTAAAGATGGCTTACACACCTGCTTACCTGACTTTTGGAAGGGAGTTGAAGACTTCTGACGACGCCTTACACGATTTGAGAGCCATAATATCAAGTGAGAACTTTATCGCAGAGATTACTCTTAAGTTAATGCAGCTTGCTGAAGTCTTGGAAAGAGCCAAGGAAGTACAAGAAATGAAAGAAGAAGAGCGGAAAATTTGGGTAGACCGCCGACACGGCGACCGCCGAATTGAAGGGCAGGCCGTCGCGAACACCGGGTGCCACAAGCGGCACCAAGGGGTCCGCGGCCGCGACTACGAGTACAACGGCCAATAAAAACAAAAACGAGGACACCAAAACGGTGATCCAGGCCGCGATCCGTATCCTGCAGGAAGTGATGACCGCAATAAGCGAGGAGCAGGTATGTAATTGAGATTTGAAGAAGATTGAGAATATCGATACGTTATATTACTCAAATTATTGAAACGGGGCAGAAATTATCGAGAACTGAATTTACGGTTATATTTTTTAACGGCTTTTTGCTATCCAGTGCAGTATAATAATTAACGATATTCATACAATCATGTTTCGATGGTGATGGGACCGTGGTCGTCAAACTACGGCCCGTGGCCGGTATTACTGCGGCCCACGACACAGCAAATTATTTCGAAAGTGAACCAGGTACCTATATAAATAGTATTTAGCGTTCGAAGCGACAGGCCTCATTTACGATGAGGGGGGGACGGAGTGACGGAGAGCGGCGGGGAAGTGGCGACACCGCCATGTTCGCTCTCCCCCGCTCCCCACTCACCGCGCTTTTACATCGCAATTGTTTCGGCCAGCCATTTCAATTCCTGACAGTATCTATCAAAATATGATATCCTATTTAAAGGAATATCTGTTAGAAATTCAAAATAGATTTGGTGAAGTGACAAAAATTAAGAACTGTTTCATACTTGTGGAAAACCCATGGCAAGTTGAAAACGAAGATATGAAATTATTCTGCCAGTTTGAATTTTATAGAACACAGTTAATGAAAGGGTTGGATTTTAAATCGAGTCGCCTGAATTTGAGGGTTTTGGTGGTGTAGGGGACTTAAGGGAGTTAGTCTTAATCCCCTTAAAGTAATTTATGATGCCGAAGTTGCATCTAAATATTTTTAAACAGTTTATAAAAATTCTTAAATAAATTATGCAAAACGGAACGTATTTTTATGCTTTAGTACAGTTTTTCAAATGTAATTTTTAGGTTTTATGTAAAAACGTGAAACGAAACGCAACCCGCCATCTTGGATGGATGATATTGACAGCTAATATCAAATTTGTGCGTCATTCCTTTGTTATCGAATTTAAGTGAATGTGTTCTTCCATATCGATTTGTGTTTCTTCTACGACTTAGCTACGTTCTCGGATTCTGTTAGGTTTGCTTTACTGTACGACCTCAGCTTACTCACTTTTGGACACTGAAATAACGCTGTCGCAGCTTGCAATGGCGTCTGGAAGCAGTGGATGTGGACACCCGGAACCGAGACCGTCTACGAGTTCGGGGCTTGGTGGAGCATCGGCAGTATATGAAGATATTTTCGAGGACGACGGCCCCTTTCTCGATAGACATCTCGCGAGAATAATAAAAAAATTGGGCACCAACGAGAGACTCAATAATTATGCAGAACACATCTCAAATGAAAGTAGCCAAATCGAACAACAGGTCATTTGGTTCTTGGTGTTGCACCAAAGGCAATTGTAAATCAAAATCTTGAACTCACGCAACAACGGGACATTTTTTGAAAATATAAAAATTGATTTGGTGCATGTTTTCATCTATTATAAGCATATTCAAAGAAATGGAGCTACAACGACGTCATAAATGAAGATCCCTACAAGGAAGATTTTGAAAGGTGCCTGGGCCGGGTCACCGTATGTGACTGGTATAATTATTGCCGAGAAACCATTGTGGCATACCAAATGGACAAAAATGAAGTAGTTGGAAAGATTGGTGCCCCGGAAAGTTCAGATGACGAATCTAAATTTGGAAAAAGAAAATACAATCGAGGTAATTATATTTTATATATTATGTGCTAAAGGAAATGTATAAGAACAGGATATAATTCTTAGGTTATTAATAGCAATGTATTACTCCGAGTTGGCACAATCCGACTTCATTGGGTTAGGTTAGATGACTTTTTTGTGTATGTGATGGTTACATACCCATCTACATACACATAAAAGTCAACCACTCGGATCGTGACAACTCTTTTATAGCTGAAGATGGGACTCATACTCAACTATTGAGTCCCAGTGGAGAGCTGTTAAAAGATTTTTTAGAAAGGACAATTTCTATAACACATAATTTTGCGGATGTTAACAATAACAAATATTCGAATATTTGTGTCGGCGAAATAACATAAAATACAGGAAAGATCCATTCATGGAATTTATAAAAGCGATAAAACATGTTTATAAAGTTATTCAAGGAATAAACAATGTTTGTACCAATTTCTGTTTTTGATTTTTTCTAAGGGAACCAAGTATTTCCGGTATATTATAAATGGTGAGGGGGGTTCCGACCCCCCCCCCCCCCCCGACCCTAACCACTCACGACCCCTTAAAATGGCGATTTCGAAATTTTCACCGAATGAAATCATTGAACTGAAGCATGACACAGCTCAAAGCAAATTTCATTGAACACCGTGAAAAGCAGGAGTACATTAAATTTTGGAAAAATGTAGCTAGCAACTATAAATGTTTACAAGACTGGGCACAATTTGTTTTACCTATATTTTCTTCGACTTATCTCTGTGAGGCTTCTTTTTCGAAAATGACCTTCTTGAAAAACAAATACCGCAATCGTCTTTCCACTCATTTAGAAGACACAATGAGGATTGCATGTAGTCCCAAAGATAAATATACAATATACAAGCAATAATTAAAAAGTTCAACATCATAATTCTTAAACTTAAATTGTAAGCACATATCGCCTCTTTACAAGAGCAACGTGACATCTCATAAAAACATTCTTTTATCATTTGATATTCAACCGCGATGTCGAATTTTATTTTCTACAAAAACGCGGCATTTTAAAAGTGAATGTTCGAGGAGCTTTGAGTGAAAGAGACGACACGACCGTGGCAAATGGCGTTATCACGTTGTCTCTTTCGGTGTGGCGCACGACCTCGATAACGCGACGCGTTAGTTTGCCCCGCACGCGCAACGAGTGAAGTGCTCCTGTTTTTCACAAAAAACGTGGCATCACGAGTATACCACGTTTTTAGTGCAAAGGTATGTTTCTTGTTGTTATTTACTTTAACTAGAATAATGTGATATTAGTTATTTAACTCGTTTTTTTTGTAAAACTCGTGAGTATTGAGAATGAGATAATGAATATTGTCACATTATTGATGAAAAAGTTACAAGTTTTCTTTGTGATATCTTTGATTGTAACCATGTTGTTGATGAATCGTTTTCAAATACTATGGGTTATTTTATTTTACATCATTATTTTTAAAAACCTTTAAGTTTGGGTTTATATTATGCTAAAACGTGCTGAGTATTCTTCTGATACTGACGTGAAACAAAATATCACTACCAACTATAATAACATTTCATATGATCAATATTTGGTAACATCTAATATGGTTTCAATAAACATTGAAAACTACGAGGAACCACTTTCGTCTACAAACGAACATGCTATGGTATTCAACTATCTCGGTGTCATAGAGAACAGTGAATCTTCTGCGATTGAAAACGTAAATTCTAGTCCAACTAAAACTGGTAAAAAAAGAAGACTAAATGAATCAAACTGGAAAGTCAATGTAGCTAAACGACTGAGAAATAGTGGGAAGCCTTATCAATCTACCAAATCAAAAAAAAACATGCCAAGTCGTGAATTGAAACCTTCTTGTAAAGATAAATGTAAATTTAAATGTGGGTTTAAATTTACAGAGGAGCAGAGACAGACCATTTTAAATGACTATTGGAGCTTAGGTGCAATAGAAAAACAATGGACGTTTATTGCTAATAGCGTAGACATAGTCATCCCAAAACAACGTTACGTTAAAGTTGATTCGGATGGAAATGTTGCAACTGTCAGAAACAACAATAACGCTTTCTTTTTGACTATTTCGGGTGAAAAAACAAGACTTTGTAAATTATTCTTCAAAAATACTTTGGGGATTAATAATCGACCCATAGAGACTGCTTTGAAAAAGAAAAATAGCAACACTAATATTTTTTCCATGAAAGATAACCGAGGTACTCATTCAAACCCTTATGCAGTGGACGAAAGCATTAAAAATGGCATCAAATTGTTTATTGAGTCTATACCGAAGATTGAGTCACACTACATCCGGGCTAACTCAAAACGAAATTATATTGATGGTAGCAAATCTGTCACAGATCTTCATAGAGATTATGTAGAAAAATGCAAATCCCAAAACGTCCCCTATGGAACGTACATTACATTTTATCGTATTTTTACACAAGATTTTAACATTTCGTTTTTCACTCCTAAAAAGGATTTATGCGATATATGCGAAGCTTATAAAAACATCACAGATGAAGAGAAAGAATCTAAGAAAGAAGATTATGAATTACATCTTAAAGGCGCGTTTCCATTAAGCAAGTGATTTGCATACTAGTTGCAAGTTGCATGCAAATTGTATAGTGGAAACAACAACTTGCAAACAAGTTGCAACTTGTATGCAATTAGGTTTAAACTTGTACGCACAATAATCAAGTCGGCACATTTGCACGCAAGTTGCAAGCGCATGCAGTCGTGCATAGAGGATTACTTTGTTTATGACTTTATTACTTTGTAAAAATGACTGCTAAATGGGATACGGAGAAAACAATAATGTTTATTGAGGAATATCATTGACATGATTGTCTTTGGGAACCAAAAAACAATCTTTACAAAAATCGAGACGCACGCGAATCAGAATATAGAAAACTAATCGAAGTGATGAACCTTAATGGTATTGTTATGACCGTAAAAGAAGTGAAAAATAAAATACGATCACTGCGTACCACATTTTTTGCTGAATTAGTAAAAATCTAAAAGTCCAAAACAACCGGTAGTGGAACAAGTAACATATACACACCAAAATTAAGCTGGTTTAACACAATGAATTTTTTGCTGACGTCAACCGAATTAAGAAGGAATGAAGAAAGCACCACTGTAAGAATCAATTGTTTTATTTTTTTTAAAAATCATTCTTTCTTGCCATGTTACAGCACCATCTGTAGCAAAGTCATTTCTCATTTCGACCGCTGTTTTGGGACTGCTTGACGGTTGTGCCGGGCGTAATTGCTGAAATGCTCTCATATTCACGTCATTGAACATGCCTTCACTATGTCCTGTTATTGAATTTTCTCGATTAACAAAATTAGGTGTAATAAATGTACTAGAAGTATGTCTCAACCAATTGTGCAGTGCACAAGCATGCTTTTATTATTTTATCAACTGTATTCACCTCAACAGCAATTGGTCGCTTAAAAATTCTCCACTTCGATACCAATAAACCAAACGCATTTTCAACCACTCGTCTTGCTCTCGACAGTCGGTAGTTAAATATTTTCTTTTCTTTAGTTAATCCTTGAGTTCGAGGATATGGCTTCATTAAATATTTTTTAAGTGGAAATGCTTCATCTCCTAATACCACTGAATTAGGCGGTATATTTGTGCTATCATTTTCTAATATTGACTGAAGAGTTAAATGAAAGAATATTGTACCGTCTGATGTTTTCCTATAATGTCCAACATTAATGTATCGAAAGTTTAAGTAACTATTGCATAATGCAAACAAGACTATGCTAAAATGTCCTTTATAGTCATAATATAAAGAAGCACTCCCATTTGGGCATCTCAAGATGACATGCATTCCATCAATTGCTCCAATGCATCGTGGAAAATTGCAACGTTCTTCGAATCCTTTACAAATTTCATTCCACTCTTCACTAGTATTCGGAAACTGAAAGAAATGATTTGTTTTTAAATTGATTGAATGCATTATGTTTAAGGTGAATCAGAAAATACTTCAACAGATAGCAGAGAAAATACGCCAGCCAGAGCCAGTGGTTGTCGAAGCTATCTCAAACACAGAGTCAATCCTCATCCAATTTTCGACAATCGATTCGAAATGCAAGATATGATCCCATAGATACCGCACTTCAAGAATTGAGAAAAATAAATAAGAGCGTAGAATCGGAAAATGAATTTGATGTTTTTGGTCAAAACGTTAGTCTTCAACTTCAAAAACTGCCGTTAGAGTACGCTCTAGAAACTCAAGAACTTATTAAGAAAGTTTTAAAAGAGCAGCGAATAAAATCCTTAAAAGAAAAGGCACAACAAGAAGCACTTGTAATTTCTATACCTGATGATATAAATCTTGATTTAGTGGATTACATTGACACCGAGAGTAAGCGTGATGAACCAGGACCATCGGACAATAGCAATGAAGATTTATTAGGTCGTGCTGTTCGCGCTATGGATTCATTGGAATCTGATGACGATGATTAGGATTTGAGTTTCCGACCCACTAACTTTCGTGATTTCGTAGTTGTTTCACAGATTGAAAATAGCCGCCGATCAGTCCTCTTTAATGTTAAGATTAATTATAATAAAAATATGTTGAACATTGATGTTGAACATTGATCTTACACATTGTTTTACTTACCTTTATATATTCTTGAAGTGACTCATAAATTGCGTCGCAGACATGGGGCAGGAATTTAGAAATACTACATTTAGGCACACGATACAATTCTTCCAATGTTCCAAGACTAGTACCCGATGCCAGATATTTAAGCGTCACTTGCAATTTCAATTTTGCAGGCAGAGCGGGTCTAAAAATAGTGTCTTGCTTAGATATTCTGGACGAAATCTTATCCAATAAATTTAAAAATTTCGTCATTTAAAAAGTTCTTCGTTCATTCTGAGATAAGTATGGTAACGTTTAGGATCTTCTGTAGCCAATTCTGTTAACAGATTATTCGACGTACCGTAAGCATCTCTTCTGTGAATCCATTTTCTAACCCACTGAACTGGTCGACGTCGATGCTTTTTTTTGTTATTTAATACGTGTATAATTATTGCGTATACAACTCTGCATGCAGCGACAAGTACAGCACGTCTTCTACCCATGATAAACACTTTTTAGTGACAGAAAGTGAAACAGATTTTAGTGGTATACAAGTTAGTTCTAGTTGTAAGAACTAACTTGTATACCACTAAAATCTTGTATGCAAGCTGCGAGTTGATCAAAATCGTGTTTCCAATTCAAATCACTTGCACACAAGTCTGACGTCATACATGTATGCAAACACTTGCATAATGGAAACGCGCCTTTAGGAATAGAATTTGTCTCGTATTGAAAAAGAAAAAGATAAGAACAACAAAAATATTTTAGTTGCGGTCTATGATCTTCAAGCAGTGTTTCAATGCCCCAAAGGAAACGTCTCAGTTTTTTACTACAAGTCCAAACTAAATGTACTTAATTTAAACATTTATAACTTACAAAATAATTCAGTAGTTTATGTTTGGGATGAGTCTAACGCAAATAGAGGTGTCAACGAAATAGCTACCTGTGTTTACAAATACCTGGAGAAAATTTCAGCAAAGGCTGAAGACCTCGATGTTGTCTTTTATTCTGCCAATTGTGCCGGACAGCAAAAAAATAAGTTTATGATCTCAATGTACACTTACGCAGTCAGAACTCTGCCAAATCTCAAATCAATAACACACAAATACCTCGTTAAAGGACATACGCAGAACGAGGGCGATTCAGCTCTCAAATAGAGAGAGAAGTTAAAAGGCAACTGACATCAGGACCAATGTATACACCTTACGCATTTATCGTGTCTATAAAGGCGGCACGGAAAAAAAGCGAGCTATTTCATGTTAATGAAATGTGCTTCGATTATTTTTTTGGTTGGAAAAGTATATGCACTCAAATGAATTTTGCAATAATGAAAGATGAAGACAATAATACTGTGGAACTGGCTGGACTGAAGATGATAAAAGTTCAAAGCTCTGATCCCGATGCCATATTTTTCAAAGAATCATATGGTGACGAATTATTCAAGAAAGCTATAGTGGTGAAAAAAAGAGAAATCTTATTAGCCAGAGCATTAATTTAGATTTGCAAAAGGCCTATCTTCAAAAACCTGGACTAGCAGAGAGAAAAAAAGCTGAACTCATGGATTTAGTCAATAAAAACCTCATTCCTAGATACCACAAGCCATTTTACGAATCGTTGTAATAAGACTGATTAAGTACAAAGATTTTTTGAGTTGTATTTTTAGAAATATTTAATTGCTACATTTAAAATGATAGTGTTTTCATTAGTATTAAGAGAATTTGTGATTCTATGTTTATGAAGGGTGATAGCTATGTTCCTATTTTGAATTTCGAGGTACTATAAAACTGGGTGCCATAATTGTGTTAGAAGATGTTAATTACTATTAGATAACTTTAAGTACAGTTAATTTTTTGATTTTTTATTTTTATTTTGTTTTATATTTTGTTTTGTTTTACTTTTTAGTTACCTTATAATTTTAATTAAAGCGAGTACTTAGTACTATGTGATTGATTGATCTCTTGTTGATTATTGTGCCATAAACTAATTTCATGGTGTAAGTAAGCCATTGTTTTCGTAAATATGTATTTTTTAAATACAAGATCTTTATTTTGATAGTGTGTTTTATTTAACTTATCACACAGCCTTACACCTAAATTTAACAGCTTCAATGTGATATATCAATATGTTACAAGCATTTTGTGAAATATTTTCATTAGAAACGTGACATGTGTGTCTGTGTTTTTTGAAATCAGTTTTTTTACTTATTTCATATTGAACTGAGTTTTTTTTTGCTTATTTTCAGAAAGCATATTAATTACCGCAACAATTTAATTGTTTTCCGACAAATTATTATCAATATTTTAGAATTTATCAACGCTTAAATGTTTAAAATTGCTCTCCTGTAAAGTTGTGGTTTAAAAAATATGGTATAGTCAACAAATGTCAGATTCTAGACTTGCCAACCTGACTTAAAGAAGAATGAGACTCTTTTGAAGATGAATAGACTCAAAAAAGAAGTGTGTGATAATTTGACACCAATTAAACCCTTCTTTGAAAAAGTGTTTGAAGACAACATCAGGCCAAGTACATCAGCAAGCCGATCATGTATCCCGAATTTTTTGGACAAGAAAGATTGCCTTTATAACGCAAGAAAAAGATTTTTAAATGCTGAAAAACTGGCAATTAACAAGTTAGAAGACGTTTTTGTGCCCTCTGGATTATCCAAAAAATTTCTGGTAACAGAAGATGGTAGTACTGATAAAATTTTAATCTTTTCATCGATAATTGCCCGGAAAACAATGCGTAATTACAAAAAAGAGTATTACGCTGATGGTACCTTTAAATGTGTGCCTAGGCCATTTTATCAGTTATTCTCGCTTCATTTAGATATAAATTCAGACGTAAACACTACAAATTTAATACCAGTACACCAGACTATTCACACTAATTAGAGATGTTCTAAATATAAAAATTACGACTTTGAAATGTGATTACGAAATCGCTATTATGAACGCGGTTAGAGATGTCTTTCCAGAGGCAAATATTAGTGGATGCTATTTTCATTTTCAAAAAGCTATTAAAAAAAGGCTAAAGACTTGGAAGTTACTCAATCACGCGCTCAAAGGAAAATAATCCGCATGGTCTCCATTCTTCCGTTATTGCCATCTCGTCTTATCCCAGAAGGATGGCATACAATTTTAGAAGAAATGGATGAGGATTCTCGTCGAAGTATGGATCGATTTCAAGTATATTTTCAAAATCAATGGTACCCACGACTACAGCCAAGGCTTCTGAGTTGTGCCGGACAGCGCCATCGGACTACTAATGCAGTGGAGGGGTGGCACCACGGCTTGAATGTCCTGATGTCAAAAAGACCAAGTCTGTTCCTTTTTATTCAGAAACTTCGTAAGGAAGCAAGGCATTTTGATATAAAAATAAAAAAACAGCTTGTTCCAATCCCAAAGGAAAAATCGAAAAAAGAAATATATTTTATTTGACCAAAAATACAAACGGTTGTTAAAACAGTTAGAACGAGGGGAAATCAATGTAAAAGGCTTTTTAAATAAGGTTGTATACATTCAACTCCTCCATTAAAAGTTTGTTTTTGTTTATTTTTTGTTGATGAAGTTGACTTCTAAATCTTAAGTTACTGTTTATTGGCTTTTTTTATTATTAAACGATTATCCAAATACTGTTTTTATCATCCTTAAACCAAAATAAATGGTATTAGCATTGATACCAATTCTGACATTAATAGAATTTGGCATTATTAGAAACTGGCTTTTCTAGAATCTGTCATTTGTAGAATTTGTCAATTGTAGAATTAGGCAATCATAGAAACTGGCGTTTTAAACTCATCTGACATTTCTAGAATCTGACATTTGTCGACTATACCAAAAATATCACGTTGTTCTTGTAAAGAGGCGATATGTAAAAAAAATGTTATAAAAATTTTCATATTCCAATAAATCTTATAATGAAAAATATGTATGATTAATTTCTTCGATTTCCTTAAATATAAACGACATGAACCGAATACGCATAAGTGGGCAAACGTCCTTACTTTGCGGCCCTTGGCCAGAAAACTGTGACGACCGCTGGTTTGGGTTAAGTGTGCGCAGAAGCCTGTCTTGTAAGTGTGCGCATGCGCACACTTGTTTTGTTTCAGCGTACAAATTTAAATTAAAATGCCTCGAAATTATGTGAAGAACGCTCCGGATAGATGCATAGTCTAGTCATAGTGGAGGCTGGAAAGATTTACTTTGCGATTCATCAAGAAACAAGAGACATATACAGGTTGTAAAAAGACTCCTACCGAAAACTTGGCGGGTGTGCATACAAACCATGATACTGAATAGGTTTAGCGAGAATAAATCGCAAAAAATATGTTATCTAAGTTTCTTGTCCCTACACACACATACTACACCTACCCAAAAGTAACCGGAATTGTATTGATGGCGGCCGGCAGCGTTTAGTACACATTCCTGCCGCTAGGCGTGTGTAGCGCAACCCATTGCGAGCTCAGTGACTCCAGTTCCGTTGTCCTAGTGCGTTCTGTTCGACTGTTTTCGCCAACGCTGTTTTGTGCTTGTTTCGTTATTTGTCATGGCAAGTTTAAGTGAACAACCTGCAGCTGTGAAATTTTGTTTTTTACTTGTTTTTTTTTGTTACTTGGAGATTTTAAGAAGATTGCGCAACAGTGTTCGCCAGAAAAGACCCGATTTGTGGCAGACTGGAAACTGGTTCTTCCACCACGATAACGCACCGGCACACACAGCCTTCTCAGTTAGGCAGGTTTTAGCCAAAAACGGCATGGTTCCGCTGCCCCACGCACCTTACTCGCCTGACCTCGCTCCATGCGATTTTTTTTATTTACACACATGAAAAGAGGCTTGAAAGGTCAACGATTCTCAGCGTTGAAGAGGTTAAGAACAAAACGAAGCTCGAGCTTGCAGCCATTTCTAAAGATGACTACAAAAAATGTTTCAATCAATGGAAACACCGTTGGGACAAGTGTATTAGTTGTAATGGAGATTATTTTGAAGGAGATAAGGTCGTATTGTAAAAAATTTGATAATATTTAATTTTTATAAAATAATTCCGGTTTTTTTTGGGTAGCCCCTCGTACATTGCATTAGCAGTACTTAAAATGGTATCAATGTATGTGTACAGTGCCACCCGCATCATTTCCCACCGTGTGACTGCCGTAAGGCAAATGTAGTCTAGAGTGCTGCACGCGTATTCGTTTTATAAGCTATAAAATTGGTGTTATAATTGTGTTAGAACTTTGTAAGGAACTTTTGTTATAACTGCAGTGTTTATACAGCCTTTCATTTAAACTACTAGACTCACTAATCTAAACTGGGGTATCTCAGGATATACTCACATCAACACCTACACTGGTGACCCCGATAAAGAACATTGAACAAGTTTTGTGAGTGTTAGTACAGTTTATTATGGAAAATGTCAAACCCAGATTTGCCGAAAATTCAGCCAATGCTATTTCTGATTACATACTCATAGTACAACATATAAGGACCCTAACTACCTAATTATCTCATTAAGAAAACCAAAAAACAAAATCAATAAAGCTGCAATGTATATTAAAATAAAATCACATAGCCGGGGGTCATTGCACAGTGCGCCCGCGCGCGGTTTAATGGAATGGAACCGCATTATCGCATAAAACGGTGCATAAGATTTTAAGAAAAAAGAAAAAAAAAACCTTATAAGATTCACAAAGTCCAGGCACTATTTCCGGCAGACAAGGCTAGGCGATTTGACTATTGCAGATGGATATTGAGCAAAGATAATCCTAACATGTTTGTCAAAAATGTTTTATGGACAGACGAATCAACCTTCACGCGAAATGGTATGTGGGACCGATGGAATTCTCACAGTCGGAGACTAATCCTCGTGCGTTTCAAGAGACAGGACATCAGGTACGGTGGTCTATAAACGTTAGGGCAGGCATCCATCAGATAACGATCGCAGGGCCCGTATTCTTGGCCACGAGAATGAACGGGATGGTATACCTCGACCTGATAAGAGTGACCTCATATCTGGACGACATTCCACTAGCCCATCGAAGACACATCTAGTTCCATCACAATGGCGCACCAACGCACACAATCCGGTTAGTGCTGGAACAGCTTGATCAAGAGTTCCCAAGTTGGATTGGACTATTTGGACTCGTGCATGGCCTCCTCGGTCATCTGAATTGAATCCATTGGATTTTTTTCTATGGGGTTATGTCAAGGAACGCGTCTTCGATCGAGAGTGCAATACGGCTGAAGAAATGAGAAGCCGCATCATATCAGTATTCTCAGACCTGAACGCAAGAAGTGCCGAGGACCCTACATTCCTGTATCGCGTTCATCGGTATACATACAGACGAGCTCAGCTGTGCTATGACCGAGGAGGAGCTCAGTTTGAGCCAATTCTGGTTCGACCAAGGCTACCGCAGAATTAGGTAAGTAGAGTACATAGTCACTTCCTATTTTCATTAGTAGGCATTAGCAACTTTACCGACGCGTAGGTAGTTAAATTAAATAGTGATAAATAGGCCTTCACGTAACTACGCAGTGCGCGCAATACATTTCTGCTGCTTCTGCTGGCTTCTTAAATGAATGAAAATCTCCACACATTGTTTCTTCAGGTTACAATTTTTTTTAAGGACAACTGTTTGTTTTTAAATAGATTTTGGGGTGCTGAAGCTGCAACTTTCGTTTTCGGAAGTCGTCGTTTATATACAATTATATTAAACTTGATTATCTGTATTATGGTCTCACTATGCAGAACCTCCAGAAGTTTATTTATGACTATGCTGAAGTTAATAAAATTACTCATAGATTCAACACATCTTCAAAATTAGCTGGCTGAGTATATATGGATTTCTCAAAAGGTTCCCTGAATTGAAGTTGCGACAGCCAGTCCCAACTAGTATTGCCAGAGCTATGGGATTCAATAAAACTCAAGTTACAAGATTTTATGGTAACTTGCAGAGCCTCTACAACAAACACAAATTTGTACTTAGCCGAATATATAATACGGACGAAAGTTCAGTGAAGACTGTACCAAAGAAAATTCCAAAAGTAATATCGGTGAAAGGAAAAAAGCTGGTGGGAAAAATTGTTACTAGTGAGAGGCCAAACGATTAGACTAGTTTGCGCAATGAGTGCAACTGGAAACTATGTTCCTCCAGCATTTATTTTTTTCCGGAAGAGAATGCAAGGTTATTTGCTTAATAATGCACCCCAAGGTAATATTGGAATGGCTTCTGATTCAGAATTTATAAATACGGGCCTGTTTCTAGAATACCTACGCCATTTCAAAGACAGTGTTCACTGGCCAACCAAAATAATGCCGTCTTGTTAATTTTGGACAACCATAGCAGCCACTTCTCTCTGAATGCTTTACTATTTTGTCGTGATAATGGTATTCACATTCTTACAAGATGCAGCCCTTAGATCGTTGGTTTTTTGGGCCTCTGAAAACGAAATTCGCTTACGCATGTGATAAATGGCTAAGCCACCATCCATGCCGCGTGATTGGACACACAGAAATAGCTAAATTGGTGAATGAGGCCTTCCAAAAAGCAGCTACTAGATTTGATCGAGACTTAAAACCAAAATATCTAGTACAAAATCATCGGAGACTGCCAAAAAAATGAATGTTAAAAGAAGACTTAAGAAACCAATAAATAACTGTATTACTGCTCCTTATGTGGCGAAAAGTATTCTAATGCACTGACTGAAGATTTGATTGAATATAGCCTTTGTGGAGCTTGGTGGCAGGCACAGTGCACCAGCTGCAAATACAGCACGTTTATTTGTGATACATGTGTACGAAGTAACTAAAGACTTTTAAGTTTAAGTTGATTTCATATTTTGATTTAAAATGATTATTATGTTGATTGCTTTGAGCGACTGTAAAGAAAAATTTTAATAATTATAATATATAATATTGTTTATGTTCTAAAAAAAATCTTTTTTTGTTGTTGCATACACCTATCCACAATGCTGCGTACACATACTGGGGTAAAAGTGCAATATGAAAGGTTTTTTATAGTTTCATAAAATATAAGCTACTGATAATACTATTGTTGCGTCTAAGTTGATTACAGATAAACAGTCTTACTAATAAACACAGTTTTGTTTCATTCTACTAGTAAGTAATATTCGAGTTCATGAAGCATCAAAATTTAAATGCGAACACTTGACCCACATGACTCTAATAGTAACAAGACCATAAGGCGATTCACACACTGCACTAGCAGATTCGGGATTGGCTACAATGGCTGCCCCGCGTCTACGCGCGTGTTCGTGTCGCCAGTGTGTGAATCGCCTAAACCATACTGGTAGAAATTTATTATGAATCAAGTTTGAATTTCAAAATCGTTTCTAACCAACCCCAGTTTATAGTATCTCAATATTAATTTAGTTAAAAAAAAAAAAAATTTGAATTCAGTACATTATTTTATAATGCTTTGTTATCAAAGAACTCATAATGTCCCACTGCTGGGCTCAAATCACCTCTCAGGAAAGAGTTAAGGCCACACATTATGATTTTAGTTGAATCTTAAATGTGACTGCTGATCAAGAGGCCTTGGGTGTGATTCCTGGGTATAACCAAAAGTTGATGTCGTTGAGTTCAAACTGAAATCTATTCTTAAATTAAAATAAATAAATAAATTAGAAGATTTTGGTTTGATCTTTCACTTACTTTATTATTTATACTTTATTATTATTATATAGACAAGCCGCCAGTTGAAACAACTGATTTATGCCTGCATCTTAATAGATTCCAATCCATTATTTTTCTTGGATTTAAGTATGTATAAGTCGATTATTAAATCGTTTTACATTTAGTGTTCCAAGCTCTGACTACACGGTTGCTCATTTAGAAGCTGGTACAAAGTTTAAGATTGTGGTCACTTCATCTTAAACCTGATTACATTTAATTGAACAAGTAAGTTAAGTTATTTTATTATAACCTCCATATTCTTCTTTAACTTATTCTCTATTCCTTACTTCATGACTGTAAATTTTTAATAAGATTGTTTCAAATATGATTATTGTTTGTTTTTTTTTCTTTTAGTGCCCATTATATTTGCTAGATTGCAATTGAATTAGACCATTATCCAAAATCATATCAAAAGTAGAGTAGCAGGAATGGAGATTAATCACAACATTAAACAATTTATCCAAATGTGACAAGTACTAAAGACCCACTGCTTAAATATTTTTTTAGAAAATAATCTTAATTCAGATTAAAGAGTTAGAAGGATGGTTCAACAAGACTTATATACAATATGTCAGGATTTGTATAAACAAAATTTTATAAAGACCTTAAGCTACAGTCTACTTCAACACAACATCTCAATATTTTTAATACCTCTAGCAGAATTGGAAGGGGCTATATTTATTACCATATAATCCCCAAACAGCACTCACAACCCAAACTAAACGAAACCAAACAGAAAAACCCTTGACCAACAATTGAGATCAATGTTGCAAGTATATTAAACAGAGAAAAAAAATTTATGAGGTCCATGATTGAGGAAAAAACTACCAAACTTATATAAACAATGCAAAAAAGAAAATCTCAAACTCGTATAAAACTTCATGTTCAAAATGTACACTTCTGAGATTGACGAATGAACATTGCAATTGGTGAAAACAAATGAATAGTAGGACACTAATTAAGAAACCATTGGCAGGCACCCATTAAGTTTTATTATGACTCTTCACCAAGTACGTTTTAATACAAAATATTAATCTGACTTGAAGTCAAACAATGTAATTTTTTTTTTATATCGAGAGGTAAAGTGCCACCGACTTCCAAACTTATTGAAGACAGAGATTCAAAGAGATTATTCAAAGATAAATACAGATGGATAAAGGATATTCTTGATGATTACTAAGAGTAATTGGCACAACTAACCTAATCTAACGCTTTACATTTAGTTGTTCTAGATTTAAATTGGTTACATTACTACATTATGGTAATTTACTTTTGATATGACGCTGTTTAGCCACAGAGTCACGCCTACAGAATGCAGACACGAATTGTGCATGGTCTAATCTAAAGAAACCCAAAACTAACCAAAAACCAGGTACTGTGGTCATCACCTCGTCCCGCAGGGGACGCGTGGAGGCTGGTTAAGGGTAGTTGCCCCCTGCCAGCGGCGTCCATTCCGCTGCGCCTAAAGAAGGGCGGTCGCGTGGGTGAGACTTTCTTTTTGGATTTTTGTTGTTCGTGGAGGAGATTTTGCGCTCTTCAGGCCGCCCGGCGGTCAAGCCCGAGCCAGGTGAGACCCCAGGCGACACCTGGGGAGGCCCAGCTCCGAGCGACCAGCGACAAAGGCCTAACCAAAAATCAATATGTCTAATTGTGTAATATGTCTACACAATTACACATTCAATTCAAGTTTATTCTAAGCGTTGTACTAGGGGTGATCAATATTCATCGATTGTGAATAAACTGTTATAGTTTTTCCTAAATAAAACTTTCGTTATATTCACTTAAATTGTGTTATGATTGAATACAAAAGAAAATACCTGAGCACAACGCAACAATGACAGTTTTAGTACCTACCTACTATCTAGTGGGAACAGTCTTAATATTTTTTTTATTTATGTCAATTGGACAATAAAATTATCCTATTCTGACATAAACATCCATTTTTAACTGGAAAACAACGATGATTTGACTTCGATAAGTTGTTTTCGATGTCATCAATGCATCAATGATATGAAAGTAAAACAATGATTATTTATAATATCGATGTTTTTCTAATTTCGATTATTGTAGAGTAGATCCGAAGAATGAGATTGAGATCGATCCTAACCTAACACATTTTAAAGTTTATTATTACGCACGTAATAGTTTTTAAAACTTCAAAACCATAATGTAAAAATATTATACTTTGTCCATTCCTTTATTTTCTTTTTGACAGTTCAAGAAATTTCGAAAATAATCACGCTCTCACAGGTCACAGATTCGATTTGAAATCAAAAACAATTTTATTTATGAACTTTCAATCGATTTCACTGAGCTGTGCAAACTATCGGACGTAAGTCGTGAGTCACGTCGTAAAGACGTGACCTTTGACTGACCTTGAGCGTTCGGACGTCCGACAGAAATCTGGCATAAGTCCGACTGACAAGACTGTTCACACTTATCAGTCGCGGTTGTCAGCCGCGTCCGATAAAGTGTTTCCAGCTTGACTGATGAGACTGTGCACACTTATCAGTAGCGGCTGTCAACCGCGTCCGATAATGTGTTTGCAGCTTTACTGTCCTACTGTAGTACTTTATTCCAGAGAAAAAAAACGGTAATTTATTAGGCGTGACCTGTCAAAAAGACAATAAACGAATGGACAAAGTATAATAGGCCTGCCATAGTGCTAAACAGTCCTATTTTGCTTGGAAATAATAGAACAAAAGTTTCCGAAAGGTAATACATACTGTTTCAAAGCCTGTGCTTTGAAAATACAAATTATAATATATATTGTAAAATACTTAATTAAATGCTTAATTGATTTCGCGAATGGCAAAATATTGAAAATAAAATTCCGCCCACAGAAATGTAGTGTCACGGGGATTTTACAAACATACCTACATGTAAAGATCATAAAGAACACCCAGACCTAGACTAACAATTTGTGGAACACACAAAATGTTCTTCCATGTGGGATTTTAACCCACAACAGTTGGTGCACTTAAAAACTGCATGGCGACCACTTCAACCGCTAGGCCAACAGTCCTTCATCCTAAAATGTGTCAATCTTGTTAATTCACTAACACGATGACAATTGTTTTGTGTCATTGTGTTAAACTGTTAGGCCTTGTCCGCAATGCGAAATTTGACCGCACGTTTTTTTTTTCTCATAATTCTGTACAAAATTTATATAATTCTGTAACTTAATCCTATAGGAGTAGCTGCAGTGGCGTTAAAAAAATCTGACTTGATGCAAATTAAACTCGAAAAGGTGCTATTTATTTCCGAGCGAATATTTTGTACTGTTTAAAGTAAATACAGCTATGTTCGCACTGCGGAATAAAATTCGCGCGTTTCGCTCAGTTGTAAAACGTCAGTAAGTGGGTGAATCCAATGTTCATGACATCTTTTGATACTTTTTTTTTCATCATTTAAGCATTTTTTATTTGTTTTACATCGAGCTTATTTTTTTTGATAACATAGTATAATGTCGTGTTTGTTAAATAATTTACTACTAAAAGGGATAAAAATCTGTGTTTTTCAGTTCAATTGAGCTAATAAAAGTAAATTATATAAACTAAAAATGAAAAAACATGAGTGATTTTACTTAGAAGACATGTGAATAAGAAATTTAATCAATCATATTTATAATATTATTGCTATATAATGCGAGAATGAAATAATAGTTATTGGTTACACTAAATACTTAATGTATGCTGATGATAAAAACTTTTCTATAGATGTACTGAATTGTTGGCACTCGAAGATACACCGAACTACGGAGCAAGGAACTTTAAGGAGTTAATACTAATTCTTAATCACTAGGTATATAGAAAATCCCGCCCCGATATATTTATACTATTTAAAACATCCTAAAATCAACCGTTGAGGATCCACAAATGAGTTGGTTCGACCATGATGTGACAAATAATTTAAGATCAGATAGCTTTTTTACTCATTTTCCCTGTTTCCTTAGTGACTTTAAAATTGTAGGCCCATGTGCCTCAGTGACACAAAGAGCACCCAGACTCAAAACAAAATTTTTGCATCACCAAATGTGTGGGAATCGAACCAACACAACACATAGTGTGGTAGCAAGCGGCTAGATAACCGCTTAAAACGTTATACAATCCGTTATTCACAATTATGTATGTTTACACAACATTGTGTAATATCGTAACCTTCATAAGATATCTTTATTACTCGTCAAATATGACAGTCTCAAATCGATAAGAGGTTTAACTAAGACAGCTATAGTGCTATACTATAGCTTGCTCAGTTCACCAGTCACCGGCTTTGACATTGGTCGTGTATTGTGTAAAATGGTGAAAGTACCGACTTTAACTTTTAATAATGGCAAGGTGTGTCCTATCCTCGGCCTTGGGACTTGGAAGGTAAGCATATTAATTTACTGTCTATGGTCATATTAGTTACAATGTTTTTGACTTATTCAGGGTATTTGAAACCCAAATTGTATTGAATCATCATTTATTTTAGTTACAAAATCCTAATCTTTCTACAATGGACAGTCCTTATCACACAACACTCGAGATGCTGTCTGTTATTTTCACTTTCATTATTTGTTACGAAACCAGTCAAGGAGCCGGTTTCTCTGTGAATAAATACTCAAATAAACACGTTTAGTAAAATTCTAGTGCTGCTATTAAAAATTCTTGTCAACATTGTGTTTTTGCTATGGTTGACAGAGATTGCCACATGACATCAATGACAAATATGACAAATGACAACCAACAGAACTGACCGGCCGGCGGCCGGCGTTGTAATTACTTGTAATACGTCACTCGGTCGGTGTAATTACCAATTATTTTTCTTTGGTTATTATTTTCTATGTAATACCTTCAATGACCACTTTAACATGGTTTCTAAAGTATCAATGGTCAAGTTCAACAATGGTTGCGAGTGTCCAATCTTAGGAATCGGCACCTGGAAGGTAAAAATTTAAATAATTATCTTTATTGACATAGGTCGATGTAACTGAAACTATAAGAATATTATTAGCATGTTATAAGCTCTTATCTTTTAAACTTACTTTATATTCATTCCTAATGTGTTGTATTAGAAATTTGTGGAGGTTCTGAACAATCTTATTAGATTAGGAGCTTTGTTTCTTGTTTCATTATTTTTTTAAATATTATTTTATGACATTTTGTATTGTACTATTTACATTCGAATTCGAACATTAACTTGTGGTTTTAGTACTAAACTACTACTAACTGTAAAATGTAATTACATTTTCATGTTAAATATTCAGTTTAATATTCGAATATGTATTTAGGTATTTCTGCAAAATTATGCATCCCATCTTTCTAGCCTTCATAACTAACAAGATTAATTGGTTGACTACCAGTTCAACTGGTCTTACCTAAATATTAGTTTATCATGAAGTAAGTTATATTGAACCTCCATAACCCTGAGAGTTTATCGAATTTGAAGGTTGAACTATTTGTCAGCATTTAAAATTTAAAAAGGTTTTGTTCAGCCAGCAGTTCAAGTCATGTATCTACCTATTATATATATTATTAGTGGTTGTGTCCTGTAGTGTAGATTGTCAAGTAATGGGGGTGAAGAAGTCGAAAAAAAAGAGTGTAAGTTACTCAGTACCATAACAGCCGAATAAAGGCCGCTGTATACGTGACGGGATTTTACACGGACGTGACGTGACGGGAAGTTTTGCAAACATTGTTTCATACAAATTGTATAAGGAAATGCATACTTTACGGAGACACGGACGGGGCGGGAACGTGGCACGCACGGGACGTGCTAAATATCGTCGCCGACGATTTTTAGCACGTCAATAGCAATTAAAGCCAATTCTTGAAATGAAAAGTACATCTTTCCTTGTTCACAACACTAACACGTTAGATCCGATTTCACAGTCACAGTGCATATTCATTTACATCACGTTCCCGTTTATAACGAGGCAACCACGTCCACGTCCCGTCCGTGTTAAATCCCGTCACGTATGCAGCGGCCTTAAGTAAGAAAACTATGCAGGACAACATCCCTGCACACAGTAGGAAAACTTGATACAAACCACACACCCGTCTGGCCACTATGATACAGGAGCCTAAATCCTTTCTGAATACTGTTAAAAGCTAAATAATGATGATATGCAGTAAGTTTATAATAATTAAATATTGTCAAATATAGTGCCTAATATCTATAACTGCCTCGTTGGTCTAGTGGTTAACGTATGCGACTGTTAATCAAGAGGTCTCGGGTTCAATTCCTGGGTCGGGCCAAAAAGTGTTTTTGGGTTTTTCTTAGGAAATTCCTAATAGCAGCCTGGAGTTTGGAAGTTTGGCGGTGATTTGGTGGTTTTGTCCGATGCCAGAAAAACTGAAATTCAGGTAAAACCTGTTGAACTAGTAGCCGACCCCAAATAAATTTGGGAATAAAGGCTTGGAAGATGATGAGTGCCTGATATCTATAATATAAAAATGAATCGCTGAATGTGTTGCTAAGCTCAAATCTAGATTCTTACGGAGAGAAAAATCTAAAAAAAAAACTGAAAAAGTCTAAAAACAACACTTTTCTATATTCCCATTCAAAAGATTCGTAATAAAATAATACCTAAAAGTCAATTTGAACTTTAACACTGTACCATAAAGTTTAAGTTTTATTGGAGGGGTTCTGAGAAGACAAATCAATTGAGTGGCATTAAATTGACTGTTAGGGGGTACGAAGTTCGCGGGGTCGGCTAGTTATTAATATTTTTTTATTATTGGTAACCTTGTTATGGTTACCATAGTTACAAAATGGCACCATTAGTAACAAGCCACATATTTTTTTTAACCTACTGATCAATAAAAACATTAAATAAAAAACTTAGTATAGTAGGTAAAAAAATGCTGTGAAATTGAATTTACAAACATACACTTTAATTTCGTTTAATTGTATAGATTATTAATGGTAACCTTGTAATGGTCACCATAGTTACCTGTTAGTACAACAAAATGCTACCATTAGTAACAAGCCACATATTGACATCTATTATTGTTATACCAACCAATCAATAAAATAAATACTAATCAATCATAGTTATTATAGTAATAGACCAGTGCTTTTAGTGTTTGAAAACAAAATAAATTATAGTAGGATGAAACCCATTGTAAAAGGAGGAGAATAGTACAAAAATTAAAGGAAAAATAAATTACGGGCGATCTGAGGTCGGGAAGGGGGAGATTTAGGGGACATTTTAATGCAAAACTACAAGTCCAATGGAAAAAAGTTAAATGGCAAAGTTGTAGATAATAAAAAGATCTACATCTTTTGCATTTACACTTTTTTCACATAACCTCAAATTTTATGTGAAAAACTCAAAAAACCAAGTTTTTGGTTTTTTATTTTTATCTTTTACAAATAAAATTATTTTTAACGAAATTTTGTGAAAACTTAGCTTTTCATGTCTTAAATATATCGTAATTTGTTTGATTTGAAATATCTATTCATTCACCTTATTTTGACTGAATACCGAAAAAAAAAACCTAATTTTCAATCGAAAATTCGTCCGTCAAAATATCAACGTTTTTCACAAAAATTGGTTGTTTTCTATTCGATGAAATCTCTACTTTCAGATGGTATTAAAATATATATTTATTACCGTATCTTCTCAGAAAATGCAAAAATGAAAAAACTAGAATATGATTTTTTTAATCGTTATTGAGAAATTTATTAAAATTTACACTTTAATCACTCGAAAAACGTAAGATTGCATGTTACAATGATAAACAAAAATATTGCAAATTGAAATATACTACTATAATTAACAAACAAATAAATAATAAAGTTAATATTAATAAAATATCTACAATATTTTGAGAAAGTAGCAGAATCTTCTTTAAAGTATGCCTATATGCCTATTTATTACTATTTTGAGATAATTTAATACCTGAGTGACCTACGAAAAATTTATGGTTATGTGAAAAAAGTGTAAATGCAAATGATGTAGATCTTTTTATTACCTACAACTTTGCCATTTAACTTTTTTCCATAGGACTTGTAGTTTTGCAGGAAATTGAGATAAGCCATTTTTTTCCCTTAAAACCCCCCCCTCTCCCCCTTCCCGACCTCAGATCGCCCGTAATTTATTTTTCCTTTAATTTTTGTACTATTCTCCTCCTTTTACAATGGGTTTCATCCTACTATAATTTATGTTCACTTTTTGTTATTTTATGAGGTTTTTACTGGTCTATAAGTTGTAACTTCATTTTTAAAAAGCTGTGAATTTGAAATTAGAAACAAACACTTATTAATTTTCTATATAGATTATTAATGATAACCTTATTATGGTCACCATAGTTACATGTTACTACAACAAAATGCTACCATTAGCAACAAGCCATGTAGGTATACTTATTACTGTTAAACCAACCGATCAATAAATTAAATATTATTTAAACAAACTTAGTACTTTAATGGCTTAGTGCCCTTTTTAAAACCGTTTCCTTACAGTTATGTTACTCGGTAGAAAATTACTAATACCTACTGCTATAATAGCCTACTCGCTGCATGCTAACATATGCCTGAATGATAAAGCGTACAATTGTATTTGCTTCGCAACGCGTGATCCCACAGCAATCGCAAGGCTGCCTCTTTGATAAAACTAAATTAACATAAATAACTATGTATCTATTTTATTGAGTGTGACTGTGAATATGTATGAATATAGATGGTAGTTTAAAATGTTATCGTATTTTTTTTATTAATTGGTGCTGACTGTGTAATAACATCTAAAACACAATTATAGAAGTCAGTGTGTTTGTCTAGTCGACAAGTTGAAAATGGTACACAATAGAGATTCTGCTCTTAAAATTATGTGCGATAGCTCATTGGATCAGGAATGACGCCTAGAAAAATGTACCAAAAGCGTGTATTAGCACATAAAAAATTGCAAAAGTTATAAACAATTAAAGATGAAAAAAAATGGCATTTTGTTTTTTGCCAATATTTCATAACTATTAATATTTAAGAAATTTCAAAAAAAGATTCTGAAAGAAGAGGAAATTTCCAATAAAAAACTTCGAACTTCCGGAACTCTATCTCCATTATTTATAATTGTTATTTAACGCTGAAAATAGGTCTGCGCGCGACATTTTTAGGTTGCACGCGAGGCGTCAAAAGCGAGTACGAGTACGAGCGAGATAATTAATTTATTTAAGGTATTGAATATTTTTTGTCAAATTTGGAAAAAATATGGTGTATTCTGAACACTATAAATAACTTATTCGCGTTGGAAATTTTACTTAAAGTTAATTTTTCAACAAGTTAAAAAATTGTTAACTAACAAAATTTTCTCGAACTACTGTCTTAATTGTAAGTGAAAAAAAAAGTTTAAATAATGGTCGTAAGAATTTTTCGCTTCGTAGATTTTACATACTTACAAACAAACATTTCTTACATACAAACTTAACAAGATCGCGCCATAAAAGTATAAAAAAAATATAGTTTGCTTATAATGATTTTTTTTAACTTGCACAAAAACTGAAAAATCCAAGTAATGTAGTAAAGTAAAATTTCCAACAATTAATTATTTATAGTGTTCAGAACACACCATGATTTATTCAAATTTTAAAACAAATATTCAAACCTTAAATAAATTAATTAATGTACAGTATAGTATGAAAGTAACTGAGAGAAGAGTGAGAGAAGAAAGTATGATTAGTAAGAACCAATTTGGATTTATGCCAGGCCGCGGTTCAACAGATGCCATTTTCGCAATTAGACAACTCTACGAGAAATACAGACAGGCGCACAAAACTTGCATATGGTGTTTGTTGACCTGGAAAAAGCGTATGATAGGGTACCCCGAGAGGTTTTGTGGTGGACTTTGAAAGAAAAAAGAGTGCCTGCTAAGTATATGGCATTGGATTCGAGCTATGTTCAGAGGATCTAGAACCCATGTTAGATCGGCGGCAGGAGACACCGACCAATTCAGTGTCTCTGTTGGTTTGCACCAAGGATCGGCTCTTAGCCCATACCTCTTCCTGCTGATAATAGATGCTCTGACATCGGATATACAGGAGGAGGCACCTTGGTGCATGCTGTTTGCAGACGACATTGTGTTGGTCGGTTAAGACGGGTCCGAGGTCCAGCGCAGACTGGAGATGTGGCAGCAAAGACTAGAGAATTTTGGCTTGAAAATCAGCAGAACTAAAACAGAATACATGTTCTGCGATTTCGGCGGTCTCTCCGGTCCTGCTGCCATGTCTCTAAATAGAACATCTATGCCGGTCTGCGCCGATTTCAGGTATCTTAGTTCCCTGATCCCTACTAATATTATAAATGCGAAAGTTAATTTGGTATGAAGATAGAAATGAACTTGGGAAAGGACATAGGCTACTTTTTACCACGATAACCGACATATTCGCCCGCAGGAGCTGCGGGCGAGAGCTAGTGTCATATAAAGTTCTTGTAGTTCGTTGTCACTTTGATCGATGTTTTAATAACAGTGTATTGATTGAATGAAAAGTAAATTGCGGTTTACGATTTATGACGTATTAAAAAAACTACTTACTAGATCTCGTTGAAACCAATTTTCGGTAGAAGTTTGCATTGTAATGTTCATCATATACTTTTTTTAGTTTTATCATTCTCTGATTTTAGAAGTTACAGGGAGGGGGGGGGGGGGAACACACATTTTAACACTTTGGAAGTGACTCTCGCGCAAACTATTCAGTTTAGAAAAAAATATATAAGAAACCTCAACATCATTTTTGTAGACCTATCCCTAAATACCTCACACGTATGGGTTTGATGAACAATAAAGTTTTAAGTATGGGAATTTCTATTTTTGTGTGAAAATAATAAATAAGGGTTCCGTTTTTTGCCATTTGGCTACGAATCCCTAAAAAGGTTACAGCGAGCCACCTTAACCGATAGACAAATGCTGTCGCGAACTTACGAGGGGTGATCAATAAGTAATGATAATCGAGTATTTCTAGAACGCACAAAAACCCAAATTGCTTGCTTATATATCCACTACTTCAGCTTCAAAAAAATGTATAAATAGGACACCATCACCGGGAGATACATTCATTTGAATACGAACTGTCGAAGAGAAAACATCAAAATGGAGAAAAATGAAATAAGAGCTGTCATCAAGTACCTCTGCCTGAAAAAAATGTCTACCAAAGACATACACAGCGACTTAGAGGAAACATTGGGGGAGTCTGCTCCTCCATATTCCACAGTCGCACGCTGGGCAAAGGAATTTAAGCTGGGCAGAACCTCCACTGAAGATGAACATCGCGAGGGACGCCCTTCCACGTCCCTTACTGGAGAAAACGTCAAAAAAGTGGAAGATATCGTGTTGGCCGATCAAAGGGTGACCGTAAGGCATGTAGCTGAGGTCACAGGGATCTCCTATGGCAGCGTTCAAAAAATCATTGTCAACAAAATGCATATGAAAAAGGTCTCTGCGCGTTGGGTACCGAGAATGTTAACCGACGAGCAAAAAAAGAAACGAGTCGACATTTCGAGGGTGAATCTTCAAAAGTTCCAGGCCGATAAAGAAAATTTTTTGTCGCGTTTTGTGACCATGGACGAGACCTGGATCCACCACTTTGATCGCGAAACCAAACAACAATCAATGACTTGGAAACGAGCTTCCTCAGCAACGCCGAAAAATTCAAAGTGTCAAGTTCAGCGGGAAAGGTTATGGCGTCTGTTTTCTGGGATGCAGAAGGAATTATTATGGTGGAATATTTGGAAAAGGGGGCCACTATAACAGGCTCTTACTACGCAGGCCAAATAAGAAGATTGCGAGAAGCTATTAAGTCAAAAAGACGCGGTAAACTGCGCGCTGGAGTGCTGTTTCACCAAGACAACGCCCCGGCTCACAAAGCCGCAGTTGCGATGGCTGCCATTGAAGAAACGGGGTTCGAACTGCTCGAACACCCTCCCTATTCGCCAGATCTAGCTCCCATTGACTTCTACCTCTTTCCTCGGCTCAAAGAACACCTCCGGGGCAACAAATTTGCGGACAATAGTGAAGTGATGGCCGCAGTAGAGGCATTTTGGGAGGGTCAAGACAAATAATTTTTTTCTAAGGGAATCATGGGCTTAAAAAAAAGATACACTAAATGTATTAACTTGCAAGGAGACTATGTTGAAAAATAAAATACTTTTTTTATACTAATAGTTCTGTTTCATATTGATTATCATTACTTATTGATCACCCCTCGTAGAATCCGTATACCATGGTGACCCATGCCATGGCGGCCTCGTCAGATGTTTCTGCATCATTCTCCGGCCTTCGGAGACCTCAATGATGCAGAATGATTGGGTCTACTGAATCGATTTAAAATAATATTTTACGAATACATATAATATAACTTCAGGCAATAAATCCATATTCCATACTTAATATTATAAATGCGAAAGTAACTCTGTCTGTCTGTCTGTCTGTTACACTTTCACGCCTAAACCACTGAACCGATTTTGATGAAATTTGGTATGAAGATAGAACTGAACTTGGGAAAGGACATAGGCTACTTTTTACTGCAATGATCGAGATACAAAGGCCAAAGCTAGGTGATTATAAAAATACATAAATCTTAGGTATCAAAATCTATCACTGTTTATCTCCTGTCAAAATTTCACAGGTTGCTAGGCAAAACACAATTGCATGGCAACCAATGATAGTTTGACAATGACATATAGACCAGTAGTCTAGGGTAGATAATTTTTGAAAACAAATAAAATTATAGTAGGATGAAACCTATTGGAAAAGGAGGAGAATATTATAAAAATGAAAGGAAAAATAATTTACGGGGGATCTGAGGTCGGGAAGGGGTAGGGGGGGAGGTTTTCGGGTCCTTTAAGCGGGGCGTGAAAAAGCATCTCACTAAGCCGCCATAGTGTGGGCCGCCATACATTAATGTCTGCATTCGCAGCAAGTGTAGTAGCCCCGAACCTTGGATTCTGCTAATGCTTTCCATCAGGCAGGGTAGAGTCACTTTGGATGGCTAAATATATAAAACAAAGGGTAAAGAACGGTTTATCTCGATTTCCGGCAAAACTACAAGTCCTATGGAAAAAAGTTAAATGGCAAAGTTGTAGGTAATCAAAAGATCTAAAATTTTTAGGGTTCCGAAGTTTATGACCTCGAACCCTTATCGTCCGTCCGTCCGTAACCGTCCAATCGGTAAGTGCTAGAAAGATGAAACTTTGCATGAATATGTATTGTAATTACGTCGACAAAGCGTTACAATAAAATTATGAAAAATATTTTTATTTACGGTACCTCCCCTACACGTAAATTGGGGATGTTTTTTTTCTCGCAGCTACCCCACCATCTGGGGTATCATTATATAGGTCTTTTAAAAACATTAAAAGGTTGTGAAGACGATTTTTTGATTTAGGAATCCGTTTGCGAGAAATTCCAGTTTAAAGGCCACTTTTTTGTAAAACCGGGCATCCTCCCCCTCTAAAAGTTAAACGGCCGGCTCAAAAAATCTGGAAAAATTCGTGATAGTGGTCCATATAATAACTTTAAATGAAAACTATAACGAATTAGATGACTTTGTTAGTTCAGGAGTTATAGAGGCTTAACTTCTACAATATGCTTACTTGGAAAAGTCATACAAAATTAACGCATTAATACGTAAACAGAACAATTATCCATTGGATACAATTTCTAATCCACGTACCATTATGGGTGACTGAGGAACCCTTTCCCGTGCGTGGCCTGACACGCACTTGGCCGATTTTTTATTTACACTTTTTTTCACATAACCTCAAATTATATGTTAAAAATTCAAAAAACTAAGTTTTTGGTTTTTTATTTTTATCTTTTACAAATAAAATTATTTTTAAACGAAATTTAGTGAAAACTTACCTTTTATGTCTCGAATACACTGTAATTTATTTGATTTGAAATATTTATTTTTTCACCCGATTTTGACTTAATACCGAAAATTCACCCGTTAAAATATCTAATTTTTTCAAAAAATTAGGGTGTTTTCTGTTTGATGAAATCTCTACTTTCCGATGATGTAATCCCTACTTATTTTATAAATGCGAAAGTAACTCTGTCTGTCTGTTACGCTTTCACGCCTAAACCACTGAACCGATTGAAAATATAGGTGGAAAGAAGGGTTTGAAATAGGGGACGAAAGTTTGTGTCTAAGTTCCTTATTATCAAACATAAAATGTAAGATTGTTTAATCTACCCTTACCGTGTCGCGCGTTATATACGAATTCCACGCGGGCGAAGCCGCGGGTGGAAAGCTAGTAAATAATAAGTAAATTCAGACAATCTTCATCTTACATCAACAAGGAAATGACAGCCGGAATCCTACGTGCTCGATAATCGGCACATATCTGAATTGTGCTGGACAAGCATATCTCTGTATAATTTCCGTCTTTGACTTTAACTAATATATATGACGCAGGAATAATAACATTATTTTTTAGTGTCATAGGCGAAAAGGTTTCGGCTTCGGTAACCTCACTCACTCTGTATAAAGCTGCAATAGTTGTTCTTTGTGAACACTTGTAACTCACTCGTAAAGAGGTCAAGTGGGTAATTGAAAATATATCTATATGTATAGATACTCTACGGTTTTAAGCGTAACATGTTTAAACATTTCGTACTTGCGATAACAAACTTGTTGACGAAAACTGGCGTTTATTGCGAAATAAATATATGTATATGTGTTATCTACATAACAATTCACTTGAGAACAAATAAACCGGGTTACATAAAGATAATTTTAACAAAAAGGAACCGACTTCAGTGAAAAACTATTCCGAGTACCCAAATCGCGACATTTGTGCCTATGATATTTGAAGATTTCCCTCGATTTCCTTGGGATCCCATCATCAGATCTCGATATGGTGACGATGGGACCAAATGTAAGCTACGCCCGTTCCAATGCAAAAAGAATTTTTGAAATCAGTTCATAAATGACGAAATTATCGCTGAACATACATAAAAGATTCCGACGAATTGAGAACCTCCTCCTTTTTTTTGAAGTCGGTTAATAACTGTAAATGTCAGTTACTGATCAATGATCATACTAGTGTTATGAAATACTAGCTGAGCGACGCGGTGTTGCCCGCAGTTGTTGTATTGACATCAACAATCGTGAGTAACGTCGCGGGGCACATCTATCAAAAGGCAAGTAATCCAAATTACTCCTTATATCATTAAATAATAATAATTTATTTATCTCAAAAAGGTAGATAAGTACATTGTTGAATTAACACACAGATAAACAATATACAATACACCTTAGTGAGAACTGGAGTTTGTAGTAGGTTCGAAACCTGTGTGACAAATCTCTAGGACTTTCCTTAGTGTTTATATCTGCGTTTGCTCAATTTGAAATAACAAATTGTATCACAAAAAATTAAAAACAAAAATAAAGTAATACAGGTTTAATATTAAGCATGCATGTTTGTGTGTGTGTGGGTGTGTGTGTGTGTGTGTGTGTGTGTGTGTGTGTGTGTGTGTGTGTGTGTGTGTGTGTGTGTGTGTGTGTGTGTGTGTGTGTGTGTGTGTGTGTGTGTGTGTGTGTGTGTGTGTGTGTGTGTGTGTGTGAGAGTGTGTTTGTGTAGGTGTGTGTATGTGTGTGAGTGTAGCGTGTGTCTGTGTGCGTGCGTATGTGGATTTATACCTGTGAAAGTCCCATCAATATAGGTCCAGCTTTTCCAAAGATTACCCGGAACAAACAGACAGATAAGTACTGTACTGTATATATTGTAATATACTTCCACGTGCAGTTACTAAAAATCTGTTGATTTTATAGTTTCAGACAGACATTTCAATTTTAATGATTACTCTGCATGATAGTATTTAAATGATTGTTTTATTAAAAACGCGCCACTTCGTGTATCAGTGGCCCGAATATTTGAGGTCAGACAGAACTGCTATCTCATGTTCCCACTGATAATACAATCAATTAATTAAATTATCACTATGGCTGCCGTCTCTACAATTAGGGAACCGACCGGGTCGGGTTCTTCAATTTCATGAAGCGTAAAATTCCACATTTTGTTTATCACGGTAAATAAATAGATAATTCCGTGCCTCAAGACTTAAAGTATCTACACAAAGGGAGGATCCTACGACCAGGCGAAGTGATCATGCCTGGTGGGCCACTGCCCAACAGTTGATGCTGGAATGTTGTATCTATGCTAATCCACGCGAGAATTTCTCTATCGCGATTCAGGATTAGTAGTTACTTCCGAATAGTTCGTTCCGTGTTTTTGTGTTTCTGTGGCGCTGTTGTATGATTTTTCGTCGCGCTGTATATGGAAGTCGCCGCAATTGAAGCCTTGAAAGTGTAACGGACAGATAGAATTACTTTTGTAATATTAGTGTGGATTAAGACACAACATTTGTTCATCCCGTGGGTATCATAACGGAGTAAGCTACGCCGGACAATAGCTCTGCTGGACAATAGGAAAGGGAAACAAAGGCAGTGGAGCCACGCTGATTTCAGCACGAATGCGCCGGCTCGACCGGGGCGGTACGTCGCCTTAACGGGCGGTACGTTGCGTGCCGTGCGTCCGGTGCCGGGCCAATGGACGTGCACCTTTAGTGTAGGTCACCATGCACCATTGTCTGCATTCACAATTAGGACAGTGACCCCTACCTGCTTCCCATCAGGCAGAGTAGTCACTTCGGTAGGCTTAGCCTGTGCCCATGCCTATGTATAAACTATCTTGGCTCTGAGATATCCGCAAGGATCGCTGGGGCTGCCGCGGCATTCGGTGAGCTCGACCGCCGTGTTTGGAGGTCTCATGATCTTCACCTAAATACCAAGCTGGCCGTGTACAAGGCTATTGTTTTGCCATTGCTTCTGTACGCCTCGGAGAACTGGTGCCTTTACAAATGTGACATTCACCGGCTTGACGCCTTCCATCTGAGGTGCCTCCGAGCTATACTTCATATACGCTGGCAGGATCGGATTCCCAACGTAGAGATTTTTCGCCGGACGGGTTTGCCAGGAGGAAATGTCTGCTAATAAAGCGGAATGGCGCAAAACTGCACCATTCCGCTTTATTACCGGTGCACCGGGGCATTGAAGACTATGATCGGCGCCGTCTGGAAAGCCTTGACACCAAACGGCATCATCGAAAAACTCGTCCCAAGCCCTCCTACAACTACACCTACAACACGCGGGGCGACCTATACTGTGCCTCCTGTAACCGCACATTCAAAACAAAATTTGGTTTTGCTAGTCATGCACGGGCACATGAACGCAGAACAAAATTGACAGGGTGTCGCCGTCGACGGATACGTCTGGGAGGATCATCATCATCATCATCATAAACTATAAAATAATTATTTAATATTCTACTACATAATAACACTATCTAGTCTCGAACTAAACAGAGCTTGTGTAACAGATACTAAACAGATAAAAACGTTTATACTTATCTTATTGTTGTTTCGTGACACTTGACAGTTAAAATTGATAAATATTATTATTTCTTAGCTTAAATAAAAATATTTGCACACTGTTATATAACAGTAGAATGTGAATGGGGTCACGTATTAATATAAAATTACTAGCTGTTGCCCGCGGCTCCGCTCGAGTCCTAGAGGTTTGATAAATAGATGTTGGCCGATTCTCAGACCTACCCGATATGCACACAAAATTTCATACAAATCGGTCAAGCCGTTTCGGAGGAGTATGAGAGCGAACATTGTGACACGAGAATTTTAAATATAAGCCTAGCTGATGCCCGCGGGTCCGCTCGCGCCCTAGGGGTGTAAAAAATAGATGTTGGCCGATTCTCAGACCTACTGAATATGCATATAAAGTTTCATAAAGATTGGTCAAGCCGTTTCGGAGGAGTATGGCAACGAAAACTGTGACACGAGAATTTTATATATTAGTAGATTAAGATCTCTGTTTAGGTACCAACATTTCTGCAAATAAATATAGTTTTTGTAAATACGGTATCCTATCCACTAATAGGCCCTTTAAGCAGAATCTGTTAAAGTTATATTGAGTGTGGTAATCATACGACTTTGTAAGAGAATAAGATATGGTAAAAAATTGGCCAAATGCTGTCAGGCCACGCATAAAATAGGGCCATGCATTTTACAAGTTAGACCCCTATAACTACTGCTACAACGTTTTTCAAAGCTACTGATACCCTTAACGATGGCGTAGATGCGAGATAAAAATCATCCTCACTTTACGTGTAGGGGAGGTACCCCAATTAAAAATATTTTTTGTAATTTTATTGTAGCACTTGGTCTACGTAATCACAACACATATTCATGCAAAGTTCCATCTTTCTAGCACCAACCTTTTGGGCGGTAGGTCGAGGACGAACGGACGGATCTATAAGGGCTCCGACTTCCGAGTCATGAACTACGGAACCCTAAAAATTATCAGTAGGATAGTTCTTTTACGGAAACGTATACCGAAACAAATATTTGAGAAACTTGGAAACAAAAAGTAACAGTTTTATCCAATGTTAATATTCTGACCATATATTATTACGGGTAGACCAAACTATTAAAAACAATTCAAACATTGCCATCGGCAGCAGCATAAACGTAGATATTTAATATTTATATACTATCTTCGAGACGCTTTTATAGTTCGAGGTTGTTATTTTTAAGGTTATAACTTGATTAGTGGGGTGCCAAGGATAGGTATGTTTACCCTACACTTCATCCTCCTAGCCTTATTCCCAAGTGGATTTGGGCTAGGCTACTAGTTCAATCGGTTTTACCTGAATTTCAGTTTCTCCACGGAGCGACTTCCGCGACCCTAAGGGAGAACTGAAATTTGAAGATTGAACTAGTTGTCAGTATATTTGAGGGCACTGACTTCCCAATAACGATTGCCATAGATGTTCATGACAACCGGGACTGGCGGCTTTACGTGCTCTCCGAGACACGGGCGTGATCACCGCCAAACTTACAATTCCGGGCAGCTATTAGGAATTTCTTAAGAAAATCCCAAAAACACTTTTGGCCCCGAACCGGGATTTGAATCCGAGACTTCATGATTAGCAGTCGCAGTTAGTTTACTCTACATATTCATATAATCCACAGAAACATCCAGAGTTCCAGACCCAATTGCGCATATAATTTACAGCAAAAAAGTTTGACTTAAAAAGGAATAAAACTCGCTACCTTTAGCATAGCAGTCAGTCAGCGACCCAGATATTATAACAACTAAGTATTGTATTTGTTTTGCAGTCGAAGGTTGGTGAGGTGACTCAGGCAGTGAAGGACGCTATTGATATCGGTTACCGCCACATCGACTGCGCCTTCGTATACGGTAACGAGAAGGAGGTTGGAGAAGCAATCACGGCCAAGATCAGTGATGGGACTGTTAAGAGGTAACTACAAAAAAGAAATTAGAAAGTAGAATCCAAGAGCCACCATAGGCTGTGTCGAGAAGGTGACCTTCACTATGGCGGCCTAATGAGATTTTAATAATAATGAATATTTCGGACAAATTATACACAACATCATCTAGGCCCAAACTTAGCAGAGCTTGTATTATAGGTTACTAGGCAACTGATATAAATACATAAACATACTTTTTTTTGTACACACATACATACATTAAACATAGAAAACACCCAAACTCCGAAACAAATATTTGCAGATCGTGCACACATTTGGTCCGACCCTTGAATCGAACCCGAGACCCCTTGATCAGCAGCCGCATACGCCAACCACTAGACCAACAAGGCAGTCAAACTTTCTTGCGCCCCGCTTAAAAGACCCGGGATCATAATGGGAAGGAAACATAACATTTGTTATCAAATCATCTTCCGAGCCTTTATTCCCAAGTTTATTGGGGATCGGCTACTAGTTCAACCGGTTTTACCTGAATTTCAGTTTTTCCACGGAGCGACTGGCATCGGACCTCCTCAACCCTAAGGGAGAACTGAAATTCGGAGATTGAACTAGTTGTCAGTATATTTGAGGGCACTAACTTCCCAATAACGATTGCCATAGATGTTCATGACAACCGGGACCGACGGCTTTACGTGCTCTCCTAGACACGGGCGTGAATCACCGCCAAACTTCCAAACTTTGGGCAGCTATTAGGAATTTCCTTAGATAAACCCAAAAACAATGATAGAAATAATGTTTGTCAGCTCCGCAAACGATAGGGCGACGTGATTTTTTTGACCGAGGTTGGCAAAGGGAATCTATATTGCCAACGCATAACCTTTCTAAAAAGCCTAAACCGTCACCAAACTGACAAATACTATCTTTTCCCTGCAGACCCACTTGTGTGTATATTGTATACTGAGTCCCGCGATGAAACCCGCGGTTATTGTTATAAATTACAAGTAACGCCATGGAGCGAAGCTAGTCAAAAATAGTTACTCATTCTGACATGAGCCATCTGCCAGTGGAAGTCCTATCAAAATCGATACAGCATTCCAGAGATCAGCCGGAACAAAAGACACACAGTAAAACAATAAAAAAAAAATACTTTTTTGATCTAAGTACCGTACTTTCGTATTTATTTATATAGATTGCGGTTATCATTAATAACATAACGCTACGAGCAATGACAGACGCAGAAGAAGGTGCATTAGTCAGCTATTATACTTATATAAACATCACAATAATATTACAGGGAAGACCTGTTCATCACGTCGAAGTTGTGGAACACATTCCACCGACCAGACCTGGTCCGTGGAGCTCTCCAGGCGACCTTGACCAATTTGAACCTTAAATACTTGGACTTATACCTCATCCACTGGCCCCAGGCCTACAAGGTATGTTCGTTATAATCTCCTCTTTATGAAATAAGTGGGTGACTCAACGGTTTGGCTCTTTCTTCCTGTCATAGCAACAACGCATAATGTCTCACTTCTGGGGTCAAGTCTCTTCTCAGGAGAGGGTTAAGGCCGTTGGGGACTGGCAAGACAATGTTGTCTTTTGTAATATTGCGGTTGGATGTTTTTAATTCTTCAATAGTCCTCCAACTAAGGTTCACGACTTATATTTATATATGGGTATAAAGTTTCTAGATTGGCGTATATACAACAAGTAAAGGAGAAAGTAGGAGTCGTGGCCTATCAAGAGTTCAAACGGATTGCGGAAAACAGACAGGAGTGGCGATTGCTCCACCGACAAGGGATTGACCCTTAAATTGAGAAGAAGAAGATAAAGTTTCTATAATAATAACAATACAACACTGGGTTTTCTTTGTGTCCGTTTCATGTGTAATCACATCATACACACAACGCCATCTAGCCCCAAACTTAGCAGTGCATGTATTGTGGGTACTAGACAACTGATGTAAATACATAAACATACTTTTTTTTTGTAAATACATACATATCACACATATTAAACACCCAAACTCCAAAACAAATATGGGCGGAATATACAAACATTTGGTCCGGGAATCGAACCGCTACCGAGGCAGTCAATTATGTTTGTTATGTATCACGCGACACGGTGTATTTTACTAATACGAGAGTGGTCTTTAAAAGAAATATCTATGGTTCTCCACAGCAACCGGTACATTAGATAATATCAACTATATTCTTCCAATGTTTTGCTTTCCAGGAGGATGGTCCATTGTTCCCTGAAAATGAGGCGGGCAAGATACTGTTCTCCGATGTGGACTACGTCGATACATGGAAGGCGATGGAGAAGCTGGTCGATGAAGGCCTCACCAAGAGGTCAGTTCGATATCTCCTTAAATAAATACAACGAATAATTTGTATGAAACATATTAAAACACAACACAATGAGAACAAAATATATATGTCTATTGATAATAATAATATTATTTATTTCTCACCAAAATCGAAATAAAATATAAATAAATAAATAATAAATAAATATTTTAGACATTTTACACACGAAACCATCTAGTCCCCAAACTTAGCAGAGCTTGTATTATGGGTAACTAGACAACTGATATAAATACATAAACATACTTTTTTTTGTAAATACATACATATTACACATAGTAAACACCCAAACTCCGCAACAAATATTTTCGGATCACACAAACATTTGGTCCGACTCGGGAATCGAACCCGAGACCTCTCGATCAGCAGTCGCATACGCTAACCACTAGACAAAGGAGGCAGTCAAAATATGATTACATAATAATATTAAATTTGACAATCTCGCTTGTGGATCGCTGGTGCCTGAGGTAGGTATGAAAACTTGTGTTACAGGACACCAGGTCGCACTCGGACTATGAATTCTTATTTAAATGTGTAATATGTAGGTAAAACGGTTAAAATAATTATTTTACAAGAAACTTTAATAATAAACACAAGAAACAAAAAATGTGTGGTGTGTGTGTGTGTGTGTGGGGTGTGTGTGTGTGAAAGTGTGTCATTAAATATATATGTGAGTGTTGTGGGACTGCAGTTGTAGTGGTATTTAAAACAAAATTATTCCTTAACAAAATTATAAATGCGAAAGTAATTCTCTGTCTGTCCGTCTTTCACGACCAAACTACCGAGTTAAATGAAATTTGCTACACAGTATACATATTGTCTAGAGCCCAAGAAAGGACATAGGCTACATGTTACCGCGATAGCCGCCATACGCGCGGCTGTGTCGCTGACGAAAACTAATGTATTTTATTTTCTACAGAACTCAATGCACAATCAATTACTATTTTCTCTCCGATACATTTTGATCCATCCACAAATCGCCTGGAAAAGATTTCTTTTAGCAATAAGGCCGCCTCTGACATTTTATAAATATAAATAATTCGCCACGAATGTGTCGGTTCGACCGGGGCAGTACTACCCTCACACAGAAGACCATCCTAATAATGACAGCACGAGTGCTGTTGTGTCCGTGTGGTGACGGATTAAGAATACAGAGTGTCACCCCTGTTCATCCCGCGGGTGTCGTAAAAGGTGACTAAGGGATAAACTACGCAAGACAACACCAATGCAAAGAGAAGGAAAACTTGAAACCAACCCTATACCAACCCATCCGGCCAGCGTGGTATATTTCTAAGGAAAGGCCTATGTCTGTGCTATAACTGTCCAGCAGTGGACTGTTAAAGGCTGTTGATGATGATGAATGCTGTTGTATTTCGTTGGTGAGTGTGAGACCAGAAGCTCCATGATGTAGAAACATCTCAGGCCGCCACCATGCTGTAGTCTGCTCACACAATGACACTGGTGACCCTTACTTCTGGATTCTACTCATGCTTACCATCAGGCAGAGTGACGTCACTTTAGTAGGGTAAAATAAAAATAAATGTACTCATGTAATGTGCAAACTTTTTTTTCTATCTATCTTAATTTTTAATAATTTTCGTTACAGCATCGGTGTGTCCAACTTCAACTCAAAACAGATCACCCGACTGCTGGAGCATGCCACCATCGTACCTGTTACAAACCAGGTAAGAAACGTTGCTAGGTAGTAGAGCCAGGCCGGCTTTACCGCGGCAGTACTACCACTCTCACAGAAGGTCATCCTAGTTACAGCATTCGTATTTCATTGGTAGGTAGTCACCAGGGAGATCGGAGGTCCGATGATATGGAAGCATTGCATTAGGCCACTATAATGTGGGTCACCATGCTGAATTGTGTGTACTCACAATGAGGATGGTGACTTCTACTCATGCTTTCCATCAGGCAGAGTGGTCACTTTTTTTTTAAAAGGCAGTTCCCGCATTAGGAATATAAATTCCTATGTCGCGGGGGACTTTACTAACATACATGAAACTGACACAAAGAACACCCATACTCAGAACAACAAATTGTGAATCACACAAAGTGTTATCCCACGTGGGATTTGAACCTACGACACTTGGCGCAATAAGAAGCGGCGTGGCGACTGCTTAAACCACTAGGTGACTAGGCCAACCATGCAGTCTTTGAGAGGCTTAAATATAAAATTATATAAAATGGATAAAAACAGCTGGTAAAAACAGCCGAATTGATCACCTTTTTTTACCGGCAAAGTCAAAGGATGGTTATGATTTTGATTAGTCAGTTAAAATATATATCCTGAAATCGAATCGTAAAAAGTATCGATTACCAAGTTTCGTTTTTATAAGAAAAGTACTCGATATTAAAAATTCGATAGCCTTCATTGGTTCATAGCTGGACGAAGAGATTTTCTTAGATTTTGGCCTATATACTAGTCTGACCAAACATATTAAATACATGTTGATCAAGTTTCAGCTTGCTAATCCTGTGGGCTATGTCGATAACTTTAGTTCTCTGCCGGATTACTTCGTTTCTAAACATGTGGCAATGGGCTGGCCATATTAGCCGCAGGACCGATAACCGTGTGGAGACCGCGTCTTGGCAAACGTAGTGTAGGACGTCCACAGGCCAGGTGGAGTGATGATTTGCACAAGACGGATGGCAGGAGCTGGATGCGAGTAGCCGAGGATCGAACTAAGTGGCGTGCAATTGGAGAGGCCTATGTCCAGCAGTGGACTGCGATAGGCTGATGATGATGATCAAGTTTTCCTTCTCTTTGCAGTGCTGTTGTTCTCTTAGCTTGCTCTTACCTACGGGATGAATCATCATCATCATCATCAACAGCCTTTAACAGTCCACTGCTGGACATAGGCCTCTCCTTTGAAAGGAGGTTTTGACCTACTATACCACGCTGGCCAGACGGGTTAGTAAAGGGTTTGTTACAAGTTTTCCTTGGCAGTGATGTTAGCTGCTTATTTTGGTCTTTTAGTCGCCTCTTACGACACCCTCGGGATAAATAGGTGTGCGGATACTCCTTCTTGTTATCGGACTTACTAACCATGTTTTTTTTTTTAATTTTAGATAGAATGTCACCCTTACCTGAACCAGAAGCGTCTGAAGGACTTCTGTGAGGAGAGGGGCATCAAGATCACGGCGTACTCCCCGCTGGGCTCGCCCGACCGGCCCTGGGCTAAGCCCGAGGACCCACAGCTCATGGACGACAAGAAGCTGAAGGCCATCGCCGACAGGCTCGGCAAAACCACCGCTCAGGTGCTTATCAGGTAAGGTTTCATATTGATATTAGTTATAACTCGCGGTTTTTGTTGTACGTTTACAACGATTACCGCGGGCATCGCCGCAGGACGAAGCTAGCATAAAAATAATGTAGTCTAAACTATCTGACAGTGAAAGTCTTATAGAAATCGGGCCCGCCGTTCCAGAGAAAACATCTAGTCCCTACTAATATTATAAATGCGAGAGTAACTCTGTCTGTCTGTTACGTTTTCACGCCTAAACTGCTAAACTGATTTTGATGAAATTTAGTACACAGATAGTCTAGAGTCTGAGGAAGGACATAGGCTACTTTTTACCGCGATAACCGACATTAACGCGGGCGGAGCCGCGGGCGAAAGCTAGTAATAAATACAATTTAATTGTCTGCTTGTCTGTGTGCTTTTCACTAAATACATATGAAAATACGGTACTTACACACTTAAAAAAACGTTTTTTTAATTTTGGTCTGTCTGTTAGTTCCGGGTAATCTCTAGAACGGTATAGCTAGGGACCTACACTAGCAGATAGCTGATAATATAAGGATTTTAATTTATAATACTATACGGGCCTGATGGTCCAGTGGTTGGTGAATCTGACTACTGAGCTAGAGATCGTGGGTGCGATTCCCATCCGGGACAAATCTTTGTGTATGAGCACAATCATTTGTTTTGTGTCTGGGTTTAATTTACTTATATTATGATGTATGTACATTTGTTTAGAAGTGTCTGGCTTGGGATCAGACGACTATGAATGAAATGTTTAGAATATTATAAAATATTGTAAATCATTAATTACTATATTTGTAACACTATTGTTGAAATGGTACACCACACGTGTTGGGTAACTGTAAGTGTAGTGAGCAGTTGATTAAAATAAATAAATTAACTTAGGAACTTAGGTTACCTTTATTAAAGACTAACTTACTCATATAGTTTGAATATATATATTTAATAAAACAATCTGATCTGATTTCAGGTACCAAATAGACCGCGGTAACATAGTGATCCCCAAGTCTGTGACCAAGTCCCGTATCGAGAGCAACTTCGACGTGCTGGACTTCAAGCTGTCCCAGGAGGACATGGCTCTCATCGACTCCTTCGACTGCAACGGACGCATGGTGCCCATGAAAGCGTCAGTACACTATTACTTGATTCTTAAAATAGTTGATTGCAGGGCCGGATTTACCATAGAAGCTGAAAAAGCTGAAGCTTGGGGCGGCAAAATTAGGGGGGCGGCCGACTGGCTCAAAAATATGTGGTACAGAAAAAAAGTAAGCTTTTTTCAAAGACCATTTTTGAATTTGGAATATAAAAACTGTGTCGACGATAAAAAAGTTTTAAAAATAATTTAGTAACTAGACTATTTCCTAAAAAAGGGAATTGACTTTATTGTGAACAGTGTTCCTAATTTCAGAAGTCAGTAGGGGCGGCAAAAATTTTTAAGCTTTGGGGCGGCAAATGTGTAAAAACAGCACTGGTTGATTGTGCAGTTGGCCTGGTGATTTAAGCTGTCGAAACACCGCTTTCGGTGTCGTGCGTTCAAATCTCAACTTGGATAACATTTGTGTGATTCACAAATTCTTACTCAGAGTCTGGGTGTTATTTATGTCCGTTTCATGTATATTTGTAAAGTCCCCTGCGATACAGTATTTACATTCCTAGTTGTCTTTTTTTTTTAAAGAAAATAAAAAGAAATGGTTTGACAGTTTTACATATAGATTGGACCTTGGGCATAAGGCTACTTTTGGAGACGGAAAATAAATACGACGAAAAAATAAATACGATATTTATATATATCTGTCTGTTACGATTTCACGGCTAAACCGTTTAAACGATTTTAATAACATTCGGCATGGACACACCTAGATTCTTGAGGAATCACCTATAGAACCGCGATATAACTAGTTTCGCTCACCGTTTCTTTTGTTATCAGGGCCGAAATCTATATAACAAATTAAATAGGATCTTGGGAATACACCACTTGCTAAAGAACAAATTTAAGAATGTTGTCAGGGATTGGTTGCAAAAACTGGATTACAGTGCTACGGAAAATTTGTTTCGCTAAGGATTGTCACGCATGCACCTACATACACAAGCGCACACGCACAGACACACACACACACAAACACACACACACACACACACACACACACAAACACACACACACACACTCATGACAATAAAAATACAGACGCACTCTCTTGTGGATACACATCCTCGTATGCCACCATACATATTGATACAAAGACTCCCTGAACTATGCAAAGAGGAAGAGATAAAAATAAAACATAAAATGTAAAACTCATTTCTTTCCTAGATTTATTTAAATGTAATCACACAATTATTATTATTATTTTTTATATCACTAATTGTTCCTTTGTACTTGGTGAATTTAACTAATGACTGTTTTTTTTTGCCGCCGTGGTGAGGACCTGGTGATCTGTAATACAGGTTATACCTATGATAGACACCAGCTCCTTGCAGACACTTGACTAATTATTTTTGTTGTTGAATTGGTGGTGACCCCACGCTATGGCGGCTTAGTGAGACATTTCTGCATCACTCTGGCCTCCTGAGACCTGGAGAATGATGCAGAATGATTGGGACTCCGGTCTCACACTCACCAACGAAATACGACAACAAGAATGCTGTCATTATTAGGATGGTCTTCTGTGTGAGGGTAGTACTGCTCCAATCGAGCCGACCCATTCGTGCTTAAATCAGCCTGGCTCTACTACCTCGCATCCTACTAGATATTCTTGATTTTTATATTATAATTTTCTTTTACAGTTCCCTGGGCCACAAATATCATCCTTTTGAAAACGAGGAATTTTAAGCTGCCTTATTCTCTCACCTAACATAGTATAAACAAAATGTTATAATTTACTAATAAATGTGTGAACTTGTGTGAAATTTACATTGATTTTATTTCGAAACCTAAAGATGCAATTGCATGCCTAGTGGTAGAATGTGGCTGTCCCGTTATTATATTGTAACATCTGATTGTAAGACCCATATTATAATAATAAATATTGATTGATTGAAATATTTACCAGCACGATTGGCCTAATGGTTTTAGTAGTCACCACATGGCTTTCTACTGTACCAAGTGTCGTGAGTTGAAATCCTATGTGTAACAACACTGTGTGTGATTCATAAATTTCATCAACATCAACAACCCATAACGTCCCACTGCTGGGCTCAGGTCTCCTCTCAAGGGAGGGTTAAAGCCATAACGTCCCCACGCTGGCCGAGTGCGGGTTGGGGACAGGAAAAGACACGTTGTGGCTACGTAATCTTGCTGTTGGATGTTTTTTAAGCCGCCCGAAGGCCTCCAACTAAGCTTCACGACTGCTATCTTATGATAACAACCGGGACCGACTGCTTAACGTGACCTCCGAATCACGGAAACGCTCATTACATATAATGCCACAAACGGTCACCCATCTAGGTCCGACCGCGCCGTCGTTGCTTACCCTTGGTGATTGTTTCCAATCAGGTGATTGGCCACTCGGCTATGAGCGCTTCTTAAATTGTTGTCATAAAATGTACGTTTCTGAAGTATTCCGCAACACAGGATTTATATTGCTAATGCAAATAATGGGGAATTCGAAAAAAAAATAACAGTCTGAAATTTGTTTTGGCGACGTTTCATTGATGATAGCACACGACGTTAGCATCAACTTCCCTCAGGAACGTCCTCTGTATTGAAAGGGGCGGTTTAATAAGTAAACCGCCCGGGTATGCTTACTTTAGCTTATTGCCTTAGCAGAGGAGAACTCCTGCATATGGCTACTCACTACCGTATTGCTCTATGGCAGGGAAGTATGGTATATTTTTTAGGCTCCGAAAACAAGAATCAATTCGTAAACCAAAACGTTACTTTGAATAAAAAAAAACAACGAGTAACACATTCACTTATTAAATATAAATAATTGAAATAATTGTTAGCCACCATAGACAAGGCTTTAAACAATGGATCAGTAATAGGGGTCCTGGATACCCTGGAAGAGTTATATGCGAGCAGCTATGGAACGGTTGTTGTCCAGCAGTGTAATGTTTAAGGCAGATGGCGATGATGATGGAGTATAAGTGTGCGTGAACGGTGTGCAGTCACACTAGTGTTACCATTAAATACTCGTAATAAAATAATAAAAAACAATAATAATATATTACAACATTTATTTTTACATCATTCAGCTTGAGCAATCGAAAAATATATTGCTTCCATTCACCCTTAACTTCACATTAAAAAAGTATACCGAATTTGATAAGTGGGCGTCTGGCAGACACCACCCCCCGCCCCTACCACTAATAGATGTCCACCAGAACCTTCTAACATGGCATTGTATTACAAACCTTATGTTTCAGTCTTGTTTAACTAAAGTACAGTTCGCTTTACGTCGGAGTTAAAAACAATCTAATCTGTCAAATTTTATTTTGTTCCAAATACAAATGAAAATGACAGTTGACACTTTAGGTTAGATTTTTTTAACATCGGCCGTAAGAAAAGAAATTTGCATTTACAACGCTTTAGTTCCTACCATAGACAATATCTAATGACAACTCACAGGGATTACAAAGTACAGAGAAGCACTCATGTTTATATTTCACTTTACATTCTGTATTTTTTTTGATAACATTTATATAGCGATGTCACCCGATCTATTATCACGAATCTATTGTGACCTCGATCATGGAAATCTCATCAATAGTTTACATGATACAATGGAACATACAAACACACATGTACTGCTAAATACTAGCTTGCAGTAGTCGGTTAAAAAAGGCTCAGAGCAAATTAGAAATACTTAGGTAATTGATAAAAAAAATACGAAGAAAGTCTTGTAGTCTTTTAGTCCCCCTTAACTTTAGTAACATCTACCCTCAAAAGTCCCGCTTTACTAACAACTACCCTCAAAAAGATTTATTAAGAACTATTCCATACTTTAATAACCCCAGTGAGTTAGACCAACTTGTGATGACATGACGATATTTTCAATATCAAAAACAGCATTTATACTTCTACTGTTCGAGAGATAAACGTATTTATACACATTTTATATTAATTATATAATAATATATTAATTTAACACACTTATGTGTTAACTACAATGTTGCATTCAAACAATGGCAATTTAGTGTTAATTCTATTGGCGACACAAAATTTATAAAATTATATTTTATTGAAGTGATTTCCAGAATGCTTTGGATATTATTACTTGGATAAAGTATTTTTTTTTAGTGTGACATCAAATTTTAGTAAATCTGAGACATTTAGAAAGTCATTTGACAGGGCAAAACTCATGTTTAGTTTATGAGTTATCTAACAATAGAATTAACACTATCATCTAACTATAAAAATGTCTACCATATTAGTTTTTGTTGATATCTAGTTGAATCATTAATAATAATAAATTTATCATTTTTTGTGAACGATGTTTTTTACGTACGTTACGAACATTATCCAATAAAGAAAATACATTTCAAATAAATGGCTGCGTTTTCATTTCTTCTATGGATCTTTCTAATTTTAAACAATATTCTGAACACAAATGAGTTTGTGGTGTTTTTTTTTATATTTCATCCTACCAAAATGACCCTACTCTGCCTGATGGAAAGCATGAGTACAATCCAAGAGTAGGGGGTCACCATCCTCATTGTGAGGGTAGGCAATGCAGCATGGTGACCCATACCATGGTGGCCATGTCAGATAATTCTGTATCCGATTGGGCCTCGAGAACTTTAGTTATCTCTTACGTTCGTACGTAAGGGATAATAGAGAATAATTAAGTTACCAAGTTACTTCTTATGTCATCAACTATTTACCGGTGAAAGCCCAGACAAAATCGATCCAGCCGATCCATTGATCGCCCGGAACAAACAGGCAGACAGACAAAATCGGTAAATAACTAACTTATGGTTTTAAAATCATTCGTTTCAAAAATAACACTTCGATCCGTAGAAGCAATGGTCTACATACATTCTTATTATCACTTTTATAGGCCTTTTCAGTATTTTTTTTTAAATTTAGAATTTGATATAAATATTTTATAGAGAATAATTTTCAAAATTGAAAAAGATTTCTGAACGTTATAGAATTATTTTTTTGGTATTTTACTTTTATATATCCATTTGGAAATAAATTCCCTCGACAATTAATTGAAAGAATTATTGATATATAAAAAAGATTGTATTGTACCCCCTCTAGACTAGACGCTGGATTCCCTGCTCAAATATTCTAATAATAACTGCATATTTATTAAAAACTAATAAGTTTCTTTACCAAATTTATAACACTTTAGTGTTGTACACTCAACATTATTATAGTCGCTCAGCGAATATTAATTTATGATGTTTCATTGTACATAATAAATGCTTTAGAATGTGAATTAAATAGTGTCCGACCGAAAGTTGATTTTTGCCGAAGCCGATTAATTGGCTGTCGGCTTATCTTATGCCGAAACCGAAAACGTAACCTAAGGTTAAAAAACGTAAGAAATGTTGTTCAAGATTGCCTTCAAAGTACTTTATTATTGTAAAACTTTATTAAAACAAATTAATTAATTAAATAGGTACTTAAATACACGTGTGAATTTGTTTCGTTGCTGTTGGAATGTGACTCAACTAGTCCCGTCACATACGTCCTTCACTCTCTCGCTCATTCGTTCGTTGGTCGTTATGGGGCTACAAATATTTGGCAAAATCATCGGCTTTTGTTGAATTGTGAGCCGAAGCCGAGCTATGTCGGTGTCTTTTGCCGAAGGTGGCCGAAACTTCGGTCGGACACTACAATCATATAAAAATTTAATTTTTTTTGTAATGTATGGTGTTCCAAATGTTGCATACAATAGGAAATGTTTGATTTTTTTTTAATACTTTGCTGTTTTCTTATAACATAAATGCCACGTTACATACTACGGTTTACTATTGTTTCCCTATGAATAGATTTCATATAAATATAGTACAACAAATATTTCCTAGTATACCCAAAAATGACGTATCAATTATCTAAAAATAAAAACAGGTTTGATCGAAATCGGTGCAGCCGCTTTCGAGATATCCCATACATTGAAATCTCTAATACGATATATTGGCTTACATTTCCACTAACATACTAATAAATACAATTGCAAAAGATCCTATATACAATTATCTATTAAAATTAATCTCAAATTCGGTACAGCACTTCAAATCACATATTGTGGATTAAGTATAGATACCTGCTCCTTGGATCAAGTATATATATCTTCTCGTTTGGATTGTGTACCTATTCCTTGGATCAAATGTAAATACTTGATCCTTGCATAAGGTATAAATAACCGTTCTTTTCAAACTAGTTTAAATATTTGTTTCTTTGGATCAAGTATGTACCTGTTCTTTGGATCGGAGTACAAATACCTGTTCCTTGAAACAAATTTTATCTACTTTTTTGAACCAAGTATGTATCTGTTCCATGGATCGGAGTACAAATACCTGTTCCTAGAAACAAATATGAATATTTGCTTTTGTGTACCAAGTATTTGCCTCTGTTGTCAGTAACAGTTGGTACGTAGCTAATGTTAGACACTTGTATTCAGCATCAGTTCCTCGTGGCTAGTATATATCACTGTTATAGGTAACAGTTCGAGCGCAATCACAGATTTATTCACTTTTTATTCTTTTGCTTATCTCTTCTTGTTGTAGCTCTCTCCATTCCTTTTTGGCTTTCATTCGTTTCAGTTGTCCGTCCCTGGAGAAACAAAAAAATGTATAAATAATTGAATGTCTTACATGAGATTCAATCACTTGCTATTGAAAAACTGATAATGTAATTTGTTATGTATGTATATAAGAAATAATTCTCTTTATTTTTGGGAATACTATATTCTTTACAAACATACAAGAAACGATAACAAATAATAACAATTCGTGGATTACACAGAGTGCATTACGTGTAAGATTTGAACCCGCAACACTTGAAAGAAGAGAACACTTGGCCCATTGTGCAGTCAATTATTAAGATATTTAGTTGTGTTTGGCTATAATTGGATAAGCACCAAGTATAATTAGAAGAATTAAAAAAAAAAAATTCATCATCAAATAGTCTACTACCGGATATAAATAAACATTTCGGCCATAATATAGTCCCAAACTAATCAAAGTTGGTATTATGGGTTCTAGATAACTGGTATAAATATATAAACGTAAAAAAAAATACGGGAGCTAATTTGACAAGGAGGCGCAAGTAGTGAAACGTCATCGCTTCTGTAGAGTCTATATAAGTGTTCGTGGCCGAGCTGAGCAACACTCGCCGATCGACCACGGCGCGGATAACAACTCTAGGAACTACCTTACGGCTCGTTATTCTTACTTTAACTTACCTACGTGCGTGTTGATAAAAGATCATTTAAATTAACTACTTTCGTTTTCTGCTCGAGAAACACCACGCAGCCCAAACAATATGACAAACACCCCTTTTGCCGACACATATAAAAGTGTAGGTAGGTGTGGTGACGGATGAAGAATACAAAGTGTCACCACCCCTATTCATTCCATGGGTGTAAAACTAAAGGAACAAAATAAGCAGCTAACATCAGTGCCAAGTGAAGGATAACTTGAAAATAACCCATCTGACCAGCGTGGTATAGTAGGCCAGAGTCTCTTTTTGGCCTATGTCCAGCAGTGGACTGTTGAAGGCTGTTGATGAATGGATAGGTAGGTGACTGACCACTGCAGGTCGACGAGCCCGCCCCTCCTGGCGATGACAGCCTTGACCCGGTTGGCGAAGTCGACGGCGGACTCGTGCGGTGCGCGCGTCATGGCGGGCAGGTACCACACGTCGCACACGATGGCCCAAGACGTCATCATGTTCAGCAGGTAGTGCAGCATGCCGAACCGAGAGCTGTTCCAGAACGCCTCACCGAACCGAGGGTCATATCTGGAACACGAGAAAGGAGTTAAATGTCACCATATTTAAATATATCTATACTTTCTTTTACTCTATTTGTTATTCTGCCTATAGAGCCTGTGACTCTATTTGTTATAATTTTTTTTTTTTTTATTCGGGAAGCTTACAGCCAAACTTACAATGTACATTTAATATTGCTTCTCTGTATGTCAATTAAAAGCTTCAGCATGTAGAAAGAAAACAGTGCTGTAGAATATAAACCGACTGAAATCAACTGTATAATATAACAGATTCTTTATTACTTGAACAATATTTCTGGTTCATGAGACATGAGACTTTTGATACTATTTTTGCTATTGTAGAACAATGTGTTCAATATGGTTCAGTTCATTAAACAACCTGGAAACTCGTAGTAGACAGCTATTATACCGATAATGACTGTGGCAGAGCAGCAGGAACGCAAATTTCTAGTGGGCACATTAAATTGAATTCTGATTATTCTGATATGGAAGCTATATTATTGTGAAGTTTCATCAAAATCCATTCATTAGTTTTTGCGTAAAAGAGCAACAAACATACATACATAATATACTCACAAACTTTCTCGTTTAAAATATTATTAGGATTAGCTTCTTGCAGTGATGTTGTCTATTCTTTTTTTATATATTACTAGCTGATGCCCGCGGCTCCGCTCGCGTTTTAGACGTATCAAAAATAGATGTTGGCCGATTCTCAAACCTACTGAATATGCATATAAAGTTTCATAAAGATCGGTCAAGCCGTTTCGGAGGAGTATGGCAACGAAAACTGTGACACGAGAATTTTATATATTAGATAGGAGGCAAACGAGCAGACGGATCACTTGATGGTAGGTGGACACCCGAAACACCAGAGGAGTCATAGGTGCGTTGTCGGCCTTTAAGATGGGAGTACGCTCTCTTTTTGAAGGTTTGAAGGTCGTATCGGTCCGGAAACACCGCAGGCGACAGACAATTCATTCCACGATTAAGATATGAAACGCACTATTGTGGATTGCCAACCATCTAAGTGATGGGGATGGAAATGCTGTCGCGTGGGACGATGACGGATGACGATGTCTTGCATAGTTTGCTTCTTTAGTTGATTCTTACGACCCCCACATGATAATTTGGGGTGGTCACACAAACTTCAAATTGTGCAGCGGACACTTACTTAATGGCGACGGGGAAGAACGCACTATTGTGGATTGCCAACCATCTAAGTGATGGGGATGGAAATGCTGTCGCGTGGGACAAGGACGGATGTCGATGTCTTACATAGTTTGCTCCCTTAGTTGATTCTTACGACCCCCACATGACAATTTGGGGTGGTCACACAAACTTCAAATTGTGCAGTGAACACTTACTTGATGGCGACGGGGAAGATGGTCCCGCCTACTTCGAAGCTTCCCTTCTTGAACTGCATCACTGACGTGTTGTTGATACAGGTGCCTTCCGGGAAGATCAAGATGGGTGGGTTGTCTTCTACTGATATGTGCTCCTTCAATCTGTATAAATGTAAAATAACATAATGTGAATAATAAAGATACATGGTAAAGTTTTTAGGGCAATGAAGGAGAAGGATTATAGTTATGGAAAAATCTTCCCTCCCCTTCCCTACAAAACATAATAACTGGACGAACGTGTGTATCGAGTTCCTCCAACACAAGGAAAGATGCTCCGATCAGGCGAGGTAAACATGCCTGGCGGGCGTCTGCTCATTGGTTGATGTTGGGATATTGTATACATAAATGCTAATCGGCGAGAGAATTTCTCTATCGCGATTCAGGATTACATTATATTCCGTGTTTCTTCGTGGTTCAGTGTTCCTTCGGTAGATGGCGCTGTTGTATCACTTGTGCTGTATGTGGAAATCACCGCACAACTAATTCACTACTGTATACTATGACTACGGGACCCAATTCTATGCGTGCCCTAACACGCACTTGCCCGATTTTTTAATATATTTGAGCATGAGTAGGAATTAAGAGTACTGGTCACCATTGCACGTGCAGACAATGCACCCACACTATGGCGGCCTAGTTGAGAATCTTCTGCATCATTGGGCCTCAGTCTCACACTCACCAACGAAACAAGCTCACACGTACATCATTCTCCTCCAGTAACTTCACTCAGTAAATAGGAGATAACAAAATAATAGATTACTGCTTGCGAATCTGTCATGGAAGCTTGGCTACTACATATCGAAGCTTGGACCTCTAAATCTGACAAATAACCTATCCCCTATCTGTTTCCGCTTTCTAGCCTTTATTATTTTATTATTCCCAATATTATTTGGGTTCGTCTACTAGTTTAACCGGTTTTAACCAGTCCTGGATTTATAAATAGGCCGTATAGGCCGCGGCCTAGGGGCGGCAGATTCCAGAGGAGGGTCACTCGATTTCAGAGGATAAAAGTCAAACACGTTAACTGGTTTTCTCATGGTTTTTTATACTTTAAAAAAAACCCTATAGAAACTCATTCCTATCGAAATCTATATTATCGCGTGAATGATAGATGAGAGCAGCAAGGCGGGCGGACGGCAGTGGCAACGTAACAACCCACTGCGCCCGCCCGCAATCTCCGAGCCGTCTGCGCCCGACGTCCGCGCAGCAGTGCAGAGTGTGCAGTGAAGCCTGGATCAAACTCACTACTCAGTCTCTCAACGTTTTTGAGGAATCAATCTCTGTCTAATGTTTACCCTAACTTGCTCTCCGCATTGCACTTTCCATTCCGGCTACAAATTGTTTTAGGGAAAGGAGTTTTTCCTGTTTAAAACGCGTGAAAAATTATCAAAGGTCTTCATTGTCTCAAGAAAAAAATAATTCTCTAGCTCTACTCTACATAGAAGCAGAGTTAATGAATACCATAAACTATGATGATATTATAGATGATTTTGCTATTAAAAAGTCCAGTAATAACTTGTGTATCTTGTTTTTTTTACGCTCTTTCATAATGACTAATTCATTCGTTTATTTAACTTTAAGGCCTTCTTTACTACAAATGTAAAATTATTATTTTAGAAAGGTATGTACATGGGGCGGCGGAAATAAAGTGGCCTACACTCATAAAAAATATAAATCCGGCACTGGTTTTAACTGAATATCAGTTGTTCCACGGAGCGACTAGCATCGGACCTTCGCAACTCTAAGGGAGAACTGAAATTCGAAGATTGAATATTATCGAGCTGGACATAGGCCTCTCCTTGAAATGGAGATATTGGTCTACTATACCACGCTGGCCAGACGGGTTGGTATAGGGTTTTCCTTCTCTTTGCATCGATGTTGTCTTGCGTAGTTTATCCCTTAGTCGCCTTTTACGACACCCGCGAGATGAATATCTGTTGAATAACAAAAAAATCCGTGTTGTCTGCTTACCTTCTGGCGACGGCGTGACGATCCTTGACCTCTGAGCGCTCAAACCAGATGTGGGGCGAAGCCCTGGCCAGAGCCCGCTGCAGGAGACCGAGAAAACCACCGTGCCTCTGTCCGATCTATAACGTTATAGAGATTCAATTAATTCATGATAATGAAAATATATTTGTTTTATGATCCCATTTTTAGAAAGATAAAAAAATAGACTAATGAAAGGAAACACTTTTTTTTATACTTATGTGTACGGAGAGCAGAGGTAAGGCAAAAAATCTCACATAGGATTTGTAAGTTAGTGTTTAGCCGTATACTGAAAATAGAGGTTCCAGAACTTGCCACAATAGCGCTAGTGTAGTACAAACTGGAGGGAAGTTTGTCGAGTTAAAATATTAAAAAAAAAACATGACTAGATTAGTTAGTAAAATGTCAGTATACAGAACCTCAACTTAGTTATGTAGTTTAAAATGTTTTAGTAAATATAACCCAAATACTATCGCATCCAAAAATGCATCTATAACTGTCCTTACCTCGCTATCGTAGTAAAGTTTTGCCTCAGAGGTATTCCTAGATCCGAAGACAGGAATAGAGTAGGTATTCGAAATATTCCAATCCCGTTCGTATTCCACGGTTGGCGTGTTACGGGGCTCTCTACCCTATCCTACGCTACTGCAGCACCACCTTTGTTAGAAGTCTTTTTACGGACATTGCCATATACCAAGATAGTCCTTACCTCTACCCTCCATACTTATGTGTTTTAAAACAGCCCCCTTAGCCAAGTTGCACACGTTTTTCGTTTTCTATTCTATATTCTCTATTCTAATATTTTATTTTGATCACGTGATTGAGTGACATTAGTCAATAATTTTAACAAAAAGGAACCGACATCAAAGAAAAACTATTCAGAGTAGGTACCCAAATCGCGACAATTGTGCCTATGATATTGGAGGAGTTCCCTCGATTTCCTTGGGATCCCATCATCAGATCCCGATATGGTGACTATGGGACCACTTGTAAGCTACGCCCACTCCAATGCAAAAATAATTTTTGAAATCGGTTCATAAACGACGAAATTATCGCTGATCATACATTAAAAAAAAAGATTAGGACGAATTGAGAACCTCCTCCTTTTTTTTGAAGTCGGTTAATAAAACAAGAAAATAGAGAAATAGAATAGATATTAAATAGAAAACGAAAAACTTTGTAACTCGGCTAAGGGGGCTGATTAGATACGGGTAAACATGGAAACCTTTCCTATTAAAACATGTGAGTCAACCATAGAGCAACACAGGCCCATAGACTGGGGGGGAGTAGCCATAGCGTTTTAATACGATACAAAACAGCCTGACATTTTTGCGGGAGGAAATCTTCAAACTGTGTATTATTCACTTGCTCATTGTGAATGAATGAGAAGGAAGCATTATGTCATCTCCAGCTTACGTGCGATCGGAGCACAGTTTAGTCGACTGTTAGCGACGATAGTGAGTGGGCGCGTGCGTCTGTGAGCTACACATACAAAAATATTTTGCCTGGCCCTGCCAACTGACACTACTATTATAATAAAAAGTTTACAATTTCACAGACAAACAGATTAACAGTATTTATATTGCGCATATGCTTAGATAGAAGGGAATGCCTGCATTTGTCTACTCCTTACCTGTGATACTCTATGGGGACAACAGACTCAACAAAATAATTTGTTTATGTATATATTAGTTTTAGTTAAAACTATACCATACAGCATGCTATATATTTCTCAATAAATTGTTAAACACAATGGACACATTATTTGATTAATGTACACATCAAGCGGTGAAGTACCACAAAACATAAGGCATAAACCATTCTTATATAAAACACTAGCTGAGCCGGCGGTGTCGCGCGCGGATTTTGTTGTGGGAAATGACGCGGAGCGAAGCTCGTCAAAAGAAGTTACCTAAGTTACTCCTAATAGCATCTGCAATTGAAAGTCTCGGCAAAATTTGGTCCAGCCGTTTCAGAGATTATCCGGAACAAACAGAGAGAAATTTTTTGTAAAATGTATCTTTTGATGGAAGTACCGTATGCATTTAGTGAAAAGCTGTTAATTACAAACAAACACTTCAATTTTATTTATTTGACCAGGCTCTAAACCAGTCGCATATTAGAAAAGAGTAACTCTAACAATATATTCTTTTATTTGTTACTAGCTTTTGCTCGCGGCTCTGCTCTCGTTTATGTCGGATATCGCAGTAAAAGTCGTATTAAATATTATTCTTATATAAGAACTATATTACTGTAAAGTTTCATTAATTCTAGTTTTCATAAACTTCCGCATTTATAATAATTATCATCATCTTCCTAGCCTTTATTCCCAATTATATTAGCAAATTAATGACTATGTCGAGAATATAAAATTGAATATATATACTAGCTGATGCCCGCGGCTCCGCTCGCGTCCTAGGGCTATGAAAAATAGATGTAGGCCGATTCTCAGACTTACTGAATTCGCATAAAAAATTTCATAAGAATCGATCAAGCCGTTTCGGAGGAGTATGGGAACGAACATTGTGACACGAGAATTTTATATTTAAGAATATACATCTATTTTCGGAATTTCTGTCCGTCCATACCAAAGCACCCTTAACATATCGTAAAATCACATAATTAACATTTAAAGCAGACCTATAAGCGGTAAACATTTAGTTTAATACTTTAATATTTCACTTACCACATAATGGTAAAATTAAAGGTACATATTTCCCTGAATGCAAATTATTTTGAAACTGTTAAATATCTATGTTTTGTGTCGACCAAAACTAATAAATAATCGTTTGCATTAATCGAATCCTTATAATTGCTCTGGAATCCAGCTCGAAGGACCATGTCAACTATCCATATGGACGTGATGGTTTATTTGTCAACTGTTTCGTTGCGATAGGATGTGCTCTGCCTAGTTTGAGACCAGTCAATTGTGTGACATATTATTTATAAATCAGCCGACCCCCCCCCCCCCGGCTCCGAACGGGGGCATATATTATATATGTTTTAAGTAGAATAACGTAGGCGTATATTGATAAAAGATTTTTCAAAATCGGTTCAGTACATCCAGGGATTACCCATTATAACGTCACAAACTTTACCTCTTATATTAGTATAGATATATTACAGATTAGTGATGGGTCAAGGGCAAAAACAAATACGGGCAAAAAGGGAAAAACTTGGCACTTTGGGCGTAAATGAGTTTAAGCCCGAATAAATGCCCGAGCACTGGGCAAAAGAGCGTAACATTTTTTTGAAAAAAAAAAGTTGAAATTTATCTTAATCAAATTTTAATTGATAGTCAATATTTTTTATTAAATTATTAGTTTCTTTATACCAAATTATATCTATATTATTGTAATTACAGTTTTGTTGAATCACAATTCGTATACTTATTGTTTTTTCTTTGTTTTCGAAAATATGAATTGTCGATTAATCTTAGTTATTCACACAAATCTTCATCCTAGCCTTATTCCCAATATTATTTTGGGGTCGGCTATTAGTCCAACCGGTTTTACCTGAATATCAATTTTTTCCACGGAGCGACTGACATCGGACCACACACAAATGTAGCTAATTAATCGTCAACGGTCTTTAACAGGCCATATTTTTGCCCAGATTAAAGACATTTATTGGGCGTATACAGGCATTTATTGAAAATGCCCAATGTGCCTGGGCATAAACCCATCTCTAGTACAGATGCGGTAGAACGTCGGTAGCACTATAGAATCAAATAAGGTATACTTACCAAAGAATACAAGTTATCACACATAAGCACGTGAGCGTCGATAGGGCTCGTGTGGTTCGCGACGCATATCCCCCTCGTCGGCTTATTGTGCGTGTCGTGGTAAGTTATAACAGCTGATATGCACCTCGACAGGAAGTTGAAACACATCAAGGACACCGCGTAGTTAACCCTCTGCTTCAGTTTCCCATCGGGGAGTGTCCCCACACATGCTGTACAGGTTATCAGCCACCAAACCTATGACATGTATGTGATGGTAATGACCTTCCAGTGATGTATATATACAGGTGAAACCTTTATAGATTATATCTCAGCAAGGTTAGAAACCATACCTTTGATTAAACCTATAAATATATTTGTGTGTGTGTGTGTGTGTGTGCCATTAACATTAAGACAATCACAAATGAAATAACATTATAAAAATGCCCATTACATTATATACAAACGTAATACCATATACCCAACCAAGGCTTGCATTACTTAATGTTACATTCACCCTCACAGACAATAACAAGTAAACCTATATCGCAAGTGATTCCAAGCGATTCCCAGGCGGTTACGAGCGATCCCGGACGATTCCGAGCAATTCCCAGTGTGTATATAATCTGGTACCAATGAGAAACAGTTGTTGCTGCTCAGAATGGCGACGTCAATGACGCTGGTGTGGTTGGCGACGCAGAAACCGTTGCCCTTGGGGGAGTACTGCTCGTCGTGGAAGGTGGCCACGAGGGACAGGCTCCGGACGAGAATGCGGAGCGACATCACGTACGAGATGCGTCCGATACGGCCCCGGAGACCGTCGTGAGGGATCATGCTCACTATCCAAGTGCTCATTATCATTACGAATACCTGAATGTGTAAACACTTTACAAATGTATTTGCTCTTTAAATAACTAATACTGTATAAACTAGGTTTTGCTCCTATGGCTTTGCTCCTGGGAATATTGTTATTATCCGTTTTGTGTACTATTCTGTGGTATTACACACTTTATCATTGAGAGATTGTCCTGTCCTGTATCAACAAGTCTGGTCAGCGTGGTATAGTAGACCAATAGCTCCTTTCTAAGGAAAGCACTGGGTTTAAGTCCACTGCTGGGACTAATAAAGGTATTGAGCTGATTACTTGTTTTCACTGCAATAAGCATCTGCTGTTCCTAAAATTTTATTGAAAATCATTGTCCCTGTTCAGTTGCTTGTAAGACAATGGTAGTGATTCTCTTGTTAATAATACAAAATTTAAATCAACTAAAATTTGTTGTTGGATTATGTACTTTACCCTCATCGACTTACAGTCCATTTTTCAATATCGCACGAATGGATGTTTAGTTCAGAACCAACTAAAAGTTCAACGGAGACACACGCTTGTTTACTAGTTAAAAACCTTTCACAAACGTCCATCGAAGATTGGTAGGTATAATAAGATATATATACCACATAAGACCCGTCTGACCAGCGTGGTATAGTAGGCCAAAACCTCCTTTCTAAGGAGAGGCCTATGTCCAGCAGTGGACTGTTAAAGGGTGTTGATGATGATGATGATGATTAGTCGACATATATTTACATGACGTCTAATTTTAGTGCGATACGTCTAGTTTGACGTTACCGCAACACTAACACGTTTTGACATGAATGGCTAAGATCTAAGATACCGAAAAATGGACTTAAAACCAATGGAATTAAAGTTTATTGACATCAAATACAGAATCACGGCCAATGTCTATCTGAACAAAACGGAAGAGTGACACCAACCTCTGTAACTATGAGTTACCTTTGAATACACCTTTTCATAATTAAGTCTATTATTTGAAAACAGTTAAAAACTAGCATATGTTTAGAAGCCTAGATTTTTGAATTAGTGTTTTAGAAGTATCGATTGACTTAACATTTGTATGTCAACATGTGTAAATATGAAATGAACTCTAATTTATAGCTCATAAGGTTGATTTCCAACTCACCCCAATGATGAATATCATAATCCTGAGCGGCAGTAAGAACAGGTACCTCACCACGAAGCCCATCGCCCATATAATCGTCAATCGCCACGTTAAAAACTCGTACTGTCTGTAATGTAATCGGTTGAAACGTTAAAACTATCTCTATTGTGTACGTATTAAGGTTATTATTTGAATAGCTTCGAATGACTATAAAGCAACTGAGGCATTAAGTTGTTATTATTATTATATGAAATGAATATTATCTATATATTTTTTTAAATGCATATAAAAGTATATATACGGTACTGATATCCAAATTGCAATTTAAATGTTGATCTGTCTGTCTGTATGTTACGGGTACTCTCTGAACCGATTTCGACGGGACTTTCACTGGTGACTTATGGAGTTATTTAGGCTACTTTTCTAGCTTCCATTTACAATATTATTAGCGGTACTCAGCTAATTATCAACAGACAAGTTCTTGGCATGATGACAACCCTAAGTCTGTTGTGCATGTATGGGTCAGCGCAGACAGAACGGAGCGCAGCGGAGAGGATTTTATTAACGCACTTGAAAATAAACTTTAAAATTATTACAATGAAGTGCATAAATGCTTGAACCTGACAAAAATGCTCGCGCGTCCTCGAAGACACGCGGTTCAAGCATTTATGCACTTTATTGCAATAACTTTAAAATTTATTTTCCTCTCCGCTGCGCTACGTTCTGTGTGCGCTGACCCTATGACATACTTCAAACGATAGAGTTGTACCTAGTTCGATATGGTATTGGTGCCATTATATTTGTAAGAACACGTAATATTAAGTAATAATAAATAAATATACAACATTTTATCGAAGCACTTTTGTCTTCTCTAAGGGTAGTCGGTGAAAACGGTTATTACTTTCTCGTTTAGTACATAATTTATTATACTTTTGACGATAAAAATTTGATAAAAGATATTATGTTCACGTTTCATTACATACTTTTGTGAAAACTAATCTATTGAATAAATAAAGAAAGATAAAAAAAACATTAACTCAACGTTGATAAAACACGTAAAGTATAATATCGTAATCTATAAATCTATATAAATAAACCAAATTGAAGAGTTTGTAATCTATACAAAAACATAGTGTTTTATATTACATAATATAAAAAGAAAAGTATTATAAACCGATTTAATAAAAAAGGAGGTTTTTAAATCGTCGGAATCTTTTTTTTATGTATGTTCAGCGATAATTTCGTCGTTTATGAACCGATTTCAAAAATTCTTTTTGCAATTGGAATAGGCGTAGCTTAAAGTGGTCCCATAGTCACCATATCGGGATCTGATGATGGGATCCCAAGGAAATCGAGGGAACTCCTCAAATATCATAGGCACAATTGTCGCGATTTGGGTACTCGAAATAGTCTTTCTTTGAAGTCGGTTTCTTTTTGTTAAAATTATTACTAAATGCATTTCAAAGTATTTACGGTACTAACATCAAAACAATTTTAATAATTTTTGTCTGTCTGTCTGTTTGTTCCGGCTAATATCTGGAATGGTTGGACCGATTTTGACGGGACTTTCACTGGTAGAAAGCTGATGACCCAAGGAGTAACTTGGCGATTGACAATAATTACCGCGGGTAATACCGCGGGACTCAACTAGTTTTATATAAACGGTTTTTTTTACTAAATGTAAAGTTGTTTTATTTATAAAACTCTTAACCTTACATTTACCTGATTTATCATCAATACTTACTTATAAGTATTTAAATTCTGTATGTGATTCAGTATTCAATAAAGATGAAAATTTATTTGATTACATTTAATAATTAATATTGTATTTTTCTTCATATAAACATTGACATAAACTGTTTTCTGGGTGGCAAAACAGTCCTCTGATGCATTTTTTTAACAAAATTGCATATGATTCGAAAAATAAGGGAAAATTACAATGGTTTCTTGTTTATATTATGTACTTAAATTATAACTATCTATAATATTTTTAATATTCTAGAAATTGAATAGGGTTGGGACAACTGTCAATAGACAAGTTTCCAGTAAGTAGAGAAAGGCCCATAATAATAGCACTAGTTTACATGGTTTTTAACCTTGAAATAAAGTGTTTTTTCTTTTGATTTAAAAAAAAATAAAATTAATATTTATGAACACTATCACTGAACACTACAATAATAGAATGAATTCAGAACCAACTTGTGGGTAGTCTTAAAATAAAATGTGTTGATAACTTGATTCTTTGACGTAATAAAAATAATATATATATATATATTTGCGTTTATAAATATATAATATACATAATAAAAATAATAGATCAATTGTTGAGATATTTGGGGCGAAGCAGAGAGCTTTTTTTGAGTGGCATTGCAGTAACATTTAGCTTATAATACGTTATATTTGAACATGACAACTTCTATGCAAATAAATCAAATTGAAGTCTGTTTGTAATATCAAATGAAATTGTTTCTACTAAATGCATAAGAAAGCATATGCGTCACTTCCACGAGAAAAGCAATATTTAGTCATAGTTTTAAAAAACTAAAACACGCTTTAAACTAAAAAGTAGAAAATAATTTTAATGTAACAAAGCGTGGGACGACGTTATTGAAATATTTTCAGAAACCACACCCCACGCTTTGTTACATTAAAATTTTCTAGGCTAAAAATGTCTAATTTGTTTAAACATTTTTTTTTAGTTTTTTTTTTTTTTTAAATTAGTGTATTGTCATCGGACCTCGATAAATCTACAAAGTTTGAACGAAATCTGGCCGTTTAACGTGAGTCAAAATCGAAACCCAAAGGAGTCGGTTACAAACAAACATAAAACTGAAGCTAATATAAAGCGTCAGTTTGTGTTAACTCCGGCTAATCTCTATAATAGCTGGACCGAATTTGACGGGATTTTCAATAGCAGTTAGCTGGTGACACAAGGAGTAACTTAAGCTCTTTATAGACTGGCTTTACTCAAATATCCAAAATATATTCTCGTTGCAACTTATAAAGAAGGGTGACGCTATGAATGACGTCACATGTGCGTCATACCAATGATATATTTGACGAATGGTTATTAAAATATTATGTATTTGTATACTAACTTTTCATTACTTCCGTGATGTCTGTAAAAAAGTTTACTGTTTTATTTATGGTATTTCTCTATATATAATACTATAAGGCTGAACAATTTGTTTGTTTGAACACGCTAATGTCAGAAACTACTGGTCCATTTTTAAAAATTCTTTCAGTGTTAGATAGCTCAGTTATCGAGGAAGGCTCGACTCGACCAGTAGGAGTGAAGTATCAATGAAATATGTGAAAATGGTTAAAGTGAAAAGTTCAAAAAAAAATCGCGACAACATATGTCTATAGATCTTTTAAGTTTAGCTCACAATAACGACGCTACGGAAATAGAAAAAAAAACTTAGGTGTGTTCGCTTGCATATACCGATTTCTATCTTCAAATACATCTAAATATGTAAAATAAGGGACATAAAATATTAAAACTAGTAAATGAAGCATTGGGATACCAAACATGCGGCCGGGATAATTCAGCGCCATCTAGTGGAGACCGCTAGAACTACAACAAACGTAAAGATCCTGCATCACACAATTAAATTTAGTGTGCTTTGTTTTAGAGTTAGAAACTACCACATACATTTAGATAGCCCAACTGAGAGGGTTCCTATGTTGAAGGTATAATACAAAACATTTATTAATATGAAATATAAAAAAAATATTTTCATGTTGCATTGCCTACCCTAACAATGAGGATGGTGACTGCCTCTACTAGTGGATTCTACTCTTGCTTTCTAGCAGGCTTAATTATATAAAAAACTCTTTTGGCTTTCTAAAGACTTACATAATATACATTTGTAATATATTTCCAAAAGCAGGACTTGTTTAAACTAAATTTATAATTAGGTAAACTGTGAATTTTCTGGATCCTTTTTTAGATTTATAATTTGCCAAAATGACTACTCTGCCTGATGGAAAGCATGAACAGAATTTAGGAATGATGGTCACCGTCCTCACTATCATTGAAAATGCAGCACTGTGACCGAAGGGTAACCTAATGAGTTGCTTCTTCAAACCCCGCTAGAAGGACCCGGGAAATATGAGTGAACATTTGAGGGGAGGGAAAAAGAGTTACATACCTATTCGTTCTGGTAAGCAAGTTCCAACTCCTCAGCTCTTCTGCTTCGAACACGGAGGTCACTTGATCCTCGATTATGGACTCCATTCCAGCTTTGACGAGGTCCAGACAATGTGACAGGTGGAAGTCGACCTTGTTCTGGAATGACCATAGAAAAGCGAATAAACACACTAGTACATAAGAACTTCACAATGAATTGTCTGTAATAAAATGTTTAATGCTATCTCTTAAACTAGGTAATCCTGTATTTCATGAGATAGTGTTCGGTTTTCAGTTTACACCAATTTTGGATTACACAACTATTTGGTAAGCGGTGTGTTCTTTAATTTAGACAAAGATAATTGTTATCATGCATATTAATTAATGATGGTGTACTTGGTTTTGTGTTTGTGTGTGTGTGTTTGTGTGTGTTTGTATGTGTTTATGAGTGTGTGTGTTTATATGTGTTTATGAGTGTGCGTGTATAGCCATGTTATATATTTCAAAAGAGACTGCGAATAGTCTTGGCTTTGTAGCTAATCGGTCATATCACATTATTTTTAGTTTTAAAGATTATGATATAATTAGAACAGTTTTACCTACCACATCTAAGATCTATTTAAAAAACATTATATTGGTAAAATAAATATTTTTGTATTACCTACAGGCTTTCGCCAACGGCTCCGCCCGCGTGTAGCTCGCTAATATATTTTTTTATTTCTCGTAATTTTTTTTTCATAAAAAGTTTAATATGTTACTTCTAATACCTCCAAGAATATGTGTATAAGGTTTCATGATGAACGGTTGATGAATGAGTAGTTTTCGAGTGAAAGCGTAACAAACAAACTTACATTCACATTTATAATATTAGAAGGGATTACACAAATATCAGTGGAATTTTAGGCATAAAAACTTTAAAAGAAAAACTGAAACGTGCATTTATTAAGACTTTTACGACTGAAGAATTACATTTAGTTTCAAACAATTGAGAAATGTACATAAAATGAACATATTTAAAATAGCAGTGAGTCGGAAAGGTCAATGAAACACATTGTACTACAACTCAACATGTAAATATACAATTGAATTAATTTTTTCTTTGTTGTTTTTTTTGTACTTTGCACTTTGTTTTTGTTACATATGAAACATCTATAAGTACCTGCAACCCTAGCCAAGTTGCAAACTATTTCTCTATTATCTTCTTTCTTTGGCTTAATATTTTTAGATCACGTGACAGTGTGACATTAGCCAATGAAACAAGAGAATAGAGAAATAGAATAGACAATCGAATAATTATAATAATAGCTCTTTATTGCATAAAATCAAGTTTTACAAAATGGATGTAAGCCCTGATTCCCAAACTAGCGTGAGCTGTATGTTGGGAACCAGCATCTTTTTTGAAAATATATTACACAATTATGCGCAATAAATTCACAAGTCATCATAGCCAAATATTAAGGGCATAAATAACACTTCTGAGTGCCATGTATTCTTTCTGTGCATATTCGTATGCATGGCGCGCATGATTGTGTGTGTGTGGTGTCTGTGTGTGTGTGTGTGTGTGTGTGTGTGTGTGTGTGTGTGTGTGCGTGTGTGCGTGTGTGTTATTTTTAAGAATTAGTTTTATTTTACGTAGAAAAACGTTTGCAACTTGGCTAGGGGGCTGTACTCATTATCATAGTGTAGTTTCACTATGGGAACGTTGCCATCACAATCATCAGCCCGCTATAGTACACTGTTGGAGATACGACAACACAAATGTTGACGTCTTCTATGCGAGACTAGGTCGTTTGAAGTTATTCAGTTCCTTGCTACACACTAGTGCTATCCCATCCTTTTAATCAGGAGAGAATCTAGGCCCACGTTGTTTAATGCAGTGTATAAAGAAAGATTAAAATACTTACTTCTCCCTTAGCCTGGTCAGCTCTGTGTCCGTTCTGGACTCTCTCCTGGCTTGAACTCCTCTTATAGTTTAACTCCGGCGATGGACCGAGTATCTCATGCCGTTCTATCACTGTCATCTTGGTGCCTGGAACAATTACAAGGATATTGTGAATAAAATTATATGTAAACATTATCAGTATAATTCATCAACAACCCATAATGTCCCACTGCTGGGTTCGGGGCTCCTCTCAGGAGAGGGTTGGGGACTGTCAAGACACGTTGTGGCTACGTAATCTTACCGTTTCTAAACTAAGCTTCACGACTGCTATCTTATGATAACAACCGGGACCGACTGCTTAACGAGACTTTCGAATCACGGAAACGCTCATAACATATTATGTCACAAACGGTCACCCATCTAGGTCTGACCGCGCCGTCGTTGCTTACCCTCGGTGAATGTTTCCAATCACCTAAGGCCACTCGGCTATGAGCTTCAGTATAATTATTTTCTATCATATTAGACTGTGCATGGTTGGCCCAGTGGTTTCAGTGGTCGACAAGCCGCTTTCTACTGCGCCAAGTGTTGTGGGTTCAAATCCTACACGAAATAACACTTTGTGTGATCCACAAATTGTTATTATGAGTCTGCACGGTTGGCCTAGTGGCTTAAGCGGTCGCCACACCGCTTTCTATTGCGCCGAGTGTCGCGGGTTCAAATCCCACGTAGAATAACACTTTGTGTGATTCACAATTTGTTGTTCTGAGTCTGGGTGTTCTTTGTGTCTGTTTCATTTATGTTTGTAAAGTCCCCCGCGACACAGAAATTTATATTCCTAATGCGGGAGTTGTCTTCTTAAAAAAGAAAAAAAAAGAAAAGTGTCTGGGTGTTCTTTGTGTGCTCTTCTTGACTTGACCAAGGCCTATTGAAAATGTTGACATGAAATGCTTTAGCATTATTGAATATCCATCAATTTGCACTGATGTTGTCATTTTAGGTTTGTCTTTGCAGAGAGAGTGGAGCCGGCCAATTTGTGCTGAAATAGTTTGAATAAGATACTTATTAAACCACCTCCAATACTAGCTGTAAACTATTAAATAAATATTTCGGACATCTTGCACACATCGCCATCTAGTTCTAAAGTAAGCAGAGCTTATATTATGGGTACTATAATGGTACTATGTTTTACGAGTTATTCAATTTTAAAGCCCCCATTTTTTTAAGTAACCCCGCCTCCAACCGTAAAAGCTAAACAGCTGGCTCAAAAAATCTGAAAGAATTCACAATAGTAGTACATATATATTAAACTTTCAAGGAAAACTATAGCGGTTTTGATAACTTTTTAATTTCAGGAGTTATAGCCTAACTTGTAAAAATGCACTTAGTAGGTAGGTCGAGGACGAACGGAGTATGTATACCACGAATTTGGTGCGTTCCTAACCGTAGTTGATCGTCTGTTAAGACCTTAAAAGCGAACAAAAAATACTCATAAACTAAAGTTCATCTAATCTAAATATGGGTTCACTGCCTTTGAGGTCACTACTCACATCATAATTTATTTATGCATCAGAAAGTTTGGATACAGCTGATTTCGTAGCCTCGGCCTTACTCTATGGTGGGTTGTGACTGCACGGACAGTTACAACAGAGCTTTTATGGCGACACAGGTCATAAAAAGCTCTGCTTCAAGGATTTTGGCACAGCAAATACATATTTTCCTTGCATTTAGATTAATGATTTTGTGAATCAACGTAGCAGTATGAAGCAATTCAATCAAAAATTGTTTTGTTTCTACATTGAACTTGTGAACTCAAGATCATTATTCTTAATAAAAGAAAAAGAAATATTTCTATGAACAAGCCGACTGTAAAGCCAACTCGTAAAACTAAATGTGATCGTTTTTGCTGTCCTCGATCAATCGTTGTATAATGTCAGTCTTACCGTTAATACTGCCGTTCTCCTTGATGATGGCCGAAGGAGGTTTGTCGTCAGGTACAGGGGGTTCCTCATCTTCTTCATCAGAGCTATCCTTGCGAGCAATCTTTTCGGCCACTTCGATGTGTTGTCTACCATACTGTAAGAATAAAACAAGAATATTTAATATTAATATGATACTCACATTTAGGAGGAGGGCCGATGATAACCTCGAAAGCCTGAGGGTTACTGGCAAAGTCGAGAGGAAAAGACCCAGAGGCCGCAGCCCATTGCGTTGGGCAGATCAAATTTGCTCCTCCCTCAGGAGTACGTTCCATGCTTGCATACAGTTCAAAACCGAGACAAATGGCGAACCGCCACTCGCAGAACACTAGTAAGAAGGGGTCACGACCCTCAGAATTGAGGATAACGACACAAGGAGGACTCACATTTAGAAAGTGATCTCAAGAAAGCCAGAACTTGGCGCTGATAAGGTAGGAGCAAAGGTAGTAGAGCCACGCTGATTCCAGCACGAATGGGCCGTCTCGACCGGGCCAGTACTACCCTCACACAGAAGACCATCCTAATAATGACAGTATTCTTGCTGTCGTATTTCATTGGTGAGTGTTAGCCAGGAGGCCTAATCATTATGCATCATTCTCCCGATCGCCGGAAGCCAGGAGAGTGATGCAGAAACAGCTGACCAGGCCGCCATCTTCACAATGAGGATGGTGACCCATACTCGTGGATTCTACTCATGCTTTCTATCAAGTAAAGTAACTTTGGTAAGCTTAAATATATTTAAAAAAAAGGAGACCGGACCCCGTACCGTGAATATCTATAGCTGATAGCCTTCATCGATAATTGGGCTTTTTAACACTGTTTTTTTTACAAATCTGAGCAGTACTTTCTGAGATTAGCGCGTTCAACTAAACAAACAAACTTCAGCTATCTATACAAACAAATAAAAGTTCAAGTGTCTTTGTTTGTAATATTGTCTTTGTTGTGTTTGTAATATTAAATGAACAGTTTCTCGCAAATGTTTATCCATATAAATGTTCTGTTCGTGTTTGTAATTGAACTCCTAAACGGCTGGACAGATTTTGAGTTCGAAAATGGATTAAGATTCGCAATTGGAACCGGTAGGTGGAGGTACGATCAAGTTATGAGATTTCAAAATAGGGCGATACGAAACTTTAAACTATTGAATTATTGTTAATATTTTATATTTACTACGCTTTTTGTATTTTCTTGCACTTGTAGTGTCACAGAAAACCAGTTTATAATAGATACATATTGTATGAGTGATATGACGTCGTTCCTTCAAGGTCAAAGTCACGTAAAACGCAATCAATAAATCAATGATAGATATTCGTATATTGCGTCGTCTTATATAAGAAGTCTATTTATTTTTCCATAAAAAAGTTTGTATTGAGCCAACCTTAAAATGCTGTTGCAGTTTTTTTTTAAACTTTTCAACAGGAACAATTCTTTCTTAAATTATCTGAATCTAACCATTTACGTAGCACACGCAATGGAAGCTCTCAAAATACATAATTTTCGCTCGTATTTTTTAACAATTCATTGATTCTTCTATTGGTCATAGCTGTAGCCTTCCATGATGAATAGGTTATATTACACTGAAATATTTTTGTATTAGTTGTTACTAAGATGTGAGCGTTAAAACAAACAAACTCTTCAACTTTATATTATTAGTATAGATAAGTTCAGTTAGACATATACAGTCAAGCATGTATCCCCGTACGGTTTGAGAGACGCGTAACAAACACCAATATTTTGATAAATCACAATTAATACCTAGACTCAGAAAACATGGATCATACACAGTATATTAGCTTGCAAAATGACTCTACTCTGCCTGATGGAAAGCATGAGTAGAATTAAAGAATGGCGGTCACCGTCCTCATCAGCACCAGGCACAATGCAACATGGTTACCCACACTATGTCGGCCTCGTGACATGATCTTTACACCCCTACCCCCTAAGGACGCGGGATCCTAGTGAGAGGGAAACATAAGCGTTCTTAGTAAGTTTCAGGTTTTTACTGCTTCGTAAGGAAGGAATAACCGAAACAACAGCGATAGCGTACCTCTTCCACTGTAAAGCGCTGACTTCTAAAGTCAGTGTTGTTCTGAACCTACAATATTCAGAGCAGCAGCAAGTGGCCAAGCCTTCGGATCTCTGGTTACTTGGGATAGAGGAGTATGTGGTATTTCTATATTACTCCCTACACTTCAGTTCGTTACCCCCTCGAAGCCAAAATGTTTAAACAGTCTCATAATAACTCATTGTTTATGAAAAACTGTTAACATTCAAATTAATATTCATTAATGCGAATTTAAATAAAAAAATCAACTTTTTTTGTATGTCTATTTGTTCCGGTTTATCCTCGGAACCTAGACCTCAAGTACAGCAATCGCATACGGAACCACTGTTCCAACGAAGCAATCAAATACTTGACACAAATATAAGAAGCAGAATTACGTTTTTGCATGATTACATAAAATTAAATAATAGCCTCAGTATCAAATTACCATCAGAATCGTCTGATAACAAGTAAGTGAGCTAATAATGTAATGTTCCTCGTATCATGCTCATACGCAACCTTGCACAGTTGAGGTCACGACATTATGATTGTGTTGTAGTGCAAGTACAGTTAGCATTTTACGGAAAAATGCACTGCAGTGGACCCACGGTAATCCGGCCTCTATTATTTTTACTGAAAATGTTTTGACAATCTTTAGTATCTAATGCTTGTATGGACAGGTTACGATGTATTTATTATTTTTAGTGCATTGCAATTGCAAAGTTCTATAATAAAATATTCTCCTATAGTATGACTTTAACGTATAAATCTTATCATTAAATTTATTATTTGTCGGATTACAAAGTACTCTTTTGTTAAAACTGCCGGACTTTTGATAAGGAGGCAGTACTCTATAATACGACACTACCTTGCAAAACGTTTGTCGGATTGCCAGGGATCCACTGTATTTGTGATTATATTTTTTTTATACTAGCCGACCCCGCAAACTTCGTACCGCCTAACAGTCGATTCAACGTCACTCAATTGTTTTGTGTTCTCGGAACCCCACCAATAAAACTTATCAGATATTCTTTTTTTCTAAGAACCATCCTTGTACTTCAAGGAATATTATAAAAAAAGAATAAGCGAAATCGGTACAGCCGTTCACGCGAGGTGGCGTGACCAAGGGAAATAGGGATTCATTTTATATTACATAGATATATCAACCTTCCAAAGTGACTCTACTCTTTCTGATGGAAAGCATGAGCAGAATCCAATCATAATCATTGTGAGTGCACACAATGTAACATGGTGACTCACACCGGGGTTACATCATCGGGCTTCTGGTCCCACACTTACCAACGAAATACAGTAACTACAGAACGAATGCCGTTATTTTTGGTTTGGTCTTCTATGGGAGGGCACTACCGTCCCCGTCGAGACGAAATTCATACTGAAATGAGCGTAGCTCTACTAGCTTTTTGGTAATTTTACAAAAGTACCAACTTAATACACGACCGCAACAAACACTAGCTCGATAACTAATGAGATAATGACCCTGACATTGTTAAAAGATGGTCTGATCATTTAAGTACCTACCACGTTCTGTTTTTACCTCAGTGATAATGATTATTTTATTAAATCTGTGTAGATTGAATTCTAGACTTAATTTGAATTGAATTCGTCTAGAATGAAATTAACCCAGAGGCTAATTAGCTTAGTTTCGCACAGAAACTGTAATAATAAATAAATATTTCGGACATATACACAACGTCATCTAGTCCCAAACTAAGAAGACCTTGTACTATGGGTAGTAAACGACTTATAAATACATATACATATTTTTATTTTGTAAAAACAACTATTAGCAGATCACACAAATATTTAGTCCAACCCGGAAATCTAACTGGAAACCTCTTGATCGGCAGCCAGTCGGAACCGACAACGCAGTCAATAATAATAATGCAAAGGATTTGGCAAACGCAGTCCTTCTATTTACAGTGCAGTTGTCTTATGTAGTTTGCTCCCTAACTATAAATAACAATAAGCAACTGATTCACAGAGTTAGACACGTGAATGGTCCATTAAAGGAAACACGCAATGTCATCGCTAAGTGGAAAATAGACAAATTTAGTGCCTCTCTTTAGAGGATCATATAAGTTAAAGAAATGGAGTTTATTATTGTTGTCTTGTGTCACCTGTTTGCTCTCATCATTATGATTTTATTGAGGTTTTCATTTTAGTCGGTGGATTTCATTGGTGGTTTGATGCAAATTTTAAGCAAGCGTTTGTTTGAGTCCTTTTGCTATAAGCTTACTAATGTATATATGCTGATATACACATAATGTAATAGCCACCAGCTAGGCATAGGTGGGCCTCTCTTTAGCAGGAGGTTTTGGCTTACTATACCACGCTGGCTAGATGTTTTCTCCCTTAGTCGCTTCTTGCGACACCTAAGGGATGAATAGGCTGGTGTCACTCCGTATTGTTAATTCGTCATCACATTGAAGTGCACTAAATAATGAGAAGTGATGGTGATCTTTGACCGACAACTACATATAAATAACAATTAACAATTGATTCATAGCGTTAAACCCGTGAATGGTCCATTAAATAAAACATGCAGTGTCATCGCTAAGCGGAAAATATATAGGACTTTGGTGCCAACAGATATAAAACAATCTATATAAATAAATAAAATTGAAATGTAATATCAAAATAACAGCATTTCCTTAAATGCACCAAAAAAACCTATTTTTTAAATTCTGTGTTTGTATGTTCCGGATAATCTCTCGAACGGCTGAACCGATTTGGACGGGAATTTGACTGGCATATAGCTGATGGTATATTTCTTCTTCTTCATAGTTCCCTCAATGCTGAGGATCGCGACCACAAGTTATAAGCTTCCACTTCGCGCGGTTATACGCAGTGGACCCGCACGGTGCATGATGCCGCCCACCGCCTCCTCCACAGTATCACACCAACGTGTAGATGCCCTGCCTCGAGCACGCCTGCCGTCCATTTGCCCAACAATGATCTGCTTCTCCAGACTATGCTTGGAGGACCGCATAATATGCTCAAAGAAGCTTAGGGCTCGTTTCCGGCAAAGTGAGGACAGCCGCGTCGTGATGTTGATCTCTTTTAATATAGACTCGTTAGTTCGCATCGCAGTATGATGGTATAAGGAGTACCTAAATTAGGTGTAACAGCCGCGGGTAGCACAGCGGGGCTCAGCTAGTCAATAATAATGTTCCTCAACAATTAGGCTATTGATCTAAATATATTTATTAAATCCGGTTGGTAATTATAATTAACTAGATAAAGAGGTTTTTAAATATAATATGTTTATCTATTGATGCATATCTTTATCCATTATGTATATGTATATGTGTATGTTAAGAAAAATATACATTTATTCACAAAGTTTAGCGACATTCATAATATAAACACTAGAAATAAAGATAAACTCGTGTTGCCAACGACTAGACTACAAAAAGTAAGCAAGTCTTTTCGATGTCAGGGTGTGAGATTCTACAATAAGATTCCAAGCAAATTTCAAGAATTAAGTATTAACAAATTTAAGTCCGTAATTAAACAAAAACTGTGTGATAAAGCTTACTACACAGTCACTGATTATTTAAATGACAAATTTGCTTGGGATTGATGCTGCTCGCTCCCACATTGTAAAGTGATGAACATTTCTAATTTGTTAATTTTTTCGTTGAAATTGAATTGTATAGTTTTTTTATTTTTTTGTGTAAGTTTGTAAATGTGAGTATAGTGTAGGCTTGTAATGTTAGTTTATATTTAGTAATTTTCTGGTGGTTTTGAGTGTTTCCACGGCCTACTCAAGTGTCCTGCTGGCGTCAGTGTCGTGTTCCGGGTTGTGGATCCTGACTACATCGGTTAGGCTACACGATGGCTGGGGCCCGTATGCCGTCTGTATGGACAGGTCGACTCAAAACTTTGGTCCTTTCTTCAAAAGGTCAACCCAGACCCTATACTGCACTCACATAGTTCTCTTTACTGTTGTACACGGACTTAAAAAAAAAAAAAAGACACCTCTGTGGTTTGTTTCGGCGTTTCTTCCCAGAGTGAGTCGTAGGAAATGCCGGCGCCTTCTAGCTATAAGTCCGACTTGTAAAAATGTCTCAAAAGATTTACTTACAGAAATAAATATCATTTATCATCATTTATCATTTATCATTTCATCCATTCAAATAAATAAAATTAAAGTCTGTTTGTAATATCAAATGAATAGTTTTACTAACGTATATTTAGTTTATTGCTATTTATCTGCGAACGAATCAAGAGGTCTCGGGTTCGAATCCCGGGTCGGGCCAATTTAGGTTTTTCTTAAGAAAGTCGTAATAGCAGTCCGGTGTTTGGAAGTTAGGAGGTGTACACGACGATGCGTCGGAGGGCACGTAAAGCCGTCGGTTCCGGTTGTCATGAACATCTATGGCAATCGTTATTGGGAAGTCAGTGCCCTCAAATTTACTGACAACTAGTTCAATCTTCGAATTTCAGGTCTCCCTTAGGGTTGCGGAGGTCCGATGCCGTTTTTGAAAATCTATCGGATTTGGACGAATGAGGTGTCTTTCGACGCGGCTAAATTAGCCCTATTTAAATATGCAAAAATTATACTTTTAGGCCAAAGGGTTGCCAAATTATTGTCGAAAAACGTTAATTGATAAATTTTAATGAAAATTTCTAAGTTTTCAGGTGTTCCTGCTCCGATGGTAAGTCGGAGGGTGTTCAACCGGTGGTGGTTGAACACCCTCCGACACCAAAAATGCATTTTAAAAAAAAAAAACTATCTGTTTGTTCCGGGTAATCTTTGAAATTGCTTTACCGATTTTGATGGGATTTCACTGGCAGAAAGCTGATGACGTAAAGGATAACTTGTTTTAAAATAGTTTTGCTCTGCGGCTTTACTCGCGATTTGCAACAACAACTGTGGGTAACCGCTTAGACTGTAACCCAAATTTCATACTCCTCTGTTCGTATAATATATGTAAAAAATTGTATAACGATTTAAAGATACATAATAAAATACAATAAGATACTAAACAAAGGTATCATTAAATTTAATATCTTTAGATTATAACAGTTTAAACGATTACTACAGAAGACCGAGTATTCATGAGTACAATAATTATCATAATATGATTGAGCAAAAAGTACGTTTTGTGAAGAAATGATACAAAGCAAGTGACGTCACAGAGTGAACGGCACAAAAGGCACACATGACAGTGTAAAACTACGCAGAAACGTAGCATTTCTTTGTAAGAATAAAATTAACAACAAACCCTTTCAAGAAATGTCCGTTTTCATGTGAAATACTGAATTACATACAAAAACCGGCCGACACAGCAACTTCGGTTGCATCTCAGTTCTATCATGTTTGGCTTTTTTTGGTGTAAGCGTGATGAAATGAAATGAAATCATTTATTCTGCAATTAGGTTACATGAACACTTTTGCTCTCACTCTCTCACCAAAAACGAGCTGTCAAACCATTTAGTTCGTCTTTGGGTAAGCAAACAACGTATGGATGAAACTTTTGCCTGCGCCTAGTAGTCCGATAAAGGAATGGAGATGGCTCGATCAGTTCGAAAAGAGCTTTCGAGCACTCTCCAAAGTGTATCCTATAAAAAACCGATAAGCTGGCAACTCGACGACGATGCTCAAGGGTGTGTAGTCTGCTATTTGAGAGCTTTTCGTTATTCATTAACCTACGGGCTCTTCGGTCAACTGAGTTCGGCCATTCCTAACTGGACTAGCCCTGAGAAGAAAGAACGACACAAACTCAGGGATCACAGTCTCTTTTAAAGTCCAGACAATATTCTTAAATGTTAACTTTTCTTTTATATTAGCCGCCAAAATGACTGCCTGATGGAAAGCATGAACAGAATCCAGAAGAGGAGTCGAGTCACCGTCCTCACTGCCACTGCGGACAGTGCAGCACGGTGACACACACTATGGCGGCCTAGTAAGATGCTTTTCCACGCCCCGCTTGAAGCACTCAGGGTCTTAGAAGGAGGGAAACACGTGTGCTGGTAGAGAGTTCCAGGTTTTAACTGCTCGGCACAGAAACGAAGAGCCGAACCGTTTAGTTCGAGAGCGTATGTCATCTACTCTGAAGCGGTGGCTTCCGAGACCAGCACTATCTTAGGCACGCCAGCAAAACAAACTACGGTGGCCTAGGTTCTTCATCATTTGGCCTCTGGTCTCGCACTTACCAACGAAATAAGACATGTTGTATTAGGTTGGTCTTCTATTTCAAATATTACGGACATCTAACACAACGCCATCTAGTCCCAAACTAACCAGAGCTTGTACAAGACCACTGATATAAATACATTTATACTTTTTCTTTTTTTTTTGACTGCCTTGTTGGTCTAGTGGTTAGCGTATACGGCTGCTGATCAAGAGGTCTCGGGTTCGATTCCCGGGTCAGACCAAATGTTTGTGTAATCCACTAATATTTGTTTCGGAGTCTGGGTGTTTTCTATGTATAATATATATGTAAAAAGTATGTTTATGTATTTATATCAGTTGTCTAGTACCCATAATATGTATTTGCAATATTTGGTCCGCCCGGGAATTGAACCTGAAACCTCAAGCACAGCAGTCGTAAGCACTACCACGGCGCTACCTCGGAAGTAGAATTCTATACTATGGTAGTACTACCCCGTACTTGACTCGTTTGTGCTGAAATCAGCGTGGCTACCTTTTCAAACAGCAATTTAAGCATTAATGATTTACATTATTGCATATGACGTATTAACTGTCAAAATTTAAAAAAAATATAGAAAGTATAACATTCTATTTTATGTTGCATTTCTTTTTAATTGCTTTCATTTAATTAGTTTATGCATGCGACTAATATAACTTAAAGAATAATCGCGATAACAGACATTTACGCGGAAATTATTAACCGACTTCAAAAAAAAGGAGGAGGTTCTCAATTCGTCGGAATCTTTTTTTTTTTTTTTTTATGTATGTTCAGCGATAATTTCGTCGTTTATGAACCGATTTCAAAAAATATTTTTGCATTGGAATGGGCGTAGCTTACAGGTGATCCAATCGTCACCATATCGGGATCTGATGATGGGATCCCAAGGAAATTGAGGGAACTCCTTAATTATCATAGGCACAATTGTCGCGATTTGGGTACTCGGAATAGTTTTTCTTAGAAGTCGGTTCCTCTTTGTTAAAATTATTTAAAATTCAGATTGAAATAAAACAAATTACTACTACAAAGTACTCATCTTCCTAGCCTTTATTCCCAAGTTTATTTGGGGTCGGCTACACTAGTTCAAACGGTTTTACCTGAATATCAGTTTTTCCTCGGAGGGACTGGCATCGGACCTCCGCAACCCTAAATTATTAATGTTATTTATTTGTTTCGATAACATAAAACATTTATATTGCAATAAATATGGTAATGGGAATGGACTGAAATACTGTCATCACTTGTCTCACCATGGGATAGTTTAACAGGACTAGTTGGATAGACCCAAAATGCCAAATTTCGCTTCTAGATTTTTCTCTCACTCAAGTAGGTATACGTAACCTTGGCTCTTGAGTCTATTTCCACCCAATGCTAAATTATCGATATAATTAATAAGTAAAACAGATATAAATGCTCTAAATCAGTGATAAATTATATCCAAGTCCGTTTGCTAATCAGACATCGGCTGCAAGTAACTTGTATCTTCCCCTTGATAAGATAAATTATTGTTTTCTACAATATTACAACATTTCTTAATTATACCTATTCACATGAATAACACGGTCTTGACACAGCACTCTTGATCTCTTGCTTCATATACATTCTTTTCTTTATTACGCCTGCCTTTGTCTAGCGGTTAGCGTATGCGGCTGCTGATCTAGAGGTATCGGGTTCGATTCCCGGGTCGGACCAAATATTATTTGTGTGATTAACAAATATTTTTATCGCAGTCTGGGTGTTTTCTATGTATAATATGTATGTCTTTACAAAAAAAGTATGTTTATGTATTTATATCAGTTGTCTAGTACCCATAACACAAGCTCTGCTTAGTTTGGGACTAGATGATGTGTGTCAGATGTCCAAAATATTAAAAAAAAAAAGTGACTCTACCTGATGAAAAGCGTGACTAAAATCCAGGAGTTACCATCCTGCTTTGTTAACCGACGACCCACACAATAGCGACCTAGTGAGATGCTTCTGCATTATTGGGCCTCCGGTCTCACACTCACCAACGAAAAGCGACAACACGGATGGTGTCTTTTTTAGGTTGATCTTCTGTATGTGGAATGGATAGTGATGAAATCCATTTGTAGTTGTAGAACCTCATCTATGATACTATCAATCGCTGCATGTTTCTTGGTGCTCTTCACAAGACCTTTCTTCAGAACATCACTTATTTGGTCGGTAAATGACAGTCGATCTCTTTCTGCCTGCCACCTACCACACGGTATATAATATGTATGTATTTACAAAAGAAAGAGTATAATGTATTTTATATCAGTTGTTTAGTACCAATAATACAAGCTCTGCTTAGTTTGGGACTAGGTGACGTTGTATGTAAGCTGTCCGAAATCAATCAATCATCAATCCATTATGACTACTGAACCCCTCTCAGGAGAGGGTTAAGACCATACGTTCCCACGCTGGTCGAATGCGGGTTGAGGACTGACAAGACAACGTTGTAGCTACTTAATCTTGCTGTTGGATGTGTCGCCCGGGAGCCTCCAACTGAGCTTCACGCCTGTTATAATATAATATCAACCGTGACCACAGATACGCTAACATTATCATGCCACTAACGAACAACCATCGAGTTATTGACCGCGCCAACACAGCTGCTTTATAAATTCTTTTTGTGAATGTTATCATAAATATTTACAAACTGTAACGGCTTAGATAACTTTATTAGTTCAGGAGTTAAAGAGATCCAACTTGTAAAATGTGCTTACTTGAAAAGCTTCGTCCAAAATTAAAGAAACAATAAGTCAACATAACAATTATCTATTTGACATGATTTTAAATCCACGTGATTTAAATTTGGAAGTCACCGCTTCAGGGTAGAGGAAATACGCACTAGAACGAAACGGTTCTTTCTTCTTATGACGAGCAGTCAAAAGTTGGAACTCACTCCCAGCTCACGTGTTTCCTTCCCACTATGATCCCGGGTCCTTTAAGCGGGGCGTGAAAAAGCAGCTCACTAAAGCAGTGCGCTGACGGGTGGCTTTTGTCGCTGGGACAAAAAAGTTTTTGTCATGTCGCGTCGCGTCTTAAAATCTGGGTGCGCACACGGCGAATGACAGTCACGAAACATTTTTGTAAATCCATGGTTCATTTAACGATATGCATTTGGAGGAGACAGTCATTATTTGCGCATTCATACGGCGTAAAAGTTTTCGAATGAGTGTAGAAAGTTTTAATGAATTACTGCATATTTTCAAAGTATTTACCACATAGTTTAGTACACTTTTCCCTTCGCTCAAACCACTAATTATAACATTTATTCCACTTTAAAGAAGGTGTATTTAAAATGTTTTGAGATTCAATATTTAAAAACATTCGAATATAGAACTGTTCCAAATTCAAAACTGCCTATAAATATGGAAACGACAGAACTTAAAAGGCATGCCTAGTATTTATCATATGTCAGAATATTCTTTTAATCTTTTCTCGTAAAGTGCTGGTCTTCTTTCCACTTCTTCTATATACTATATATATTTGCTTATCGCCAGCGGGCATCAAAAGTAAGCGGAGAGCGGGGCACGGAAAATGGCGTTAGGATAAACTATTTTGTACGGATTTTTGATTCGATTCGAATCAGTACATGAAGAATCGATTATTGAAAAAAACGATTTCTAAAGGATCGATTCTATATCTTTTCTGTATTTCCAATATAAATATAAATCCATTTTATGAAAAACAAAAATATTCATTAAACAATCTGTGGGATCTCTTATCAGTAAAATCATCGATTTTTTAGTTCAAGGAATTCGACTATAAGAATTATTTTTATTACCTATCTAATTAATACATTCAGCTAATTGTAACTATTGTAAATATTTTTTTATACCAACACAAAAAATCGACAGTCGATTTTCAAGGGTAAAAATCGATTCAGTATAAAATTAAATTTTTTGGGCCGAAACATTGAATCTTCGATCATTGTGTCATTCTCAAAATTAAATAACATCTGGTAATCTTTCAACCAGTGTTAAATTAAACAAATTATATCATATTTCATTTTCTCTAAAACAATTCAAGCTCTAGTAATTTCGAAGAAAACCTTGAATATTTTATTAGAACAACTTCAAGGCATACTGCTTAGACCCTTTATGATAATGTGGTGATTGAACACTAGGAGACACTTCTGTTTTGATTACAATGCTATTTCAAACAGAATCCCCTGTTGTCTGAAAATATAAATAAAAAGTTAGTCCTTTCCGCTTTCCGCTTTTGGCTTAGGGCACGGGCAGAAACTGTTTCGTCACTCGTGCGCGCGCTTGTATCTAAATCTAGCGGCGCGGTGACAGTTTTGTCGCACGCTTGTTCGCAGGCACAAAACAGTTTTGTCATCCGATTGTCACGTCGCAACGTGCGCGCATCTCCATATAATTCTACAGCCATCATGAAAGTGACAAAACAGTCACAGTGACAAAAGTTTCCCGTGCGCGCAGGGCCTAAGCCGCCATAGTGTGGGCCGCCATACTTTACTGTCTGCATTCGCAGCAATGATGTGTGGTTTCCCCACACTCTTGGATTCAGCTCATGCTTTCCATCACGCAGGGTAGAGTCACTTTGGTAGGCTAAATATATTTAAAAAAAATTAGGTATGCGAAATATCATACTCCTCCGTCTGCGGAAGTTTCGTAAAAAAGGATATATTTTTTTTGTTTCACGTATAGATAGGTACGGGTTAAACCAACAAACATCTATCAATTAAAACAATTAATAATTAAGACATATGTATATATAAACAATAATTAACTATCCCGATAACCCCGACTAGGTCACAACGTGATTTTCACGTGTTGGTCAGCATGTGTTTATAAATATGATAAGAACAGCAGGATAAACATCTCTACAACAAGCAAGGACCTGATGGGAAGCGGTTACCAAACCCTTAACACTAACTCATTTTTTTACTGTTCCATGTTACCGCTAAGAAATGGAGTGATTGGAAACAATTACTGAGCGTAAGCAATAACGGCGCGGTCATCACCTCGATGGGTGACCGTTTGTGACATATGTAATGAGCGTTTCCGTAATTCGGAGGTCACGTAAGCAGTCGGACTCGATTGTTATCATAAGCTAAAATTCGTAAAGCTCAGTAGGAGGCTTTCGGGCGACTTAAAAATACCCAACGGCAAGATTACGTAGCCACAACGATCTTGCCAATTCTCTACCCAGACTCGGCTAGCGTGGGGACGTATGGCCTTAACCCTCTCCTGAGAGGAGGATCCGAGACCAGCAGTGGCAGTAATTTTTTTTACAATATAAGTTTGATAATATAAATATAAATTTGGACTGCCTTGTTGGTCTAGTGGTTAGCGTATGCTGCTGCTGATCAAGAGGTCTCGGGTTCGATTCTGGGGTCGGACCAAATTTATTTCTGTGATCCACAAATATTTGTTTCGGAGTTTTCTATGTTTATTATGTATGTATTTACAAAAAAAAAAATATGTTTATGTATTTATATCAGTCATTTAATACCCATAATACAAGCTCTGCTTAGTTTGGGACTAGATGATGTGTGTAAGATGTCCGATAATTTATTTATTATTACAAACAGACACTCCAATTTTATTTATCGATATAGATTGAGCTTCTGTACTTGTTTACACTACGCTCATGTGAACCGTCTCAAGACTTCCTAGGTTTGAGGTCAAAGAAACAAGTCGTTATAGCTAGTAAGTAAACAAACACTAATTTAACTGCATAATCAATTTAATCACTGCGGATTGGATGCGCTGATTCTTACGGGCTTTGAACCCTACAACCTTATGGCACAAAACATTCATGTGTTCCACAAATCATTGTACTGAATCTGGGCGTTCTTTGTGTTCGTATTTTATAAGTCCGCCGCGCCACAGCAATATTCCTAGTGTGGGAGGTGTCCTTATAAACAGAACATATATATTTTGATGTTATAAATACTATGTACATTTAAACTACAGAAATATACGATGTGTTAACTGAGCCAAAAACCATTTTATTTGTCGATACAAATAAAACATTTTTGGCTTGCTCCTAGGCATACATGTGCGTGTGAGTTTATGTGTTACAGTTTCACTCGGCTCGAAGGACCATGACATGACGGGAAAGGTCATAAGGATCTACATTAAATTAGTTTAAAATGTTTTCGTTATTAAGGTTAACCCCTGACTTCTGGGTGTTAATTGACGCGACTCTCAATCTGTTGAATGCTATGAAATCCAATACCGAATAGTTGGCAAAAACCTCATTTCTACGGAGAAGCCTACTTCCAACAGTGGTCTATTAAAAGCTTCTGACGTTACGAAAGCTTGTTTACTAGTATGGTCTTTTCTAGTGGCATCATGTCCAATCACAGGACATACAGGTGCATGAATCAAGCCTTGGTAAATCCGTCCCTCACACTGGTTTATTCGTTTGCTAAAAGTTTTCACGAAAGTCTAAAAACAATTCTTTATCCGCGTCTAAAAACGGTTGGATTTCCAATTAGGGAGGTATTCGGATATAAATAAATCCACCTCTTTACAGTATTATACACGGTCTTTAATAAAAACAAGAAAGGTGCACAAAAATGATAATGATGGTGATATAAAAACTCATAAAATTGGCTGTCATCGATCTGACAGATAAAAGTCCTAATACTTTGCTTAACCCTGGATAATCCCAGTCAATAGTTATATATTATGTTATAAGAATTGGATTATGTGTGAATGGCATAACAGAACGTAAAATACGTAAATACTTTACCACAAAACTATATTTACCCTCTGTGTCGATGAACACAACATAAATAAGAATCGTGGTACGATTTTAGTACTAATGGGCCGAGGCAGCCGGAGCGGTTGGTTGACTCATAGCTGACTTTAAAGCATTTCTAGTCGGAAATGAATTTGAAGGAGAAAAGGTTGAGCCTGGATGCTGGCGAGACGTTCTCCTATTTCGGGTATATCGAGTAAGAGGATCCAAAGGCAGGATAGTGAAACGATGGAAAACTATTAGGCAATTTTTCCGTTAATTTTAATTGAGAGAGGTTATCGGGACCCAACCCACAATTCTGGATAGGGGAGCACACAAAAGCTGTCAACGTCCTTGTGAAGAGCCGTTTCATTTATCATGTTTTCAAAGCATGTTTTCTAAAAGATCTCTAACGATACCGGAAATGTTAAAGATGCAGAAGCGATGTCACAAGGTCTGAGATAATCTTTAGGGTCATGTTCGACCGGGAGGGTTATAAGTAATCTCTAAAGGGCGTTTATAAAGTCAAAACGTAATTAAAACTGGTTTGATTGATACCAAATACTTACGAATTGGCAGAATTTTCGACCACATTTTGTACTGTTTCTGCATCTGACACCATGCTGCATTGCCTAAAATCTCACATAAAAAATCGTCTCAGGAACCTCTCAATGTTTTGAATACACCTATCTAACTATACCCCATATACCCCACGATTGGAAAGCCGTGAGATATAAAATCATTCCGACTTTACGTTTAGGAGCAATGTGTAATTTTATTTTACAAAAACACATCGATACAAAGTTTCATCTTTCTAGCACTAACCGTTTGGACGGTGAGTCGAGGACGGACATGACGAAACTATTAGGGTTCCGAGTCATAAACAACGGCACACTAAAAAGTGACACATCGATCCAACGTCGTACCCTGACCAATCAGATTCACCGCTTTCATACGAAACAATTTTTTTTAAACTGAATGGTCAGAAAGCGAACCATGATTGCCGATTGGACAATGTACAAGTGCGACGTCGAAACGTAATTTGCTCCAAAACATTATTTATCATCGTAATATCCTTTGCGCATATTCAAACAAGATATGCACGATAAGTATGCAAATATATTCCTCACTTCTCACGTGCAGAATAGTTGATAACAATTTAATGTAGAAGGAAACACGTGTTAAATAATGATGTTATTAAATTGTTTATGCATCTTAGGGCTATTTCTTAATTAAACAACAGATATTACTTGCCCACTGTTGGACATTAGGTATCTTAAATATAACGGGCCAAGTGCGTGTTAGGTCACGCATAGAATTGGGTTCTGTAGTCACCTATAATGGATTTCAAAATAGATATATGTTATGTTTATACCAGACATATTTAGTCGTGTTTCTGGTAAGTCTTGTTATAAAACCTGTATCTTATTTTACCTGAAAAAATAATTTTCAGTATTTAATTGAATCCGGCATTTAACAGATTTATATGGTTTGTTTAAAATTTTTAGCTCTATATATTTTCCTATTTAAACAAGAGAATTATATACATACTAGCTGAGTCCCGTAGTGTTACCCGGGTTGTTTTTGTAAATCGCGAGTAACGTTGTGGAGCGAAGCTAGTCTATAAAAACTAAAGCCTAAGTTACTCCTTAGGTCGGCCGAAACAAAAAAAAATAAAAAAATTTTTTTTTTTAATGTTAGCACCGTATATATTTTGATATGCATTTAGTAAAAAAACTGTTCATTTAATATAACATACAGACAAATCAATTTATATATTTGTATAGATCTGTGAGAGTCATGCTACGAAGGTATCAGCTGGATAGACCGGAGTAATTTTCCGAACTTTCTAATTGGGAGGGCACTTAAAGACATTTGAGTTTCTTTATCTATTTGACCGTCTCGACGGCGGAGTGTATTTTTTTACATGAGACTGCCGATGTGACACTACTCTGCTGCCTGATGGAAAGCATGAGCAGAATCAAATGACCGTTTGTTCCGGCTAATCTCTGGAAAGATTTCGAAGGGACTTTTATTTTAGAAAAAATATTCATATCTTCATCTTCCGAGCCTTTATTCCCAAGTTTATATCGGCTACTAGTTCAACCGGTTTTACCTGAATATCAGTTTTTCCACGGAGCGACAGGCATCGGACCTCCGCAACCCTACGGGAGAACTGAAATTCGAAGATTGAACTAGTTGTCAGTATATTTGAGGGCACTGACTTCCCAATAACGATTGCCATATATGTTCATGACAACCGGGACCGACGGCTTTACGTGCTCTCCGAGGCACGGGCGTGAATCACCGCCAAACTTCCAAACTCCGGGCTGCTATTAGGAATTTCCTAAGAAAAACCCAAAAACACTTTTTGGCCCGACTCGGGATTTGAACCCGAGACCTCTTGATTAGCAGTCGCTAACCACTAGACCAACGAGGGAGTTAATAAAAATATACATATATTAGTACAAAATTAAGACCATAGGTAATACCGCGGGCCCCAGCTAGTCAATAATAACAAAAAGATTAGTCTGATGTCATCGGTCCTTGACGAGAAATGAACAAAGTAAGAAATATTTGTTTAGGAACTTGCAATCAAGTTAAAAATAACTTTGTCGTGTGACATAAACTGGTTTTATGCAACTTAGTTTTTGTGGTACAGGGACAAACTAACAGACGCGTTAACTTATGGTGATGGTAAGTGAAGACCATCACAATGCAGCCTGATAAGTTACAAGTAGACATCTTGGCCCCTCTTGAACTTAGGAAGGTAGGATTCGGGATTTATGGCGTATTACAAAAAAACTACTTACTAGATTACGTTCAAACCAATTTTCGTTGATAGTTTGCATGGTAATGTACAATATATATTTTTTTTTAGTTTTATCACTCTCTTATTTTATAAGTTACAGGGGGGGGTACACATTTTTCCACTTTGGAAATATCTCTCGCGCAAACTATTCAGTTTTGAAAAAAATGTTAGTAAAAACCTCAACATCATTTTTGAACACCTATCCATAAATACCCTACACGTTTGATGAAAAAATTTTTTTCGAGTTCAGTTCCAAGTATGGTGACCCCCAAAATTTATTGTTTTTTTATATTTGTGTAAAAATATTAATGCGGTTCACAGAATACATCTACTGACCAAATTTCAACAGTATAGCTCTTATAGTTTCGGAAAAAAGTGCCTGTGACATACAGACGGACAGACAGACAGACATGACGAATCTATAAGGGTTCAGTTTTTTGACATTTGGCTACGTAACCCTAAAAACGTTTGCAACTTGACTAAGAGGACAACTCTTTCTGAGATTTAAAGAAAATACAAGCGCTTTACAATATTCATTCTTTAATTGCGTGCGATTGCGTGATTTCTTTCAGGTCGTATCTTGATGCGTCGTGGAATAATAACAGACCGAAATAAATTAAAATTCCACGTTATAATCGCTAAACAATTGAATAATAAATATTTAAATAATAAGGAAGAATAAAACAGACAATTCAATAACGAAGCAACGTCTTTCACCGTTTTTTCTTCTTCAAACTGAGGTTATAGTTTTTACTAACCGAAGCACGCGACAGACAAAAATTATTGATGTGAATGCCGTATATACTTTCACTAACTGGTGCCCGGCTCCGCTCGCGTCTGGGGGGTATCGAAAATAGATGTTGGCCGATTCTCAGACCTACTGAATATGCATATAAAGTTTCATAAAGATCGGTCAAGCCGTTTCGGAGGAGTATGGCAACGAAAACTGTGACACGAGAATTTTATATATTAGATAAATACTTTAAGCATAAAAACTATTATTTGGTATTACAAACAGACTTCAATTCTATTTGTTTGTATAGATAATAAGAATGTTTTGCAAGTTTCTTTTGCTATTAAAAGCGAAACAAAAACTCCTTTTGATAGTTCAGTATAACACGTTTTTTTATCATTATACAGTATGTAAATATGTGTAGGAATTAGGTCGCTCACATACGGGCCTTGTTACCGATGCATATCTAAATACAAGATATCGCATCGTGCGTCGTTGGCCTAGCGGTTAGAGGACTGGGTTCGATTCCCGGGTTGAAATGTTGGGTTTTTCTTGAAAGGAATTTTCAATGGCAGACCGGAGTATGGAGTTTGGCGGCCTTTTACGCCCGTGTCTCGAAGAGCATGTTAAGCCGTAGGTGCCGATTGTCATGAACATCTATGACAATTGTTATTGGGAAGTCAGTGCTCTCAAATATACTGACTAGTTACGAGTACACCTATGATTTCAATTCGTACTCAGCGTTGCGGAGGTCCGATGCCAGACGCTCCATGCAATAACTGATATTCAGGTAAAGCCGATTGAATTAGTACTCGATCTCGAATAATCTTGAGAATAATAAGGTTTAGGGAGAAGACGATAGATATGTCGTGTGATACTTCTTGTATATGATATTGTTACCCCTCAGGGGTAAAAATAAATGTGTTTAAATACTAATGTATGAATTATCATAATATAAAAAATCATCATCATCATCATCAACAGCCTTTAACAGTCCACTGCTGGGCATAGGCTAAAGGGTTTGTTTCAAGTTTTCCTTCTCTTGGCAGCGATGTAAGCTGCTTATGTTGTTCCTTTAGTCGCCTCTTACGACACCCATAGAATGAATAGGGGTGGTGACACTTTGTATTCTTAATCCGTCACCACACGGACATATAAAAAAAACTATTACACTATTTGTCTGTGTATATACGTCTGTTTGTAATATCAAATGTTTTTTTTTTCTCAATGCATATTAAAGTACTTCTCAGTCTGTCTGTTTGTTTCGGATAATCTTTGGAACGGCTGGACTCATTTTGACAACAATAATCGCGGGTAGCACCGCGGGTCTATAAACTACTAATGTATTTTACATCTCTCATATTCGGTAAGTAGGTTCTTATTACCTCCAAATGGGGCTTGTAGGTGACTTATTAGCGCTCTAGGGTATTTATTTAAATTAAAAAAAAAACACTTCTTCCTTTCAAAAAGTTCGCGTGCAAGCATCATACTGGCAAAGGCAAAGATATCATGCATTCAGCCCAATGACCAACGAGGTCGCTTTGCTATTCGGCCTTGTCTTCGTGTGAGTACCTATATTAGTCATCAATTTTAAATATCGAACGGCGAAGCTCAATTTCATTCTTGAAGAAAACTTAAAAATTCTTTACTTATTTTTTTTTTAATGAAAAGAGGCGGGAATAGAAAACTTTTAATTTAATTATTGTTTTTTTTTTGGGATTTTTTTATAATTACGTGCTAATTAGGAAAAAACATGAGTTCTTAAGTGATGAAGATATAAGCTGCACTCCCGATTCAACGAAAATGGAAGCTAAAGATAAAATGTTTTATTCTTATAATGCCGGTTTTTTTCTACTTACCTCACAATCGAGATGTAAAGCAGAATAGTTAGCTCGGGTGTAAGCGCCAATTGCACCCTCGAACTATAGGTGCCCTCGCTGCGCTCGTGCGCCTAAATATCTCGGACTGCAATTGATGCCTTACAGCCCTTGGCTACTAATCTACTATCATTGCATAGTTTGTTAATAGGACTTTGTTTCCACTTTACCGTGACTCAGTAAGTGATAATACACGTTTTATTTATTATTTTTCTATTGTGTAATACAAAATTCTCTTTGGTACTATTTCTTATCATGTGACGTCAACAAACTACTACAACCATTGTACAAACAGTAAAGGTTTGGCTCCTTTTTTACACGGGAAATGATTTTCGCACCATGACCACCGCGGAGGAGACGGAGACGTGGGTGGAATTCCCGGAAACTCCTACCTAGTCTACCCACTTAAACTCACGGCGGCCTGCCTCAGCAGTCGGGAGGAACTCCAGGAACCCATCAGCGACTTCTGGAGTCCACTTTGCCTTACACCACAACTAAGGAAATATTGCCGCGCTCAATCCAATCAATCGAATCGACAGGTTTCCTCCAATCCGACCAGGACTCAACGCAGGGCAGTCTTCCAGTTTTTGCTGGGTGGAGATCCGGTTGTACCCGCGGTGATCCTTATTATTCTTCTTCTTCCTAGCCTTATTCCCAATATTATTTGTGGTCGGCTATCTAGTTCAACCGGTTTTACCTGAATATCAGTTTTTAAACGGAGCGACTGGCATCGGACTTCCGCAACCTTACGGGAGAACTGAAATTCGAAGGTTGAACTAGTTGTCAGTATATTTGAGGGCACTGACTTCCACATTAACAATTGCCATAGATGTTCATGACAACAGGGACCGACAGCTTAACGTGCTCTCGGGGGCACGGGCGTTGCTATTAAGGATTTTCTGTAAGAAAACCCAACAACACTATTTAGCCCGACCCGGGATTTGAACCCGTGACCTCTTGATTAGCAGTCGCTTATGCTAAGCACTAGACCAACGAGGCAGTCGGTCCTTATGCATCATAAACAATAAAAAGTAATGTTCGGTAATGAAAGAATTGCTTGCTTGCTAACACTAACTTTGTGATATTACCCCGGATGACATCTCGATATGACCAGTATGTTTCAAGTTTGGCTCTCGTAGTTTCATTTCAAGTCAAGTTTTCAGTCCCCAAAACAACTGACGCTGAACACAATCGTTGATTCGATTTATGTATTTTTATAATCACTTAGCTTTCGCCCGTGTATCTCGATTATTGCAGTAAAAAATAGCCTATGTGTTATTCTGATATATAAGCTATATTATTGTGAAGTTTCATACAAATTCGTTCAGTAGTTTTTGTGTGAAAGAGGAACAAACACACACATACATACAAACTTTCGCGTTTATAATATTAATAGGATTACGTAAAAACTTGATAACATTTACTTTGCCTATATTACGAATCTGTTGACACTTCATTCATCAAAATCGGTTCAGTATTTTAAGCGCTGCGGTGCTAAATAGAATGGCAAAACTATTACTCTATTAGATTCTCCGTAGTCGGGTAAACAGATAAAATCCACGTGGTCGTTAATATTAATAATGATCGAAGGCCGACCCACTGTACTTTGAACCAATCACTTAGCACTTAGTAAATATATATATCACTAATTACTATAGCGCTTATAATTAATTAGTTTATTCTAAATATATTGGAATTATCGAATAACCCTGTTGTCATAGGGACTGTATTTATATATACACCTCTTGTAAACGACCCCGATTGCAGTTATTTAATAGATAAATAATAAAATGACGTCCCTTCCGAAGCTTAACTTTTAAACTACGCAACGGATTTTTATGTAAATTTTAGTACATAATAGACAGAGTGATTCAAGAGGAAGGTTAACATCTGTACGTGAAAATTATTGTAGAGGAAAGCCGCGAATTTCAGTCCTACGCAGTCGTTCCACTCAAAAATTTTCATTGCAAATTGTCAGTACTACAAATCAAAGTTTATTTTAATAAACTTTGATTGAAACGAGTGCTTATCTGGAGTTTAAAACAATATTTACATGAAAATAATAATAGTGTTAAATAATAAAAACAGAACACCAAAGAAAAATACTACGTTGTGTACACACACACACATATATAAGCCGTAAAAAGAAAATGGTGTGGTTTGGGTCAGTGCCTTTTTGTCACTTATTTTTTTGGTTGCACGCTAATTCTCGTTGGTCGACGGTACGACTGCCTCGTTGGTCTAGTAGTTAGCGATTGCGGCTGCTGATCAAGACCTGTCGGGTTCGATTCCTGGGTCGGACCAAATATTATTTGTGTGATTCACAAATATTTGTTTCGGAGTCTGGATGTTTTCTATGTATAATATGTATGTTTTTACAAAAAAAGGTATGTTTATGTATTAATATCAGTTGTCTAGTGCCCATAACACAAGCTCTGCTTACCTTGGGACTAGATGATGTTGTGTGTCAGATGTCCAAAATATTTATTATTATTATTTAATAATCTCGAAAGGTGTATTTTTTGTGTTATTTTATTAAGTTTTAATGGCAATTGTTCCGATATTTACGAATTTTCTTTAGGGGCACTGCATGCCCCCGCGTGCTATCACAAACAAAGCACTGGGTGTAGTTTAGTAATGCATATAATTTTAACAAAAACAAACCGACTTCAAAGAAAAACTATTCCGAGAACCCAAATCGCGACAATTGTGCCTAGTATATTCGAGGAGTTCCCTCGATTTCCTTGGGATCCCACCATGAGATCGAACGACGAATTGAGAACCTCCTCCTTTTTTTTGAAGTCGGTTAAAAATAAACATTATAGTAATAATAATGGTGGCACAAAATCAAAAGCTACCTGACAAAAATATTTTAACTTAATAAATTTTAGTTACCTTTTTCGCCAAATTAACCTGGAATGGACGACACGGTAATTAATATGATATCTTCGGATAGAGAAGTATCCATTAGTTTTACTTGTTAGTAAATCACACCAAAACCAGGTTATGTAATTAAAAGCCAAGTTAAATTTTTCGGTTAACGCGATTTAAAGTAACCTATGGCCTTCCTCCTGAGGGCCAATCATCATCATCATCATCATCAAAAACATGTCCCACTGCAGGGCTCAGGTCTCAAGAGACTTAAGCCCATACGTCCCCACGCTGGCAAGACACGTTGTGGCTACGTAATCTTATCGTTCGATGTTTTTAATCCGTCCGAAGGCTTCCAACAAAGCTTCACGACTGCTATTTTATGGTAACAACCAGGACCGACTGCTTAACGTGACCTCCGAATCACGGAAACGCTCATAACATATTATGCCACAAAGGGTCACCCATCTAGGTTTGAACGCGCCTTCCTTGCTTACCCTCGGTGATTGTTAGTCGGCTAGGAGTGCTTCTAACCTCGAAAGGTTGATGGTGACTGGCCAGATCGAAGGGAAAAGATCCATACTACCAGGGGGGTGTCACTCCGCAGTTTAGGTATAGTCGGCCGCCTGCTTGCCCGGACGAGCATGCCGGTCGACTAGACGTCGTCAGAACATGTAAGAGTTACACGATAGAAAGAGACGCAACGGTAGGTAAATATAATTGTAGTTGATTCGGCGCTGTGCGATCTGAATTGAACTTAATCTTTTGACGCCTAGGGTCCCGATTTCTTTAATTTACTTTTCGGAGTGAGTCTTCTGTATGAGTACTATTATGTATTCTGTGATACTACTCAAGACAGGAACAAATGTTGAGCTGCTGCCACTCGCAAATAGGGGCCACGACCTTCAGAATTGAGGACAGCGATGCAAGGAGAATGTCCTATTTCAAGAAAGAAAGTCTCTTCATGCCAAATTTCATTGAAAATAGTGGAGCAGTTTAGTCGTGAACGTGTAATAGACAAACAGACAGGATTATTTTCGATTTTTCATCAGTATGGAAGTATGAATTCAAATTCTACCATCTATACAAATAAATAAAATTGTATTATCTGTTACCTACAACAAATATTAAATTTTTTATATTCTTGTTAGGCTGTTTGTTTATTCCAGCTAATCTTTGGAATGTAAAGACCTATTTTGACGGGAGTTTCACTGGCAAATAGCTTCATGGCATCCGGAATAACTTAGGCTATAGTGGAGTCAATTTAATAGGTAACATTTGACGTCTGTCAGTTTTATCTTCATGGTGAGGTGACCTGCTTAAAAACATCGATTAAAGTGAATGAATGGATACGGACTTGAAACATATGTGGATTTTAAAAATAATCAGGCGAATCCCTGTCACATTTTATTTCAAATAATAAATATAATTATTTTTTTTATAATCACAACGTGCTTATTAATTTATGGTGATATTTCTTAACAAGTAATAATAGCATTCGATTTTACTTATCAGCTTTCGTGTCGCTTTATGTTTAAAAAGAAAAAGGGTTAACTGACGCAACATTGTAACGACGATCAGTTATTTAGATCAGAAATTGTTGAATGTTTAGAATGGTTTTTTAGTGAAAGCAAATCGTAAAATTACTCGTATCGGTCATTATTACAATAATTATGTAATGGTAATTGAAAAAAGTTAAGCCCTTTGACTGCCTCGTTGGTCTAGCGGTTAACCTATGAGACTGCTGATCAAGAGGTCTCGGATTCGATTCCCGGGTCGGACCAAATATTTGTTTCGGAGTTTAGGAGTTTCATGTTTTCTATGTATAATATGTATGTATTTACAAAAAAAAAGTATGGTTATGTAATTATATCAGTTTGTCTAGTTACCCATATTACAAGCTTTGCTTAGTTTAGGGACTAGATGGCGTTGTGTGTAAAATGTCCGAAATATTTATTTATTTTATTTAATTGTGCAGTTCTAACAAAACAAAAAAAATGTGAGCCGTCACGGGACGCCTGGCAGATGTGAAACATCGCCATTATTTTGTAAAAGTAATATGCAGAAAAGAACATATTGTAATAGGAACTAAATATGTCATAATGATAAAATAAAATATTACTAATTATTAAAATAGTAGTCTATATATACCATCGTATAGCGTGCCGTGGCGACGCGTCGCCAGGCCGCACGCGTCGTCAGGCCAGAAATCTGTTTTACGTGCGGCTATAGATGTTTCACATCAAAAAAAAAATATATATGCCCGCCGTTACAAGGTTACGTTGTTGAATTTTGATGAATTGTCAAATGTTAGCTATTAAAATGACTGCACTGTAATTGTTATAGACTAGCTCTGTAGCGTGCCTAGCGATTTACAATGATAGCCGTGGGACTTAACTAGTCTAGCGGATACTAAAGTATTAAAGCTATAGAACTGGAGTGTTAACTAAAACCATACGCAAGTGCAATACTACGTAGTAGAAGTTTCTTTGTATAAACAGTTGGTCAAACTTGTATTATGTAATGACTGTAGTAGAGGTTTAAATAACTGTGTTGTGTAATGTATATAAAGTAATAATTATACTTTCGTAACTCTACCTCTATTAATTTGCTGATAAACATCATCCACCCATAATATCCCACTACTGGGCTTGGCCATATGTCCACATGATAGCCGAGTGGAGGTTGGATTGGCAAGACAATATTGTGGCTATTCTTACTCTTATACGTATTTACGCCTACAGGCCCTTCAACTATGATAACAACCGGGACTGACTGCTTAAAGTGACCTCCAAATCATAGCAAAGCCCATGGTGTAATGCCACAAACGGTCACTCAATGACCGACAACTAACTGTGACGTCGTTACTACACTCTGTAATTGTTAATAAAGACAGTAATCACTTAAGGTGTTATTGACATAGCCCACAGGATTAGCAAGCTGAAGTGGCAATGGGCTGGCCATTTTATTATTTGACATGTTCTTGAGTGGAGACCGCGTCTCGGCAAACATAGTGTAGGACGTCCACAGGTCCAAGTGGAGTGATGATTTGAGCAAGATAGCTGGCAGGAGCTGGATGCGAGAAGCCTAGGATCGAACTAAGTGGCATGCAATTTGAGAGGCGGACTGCGATAGGCTCATGATGATGATTTAGCGTGACTTCGCTATGAGCGTTTCTTGCTGACTAACATACAAATATAACTATGGAATATTTAATTTTGACTTTATTGAAAGGTAGTAAGATTCATATTCAATGATAATATACCTAGTTAAGTGTTAGTGTAAATTAAGTCACTATAAATAACATTTATTAAAATTTAAGGAAATAAGTGAGAGTATTAATAAACCAAAACGAATAAATAAAATTGAAGTGTGTTTATAATTAGAAATGAACAGTTTTCTACTAAGTAAATGCATTTACAAGTAGTATTTCATTACCTACAACAAAAAACTATTTTTATAATTTTTGTCTATGCATGTTCTTGCTAATCTCTGGAACAGCTGAACTGATTTCGATGGGACTTTTACTAATAGATAGCTGATGTTATAAGGAATAACTCGGGCTACTTTTTTTAGAGTAGCTTCGCACTTTGAGGTTTAACAAAAATGGATAAACGTGGTAACCAGCTTGGTTTCTTATAGGAATCTGGTTCAAAGCAACTTGTACCTTTACAACAACAACCACAGACAATTTTGGTAAAACTTTTAAAAAAAACAGTAGCCTAAGTTATTAGGTAAGATCAACAGCTACCTGACAGTGAGTCGCATCAAAATCAGTCTAAAAGTTCCAGAGATAAGATTTTCAGATTCCGATTAGAGTGAGAACTAACAAACAGACAGATTTTTTTTTTTATGTGAGTACCTTTTTCAAGTGCATTTAGTAAAAAGCTGTTATTTTAAAATAACAGATTTAAATTTTATTTAATTGCATAGGTTTATAATTTCTTCTTATAAATGCTTTATACTATTCATAGTTACAGAATGCCCAAAATTACAAATAAAGGCAATAAATAAATAGATAATTAAGATATCATCGAATTTGATTCCTTATCCTTTATATAACAATTGACTTATTTGTATATAGATTATCGCACCTAGCAACGGATAAAACTTCAATTATATAAAAATATTGTTAAATTCACTTTTACCTAAACAAGAAAAAAAAGTTATTGGAACTGGATTGATTGGTCAGTGACCAAATGGTCATGGTTCAAACTGGTTAGTAGATAAGAGTAGCTGTTGTACAGTATTAACAAAATAGTCTACCTAATCTATGGTAAGGAGTTAGTATAATAATTTTGTACCTAGATTTTCTGTAACAATTTTTTTATTTATTTATTAAAACTGTCAGTAAACATATTGCTTAAAACTTAATGCCACAAGCATTTTCTTCAGTCAAATCTTTGGATTTGTGGTATTCTATAACAGTTTAATTTCAAATACTTTATCTACTATTTCAAACAGAATCTGATTTATGTGAGGGGCATCAGTTGCTAAATTTTATGTTACTACATGAAATTAAGTATAGACATTAAATGAAATCCAAATAATCACGAATATTTAACTTGGGGTTATTATTTTAAAACATTTATTGACAGTAAACTAAAGTTGGTTGTTTAAAGGTAACTAATAAAAAAGTAACATATAACATTATGATCCTAAACACTAATGTTATTCAAATGTGTTGAAAAGTGATTGTTTGTTGGCAAAAAAAGGTAATGTTTAGTAAACAATGTGATAGCGAAATATTTGAAGGCTAATAACTAACTAGGCCAAAAAACAAACCTTTAATTTGGCCAGACTTATTTTCAGAGGGCCTAGGTTTCGGGAAGTCGCTAGGGCATGGTTTTAAAAAGAAATAATAGGTGCGTAATAATTGTGTCAATTTCTTTAAAATTGAATAGTGTTAGGTAAACACATACCTAACTTTCATTTTGTCAATTCATAGGTAAGTGTTTGAAAGACACTGCTGCGTCACAACGTTAATAAATAAATGTTATTAGGTACATACGTCTAAAAGGAAATATAAAACTATTGCCGCGTAAATTAAAAAAAGAATCTATTTATCTGTTCCCTATCACAGATAATAATAAGTAAAAGAATGAGTCATATACGGAACCTTGCGCCATAACCTATGTTATAATATTTAGCAAGAACCTCATACAAAAAAATAAAGGTGAATATATTATGTAGTAATACTTACATGCCCTTAGTTACATGTTCTCATGAATTTAGATAATATTCACATAAAAAATTACACTTATTAATATTGAATAAATATTTACCTCGAAAAGTTTCAGCAAGATGTTCACATAAAGCCTTCTGACGCCCAAAGATTTCCCAATTGACGCGAGGAATATTATGCACAATATTAAAAGTAAGAACGGCGTGTATAGGATAGATATAGCGACGGACACAAACGACGTGATCAACGCCATTTTGAAGACTGATTGATTTAATTGAGTGATGTGATAATGAATGAGAAATCAACCGAGTCATCCTGCAGTTCATTCGTGAGCTAGATGTCAATCTGTCAAATGTTACACTAATCGCGTTTTGTTTACTCATAACATAAATCTAAACTAAATGTAATCCAGTCTAGTTTTCAATATGTTTTCAATTTATTTAAACTTAAATGTATAACTGATATGATCTGGTCAAAAACTGAAATATATGCTATCGTTTAGGATTAATAGAAAAAATGCAATTCAGAAACATTGAGATCACAGAGGTAATTCAGTAACATTGAGATCGATCAAAATGTTGAAACCAGATTTCCAGATTTATAAGCTATAGGTAACTTAATATTGTGGTATAAAACTGTAAAATTTGAATTATATCAATACCCTCCAATAGTGACATACTAATAAAAAGTCGTTATTTTGTTTAAGTTTTTAAAACCAACTATGACAAAAAACGACGTTGAAAAAGTATGTAGGTAAAAACATTTTCAGGACACTGGATAAACAATATTATAGAAGAAGCAAGACAATCGACATAAATATCCGTGTACAATGTGTACATACACATATTCTAGTTTGAAAAGCCGTGGTCAGGCGTTACATACACAAAATCGTACCTTAATACTTTAGCAACGCGTACTTAACTACGACTTTTCATAGTTGATTATGTATCTCTGTACACATTTAATTGGATCGATTATCTTTCTTCTCCGTTAACGTTTTGTAATCCAGTTTCCTAAAAAATCTGTTTCATACTTTTTGGTATCGTTAAAGGTAATATTAATTTATTTGTAAAGTACCTACATTTAAAGTTCAAACAAGAATACCTAATCGACCAAATGCTAATAATATATACATATATAATTGGATTTTATTAGGTAGTTCAGGAGCTATGACGGAACAGATGAACATATTAAATAGTCTGTCAAAATCATAACCCCCTTTGGTTGTGCCGTAGTTGGGTTGGAGATCTAGTGCGTAAATTATCAATCATGTTAGATGTAACAAAAGTAAACCATTAAGGTGGATACACATTATCGGACGCGGCTGATAAGTGTGCACAGTCTCGTCAGTCGGTCTTGTACCAGATTTCTATCGGCCTTCCGAACGCTTAAGGTCAGTCAACGGTCACGTCCACGACTTACGTCCGATAGTTCGCACAGCTCAGTGTATGTTCATACTCTAGATCACGGCTGTCAGCCGCGTCCGATAATGTGTTTCCAGCGTTAGGGTTTGTCCAAAATTACAAATTACAGTTAGTACATACAAAATACTTGACAAAATGTATCTATAATGTATTTCAGCCTTGTGCTGAAATACATTGACACATGACCGGTTTTAGTGAAGAGCCTTGAGGCAGTCCTAATGTTTGGACATATTTGTATGGAACTTTTAGCCCTAACTCTCTAACCCCATGACAAGTCCAACAATATTCAACATACAGAACTTCAATACTGTGGAAATGCAAAATGCTTTTGAGTTGTGAAGGTCTGATAGCAATTGTTCACATTAAAAAATTAAAAACTATTATCGTCATTTATTATTAAACTTGTTTAACATTTTTTAACATTTTAAACCGTATGTATGTGTTGCAGTATATTAAAATATCTATGACATTTTGACTTTAATAACTTATGTCATGTTTTTGGTTAATGACAACCCTATTTATAAAGTATAACCTCTTCAATTGGAAATCTTGGGATTTTTGAATAAATCCTGTTTGGATTTTGAGATCCCTAAATACAAATCTATCAGAATGTCTGACCTCCCATACGGAGCTCCTGTGCGAGTATCGCCACTTATCAGGGTAATTACTATTTTCTCATATAAGTTTTACACAAAATCTGCCATTATGTAACATTTTATTTGTACATTAATTCTCATTTTTTCCACCAAAGAGGTTTATATTGAACCTATTCATATAATTTACGGTAAGTTCGATTTAAACGACATAAATAATTATCGCTAATTTTTAAAGACATTGAATAATTACTTTTTAGACATTGTATTATTATGCAAATACTCAAAAACGGTACTGCCTCTAGCAAACTCACAAACAACAGAGCCTATCGTATCTGTATTGCTCAGTAGTTAAAAATGTTAATTGGAAAGCATCTAGAGGTTTATGTTAATTGGAAATACCTACTATGATTATGTACATTCATATTATATCTGTATCCAAAATCATAGCTAAAGGATTTGAAACTTTTGAAGTCCTATGAGATTTTATGAGAACTGCAAAATAAAATTATGGAATCCTTGAGTAGAAGTGCTAAGAAGAAAAATACAACACTGATCATCATTCACTCAAGTCAAACAGATATTTTTACTCTTCTCATAATTAGACATAACTTTACTACTTTTTAGCTTAACTACTACTTGTTCTTGGTGCAAAGGATGTCTGTTGCCTTCCAGCAAGGCTTTGATTGACTTTTAACAGTTTAGTTAGTACCCTCTCTTTCATAAAACTTTGATCAAGTTGGTTCCGAAAAACATTTATAATATGAATGTAATTACACACACACTTCCGTGTGGTGATGGATTAAGAATACAAAGTGTCACCACCCCGATTCATTCCATGGGTGTCGTAAGAGGCGACTAAAGGAACAAAATAAGCAGCTAACATCACTACCAAGAGAAGGAAAACTTGAAACAAACCCTTTACCAACCCGTCTGGCCAGCGTGGTATAGTAGGACGAAACCTCCTTTCAAAGGAGAGGCCTATGTCCAGCAGTGGACTGTTAAAGGCTGTTGATGATGATGATGATTGATGATGTAATTACAAAAAATATATTATTATCATTAAGTTTATGTATTAATATCAGTTTTCTAGTACTCATAATGCAAGCTCTGCTTAGTTTAGGACTAGATGATGTTTATTTGTAAGATGTCCAAAATTTATTTTTTATCAAATATATATTGACTGCCTTCTTGGTCTAGTGCAGCTGCTGATCAAGAGGTGTCGGGTTCAATTCCCAGGTCTGACCACAAATATTTGTTTTGGAGTCTGTGTTTTGCTATGTATAAAATGTATGTATTTACAAAAAAAAACTTATGTTTATGTATTAATATCAGTTGTTTAGTACCCATAATACAAGCTCTGCTTAGTTTGGGATTAGATGATGTTATGTGTAAGATGTCTGAAATATTTACTTATTTATTTTCATAAGTTTCATTTATCATCAGGGTGGTAATGATGATTATATATTTATTTCCAGTTTGGCCGTTGGTCGTTCCTCACAGCTGGTATTCTGTATGGAGCATTCCACCAGAGCAGACTCTCAAAGAAGGAGGCAAAGTTCCGTGAGGTTGAGGCTAAAGAAAAGCTTATCCGTGATGAGAAGATTGCAAAGGAGAAGGCTATGGCTGCTGCTGGTAATTTATTACTTTAATGCTATTGAAATTTTTGATTAATGACTTTTTGGCAGCATTTTTGGTAAGTGACTAAGTACTCTGCCTGAGAAGCATGAGAATAATCCATTACCATATTTATTGTGGTTTCTTCATCATCATCATCAACAGCCTCCAACAGTGCACTGCTGGACATAGGCCTCTCCTTAGAAAGGAGGATTTGGCCTACTATACCATGCTGGCCAGACAGGTTGGTATAGGGTTGGTTTTAAGTTTTCCTTCTCTTTGCATCAATGTTGTCTTGCGTAGTTTATCCCTTAGTCGTCTTTTACGATACCCACGGGAGGAATAGGAGTGGTGACACTGTATTCTTAATCCGTCACCACATGGACAAACTGTGATAAGGTGACCCAAACTATGCTCATTGATATGCTTGTGCATCATTGAACCTTTGGTCTCAATGGTATGACCAAAATTATGCAAATGTGATGTATTGGAAAGACAAACAGTGAAAGGATTTCATGTACAGTGGCGCCAGAAAGAAACAAATGTGGTAGTAAATGACAGTGAATTTTTTTTTTTTACTTTTACAGAAAGAAAGAAATATTATTTATATACAGGAACATTAAAACAAATATAAAGATTTAATGTATGTAAATTATGTTTATAGTAATGTAGTAGCACAGAATACATAATAGTACTAGTAGAGAAGAATCAATCCGAAAAGTAAATTAAAGAAATAGGGACCCTTAGTGTCATAAAATTAAGTTCAATTGAGATCGCACAGCGCCGAATCACCTACGATTATATTTACCTACAATTGCATCTCTTTCTATCGTGTAACTATTATCTGTTATAACGATGTCCAGTAGACTGGCATGCCTGGTCGAGGCAGGCAGGCAGGCGGAGTGAAACCCCCCTGGTAGTAGAGCCACGCTAATTTCAGCACGAATGAGCTGACTTGACCGGAGTGGTACTAACCCTCACACAGAAGACCATCCTAATAATGACAGGATTCTTGCTGTCGTATTTCGTTGATGAATATGAGACCGGAGGCCCAATTATGGTATAAGTCACCATGCTACATAGCCTACCCTCACAATGAGCATACATCAATAAACCACATTTTAAATTCTTAGCTGGCTGTCTGAATGTTCTGGCTAAGACTAGCCTCACCCGTGGCGTTTCGCGACCGCGGGCAACACCACTGAATTCAGATATTTAAATATTAAAAGTATTTTGTTTTCTGTTCCAGCCGAACTCAAGAACTTAGAAGATATGGTTAACGCCAAGAATTGAACATCTGGGACTGTGAACTAGTTGTAAGTTAATAGTGTACATCCCCATCTATGAGTGTTGCCAACTCAACTGGCAATATTACTTCATCAATAAATTATGTATTTAACAAAATATAGGTGATTATTAATTAATGCGTTTTATTTTTCCTGTCCCCAACTTGCACTCGGCCAGGATATATGGCCTTAACCCTCTCATGGAAGGAGACTCAAGCCCAGTCGTGGGACTTAGTGGGTAGTAGATGATTTTTCCTGGTAGAATTTATTATTTCTTTTTATAACTACCAATTGAAATGTTATATATTAGGTGTAAGTATGGAGGGTATGGAGTGCCGACTCTATTGGAGTGTATTGAACAGAGTTATGAGTTGGGTCTGCTGTTTAAACAGATAGTAATGGTTCTAAAACCGGCCACTACGGCGCTGGTGTAGCCAACAGAAATGACGTCGACAGCCCCAGCCATGTTATCGTTAACGCCTCCATTCTTTTGTAGTATTGGCTAATATTTTGTTTTGACAATGTGGCTTTGAGAAATGTCATTGCCATACATTTATTTCTATTAACGTTGTAGAATGCAGCAGTTATAGAAAGTTTGGTTTCTCATTTAAAATATCTATCAAAAGACTTGATGTCTAAGAGTTACCACACATTTATTTACTTCATAAAGTGTAAATTTTCAGTGTAGTTTATAGTTATAGTCCAGGATCCCTGGTTCATTTTTAAAATTGATTACTATCAAGCTAATTTTCCATGAGTAGCTTCGTTCCGATGAGACGCCCAACTTTTCCGGTGCGAAAATTCTTGGTTGTGGTAGGTAACAGCGATAGCAGGGATAAAATATGTTGATTTGATGATTCTCAAAAAATTATTACTAACAGGGTTTTCTTCGGTTAAATCTGATGATAGTTGTCTAAATTATTAAAAAAAATATTTGTCCTACAAATTATATGGTTTGATCAAAGAGTACCCCTTCTTCCAACATGTATCAATAACGAGGTCACCAAAAATGATTACTAGCCAGCTGTTTTTTTTTCTGTTACTTAGTTGATATTTATATAATTCAACGATTTCATTGTCCTACAAATTGCGTGGTAGGTTATCCCGGTCCTACGCTCCAAAGTAGGGTACAAATCCTAGATACAAAAATAATTATTATCAAGCCAAATCTTCGTGAATAGCTTCGTTTCTATGAGACGCCCAACTTTTCCTATACGATAATTCTCGATTGTGGTAGGTAACAGCGGTAGCAGGGATAAAATATGTTGATTTGATGATTCTCAAAAAAATATTACTAACAGGTTTTTCTTCGGTTAAATATGACGATAATTATCTCAATTATTCGAAAAGAAAATTGTCCTACAAATTACATGGTTTGATCAAAGAGTCCCCCTCCTTCCAAAATGTATCGATAACGAGCTCACCAAAAATGATTACAAATTTTTTTACTTAGTTATATTTGTATAATTCAACAACTACATTGTTCTAAAAATTGCGTATTATGCTCATTGATATATAATATAGTAGATGTGTATTTGCGTACCAAGAACGTTAAACCGCTATTAGGATTTGCTCTAATTCAAGGAAAAAGTCATTTTAGTGATGAGATGATAATAAAATGACCAAATGTGTAGATAAATTATGCGATTCAAAGTGATAAAAGTATTGTAAATCAAGCAGAAATACTTTTCATAAGTAAAGATATTGTTTATGCGTTGATATTATGAGAAATGACGCTAAAATCAAATTTAAAAAATTATAAGTGCAATACACATACAGTGTTACCATAAAAACAACTTTTTTCTTTCCCAAATTAATGGGAGAATTTGTAATGTATGAAGTAAATTGCTTTGTCCAGTTTTGAAATATGTTCACATAGTAAGGATTAATATTGAATTAATAAGTCTTTCAAACCCAATTATGATTGTTTATTAATTGACAATTTAACAATGAGCGTGAAATTTCGTGAACGTATGAATGATAATTTTTTGCAATTTCGTCACTTCACACGTTAACATTTTATATTAATTAACTATCTGAACCCCACTAGTTGTAAGTCTAAAAGTAACCAAAGTAAGTAAGTAGTAAGTGAAGTAAGTAAGTAAGTAAATAAAATAAATATATCAATAAAGGACGGTATGAGTTGTTTGAAAAGGGATATAAATCAAAAAATGAAAATGAAGAAATTTTTAGACAAAAAATCGTAGGAATTGATCCTTCCAGTTTGCCACCAACAAATCAAGAATTGTTGCAACATATCAAAAGAACTGTGTTTATCTGCAATGTTTGGTGTAATGCACACATGCGATGCCCCACGGAAAAATTGCCAGAAAATTTTGGATGGACAATAATTGGTGGCAAATATCAATATTATTGGTTTGATGGTCCCCAAAGTCCATCTTTTGAAGAATTATCTTCTGACATACAAGGTACTATATTAATTAATACTATTGTTATCTATTGATTCATCATCACTACATAGTATAAAACAAAGTCGCTTTCTCTGTTCCTATGTATGCTTAAATCTTTAAAACTACGCTGCGGATTTTGATGCGGTTTTTTAATAGATAGAGTGATTAAAGAGGAAGGTTTTTATGTATAATACATGCATAATAAACATGTCGTAAATAAATCAATTTTTTTACGCTTACATTGCATACGCTGGCTGTACCCTACGAGATAGATCAAAACAATGTACTACAGTATTGTACACCTTAAAAAGGTCTACAAAAAAGTCCGCCATGGTATATGTCTATCTCTTAGGGATAACTCACAATAGCCATTTTTTTATTGTTTCTTTATACGAGAAACAATGACTTATTTACGAAGCGATTTTAAGCAATACAGTATTAATCCTTATCCAATTAAGTACCTTAAATACATTGTGTATTTAATATAGATTAATATGGCCCTTTACAGTATGTAATTTAAATTAATATTTTTGAAGATATTACAGATTTAAAATGCAGGTACAAAGTGATTGTGGCGTTACCGGCCAGGGCCCGTTAGTTGGCGCTGCTGTCGATTTGTCACTATCAGTTAATAACTAAACACAATACTTTAATAAGAATTAATATTCTGAGGCGGTACGAAGTTCACTGGGTCAGCTAGTTATTATATAATTTACTTAATTTTTTCATGTTATTACAGAGACTGATATCACTAATGAGGACAACGAAATGGATGAAGATAACAGCGATAATAGCAAAGATTTCAGATGAATCTGATGAAGATTATTTGTTTTATGTATATACACAATTATTTACCAATCTAACTAAAAAATAACTTATTAATATTTAAAAAAAAATTGTTTTCACAGTATCTTACGTTACAAACGGGAAAACGAAAGAATGACAATTCTTGTCGGACTAGTAATAATAATAATAATAATAATAATAATAATCTTTATTGACATATAATACACAATACAACTATTTGAAGTCCCTGTCTCCCATGCTAGGTATTACACCTGTATTACAGGAGACAGTGCCCTCTCCCGCTAGTACACTGTTATGAAACAAAGATTAACTAGTTACATTACTTATATAATAAAATTACTTAAATCTATAAAAAACACAAAACTATTGATTATGGTAGAATAATAATAATAATACAATATTGGTTGGTGGTTGGTGTCCTCTGGGTGTGTGAAATGTATATATGAGTGAGTGAGTGTCAGAGGGTGTGTAGTTACTAGTATAATGAAGGGATAGTAGATTCTCTGAGGTATTGGTCATGAGAGGGTATATGGAAGAAATGTTTTCTATTTGCTTCACTTAAACCGGTATAGTTAGCAAGGATTCCGTTGCATCATATGTAAGTTTGCCGAGCCACTGGGATACTGTTTTCTTCAGTTTAATCTTATTTAAAGAGTAAATATCTATGGCCTTGTTTATCCTATTATATAAATAAGGACCCAGAAATGGGTAAAAACTGCGAATAAAAGATGTTTTCGGGCGAATTATGCGGTCACATACTGTGTGGTTTCTCCGTTTAGTCGTTAAACTCTTTGTATATTTTATGGTAGAATGCTGTCTTATTATAATATTTAACAGAAAAAGTTGACGTACTGTGAGGACCTCACAGTATTCATAGAGTTTAGTTGTTGGGAATCTATATGGTTTAAAGGCCGCCACCTTCAAGACAGCTCTTTGGGAGATTTCCAGTTTTATGAGATTTGATTTCTTTGCTCCTCCCCATGATATAATGCAGTAACTAATGAGTGATTGAACGAGAGCGTAATATACTTGTTTCAGGATTAAGGGAGTAGCTACATGTCTCAAAGTTTTAAATACGTAAACAAGTTTGCGTATCCTTCCACTAAGTGCTGCAATGTGAGATTTAAAATTAAGATTCTCGTCTATCATAATGCCTAAGTATTTTATTGTTTGGGTTCTTTGCAATGGCGTACATGCGCACCCAGATATTGGTGCTATATGTAGACAGTCGTGAGCAATCAAAGTTAATGAGTCATTTAATGACCCGCGAATACTAAAGGCAACGTATTTGGTCTTATCGATATTTAAAGTTAATACGTTATCCTGTAACCACACTTTAACGCTATTGATACCACTCTGTGCCGCGTGATAAGTCTCAGTCCAGGTTTTAGAGGCAAATATGAGGGCTGTATCATCTGCATATGAGATTACTTTTCCCGGAAATGAGGGCAGATTCAAGAGATCGTTTATGTATACTAGAAAGAGGGTCGGTCCGAGGATACTGCCCTGCGGCACGCCGTGAGTCACTGGAAGCTCGCTACTGGTATATGAGCTAACAGCCACGCACTGTGTCCTATCACTTAGGTAATCTTCCAGCAGACTAAGTTGATTTCCCCTAATACCTATCCTTTCCAACTTATCCAACAGGATTGGGATAGAGACCGTATCGAAAGCTTTAGCTAGATCTAAAAATACCGCGAGGCATTTGTTGCCTATATCAAGATTAGTGCTCACGAAGTCTGTCAGTTCTCTAACTGCATCATTTGTGGATTTACCACGACGGAAACCAAATTGATTGATAGATAAAATCTTTTGACTCTCTAGGTAGTTTATGAGTCTATTATTAATTATTTTTTCAAATATTTTTGAGATCGATGGTAATATGGATATAGGTCTGTAATTTTCTATGCGGTCCCTATCCCCACCCTTATAAATTGGACGTATTTGAGACTTTTTAAGATCTTTAGGGAAAACACCATCCTGAAGACACCTATTGAAAACATAAGTCAAATGCGGTATTAGAATGTCTTTATGGTCTTTGAGGAGTTTATTTGAAATACCATCACATCCCACCGCACATTCATTCTTCATCAAAGATACAATGGTGTGGATTTCCTTTTCATCCGTTTTAGCTAATACGAGACTATTACAGCTCCGTTCCACATCCGCCATACAACCAACTCTGGCAGATTTATTTTGTGTTTTTGTTATTTTTTCAGCTAGATTTTTACCCACCTGCCGAAAATAATTATTAACATGGTCAACAGAGAACTGAGGCGTACTTGATGTATTAAGTAACTCCTTAGAAAGGTGAGTTTCCTTGGATGTATTGGTAATCGATTTTATTGTATTCCAAAGTTTTCTACTATCGTTACCTGCTTGTTGGATTAGGTTTTTTTCATAATTGCGTTTCACTTTTTTTAGTATTGAGCTGCAGAAATTTCTATATCGGTTATACGTACTTTTTAGGACTAGATTTTCCGGACTATCTCTTGATTGTCTATGCAGTCTATCTCTGTTGCGCATGCAACGCAACAGACCCTGAGTGATCCATGGTTTCAGTAGCCTTTTACGATGAGGAAGATGACATTTTGTAGTGTTCATTGCAATCGCGTTTTTTAATTCTTTAATTAGGTAAGATAACATGGAATTGCAATCGTTTGTTTTATAAATAGGAGTGAAATCTATTTCTTTTATTTGATCATTCAATCTTTTCTCGTCAGTTTTATTATACGTAAAATATGAGCAGTCACGGGACTGTTTCTTGCCAAGACATAATATGACTGACTTGTGGTCGGTGAGAGTTGATTGGGGGACGATTGTCACAGAGCTGAGTTTCGTCTTCAACAAGATGTGGTCAACACACGTGCCCGCAGAATCACGTGTTATAAAGAAATGTGTGGGGAGGAGTCCATGATATGCAGCAAGGGTCAAGTAATTCCCGGTATCACCACTCATTTTTCCGGGCATAATGTCCAGATTGAGGTCTCCTATTAGGACTATATTTTTAAAGGCTGATAAATTTTCAAATATTTTTTCAAAAGTATAGTGATACATACCTGTGTTTTTGTAGGACATTTTTTCATTTGGGTAGAGAACACACTAACCTATCATATAATATTCTTGTCCTACAGTTAGTAATGAGAAAAAAAAACTTGTGGTATTAACATTTTCTGAGCGTAGGACCGGGATAACCTACCACGCAATTTGTAGGACAATGAAATCGTTGAATTATATAAATATCAACTAAGTAACAGAAAAAAAAACAGCTGGCTAGTAATCATTTTTGGTGACCTCGTTATTGATACATGTTGGAAGAAGGGGTACTCTTTGATCAAACCATATAATTTGTAGGACAAATATTTTTTTGAATAATTTAGATAACTATCATCAGATTTAACCGAAGAAAACCCTGTTAGTAATAATTTTTTGAGGATCATCAAATCAACATATTTCATCCCTGCTACCCCTGTTACCTACCTCAATCGAGAATTTTCGCACAGTAAAAGTTGGGCGTCTCATCGGAACGAAGCTACTCACGGAAAATTAGCTTGTTAGTAATCAAGAGTAAAAGTGAACCAGGGATCCTGTACTATTACTCACGATCATTACAAAATTTTTCTTTGGTCATCTGACGTACAACGCCATCTAGACCAAAACTCAGCAGAGCTTGTGCTATAGGTACTATAAAACTGATATAAATACATAGTACCTTCTTTTTTGTAAATTCATACGTAATATAACATAGAAAACACCCAAACTCCGAAACAAATACTTGCAGATGAGATGACACACATTTGTTCAGAGCGGCGAATCGAACTAGAGACCTCAAGCAATTTTGTCGCACACTGCCACTGCACCATCGAAGCAGTTGTATTAAAAGCTGTAAAAGAAACTCCTACTCTGACAACATAAGGCACTTTCTTACCTTGCCCTGATGCTAACAAGATAACAGATTTTGAAGACACTTCAACCACAAAGATGGTTCAGCTTGCCTCTAGGTACTCTCTTTAGGCGTAAGTAATTGTAACGACATTGCACAAAGTGACTAGCTTCACCGTGGAACGGAAAGGCATAGATAATTTTTACAATGGGACATGTAATATACTAGCTGAGACCCGCGGTTATTGTTGTAAATCTCGAGTAGCCTCCAAGTCACTCCTTATATCATCAGCAATTTGCCAGATGCCAAACACAGAAAAAAACATCTAAAAATTGCTTTAATGATCTAAGTACCGTACCTACATACTTTTATATGCATTTAGTTATAAACTGTTCATTTGATATTACAAATAGAAACTTCAATCTTATTTATTTGTATACATACAAATAAGATATCATATCCCATAGGTGTTGCAAGAGCCGAGTGATGGTGAAGAAAATTGACCAAGTGCGAGTCAGGCCACGCACTTAATAGGGTTACACAGACATCCATAATAGAAGTTGAATTTAACATCGTATCCAATATAGTATATTATTGCTATGTTTAATTATTAATGCGTACATTTTGTATTTAGTTTTCCAAGTAAGCGAATTTCACAAGTTAGGCCTCTTTAAGATCCTGAACTAACATCAAGTCATCTAAACCGTTTTAGTTTTCCTTTAAAGTTCATATGGACTACCGTCTATTATTTTGATTATGATTATTATGATTTTGTTCAGATTTTTTGAGCAAGCAATTTAGCTTTTAGATAAGATAAATTCAAGTTAACTTCTAATAATTATGCATTGTGCAAAGAACAATAAATCTTATCAAATTACATGTACCTAAGGAATATGGATTAATTGTCGTGCGTAAGAATGGTTTAGATTTCTAGGAAACGGTAATCTTCGAATGTACTATGGCTGTTGGAATTTTCCAATATTAATAACAATTTATTCAATTATTGGGATTTTCTAAAAAAATATTCAAGTTTTTACAAACATTATGTGTTACCGTGAAACGAAACGTGTTGGTACAGATAGCATAACAATGTTATTAAAATACAGTAGCAATATTTACGACACCTATTACATCGTCGGTGCGCCATCGCATTCATTCACATATGTGCGTCTCTATCTATTTGTTGAACAAAACATTTTGTTAGACACCAAAAGATAAGAAAACACTTTATTTATTAATTTTGCTTCTTGAAATTTACTGTAAAATACTTTTACTAAATAATTATATAAGTAGTGATGATTTTTTTTTACCAATCTTTTAGATATTGTTTTCGCTCGTAATAAATAACTGTTCAGGAATCAAAATAACAAACGAAGATTACATTATTAATAAAGGATAATGATTGTAAGTAAGTAGTTGACAACTGTGCTGTGTATTTTGTTTTTAAAAGTTTAAATAAAGTTTTAGTTTTCACTAAAAGTGTAGTACCTACTACTGTACCTAACCTATAATATTATAGCTTAAATACTGTTTTGTCTGTCATTTTTTTTCATGGGCGTGAGCAAAGAAAATGATAAAAATATAAATCAAATACGATGTCACTGTTGTAAAATCTGTCGTAATCTAAACATATACATAAAATTGGAGTGTCTGTATATACTATCAAATTACCAGTTTTTTAATAAATGCATATGAAATTATATACAATACTTACAACAAAAGAGATGTTTAAATTTTTTGTGTCTGTCTGTCTGTTTGTTCCGGCCAATCTCAGGAACGGCAGGACCGACAGAAAGCTGATGACATAAAGAGGAACTTAGGCATCTTTTTGACCAGCTTCGCTTGGCGCCGTTACTCGCAATTTCCAACAGTAACCGCAGTTAATACCGCGGGATACAGCTAGTAACAACTTAAATCTGTTCAACAATGACCATTAGAAAGCTAAGACAATTAAAAAAAGGGCCAAGTGCGAGTCGGACTTGCCCATGAAGGGTTCCGTATCAGCAAGTAACATCATATAAAAGTTCTTATAGTTCGTTGTAACTTTCATCGATGTTTTTATACTAGTGTATTGATTGGATGAAAGGTAAATTGCGTGTTACGATTTATGACGTATTAAAAAAAAACTACTCCCTAGATCTCGTCCAAACCAATTTTCGTTGGTAGTTTGCATGGTAATGTACAATATATATTTTTTTTAGTTTCCGTTTTTTGCCATTTGGCTACGGAACCCTAACAAAATTTATTTATTACTTTGAAAATTAACACATAGGTATAGTGTACAAGATGATAAGCGTATTCTGGCTATTGTGTTAATCTCAATATGCTATCGAGTATGATCTCATACGACTATTTTCAGTTTGTTTAATTGGGAGGTCAACAACCTTTAATTGGGAGATTTTGACAGACATTTAAACAGACCAGAAGGAGATCTCAACTTGGACTCCTCCTAAAATCGAAGCGCAAAGAGGGCTCACCGTGTAGTTTTTAGCCCCCGCCGCATCGAAAACCCCAGCGGAGTGACGGTCCGTGGGAATTTCCATACATAAAAAAAAGGGTTTGTATCAAATTTTCCTCCTCTAGAAAGTGGTGTTAATTTCCATAGTTGAATAAGAAGGCAGAGAATGTTGTAGTTTCATATTTAGTGTAATGGTCTAACTTTTATTTACAGGTATTTGAAAACACTTTGTTGATGAATGATTGTTAATGAACCACCCCAACACGAAGGACCAGCTGGATTTGGGTAACGAGCCCATTGAAATGTCACGAGTGATTTGTGGCGATTAGAATGTGAAAACGTTTATAGTGCGATACAAGTTGCTTTGTAGTTCACCTTGTTTTTGCTAGATGGCGTTGAAATGTATTTTTGTTGTAACTCATAAACAACGTTGCTACTATGGATCCGAGTGCTCAGTACAGGAAGCGTCCCGGAACATCGGGTATTAGTGGACAGCTTTATGAAACAAAACTTATCAGTTTAATTTTATACAGACTGTTGCATAACAAAAATGTAGAAGACTTCCATCTAGCATCCAATATGGACGATATCGGGGCATTCGATGACGTTTGTCTTAAAGTCAAACTAAAAGACCGTGATAAACCTTTGCTAGTGTTAGTTCAAGCGAAACACAAAGAAAATGATGACACAACTCTTGATGACAAAAACGATCTAGTTAAATGGTTTGATAGCATCACTAGAGTACGAGAGAAATTCAATTCTAATAAGACTCCAGATAAGATTTTTAGTGGGAAGTTTGAAGATGTGAATTGCGTTTTCATTGTATACACAAACGCGAAATACGACTTTGGTAAAACAGTTTCAAGTAGACCTTTTGAAAGTGAGTATTCTACGGTTGTAAACGAATTAGTATCTACTGGAGCGGTTGGCTCACAGCCGATTTATACCGAAACAGATGTTAAGGATTTTGGTGTAACAATTTTGAAGGAAGAGATTCCGGTATTGGTTGATCAGTTTAATGAGCATCTTACCGATAGCAAATCAATGAGTATCATGAACAGTGAGTACATGGTAAGATACCATGTCGTTTTAGCCCAGAAAGTTGTCAATGTGTCCGATATCCAAGAAACACGTGGATTAAAATGTCGAATACTAACATTTCAAGATGACTTTTTTGAGAACAATGACGAACATATTGTGTTATTTAGAAAACATTTATACGAACAAATCTTAAAGAATCGAGTGAAGATCAAGAATAACAAAAAGTTAGATACGTCGATTTCATCATTTTTGTCTGACCCTTCTCCAAATACGTTAAGTCCTTTGATTGAAAACCATATCACTTATAAAAATGAACAATTTATATTTATCACTAAGAGGCCACAGGCTGACATACAACGTTTGGCGAAAATTCAAGTTTCTCCTGACATGGTTGAAGAAACAAAGACAATGACTGCAAGAAATATACTCTCTTCGCTTAAATTAGCGGTTCCCATAGCATTTGGCAATATTGATTTAGCTATCAGAGGCACTCCAGAAAAGATAGAACAAAGACTAAACCACTTGACTAAGGTTTTAGTTGAACTATTTGCTAAATTTAAACAAAGTGGAACTCATAAAATTGTTACAATTGACGATTCAATTGATGATGGTATTTTGAGCTGCAATGGTGGAATTGGTGGATGTGTAGGCAACATTTTTGAATACGATGAAGATGAAAAGTATTTGAAATTTAAAGATGATTGTATTAGTTTAGACAATAATGCTCAAAATTTATATTTAAAACTTAAAGAAAGCTGTAATCTATATGAATATAGGTTCGACGTGCAAACATCCAAATTTCCAAAATTAACTTTCGACTGCAGCGATGTAGCAAGAGGATTTTTGAGCAAATTGGTTGTTTACGCAAAACAAGGTAATCATTTTGAAGTGGAGAAATGTTTAAAGACAGAAGTTGAAGATTACATGAAAGCTAATAAAGCAACTGTAAAAGTAAATCCTGAGGTGCTATTCACACATTACCATCAAGAAATCCAAAAATGGTGGATGTTACCGAAATCAGGGCCGTATATCAGTAGAAAGTACAATATTTACCATAATACTATTTATAGTATTGTACAAGAACGCATAAAGTACAGAGCTCAGACATCATTGACTAATCTTAAATGGAGGCATTTAAGACGTATACAGAAAAAGCAAGCATTGACTTCGTCTTCTGGTGAGGCTTCGCTTGCCAATGAGAATACCAGTACGGAAGAATCGAAGGAGGAATCCGTGGAACTACCTGATTAAGGAGGGAAATATTATTCTCTCGATTTGTGGATTTGGACTTGAAGTTTTTCAAAGCCGATTTGACAGCAGAATAGAAAAATAATGACATCCAGTGACCTATATCAATAAAATGTTAATGGCCATTAATTTATACTTAATATTACAAAGTTTATTGTTATGTCTGCGTAGGTCAAATAGTATTATATGAATAAACACTGCTTTGAGGGTCGTTATTGTTTATTTACACATTTACTATTTTTGATTGTGCATCAGTCAGCGTACAGAATCTTACAAGTGCATGTATGGAAAAAATAAGCTGAAGTTTAGTTTAAAAAGACGCATAGGGAAGTCGATAACAGGCAAATAAACAGACATACGGGTGGGTTTAAATATAAGGTGTTGATGAGTCTTTGGTGCTGGACATATAGGGCGAGAATGAGAAGAGTCAGAATGTATATATAAGGTGATGTTAAAATATTGTACAATTTAAAAAATTAAAACAAAAATTTCAATATTAGTTTTTTATTTGTTTCGCTTTTTAATTTGTGTGGTACTCGAAAACAAAAGACGTTACATACAAATACACATCAAAAAATCATTTTCATAACATAACTATGTTGACCTACCTATAAAATATATTTTTTACTTTTTTATGTCTCTGAGCACATGAAAGCTGATGGTAAGCAAGAGTAGAATCCAAGAGTAGAGGTTACCATACTCATAGTCAATGTAAACATTTCAGCATGGTGACCCTATACTATGAAGGCCTATTAAAATGCTACTCCATCACTAAGCCATTAATCTATAAGTCTAAATCTGTCTTCATAAAAACTGAGAAAAATATCCAATTCTGGGGTTGGTTCACTAAACAGTATATCTCTAAATTACATAAGAAATAAATTAAAATTTTAGTTCTGAGTGTTTTCAAACAAAATCTCTAGAAGATGCTGGTTACGATGAAGAGCCCCAGACGGTAAATGCAGTACGCTATCACACATTGCACGGCTCGGTGGATGATATATAACCTGTAAATACATAATGCACATTAATACTGCCTTTAGTGTGTGAGTGTGACTGCTGCAGAAATATAAAGGTAGTGACAGCCATCTTGTTACTTTACGCTCTACTTACAATGATGGTGGCGCCCGCATCATTGCGAGCAGGCGCTGGGAGAGGTCCAGATGGAGTTATAGCTATACAGGTGTTTAGGGCTGTAGCTAGAATCGAATTTGAGGTAAGGCAACATAGGTTACAGGTAGGGCAGAAGTAAAAAAATAGGTACCTTTCACAAAGGGATGAGGACTTTTTAAGCTAGAGCATTGTGATTTTAAGGTAGGGCATTACCCCAGAATGCACCCCCCTAGCTACGGCCATGCAGGTGTTCCTGGACCCCTCCTATTTCAGGCTCTTTAAACCCCTGTGGGGTTTACCACGCTTAAAAATAAGGCTCTACCTACTTTAGGTACAGACGGCCGGCAAGATATGACCAGTTAATAATTGATTTCTCTTTTTAATTGCCTGATGTTAATTGAAGCTATTGATAGCCCAGTTGTCCTAGGTGATTGCAACAAGTGACCGTATATGGCATAACACCATGAGCGTTTTCGTGATTCGGAAGTCACAGTTAGCAGTCAGGCCCGGTTGTTATCCTAGGAGCAGTAGTAGTAGTGATACTCCGTATTCTTGACCACATGGGTGACGGATCAATATCGTTTAGAGATTGTTATTTTGATGTGAGCAATTTAGTAGGATTCGTCCTTTAAAATAGGCGATGCCTTTCGGATAGTTTCATTCAATCGATGAAAATCAATCAAATTAATTTTGACACTAGTTTTCTGCCAGAAGTCAGGCCATAGTACTGCTTCGTTTACAAGAGAATTATGATTGAAAATAAAATACTTTTTAATATAGCACTCACAGGCGGACTCTCTTGCGGGCTTGCTCTATATCTTCGTCTTTCTCCTTCAGAATGTACCGACGAACTCCTCTAACAAACTTCATACAATGATCGTCCCAACTGCAACGTAAACATACACACATTTTAATAATATAGTTTTAATTATAATTTTCATTTTCATCCATTTTTGTTGCGTCTATGGGTGGGTAAATCCTGCCGTAGACCCACTAGCGGTTATGTCGGACTTGAAACAACCAAAAACCGCACGTCGTCTCGCCCGTCTCACACGCCAACGACGCGGCTACCAGTAGCAAAGATGTTTCGCGTCTATTCTCTAATTGTCATTTGACACTGTGAATACTAAATAAATGGACCTACTTATGCAATAATGAACCAATCCACACACAAGTCAAGATCGAAATAAGAACCTTATATATATGAAGACCAGGATAATTGGTTCCATGTTGCGTAAGGTCCTATTAAAAAGTGATATAACTTTAATTCCGACAATTCTGGCATCTCTTTCTAGATAACTAAACTAAATTATTTTAATGAAATAGTTTGTCACATCTTTCAGTTGATTTCTCTCTCCGAAGTTCCCTTGACAGTCGCCCCTTGAAAAAACTAATATTCAGGTTAAACCGGTTGAACTTGTAGATGACCCTAAATAGTCTAGGTAATAAGGGGACGAAGAAGGAGAAGTTTGGTAAACATCTTAAATTTAGCACAATCACCATTTTTATCACTTACTCAATAGTATGTACGTCGAGGTTAAAGGTAGCAGCGTCAGTGGGCGACAACCTTTCTTTCAGCCGTCGAACATTGACTGTGCTGAAGGTCCACTCGTGACACATGAAGAAGGCGAGGGCGTCGCTCATCGCTTGAATACGGTCGCTTATTTCCCTCAGACTTGGGCTGAACAATAAAGACTTTTTAAATCACACTTAATTTATAAATGCGAATGTTTGTGAGAATGTATAGATGTTTGTCTATGTACTATATGTATACCTATGTAGCTATCTAGTCTAGTGGTTAGCGTATGGGACTGCCTATATCGAATTCCGGGTCGGGAAAAATTGTTATTGAGTTTTACAGATTACGAAATACTTATTAACAGCCCGAATTTTATAAGTTGGAGTCTAACTCCCGTGCCTCGGAGCACGTAAAGTCGACGGCTATTACCGAAGTCGTGTCGGATAGCCGTTCCAACGGATTATGAGAGTGTGAGAACAGAGAGTGAACCTACGTTTACGCATATACCAGTTGGCTCCGTTGAGACTGTTCAGATTCCGTTCGAAATGGACTAGGAGTACATCATATTGCAAGGTATACAATACACATTTTACTAAAGGTATTTTGGTTGACATAGTTCAAACGTGATCAAGGTTTATGATTTAGTAGTAAACCAACGCAGTACCGTCTGCGTCTTATATTGCCCGTAGCTTGATGTTATACCGCGGAAGCAAATTTGTTTTCCATAAAAAAGGCTTTAGAGAGCCATACTTCAAAGATAGACATATTTTGTCGTGAACTTTTTTAGAACTTTTAAAGTTGATACATGATTTTTGCGAAACTTTAACCATTCACCCAGAGCACGCTGCGGAAGGGTGCACGAGAGAAGCCTCCCCAAGCGACGTAAAAAAGAGAACAAGAGTCCCGACGTCCGGCGCACCCTGGACACCTAACACTCGGTATCGCAAAGTTTAGATGACAAATCCTCTCACCACAATGGATTAACACAAGGCCAAACGCAATCCGCGTCGCCGAGCACTAGGCCAAAACTATGTAAAGTGTTGCCATTGATACGATAAGAAGAAGAAGAAGCGAAAGTTTGCAAGAGGAAAAGAAAGCCCTCGATTTTGAAACATTGTTCATTGTTCTTAGCGATGATGTATAGCCTATAGCCGTTCTCGATAAATGGGCTATCTAACACTGAAAATGTTTTGTAAATCGCACCAGTAGGTCCTGAGATTAGCGCGTTCAACCGACCAAACAAACTCTACAGCTTTATCATAATAGTATATAGATTTATATAATACAAGTCTATAAATCCTTTCTTACCTTGTCTTGATCCCGAATATTCTATACAGAAAGTTAAGTATGTAAAGTGGAGCTACTTGCAGCATCAATTGAGACATCTTGAGAACAAATCTGTAACATAAGTTTATTACTCTAATTTTTCATTCATCAACAGCCTTTAACAGTCCACTACTGGACATAGGCCTCTCCGTAAAAAGGAAGTTTTGGCCTACTATACCACGCTGGCCAGACGGGTTGGTAAAGGGCTGGTTTCAAGTTTTCCTTCTCTATGCATTGATGTTGTCTTGCGTATTATCCTTTAGTCGCCTTTTACGACACCCGCGGGATGAATAGGGGTGATGACACTCTGTATTCTTAATCCGTCACCACACAGACAGATTTTTCATTAATATGATGGAAATATTTCTCAAGTTAAAGAGGCATTTATAAGCATCATCAGCATCAGCACGTTGCAGTAAGGAAAAAGCCTATGCCTACTGGACATAGCCAGCAATCCATACCATAAAGTTATTTATTATTATTATTCAAGTCTTACCTATTTCCTGTGCAAAAACCAAAGGGGTAAAAGAGTGGGGAGTCGAAGGGACAGTCGTTCAACCCACGGGTCATCCGCTCATTGTACTCCCCCCAAGTCGTGGGATTATCATGAGAACAGCAATTGTACACACGAGTCTCTTTGGAACTGGAATGAAAAGTAATTAAAACAATCCTGCGATCAATGCAAAAGTAACTCGGTCTGTCTGTCCGGCTTTCTCGCCAAAACTACTGACTTAAACTGATTTAAAGAAATTACACAGCTTAGAGCCTAAAAAAAAATTTTCGAAACCAAACAAACACGTTATTGAAATATTTTCAGAAAGCATCCCACGCTTTGTTACATTAAAATTATTTTCTACTTTTTATTTTAAAAGCATGTTTTTTTTTTCAGTGTTTTTTCAAATTAGTGTATTGTCATCGGTTCTCGATAAATCTACAAAGTTTGAACGAAATCTGACTAAACAGCCTGATTTTGACCCACTTTAAACAACAACAACAAGTGGGTCAAAATCGTACCCAAAGGAGTCAATTACAAACAAACATACAGGTGAAGCTAATATAAACACTGAATATAAAGCGTGTAAAAAGGACATAGGCTACTTTTTACTACGATAACCAACATGCGAACTAAGCCGCGGGCTTAAACTTATTTATTATAATATGTTTATTTGGCGCAGCGGTATTATATGTAATTACTGTGCTTGAGGTCTGGCTTTTGGTTCCCGGGTCAACCCGAATGCTTGTATGATCTACAATTATTGGTTTTGGAGTTTGTCTGTTTTCTATGTATAATATATAGGTGTTTACAAAAGAAAAGTATATATGTTTTTATTTCAGATGTACATAGCACAATCTATTTTTATTTTGGGACTAGATGGCGTTGTGTGTCAGATGTCCGAAATGTTTACTTCTTTATTTATTTAAATTTAAAGTTTTGGAAATACTTAAAACGTTTTCCCTAAAGGTGGTGAACACAAGATATTACTCAGAGTAACCTACCTAACTATCTCTAAGTTGCCCCTTAAACGTAGCGGATGCTGGTCAAGACGATCATAAAAGTAGTAAGTGCGTTTTAGTAGATTTCTGCAGTAACTAAGTGCAACAAAAGAACTTCCTTACAGCTTTGTTTTGCGAAATGCGATTCCATTTGTTCCGCAGCATGACCCTCCCACGCCATATATAAACCCGGCAGATTTCTGACATCAAAAGCACTTAAGAGTCGACTGCTGGATTTAGACCTCTGTTTAGAAAGTACTTGGCATACTGCAATACGCTATCCTGACGAGATGGTACATGGTTTTAATAATTTCTTCTCATAATAATATCCTGCATAATGTGGTCCCTCAGTCACCGCATACGAAAGCCATATGATAAATCATCGACATCATCAACAGCCTTTAACAGTCCACTGCTGGATATAGGCCACTCCTTTGAATGGAGGTTTTGGCCTACTATACCACGCTGGCCAGACGGGTTGGTAAAGGGTTTGTTTCAAGTTTTCCTTCTCTTGACAGTGATGTTAGCTGCTAATTTTGTTCCTTTAGTCGCCTTTTACGACACCCATGGAATGAATAGGGGTGGTGACACTTTGTATTCTTAATCCGTCACCACACGGACAATATGATGAATAGGGGTAGTTACACTATGTGTTTTTAATTCGTCAAGACTCGGAACAGTTTCTGACATTTTTGTGCAAAGAACAGAATACTTACTCCTCTATTCCAGTTTCCCATCCAACGGCAATCAAGGTGTCAACAGCAATATCAACCGGTATCATGTCAGTCCTCTTCTTCTCGAAGCAGTAGACAACGTGCAGTAAGCCTTTGCCCGCACTTACCATAACTCCACTGGGGCCATTTAGGTTCTGTACCCATCCAGGGAATGGATTCTGCAACGAGGATACCACTGCGAAAAGATTTTTACGGTATTATACTAAGAAAATACATATTGCTTTTTTTATATAATGGACCCTAGTGTGACCCTGCCATAGTGTGGGTCACCATGCTGCATCTGTACATGATGATGGTGGGCCCTGCTCTTGGATTCTAGTCATGCTTCCATCAGGCATCCATAGTCATGCATAGTCATGCATCCATAGAGTCACTTTTCTAAGCTTCAATATACATTTTTTTTATTTTAAAGTGATGAAAGAATTTGCTGCGATGATCGAGTTGAGCATGAGCACTCACCTATAGACGGTCTGAATATAGCGGTGGCATATTTGGCTATGAGCACTCACCTATAGACGGTCTGAATATAGCGGTGACATATTTGGCTATGAGCACTCACCTATAGACGGTCTGAATATAGCGGTGGCATATTTGGCTATGAGCACTTACCTATAGAGGGTCTGAATATAGCGGTGGCATATTTGGCTATAGGCACTCACCTATAGACGGTCTGAATATAGCGGTGGCATATTTGGCTATGAGCACTCACCTATAGACGGTCTGAATATAGCGGTGGCATATTTGGCTATGAGCACTCACCTATAGACGGTCTGAATATAGCGGTGACATATTTGGCTATGAGCACTCACCTATAGACGGTCTGAATATAGCGGTGGCATATTTGGCTATGAGCACTTACCTATAGAGGGTCTGAATATAGCGGTGGCATATTTGGCTATAGGCACTCACCTATAGACGGTCTGAATATAGCGGTGGCATATTTGGCTATGAGCACTCACCTATAGACGGTCTGAATATAGCGGTGGCATATTTGGCTATGAGCACTCACCTATAGACGGTCTGAATATAGCGGTGACATATGAGCACTCACCTATAGACGGTCTGAATATAGTGGTATCATATTTGGCTATGAGCACTTACCTATAGAGGGTCTGAATATAGCGGTGGCATATTTGGCTATAGGCACTAACCTATAGACGGTCTGAATATAGCGGTGGCATATTTGGCTATGAGCACTCACCTATAGACGGTCTGAATATAGCGGTGGCATATTTGGCTATGAGCACTCACCTATAGACGGTCTGAATATAGCGGTGACATATTTGGCTATGAGCACTCACCTATAGACGGTCTGAATATAGCGGTGGCATATTTGGCTATGAGCACTCACCTATAGACGGTCTGAATACAGCGGTGGCATATTTGGCGGTTTGCGCGCGCTCAGCTACAGCGCTCTCAGCCATCGCCTTCGTGAACGTGTATGTGTTCGGTTTCGGTGATATCAAACTGAAAGAAATGTTACTTAGTAACGTCACACAAATAAATTGATCAGTAACTTTTGATCTTTTGATCAGTAACTTGCGCTTTCTACTTCGCCTAGTGTTGTGAGTTCAAATACCACAAGAACCAACACTTTGTGTGATGAACAACAAATTGTTGTCCTGAGCTGGGTATTCTTTGTGTCCGTATCATGTATATTTTATATAGTATTTATAAAGTCCCCGCGGCAAAGGATTTATATTCATAACGCAGGAGTTTTCTTTAAAAAAAAAAAAGTTTATTTAGTTGAGTCTCCATTACCTTGGGGTGACAGTCCTGATCAGATGTTTAGGTAAATTATCGGTGATGATCTGGAGTTGACGGAGATTCATAGGAGCAGGATACACTCGCTCTTCTATCGTGGACAGCTCTGAGTTGCTGTATGCCGTTGATACGTACACCATCACCTGGAAGAAGACAGTAAATGACAAAAATTTTGTAGAGGACGAGGGTAATCTGAAATCCATGTCTCAATTGTGTTGCCGACCTTGGAGTACACTCATCGAAATGAAACGGGGGGGGGGGGGGGGGGTGGAATTAGACTTTCCTTGGTGCTCAGTTCTATCTCTAAATACATATATCGAAGGGCTAATAGCCAAGTAGCCTTAAGTGATTGGAAACAATCACCGAGGGTAGGCAACGACAGCGCTGTCAGTACACAGATGGGTGACCGTTTCCATGATTCGGAGGTTACGTTAAGCAGCCGGTCCCAATTGTTATCATAAGACAATAGTAGTAAAGCTTAGTTGGATGCCTCCGGGCTGCAGGATTCAGGCCAGTCCCCAACCCGCAGTCGGCCAGCTTGGAGACATATGGCCTTAACCCTCTCCTGAGAGGAGACCCGAGACCAGCAGTGGGACGTTATATGTATTTGTAAATATAAGCAATAATTCGTCAAAACTCATTGCGCCGTCAACTACTACAACCCCTCACAAGCAATTTGGAATTTGATTGCTTTTGGCAATAAGGCCGCCCTTTGTACACTACTTATTTGTCATTTAATGTACTTCTTTCTATTTAAGTTTTCTACTATTGAATTTTATTAACTTATTTAGTTGCGTAACGAACGAACGAAAAGGTGTTCTGCATTTCAAGAGGTTGTCTACTAAGAATATCCTTAGGATCTTACCTGTACCATAGGAAGCTGATCGCAAATATCCAACACCTTGATCACGGATCTGAGGTTCTGCTCCAGCGACACGTCCAGCGCCTCATCGAATTTGACCGTCGCTGCGGAGTGAAACACCATGGATACCTGCAACAAACACAGGTTATCAGTGGCCAAATGGTGTGCGTATGCGACTGCTATGCCTGAAATATTTTTATCGGTGTGTGGAGGAACGGATGACGTGTTCCTCCAACGCAAAGGGAGGATCCCCTGACCAGGCGAGGTGATTATGCCTGGCGGGCCACTGCTCAACAGTTGATGTTGGGATGTTGTATATATGCTAAACGGCGAGAGAATGTCACTTTCGCGATTCAGGATTAGTTGTTACTCCGTATATATCGTTACGTGTTTTTCTTTGTAGTTCCGTGTTTCTTCGCTAGATGGCGCTGTCGTTTGTTTTCGTCGCGCTGTATGTGGAAGTCGCCACAGGTGTTTTTTGTGTATAATGTGTTTGTAATTACAAAAAGAATTATACATGTATTTATATCAGTTGTCTAGTACCCAAGTGTAAGCGAGTTCAGTAGGTAAGTAAACACTTAAAAATTCGTAATTATTAAATTTTAAAAAATAGTTGTCCTTCTGTTAGAGGGTAGTAGCGACCCGATCAAGCCGACATACGAGTGCTGAAATCATCGAGGCTATTACCATCTGTAGGGATAACGCAATGGCTTAGCTGTTACCTCGCCGCTTTCAATTGTGGATGAGTGGGTGTTAAGGGTACGAGTCTTTTCGAGGCACATTGCTCAAGACAGGAATTATTGACGCACCTGAAGGGATTCCCTCGCTCAGCAGTGTTCGAATAAAAATATAAATAAAAAACTTCTGACATCTTAACACACAATGCTATCTAGTCCCAAACTAAGCAGAGCTTGTATTATATTACAACTGATATACATATATACAAAAAAAATTTTTTCATCCAAACTCCGAAACAAATATTCGCGGATCGCAAAAACATTTCGACCCGACCCGGTAATCGAACCTGAGACCTCAGGTACACAGCAGTCGTATGTGTCATCGAGGCAGTAAAGTAAAGTCAGATGGATAAGCTTTCTTTACCTGGTTTAATCGCTGGACCGTTTCTTTGCTCAAGCCAAGTCTATGTTGTGTGAGGTCTCCATCCACTAAGTTCAGTTTGTCAAGTTGCTGGGGACAGTGCTGTCTGATCACGTCGAAGAGCTGTTCGAAAAAGACTATGATTAATAACAACTGGATGCAAGAAGCTCATAATAAATCAGAGTGGCGTGCTTTTGGAGAAGCCAATGGACTGCAATAGGCTGTTGATGATGAGTGAGATGGACAGGGCTATATATTTTATATATACTAGCTGGTGCCCGCGGCTCCGCTCGCGTCCTAGGGGTATTTAAAATAGATGTTAGTCGATTCTCAGACCTACCCGATATGCACACAAAATTTCATACAAATCAAGCCGTTTTGGAGGAGTATGGGAACGAACATTGTGACAGGAGACTACAACCAGCTGCGCCTAGAATGTTACCCACGGTTGTACCTTTATATCATCGAACGGCTGAACCTATTTTCATGTATATACCATTTAACGTGGCAATGCTGCCAGTCTTTTGGGAACGCTACCAGTAAGCGCTGCTGCTGAGGAATTTTTTGACGCTTGAACGTAAATATTGTTGATATTTTCCGTAGTTTTGTATTCACTAGTGGCAATAAAAAAATAGATTAGAGAGAGACTTTTGAACTAACCGCTGATTGCTTCAGTTGCTTCAATCTTTCTTCTGGTGAAAGATCTTTCTTACGTCTCATTAGCAGATGCAGTTTGGATACCTCTGGACAAGTCCATAGCAGACGCTCCACCAACACCTGAATATCATTAAATACACATTACATAAAATTCATTTATTAAAACTGAGTTTCTCCGTGTGGTGACGGATTAAGAATACACAGTGTCACCACCCCTATTCATCCCGCGGGTGTCGTAAAAAAGCACGCAAAAAGTACGCAAGACAACATCAATGCAAAGAGAAGGAAAACTTGAAACCAACCCTATACCAACCCGTCTGGCCAGCGTGGTATAGTAGGCCAAAACCTCCTTTCTAAGGAGAGGCCTATGTCCAGCAGTGGACTGTTGAAGGCTGTTGATGATTGATGAGTTTCCAATCCGCTTGCAACAAGGCACAGAAATATATCAGGAATTTTAAGTCATCAACATCCCACAACGTCCCACTGCTGGGTCGGGTCTCCTCTCAGGAGAGGGTTAAAGCCATACGTCACCACGCTAGCCCAGTCCGAGTTGGGAACTGTCAAGACACGTTGTAGTTGAATGTTTTCAAGCCACCCGAAGGTCATCTAGTCCCAAACTAAGCAGAGCTTGTACTATGAGTACTAGACAATTAGAGTAGACTGATATTAATACATACATACTTTTTGTAAATACACACATATAATACATAGAAAACACTTAAACTTCGAAACAAATATTTGCAGATCATATAAGTAAACATTTGGTCTGACCCGGGAATTGAACCCGAGACCTCTGGATCGGCAGCTGCATACGCTATAAACCACTAGACCAACAAATAATTTAACATTTTGTATTATAAGGTAATATACATTAAAATGGATAAGCGATCAACATTAGAATTGTAAATATTTATTGATTTTTATAGTCCGAAGTTCGTTAAAAATTTAATATTCACAGCATATCAATCATGCAAACTAATACTATAGTAATAGGTCGGTCCCGGTTGTCACGAACATCTAGGTATGTGTACCTTCAAATATACTGACGACAATAAGGGAAAATGATGATGATTATGATCTAACTAGGCCGCCATGGCCACCTTGCTGTATTGCATACACTCGCAATGAGAATGGTGTCCCCGACTCCTGGATTATACTCATGCTTTCCATCAGATAGAGTAGAGTCACTTTGGCTTTAGTATAAAAAATACTAATATTTATATATTTGCAGACTGCTTCGTTGGTCTGGTGGTTAGCGTATGCGGCTGCTGATCAAGAGGTCTCGGGTTCGATTCCCGGGTCGGACCAAATATTATTTGTGTGATTCACAAATATTTGTTTCGGAGTCTGGGTGTTTTCTATGTATAATATGTATATATGTATTTACAAAAAGAAAGTATGTTTATGTATTTATATCAGTTGTCTAGTACCCATAACACAAGCTTTGCTTAGCTTGGGAGTAGATGATGTTGTGTCTCAGATGTCAAAAATATTTATTATTATTGTTATACATTTTATGGTATTGTAGTTCATGCCTCGCAACCCTTATAGCGTTATCTTGTCTGTCCGTTTGTCGATCCTCGACTTAAAAAAACTCCTCGGCTGGCATGAAAAGTCTGAAGATGTCATGTGATGTACTTTAAAGGAAAACTACAAAGGCTTAAGGAACTTTGTTAATTCAAGAGTTATTGAGGTTTCACTAATAAATTGCGCATATGCTTTGAACATGTTATAAAAATCTCTATACATGTATACAAATAAACGAAATTAGAGTGTCTGTTTGTAATATCTTAACAACAGTTTTTTACTGAATGCATATCATAGTATCTAGAGTACATAAAAAAATCCAGTTTGTAAATTCTTGTCCGTCTGTGCGTCTGTCTGTTTGTTATCGTTATCTAATCTCATAACGGCTGGACCGCTTTTAACGAGACAAGCTGTTTAATAGCTAATTATCTTTGATTATAAACATGTCTAGATAGAGAGTTCGAGCGTCTAAACGTCCAAAAAAATAGTATTTAACTGTAAGAGACTAAGCTCGTCGCGGCCGATCAGTGGCGTTACTGTCATTGTACGGTAAACACGTATTGAGTGGCGTATAAAAATGACGTTTTGCATGATAAAAGTGTGCAGGAATTACTTTGGACGATTGAAATCAACTAAAAAAATTAGTTATCATCGGTAAGTAAACTTTAAATAACTATATCGTAAAGAAATAATTAAATTAACTCAGTGAAATTTTATCAAAGTTCGACCACCATTTTGACGGCATTTTTACAGGGTAGCCTGGTAATTGAATTTAAATTTCCCATGTGAGTGTTAGCCAATTTACAAAATGTTCAATCATGATCGAAAAAGCATATTTCGAGAATTCAAGCCATTTCAATTTAACTATAGTGCTGGATAATACATATCATGTATTATGTATGTATAATATATTTATGTGGTGGTAGATATTGTTTATTTTATTAAAAATCTAATATGCGTGACGATTTTGCCGCTCCATGGATGCTGATAATGGAAGTAGTATGTACGACGTTAAGTTGAAGAGATTGTTTGTTTGTTTAAACGCGCTAATCCCCGGAATTTCTCAACCGATTCTGAAAATTCTTTCACTAATCGGAAGCTACACCTTCTCTGAGTTCTTAACGAGAACGATATAAAAACAACATTTACGAGAAATTGCGGGGAGCATCTAGTTAAAAATATAGTAATTAAATTAAATATAACTATGTTGTATATAACTTAATTAAAGACATCTGTGAGTTGGCTTTCCTTCGTCCGCCTATCAAAGTACCGGAACCTCAGACTACTTTCTAAGGCACAGGGTATATTTTTACCACATTGTTGTTAAGTATTAAGAATAAATAAGCTTTAATAGCAATACCCTACTTCACCAACATATATTTTACCTAGTAACTCAAAAGCAAAAACTCAACACAATATATATTGACTGACTTTAAATTTAATACAAATTACTTATAAATCTCAAAATCAATACACAATTATTTTCCCTCCTTTTATGGAAAACATTCAAGGGCTGGTATCACTCAGAACGCTCCCACGTCATGCGCGCGCCCGTAGTCTACGCTTGCATGTGTGTGTAACATGCACACAAGCCCTGCAAATCTGGCCTGTTGTTTTTATTGCGAATGCAGCGCAACACTCCATCTAGACATGTATATAATCAAAGGCTAATTATATAAAGATTAACAATAGCTTCGCAATAAAATTAGTCCAATCGTTGCAGAGATTCGCACAAAACTGACAGACACCGTTTAGTAAAAACAGTTCATTTGATATCACAAACGGACACAATAATTTTATTTAATGGTATAGAAAATATCAATATATTTCCTACATTTTACACACAACGCCATCTAGTCCCAAACTAAGCAGAGCTTGTATTATGGGTACTAGACAACTGATATAAATACATAAACATACTTTTTTTTTGTAAATACATACATATTATATATAGAAAACACCCAAACTCCGACAATGTTGGAAAATTTAAACTGTTGATTTCCATTCTCTGCGTACCTTGCCAATAAATCCTGTAGCTCCGGTGATGAACACCTCCCTGCCAGCATAGAACTCAGGAATGAGAGGCGGAGGTGCTGAATGCGGAGAGGGCCGAGGTACCATCGTGTACAACTGCTATCACTAATCTGTACAGAAACAGATTTACGGCGTGAATTTATTAAATACTAGAACGTATTAACGACCTCAATATATTAGACATGACACATTCATTATTCATACATGTTTCGCATAAAACTGTTATAGAAAACAAAAACAATATGATAATAAATACGTAAGTGTGTCTCTTAAATTACCCTATTAGATTGAGAACACTAGAACTTAAAATTCCTATTTTTTAGGGTTCCTTAGTTCATTACTCGGGACCCATATAGTTTTGTCATGCACGTCCGTCTGTCCGTCCGTCCTCGCTTATTTTTTCTTGTATCATTGGATAGGTAAAATATTTTTATTTGGGGCACCTACCCTACCCGTAAAGTGGGGTTTTACCTGAATATCAGTTTTTCCACGGAGCGACTTGCATCGAACCTCCGCAACCCTAAGGGAGAACTGAAATTCGAAGGTTGAACTACTTAGTTGTCAGTTTGAGGCACTTACTTCCCAATAACGATTGCCATAGATATTCATGACAACCGGGACCGACGGCTTGTGTGGAGAAGTGGACGAAGTACATATCCGAATGCTAAGTCGAATATCCCTTTCTCAAGAATGAAAGGATCTCTATTGGAAATTTCATCCATTGATGGTTCATTTGATTGAATTTTGATGTTCAGAGGTTCAGTCGTGAGTAAAATCATAATAGACCGACAGAGCTACATATTATTATTAGTATGATACATTCAATACTTGGACTTTTTGTCCTCATGAATTGTTATTTTGGTTTGTTTCTTTGACATATTAATATTCGGTGCCAATGCGCATTTTCCTACCTTTGATTATTAAATTATAATAATTGCTAAGTACTACGTGACTTTAGATAGGTATTTATTAGATAATTTATACTCTTCGTTGTCGGCACTTGGTGGAATTTTTTATAATATTAGGTCCTTACATATGAAATTGGCGTTTTGTACGGGAGGAATATTATGTCGTTTTTTTTGTAAAATGTTTTTAATTAATCAAAGTATGTACCGTTGTTATCTATGCACTTTTGGCATCTCATAATTAGTTCATTGATCCCTTTACAAAAAAATCCAGAGGGAGGCGAGAATCAATAAATTCTTTGAAGGCGGTTTGGACTGCCGAATTTTTTTCCTAGTAAAAGTTGTCCAAATTCCGGAAAAAAAAAGTTTTCTGTTGGAGCAAGGTCCGGGGAGTACGTGTCGCAGAAATTTCAATTGTAGCTCATCTAACTTAGTGGTTGTTTGTTGAACAGTGTGTGGTCTTGCATTGTCGTGAAACAGCAGTGGCCTAGAGCTATTGACCAATCTCGGTTGCTTAGCAGCTAGTTCTTCCTTCATGGCTTGCAGTTGCTGACAATGCCGTAATCGTTTGGCCAGATTTTAGAAAGCTGTAGTGAACGACATTGACACTCACAAGTAGCTTTTATAGAGTCAATTCTCGTTTAGGGCAGGATTTAGCTAGGTCTCCAGGGTTCAGCAATTGCGACGAGGGCTTCCGATTATCGTACAGTATCCACTTTTCATGACAAGTAATGATTCGATTTAAAATCTCTTCATTATTGTGTCGGTTGAGTAAAGTAACACAGCAGTCGACGCGTGTTTGCAAGTTCGATTCACTCAATTCATGAGGTACCCTTCGTTCAAGTTTTTTTACTTTTCCGATTTGCTTCAAGTGGATTAATACAGCTTTATCACTTACCCCAATTACTTATTATTACCAATATTATACCAAGCTTGCAGCTATCTCTGAAGTGCTTTGTGATGGATCCGCTTTCACTATAACCTTTAATTCTTCATTTTCCACTTTGGTCTTCGGCCGTCCACGGGGCTGGTTCTGAAGGTCGAAATTTCCAGAACGAAAACGTTGAACCAAAAAACGTACCGTGCTTTTGCGACACCAGCGCCGTACACATAATTAATTCTTCGAGCTATTTCTGCAGCACTGGTGCCACGGTAGAACTCGTACTCGTAAAATATCGATATTTCATGTTTTCCATTGTGCGGTAATAAGCGCCAAAGAAAAAAATAATAAGAAAAAAAACAAATGAAAAACTGTTTTTAAAACTCAAATGTACCAGCTAAATGAATTTATAAATTTGAATTTGGAGTTCTCAACCAAAAAGGAGATATGTCAGTTCAAAGTGGTCAGTACGACAAAACGCTAATTTCGTATGTAAGGACCTAATACATTCTTAAAATTAAACTCACTAGTAAGTTTAAGTTAATAACCTTTGATAATTCCATAAAGCGAAACCGGTCAGGTAAATATTGTTGAAAATACATTGAATAGTTTACTGAAAAGTAAAAGTACCAACAAGTTTAATTTCAAGAAGGTATTATTTGTTACGGTTTATTTACTGAATAATAAATGAATTGTAGAAGAGGAATTGGACTTGCAATAGATGGTCAGTTGCGATCCTCCAACCATCTCTTTTTACTAATATTTATTTACCACATAATGCAATTCATCAACATACATAATTTCAAATTGATGGGCTTAGTTCCTCTCTCAGGAGAGGGCTAAAGACATACGTTCCCGCGCTGGTCGAGTGCGAGTTGGGGACTGGCAAGACAACGTTATGGCTACGTAATCTTGCCGTGTTTTACGCATTTATGTACGGACACTGAGGGACTTACTACTCAGGGCATTCTCTACCAGTTAACATTTAGATTTTTTTTTTTTTTACAGACATTTAGAACCAGAACGACTGCACGGTTGGCTTAAGTGGTCGCCACGCCGCTTCCTACTACGCCAAGTGTCGTGGGTTCAAATCCCACGTAGGACAACACTTTGTGTGATTCACAATTTGTTGTTCTGAGTCTGGGTGTTCTTTGTGTCCGTTTCATGTATGTTTGTAAAGTCCCCCGCGACACAGGAATTTATATTCCTAATGCGGGAGTTGTCTTTTTAAAAAAAGAAAAGAAAAGAAAAGATAGTGTAGAAATCATATAAGGAAGGTGCATCGAAGTTACATCTGTACTAATTCATCCACTACGTACTCCTTTAGGAGACCCGTATTGTCCTGCTCTATGATATACTATAAACTTATTATTGGTTTGTTCTTTGTTCTGAATCTTTCAGGGAAGAAGATATTCGGATTCCCTAGAATTCAAAAATACTGTGGCTCCATTTTTTTGTCTGTTCGGAAATATTTTTTTGATATTAAAGCCTACCATAGTCTACTCTGACTGATTGAAAGCTGAGTAGAATCCAGAAGTAGGGGGTCACTATCCTCATTGTGAGAGTAAGCCATGCAACATGGTGACTATTGGTGACCCACACCATGGCAGCCTGGTCAGATGTTTTGTGATGTGGTGATTGAGTGCAGAATGAGTGATAGAGTACTGCCTGCCTGATATAGTTCCAGGGCAAAGTGTTAAACGCGTTGACGATGATGCAATCGCGCGCGTGAGGGAGCAAAAAGATAGGCTGATAGACCAATATTTTAAAACTTGCTCTTTTGATTGCTTATCTGTAAGTGTAGTATTTACTCTAACGTACATTTAGGGCCACAGCACACTAGCTACTTTTAGCATCGGCGATCGGCGATTTGGCAACTGCATCGATGCTACATCGCGTTTTAGCGACTTCCTGCGTTCGATCGCGGTATCGGAAACGCGCGTTTTAGCGACTGCTCAGATGCCAAATCGATGCTACCGGCAACCGAATGTGTGCGGAGAGTAGCGTTCAGCTGCTGTGTCGCGCTTCTAAAAAGCGACTCAATCTCCGCGTTTGGCGTTTTTAAGTGTGCGGAGTAAAGCGTTCGGTCGCCGTATTTAGCTTCTAAAAAGCGAATAGTTGCCGATCGCCGATGCTAAAAGTAGCTAGTGTGCTGTGGCCCTTAGTTAAAAGCCATCAAATGTTCAGTTTACGAGAAAAATATTTCAGACTTGATAACATTTATGGAACCTATGTCAATCGAGCCATTATTAGGAATCTATTGACACCTTACTCATCAAAAGCGGTTCAGTAATTTAGACGCTATGTTGGAAAATATAAAGATACATAGATTGCAAAGAATTGAAATATGCACATATTATCCTTACTAATGTGGAGGAACGGATATCGTATTCCTCCAACACAAAGGGAGGATTCCACGACCAGGCGAGGTGATCATGGTGGGCCACTGCGCAACGGTTGATGTACGGATGTTGTGTATATGCTAATCGGTGCGAGAATTTCTCTATCGCGATTCAGGATTAGTAGTTCATTACGTGTTTTCTTCGTGGTTAAGTGTTTCTTCGCTAGATGGCGCTATTGTATGTTTTCGTCGCGCTGTATGTGGAAGTCACCACATCACTCCGCTCCAAGACCTAAGAGGTTGATATGATGAGTCAACTGTCTGTGCTCTGTTGCTGATCTTGGCAGTGCCAGGAGTGAGTTGTTTCCAGTGAGTTGGCACGGATTGCCGCTAGTTCCAGTGAGTCAGAACTATATGCCGCTAGTCCTAGTGAGTCAGAACTATATGCCGCTAGTCCTAGTGAGTCAGAACTATATGCCGCTAGTCCTAGTGAGTCAAAACTATATGCCGCTAGTCCTAGTGAGTCAGAACTATATGTCGCTAGTCCTAGTGAGTCAAAACTATATGCCGCTAGTCCTAGTGAGTCAGAACTATATGCCGCTAGTCCTAGTGAGTCAGAACTATATGCCGCTAGTCCTAGTGAGTCGGGGCTGGAGTCCGCTGATCGCAGTAAGTCGGACTGTTTTCGTATTTAAGACTAGTTGAGCCCCGCGCTGTTATCCGCGGTTATTTCTGTAAATCGCGAGCAACAAAACTTGTCTATAAAAAAATACCTAAGTTACTCCTTAGGACATCAGCTTTCTACAAGAGAAAGTCTTGTTGAAATCGGTCCAGCCGTTCCAGAGATAAGCCGAAATGAACAAGACAGACAGACAAAACCGATCAGAGTGGTGTGCAATGGGAGAGGCCTATGGCCAGCAGTGGACTGCGATAGGCTAATGATGATGATGATGATGCATTTAGTTAAGAACTCGAATCTTATTTGTTTGTATAGATGTACCCATGGGACTGTTCATTAATCTTAATATTTATGCAACTATTAAAATGAGGAAAAGTAATTCCTTTTGATTTTATCGTAATTGGGTAAAAATGAAAATACAGTGAAAATATTTGTATTTTTATTTCTTTATACTAATAAATTAGATTAATAACTATTTAATTATACATGTACACTACCAATTTCCTTTTAGAATAATTATAGCTGTGTTACCCGCGGTTACACAGTTAACAAGTTTTTATAAAATATACTAATTAGTCTCAGTTACTTCTTATAACATCAGCTATCTGCCATTGAAAGTCTTTTCAAAATCGGTGGAACCGTTCCCAAGATCACAGAGATGAAACATACAAACAATGGGATTCACCAGCTTCCGAATGGAAAAAGAATTATCAAAATCGTTTCTCTCAATCGAAAGTTCTGAGGTAACAAACTTAAAAAAAACAGTCGAATTTAGAACTTTCTTCTGTTTTGAAGTCGGTTACAAAAACTTTAAATAACTGACATTGACAGAAATAGCTGATATTATAAGACTGACTGACATCTCGTCTTTATTTTTTTACATTTGTAACAAACTTAAATATTTAATTACTAGCTTTTGCCCGCGGCTCCGCCCGCGTGTAGGTCCGTCATGGCGGTAAATTGCAGCCTATGTGTTATTCCGATATGTAAGCTATATTATTGTAAGTTTCATCAAAATCCATTTAGTAGTTTTTGCATTAAAGAGTAACAAACAAACATATATACATACATACTCACAGACTTTAGCGTTTATAATATTAGTAGGATAGTCTAAGTGATAATATCTTCATTATGTTTGCACGGTTGGCCCAGTGGTTCAAGTTCAAGCCACGCCACTTTCTACAGCGCCAACTGTTGTGGGTTCAAATCCTACATGGGTGTGATTCACAAATTGTTATTATGAGTCTGGATGTTCTTTATGACCGTTTGTAAAAACTTTACAAACAAAGCGGGAGTTGCTTTTTTTTTAAATAATGTCTTCAACTTGAAATCTCGTGAATTGATCAGTAGGAGTTATATATGGATCTTATGAACGTAAGCGCAGTGATGTGTAAGCGAAGGACCAGCCAACATAGGAACAACGTCATTACGAATAGCGCCAGTTGATGAACTAAATATAGCCTGTAAAATAATAATAATAAAAAATTAAAAAAAAACATTAGTATAAGTAGATTTCAGCACGAATGTGTCGGCTCAACCGAGGCAGTATTACCCTCACACAGAAGACCAACCTAATAATGACTGTACGAGCAAACCCGTACATTTCACTTGTTATTGTTTTACGCTGACATCGACGCGCAGCGAACCTCCTTTACCATATAAAATTATTGAATACGTAATAAAACAGTAGTCGTTGCAACATCATACAGGGCGACCTATCGCACCATTCGCCGCGCATCGATACATAGCATTTTCATTATAAATCTGTTATGTTTCATGTTTCTATTAAATACAGTTATTTCTTCTTAGCACATTTATCTTTCATTTAGCATACCGTACAATGACAGCATTCTTGCTGTCGTATTTCGTTGGTGAGTGTGAGACCGGAGGCTCAATCATTAGATAGATAGATAGAATACTCTTTATTTGTACATCTTATCACAATTTTACAATAGAGAATAAAAGAAAACAATTTAAAATTAATGTACAAAGGGCGGCCTTATTGCTAAAAGCAATCTCTTCCAGGCAACCTTAGGATGGAATAAAATGATTCGGAGAGACAGCGGTAGTTGACGGTGCGATAAGTTTTGTACAATTTGAAATTGCCAATAAATATATTTCATACACATACATATACCTACACAAATACATATATACGATACATATAAATACTAATACACCCCAATGTGAATACACATATACGTATAAATAAATAACTATTCAGTTAAATTACAATTTGGAAAAGGAAAACATTCACATTAAACCATATGCTGTAACTGACTCAGTTGTGACATATAAAACTCTTGAACCATTTTCTTAAAGGCATTTACTGTTTGCGCTTTCCTAATTTTTATTGGCAAAGCATTCCACAAGCGTACAGCTTCAACCGTAAAAGATTGATCATAGAATTTAGTGGAATGCAGAGGCATCTCCAGTCTCAAATCTTCAGATGACCTTAGACATTTGTCATGTGTGTCATTAAGGAACTTAAATCGTTCTTTGAGGTAAGACGGGGCTCTAGGATTAAACAAGACGTTGTAAAGGAAAATGAGGATATGAGTATTCCGGCGAAAGCGAATAGGTAGCCACTTGAGCATTTGACGAAATTTAGAGACGTGATCGTATTTTCGTAGGCCAAATACGAATCGTATGCATAGATTTTGAAGTCTCTCAAGCTTATCAAGTTGTGCTTCAGTGAGATTTGGATAGCTGACATCGGCATAGTCGAGAATTGGGAGAAGAAGAGCTTGTGCAAGTGCAGCCCTAGTTGCAGTTGGAAGAAAATTACGTAGTCTTCGTAGTGACCCAGCAGAGGCAAATATCTTCCGGCTAACTTCCTGTATATGAGGACCCCAAGAAAAAGTCTTATCCATGTAGATTCCGAGATTTTTGACAGTAGTAGTGATCTCAAGTGTGGTACCATTGAAGTGAATTTGTGGTAGTTGTGTCCAGTTAATTTTTGAGACCAATCCAGGACTGCCAATGACACATACCTGCGTCTTTAAGGGATTAACCTTGAGTCCATAGTTATGACTCCATTCGCTGACATGCTTCAGGTCAGCATTGATTGAGTTGAATGCCTCCGGTAACAAATTAACAGGAGTTTGTGTATAGATTTGTAAATCATCTGCATAAAGATGGTAGGAGGAAATTAACTGATTAGAGATTGAGTTTATAAAAACAGCGAAGAGTAGAGGAGATAGAACGCCACCCTGAGGTACACCAGCAGAAATACTGCACCAGGAGGACGTTAAGTCTTCAATGCAAATACGTTGCCGGCGACCAGACAGGTAACTATGAAACCAATCAATTGTCCTTGGAGATATGTTAAGAGACCGTAGTATGCCAAGCAGAATATGAAAATCTACAGTATTAAATGCGTTACTAAAATCAAGTAAAGTGAGTACTGTGACTTTTCCACTATCCATGCCTAGTCTGATACTATCCGTAATGTGTACCAGCGCAGAAGTCGTGCTATGACCAGGACGAAAGCCGGACTGAAACGGGTTCAATAAGGAATTTTTGGAAAGAAAGTTATTCAGTTGAGAGTGGATGAGGCGTTCAAGGACTTTAGATAGGAAAGGTAAGATGGAAATGGGTCGATAATCAGAAAATGAAGAGGGTTTACTTTTTTTAGGTAGAGGAATTATTTGAGCATCTTTCCATGCGGACGGAAACACACCACTGGACATGGAATGATTCAGGATATTGCATAAGATGGGTAGGATTTCGTCAAGGATAGGCAGAATCATGTTTCGGCTGATACAATCACTTCCCACTGCGTTCGATGAAATCGCTAAAATGGTCTTCTTAACATCACAAGCGAACAATGGATCAAAGACGAACGGTGGATAGTTGGGAGCTGAGATAGAAGAAATATGTCTGAGAGTATTAGCCTTAGTATTGACATTTATGTCTGACACGGAAGAGAAATGTTTATTAAGTTGATCAATGTTAAAATTTTTCGGAATAGAGTCTTGACGAGACTTCCCGACTCCTAATGTTCTTAAAAATTTCCAGACTTTTGCTGGATCTCCGTTTTCTACGGAAGAGTGGATATGTTGGCGTTGTGCATTTCTACACATCTTATTGCAGAGATTTCTTAAGTACACATATTTTTCTAGGTTAATATCAGTTGGTCGCCGCTTGTACTTACTTTTTGCCAAACATTTTTTGGACATAACCTGTCGTATTTCCTCAGTCAGCCATGGTGCTGGTAAGTGTTTAATTTTAATAGACCGTAAGGGTGCGTGTACGTTATAAAGATGTATTAAATGTTCAGTAAATATTTGGACCTTTTCATTTACACAATGCGAATCCAACAAATTCGACCAATCGATATTACACGCATCCTCTTTAAGTTTAGCAAGATTCATTTCGTTAAAATTGCGCCGCACAAGAATTCTCGACTTTGCTTTGGGTGAACGGATAGCATAAGAAAGAAAAATCAAGTCGTGATAAGAGAAAGCATCAGCTGGATACTGGCCATGGCTGATGACATGATCAGTAGAAGAAACAAGAATAAGGTCAAGAAGAGAGGGGGTACAGTTGGGGAAGTGATGCGTAGGATCAAGCGTTAAAAGTGATAGGTTAGTAGAATCCACTACTCTTCGTAGCGATGAAGAACGAGAGTCATTTTTTAACAGACACGTATTGAAATCACCCATTACTATTGTGTGGCCGTATGAGGGAGATAATTTTTCAAGTAGGTTTTCGAAAGATGAAAAGTAATTGTTTCGTAACGATGGTGAGTAGTAAACTCCCAGTAATACTTTTGTATGATTAAGGTCTAGTTCAATGAAGAGATGTTCACCCGCGTCCGGTGATGGGGGCTGTGATGACATACTTACAATGTTGAAAGGAATGTGTTGTCGTAGATATATACCAACACCACCCCCACCACCCATCGCGCGATCGTTTCTTATAAGGTTATAATCCGGCAGTGTATATAATGTGGATGGTAAGCAGGGTTTCAACCATGTCTCAGAGATTAAGATAGCGTGAATATTTTTAGAAGTGAAGGTAGCCAGCATATCCGAGAAATGAGCAGGAATACTCTGGGCGTTAACATGGACTACATTAAAATTCCGCGGAGCATCAGAAAACTGGTACTGAAGATTCTCTTGAAGTGAGGGTATGCTAGCAGAACTAGCATTATGGCTGTTAGCAGAATAAAAACTATCATCGTCACTACTGAACAGGTCAGACATTATGATGTATTAAAAATAAATAACTAAACAGAACAGTAATTATAAATAAATAAAAGTATAAAAATATAATATATATATATATATATATATATATATAGATATGAGAATATATAATAAATAAGAATATAAATTATCAAAAATTATAAATCTACCAAAGCAGCGAATGTTAAATACTATAAATTATACATTTTAGTCCACCCGCCAGTCATGTGTTAGACATTTAAAACACAGATGTAGTACTAAATTTAACAAAAGAGAAAGAAAAAAAACAAAGAAAGGCTTCAAGATAAACAACAGAATAAAAAACAAAACAAAGTTAGTAATTTAACGTCACAAACTGAATCTGGGTGAAATGCCAAATGAAAAAAGCTAAGTTCCAAAGTCTCGAATAATGAAAACAAAAAAAAAAAAAAGAATATAGTTTTTGACGAAAACAAGCGATTTTGACAGATACTCAACTCAACAGGCAACATAGTGTCATAGTGTTTCTACCTTGTAATTTTGTATATCATTTGGCATATTAAATCAATAAGTTATTTTAAATGAGGTAGGATAGTAAATTCATCATTAATGTGGCATGATTAGTGAAGAGGGTATATTAAAAGACTGATGTTTACGTGAGACTCACCCAGACAGTGTAACGTTACAACGAAACAAAGAATATAAACAAGCATACATATCCACTTATTTTTTGGAACCGACAGCTGCTCGTTTCGATTTCGAAGTGATATTTTTGGTGACCGCTGGCTTCTCAGCAACCACTGGCTTTATATTATTGAGATCTGCCACACTTGTAATGCGGTAGCGTGAACCATCAGGACCCAATACAAATACAGAACCTTCTTTGGTCCAGCATTTAGTGATTCCAAATTGTTCGCGGGCCGCCATGAAGGCTGAGTGTCGTGACCGTGTCAGGAACTCGGAGAGGGTCACACCAGAGCCTTTCAGTTTCGTCTTAGACGCCCATACCCCGTCCCGCACTGCTACCGTCGAAAACTCCACTAGAATGGGCCTTGGTTTATCACCAGAAGACTGTCGACCCATCCTGTGACAGCGACTAATGTTCTCACATGTAAAGAAATCAAGATTTACTTATGTGCTGCCACCTCCACCACTACCTGGGAGGTCTTCTCGTCCTTTTGCTCACCAACACCATGAACAAGTAGTATTTTGCGACGGCTGCGTGTCTCCATATTGTCCACCTCATTTACGATGACCTCCATCTGACTTTGAAAGGACTTCAAGGTGTCAAGGATGAGAGTTTTGAATCCAGCAAATTCTTCAGCAAGGCCAGTCAGACTAACAGCATTCGAGGTTCTCTTCAGAAGTTCTGCTTCAAAGTCCGCCATCCTTTTTTCAAAGCAATCCTGTAACTCTTGTATACCCTTCATGGCAACGCTGTGATGACTTTTTTTATTTTAGTTATATTTAGTTAATATGAATGGATAACACTAGACCAGCAGGTATTTATTGTTCACAACTTATTATGTTCATTAAATTGATATAAAATATGTATAATGTATTTTTTCTCAATCATTCTCCTGGCGGTTCCACATTAGTGCCGTGAAGCTCCGTGAATAGGCGTGAACGTGAATGTGGACGGTTTCCGCGTGGTTCACGCGCGTTCCCCGATTAGAGTCGGTATTTTTTCCCGCGACAAAGGGTTCGCGCCCTTTCGCGCGGCGTTCACGCGCATATACGGCCCCATCCACAATGAATAATGAAATCAAAGAATTAAAGAAGAAAAAAGACTCTTTGCTGTCCAGTTATCGTTTATATAGTTTGTTATTTTGTGTTCACGCCTATTCACGGAGCTTCACGGCACTAATGTTGAGCCGCCATCACAACTTGCGCCGCGAATTCACGGCGAGAATTCGCGCGTGAATTCACGGCACTAATGTGGAGCCGCCATCCGGGTCTCCTTGGGCCGGGAGAATGATGCAAAAACATCTAACCAGGCGGCTTTGGTATGGTTTACCATGCTGCATTACCTACCCTCATAATAAGGATGGTGGATCCTGGATTCTACTCATGCAACAATAATAATTGTTAATGTTTTGTTTTGATCACGTGACTGAGTGATATTCGCCAATCAAACAAGAGAATAGAGACGTTAACGATTGTAGAACGAGAAACGTTTGCAACTTGGCTAGGGGGGGCTGGTCAATAATAAATAATAAATAAATAAATATTTCGGACATCTTACACTCAACGCCATTTAGTCCCAAACTAAGCAGAGCTTGTATTATGGGTACTAGATAACTGATATAAATACATTAACATAACAGCAACTGGCATCGGGCCTCCCTGATAACATCGGCAACTCTGAGAGCAAACTATATTCGAAACTTGAACTGATTGTTAGTATACTTGTTGTCCATGACAACCGAGGCCGACAGCTTAACGTGTTCTCCGTGGAACTCCATCTAACATTAATTCTCCGGGATGTTATTAAGAATTTCTAGAGAGAAAATCCAAGAAACAGTTTTGTGCCGACCTGGGTATTGAACCACCATCTAAGTACTGACCACACCGTCATTGCTTACCCTCCATTGGTTGTTTCCAATCGCCTAATTCCACTCAGCTATGATTTATGTACTTTCAAGAATTCAATTAATTACTTACAGGTGCATCCGCGAGTGGGCTTGCTTGATATCTTCGTCCTTCTCCTTAAGGAGGTAACGACGTGTGCCTTTCACGAAGTTCTCGCAGTGATCGTTCCAACTGAAACTCAATCATAACCATTATTCATCAGCCGCCTTTATCGACAGAAACGGAACACTCCCGAAGTTGGATGGTTGGAGTTTGGAAATGGAAGTTTATAGGTGAATCGCTGACTTACGGCCTCTTTTCCATTCTGCTCGTTGGTCCAGTGGTTACCATATGCGACTGCTGATCGAGAGGTCTCGGGTTCGATTCCCGGGTCGGACCAAATGTTTGTGTGATCCGCAATTATTTGTTGCGGAGTTTGGGTGTTTTCTATATTTCTATAATATGTATATGTATTTACAAAAAAAAAGTAAGTTTATGTATTTCTATCAGTTGTCTAGTTACCCATGATACAAGCTCCACTTAGTTTGGGGACTAGATGGCGTTGTGTGTAAAATGTCCGAAAAAAAAAAACTGAGTGACGCAGATCCTTGCCGAGCATGGTTGCTTCGGGAAGTACCTGCACTCGGTCGCCAGGAGGGAATGGAGTCCCGCTTGCCACCACTACGACTGCAGTGAGGACACGGCCCAGCACACGCTGGTGGACCCGCATGGGCGACCTCTCGCTACCGGCCATCAAACACTCCATGGCCAAATAATACGCTTGTATTAAGGGTACTATACAACTGATTTTTATACAAATAAATAAAAATTATGGTGTCTGTTTGTAATATTAAAATAACCGCTTTTTACTAAACACATATGTATACACGGTACATTTACCAAAATATTTTTTTTTACAATTTATGTCTCTCTGTCTATTCCGGGTAACCTCTGGAACGGCTGGACCGATTTTAACGGGACTTTCACTGGCAGATAGCTGGTGATATAAGGAGTAACTTAGGCTACTACTATAGGCTAGCTTCGCCCCGCGGCGTTGCCCGCGGTTACAACAACAAACGCGGGTAACAAAGCCAGTATATATGTAAAGAGAATGATCTCTTTAATTTAAATATTCGCACGCACTGGCAGTTCGTGAGTGAGCCGCGTCGTGTCACGTGAAGCTAGCTGTCATTGTCAAAGATGTAAAGGACAAATATGCTGAGATCGTTGAATTGTATTTTAATTTTATTTGTTAATTAATTTCATACTTATTTAATCTATATGCATCGAGAGGTGATAACAATAAACTTTTATTGTCGTTTCTTTACTTACAGGTGAGATTGTGTTAGTCTTGTAAGGATTGTATCAGTGTGTAACCTACTCGATAAATAAAATTGCATTCTTTACTTACAGAGAAACAAATAGAAGTTTTATTTAGCCTCTTGCAATTGAAATACAAACTATTGTCTTATAAAACGACAATACTTGTTTATAATGGCACAAAAATTGCAGTTTGCATTTAAGCTGGAAGCATCACAAACTGACAATAAGACGAGTGTGATTGCCATAACCTCAATTACAACAGAAGATGACAAAAAGTATACACTGTCTGAGACTGATAAATACGCGAGTCGTCACATAGCACTAACAAAAACAGAAACCTACAAAAGAGTGAGAAAAAGTTTAAATCAAAGAGGTCAAGAAAGAACAATATGGATGACATGTACAGAAGAAATGATTCAAGCCTATTTTGATGAAGATAATAATTTAATGTTTAACGACCTATATTTAAAAGAAGAAAAAAAACAAACAGATATTGTAGAATCCACACAGAAGAAAAAGGGTCTACTAAATTTGAAAAATATATCAGAAAGATTCATGATTGAGAAATTCGTATGTAAATTCTCAAATGCGAAACAATGGATAGAAATATTCGAGAATGAATGTAAACGATTTGAGATTGAAGAAGATACAACAAAGATAGAAATATTAAGATTATTTTTGGACAAAACATGTGCAGATTGGCACTCGGCAACATTGAAGACTTTGAAAATCGAGGCTGGATGGTCCGAGTGGAAAAATAAATTTTTGGACACATTTGCCGATAAAGGATGGAGTTCGGGAATGTATGCCATATTTTACAAATATAAAGAAGGATCACCGATGGAATACGCCATTAGAAAAGAAAAGTTATTATTAGATATGGATGAAAATATTGGCGGGAAAAGTCTGGTCACACTTATAGTAGCCGGCTTACCTGAATTTATTAGAAACAGAATTGATCCTGAAAAGTGTGAAACCTCAACAAGATTGCTTAATGAAATAAGTAAATGTGAAAGTTTGGTAAATAATAAAATCTTCAAAATAAAAAAGGAAGAAACAGATGACAATAAGAAATACAGTTTAGAGAAAAAACCATGCAAAACCTGTCAGAATTTAAATAAGGGTAATCGATACCACCCAGAACAGTCTTGTTGGTTTAAAAAAGAAGGGGCAGATAACAAAAGGATTGGAAGTAATTCGGTTATAGAAGTAAATCTAAGCGAAGAGACAAAAAACGAGTAATCACACCATTGATAAAAATAAATATGTTATTAGAAGACAAAATACAAATAAATGGAACATATGATTCAGGCTCACAAGTGTCTCTGATAAACAAAAGGTTAGTTAGAACACAGAATGATTCTGCGGATACAAATAGAATATTATTAAGAACTGTCAATGGTGTGACATATACAAAAGGTTTAATAAGAATAAAAGTAAAGATTTTTAACCGACTTCAAAAAAAGGAGGAGGTTATCAATTCGTCGGAATCTTTTTTTTTTTTTTTTTTTTTTTTATGTATGTTCAGCGATAATTTCGTCGTTTATGAACCGATTTCAAAATTCTTTTTGCATTGGAATGGGCGTAGCTTACAGGTGGTCCCATCGTCACCATATCGGGATCTGATCATGGGATCCCAAGGAAATCGAGGGAACTCCTCAAATATCATAGGCACAATGTCGCAATTTGGGTACTCGGAATAGTTTTTCATTGAAGTCGGTTCCTTTTTGTTAAAATTATACTAGTTATTGATATAGAAGAATATGTTGATGTTTTTATTGTAGACAAACTGGATTTTGAAGATTTCATTATATAACTAGATATGATAAAAAAAATTAAATTAGCTCAAAATGAAGATTTAAAAATTTTACAAAATACAAAGAGGGAGATAAATACTATGAATGCATTTGAAGAGATAGAGGAAATTAAAGTCAATTTTAATGAGCATGTGAATAAAAATGACTTCATAACAAATCTACATCACTTGGACAATATCAAAAAGTCCCGAATACACAATTTAATAGAGAATTATAATACTATATTTGCCAAAGACAAATATGATGTAGGTACAGTAACAGATTATGAAGAACGGATAGACTTAATGGTGGACAAGTACTGTAGCAAAAGACCATATCGTTGCACATTAGAAGACAAAATAGAAATAGAAAAACAGGTGGGTAATTTACTAAAAAATAGTTTAATTGAGGAATCATACAGCCCATTCGCAGCACCAGTTACCTTGGCATTTAAAAGAGACGAAAATACAAAATCGAGACTCTGTATTGATTTTCGTGAACTAAACAAGATAGTCATACCACAAGCACAACCATTTCGATTGATAAGCGACTTGATTGTTAAAGCAAGAAATTGTAAATATTTTACCACACTGGACATAAATTCCGCGTTTTGGTCCATACCACTACGTATTGAGGACAGACAAAAGACAGGATTTGTCACACAGGATGGACATTATCAATGGACTTGCCTACCGTTTGGATTAAAAACATCACCTGCCATTTTCCAGAGAATTTTATCAAATATATTAAGAAATAATAACTTGAAAGACTTCACAGAAAATTACATTGATGATATCTTAATATTTTCAAAATCGTTTGAAGAACATATAGATCACATAGAAAAAGTACTCAAAACAATAATAAAAGAAGGATTCAGATTAAAATTCAAAAAATGCACATTTGCAGCAACATCAGTGAAATACCTAGGACATATAATAGGAAATAATACGGTAAAACCGCTCAAAGATAACATTATTTCAATAAGGAATTTTCCAACACCCAAAACCCGAAAGAATATTAGACAGTTTCTGGGAAAGATTAACTTTTACCACGAATACATACCAAATAGTTCGATATTTTTGGATCCACTACATAAATTATTGAGGAAAGATGCCCAGTTTATATGGTCAGGAGAATGTGAAGAAACTTTTTCTAATATAAAAAATATATTATGCTCACAACCGGTACTCGAAATATTTGATAAAGACCTGCCTATTACAATTTACACGGATGCCTCGTTGAATGGTATAGGTGCAATATTAAAACAGATTCAAAGAAATGGTAAAGAAAAACCAGTTGGCTATTTTTCAAAAAAACTCAATGATTCACAAAAAAGAAAGAAGGCAATATACCTTGAATGCTTAGCAATAAAAGAAGCTATCAAATACTGGCAATATTGGTTGATTGGAAGAAAGTTCACCGTTTTTTCGGATCACAAACCACTAGAAAACCTCAACATAAAGGCTAGAACAGATGATGAACTTGGTGAATTAACTTTTTATTTGTCACAATATGACTTCAACATCAAATATATTCCGGGGAAGAATAATACGGAAGCAGACAGTCTCAGTAGAAACCCAGTATTGGAAGATAATGATAATGATGAAGAAATTTTAAAAACGGTGAATCTGATAACAATAGATGATATTAAGGCAGATCAGCAGAAAAACGAGAAAATAAAGGAAAAGAAAACCAAAATAATCGAAAGAAATGGGATACTATACAAAAAAGATCGAAACAGAGAAAAAGTTATATTATCTGAAGAAGCGAGTGTGAAATTAATAAAGGAAACACACACCGAATGGTGTCATTTAGGGATCAACCAAATGATAAATAAAATCAGTCCTTATTATACAGCAAAGAATTTAACGAGAAACATTAAAAGAATATGCAACAATTGTGAAACCTGTATAAAAAATAAATCGAGAGGCCAGGATAAATACGGATTAATGTCACATCTGGGACCAGCCGAAAAACCATTTCAGATAATGTCGATAGATACCATTGGTGGCTTTGGAGGACAAAGATCAACAAAAAAATACCTACACTTGTTAGTTGATCATTTTACAAGATTTGCGTTCATTCTGACATCAAAAACGCAAAATGCTGCAGATTTCATCAAGTTGGTAAAAAAAGTTCTGGAGACGGAAAACATTGAGATATTACTAGCAGATCAGTATCCAGGATTAAATTCGAAAGAATTCAAAGAATTTTTGACAGATCATGATGTAAAACTAATATTTACTGCGGTAGATACACCATTTTCAAACGGACTCAACGAAAGATTGAACCAAACACTGGTTAACGAAATGAGGTGCAAAATAAATCAGAAGAATGAAAAAAAATCCTGGACGTCAATTGCAAGAGAATGTATAGATAAGTATAATGAAACCGAGCACACAGTGACAGGCTTTGCACCATTATATCTATTAGAAGGAAAAGTCACCAGCATTTTACCACAAGAACTACGACAACCATTAGATACAGAAACATGGGTTCAAAATAGACAACAAGCACTTGAAAGATCAATTAGATCACATGCATATAATAAGAAATTATTTGATAAAGGCAGAAGACAATGTGAATTCAACATAGGAGAATTGGTATATGTTGAAAACGGAAACAAATTAATAGGAAAAAAATGGATAATTTAAGAATAGGCCCATTTGAAATTACAGACAAAATATCGAATACAATATACAAAATAAACACAGGCAGAACAAAAACGAATACAAGCTTATACCATATAACAAAACTTATTCGAATGGACGGTGGAATAAATGATGGATAACGCTGAATAATATGTACGGCTACCATGAGAATTACTGGAGCAATTCTCATCCCGGAGGAGGGAGATGTAAAGAGAATGATCTCTATAATTTAAATATTCGCACGCACTGGCAGTTCGTGAGTGAGCCGCGTCGTGTCACGTGAAGCTAGCTGTCATTGTCAAAGATGTAAAGGACAAATATGCTGAGATCGTTGAATTGTATTTTAATTTTATTTGTTAATTAATTTCATACTTATTTAATCTATATGCATCGAGAGGTGATAACAATAAACTTTTATTGTCGTTTCTTTACTTACAGGTGAGATTGTGTTAGTCTTGTAAGGATTGTATCAGTGTGTAACCTACTCGATAAATAAAATTGCATTCTTTACTTACAGAGAAACAAATAGAAGTTTTATTTAGCCTCTTGCAATTGAAATACAAACTATTGTCTTATATATATATCGGTTATCGATTTATATATCGCGGTAAAAAGTAACCTATGTCTTTTCTCAGGCTTTAGACTATTTGTGTACTAAATTTCATTTACATCGATTGAGTAGTTTTGCCGTGAAAGCCGGACAATCAGACAGAGTTTCGCATTTACAATATGACTAGGTTTTGCCCGCAGCTCCACCCGCGTGTATGTCGGTTAACGCGGTAATAATAGCCAATGTCTTTTCCCAAGGTTCCATCTATCTTTATACCAAAACTCATCAAAATCGGTTCAGCGGTTTAGGCGTGAATACGACAACAGTTAGACAGAGATACTTTCGCATTTATAATATTAAGTAGGGATTAGTTTAATTTATTAGTATTTGTATATTACTATTAAGTATTTTATTTAGTAAGTATTAGAAGCACACTCACTCAATAACGGACACGTCGAGATTAAAGATGGCGGAATCGGCAGGTGTCAACCTTTTCTTTAAACGTTGAACATTATTCGTACTGAATTTCCATTCGTGTACCGTGAAGAATTGAAGACTACTGCTCATGTTTAGCAGACGGTCGCTTATAACTGCAAGATTTAAACTGAAAGACAGAAAAACCAATTTTTTATTATTATTGTCTCTATTTATATGTTTCTAACCAACTTCAAAAAGTATGAGGTTCTCAATTCGACTGTATTTATTTTTAAGTTTGTTTATTTCATAATTTTCGATTGTAATTTAATTAATTGTCTTCATTTTTGGAGTTCCGAAGTTTATGACTCGGAACCCTTATAGATTTGTCATGTCCGTCTGTACGTCCGTCCGTCCGTCTGTCCTCGACTTACCGTCCAAACGGTAAGTGCTAGAAAGATGAAACTTTGCATGATTGTGTGTTGTAATTACGTCGACAAAGTTTTTAGTCGACAATAAAATTATGAAAAATATTTTTATTTTGGTACCTTCTGTACGTAAAGTGATGTTTTTTTTTTCTCACGACTGAGGTATCCCATCGTGTGAGGTTTAATTAGATAGGTCTTTTAAAAACAATAAAGGGTTTCTAAGACGATGTTTTTATTTAGGTATCCGTTTGCGAGAAATTCCACTTTATTGGGCACTTTTTTGTAAAAATAGGGCGTCCCCCCCAACGCCTCTAAAAGCTAAACGACTGTGCTCAAAAATCTGGATCGTGATTTCTGAAAATATTGCAATAACGTCGCCTCACGCTTTTGACATAAAATTATTTTCTACTTTTTAGTTTAAAAGCGTGTTTGTTTTGTTTTTAAAACTATTTTTTTTAGGTTGGTCTTCTAGATGAGGGTGATGATGAAAGGATTTCAAAACATGAACTTCTTTTCAAAGATTCCTTACCTTGTTTTAATCCCGCATATAGTATATAGGAAGTTGATTGTGTAAAGGGGCAAAACTTGGAGCAACCACTGTGATAGTATCAAAATGAATCTGAAAAGATCATAAAATAAAAATAAAATAGTTTTCATCATCATCATCATTAGCCTATCGCAGTCCACTGCTGGACATAGGCCTTTCCTATTGCACACCACTCTGATCGATTTTGGAATCTCTAAATAGAAATAAAATATGAGTGTCCGTTTGTAATATAAAAACAGCTTTTTACTAAATGCATATGTAGGTATGTATACACGGCACATATGCCAAAATGTTTTTTTTACCAGTTTTGTCTGTCTGTCTGTCTGTATGTTCTGGCTAATCTCAGGAACGGCTGGACAGATTTTGATAAGACACTCACTGGTAGAAAGCTGATGACCCAAGGAGTAATTCAGGGCCTAGCTTTGTTTCGCGGCGTTACTCGCGATTAACAAGAATAACCGCGCAAACACCGCCGGATTCGGCTAGTATTAATTAAATATTTTGGACACCCTACACACAACGCCATCTAGTCCCAAACTAAGCAGAGCTTCTATTATGAGTACTAGACAACTGTCAAAATACATAAACATACTTTTTTTATAAATACATAGAAAAAATATTATACAATTTATCCGACCTGGGAATCGAACCCGAGACCTCAAGCACAAAAGTCGCATACACTACCACTGCGCCACCGATGCTGTTTCGAAGTGAGCACTTACCTGTTCTCTGTAAAGTATCCAGATGGATACCAAAGAGGTTTGTCAAATGGATGTTTGCGCACATTACGGAGCATGCCGGCTCTGAACTCGCACCAAGTTATTGGATTGTCGTACGAAGAACAATTGTACACACGAGTCCCTTCAAACCTAGAATATAAAGATTAAGTATTTGAAAAAAAACCGACTTCAAAGAAAAACTACTCCGAGTACCCAAATCGCGACAAGTATGCCTATGATATTTGAAGAATTCTCTCGATTCTCCAGGATTAGGATCCTGGAGAATCGAGGGAATTCTTCAAGTATCATTTTTTTTTTAATTTACTCTTTAGATTTAGATTTCAATATATTTTTTTTAATATCAAAATATTGTTATTTGTGGATCCTATCTCTCTTCTTCTTCTTCTTCTTCTTCTTTAGGTACCATCTCCATCACGGAGGTCGGCGACCATATGTCTGTATCTATCCCTTGCTTCGGTCATGCGAATCAATGCTTCTGTGCTGTCCACCTTCAACCAGTCTCTTATGTTTTTTGTCCAAGATATACGTTTTCGGCCTCTATCTATCTTTAGATTTCAATATATATTTTTAAATATCAAAATATTATTATTTGTGGTACCTCTCCTACGTGTAAAGTGGGGATGATTTTTTTTTCTCTCTTTACCCCATCGTGTGGGGTATCAGTGGCCAGGTCATTTGAAAAGATTACGAAGTAGCTATTTTTCATAGTGTAAAGGAAACACATGAGGTAATGGTGAGTTCCAGCTTTTAACTCGGCATAGGAAGGAAGCGCTGAACTGATAAGTTCTAGGGCCTATAGCTGCTCCTCTAAACCGGTGACTTCCAGCCAGCACGTGTACTCTTATTTCTATATATTTCATCTTCTCCATTCTTTTGAATGAAGAATATGAAATATATGACAAAAGGATTTGAGTGTCATTAAAAAAATGTTGGAAAAACGAAGAAAATAGCTCCGAACTTGCCTTTCTATTTGAGTTTCCCACGCGAGGGCTATCAGAGTGTCGATAGCAATGTCCACAGGTATCATGTCAGCCCTCTTGTTCCCCGAACAGTGGAGGACGTGCAGCAAGCCCTTGCCAGTGCTGACAGTCACTCCGCTTGGGCCATTGAGGTTCTCTATCCATCCGGGGAATGGATTCTTCAGTGAGGATACCACTGGAAGTGAAGAAATAAATAATATATACAAATAAATAAAATTGCATTTTACTCGATATGCATATCAAATTACATGCGCAAAAAACGCAATTCATAAATTTTTGTCTGTCTGTTTGTTCGTTCTGGGTAATCTCTGGAACGGCTGGACCGACTTTGACGGGACTTTCACTGGCAGATGGCTAATGAAATAAGGAGTAATTATATAATATAATAAGGAATATAATTCGATGGAGCCGGCTGCACGCACGAAAAAACATGGCTCATGCGGCGTTACCTCGCTCTGAGGCGTTCCATTTAAGGCTTGAAGTGCAAGCGAGCAACACCGCGGGACTCAGCTAGTTAAGTATATAGAATGAAGACCAGCTTAAAATGACAGCATTCATGCTGTCGTGTTCCTTTAGTGAGTGAGAGCCCGGAGGCCGAATGATGCAGAAGCATCTCAATAGACTGCCATAGGTCACCATAGGTCACCATGGGTCACAATAGGTCACCATGGGTCACCATGGGTCACCATGCTGTATACGCAATGAGTATGGTGACCCCTACTTTTAAATTCTACACAAGCTTTCCATGAGGCAGAGTACAGTTACCCTTGAAATACGAACGTGGCCATTTAGGTTGGTCTTCTGTGTGAGGGTAGTATCGCCCAGTCTACAAGTCAAACCGGCCCAATCTTGCTCAAATCATCGTTCCTCTACTAACTTTCAAATGATATGAACTCATTGTGATTTATTTGTGTTCACAGATATATATTATATCATCAATTACCTATAATATCCCACTTTTAGGCTCAGTTCTCCTCTCAGGAGAGGGATAAGGTCATACCTCCCTATGCGAGTTGGGCCTTGGATGTTTTTAAGCCGTCAAAAGGCCTTCAACAAATATTAACTGATATATTATGATAACATATCTAGGTCTGACCGCGCCGTCGTTGCTTATCCTCGGTGATTGTTTCCAATTCAATTTGGCTATGAGCACTCACCTATCATCATCATCATCATCATCAGAGTGTCACCACCCCTATTCATCCCGCGGGTGTTGTAAAAGGCGACTAAAGGATAAACTACGCAAGACAACATCAATGCAAAGAGAAGGAAAACTTGAAACCAACCCTATACCAACCCGTCTGGCCAACGTGGTATAGTAGGCCAAAACCTCCTTTCTAAGGAGAGGTTTATGTCCAGCAGTGGACTGTTGACGGCTGTTGATGATGACGATGATGATGAGCACTCACCTATAGAGGGTCTGAATATAGTGGTGGCATATTTGGCTATGAGCACTCACCTATAGACGGTCTGAATATAGCGGTGGCATATTTGGCTATGAGCACTCACCTATAGAGGGTCTGAATACAGCGGTGGCATGGCTATGAGCATTCACCTATAGAGGGTCTGAATATAGCGGTGACATATTTGGCTATGAGCACTCACCTATAGAGGGTCTGAATATAGTGGTGGCATATTTGGCTATGAGCACTCACCTATAGACGGTCTGAATATAGCGGTGGCATATTTGGCTATGAGCACTCACCTATAGAGGGTCTGAATACAGCGGTGGCATGGCTATGAGCATTCACCTATAGAGGGTCTGAATATAGCGGTGACATATTTGGCTATGAGCACTTACCTATAGACGGTCTGAATATAGCGGTGACATATTTGGCTATGAGCACTCACCTATAGACGGTCTGAATACAGCGGTGGCATATTTGGCTATGAGCACTCACCTATAGACGGTCTGAATATAGCGGTGGCATATTTGGCGGTTTGCGCGCGCTCAGCTACAGCGCTCTCAGCCATCGCCTTCGTGAACGTGTATGTGTTCGGTTTCGGTGATATCAAACTGAGAAAAATACAGGTGTTAGGTACTATTTCAATCTTTAAGTAAATAATTATTATAGAAACAAAAAACCCGACTGCTTAAAAGTAACGAATTGAAAAGAGACAAGTATCACAATTTCTGTATAAAATTGGACTGACTGATTCAAATCAAATCAAATCATTTATTCTGCAATTAGGTTACATGAACACTTTTGCAAATTAAACTTTTTTTTTTTGAGCAGATGAGTTCGGCCTTTCCTAACTGGACTAGCCCTGAGAAGAAAGGACGAAACAAACTCAGGGATCACAGTCTCTTTTAAAGTCCAGACAATATTCTTAAATACGAAAGATATATAAAAGTGATAATTACAATTTGAGTCACAACTATAATAATTGAAGATAATAATTTAAAAAATGTCAACAATAGCAACAATTTAAAATGTTCATTGTGTGTGTGTTCGTGTGATTCATTGTTTTGTAAGCTTACATTAGTCAAACCAAAAATCTACTCGCACTCGGCCAGGGTGGAGACATATGACCTTTAACCTTCTCTTGAGAGGAGACCCCGAGCCCGTCAGTGGGACATTATGGGTTCATGATGATATTTACCTCGGAGTGACAGCCTTGAGGACTTCTTTAGGGAGATTATCGACAAGGGTCATCAGCTGGTGTGGATTCATTTTCATTGAGTACACGCGTTCGTCTATACTAGGGAGCTCCGAGTTGCTGTATGCCGTTGAAACATACACCATCACCTGGAAGATAATTGAGGATACTAGAATAGTAGTCATGATTGTGCTTTGTCCCGAATGGGAATCAAACCCACTAGCTCTGAGGAATATAAATCACTAAGCAAAGAAACATTGATGGTTTGAATTTTTTATTTTTACAAATAAATAGGCGATTAAAACACGGCGATTAATATCTGGAACGGCTGGACCGATTTCGACGGGACTTTCACTGGCAGATAGCTGGTGATATAAGGAGTAACTTAGGATACTTTTTTCGTCCCGCGGCGTTGAACGCGGTTACAACAACAAACGCGGGTAACACCGCGGGGCTCAGCTGGTATAAAATAAAATGCAATATTTATTGTTGACTAGTTTCTCCCCGCAGTGTTACTTAGTACCGCGGGGCACAGATAGTTAAAGACATATATCTTTTATAATATTCCTTGAAGTACGAGGATGGTTTTAAGGAAAAAAAAAGCTGCCAAGTGCGAGTTGGACTCGCCCATGAAGGGTTCCGTAACAGCAAGTTACATTATTTATAAGTTCTTATAATAGTGTATTTATTGAATGAAAGGTAAATTGCGGTTTACGATTTATGACGTATTAAAAAAAAAATACTTACTAGATCTCGTTCAAACCAATTTTCGTTGGTAGTTTACATGGTAATGTACAACATATATATTTTTTGGTTTTATCACTCTCTTATTTTAGAAGTTACAGGGGGGGGACACACATTTTTCCACTTTGGAAGTGTCTTTCGCGCAAACTATTTAGTTTAGAAAAAAATTATATTAGAAACCTCAACATCATTTTGGAAGACCTATCCATAGATACCCGGGTTCCGTTTTTTGTAATTTGGCTACGGAACCCTAAATATTATAAAATTATCTGATAAGTTTTATTGGAGGGGTTCCGAGAATACAAAACAATTGAGTGACGTTAAATCGACTGTTAGGCGGTACGAAGTTCGCGGGGTGAGCTAGTTTTATTATAATTAGCAAATAAAGAAACGAAGAAGACTAGATCCCACAACACAGGGAATTCTAGTGTGGGGTCTAGGCCTCTAGGGCCTCAATTAATGTATATTTTTATGAGATCCAGAAGCAATACATACTAGAACTAAGCAATTCGGATCTTCCTTCCTTTGCCGAGCAATCAAAAATTGGAACTCCCTGCCAACTCATGTGTTTCCTTCCTACTATGATCCCGGGTCCTTCGAGCGGGGCGTAAAGAAGCATCTGACTAGTCCACCATAGTGTGGGTCACCGTGTTGCATTGTCGACGAGGACGATGGCCACAACTCTTGGATTCTGCTGATGCTTTCCATCAGGCTGAGCGGAGTCATTTTAGCAGCTTTATATAAAAAAAAAACAAAAGTGTCTAGTCATGGTAACATGCTACTTACTTTCACCCACACCCTCGGTGATTGTTTCTAATTACCTAGGGCAAATAGGCTATGAACACCTTAAACAGGGACCAGTAGGCGTGGTAACATTCCTATCCTTACACTTCAGTTTGATCTAAATACCTACAATTTAGAGTACTAATTTAATATTACCTGTGTCATCGGAAGCAGGTCGCAGACGTCCATCACCTTGAGAACAGACCTGAGGTTCTGTTCCACCGCCACGTCAAGCATCTCATCGAACTTGACTATCGCTGCCGAGTGGAACACCACAGAGACCTGACACAAATACGGAATAGTTCCATCAGTTAGACATCTGCTAGATTGAACCTTGATAAAATTTACGTTTCCATTATATTTAGGACTGCTGATATCACCAGGGGTCCATTTTGGGGGCCCTAAATTATTGTATATCTACTAAAAATATCAATCATAAATATGTATTTATACTTCGTATTGAACTGTAACTTCTTTTTGAAAAAGAAATGTAATGTGTCTAACAATATTTTTCGAGACTATAATATGTGTGAGAGATAAAAATGTCGGTTCATTGGTGGGCCCTGGGCACTGGTCCCGTGTACCTTTACGGTAAAGACGGTAATGGATATGACTCTACTATGCCCCTAGAGCAACAATATCGTGAGTAGTCATACGCAGCCGTTCTTCTATGTCAAAGTATAAGCCCAAATAAGCATATTCATTACACTGTTACGACACAGAATTTGTTTATGTATGTGTGAAATTTAGATTTCTTTCTTTTCATTGTTATGTGTGAGTTCATAATGAGAGTTGATTTAGGGTTCCGAGGTTCATGTTTCTTGTTTACTTTTCACGGTAGAAGAACTGAGTGGCGAGATTTGGTACCAAGTTATGTTTTTGATGGTATTTGTTTAACTGTTAAAGTGATTGTTTTGAATGTGCCGCTCGGTGTTCTGTATTATGCAATGTGGCTTTGGAATAAATTAACTTAATTTTAATTCAAGTCACCTGGCTTAGCTTCTGAAAAGTGTCTTCATCCAGACCAAGCTTCGGTTGCGTTATATCTCCAGCCACGATGCTCAACTTTTCTAGTTGTTTTGGACTACGCTCTCTGATCACATCAAAGATCTGTAAGAAAATAATAAACATTAAAACCTCAAGGTTAGTGATTAGGGACTTTAAAAATAAAACTTTTTTCTGAATACATCATTATCAATAATCCATAACGTCTCCCTGCTGGAGTCTGGTCTTCTCACAGGAGAGTGTTAGTTAGTTAGTTAGTTTTTCTGGGCGGTTTTCGCACTTAGTCCTAGCTATTGGACCATTGTGCGTGAAGAGTTTTTTCCCATTCACTACAGCCAGCCTAGGTTGGTCCAGAAGGAAAGCAGCCTCCGAAGATTACTGCAGGCCTCCCGAAATGTTGCCGGTGACTGTAGAATTTTTCCCCGTTGTAGAATGTTAGGGTTCCTATGATCTTGCGGAGTTTGTCTCTGTTCAATCTGATGAGGGTGCGGGCAAGCCTTTTATTGGGAGCTGATACAGCGTTCTTGGTTTGCCGACATCCCTCCTTATTTAGCCACTCTGTCAAGTGAGTTTTCTGGGTTCTTTCGCGCAGCCATGCTTTAATTTGGGCCTGAGGTATGGGTAGCAGAGGTTAGAGGAGAGTGTTAAGGCCATACGTCCTCAATTTTGCAAGGAGGGCAACACACGTTGTGACTACGTAATCTTGCCGGGACCGACTGCTTACCGTGACCTCTGAATCATAGAAACGCTCATAAAATATGCCACAAACGGTCACCCATCTAGGTTCTGACCTCGCCGTCGTTGCTTACCCTCGGTGATTGTTTCCAATAACCTAAGGCCACATGGCTATTACATATTATATTTAGAAAATATCTAAACTCTGTAACAAATATTTGCGGATCATACAAACATTTGGTCCGGGAATCGAGCCCGAGACCTCAAGCAAAGCAATATAATATACCCATACCAATGCGCCACCGAACCAGTCAAAATCTTGAAACCAGAAATTTTACAAAACATACCCGAGAACGCTTTAGTTCTTTCAGTCTTTCTTCTGGTGATAGATCTTTCTTACGTCTCATCAGCAGATGCAGTTTGGATACCTCTGGACAAGTCCATAGCAGACGCTCCACCAACACCTGGAAAACAAAAACTAGTAATGTTTATCAAATTTCGTGTTCTAAGGGATATAAAACTCATATGTATGCAAATCATTTTAACAAAAAAAACCGACTTCAAAGAAAAACTATGCCGAGTAACCAAATCGCGTCAGGTGTGCCTATGATATTTGAGAGGTTCCCTCGATTTCTCTAAAATCCTATCATCAGATCCTGGTTTCCGTATCATGGGTCTACATGGGAGGTACCAAATTTCAAATAAAAAAATAATTATCAAAATCGGTTCACCCAGTCGATAGTTATAGGGTCATAAAAAAACAAAAAAAAATACAGCCGCATAGAGAACCTCCTTCTTTTTTGAAGTCGGTTATTTAACCAAATTGAACGGTCTGTTTGTAAAATCATATTAAAAGCAGTTTACTAAATGATTATAAAGCTAAAATAAAAAATCTATTTTTAATAAAATTATGTAATTGTCCGTTTTTTCCGGCTAATCTCTGGAATGGCTGTATCGATTTTGAGTGTGTGTCAGTGGCAGATCGCTGATATTATGAGAAGTAATTTTAGTTGACGTGACTTTACTCGCGAATTTACAACATCAACCGTGAGAATCACCAGACGAGACGTATCGTATAGACTCAGCTAGTCATACCTAGATTGTTGAGGAATGTGGATGAACGGATATCGTGTTCCTCCATCACAAAGGTAGGATCCTCTGACTAGGCGGTGATCCTGCCTGGCGAGCCACTGCCCCAACAGTTGATATTGGGATGTTGTATATATGCTAATCAGCTCGAGAATTTCTCTATCGTGATTCAGGATTATTAACTATTCTTTACTCTTAATTCCGAGTTTTGTTTGTAGTTCAGTGTTCCTTAGATAGATGACGCTGTTGTATATTTTTCGCTTGCGCTGTATGTGGAAGTCACCATAAGGTACATAGTATAAAATGAAGATGCTTGGTTTATTCTCGTATGTCTCGTAAACTATGTCACCTGTAAACTTGACATTTGGCAGGTAGGTTCCTTAAAGGGTGTAAACATCTGCTAAGAACGGATTACGGAACTTCACCCTTAAGATGGTAGCTTGTATGAAGTTCCAGTTTTATTGAAGTTAAAGTAATTATGGCAGAAGGATTTTAAATGTTACCTATGTATAAGAATTAATGAAAACAACTACATACTATGAATGATGATAAGATTTATTTATAAGGAGTGATGTTTTATTATAACAATTAAAAGTATTTAAGCGTTTACCAATTCAAAATTATGTGCAAAAAAAATTACTCCGCTACTACAAATTAAATTAAAAAAAAAAATAGAAAGTAGGCGACGAGATGCTTCGATCAGTTGCTAAACTAGTTGTTTCAACATAGCATCCATTCGGATTCCATGACCCTTAATTTCTAGACCTTAAACATAAGTAAGTTGGCGGTCTTAAACGAAAATTAGTTATTCTATATAATAAAAGTGTAAAACGACTATTTAATCTATATGCTAATACTGTGTATTAATTTAAACTTTACACACATTTATATTTTAGCGTACTTAATGCAGCATTACCGTCCTTAGGCCTTAGGCTTCGTCTTCCTTAGGCTGTTTGTCCACCGCCGCAGTCACCGGACTGTCACCGAGAACGAGCTTATTTCGGGCCGAGCTTATGATGACGTGACGGCGATCGTTTGTCCACCGCGCCGATATATCGGTGGCTCAGTTCTATAGCGTTGTGGTGTGTGGTAGTCACGTTTTCCTTTTTAGTTTAAATAAAACAATCTAGGAGGATGGCTAGTTTCAACCGGCGACAATTGCTTCTTCTGCTTTTGTACGTTCGAAGGCGTAGGCGATGCAAAGAATTTTGGATTCATCCGCTAATACGTGAACGATACATCACAGGAGCCATTTTTAAAAAAAAATATGATAGACGAAACAAAAACCAGTGCGACGGTAGTGTGTGGACATACACTGTTTGTACGCATCGACCCATCATAAAACCGTTCCTAGTTCTAGCGGTCGATCTACTCGAAATATCGGCGGCCGGGATGACGGTTCTCGGGTGATGGGCGTGCGGTGGACACATGGCCATATAAATGTATGTATCGCTAAATCGGCGCCGTCATCTTGTTCTTATCATTTTATAAGCTTTTATTTAGTTTCACCAGTCTCTTGGTCTGTAATGAAATCTTACAAGCATGTGACTGGCAGAAAATTCCATTTGGCTCGCAGGTTTACCAAATGTTCACTACAAGCAAAAATCACATTGTTCCTTGCTTACTACATCGCATTACACAAGCAACCTGTGGGCCAAATATACTCAAAAATCGTACAGCGCTCTACGGGTGCAATACAACAATGCGTTCCGGGCGTTGTTAGGGTTGCCTCGTTTTTGCAGCACATCGGGAATGTTTGTCGAAGCCAGGGTAGATTGCTTTCACTCCACAATTAGAAAGCGATGTGCATCCTTGCTCTGCAGAGTGCGGGACAGCCCCAATCGAATACTGGCTATGATAGCTGCTAGGCTCGACTCCACCTATATGAACCATCGTTCTAAGGTACATATAGAAAAATAAGTTAATTTTTATTCGTTTGAAATTTTCTGTATCATAATTCATAACGCATGTGTACCTAAAATTTTTCGTATTGTGTTTTTAATTTATAATTTAAATTGAATTGTTATGGAACTGAATTTTTTAATTAATTGTTTGAATTTTAATACTTTTGATTTTTAATTTAATTTAAATTGAACCGATTTTTTTATTATTTATTGATGTTTGTTATTGTTATTATTTTGAATTTTTAATTGAATTTGAGTTGATTTAAATTGAATTATTACTTTATAGATTGAATGATGTTTGAAATTTTATTTTTATTAATTCACAATATATGTAACACTAGCTTTCGCACGCGGCTCCTCCCGCGTGTATGTCGGTTATCGCGGTAAAAAGTAGCCTATGTCCTTTCCCAAGTTCAGTTCTATCTTCATACCAAATTTCATCAAAATCGGTTCAGTGGTTTAGGCGTGAAAGCGTAACAGACAGACAGACAGACAGAGTTACTTACGCATTTATAATATTAGTAAGGAAGTAAGGATTTTGGCTGGGTCTGAGATACCTGAACAAAAAGATTTATTGTTTTATTAAGTCCGCCTGATACGAAATGTAATGCAGGAAGTGTCAATAAATAAAATAAAATGAATATGTGTATACCGTAACAATGCAACATTGAGATAACATAGAACTTATGCGATGCTGGAGCTGAAAGGTGGCCCTAGGAGCTTCGCGATAATACGACACAACCTCGTCGAGTTCGGGCTAGTTTGATTAGTCTTGACGAATTTACCCTACATGGTAGCTTAGAGCGGTGAATGGATGTAGTAGAGCTTTCAATAAATGAGAATTGAACCCTCATCATCATCATCATCATCAATAGCCTTTAACAGTCCACTGCTAGACCTTATTTTATTATTATTTTGTTCCTTCAGTCGCCTCTTACGATACCCTTGGAATGAATAGAGGTGAATGAATATGGTGACACTTTGTATTTTTAATCCGTCACCACACGGACACCTAAATATATACTACGTTATAAAAAATATGAACTGTTACCACGTACCTTTCCCATAAACCCGGTAGCTCCAGTGATGAACAGTTCTCTGCCAGCATAGAACTCTGGAATGACGGCGGGAGACGCTGACTGGGGAGCGGGCCTAGGTACCATCTTTGATGACTGCTATCACTTATTTGTTACAACACAGAATTGAATTTTCTATTTATTATTTTCATTATCGTCATAATAGGGACAATATTAAAAAAACATATCACATAGTCTCACTATACGACATGTGTCGAATTGTAAATATCGTTATAGGTATTATCTCCGGCGTGTATTCGTTTGTAAATGCGTAAGCTTGAGAACCGCTGGGTACATCATTTAAAACTGACTCATTAGCGAGTCAATTTTAAATATAATAGAAAAACATAAATACTACTACTACTACCTACTGTTCAAGAGGTCTCGGGATCCATTCTCGGGTTGGATCAAATATTTTTATACATTAACTCTTAGAACACTTTTTTTTGACGGGCTGGAAAATCTCAAGAGCGAGATGTGATCTCCAGTATGTGGTGTATCCACTAAACCCCCCTCCCACCTCGGCTAGCTCAGGCGCCCTATTATGAGAATACAGACTTTCTGAACTCTATCCTGGAGGAAACCTCGGCTCCCCATTATATACATAGCCTGATAGCAATGTGTGCTAAATGGTCTCCATACTGACGACCGCGGCATTGAATTAATCTGCTACCAGAGGTCATCACTCTCTGGCAGATTGCGGCCCTGTCGACAGCTCATATTATCTCGACATCGTGTATGCTCGTGATCGGCCTTCTCCCGATACCGTTCAGAGGTCTCTTTCTGGAGCATTACAACTTCACAGAAAACTAAGCAGAGCTTGTGCTATGAAAGCTATCACTGATAGAATATTTATATTACAAAATGTTTTTTTGTAAATATATACACTCAAACTTCGAAACAATTATGTGTGGATCATACAAACATTTGGTCAGCCTGATTGAAGGCATGCGTATAATACAAGAGTATTGGTTTCCAAACTTATTACAAAAGTGAACAATGCGTCCTGGTGGCCTCCGGTCTTCAGTACTGTACTTTTGAATTCATGGAGTATGGAGTGTGGAGTTTTGCATATTTTAGCAGCATTATCCAATCTAACGCAAATAACAAGTTATTAAGAGATTTTTTTGAACGTGGGTCAAGTTGTTAGTCCATATAAAGTTTAGCTCAATCAATGAATATTTTTTTTGTTTTTTTTTTTTTATGTTTAAGCCAAAGTGCCTCTAGGAAAGTTTGTGAGTATGTGTGGATGTATGTATATTTGTTGTTTTTTCATCCAAAAAGTACTGAACGGATTTGGACGAAACTTTACAGTAATATAGCTTATATATTAGAATAACACATAGGCTACTTTTTACTGCAATAATGGAAATACACGAGGGCGGATCCGCGGTTGAAAGCTAGTGTGTGTATGAAGTTGGGATATTCATAGATCGTACAACGGAAACGTTTATAAACTATACAAATACACAAGGCGAATTTTAATTTGAACTCGGTATATAAAAAAAAAACGAAAAATAATTCGAAATGCGTCATCCATAGCGCATTAATGAGTATCAATAAAAGTAATAAAAAATATTGACTTCTCTCAGACGTTCGTCCTTTGTTTCACAAGGGTAACCATCTTTTGTGAAAAAAATTGGGACAATGGAATAGTAGCATATCAGATAATCCTAAAAAGTTAAAATCAGTTTTGTATCTTACTTACGTCGACACCCTCGCGTCATCATAACTTCCAAATACAGCTGGTTATATGGGGGCTGCTGTTGCATCAACATCATCACCATTATCAGCCTATCGCAGTCCACTGCTGGACAATGGCCTCTCCCATTGTACACCACTCTAATCGATTTTGGGCTTCCCGCATCCAGCTCCTGCCAGCCATCTTGTGCTAACTCTTGTCATCACTCGACCTCGCCTGTGAGCGTTCTACACTAAGTACGTTTGCCGAGACGCGGTCTCCACTCCAGAACTCTTCTACCCCAACGGTAATTAGTTCTGCGGCTAATATGGACTGCCAATTCAGCTTGCTAATGTGGGCTATGTCAATGACCTAAGTTCTCGGACGGATTATCTCATTATTGAGACAATCCTCCAGAGAAACGCCGAGCCCTTTCTATAGCAAGCTGAGCGACTTTCAGCTTGTGGATCAACCGTACCGTAAGTGTTCAGGTCTCGGCTCCGTATGTCATGACAGGTAGGACGCACTGATTAAAACTTTAGTTTTTTAGGCACTGTGGGATCGACAACGAGACGACTCAACGTAGCGTTCCTAATGCGGGCAAATCTAGAAAACTACGTCGAGTCTTATCTTAATTAGTGCGTCCTACCTGTCATGACATACGGGGCCAAGACCTGGACACTTACGGTACGGTTGGTCCACAAGCTCAAAGTTAATCAGCATGCTATGGAAATCGGCGTTTCTCTGAGGGATCGTATCAGATAAGCACACCGTAGAAATATTGCAATTATTATCGAATAAATACGGACAAAATCACGAGCAAATGAATCACGATCTTTAAAATGTATTATACATGTATACATGTAACGCCCTTTCCAATGATACCAAACAATATTTATGTCAAATTTATTTTTCATCAGTACTTTATGACCGTTAGAGGTCGACACGTTGGATCCAATCACCTAGCCTATAACCAGCGGACGATCAAGACGCTTCTAACGATACCTCATTTGTCTAATTCCAATGAATAGAGGAGCTAAGAGGGAACTAATGAACATACATACATACGAGTAATATACCCTGTCGAAATCATTACCCTCCTTTGACTTTAAGGTAAATAAATAATATTGCCTCGACTTGACTGCCTCGTTGGTCTAGTGGATAGCGTATGCGGCTGCTGATTAAGAGGTCTCGGGTTCGATTCCCGGGTCGGACCAAATATTTGTGTGATCCACAAATAGCTGTTTCGGATTCTGGGTGTTTTCTATGTATAATATGTATGTATTTACAAAAAAAAGTATGTTTATGTATTTATACAAGTTGTTTCGTACCCATAATACAAGCTCTGCTTAGTTTGGGACTAGATGGCGCTGTATGTAAGATGTCCGAAATATTTATTTATTAATCTTTAAATATATAATTCTTGTGTGAGTGTGTATGTCACTGAACTTCTCTCAAACGACTGGACCGATTTTGATGAAATTTTTTGTGTGTGTTCAAGGGGATCTGGAAATGGTTTAGATTCGCAATTGGACCCGGTAGGTGGCGCTGCGATCAAGTTCTGGAATTTTAAAGTTGGGCGGTACGAAGTTCGCTGGGTCAACTACACTCGGTTCCAAAAATTACGGGTCAGTCACAAAAATTGAAATACCTCCAGAACTGTAAAAGCTAGATCAATGAAATAAAAAACAGAATAAAGACTTTTTAGTTGCGCTTCTAATAGCATATTATTTAAACTGGTTGATGAAAAAAACTTCATTAGAAAAACAAAATTTAAAAAAATGACTATTTTTAAAAACAAAATTTTTGTTTCATGTCATTATGGATGCTTTCCATTTCTATTCTGTCACAAAAAAAATTATCGTGAACGTCTTCCACGTGCATAATTATTATTCTGTGAGGTGAAGCATGGCAGTCACGCTAGAGGAATGTACCAGAATCCTAACTTTTTTGGAACTTGGGCGGAGCCAGCGTGAAACAGACTGAAACATTGGTGTATCTTTGTCGACTGTTCAGCGGGTAGTCCAGCGGTACCAAGAGACCGGATCACACCTTAGAAGACCAGGAAATGGCAGACCAAGATGCACAACGGCCAGGGAAGACAGACAACTGGTGGCTACAATGCTCCGAAATCGTTTTCAAACTGCTGTTGGTCTAAAAACTCACTTTATTCGCTTTGGAGGTGGCAATTTAAGCGCTCAAACAGTAAGAAGACGTCTTGCTGAAGCAAATTTGAAACCATTGAGGCCCGCAAATGGCCCCAAACTGGAACGGGGACATCGAATTGCAAGACAGAGATACGTGCGCGAACACCTAAACTGGACACTAGACGATTGTTCTAGGGTAATGTTCACGGACGAGTCTAAATTCATGCTTTATAAGCATGATGGTAGGCAGTTGGTGTACAGAAGACCAGGGGAGCGCTTCCATCAAGCGTGTGTGGAGGAAAAAGTGGCGTACGGTGGAGGCTCCGTACAAGTTTGGGCTGGGATTTCTGCTGAGGCCCGCACCGAGCTGGTGCTCATTCAAAATGGAACTCTAAATGCAGAGAGGTACGTGGAAGAGATCCTCAATGAACATGTAGGTCCTTTCATGGCCAGGATGGACCGGCATGGCATATTAATGCATGATAATGCGCGTCCCCATACCGCCAGAATTGTACATGACTACCTTGAAGAGGTCGGTATCGAACTCATGCAGTGGCCAGCGCGAAGCCCGGACTTAAACCCCATCGAGCACGCCTGGGACGAGCTTCAGAGATGCGTGAAAGGTCGAAACCCCCCACCAATCACGCTTCCCGAGCTCATACAAGCACTGGTGGAGGAATGGGAAGGTATTCCTCAGCACCGGCTCCGAAATTTGGTGTACAGCATGCCTAATCGCCTGGAAGCTGTCAGAAGAGCTCGTGGAGGCAATACAAAGTATTAAATGAAGAAAGTGATGAAAAACAGCAAAAAAACAATCATAAAAAAAATGTAATCTTAAGAAAAATATGACTACTTTAGTTTTTTTTTAATTTAAGATTAATATTGTGGGTGTAACTAAGTTTTATTTTATTTTTTATCTGTATAATTAAATTCTCAATTGAACAGTCTTCGTTTCATTAGGATGGCATACGTAGTTCGGGAGATATTCGGGTTTATGTGACTGACCCGTTATTTTTGGAACCGGCTTTAGTATTATATAATATTAGATACATTACCTAAACGTTTTAAGTATTGTATACATAAATACATGTAACATATATCTACATAATTCTACTTATTAATTTACCTTATTTACTGGTAGAATGTAAATGGGCCATGTTTATATATAAGAGCAAGAGCATAAACTGGATACATAAATTCTAGCAAATAAATGATTAAGATTACACCAAATTTGAAACTAAGAATTCCGCGCCAATTGAATTAGATATCTCTCAGAAAATCGTCTCTCTCGCTCTAACATATATGTGCATCTTTATCTCTAAGACCAAGGTCGTAACTGTTTGAATATAGTACGGAGTGCACTACGAATATTCTACGAATAATACACATATTCGATCGTACGCAAAGGAGTATAGGTACCACACATTAATAGCACCGAACTGTCAAAATATAACAGCATTAATTTACGATGGTTGGTAGGTATACTAGATAGCCAATGTGCTTTTGAAAATTTTGTAGTGTAATAATTAGTATTTCTATCTCAAACATAGATTGCGCCACCAGCAAGAAACATGATATAAAATCTTATATTTTATCAAATATTTTATCTTTTTTATGAGTCGTCTTCAAGATAATATAAGTCAGTCTATAAGAATCTGTATTTAACGTATTACAATTTTTTTTAAATTTATGGGCCAATGATATTATATATCATTGTTTAGAGCGATACTTATAGCTTGCTATTAAGAGATAAAACTGTTTACTAGATGTTTTCCGATCGTCTCTTGAGACGACCGCACCACACACTGTGCGATCGTGCGCTTCGGACAATACTCGATCGTCTGTTAAGGCCTTTAAAATGCGAAAGCGTGAAGTTAGGCACAGACGTTATCAAATTGTACAGGTAGACATGTTCCAATGAATTGGATATACATTAAATAATTGTGAGTGTATTTTTATAAAAGTTATAATGAATATAATATATATTTAACTTATAAAAGAAACCACTTATAACGCAATTTCGTTATATTTTGTACTTTTTATTAAAATAACTTCAATTTGGTTACAAGTAAGTATAACCTTTAAATTTGGTTTGTTGTTTAAGTATAGTGAGATATATTTAGGATTTGCTGATGTATCATGTCGGCGTAAATTTACATAAAAGATTGAAATTTAGATAATATTCTTGTTGTTGTTGTGTATTTATCATCCTCCTAGCCATTATTCTCAAGTTTATTTGAGGTCGGCTACTAGTTCAACCAGTTTTACCTGAATTTCAGTTTTTCCACGGAGCGACTGGCATTGGACCTCCGCAACCCTAAGGGAGAACTGAAATTCGAAAATTGATCTAGTTGTCAGTATATTTGAGGGCACTGACTTCCTAATAAAGATTGCCATAGATGTCCATGACAATCGGGACCGACGGTTTTACGTGCTCTCCGAGGCACGGGCGTGAATAACCGACAAACTTCCAAACTCCGGGCAGCTATTAGGAATTTCCTAAGAAAATCCCAAAAACACTTTTTGGCCCGACTCGGGATTTGAACCCGAAACCTCTTGATTAGCAGTCGCATACGCTAACCACTATAGTCGGATTTTTAATTAGACGATATCCACTGACGTTTACTGTGTTGTCAGTTTTTGATGAAATAAAAATAGTGTTGTGACAAAGTGAATGATTGAAAAAACTCCTGAATATATAAAATTAATAAAAATTAATAAAATTAAAATTAATTAATAAAATTTAAAAAACAATCCTAAACACAAGTACACAATTAATTCTGTGCCATTACAACCAGTAGACTCCCAAAGAGACCTCGGCGTTATCATAACACATAAACTGAAGTGGGATGAGCATATTACAATGATAACAAAGAAGGCAAACTCATTATTGTATATAATTAGAAAGGCATTCTATGTTATCAATAAAGAATTATTTCTCAGCATCTATTTAACGTACATTAGACCCTTGCTGGAATTCGCGTTTCAAATATGGAATCCATATTTAAAAAAAGATATTGTAATGTTGGAAAGAGTACAACAAAGGGTAACTAAAATGGTCTTCTCTTTGAAAAACATGTCCTATGAAGAACGTCTGCTATAACTCAGTCTACCAACACTAGAACCTCTATTCTAAAAACATAAACATTTCTGATCATAAACAACAAAAAATACTTTTTTATTTATAATTATTTATTATAAAATAGTATTTTTTGTTGTTTATGAACTCTTTTGTATTTTCTATCAATACAAACTTATATGTCATGTTTGCATTGACATACATCAAAGCCGGAATTTTCCAATGAAAGAAAAAATGTGGTATGGGGAAGGGGCCCGCCCTCGTAAGACTTTGGTTAAAACCGCATACCTAAACATTTCTTTTGGAGGAACGAGGGTGAAGCACCATGGAGCCGTCAAAGACCCATGTTGCCACTTTGCCTCAACAGGAATTAACCCAACCTGTTGAGGGATGTCAGTCTGGGCTCCGACCAGCTGACTTAATGCAAGGAGGACAAGAGGGTGCCAACCTCCTTGTTGGTATGTGAGTGGCAAATTATGAAGCTTTGCATAGCGCCTCAGCCATCAGATACGTAACAGAATATCCTTGGTATCCGATGACAGTAACTCTACATAAAATATTGGTTTGAGGTAAAGAGATCATAAGAAATTCGGCGCTTCCAATAGGCATGCTATCCGGACATACTGGTGAATCTAGAAATAAATTTTAGAGATATGACCGGGAACACCATGTTAGAAAGTCAGGCCGCGAATAACACATGACAGGATCTATTTAACAGGGCAATTGTGTCGTTTAATTTTTACATCCGACTTTCACAATTGATTCTTTTTAAAAATTTGTATAAATAGGCAAATTTTCTGTATGTCTGTCACTCAATTCGATTCGTTTATTTTTAACACAAGTGCAAGAAAGTACAACAAACAAACAAACCAAAACAATAGAGCAAATCTCAGTTCAGGTTCAGTAATTTAAACACTAGAGTGAAATTTATTGACATGTATACTGCCAATACCCTTCCTGTTTGCTTTGCCTTTGCCCACAGACGAGTAATATCTCTATTATCAACCCTAAAACCAAAGAAAAAAGTACAAAAATCGAGAAGCTTGTAACTTACAAGATCCTGGATGATTAGGATTTGTTTTTTTTTGTATTACTGGTACTATTGCAGGCTAGTTATTTATCAAGGTTTTGAATCCAACTAAGACAAGATATAGCTGTAAAATAATAAATCCTGAAATAACATTGTTTGTATTTCTCTCCGGTATTTTTCATGTTATGGTTTATATGTTTGTGTTATTTGTGAATGTTAAAGCCGCATAGAAGGACATTAGTAGATTTACAGAAACTCATATGGGATCTAAGATTTTAATAAAAACAATTTTTTTAAATATTTACAAAAAAATATATTTTGATCAAAGCACATTTGGACATCAGGAATTCTCGTCTTTCTTTTTAAATTAATTTATCTATTTAATAAAAATAAAATAAGAGGATGGTTGTTTTTTGGGTCAAAAAACATAATGCGCGGCGTTGAGCCGTCAAAAAACTGATTGTTGTTACATACTACTAGTATCTTATATCAGAGCACTTTTATACAATTTCATTCTTATATAGATATAATATTCTTTTATAGTTTGAAATGATTAACTATTCACACTCATTGTTCATTCATCTGATTGAATGAGAACTGAACGCATCACTATTACTTTAAATATGGCAGCATTATTTTACTAAGTGACATTAGCTACTGTCAGGTAGCTTCGTCTAATTAAAAATCCGACTTTAGAACACCGAGGCAGTTATTCTATTTATTTATATGTTTCAATAATAGTTTGCGATGGTTTTGATCAAACCTGTTTGTCATTTCGTTAACAAATGTATTGTGCTTCTAGAACCCTGAATTGTCACGCAAAGGCCGGCAAGTCTATTTTCTGACATTGTCGATCGTTGTTCTGCGTTACGTACTAAATGAACTTTCGATAGTACGGGTTGTACACGGTTGTTAGAGTGTAATATCAAGCCCCTGTTTTATGCTTGGATAAAACAATTATGTTCGCTACCAACTCTATTTCATTCAACTCACTTTGTTCATAATGTTAACAGAGATGGATGACCGTTTGGGGCATGATATGTTATGACTTTATGAGCATTTCCGTGAATTAGAGGTCCCGGTTGATATCATAAGATAGCAGTCGTGAAGCTTAGTTGGAGGCCTTCGGACGGCTTAAAAACTATCATCGCCAAAATTACGTAGCCCCAACGTGTCTTGCCAGTCCCCAACCCGCGCTTGGCCAGTGTGGGAGAAGACCTGAGCCCAGCAGTGGGACATTATGGGTTGTTGATTGATACCAATATTACTCCTGAGTAACGTGGACAAGTTGTTTCTCAAGGGTCATTACGAATCGTCTTGCCTAAAAATTCGATTACTTCCAGCCTGTGAAGCAGCTATGGTTTTAAAGGCTTCAGCACCGTTGACCACATACATAAAATAAAGGCAAATTATTCAGAAGACAGGAATATAACCTGCCTCTCTACCTAGTGTATGTGGACTACGAAAAGTATTTCGACACTATCGAGACCTGTCCCCCGAGCCATTTTGCAAACGTTTTTCGTTTTCCATTCTGTTATCTATTCTCTTATTTCATTGGCTATAAAAACTAATCAGACATCTTGGACATGCCGCCATGTTGGATTTAGAAGAAATTAGACGTCACACAGTTAACCATGCATTGTCATAAAAATAATAATTTCGATTGGTTGCTAAGATATCTTCAAAATTGAGGTGCAAGATTTCAAACGAACAAACAAACATACATACATACATTACAAGTTTAATAAAAGCTTGTAATAAGGTGTGACGGTTCTTCCCGCCGGAGCATTTGTGTTTTCTTTATAAGACCCAGGCTCGTTCTTGTGTGGAGTACTGTTCTCACCTTTGCATCACTCAGTTACGTGATCAAAACAAAATATTGGAAAATTAAGATCACGGAAACGCTCAATATGATATCTTGCCACAAGTCACCCATCTAAGTACTGACAGCGCCATCGTTACTTACCCTTCGTGAATCTTTCCATCACCTAAGGCCACTTGGCCTAAGCGCGTCTGAGTGAGAAAGATAAGAGTATACTTGTACGTGTATCACTGGCACATAGCTGATGTCACCAGGATTAACTTCCTAGCTTACTTTTTTACACTAAATTTGTCCCGTAGCTTTACCAGCGATTTCACAAAAACAATTGGGAGTCACACTTTGGACTTAGTTAGTTTATTAAATAAAAATCAAAAAGATCTATACAATCTAATATTAACTTATTTCTTTTCAGAACCCTTGGGATTTCACGAGACAGATGAACAGTAAACCTCAAAAGCTTTTTCGACGAAACCTTCACCAAGTATTGATTTTGATACAATGGATGAGTATAAAAAGCGTCCAGGTACGTCTGGCATTAGTGGACAACTATATGAGACTAAACTCATAAGTTTGATACTGTTTAGACTACTTCACAGCGATAATGTAGAAGATTTCCTTCTAGCTTCCAATATGGACGAAATTGGAGCATTCGATGATGTTTGCCTTAAAGTAAAACTAAAAGGTTATGATAGACCTTTACTAGTGTTAATTCAAGCTAAGCACAAAGAAAATGATGCAGCAACACTTGATGATAGAAACGAATTAGCCAAATGGTGTGAGAGCATTTCGAAAATTAGGGAAAGGTTTAGTTATAACAATGAAAACGATCGGTATTTCAGTGGTATATTTAACAATATAGATTGCCTTTTTGTTGTATACACAAACGCTAAATACGATTTTGGTAAAACGATTTCAAAAAGAGCACTCGAGAATGGATACGCTAAGAAATTAAATGATCTAATATCAACTGGTGCCGATGGCTTGCAACCAAATTATACTGATAAAGATGTTGAAGATTTTAATTCGATCATTTTAGATGAAGAGATCCCTTTAGTGGCGGAACATTTTGAAAAATATCTTCATAATAATACTTCGATGAATATAATGAACAATGAGTATCTCTTAAGATATCATGTCATTTTAAAAGATAAAGTTGTAAATTTGTCTGAAATTCAAGAACAACGCGGCTCGAAATGTCGTATTTTATCATTTCAAGAGGCTTTCTTTAATACTAACGAAAAATATTTTGTTATATTTAGAAACCATTTGTATAAACACGTGTTGAAAAATCGAGATAAAATAAAATGTAAAAAAACATTGGATACATTAATTTCATCATTCTTAATTGAACCATGTGCGGCTACATTAAGCCCTCTTATTGAAAATCATATTATCTATAAAAATGAAAAATTAAAATTCCTTATGAAGAGACCGCAGTCTGATATAGAGCGATTAGATAAAATTAATTTTTCCGTAGAAACGATATATGATACAAATTCAGTTACTGCAAAAAATATACTAAAGAGTCTTACATTGCCGGTACCAATCGCATTCGGTAACATTGATCTAGCAATAAGAGGTACTCCAGCAAAAATTGAACAAAGACTGAATCATCTCACAAATGTTATGATAGAATTACTTGAAAATGCCTTCCAATCCGAATACCATAGTGTAATCACTATTGATGATAATATAGATGAAGGACTTTTGAATTCAAACGGTGGTATTGGTGGCGGGGTTGGTAACATTTTAGATTACGACAGTGATACAAAACTGTTTAAATTTACAAGTGACTATGAATCACTGCAGAATAACGCTAAACATTTATATTTAAAACTAAAAGAAAGATTTAATAATCTTAATGAATACCGGTTTGAAGTTAAAACTATGAAATTCCCAAAACTGGCTCTGGATTACAGCAACATAACGAAAGATTTTTTAAGCCGTCTGCTCATCTACGAGAAACAATCAAACCATTTTGGGGTGGAATTAAAATTAAAAGACGAAATCAAAGAGCATCTGATCACAAACCCTCAGAGTGCATTGTTAGATTCTGATACAATTTTTATACATTACCATCACGTAATTCTAAACTGGTGGTTATCGACTACCAAAGAATCATATCTTTCTAAGAAGAATAATAAGTTTGAACTATCCATAGACAATATTATAAAAGAACCTCAAATGAGTTCACTTCAAAAGACTTTTTACATACACAAAATAAAAAATATAGATTACAGCTTTACCGATGACTCCTTACAGTCGCTAAATTCACTGAGTATATTTTCCAAAACAGTTGTCATTACATACATAACTGCCTTAACGGCTATGAAAATTATTCAGTTATTAAGAAAAAGAAATTCTAACGATCTTGTAATTATAGATTTAGAATACGTTATGACTCTAATACCGATACATTTCTGCAAATTATTAGAAGAATTAAGCAAAACAAAAAAACTTGTCATCATGGTATGCAACAGCGAACAAGATACGGAGAGACTGAGAAAAATAGCTCAAGCAGTTGAAGGAAAAAAAGTTATTGTTATTACACAAAACATATTCACTGAAACTGTGAACAAATATTTTTCACCTACGGAAATAATTTATGATCAAAAACAAAACTTGATCGATCTCACGCCAGACTCAAGATATGCAATTATGGAAAATGCTGAAGTGATATTTCAAGACCAAAAAATAGGCTTAGAATTGCTCATAGATGACATATCGGTTAAGTTTATTAATGGAACAGTTTTGAGTAAGATTATGCACGGGGAAACGCTTCGTATCGGTCGCTCACTTAACAGTTTTAATTATGAAGAAATAAAGAATTTATACGTTAATAGAAAAGTTAGTCAGACTACTGTTCTCAATGATAGTATAGATCCCATGTACTATAAGGCCTATGAGCATTACTTTAGTATGTATCACGGAGAAAAATATGATGATCTTGTAAGTAATCTTCCTGTAGACACATTTGACGATATTAAAGACAATAGTGTACTTATAACTGCCCCACCGGGTATGGGCAAGTCAACTCTACTAACCCATTTATCATTGAAAACAAAAGAATACGATAAAACACTTTGGATAGTGCGAGTCAATTTATTGGAATATCCTAAGCAATTCCATGATTGGCAAGATACTGATTGCGAAACTGACATGGATTCTATAGAGACTATGAAATTTATATGTGGAGTTGTCTTAAAGAATCACAACTTGGAAATAAAGTTGAAAGAGATAGATAATAAAATGTATTTAGATGACTGTGGTAGCGATGAATTGTCTGCGTTTGTATTGAATCTGTTTCTACATTTTTATAATAACAGTAGAGTAATGTTTTTATTTGATGGCTTCGACGAGATTTGTCCAAATTATAAAGACTGCGTGATCAAGTTTTTTCAAATAGTCAAAAACTATCCTAAGAAGAACAAAATGTGGGTTACAAGCAGACCATACTGTGATATTTTACCAGATCTAAAAAGAGTTATAGGTAAATCCTATGCACTAGAATATATTAATGCCACAGAACAAGAGATGTATTTTAAAAAAATATGGCAATACAAACTAAAATTCGATAAATTCACTAATATTCAAAAACATAATGTTTTGTCTTTTATAAATTTTATGGATGGAAATCAGTTAAGGAACAATAAAACTAGCGATTCGTTACAGCTTAAATTTCGTGAAATTTATTACCTGTTTTATGATTACATTCTTTCAAATATGCCCCTTGTGGATATAGATTCTCCTTTGTATTTTGATCAATATAATTCAGACAATATGACCAATGAGAATAGTTTAAAAACAGATAAAGAAATAAAACATATAGATCATATATTTGCAGAACCAGTAACCAAAGTTAACATACAAGATGAAACTTTGTTGAGAACCCCGCTGCTTATTTATTTAACAGCTGATTATTTTGTCAGTCTAGTATGTGATAAAACAAAATGCTTTCAATGGGACCCATACATCAATGTCCATAAAATCTACGAGATGTTTATCGAAACCAAACTCAAAAAAATACTTTTTGAAGAGAAAAACAAAATGGATATATATAATCCTGATATAATGGACAGATTTGAACAAGACCTAGTAGAATATAGAGTACTGCATATGAAGTTATCTGCATGTTTACTTTTTGGGAGTCCAATATTTGCCCTAAAAAATATGGAAGAATTAGAAAAGATCGATCCATTGATGCAGAAAGGATATGATGAATTGGATCGGATGACAGAAATAATAAGAGCAGGGAAGGAAAGAACGGGTCTTATATCACACCTGACTCCAAGTAACGAACCAAGGCATATACATGCAACATTTACCGAATATTTTGCGGCAGAATTTTTGTGTGAGGTATTTCAAGCAAATATATTTGAAATGAATGCTAAAATCTTAGTATACTGTATACTACTTTGCTGCAACGGCTATGAGTCTATTCTCGCTTGGATATACGGTAAAAGAAAACTGAATAAAAACCTAAATGAAATTATTACCTACATTGAATCCCAACTACCATTTGCATCACGTTGGTACCAAGAGCTTTTCTTCTATGATGGGTGGCCCCAGGAGCAGTATTTTCGTTTAATGGCGTCATCGGAGAAAGATTTTGAAAGTATTGATACGTTTAAGTATGATGAAGATTTTGTAGAAAAATTGAAAATCTTGGAACCAAAGGAAAGGAAAATGCAGATTCAAAAAATTAGGGATACAATTATTCCTAATATGAAACCTCATTTGAAGAAACACTTTATAAAAACTGACGATGAAGCGTGTTCAAGTACAAGTCTAAATAATGATAAACTAGCTGAGTCTGGGTCATGTACCTAGTCGGTGGAACCCTAAATAGTCTAAGTTTATCCTTATGTCATCAGCTATCTGTCAGTGAAAATCCCATCAAAATCGGTTCAGCCTTTCCAGAGATTGACCGGAACAAACAGACAGACAGATAGACTGACAGAAAGACGGACAAAAATTTAAATAAAATATGCTTTTTTGGTGTAAGTCCCGTATCTACTTTCTTAATCTAATCATAAGGTGATTTCAAGTTGCTGTTATTGTGTATCTCTTGTAATTATTATTGTAAACGTTACTAAATAAAAACAAAATAAAAAAACTGCTTTTTTATTATTATTTAAAATAACAGATTTACAAAGGACAATAAATTACACACTCGCCAAGCTGTTAATTATGCTTGTTGGCGAGACTAGCTCTTACATACTCATAAACATACATATCTTTACATGTGTTATTAAGTTATACAGTGCCTGTTTTTGTTTTGCCCTCTTCACATATCACTAGCCTCGATCCTTTCCAACAAAAGAGCTTTAAATTGAGTCTTAAGTTGACGTGAACTCAACTTAGGTAATCGTCGCAACAAATCAATGTTATTAAAAATACGCGGGACTATGTATGATGACATTCTCTCGCCATAGTAGTTTGTAACTTTTGATTTGCTAAGTTTATTTTCTGATGCACTTCTGGTATTATAAGTACTTTCCACAAGTTGTTTAAATTTATCGCTATGGTAGTGTTGTATGCCTAACATATATTCTATCTTCTTATCTACTGGCAGAATCTTACATATAGCATAAAGTTTCTCATAATCTTTGTTACACAACAATTTGTCTTGTTTCTTAACCAGATACTTTACAAGTCTCGTTTGCAGATCTTTTATCTCTTTTACATAGCTTTTAAACGTTACACACATACACACTGAGCCCATAGCTAAATAAGGAGACGGCAAGGGCATGGTACACCACTGTTAATGTATTTATATTAAATATACTTTTTAAAACATAAAATTTACCTAAAATAGATCTGTTGATTATTATTCTTTTTATATATTGTTATTTTGATATATTGTTCTTTTGATATATTGTTCTTTTTATATATTGTTCTTTTGATATATTGTTCTTTTGATATATTGTTCTTTTGATATATTGTTCTTCAATACCTAAAAACCTTGTTCAATACCTAAATTTTATTTATTTGTATTGTTAAGATGTTTAGAATATTTTTGTACGCGGATAAACACTGCTGTTATAGGCTTAGCTTCTGATATAAATACATAAACATATTTTTTTTGTAAATAGATACATATTATAGATAGATAACACTAAAACTCCGAAACAAATTTTTGCAGTTAATACAAACTTTTTGGTGCGACCCGGGCATCGAACCCGAGACCTCTTGATCAGCAGCCGCATACGCTAACCATTAGATCAACAAGGCAGTCAGTGCTTCATACGAAATGTCATTAGTGCATCTCTTTATATTTGCTTCATGGCCTGAAGCACACTCGTATACTTGTATACTTTTTATAAGGCCCGTAAATGTAAACGAAAAAAAAGCGGACAAGTGCGAGTCGGACTCGCCCATAAAGGGTAATGATTTGCTCACACAAAGATTTGCTCCGACCCGGGAGTCGAACACGAGACCTCAAGCACATCATCCATCTTTGCTACCACTGTGCCACCGACACATTGCCTTCCCAAGGACTTTAGTATGGTATTAAGACCCACATGTCTCATCTTAATAGCACAGACTGATCCCTCAGACAGTTTACAAATTATCCGTACCGCTAAGGCTGGATCTACACTATAATGTCGATCACGGTTCGCTCGCGGTCCGATCTCGTCTGGCAAAATCTAATCCTGTTCACATTAGACAATCTTTTTTCACATTTCTTATACACAGAACGGGACTGGAATGTGATCGAACCGGAACTTGACTGTTACGGATAGTATGAATGCACATATTGTTTTTTATCTGATAATATTTTAATAAAGTTAATCATCATCCTCATCATCCTCCTAGCCATTATTCCCAAGTTTATTTGGGGTCGGCTACTAGTTCAACCGACTGGCATCGGACCTCCGCAACCCTAAGGGAGAATTGAAATTCGAAGATTGAACTAGTTGTCAGTATATTTGAGGGCACTGACTTCCCAATAACGATTGCCATAGATGTTCATGGCAACCGGGACCGACGGCTTTACGTGCTCTCCAAGGCATGGGCGTGAATCACCGCCAAACTTCCAAACTCCGGGCTGCTATTAGGAATTTCCTAAGAAAATCCCAAAAACACTTTTTGGCTCGACCCGGGATTTGAACCCGAGACCTCTTGATTAGCAGTCGCATACGCTAACCACTAGAACAACGAGGCAGTTAATAATAAAGTTAATATTTTAGTAAATTTAATAAAGCTTAAAGTTGCTCAGCGTGCTATGGAAAGGGCTATGCTCGGCGTTTCTCTGAGGGATCGTATCAGGAATGAGGGGATCCGTCAGAAAACTAAGGTCATCGACATAGCCCACCGGATTAGCAAACTGAAGTGGCAGTGGGCTGGCCATATTAGCCGCAGAACTGATGACCGTTGGGGCAGAAGAGTTCTAGAGTAGAGACCGCGTCTCGGTAAACGTAGTGTAGGATGCCCACAGGCGAGGTGGAGTGACGACCTGCGTAAGATTGCTGGCAGGAGTTGGATGCGAGAAACCCAAAATCGATCAGAGTGGTGTGCAATGGAAGAGGCCTATGTCCAGCAGTGGACTGCGATAAGCAGATGATTAATAGACCAAAATCGGATCGCGAACGAACCGTGATCGACGTTATAGTGGGAATACAGCCTTAATTGCAATTTCAATAACATTCCAAAAATAAAGTCTCGTGTTTACATGTGAAAGCGATTTTTCAGACATACACACATACTGCCAAAGAAAATATCAAAGATGCGCTAATATTTGTGGCTATTTTCAACTTTTGGTACAGTCTAGCGTAGCTGAAACGGTTATTACATTTTAACATTCATTTGTTATGCTGTCGGTTTGTAAAACAGTACTAATCCTTACTTAATATTATAAATGCGAAAGTAACTCTGTCTGTCTGTTACGCTTTCACGCCTAAACCACTGAACCGATTTTAATGAAATTTGATATGAAGATAGAACTGAACTTGGGAAAGGACATAGGTTACTTTTTACCGCGATAAACAATAAACAACAAACATACACGCGGGCGGAGCCGCGGGCGAAAGCTAGTAATATTATAAACAAATTTCAAAGTTTTCAAATTTTTTTTTGCATTTGAATGGGCGTAGCTTACAGGTGGTCCCATTGTCACCATATCGAGATCGGATGATGGGATCCCAAGGAAAACGAGAGAACACCTTAAATATCATAGGCACTATTGTCGCGATTTGGGTACTCGGAATAGATTTTCATTGAAGTCGGTTCGTTTTTGTTAAAATTATATTTATTAAGGGAAACAAATTAGCTTCCGCGGTATAACATCACGCTACGGGCAATAGAAGACGGAGACGGAGCTGCGTGAGTCAGCTAGTCATTTATATTTATTTAGTTAAATTTTACATAGCTATAACATCTAGCCGCATCTCACCAAGTTACGCTGAGACAAATTGTAACTGTGTTGGTGACATATCTATGCAAATAAATAAAATTGAAGTCATTTTGTAATATCAAATTGACCGTTTTTAGGGTTCCGTAGCCAAATGGCAAAAAACGGAACCCTTATAGATTCGTCAAGTCTGTCTGTCTGTCTGTCTGTCCGTCCGTATGTCACAGCCAATTATTTCCGAAACTATAAGAGCTATACTGTTGAAATTTGGTCAGTCATTGTATTCTGTAAACCGCATTAAGATTTTTACATAAAAATAGAAAAAAAACAATACATTTTGGGGGTCCCCATACTTGGAACTGAAACTCAAAATTTTTTTTTTCATCAAACCTATACGTGTTTTTTTTTCATCTATGGATAGGTGTTCAAAAATGATGTTGAGGTTCCTAATAACATTTTATTCTAAACTGAATAGTTTGCGCGAGAGACACTTCCAAAGTGGAAAAATGTGTGTCCCCCCCCCCCCCCTCTAACTTCTAAAATAAGAGAGTGATAAAACTAAAAAAAAAATATGTTGTATATTACCATGCAAACTACCAACGAAAATTGGTTTGAACGAGATCTAGTCAGTAGTTTTTTTTGATACGTCATAAATCGTAACACGCAATTTACCTTTCATCCAATCAATAAACTAGTGTAAAAACATCGATGAAAGTTACAACGAACTACAAGAACTTTTATATGATGTTACTTGCTGATACGGAACCCTTCATGGGCGAGTCCGACTCGCACTTGGCCGATTTTTATTAAATACATATAAAACTGCCTTGTTGGTCTAGTGGTTAGCGTATGCGGCTGCTGATCGAGAGGTCTCGGGTTCGATTCGCGGGTCAGACCAGGGTGTGATCCACAAATATTTGTTTCTTAGTCTGGGTGTTTTTCTATGTATAATATGTATGTATTTACAAAAAAAAAGTTTATGTATTTATATCAGTTGTTTAGTACCCATAATACAAGCTCTACTTAGTTTGGGACTAGATGACGTTGTGTGTAAGAAAAAAATTGTCTGTCTATCTTTCTATTTGATCTGAATCTCTGAAAAGGCTCCACCGATTTTGACGGAACTTTTACTGACCTAAAGAAAAAAGTCAGACATAAAAATTTAATAGATGTTTTTTTAACGTAAGTACTTATATACTTTCATACACATGAATTCATTAAAAAATTGTTCATTTGATATTACAAACAAACACTGTAAATTAATATATTTGTATATACGTACAAATATAACTGCCTCGTTAGTCTAGTGGATAGCGTATGCGACTGCTAATCAAGAGGTCTCGGGTTTAAATCCCGGGAAGGGCCAAAAAGTGATTTGGGTTTTTCTTAGAAAATTCCTAATAGCAGTCCAGAGTTTGGCGTTAATTCACGCCCGTGCCTCGGAGAGCACGTAAAGCCGTCGGTCCCGGTTGTCATCAACATCTATGGCAATGGTTATTAAGAAGTAAGTGCCCTCAAATTTACTGAGAATAGTTCAACCTTCGAATTTCAGTTCTGCTTAGGGTTGCGGAGGTCCGATGCCGACGCTCCGTGGTAAAACTAATATTCAGGTAAAACCGGTTGAACTAGTAGCCGACCCCAAATAATATTGAGAATAAGGCTAGGAAGAAGAAGAAGAAGATGTACATATATATGAGACATTATTGACGTATAATTCAAAGTTGTTTACATTAGTTTTCACGTGACAATGTACGTTCAACTGCTGTCTGTCTCGACAGACAATGAGACAGGCGATCTGTAACTATAATTATGACGTCAAAAATAAACCTTACTTATATTTTCGTGATATTAATATTTATGAGACTATCATGTCTAAAATAAACCTTAGTTAAATTTTCGTGATATTAATATTTATGAGACAATGACGTCAAAAATAAACCTTACTTATATTTTTGTGATATTAATTTTTATGAGACAATGACGTCAAAAGTTTCCGCATTAACATAAGAATACTGCTTTGTTGGTCTAATGGTTGTTGTATGCGGCTGCTGATCAAGAGGTCTTGGATTCGATTTCAGGGTCGGATCAAATGTTTCTATGGTCTACAAACATTTGTTTCAGAGTTTGGGTGTTTTTCTATGTATAATATGTAGGTATTCACAAATAAAAGTATGTTTATATATTTATATCAATTGTTTAGTACCCATAGCACAAGCTCTGATATCTATCCTTTATGATCTATTCAAACAATTAAGTTTGAATAGATCATAGTAGGCCAAAACCTCCTTTCTAAGGAGAGGCCTATGTCCAGCAGTAGACTGTTGAAGGAAGGAATGATGATGATAATGTGTCATTCGTCCAAAATATTTATTTATTCATTTATTTATCTGAGTCCTGCGATAATGCGCGTTTATTGTTGTTAATTTAGCAAAGCTAGTATAAAAAAAAGACTAAGTTACTCCTTAGGTTATCAGTTTTCTACCAATAAAAGTCCCGTCAAAATCCGTCAAGCCATCCCAGAGATTACCCGGAACAAACAGACCGACAACCAACAATTTTACAAATTTGGTTTTGGATGTCAGTTCCGTATATACTTTGATATACATTGAGTAAAATACTGTTCCTTTTATATAACATACTCGTACAGACACTTTAATTTGATTTATTTGTGTGGATGTAACTGTACGGCGTGTACTGGTTTAAACGCTTCCTACGTCGCCGGTTTCTACTGCACTGACTTGTCAAAAATTGTTATTCAGAACCTAAGTGATCGTTACTATAGTGTTTGTTTAGTTCCTTTCAACCTGCTATAACTAAACACTGGGCTCGACAATGCCCACGTATTTAACTCTGCTCTGAACTACACTTTCCCGCGCAGTGTTACCTCTCGCCATGCGCGTGTAGATAGTGACAGTTCTCCGGTAGTGTTGCTAGCCCGTGGTACACGAGACAGCCTATGTATGCTGTTCGAGTTACTCGAATAATCGCATACACTACAGTTACGTTAATTCATGTTATGTAATTCAGGTAGTAGAGTCGGTTCGACCGAGGCAGTACTACCCTCACACAGAAGACCAACCTAATAATGACAGCATTCGCTGTCGTATTTCGTTGTTGAGTGTGTAACCGGAAGCCTAATCCTTCTGTACCACTTGTGGAGGAACGGGTGTCGTGTTCCTCCAACACAAAGGGAGGATCCTCCGACCAGGCGAGGTGATCATGCCTGGCGGGCCACTGCCCAACAGTTGATATTGGGATGTTGTATATATTATATGCTAAACTTTCGCGATTCAGGATTAGTAGTTACTCCGTAGAGATCGTTATGTTTTCTTCGTAGTTCAATGTTTCTTCGGTAGATGGCGCTGTTGTATGTTTTACGTCGCGCTATATGTGGAAGTCACCACACCACTATACCTCCGAAGGCCGGGAGAATGTTGCAGAATTATCTAACCAGGCCGCCATGGTATGGGTCACCATGCTACATTGCCTCCTAATGAGCATGGTGACCCCTACTCCTGGATTCTACTCATGCTTTCCATCAGGCAGAGTAGAGTCACTTTGGTAGGCTTAAATATAAAAAAAAAAGTTTGTAAATGCTCTCGAGATACGGAAAACAATCCTAGTACCACAGTTGTACGTAGTAACTATTTATTAATCTGTGGTTGTACTATGATTTTCAATTTCTATAATGCATGTCTATATAAATCTATGTACTTAATTAGAAATGATTCGAAAATGTGTTGTTAGGCGCAAAACTCGTGAACCGTTCCACCAATTGCTGCACGTTGGCCTAGTGGTTTAAACGCTCGCCATGCCGCCTTCTACTGCGCCAAGTGTCATAGGCTCAAATCCCACGTGGGACAAATTGTTGTTCTCAGTCTGGGTGTTCTTTGTGTCATGAACCCCCGACACAGGATGATTATTCCTATTGCAGTAATTATTTTTTTTAAATCGGTTGTATTTTAAATTGTTTTCGTTCAAACACAAGGAAGGTAGGTAATTATGTAGAGAAAAAATATAAAAACTACGAGTCAAATAGTTAAAACAACAGTTCTTTGTCCATACAAACCGCAGAGTAAAAAAAAAGGTTCCGACGAATTGAGAACCTCCTCCTTTTTTGACGTCGGTTAATTAAACATTTGTCCGATTTTGATGGGACTTTCACTGGTAGGTGACAGAAGATATAATGAGAAAATTAATCTACTTTGTAGGGTTGTGTAATTCATGACTTGGAACCTTTATAGATTCGTCATCTCCGTCCGTCCTCGGCTTACCGCCAGAACATTTGGTGCTAGAAAGATGAAACTTTGGTGTGATCACGTCGACAAACTGTTACAATAAACATACGAAACAAAAATATTTGGGATGATGGCGACCCCTACACGTTGGGTCTTTTAAAAACATTGAGAGGGTGGTAAGACCATTTTTTAAATTTAGACATCCGTTTGCCAGTTATTTCACTTAAAGCAATTTTTTTAGTTAATCAGTCCCCCCCGTGCGTGACATGTAGTTTTCAGAAGGGGGGGGGGCCTTCTGAAAACTACATGTCTGGCTCGAAAATTTTGCGAAAAATCATTATCATAGTCCATGTTATGAATTTTAAAATAATTATAACAAAAAGCGGCCAAGTGCGAATCGGACTCGCTCATGAAAGGTTCTGTATCAGCAAGTAACATCATATAAAAGTTCTTGTAGTTCGTTGATTGAATGAAAGGTAAATTGCGGTTTACGATTTATGACGTGTTCAAAAAAACTACTTACTAGATCTCGTTCAAACCAATTTTCGTTGGTAGTTTACATGGTAATGTACAACAAATATTTTTTTTAGTTTTATCGCTCTCTTAATTTAGAAGTTACAGGGGGACACACATTTTTCCACTTTGGAAGTTTCTCTCGCGCAAACTATTCAGTTTAGAAAAAAAATATATTAGAAACCTCAAAATCACTTTTGAACGCCTATCCATAGATATGTATGAGTTTGATGAAAAAAAATTTTTTGAGTTTCAGTTCCAAGTATCAGGACGCCCTAAATGTATTGTTTTTTTTCCAAGTTTAAGTGAAAATCTTAATGCGGTATACAGATTACATCTACTTACCAAGTTTCAAAAGTATAGTTCTTATATTTTCGAAAAAAAGTGGCTGTGACATACGGACGGACAGACAGACAGCCAGAAATGACGAATCTATAAGGGTTCCGTGTTTTGCCATTTGGCTACGGAACCCTAAAAAGGAACCGACTTCAAAGAAAAACTATTCCGAATACCGAAATCGCGATAATTGTGCCTATGATATTTGAGGAGTTCCCTCGATTTCTTTGGGATCCCATCATCAGATCCCAATATGGTGACGATGGGAGCACCTGTAAGCTACGCCCATTCAAATGCAAAAAGGTTTTGAAATCGGTTTATAAACGATGTTCATGAGTTATAGAGGTCTAACATGTAAAATGCGCAAACTTGGAAAGCTTGCTGCGTTACTCGTGATTAGTTGTAAAGATCAACAACAGTCTGAGTTTATAGATATACGTATATCTTCAAGTGATCACAATAGTACAGTGTGAACTAAAAACACGCCTGGTTCTCTTCGTTCTAAAACCATTGGTTGTCTCATAAAATGGTTGTAAATCTCCTCGAATAAAATTTATCTTCCTACCGAATAAACTTTTATAAATAAAACAACGTTAATGTTTAATTAATCAATGTACTTGTAAAAACGAAAAGCTATAAATTGTTGTAGTTTAAGCGAATGTTGAAGTAAGGGCCACAGCACACTAGCTACTTTTAGCATCGACGATCGGCGACTAGTCGCTTTTTAGAAGCTAAATACGGCCGAACGCTTCAAACGCATTAAGTCGTATTTTAGAAGCGCGACGCAGCAGCTGAACGCTACTCTCTGCACACATTCGGATGGCGGTAGCATCGATTTAGCGTCGGAAAATTATAGGCAACACTACAGCCGACGCGATCCAGGCATCTTAGTAGTCGCTAAAACGCGCATTTCCGATACCGCGTTCGAACTGTTATAGTTTCCCGATGTTAAAGAAAGTCATTAATAATCGATTACTTAAATGTCATGTCATCATTTTAGAGCAGCACTGCCTCTCCGCTCCCGCGTTGAGTCAGTCTCGCCCCGATCTTAGAGCCGGTACCATCTCCTCATCTATCGCGTGTCTGCCAGTTTTGTATTTGTATCAAGGTCAACCAATAAACCATTTCATTTGTGTAACCAAAAGTTTTTTTTAAAACCTCGTTTACGTGGCCTCGCGTAACATTGGTGGCAGCTTAAGGGATTTTAAAAATCCTCGGATCGCCTCAATTCAGTTAAAATTGTGATTGTGACAGTGAAAGTGCTATCTCTGTATCCTGTCGCTGTGCCGCTGTATCCTGCTGATCTCATTAGACCCTCACGTGCCGTATTGCTGTAACGGGGTGTACCCCGAATATCTATCACTCACCTTGGGTGATCTCGCCGGGCTACGAAATGATTCGTGTTGCCGTCGCAGTCGCAGTGTTCCTGTAAGTAAATCCAGTATACTTCGAAACCATACGTGTGGTGAAAATAGTGCCAGTGATCTAAACTACAAAGTGTCATCGCATAGTTCTAAATTAATTCAAGGTTCAAAGTGCTAATTTTAGTAATATTCCGTTAATCATTTGTTCAAAAATATTATTCTATCACTCATCTCCGAGAATAGTGCAACATCCGTTCTTATCGCAACTCTGTACCTCACGCGTTATCTTTTGTTTTGACTAACTTGCCATGCCTAAAGACGAGCCCAGTATCATGTCTAAGGACACAAAAGAAATCGACATGAACTTTATAAGCAAATTTATTAATAAATTCGACGGGAACCGCGAAAAACTTAATGCATTTTTAAATAATTGCAGAAATGCAATAAGTCTTGGGTCACCATCTCAACAAGATGTAATATTAAAATATATTCTGAGCCAACTTGAAGGCCGTGCCGAAAGTGCGTGCTCCGTTAAGGAATTTGAAAACTGGCCACAGTTAGAGGAATTTCTCAAAAACCAATTCGGCGAGAAAAAACATTACGCTGCACTACTCTCGGATCTCCAGGATTGTTGCCAAACTAATAGTGAGACAGTCAACCAGTTCGCACTACGCGTAGAGACATGCCTAGCTAAACTATTAACTGAAATAAATATTTCGATACCCACAAGAAAAAAAGGTGAACTGACTGACCGTGTCGCTGCAATGCAAGACTTAGCATTGCATACATTTATCAGTGGCTTAGACTCTCGATTATCGACTATAGTCAGATGCCGTGACCCTGAAACCTTAAACGAAGCTATTGGCTTCGCCGTGTCCGAAGAAAAAATATTACAGACCACCTCTAAGCGTAACCCATCAGCAACCAATACTAATTCACCTAATCAAGGCCGTTGGTCGCAACGTCGATTCCAACAGAACCGAAACTCTACACAGCTAGGTGTTTCAAACGAGTCTAATAATCAAAGACCATCTACTTCAGGTCCCCCAGTATGCCGTTATTGTAAAAACGTGGGCCATACTATTGAGGAATGTAGGAAACGGGAGTTCAATAACAATCGCTTTAGAGATCGAAATAATCAAAGACCATTACCAAGGCGTTACCAAAATAATCAAGCACAAGTTCACGCGGTAAATAGCAACCAAGACAATGACTACACGGAAGATACTCAAGGTAAACCAAGTTATGGTTTAAACGAGTAAAGGGCTCACGGTGGTGTCTCATGAGACCCAAGCATCAAATTCCAAAACACTTCTATATCAAGGACACCAATACTACATCCGCTATATCCTCTGTATCCCCTAACGATAGGGACTCGCGAATAAATCACACCGCTGTATCCTCTGTATCCCCTAACGATAGGGACTCGCGAATAAATCGCACCGCTGTATCCTCTGTATCCCCTAACGATAGGGACTCGCGAATAAATCGCACCGCTGTATCCTCTGTATCCCCTAACGATAGGGACTCGCAAATAAATCGCACCGCTGTATCCTCTGTATCCCCTAACGATAGGGACTCGCGAATAAATCGCACCGCTGTATCCTCTGTATCCCCTAACGATAGGGACTCGCGAATAAATCGCACCACTGTATCCTCTGTATCCCCTAACGATAGGGACTCGCGAATAAATCGCACCGCTGTATCCTCTGTATCCACTACTCCCGCTGATTGTCAAATAAATCATCCTGTACATGCCAAATCCACTTTAAACTCAATCGCTCCTCGTCCAGTTCCTGAAACAAAAATTTATGAAATTAATATTAATCCATCTAATAGACTCTTACCTCATATCCATGTCCATACCCCAGTATCAAACACTACCATATCTCTTCTTGTAGATTCTGGCGCAACTGTGAGCCTTCTGAAAAATTCTTCTATACAAATACCAGTTGATATAACACCAGACACAATCTTTTTGAAAGGTATTGACCCCATTAATCAAGCCTCACCAACAATAGGCCATTTCCCGCTTAAAATAAAAATAGATGATAAAAATAGTATCACGCATAGATTCCATATAATACCTCGAATACACTTACCTTATGATGGTGTAATTGGCACTGATATGCTAATCGCTTTTGGCTGCACTATTGACTATACTCGTGAAACCTTAAAAATAGGTAAATACGAAATAAAATTACATTTCAATGCGCCTACTTACGTAATTCCTCCCAGAACCGAAACTGTCGTAGAATGCTCCGTCACCAACCCTGAGGTTAAAGAAGGACTCGTACTAGATCAATGTTATCACGAAGATTTACTGATCGCCAATTGCTTAGTCACAGTCAAAGAAAACAAAAGAATTAACTTATCAATAATCAATACTTCTGAAACTCCTATAACCCTTAAGTCAAACTTGGATATCACACTCATTCCCTTAAGTTCTTTAGTCAAACCCTCTGTTCCAGTAAATGCTCATACAGTTTGTCATTTCGAGAGCACCGACTCTTACCTTCGAACACAAGAAGTATTAAACCTTCTCAGAATCTCCCACCTCAATACTGAAGAAGCAAATGCTCTTCATGATGTCTGCTCTGAATACTCAGATATATTCTTCATCCCTGGCGACAAACTTTCCCACACAAATGCACTTAAACACAACATAACAACGAGTGTTCAAAACCCAATAAATGTAAAGTCTTACCGGTTCCCAGAGATACACAAACAAGAAGTCAACAAACAAATAGATCAAATGCTTGATCAAGGAATCATAAAACACTCAGAGTCTCCTTGGTCTTCACCAATATGGGTTGTCCCAAAAAAAATTGATGCATCAGGACAACAAAAATGGCGTATAGTTATCGATTATCGAAAACTAAATGACATCACTATTGGAGATAGCTACCCTATACCGCAGATATCCGAAATACTAGATCAACTGGGTCAGAGTAAATATTTCTCAACCCTCGACCTTGCATCGGGGTTCCACCAAATTTTGATTAATGAAGAGGACGCTCCTAAAACAGCGTTTAGTGTACCTCGAGGACATTACCAATTTACAAGAATGCCATTTGGCTTGAAAAATGCACCCGCTACTTTCCAACGGTTAATGAATACCGCTCTTACAGGTCTCCAAAGCATACGGTGTTTTGTGTACTTAGATGACATAGTCATATATTCTCACGACCTAAATTCTCATATTGAAAATCTTTCGCTAATATTCCAAAGGCTTCGAAACTACAATCTAAAACTCCAACCTGACAAGTGCGAATTTCTCCGACGTGAAGTCGCATATCTTGGCCATCAAATAACTAAAGATGGTGTAAAACCTAATCCCGAAAAGATAGAAGCCGTGACCAAATTTCCTACTCCTAAATCCCCAAAGGACATTAAGTCCTTCCTTGGACTCGTATCGTACTATCGCCGTTTCATCCCTAATTTCTCGAAAATTGCCAAACCTCTGACTCAACTTTTAAAGAAAGATGTCCCCTTCCTATGGGAAAACCAACAAAAATATATATAAATATCGATATCGATCGATATCCTATAAATCCAATTCAACCAGATTGTGATCCCATTCCATCCACTTCTAACCAAAATTCAGATGATCATCCCACACCTCGATTCAGCCCCCTCACTCTTGAGGATCTTGATATCCAACTACCTCCTGATTTCCTAGACCTTGACGATAAACTACCATCCGTAGACCTCTTAGAGAACGACGATTCACCACCGGAAATCGATGATCCTATAGCACCTACCACATCTAACAAATCCCCGAGTCCTACAACAAATCCTTCTCGTGACAATAACTATAGCAAATGCCTGAAAACAATGAGCAACAAAGACTTTCATAGCAACGCTAAAATCATAGAACACAACGAAAGCATCTTGAAAACTAACTGCAAAATCATGGTAATACCTACCTCCATCGATCTCGATGACTCCAACCCTCACGTAGAAGAAATCCTGAGCAACCTTGAAGACTCAAAGGAACTCCTTGATAGGGAAAGAACTCTCTACTCTTTTATCTCATTTAATCATAGAGGAAAGACAATATATTTCCTATTCACCAAAGTATATCACTTTCATAATAGCTCTTATGAGGACATTTATAAAAGTATACTAAACCTTCAATCCGATATACTACGTAATCCAACTGATTCCAATCTGAATTTAGCCATTACTGACTTCCAAAATCCTTTCGACAAACATATCTGGGCTAAAATATACAACATGTTCTGCTATATCTTTAACAATACTCAAGTGTCAGTTCATATTCATCACAATACAATAATTTTTCCTACACCCTCGGAGATATCAAGAATACTTCGCGAAAACCATAACATTCCTATTGCCGGACATTTAGGATCTACGCGAATGTTTAATCGAATAAAAGAAAGGTATTTCTGGAAAAATATGCGGACAGATATCGAAACATATGTAAGAAATTGCTCCCAATGCCAAAGCAACAAAGCTCTAAGACAAATAAATAAATCCCCAATGCAAATAACTACCACATCCACAAAGCCTTTTGAACGACTCAGCCTCGACCTTGTAGGTCCTCTTCCAGAAGCTGGACTTACTAAGCTCAAGTTCATTGTTACACTACAGGACGACCTCACCAAATATCCCCTCGCTTACCCTATTGCTAATGCAACTGCAGAAGAAACATGTGAGTGTCTAGTGCACTTTATTTCTGTTTTCGGCATCCCGAAGTCTATTTTAACCGATCAAGGCACAAACTTCACGGCAGATTTATTTAAAAGAACTTGCTATTTCCTAAAAATTAAACAAATCTGGTCTTCCCCATACCATCCTCCAACTCAAGGTGCACTTGAACGCAGTCACTCCACACTTAAGGAATACCTTAAATCTTATGTCAATGAAAATCATTCTGATTGGCACAAATATGTTTATACTGCTATGTTGGCGTATAACACCTCTACTCATTCCACTACCAACTTCACGCCGTATGAGCTTCTCTTCGGCCAGAAGGCTTTTATCCCGGACTCCATCTACGAATTACAATCAGACTTTACTTATCCAGAATATCTCAAATCCCTGCACCATCGTCTAAAACTTTCACGCGAAAAAGCTATCGAAAACATACAAAGATCTAAAGAAAGATCCAAACAGTATTATGACGCCCGCTCACGACCTGTTCAATATAAAGTAGGAGATTACGTATATCTCAAAAACCATGTACGTTTGCGCAAAGCCCTTTCGCCAATCTGGAAAGGACCATATAAGGTTGTAAAGGTCAATGGTAAAAACACCTTAACCTTACTCATAAATAGGCGTCATGTGACGCATCACTATGACGAGGTCAAACTAGCCCCTAGATCTAAAACATAGTCTTAGTTATAGGTATATACTCAATACTAATTTTAATTATATCTTATTACAGTAATTCTGCGCTGGGTCAGGAGTTCACGCCCTTGACGAACAGTCCTGGCATCTACTTCGACCCCTTAGGTTCTTTAAGTTTAATAGATAATCACCTTAGTATAGTTATTCCTTATGATGTGTCCTATATTAACCCGCATATCTTAAACCTCCGTCTTATCCTCGATAAATGCAAACAAATATGTGACAATGGTAAAGTCTTTGATTATTTAGAATGCAGAAATCTCTTTGAACCATTGAATACTCGTTATAATGATATAGCCCATGACAATGAAGCTATTTTTCACCTTACGTCTCGCCAGTCGAGAAGATCTGCACTTCTAGGATTCGTAGGCACTGTATCAAAGAAAATATTTGGCACAATGGATGAGGACGACGCCATCCGATACGACAATGCCATTAGAGAGGTAGAAACAGACCAAAAGAAACTAGCCCTTCTGATGAAAGAAAATATATTAGTTACTGCTACTTCACTTAGATCTTTCAATGAAACTCTACATATGATAAAACTAAATGAAAAACATCTGAAAAAAGCAATGGATGAATTGTCCCTAGATATTCTAAATCTGACTTACGTTTCAAAAGAATTAGGTATCAGGTCTCGTATGTTGGAATTAATCTCCATGATAGAAAACAGTCTCCTAGCCTTATCCTTCAAAGTTGAAGACATAATTAACTCGGTTATGTTCAGCAAATCTAATGTCCTGTATCCCACTATATTAACACCTAAAGAACTTTATACCGAATTGGTCGATAACTACAGATTCTTACCAGCATCTAAACAACTTCCAGTTCCCTTAAACCTTGATAACATGCATACTATTTTAAATGTATCAGAAGTATCTAGTTACTTCAATAAAGAAAAAGTAGTCTTCACAGTAAAAATCCCTCTCATTAACCCTATACACTTAAATGTATATCATAACTTACCTTCGCTGGTTCCTCATGATAGAAATAATCCAAAGTCATATTCAACCATCATTCCATCCTCCAAATATATTGGTATCAGTAGAGATAAGTCAATGTACTGTAAGCTAGATAATCTAGATCATTGTAAAATAATCAATAATGATCATTACCTTTGTGAAACATCAATATTATACTCCTCTTCTGCGACGCCTTCCTGTGAGACAGAAATCATCACAAAAGTACTTACCTCAATCCCTTCGATTTGTGAAACCAAATTTATTCATGGTCATGTTAGCATCTGGCAGCCACTACGCAATAGTAGATGGCTATATGTAATGTCAGAAAAAACCAAAATAAGCATAGAATGTAATAACTCTCAATCTACTGAAATAGAATTTAGTGGAAATGGTGTATTGTACTTACCTTCTGAATGTATTGCCTATTGCAAGGACACTCGTTTAATCCCGCATGGAAATCGTAAAATTCAACTGAAAACTATTGTTTCTAATTTTAATATTTTAAATGATTCATGTTGTAACCTTGTAGCATATAATAACATTGTATCAACCTTACCTGTTGTTAATCTTAAGAATATTAACTTAGATTCCTTAGCCTATGATAATCCTGAAATCTTGAAAAGTCTTAACAATATAATTAAAAGACCACTTATTGTTTTATATCAAAAATATTATTCAAGTATTACAATTGTAACTATAATTTCTATTATGTGCTTTATTATCTATAAGGTGTATAAAACTGGCATACACAAGAAAATAGTAAAACTTAAGGAAAATAAGACCCCTGTAAATAATGACCCTGAGTTAGATGACACTGAACTCTCAACCGTTAACGCAGGACCCTCTCTTCGAATCGGTTGACTCATATATCACTAACTTAAACATAAACTTCACCTTGAAGGGTGTAGTTTACTTTAAATCGGGGGGCTGTTATAGTTTCCCGATGTTAAAGAAAGTCATTAATAATCGATTACTTAAATGTCATGTCACATTTTAGAGCAGCACTGCCTCTCCGCTCCCGCGTTGAGTCAGTCTCGCCCCGATCTTAGAGCCGGTACCATCTCCTCATCTATCGCGTGTCTGCCAGTTTTGTATTTGTATCAAGGTCAACCAATAAACCATTTCATTTGTGTAACCAAAAGTTTTTTTTAAAACCTCGTTTACGTGGCCTCGCGTAACAGAACGCAGAAAGTCGAAAATGATGCAATATGACGCGCGATTCTGATACCGCGATCCAACGCAGAAGGTCACTAAAACGCGATTCAGCATTGATGCAGTCGCAAAATATAATCGATCGCCGATGATAAAAGTAGCTAGTGTGCTGTGGCCCTTCATGAGTGTTTTAAGACCTAAGATTTTTTTACCACAGAAGCATCATAATAGGTCACCATGATGTCAACAACTCATAATGTCCAACTGAAGAGCTCGGGTCTTCTCTCAGGAGAGGGTAAAGGCCATTCGTCCCCACGCTGGCCGAGTGGGGGTTGGGGACTAGCACGATACGTTGTGGCTACGTAATCTTGCCTTTGGATGTTTTTAATAAAGCTCGAAGGCCTCCAACTTCACGACTGCTATCTTATGATAACAATCGGGACCGACTAACGTGACTTCCGAGTCACGGAGACTCTAGAATGACAGATGGACTCAGCCCTCACTCTTATTTATGCCTATGCTTATGGAATACAAAGATCGTTTTACGATCTCTCACGCTCCGGTGGTCCATATAGAGTTCAAAAAAAGTTTGCAGAAAATTAAAACTTTCTGAAAATATATATATTGCACAAGGTTGACTTTAGCCTCAACAAGCATATTCTTAAAGATAAATTTTAGCTGTTACGAAACTGTACATTATCGATTAATATCTAGTCGCAACCTAGGTTTAAATCTGAGAAATTTTGTACAAACGTTAATCAGGTAGTAGAGGCATTGGATTAAAAAATGGTTTTGAAATTAAATAGGGATCGGTTCCCGTACTTCATCCAGGTCGATCACCACGCAGACGAAGTCGTAGTCAAAAGCTAGTCGTGAATTAAATATTTAAAATGTTGTTAAAAACAGATTACATAAATAAATAAGTTCGTCAATATCTTTTATTTGAAACGAATAAGACAATACGAATTTTATTCCATAGTAACCACAGACTATAAATATTTTATTTTCCCGCCATTAAATTAGACGTCATTGATTTTTATTTACGTTCGATTGTTTAAAACTAGAAATCAAAATCATTGCGTTTTATTATCTGCGGTTCTGTCAAAACGGCGGTAAACTTGGGCTGATTTCATACTAGAAGGTTTTAAATTATTAAGATATTGTATTAAAGTTACATTGTTATTCGTTTCATCAAAAATAATGTCTCTCTTAAAAATACTCTTGTCTTGCTGGATGATAAAATGGACTCAATAAATACTCAGACTCAGAACAAAATGTGTTTATCACAGGATATGGTGCCTTTTTTTTTAATGTAGACTTAAGCCGCTATTGTTTATAAGTTATCTTTGCACACCTGTAACTCTTTCAAGCCACAGAGTGTGAGTGTCGTTCTCATTTGAGTTCTCCTTGCAGTATCCTCATAATGAGAAGGAGAGAGAGCTGGAGCTTATCCAAAAAAGGCATAGTACAGTTGAGCAAACACTTGATGTCTAGAACCACCCTTATATTGTTTTATTTGGCTTCAACACAACTATCTATAAATACAACGGTTTCTGTAAACTAAAACTACTATTTTATTACCATTGATTTTCTACATACGCACAGGGTATACACATACATACAGTCATCAACAACCCATAATGTCCCACTGCTCGAGTCTCCTCTTAGGAGTGAGTAAAAGGCCTACTCCTGGATTCTACTCATGCTTTCCATCAGGCAGAGTAGAGTCACTTTGGTGGCTTACATAAAAAAAAATACGTCCCCACACTGGCCAAGTGCGGGTTTTTTTTTTCTTTTTTTTTTTTATTTGATGCCTACCAATGTGACTCCACTCTGCCTGATGGTAAGCATGAATGGAATCCAAGAGTGGGGGCAACCACACTGCCCGCTATGCAGGAAGTATGACGATGCTGACCCAAACTATGGCGGCCTTGTGAGATGCTTTTTCACACCCCTCTTAAAGGACCCGGGATCATAATTTTCATCAAAGTTTTGTATCCGACTGAGTACTTATATATTATATTTATATATGTATAACTATTCTATATATGTATGTTTATGTATTATAAAGTATAATATTTTATTTGTTTTACATATATATTTATTTGTTTTTATATATTTTATTTGTATATTTACTTTATATAATTCTCTTTCCAATTTTTTGCACCTACCGCACCATATTACTACATTACCCTAAGGTTGACTGGTAGAGAATGCCTCATGGCATTAAGTCCGCCTTTGTACGATATGTGCATTAAGTTTAAATAAATAAATAAATAAATAAATAATGGGAAGGAAACACGTGGGATGGTAGCGAGTTCCAGTTTTTAACCGCTCGGCACAGGAAAGAAGAGCCAAACCGTTTAGTTCTAGTGCGTATTTCTACCACTCTAAAGCGGTGACTTCCAAGGCCAGCACGTGTGTTCCTGTAAAGGAAGGGAGAAGGTGGGATCAGTTGGAAGAGCTCATCAGAACACTCCCCGTGGTAAAGGCGATAGAGGACTGCCATAGTAGCGATATCTCTTCGCAGCTGCAAAGGCTCGAGGAACTCGGTTGTTAAGTACTTGGACCCGATTACATAATGTGACCTTCGAATCACGGAAAGGGTCATAACATGCCACAAATGGTCACCTAACTAGGTCGTTGCTTACGATAGTTTCTAATCAGTGGACTATGAGCGCTAGAAAAGAGAAAAGTTGGAAACCAGGACAAGAAGTACAAATTCCCTGGATTTTAGAGGTCAAAACCCGAACACGTCTATAGTTTTATTTTATTTTGTCAATTCTGTCGAATAAGTCTCACATCGTATCATCATCATCAGCCTATCGAAGTCCACAGCTGAACATAGGCCTCACCCATTGCACACCACTCTGATCGATTTTACAGCTCCTGCCAGCCACACAACACAACATCATATATCACATCGTATATTTCTTAAAATATAAATTGTACTCGTTTGGAGATCTTAGAGTTCTAATGAAACCCCGCCCCGACGCTCCCCGGACGGTCTTTAAACTAGGACAAAGTCGGGAAAACCTTGACGAATAGTAACCCTATATAGTCATAACTACTTATCTACCTATCTTTATATATATAATTCTTCTGTGAGTGTGTATGTCACTGAACTTCTCTCAAACGACTGGACCGATTTTAATGAAATTTTTTGTGTGTGTTCAAGGGGATCTGGGAATGGTTTAGATTCGCAATTGGACCCGGTAGGTGGCGCTGCGATCAAGTTCTGGAATTTTAAAGTTGGGCGGTACGAAGTTCGCTGGGTCATCTAGTACCATATAATATTTCAGACAATAAATTAATATTTCATACATCTTAAACACAACGTCATCTAGTCCATAGCTAAGCAGAGCTTGTATTGTGGGTACTAGACAACTGATATAAATACACAAACATACTTTTAGTGATAGTGTATGCGACTCCTACACTTGAGGTCTCGATTTCAAATCCTAGGTAGGACCAAATATTTGTACGATCTATATATATTTGTTTCGGACTTTGGGTGTTTTCTTTTGACTGCCTTGTTGGTCTAGTGGTTAGCGTATGCGGCTGCTGATCAAGAGGTCTCGGGTTCGATTCCCGGGTCAGACCAAATATTTGTGTGATCCACAAATATTTGTTTCGGAGTCTGGGTGTTTTTCTATGTATAATATGTATGTATTTACAAAAAAAAAGTATGTTTATGTATTTATATCAGTTGTTTAGTACCCATAACACAATCTGCTTACTTTGGGACTAGATGATATTGTTGTGTGTAAGATGTCCAAAATATTTATTATTAAATATTTATTTCTAAACAAAATATGTATGTATTTACAAAAAAACGTAACTAGATATTATTCTATCAGTAAATATAGCTGAGCATAGTACAAGCTTTGCTTAGTTTGAAGCTTATTATTATTATTTATGTACGTATTGTACCTCTTATTTACTGCAGCTCTTCCTGGTCAAGCTGCTAATCTGTCAGGCCAGTTTCGTAAAGTAGTTCAAAATCTCAAGGCCGTAGAGCCACGCTGACTTAAGCACGAATGGGTGCGGTGGTACCTTCTCATAGAAGACCAACCTATAAATGAGAGCCTTCGTGTTTTTCCTAGTATAGTGTGAGACGGGAGGTCTTATGATGCAGAAGCATAGAAGCATCTCACTAGGCCACCATAGTCTGGGTCACCATGTTGCATTGTGACAGAAAGCTGCTCATTATGGACGATAAAAACTAAAATAATTTAAAAGCGATTTGTTAACCCATGCTACGTAGCTAGTAAAGTGTTTAAAAGACGCGAAACCACAATCCACATGGCCGAAGTGTTGAAATATGCTTATCAAAGTGTCCGCGCCAATATTTTTAACACGAAGAATATTATATTGAAGCTCTTTGACGCACATGCATGAGCGTAAAGGCTACGGTTGTTTTGTGCGAACATCGTAAAAAAAATTTCAATATATATTTCTTACTAGCCACTTACTAGACCCACGGTTTTTGGTGTCACATTTTAAAGTCTTTAAAATCTGTAACGTAGTTGAAAGATTTAAACTACCAAGAACGAGAAGGAATTTCATTTATTGGTAGACTAGGAACTGTTTCAGAAAAAAATCTATGTATTATATATATTTAAATAAACAAATTAAATGACTTTTATTAATTTTTACTACATGTTGGCTATATTTTTCATTGTTTATTATTTTTTGTACCAATTAAAACTGCATACCTGCTTAAGTTTTTGTTTCTTATCTTACGGTCTGTTGTCTTATCAAAAATAATTATTAAAAATAATGTAAACTGTATAGCTAATAAATAATTGATCCGCATCAAACATTCGCCTACCCAAACACAATCCGCCCCATCGATATACTAAAAATAAACGCGTCTTGAAGTCTGTAAAACTAATTTCCAGTCGTCTGGAGTCGGCCCTACCGATTTGACATTCGGCATTCGCGCCTATTTTCGCGGCCATCTTTCATTTCGGATACACAACCGAAATAAAGTGATTGAAAACTATTATGACATTATAATTAAACCTGTGCATTTTTGAAATATTTTACTGAGGAGATACATTTTTAAAATGGAATCATTAAGGGCTATTAAAATACCAGTGATTATATTTTTTATTTGTTTATGTGGGGAAAGCAGAGCGAAGTTGAATGTTAGCAAGGCTAATGATCATTCTGGAGAAGTGAAGTTTCCAAAAAAGGTAAATAATATTATTTTATTAATTTCAAATGTTTTACTAATTTATTAAATATTATACTTGGTTAAATAAGATGAAAACATTAAAAATATATGTTATAAATATATTAAACTTAATACACGTATGTATTAATGATATTTATGAAAATACTGTTAACTCACATCAGCTTTTACTGTATGCATTTATTCCAAAAATATTCTCGTTTTTTTAATAATCGTAATTTTAACAACCAGCATGACTTAATTTGAAATGACATAATTAAATCTAAATGTATTGATGCCATTTTGTAAAGATTAAGAATAAAAGTAAATAAAAACCAAAGAGTTCTTATTTACCCGTCAATAAATAAACTCTTAAATCCTAAGATCTAAAACAGATAACAGTGTAATGTCGTATCTAACTAATCGAGGAATGTGGACGAACTGAAACTTTCACCTTGATCGAGTATTTTTATCAACAAAATTCATTTTAGATCCTCTTGCCAGAGACAAAAAGTTTTAGAATGCCCTAATTTAATGAAGGCCAAGACCTATAAAATATTCATGAAGTGTATTTCATTTTTATCTCTTTAGTAAAAAAACGATTAAGCAAGTTTTGAGGTCGGTCCCATCTACCGGATGTATTTATTTCTAAATAAACATACATGTATACATTTTTAAATGTCCATATAATGACGGACTAAGTACCACGGTGTCACCAATTCTCCTAGTAGAGAGTAAGTCCGTGTGGTGACGGAAGTCCGTGTGGTGATGGAAGTCCGTGTGGTGACGGATTAAGAATACAGAGTGTCAGCACCCCTATTCATCCCGCGGGTGTCGTAAAAGGTGACTAAGGGATAAACTACGCAAGACAACATCGAAGCAAAGCGAAGGAAAACTTGAAACCAACCCGTCTGGCCACCGTGGTATAGTAGGCCAAAACCTCCTTTTTAAGGAGAGGCCTATGTCCAGCAGTAGACTGTTAAAGGCTGTTGATGATTGATGATGAAACTTCATTTCGAAGAAGATACATAGGCCATGTTACGAAGTAGACTATAAAACAGCAACCACTGCCACCTGCTAAAGCATAATTTGTTTTTTTTACTGCAAGTTGTCTGTTGCAATTATCATAAAAAAATCAAAAAATGAATAAATAACCCCTCGTCTATAGTATACAAAAATAATGAATAAAACAATTTTCACAAGTCATAACACATAAGCAATAAAACAAAAATATTTGACTTTCCTTCTGATCTTCATCTTACAATATTTTATTAGTCACAATAAGGCAGTACACTTGGATGCATGTGCGTAAATACTTTTTTTATAGACACTCAACTTTGAGTCACCCGCCAAAACGAAATTTAAAAATGTTACAATATAAATAAAACTTAAAAAAAAATCATGCTATTAAACGCCATTTTGAATTTATTACTTCCCATATCGGCTAACTTTGACGACAAATGAATCATTTTAGAAAATTGTATTGTTCATTGTGATATTAAAATTCGATCGGTGAGAGAAGTTACTTCTCTAATATTAAAGAATTTATAGATAAAACCATCTATTACTGAAAACTACATTCAATCCGTTCAGTACTTTAAAAATCTATCTATCTTTCATTTTACCGTCGCCGTCGGTTCCGGATGTCATGAACATCTATGGCTTATAGGAAGTCAGTGCGCTCAAATATACTCCCTAAATATACTAAAATAGATCACCCTTAGGGTTTTGGAGGCCCGATGCCAGTTGCTCCAGTTAGTGCCAGAAAGATTTTAAGAAGTTTTTATCACGTCGACAAAGTGTTAAAATAACATCATGAAGAATATCTTTTTGAGGTAGCTCCATACACGTTAAGTGGGGATCCTTTTTTTTCTCGTGTCCACCCTATTGTATGGGGTATCATTAGGTCTTTTGAAAACAGTGAGAGGTTTCTAAAATGATTTTTTGATTAAGGTATCCGTTTACGAGGTATTCAACTTCAACGCGCATTTTCTTGTTAAAACAGATACCCCCCCCCCCCCACTTTTAAACGCTTAACGACTGGCTAGAAAACTATAAAGGCTTAGATGACTTTGTTAGTTTAGGTCAGGTTCAGGTTATAGGGGCCTAACTTGTAAAATACGTTTACATGAAAAAGTTAGTACAAAAATATCGGAATACTAAATAAACTTTACAATTATACATTTTGATTTCTTCTTCTTCTTCTTGTTCCTCTCCAATCACTGGTGGTTGGACATCAGTCTTAAAAATCTCGCTTTCTCCCTGGCGAGGTGAAACAGTTCCGCGGCGCTCCTGACTCCGGTCCACTCGCGGATGTTTCGGAGCCACGATTTTTTCCGACGGACTCGACGTTTCCCCACAATTTTGCGCAACATAATGAGTTGCAGTAAATCGTATCTCTCGTGTCTGAAGACATGACCGAGGTAGGCAACTTTTCTTCTTTTGATGGTCTGCATAAACTTGCGAGTTTGACCGACACGTGTTATCATCTTCCTAACCTTATTCCCAATATTATTTGGTTTTACCTGAATATCAGTTTTACACGGAGCGACTGGCATCGGACCTCCACAACCCTAAGGGAGAACTGAAATTCGAAGGTTGAACTAGACAGTAAATTTGAGGGCACTGCCTTCCCAATAACGATTGCCATAGATGTTCATGGCAATCAAAGTCGTCGGGGCTTTACGTGCTCTCCGAGGCACGGGCGTGACCGCCAAACTTTTCAAACTCCGGGCTGCTATTAGGAATTTCCTAAGAAAAACTCAAAAACACTTTTTGGACCGACTCGCGATTTTACTCTATTCCCTAGACCAACGAGGCAGTTATCTTTATCATGTAAAACAAGAAAAAATGACTTACAGAGTTAAAGACGTACCAATTGGCGGTCTTATCGCTCACGGCAATTTCATCTAGACAACCATTGATTTAAAATGTAAGCAAAAAATAAATAAAACCAGGTAATAGACATAAAACTGTTAGGCACTCCTCCGAATTTGATATTATGTGGTGTAAAGCGTGAAGCAATAAAATGTATAGATTTATAGAGAAAATAACCAGAAAATACTAACTCACAGCATCGCTAATTCAACCATCTTCTGTATATTGTTCCAGTTTAGAAATTTTACACATATTAATCAGAATAGAAACTAATTTGCTCCCGTTTTTAAATTTGTACTGCGCCTACGCAGATGTAGGCAAGCTAAAATATCTCAAATAATCGTTGTTCGCTATTGAACACTTGTTACAAAAATAAACCATCAAATTTTTATACATAATAATAAAATCCTCTGCCGAGTCTATGTGTCTATCTATTCGTGATAAACTCAAAAACCACCGAACCGATTTCTAATGATTTTTATACTACACCTGATCGGAACAGTAGTCAATATTCCCTGAAAATGAAAAGAGAAAGTTAGTCTTTTCCTTGACCTAAATAAGCGGGAGGAAAAAATGTATGAAAATCCATTTCTAACGTGTTTTAGCGGGAGAGAAAGTTGTATGAATTTTCATTTCTCATGTGTTATCTTATCTATGGCGCGCGCCTGCCCAAGGAGTTTTCATATAATTTAAATATGGAATCTGACATCCTTTTGTGAAGAATAAAAAAAAACAAAAGAAGCGCTAAATATTTATAAATAATATGTCAAATTCTAAGCTAAATTGTGTCTTACATGGTGTCTTACGTTTTGATTTTATTTTATAAATACTTTAAATGTTCCTCACAGGTGTAGTTTAAAGCACTGTGTAGCACTCGGGTGAAAGTCCCATTCCTACCTCGGGAGTATTGTGGCCCTAGGCTGCGCCTTCGGGCCACAAACTGCTCCCTCGCTAGTAATCGGTTCCTTTCCTCCCTCGGTGAACAATGTACTATTTTTACCTAGATAGGCTAAAAACTGAAAAAGGCCATAGCTTAGTTTTTACCGTAATATAGCCAACATAGACGCGTGCGAAGGCGCGGGCGAAATCAAGTATGATTATAAGTAGGTAGCAGAGCCACTCTGATTTCAGCACGATATTATATCGGATTGATCGGGGCGGTATTACCATCACACAGAAGACCAACATAAAAATGATAGCATTCGTGTATTCCGTATGTGAGTGTAAGACCACAGGCCCATGATGCAGAAACATCTCGCACTCACTGCACTCACAATGGCATCATCACCAGCCTATTGTAGTCCACAGCTGGACGTAGGCCATTCCAATTGCACGCCACTTAGTTCGATCCCTGGCTACTATTAATGTGTGTACTATGAAGAATAATAATAAATGAAATCGCCCTGAGCGAAAAGACCGCCTAATTTATTTCCAAATATGTCTGTGCAAATATCATAGTAAACTATGGCTGGCTGTTCAAAAAAAAAAATTAAAAATATGCAAATAAAATGCGTCAAAATCATAATTGGAATAAATGACTTCATTTTTTATATATTTAAGCCTGCCTGCCTGAATGAAAGCTTGAGTAGAATCTGGGAGTAGGTGGGTCACCATCCTCATTGTAAGGGTAGACAAAGCAGCATGATGAGCCATTCCATGGCGGCCTGGTCAGTTGTTTCTGCATCATTCTCTCTCGGCCAGTAGAATGATGCATTTAGTACAGGACCATGTTCCAAACTAACCGAGACCGCGGGAGTCAGCTAGCTTATAATATTGGTATGAAATGATTTACTAAGTATAGCGAACTTATGGGTCAAAGAGAATAACCACCACGGTTGACACAATGGGAATCATATTTATTATTCAGTAACTGGGTTTATTTCATCATCATCATCATCATCAACAGCCTACAACAGTCCACTGCTCGACATAGGCCTCTCCTTAGAAAAGAGGTATTGGCCTACTATACCATGCTGGCCAGACGGGTTGGTATAGGGTTGGTTTCAAGTTTTCCTTCTCTTTGCATTGTTGTTGTATTGCGTAGTTTATCCCTTAGTCGCCTTTTACGACACCCGCGGGATGAATAGGGGTGGTGATACTCTGTATTCTTAATCCGTCACCAAACTGACTGGGTTTATTTATTACTCTAATATTACTTACTACTGTATGGCTATCGGTACCGACTTTCAAATATCCTAAAACCTATCGCTAAAATGCACACAATCACGTCTTAATTTCAACGAGATAAAGACTGTTCGCATTCTAACGTAATCGATAATAGACTCGTATCTAAAATATCTAGAGAGAGCTGGACAGGCTTATCTATGGATAAATTCTATCAATTAAACTTCAAACACTAAATGAGGTAGGAATACTTAGTAAAGACAGAAAATCTTAACACTGAAGAGAAGTTAGAATAAGTGCGTGTTTTTAATGGCGGTTCAAATCTATTTTGCGCCAGTTTCCTACGACCCGAGATCGTTAATTTTTACTGTTGTTTATAGACCATTACACATAATATCTCCCTTGTATTTATTACTGTGTTGACATGACGGGAACTGTAATATTTAGAATCAATGAAGCATAAATTTACTCAAATGAAAGAAAACTCTCGCCAGTGTGGCATAGTGAGTCTATACCATCTTTCTATCTATGGTGAGTCCTAAAATGCCTTGGACTGCTAAGGAAGAGCCCTGACAAATTGATGTTGAAGTACAAACAGTACATATACAGAATATATTTTAGTGCCATCTATCTATGAAACACTGAACTACATAGAAACTTACTAATTCTACATCACACTATTAAAGTTCTTACATCGATTTACTTGTAGATAGCTAAGTGGTTAGGTTCTTTCTTAATGAGCCAATCACCTATGTTACTCTCCCACTAAATCCCGTGTCTTTTAAGCTGTGCCTTTATTATTCGGAAGGTATTATTTCGAAAGATATACATTCCGGTAGGCGGCCCGAGATATGTAGGGATTCCAGGGATTTACAGGGTTCACCTGTTTCCCCAGTTTCTAGTGGCCGAACCGACGCGCGCTTTTTGATCAATTCAAGCCCGATATAGTCACCACCAGAAAATTTACGCAGAGAAAAAAATCGGTTGTCTGTAAAGTCGGTTTACTGACTGATTGTGCCTCTTTGTCGCTCGTTCTGCGCTCTCGCTTGCACTTCAAGCCTTAAATGGAACGCCTCAGAGCGAGGTAACGCCGAATCATGTTTTTTCGTGCGTGCAGCCGGCTCCATCGAATTATAAGACGTTGTCACGTTAAAAAGATAGGGCACATTCAAATTAAAAATTAATTAATGAAGAAAACTCTTTTTCACCATTCATCGCGATTAGCCGCGATACATTGTTTGTAAAGGTAATATATCACTTTTTCGTTGTGTACTATCGCTTACAAACTCATGTGATATACAAATTCTAGCATGTATTTGTTTTCAACGCTAATTACCGATAAATTTTCTCATAAAATAGTTTCAGCGTAGCTATTTACGACTAGATTATTAATGTGTGGCTTTGAAGCTATTATAGTTTTGTAGGTAATAAAAAAAATAAAAATACCCACGTAACCCGTCATTTTGGAGTCTAATTTATGAAATGACGTACCTTGTTCAAAAATAGTTTCAGTTTCTAGAAACTCCTTTAGGCTTTGATTTATTAGCTTGTAGTTTCTCAATTAAGTTAGACCAATTGAATATACGTAAAGTAAGACTCCGCTGTGCGTCCGTCTGTCCATCAGTCATGAACAATATGAACCGTGGTCTGTGACTGTCTGTCTCTCATGAACCATATTACATAGATAGAAGAATTTTTCACAGACGATGTATTTCTGTTACCGCTATAATAACAAATAATAAAAAATGATTCCGACGAATTGAGAACCTCCTCTTTTTTTGAAGTCGGTTAAAAATCTATTCTCAAATCATAAATGTTAATTCAAATTTTCATTTAGTTTTGTTATTTTTATCTATAATTTATATTTTTTTGGACCTCTTATCTGGGAGAGGGCGTTGATTTCTGCTACACAGTTTCATTATTTCTGCAGATATCATCAATTTTAATTGTACTCTGTGTAAACTTGTTATATTTATATCCATATCAATATTATTCATTATTATTTTCTATAAGATTCTTCTATATTATTTGCATCAGAGCTGCTTCAATCACACTACTGATATTGAACAATCATCTCGCCCGTTCATATCATTGTAACGTTGCATGCAAGTTGTAAACGAAAACATTGAGATGAAGTTTTCAGAGCCGCGTTGATTGTTTTATCCACAGTTAGAAGATCTTTGTACAAATATTGAATCACATCCAAATACAACATGTTTACACGTTGTTTACTAGCGATACTAGACCACTGTTATAAATACATTAACATAATCTTTTTTTGTAAACTCCATGATATGTTATGATGAGCGTTTCCGTGATTCGGAGGTCACGTTAAGCAGTCGGTCCGGGATGTTATCATATATATTCTAAAGCTTAGTTGGAGCACAACGTGTCTTGCCAGTCCTCAACCCGCACTCGGCCAGCGCGGGGACGTATGTATGGCCATAAACCCTCTCCAGAGAAGACACCCGAGCCTTGAGGTCTCGAGTTCGATTCCCGGGAACAAATGTTAATGTTACCCTTAAATACTTGTTTCGGAGTTTGGGTGTCTTCTATGTATAATGTGGGTGTTTTTATCAGTTGTCTAGGACCCATAATATAAGCTCTGCTTTTGCTAGGTGGCGTTTGTTTGTAAGATGTCCGAGATATTTATTTTATTTATTATCTCGTTAGAATGGAGATTTTAGTGAATATAACAAGAGTTTCTTCTCTTTGAATTTGTTCAACGGAGTTTGCTCACCTAGTCTTCTGTTACGACACCCATGAGGTGAAAATGGTTGGTCAATCTCCGTATTCTGAATCCGTCATCAAACGTTCGAAACATTCATTACATTTTTTTTACTTTTATATCTAAGTCCACTAAAATAACTCCACTCTGCCTGATGGAAATCATGAGTAGAATCCAAGAGTAGGCGTCACCAGGATGGTAATGGTGACCATTTTGAGCACATTGCTCCTCATTGTGACCCACACTATTTATAATTCACATTATGTAATACATACAACGTCCGTGTGGTGACGGATTAAGAATAAAAAGTGTCACCACCCCTATTCATTCCAAGGGTGTCGTAAGAGGCGACTAAAGGAACAAAATAAGCAGCTAACATCACTGCCAAGAGAAGGAAAACTTGAAACAAACCCTTTAACAACCCGTCTGGCCAGCGTGGTATAGTAGGCCAAAACCTCATTTTAAAAGAGAGGTCTATGTCCAGCAGTGGACTGTTAAAGGCTGTTGATGAATATATACAATAATATATTTTCCATGCAAATTCAAGAACTTTCATATACTGCTCCGTCTCTAGAGCCTTAGCGAACATGGACTTTAACCTACTCTACACAATATTCTATCTAACGAAATAAAAACTATATCTGGCTTGTAGTACTAACGAAACGGACATCAAAACGTCCAAAAAATATCGCGACTTTGTTTTTAAATGTACAGAGTTTTCGACAAGAAAAAAATTTAAATTGTTTCTGTGTTGTAGAGAAACTATAATGAAAAGTATTTGACATTACCTACGTAATTTTGTTTTATACCCGGAACCACGGATTTAATAGTTTATTTTACAACTGAAGAACATTTTGATTTATTGTTTCTAGACGATAATATTACGTTCAGAAAATGCTGTCACTTAGCGGTCTCTCGACAAATACTAGACTTTTTTATTACGTAGTATTTTTGGCAGTCAGACTGTCGCGCGCAATTATTTGGATGTCATATTCGAAATTTGAAACACAATGTTTTTAAAAATGTTATGTCATTGTTTTTTTTTTAATGTAACACATTATATGTTACAATGTTTACAATAGACAATAATTTTATAGCTATTGTCCTTAAAAATTTAATTTAGAGAAATTTATGAGAAAGCTAGTGGATATTTTGGCGTTTTGATTAATGTAATGTTTTTTTTATCTCATTTTTTTTATTTAATACCCCGCTGACTACGGTTAAGTCTGACCTACAAAAACCACATCCACATTTCTTCATTTCGTGCGTCTGCATCTTTTAGCGAGAGCTTTCTCTTTTATCTTCCTTTCACTCCCTTCTCGAGGTCACAGACGTCACCAAACTTAAAATTAAATAAATTTATGAAACTACATTATTTCTCGGAGCCCAGGCGTCCAATCTGCGTAACAACAATAAATTGTTCAGTATTACAGCTTAAGCCTGTCAGCAAGTTGAATCACCATCCAAAGAACATCGGAAGTATTTCTGGAGCTGGCGTATATTTGTGTTATAATATTGTGGCAACGTGACATTATTATTTTTAATCTGTGTTGTAACTTTTTAATCGTCCATCTATTCGAACATAATTGTAAATCATTTTAAAATAACAAAATGTGAAGTCACGATTGTTAATTTCGTAAGTTTCTTTTAAAAATTTTTTTTTTTAGGGTTCCGAAGTTATGACTCGGAACCCTTATAGATTCGTCATGCCCGTCCGTCCGTCCGTCCGTCCTCGACTTACCGTCGAAACGGTAAGTGCTAGAAAGATGAAACTTTGCATGAATTTGTGTTGTAAGTACGTCGACAAAGTGCAAGACAAATTTTGTTGTAAAATTATGAAAAATATTTTTATTTGGGGTACCTCCCCTACACGTAAAGTGGGGATGATATTTTTTTCTCGCAGCTACCCCATCGTGTGGGGTATCATTCGATCGGTCTTTTAAAAACAACAAAAGGTTTCTAAGACGATTTTTTGATTTAGGTATCCGTTTGAAAGATATTGAACTTTAAAGGGCAATTTTTTGTAAAACATGGCGTTCCCCCTCTCTAAAAACTAAACGGCGGGCTTAAAAAATCTGGGAAAATTCGTGATGGTGGTCCATATAATGAGCTTTGAAGGAAAACTATAACGGATTAGATGACTTTGTTAGTTCAGGAGTTATAGAGGCTTAACTTGTAAAAGTCGCTCACTTGGAAAACGTCATACAAAATTAACGCATTAATACGTAAACATTACAATTATCTATTGGATACGATTTTAATTCCATTATGGGTGACCGAGGAACCCTTTCTGTGCGTGGCCTGACACGCACTTGGCCGATTTTTTTTCCTTACTGATTTATTATGCCTGCCTAGGGAGCGCGATGATAGCGTATGTGACCGCGGTGATTGAGGATTCTTATCCTGTTCTCGTTGTTTATCTACTTAAATTTGTTTCGGAGTCTGAATATTTTCTATCTATAAGGCCTATGTCCAGCAGTGGACTGTTGATTGATGACATTGTAGGAAAAGAGGCTTCATTTTTTCGGTATTTCGAATTCTTGTCTTAAGGATTTTGCACCCCCATGAAATGTCGCCAAAGGCAAGTGCCCCGGATTGCCCCCCCCCCCCCCTAGATCCGGGGACCTAATGATGGTGTGTGTCAGACGTGCGAAATATAAAATAGTTCTCACAAATTGATCAGTTGTAACTTTTCTTCGCGTTTCTAATCAATCACAGCGGTAAGTAAATTTTCGATTTTACATGACAGTATAATGTTAATAATTTTAATTCAATACGACAAAATATAAGCCAATAAATAATGTAGACACAAATTATTACGCTTAGAATTTGGCACACGGAAATCGGTAATATGTATACAAGTTGACACACAGACAACTCCGGACTGATTTATTTGTGTAAAGCAGGCACCACACTTCGCTATGCGCTATTCGTTATGCGGGTTATTCGCGCGCATACGGCGAAGTGTGGAGGGTATATTCGTTTCGTTCACCATAAAAATGACAATGACACACCTCTACAACACACATATTTGCCGTATTTGATGCTTATTTGACATAACAGTTCGAAGTGTGGATGGCATGTTTGTTTTTTGCGCGCATAACTAATATTTGGGCGAATACGGCTCAGACACATAACGAATAGCGCATAACGAAGTGTGGTGCCTGCATAACAGATAAATCTCACCAAACTTTTTTAATAAACTATACCTCTTTTAAGGTCAATCCTAATGTAATGTTGTTATGTGATTGTAATGTAATTTCAATCTTCGAGAAATGATCAAAAGAGGTTAACGTTTGAAGTAATCTTTGCAGGTATTTATTATATATCTAGAGAGTTTGATTTAAATCTCAGGCGATACTTGGTTCGATATGAAAAATTCTTTCGGTGTTAGAGACCCCATGTCCATGGACAAAATCGTTTTTTTAGCATGCTCAATTTCATTTCAATCGGTGCAGTAATACACAGAGTTACTTTGGAATTTCTAATATTAATAATACGTACCTACCTTTTTTTTTTTCGTGCGGAAGGAAAAACCCTGGGACCCCAACGTACCTCGGGCCATCTTGTACCTACCTACCTATTTAAATAATCTTTTGTTTCCTCTATCAACGCGTAAACAGGCACAGGACACAAGTTTTGAAACCAGGTCCTACTTTAATAAATAGAGTTGAATAGTATTCAGTTCTTTTAAACAAATAAAATATTGTAAGCCTCACTATTATTTTTATTTGACAAATATTTATTGAAGAAACGTGCCGCTCTGTTTACAAAATCAAAATGTCATATTTTAGTGACTTGTATTTAGTTGAACAGAAGCCAATTAGTTCGATGCCCATTCGGTCATTATCTCCATATCATTAAACATATATTTATTTTGAAGGAGACACTTTAAATTTTATACATGAAAACATTGTTACAACAAAAATGAAAACAAAATTATTTTTGGAACAGATAAAAAAAACGAGGCTGTTCGTGATCTCTTTTTAAAATTGGAACTATAATAGTAATAATACTATGTCAGACAGAAGCGATTGTCTAATACTATGTTTCAATTTAAACCTGGTTAGCTTTAAATAAAATAAAATATGACAAGTTACTTAATTCTATCGTATTGTATAGTTATCAAACAAAAAATAATAATTATGAACGAATTGGTTCTGAATTTAAATTAGTTTTTGATGTTTGTTTCCTCACAACTCCGTTGTGTATGTACATATAGCTATTTAAACGATTCTGAAAATTATTTTTTACTTGTAATGGTACAGGTACGTCCTGTTTAGTCCCCAAAATGAATAATACCTCGAAAGATGTAAAATATACAAATACTACACGATTACTTATGACAATCTTAATTTGTGACATCAATAACCACCTAACTAAATATACGCAGTAAAAAGATATAACAGATGTATAAATAAAGCAGTTGTCTATAATAGACGGACAGACTCCTTTAACAAATTCATATATAATAATATACCAAACGATACATTTTGGAGCAGAGCCAATATAAACGGTTTGTACGAACATTATCGAGTGCTGGGTTATCATTATTGGCTGTATGATGTATGTACCTTTGCCTCGTATTTATAAGCAAGATAATGCAGGCGCTGTCAAGGTCTGATTTATAAAAATGGCGCGCAAATGAATCATCGTTTAGATTTGTGTTTAAGTTTGCGCCTAAATATTAAATGTATAATAATATTTTGATTAACACATGGTTTTTTTTTTACTTTAACGAAAAATGCTTGTCGCTTTTGAATCAATATGAATTATGTAGGTATTATTATGTAGGTAGGTAGTAATACTATGAATTTAACAGAATAATATATTCAGCCAAGGTTTTGCCAAATGTCTGTAAAATAATTAGTATGGACCACAGACATAATTATTTCACTTTTTAAGATTGGATCACATTTTTTTTAACCCTACGTGGCTCGGTATAACACCACCGGGATTTAAATGTTTAACGAACTCGGAACCGACTACCTAATTCTATGTGACTAATGTCCATTTCACCTACTATACTTGAACTAACTTCGGTTTTGATTAAATTACTTAGATTTTATGTTTAAATGTTAAAAGATCAATGTGTTGCGTTTCATCTTGTGTGTTTCCTTATTTTGCAACTATTAGCGCAAATTTCAGGGGCCAGCTGAAAATCAGTGCTATGCTTCAGTACAGGTTTAACTGAGCTGGTAGCCTTTACTACACAATGTAACATAATATTTCCTAAACGATTGTATCTTGTATGTATATTTTATTTTGTAGTAAAAATAAATGGTTTAAATGGTTTTAAACTATCTTCTTACTAATAGTCCGCTAACGTAGGCACTAAATTTTAATAGATATTTAAGCATTTATGAGACTGCCTCGTTGGTCTAGTGGTTAGCGTATGCGACTGCTAATCAAGAGGTCTCGGGTTCAAATCCCGGGTCGGTCCAAAAAAAGTGTTTTTGGGTTTTTCTTAGGAAATTCCTAATAGCAGCCCGGAGTTTGGAAGTTTGGCGGTGATTCACGCCCGTGCCTCGGAGAGCACGTTAAGCCGTCGGTCCCGGTTGTCATGAACATCTATGGCAATCGTTATTGGGAAGTCAGTGCCCTCAAATAAACTGACAACTAGTTCAATCTTCGAATTTCAGTTCTCCCTTAGGGTTGCGGAGGTCCGATGCCAGTCGCTCCGTGGAAAAACTGAAATTCAGGTAAAACCGGTTGAATTAGTAGCCGACCCCAAATAAACTTGGGAATAAAGGCTCGGAAGAAGAAGATGATGATTTAAGCATTTATGATTCCCCTAAACGTTTATGAAAAGCAGGCGTTATTTAAAAAAAAACCACAATAACCGCGGGCAACACCGCAGGACTCAGCATAATAATAACAATCTTCACACACCAACTCTACACACGAGTTCATGATATATTGATTCAGTCCATTCATTACAGAAGCTGTAAATAGACGGCTTACCCAACGTTTGGATTTCGTGACAAATTATTTTACTATAAAAAATTATTTTAAAATGTCTGAAATTTTTAGCCCAAACGTCTTAGCACAAAACGTGAGTATTAGAAATAAAAATCGGCCAAGTGCGTGTCAGGCCACGTACTGTAAAAGGGTTCCTCAGTCACCCATAATGGTACTTGGATTTAAAATAATAGATAGTGTTTATGTAATAATGCGTTAATTTTGTATGACGTTTTTCAAGCAAGCGCAAGCTAAGCCTCTATAACTCCTGAACTAACAAAGTCATCGAATCCGTTATAGTTTTCCTTTAAAGTTCATTATATGGACCACCATCACGAATTTTTCTAGGTTTTTTGAGCCCGCCGTTTAGCTTTAAGAGGGGAGGGACGCCCTGTTTTAACAAAAAAGTGCCCTTTAAAGTGTAATATCTCGCAAACTGAAACCTAAATAAAAAAATCATCTTAGAACCACTTTATTGTTTTTAAAAGACCTATCTAATAATACCCCACACGGTTTTAGGTAGCCGCGAAAAAAAAAACATCCCCACTTAACGTGTAGCCCAAAATAAAAATATTTTTCATAATTTTATTGTAACACTGTCGACATAATTACAACACATGCAAAGTTTCATCTTTCTAGCACTTACGGTTTGGTCGGACGGACGAACGGACGGACGGACAGACGCACATGACCAATCTGTAAGGGTTCCGAGTCATAAACTTCGCAACCCTAAAACGTGATACCATGTGAAACTTTTTTATTAGCACTGTGGATATTAATTGCTTTGCCTGTCCTCACATATAAAAAAAATAAAACTGGGTTGCCACCTGCTTGTCATAATTCCTACTATTGCTACATTCTTTGTAAAATTATCTGAAAAACTTTGTTTTTAATAAATTGATAGCGTGTTTTGTTTGATATTTTGCTTAAAAGTTTTGGTTCATCTATATTTTTAAATACTTTAGTATTTTTATTACAATTTACGCAGGAGAGACGAGTTTTGATTATAATATTTTTAAAAACCGCCATCATAATAATAATTGGATTTGTAGCAGTTGGCAAAGTAGCTGATTGTTTAAATTGAAGTAACAGAAATAATAAAACTGGACATTTATATTTTCATTTATTATGCATGCTTTTGAATGTAAAGATTTAATGGCCTGGTCTCAGACGTGATATGAGTGATATATTTTCTTAAAATGATAATTGTATCACAAAAGAAAAGAATTTCTTCAATGAGATTCTTCGACCGCTTCCGAAGGCCCGGTGAATGATGCAGAAACATCTCACTAGGCCACCATGGTGTGGGTCACCAAGTCACCATACTACCACAGAATACATAATAGTACCAGTACAGAAGACTCACTCCGAAAAGTGAATTAAAGTAATAGATACCCTCCGTGTCAAAAGATTAAGTTCAATTCAGATCGAACAGCGCCGATTCACTACGATTATATTTACCTACAATTGCGTCTTTTTCTATCGTGTAACTCTCAACTGTTCTGACGATGTCTATTCGACCGGCATGTCTGCCCCGGCAGGCAGCCGGCCGACTATACCTAAACTGCGGAGTGACACCCCTCTGATACTACAGTGTCTGCACTCACAATGAGAATGGTGTCCCCTACTCCTGGATTCTACTCATGCTTTCCATCAGTAGTGTAAATTTGGTAGGCTTTAATATAATCCCTTCCTCTACAGAAAAACGCGATCTGGCCAGGGAAGTCACCCCTTCAGGTTGGAAGACATACGCTCCAGAACTAAGAGGTTCGGGTCTTCCTTCTTGTGTGAGCAGTTAAACACTGGAACTCACTACCAGCTCATCTTTTTCCTTCTACTATGATCCCGGATCCTTTAAGCGGGGCGTGAAAAAGCATCTCACTAGGCCGCCATAATGTGGTTCGCCATACTGCTTGCATTTGCAGTGAGTATGGCGACCCCCACTTGTGGATTTTACTCATGCTTTCCATCAGGCATAGTAAAGTCACCTTGGCAGGTGTTAAAAACAAAGGAAATATGAAACAAACCATCTAATAAAATGAAGTACTATGTAGTAACTAGTAACGCCAATAATTCATAATCTCTATGGTATTAATGAAGGTTTCTGGTAGCCGACAGCCCTAATCATGTTATATACCGGCATCCTGCAGCAGAAACAAAGCAAAACGTGCTAAGTAAACAAACACCTCCACACAAATATGCACTTTGCTATTTAGGGAATAGAAAACACTTCATATTTTAGTCTCAGTAATAATGAATACGTTGAAGTTGAAATATGTACCCAAAACAATTGTTCTTTATATTCTGTGTGGATCTTTTTGAATACAACACCCGCTTCGGAAATACGCATCATGTACCATGTGAGGGCTTTGCAAACATCCTGAAACGAACACAAAAAGACACCCAGGCTCAGAATGACGATCGCACAAGGTTTTATCCTAAATGGGATTTGAATCCACCACACATGCCGCACTAGGCCAACCGTGGAATCAATCGTATATTTGTATTAGCATATTAAAATAAAATGACTCTTACCAATGACTACGCCAACTTAACTCCAGAGGGCAGGTGTTTCGGAGTAAATTATCATTATTCGCATCCAAATTTGGTAGATACTTACCTAATTACTTCTGAATTAGATGTCAGGTAGTATAGCCGCGCTGATTCCAGCACGAATGTATCAGCTTGACTGGGCCAGTACTACCCTCACACAGAAGATCATCCTAATAATGACAGCATTTTTGCTATCGTATTTTGTTGATGAGACCGGTGGCTCAATCATTCTGCATCATTCTCCCGGCCTCCGGAGGCCGGGAGAATGATGCAGAAACAACTGACCAGGCCGCTATGGTATGGGTTACCATGCTGCACACTCACAATGAGGATGGTGGCCCCCACTCCTGGATTCTACTTATGCTTTCCATCAGGCAGCATAGAGTCACTTTGGTAGGCTTAATTTTTTTTGATGTGAAACATCTATAGGCGCACGTAAAATAGATTTCTGGCCTGGCGATTGGCGACGCGTCGCCACGGCACGCTATACGATGGTATATATATACAGTCTATATGCAGTAGTGTGTACACCGTACACACTACTGCATATAGACTACTATTTTAATAATTAGTAATATTTTATTTTATCATTATGACATATTTAGTTCCTATTACAATATGTTCTTTTCTGCATATTACTTTTACAAAATAATGGCGATGTTTCACATCTGCCAGGCGTCCCGTGACGGCTCACATTTTTTTAATCAGACACATTTATATTTTTGATACGGGACCACTTTAAAGCTTAATGATGCCTGAGTATTATAATAATAGGAAATAATCTATGTAACATATAGAGCATCCTGAGCAACACAGGCCTGCTGTCCGGAGAGGAGGGACCATGACGCCTTTTTCAGATTCAAAACAGTCTTAATACCAACCCGAAGTATGGAATATGTCGGTGTTTTACGCCCGTGCCTCACAGAACCCGATAAGCCGTCGGTCCCGATTGCCATGAACATCTATGGCTATCGTTATTGCGAAGTCCTCAAATATACTGACAACTAGTTCAACCTTCGAATTCGGTCGCCCTCGTCCGATGCCGGTCACTCCGTGGAAATACTGATATTCAGATAAAACCGGTTGAACTAGTAGCCGACCCTAAATAGTCTTGGGAATAATAAAAGCTAGGAAGATGTTGAAAAATATAATATTTAATTGTAGGGACATCATATTTTTGTTGTTATATATCATCTCGCTAAGACCAATAGGAACCCAGCACTTTTCTCTCTTGAGAGCTTCCACTGCGTGCGCTGCGTAAACTGTTAAAGTTTCCCAAAAATCATGTATGACAGAATTATTCACATTTAAAAGTTCTAAAAAAAGTTGGAGACAGCTTCATTATCATCATCATCAACAGCCCTTAACAGTCCACTGCTGGACATAGGCCTCTCCTTAGAAAGACAGCTTATGTCTATCTTTTCATGATGACTTGTTGGTCTATTGGTTAGCGTATGCGGCTGCTGATCAATAGGTCTCGGGTTCGATTCCCGGGTAAGACCAAATATTTGTGTGATCCACAAATATTCGTTTCGGAGTCTGGGTGTTTTTCTATGTATAACATGTATGTATTTACAAAAAAAAAGTATGTTTATGTATTTATGTTAGTTGTTTAGTACCCATAATACAAGCTCCGCTTAGTTTGGGACTAGATGATGTTGTGTAAGATGTCCGATGTCCGAAAAATCGGTTGTCTGCAAAGTCGGTTTACTCACGATAGTTGAACGTGACAACATCATAAGATAATACTGATTGTGCTTATTTGTCGCATAACACAAGCTCTGCTTACTTTGGGACTAGATGTTGTTGTGTGTAAGATGTCCAAAATATTTATTTATTTCTTTATTTTTTATGTTATAATGGGAAACTAATCTGTTTCCGCGGTAAAAAAAAATACGAATTTTCTGTCTAATGTACTGCGGAAAATAGAATTGAGTTATTTCAAATTTTCAAAAGACTTCAAGAATGTAATCAATAAATATTAGCGATACCTAATGAATTAATGTGTTAGGGTTAGAGCTAATGGATGGTAGCCAAGATTTAACAACCAAGTCTAAAACAATCTTGAAGTATTTGTAAATACGAAACTGAAAAACGTGTCATTCTTATAATTGTTTTCTATCGTTTTCAAGGTTGGCCTTGCGGTTTAAGCGGTCTCCACGTCGCTTTCTACTTCGCCAGGTGCCATGGGTTCAAATCTCACGTGGGAAAACACTAAGTTATTCACAAATTGTTGTTCTGAGTATGGGTGTTCTTTAAAAGCTGAACAACTGCACCAGTGTCTATGTGGGTAACAGTTAGACGCTTGGTAACTAGCATATATATTATAGCATATTACATAAATTAATATTCAACACGAATGTAACCTCATGTCAAATATCAATTCATTGAATATATTATGTTATTTGCATTTGACAGGTAATGTTTTTTAACTTATATTGGAAAGCATTTTATTCCTTTTTTAACCGAATCCCAAAAAAGAAAAAGGAGAAGTTTTCAATTCAACTGCATATTTCTTGTTTTTTTTTTGTTTGTAACCTCAGAATATTCGTCGGAACCGATTTTGATAATTCTTCTGTAGTTGAAAGTTGGTGCTTCCCACGTGATCCAATGATAAGGAAGCCGGGATCCGATGATCCTCCGGGACCTCTTGAAATATCATTGGCACACCTGTTTCTATTTGGGTACTCGGAATAGTTTTTCTTCGAAGACGGTTTTTTTTGTTAAAATCATATTTTACATACAATGTTGTTTTATCCGTGTGGTGACGGATTAAGAATACATAGTGTCACCACCCCTATTCATCCCGCAGGTGTCGTATAAGGCGATTTAGGGATATACTACGCAAGACAAAATCAATGCAAAGAGAAGGAAAACTTGAAACCAACCCTTTACCAACCCGTCTCGCCAGCGTGGTATAGTAGGCCAAAACCTCCTTTCTAAGGAGAGGCCTATGTCCAGCAGTGGACTGTTGAAGCCTGTTGATGATGATGATGATGAAACAATGTTTGTATTTCCTCTGGCAATTTATTTAGAAGAGATGGAAATAGCTACCTCATCGTCTTCTCTTTCACCGTATAAGTAATTCGTTTTCACCTGCAGATATTTCTTTATATATACAATTTTTCTCATGTTTTTCCAAAAGACCTTAAAATTAAATAAATACTACGATCTAACAAATGACCTTAACAAAAATGGCTATGTCGTTAATTTATACGCGGTAGAAGTAGGAGCGAGAGGTATACCTTCTGAAAGACCTTGGCCTGTCGAGAAATGCCGTAAGTTCTTTATTAGAACGAGTATCTAAGGCTGCACTAACAGGTTCCTACCAAATTTGGCTCGGCAGTGAAGGTGAGCGTTGATGCGCATCTCCTTAAACCTACGCCTAGGTCGCAAGTCCTGGGAACTGCTCTGGGTTTCTCCCTCTGCCACACGATGGACCCGCCACCCGCATTGTGAATCCATGGAATGCTAAGAAGTTTGTCTCTCAAATTTAAACAAACCAAACTTACTCTACTCTCCCTGATGGAAGCAGGAGCAGAATCATGGAGTAGGGGCCACTGTCGGGCCACCGTCCTCTCTGTGAGTGTATACAATTTAGCATGGTGACTAACATCATGGAGGATGGCCTACGGACGTCGGGAAAATGATGCAGAACGATTGGGTCTCCGGTCTCAGTGACCAACAAAGGGGACAACACTATTGCTGTCATTTTAAGTTGGTCGACAGTGGGAGGGTAGTACTGCCCCTTTCTTATCGTCCTTCACATTAACTGTCCTAGAGCAAGACCCCAGAGCCGTCAGGATTATTAGTACAGTGTCTTGTTAAGATGTATGCGTATCCATTAGCTTAAAAGCGGGGCCGTTTCTCAGGTAGCGTCTACATGTAGATAAAAACCTCACTTATCTACGCTAATATTTACATATTTTTTTAAGAATATTATTTAAAATTAAAATTCATTACTGCCAGACACTTTCCGTGGGCCGTTACTTCTGCCAGACGTCTTGAAAGTTGTAAAAAGGTTACTACGTTGCAAGCTCTCAGGTGTCCGAAATATTTATTTATTTTATTTATTTATGTACAAGAAAATTTCTATCCCTGATAAACTAGCACACAATCACTCTTCTTGAATTTAAATTGACTAGACGGGCAGGGCCGTCTTTAACTATGCGGGCCCTGGGCACACAAGTTTTAGGGGCCCCAAATGGTATGTAGGTCTGATAAAAATTTCAATAATAAATATGTATTTCAATTCGTATTGAACTGTAACTTTTTTCTGAAAAAGAAATGTAATGTGTCTAACAATATTTTTCGAGACTATATGTGTGAGAGAAAAAAATGTCGGTTCGTTGGTGGGCTCTGGGCACTGGTCCCGTGTTCCCTTATGGTAAAGACGGTAATGTATACTGGTTTTTATATAGTTTGCACCTTTTGTTATTTCTCATACTCTCATCCCACAGTTGTCACTGTATTTTTCTAATCCGTCATTACACAGGGACACAAATGCGTGTACAAAAACAACTGCCATTGTTTTTGTAACCTACTATTTAAAGTACCAAATTAATGTAAAGATGAAGCCATTATTTCTGATTGTAACTATGTAATAATCATCGATTTACTTAAGCAAACAAAACAGATTCATTAATTTTAAAAGAGGCATTTCAAGTAGCAGCTGCGATAATTCAGAGAGGAAATAAAACAAAGAACAGAGATGTTTAGTATGATGCTAAGATAAACAGATGTTAAATTGATGAAAAGAACAATTTTATAAAATGTCTTTATAATTTTTTTTGTAAATGGCGTCACCGCTTTACTTTTTTGGCGCCAATTATCATCTATTTTTTTACAGTTAAGTGCTTTTTTGCAAATAGCGCCGCTGTTTTCGTTTTTAGAATTCTAGCGCCAATTTTTAACGGAATGTTTTACGGTTAAGGCGGGAAACTAAGTGCTGTTTATTTTTCTTTTTCAGATAAATGACGGAGCGGCACTCATTTTTGCTGACGAGTTCAAGCAAACTCTAGATAAATATCTGTTCGGTATTTGCCCACAGACTTACAAGGTAAATAGCAAAAATAACCCATAAAACCTACAGTTGGCGAAAGATCAGAGACATGATTCACGTTGCTTACACTATTATTCCTCCCAAAACAGCCAAAAAGACATTACTTTCCAGTAGGAGTTTAATTTAGCGTACTTTAATACTTTTAGTTGTTTAACTTTCGTCTTCCGTTGGGTCAACATTGCCATACTGCTGAATATTTATATCTTGATTGTAGTGAACAGCGCAAAAAAATGCAACCAAGCAATTGCTTTTTAGGGTTCCGAAGTTCATAACTCGGAACCCTTATAGATTCGTCATGTCCGTCTGTCCGTCCGTCCGTCCGTCCGTCCGTCCGTCCGTCCGTCCTCGACTTACCGTCCAAACGGTAAGTGCTAGAAAGATGAAAGTTTGCACGAATACGTGTTGTAATTACGTCGACAAAGTGCTACAATAAAATTATGAAATATAATTTTATTTGGGGTACCTCCCCTACACGTAAAGTGGGGATGATTTTTTTTTCTCGAGGCTACCCCATCGTGTGGGATATCATTAGATAGGTCTTTTAAAAACAATAAAGGGTTTCATAGACGATTTTTTGATTTAGGTATCCGTTTGCGAGATATTTCACTTTAAAGGGCACTTTTTTGTAAAAACAGGGCGTCCCCCCCCCTCTAAAAGCTAAACGGCTGGCTCAAAAAATCTGAAAAAAATCGTGATGGTGGTCCATCTAATGAACTTTGAAGGAAAACTATAACCGATTAGATAACTTTCTTAGTTCAGGAGTTATAAAGGCTTATATGGTAAAATGCGCTCACTTGGAAAACGTCATACAAAATTAACGTATTAATACGTAAACATAACAATAATCTATTGGATACGATTTTAAATCCACATACCATTATAGGTGACTGAGGAACCCTTTCCTGTGCGTGGCCTGACACGCACTTGGCCGATTTTTTTTATTTTCTTCAAACACGATTTTCTAACATTTTATTAAATTATAGTTATATTTCAAAATTATGAAATTAATCTACAATTTAACACAAAAATAAAACGAGCAAGCTTTACAACTGTTCTATAGTCATATTTGATATAAAAAGTTCTGATAACGGACAAAGTTCTCGGAGCTTAACTTCGATCACAAATAGTGATACTTTTATTGATCGAAGGAGCTCAAAGATAAATAATAAAGCGCGCGTATCTCCGTGTGGTGACGGATTAAGAATAAAAAGTGTCACCACCCCTATTCATTCCATGGGTGTCGTAAGAGGCGACTAAATGAACAAAATAAGCAGCTAACATCACTGCCAAGAGAAGGAAAACTTGAAACAAACCCTTTACCAACCCGTCTGGCCAGTGTGGTATAGTAGGCCAAAACCTCCTTTCAAAGGAGAGGGCTATGTCCAGCAGTGGACTGTTAAAGGCTGTTGATGATGATGATGATGATGCGTATCTCCGGCTTCCTGTAACATTCTTTCGTTCCTTTTCACGACATTACTAAAAAAAGTTAATTAATATTTATTATAATGTAGTCGTGCGTGGGCATTATTGCATTCAGAGCAAAGCAATAATAACTATATGGTTATGTTTACTATAACGGAGCGTAACAAAATATGGGCTTTAGACGGTGACTTCATCCACCATTACGTTTCAATTTACGACACACACAACCTTTAAGTCTCGTTATTTGCTAAACAATTTCGCGAACGTATTTATTCCAACTTTACTTTAATGCACACCGCGGTGACGCAGGATAAAACTGTAAATGCGACTTTCGTACGTCGAGTACTGTGTATTAATAATACACATTAGCGCACATCATCCGTTTCTGCGACAAATCCTCTCAACCATTAAACAGCTGTTCCGAATGAATTAATGTTCAAGTAAAATTAGAAAATAGCACATGTAATGTTGAAATATATTTAGATAAATGCTATTTTCGAACACTCATAGAAATACATAAACCCTTTTAGTTATGGTACGCAGAGAGTAGCGATGAATGTTTTGTTTTAATTGTTATGTGTGAGTTTGTTGTGGCAATTGGTTTTGTATGTGAGTTTAAAAAGTATCTTGTTTGAATATTCAACCAAAAAATGACAGTTGACAAATGTTTTGTATCGGAAAAAGACGCTACTCTTCTCCAGACTGCCTGTGTTGCAACTTTCTGTCATTCTTGAGCCACTTCACTTAACAAAAGTGTACTAAAAAGTGTGTGTAACTGACAGATGCCATAAGGAGTAAATCAGAGTAGCATCGCTCCAGGTCTCTCACGATTTTAAACAATGACCGCTGGTAACACCAGCCAGTAACAAATGAACACTTGAGCGAAACTACGGTCGATAGTTAGTTTCAATGAATAGCTTGTATGCATATTACTAACTAAGACTTCCATCAACAACCCATAATATCCCACTGGTGGACTAGGGTCTCCTCTCAGGAGAGGGTTAAGGCCATACGTCCCCACCCTGGCCAAGTGCAGGCTGTGGACGGGAAAGAGAATTTTGTTGCTACGTAAACTTGCTGTTGTATGCTTTTAAGCCGCCCGAAGGCCTCCTTTACGACTATTAACCCTATGATAACAACCGAGACTGACTGGTTAGCGTGACTTCCAAATCACGGAGACGCCAACTAACGGTCACCTTAACAGGTACTGACCGCGTTGCTGTTGCTCACCCTCGGTGATTGTTTCCAATAACGTAGGGCAATTTGGGTGTGAGTCATTTACTTAGGACTTAGGTCTAAATAGGAGTTAGTATATAGGTTTTTAGGGTTCCGTAGCCAAATGGCAAAAAACGGAACCCTTATAGATTCGTCAAGTCTGTCTGTCTGTCTGTCTGTCTGTCTGTCTGTCTGTCCGTCCGTATGTCACAGCCAATTATTTCCGAAACTATAAGAGCTATACTGTTGAAATTTGGTCAGTCGATGTATTCTGTGAACCGCATTAAGATTTTTATATAAAAATAGAAAAAAAAACAATACATTTTGGGGGTCCCCATACTTGGAACTGAAACTCAAAATATTTTTTTTCATCAAACCTATACGTGTGGGGTATCTATGGATAGGTCTTCAAAAATGATGTTGAGGTTTCTAATATCATTTTTTTCTAAACTGAATAGTTTGCGCGAGAGACACTTCCAAAGTGGAAAATTGTGTGTCCCCCCCCCTCTAACTTCTAAAGTAAGAGAGTGATAAAACTAAAAAAAATATATGTTGTACATTACCATGTAAACTACCAACGAAAATTAGTTTGAACGAGATCTAGTGAGTAGTTTTTTTTTTATACGTCATAAATCGTAACACGCAATATACCTTTCATCCAATCAATACACATGCATCTGCTTGTTTCTTCTTATCTTTATGATTTGCATCTTTCGGATTCCAGATGCATAGTTCCATTTGGTAATGTTCCAGAAACGAAAAACATCGATGAAAGTTACAACGAACTACAAGAACTTTTATATGATGTTACTTTCTGGTACGGAACCCTTCATGGGCGAGTCCGACTCGCACTTGGCCGCTTTTTTTTTCAAAATCCACTGTCTGACTCGTTGGTGAATGTTGGCAGCGAATACGACTTCTGTGCTAAAGGGTTTGATTCCTGAGTCTGACCAAATATTTGTGACTGATTGACTGCCTCGTTGGTCTAGTGGTTAGCGTATGCGGCTGCTGATCAAGAAGTCTCGGGTTCGATTCCCGGGTCAGACCAAATATTTGTGTGATTCACAAAAATTTGTTTCGGAGTCTGGGTGTTTTTCTATGTATAATATGTATGTATTTACAAAAAAAAAGTATGTTTATGTATTTATATCAGTTGTTTAGTACCCATAATACAAGCTCTGCTTAGTTTGGGACTAGGTGATGTTGTGTGTAAGTTGACCGAAAAAAAAAATATTGTCAGAAAATTTGTGTGATCCGCAAATATTTGTTTCGGAGTTTGGGTGTTTTCTATGTATAATATGTTATTTACAGAAAAAAAGTCTGTTTATGTATATTTATCATGTGTCTAGTACCCATATTAAGGTCTGCTTAGTTTGAGAGTAGATGGCTTTGTGTAGAATTATTAATTAATTCATTAAAGTAAGAAATCACAATATTATCTCGCAGTTTCGTTGGCAGATGCCGCTGAAGGGCAAGAACACTACCACAATCCCATGCGACCTCGACGTGGACCAGCAGGAGTTGGCGGGAAGGTGAGCAATGGTTACCGGCTTTGCTAGTAACATTTACTAGGGAAACACTTTATAAAACTCCTAATGAGATTAGTACCTAGATGATATAATATATAAAATATAGATACCACAATTTACTTTTTGTATTATTTGGAGCGTCGCGAAGTACATTGCTTTTCTGAGTCTAGGAGTCTTTTCTAAGAAACTAAGCCAACCTTTTTTTTATATTTATGGTATTATTGTGATAACAGGCTGGCAACTCTAGCTCTTCGAGCGACCATAGCTTCGCGAACCGAGTGTGCCCGCCTCGGGACTGCGCTTGCTAACACACTCGGTGAACTTGCACGGACAGCAAATAATAGGCATGCACTGGCCACAGGTTAGTTTTAATATGAAATGTCTGTTACTATAGTCGTCACAAAATAAGAAGCCCGGTTTGACATTTGTCATCGTGGCGTAACTAATACGATTAATTCGTGTTTTTGAGTGCAATTTTTCAATATCAAGTTTAGCTTGATGCTTATTAAAGATATGCGTTGTGATAGTGCATGGGTAACATTTGATCTTTCAATTTCTAACATGCGGCATGTCAAATGACAAATGTCAAAACTGGATTCTTATTTTGTGACGACTATAGATTAATCTTTGAGTTGAAATTTATAGACTGGCAAGAAAAATGAGACGTCATTGTTTCCTTAAGATGCAAAAAACGAAATTGGACTGTTTATCAGCCTAATAAGCTTTCATAGCTTAAGTGCTGCTCCGATTTTAATGAAAATTTACATGAAGATTACTTTGATTCTGGAGGAAATACATAGGCTACTCTTTACCGCGATATGACATATTTTCTAATATGGAAACTAATTAATGATATACATTTCAGCGAATAACGAACAAAAGAAGCAACGGAAGCTTTCCAAAAGTCAAAAAATGAAGATCCAAGCGAAACAACGTACGGCCTTAGCCGTTAAGAAGAAGGCGGCTGCGGTCGCAGCGGCTGCAGCGGCTAAAATATCTGCTTAATTTAAAAATAATGTCAATTATGTGATATTTAAATACATTATACTATCCTTAAACTAAAATTCTGATGTTAATTATATAACTGTACATGTTAAAGACACTTCAATTATGATTTGTGCATATTTGTATAAAAATGTGTCCAAAATAATATAATAAATATATGTATTATAATGTAGGTATGGACATTCTTGAAAATAAATTAACTTGTAATTCTATTCCACTATTCAATAAACTTATAAAGTTGAATAGTTTTACTTGACCTTTTCGCCTTATGGCAGTATCAAAATTTACTGTTTTAAGTTTAATAAAAAGTATAATAGAAAAACAAATAAGTTTAATTTCAAGAATGCTTTTACAAAGGCACCGAGTGCCGACAATCGAGTGTATAAAATATATTAAAGTTAACTAGCTGATGCCCGCGGCTCCGCTCGCGCTCTAGGAGTATAAAAAATTGATGTTGGCCGATTCTCAGACCTACTGAATATGCATATAAAGTTTCATAAAGATGGGTCAAGCCGTTTCGGAGGAGTATGGGAACGAACATTGTGACACGAGAATTATATATATAAGATTTAAGTTTATGTAACATTTATGAAGGGCAGAGATAAGGAGCATCATCTCATAGAGGGAAAGTTGAAGAAGTGTTCAGTTGTATACTGAAAATAGAGGTTCCAGTACCTGCCACAATAGCGCTGGTGTCGCACAAACTACTACATGGACATAGCTTTAGTCAACGGAGTGAAGTTCTTTTTCTTCTTCGTCATGTGCCTCTTCAATCCTGAAGGTTGGCCGTCAGCTTCCTGTTCCCCTCACTTTCATTGGTCAGGCGGAACAGTTGCTCAACGAAGGATCACCTCCAGTTGCTCAACGGAGGATTCATAGGAGGGTCGATATCGATAATTCGCAGCCATGATTTCTTCACGCCTCTTTCCTTCTACTTTGCCCATAATTATTAATTGAAGCAGCATATATCTTAACTACTTATAATTGAGGCCCTAAGGTTTTCCGTGTAAAGTGTTATGGTGTAAGGCGTGCTAACTTTTGAACGAAATGTCGCATTTTCTAAACTAACTTCCAAACAGAAGGAAATACTTTATATTTTATAAGTATTTATGCGTTAAAAGCATACATTGTCATAAAACAATAATTAACACTATATTAAAATAGATCTGTAAGTATTTTGTTGTAGAATTGTACCTTATGTTATGCTATTTAATAAGAATAATTTTATGTAATTTGTTTTGCAAATAAATTTATTTTTATAAGAGTTATTTATTTCACTGAATATTTTAGTACTGTTATGAGAGAGATATCTCCCTACCTCTCCTAAGTACTATCCTTTCCCGAAAGAAATACGCATAAAAAATGTAATACCTCTGAAACAAACAAGTAAAAATTTATAGGTATAACTAGCTGACCCGGCGAACTTCGTACCGCCTTAGAATATTAATTCATAATAAAGTATTGTGTTTAGTTATTAACTGATAGTGACAAATCGACAGCAGCGTCAACTAACGGGCCCCGGCCGGTACCGCCACAATCGCTTTGTTCCTGCATTTTAAATCTGTAACATCTTCAAAAGTATTAATTTAAATTACATACTGTAAATTGGCATATTAATCTATATTAAATACACAAATTATACATAAAAACCTCCCTCTTCAATCACTCTATCTATTAAAGAAAATGGCATCAAAATCCGTTCCGTAGTTTTAAAGATTTAAGCATACATAGGGACAGAGAAATCGACTTTGTTTTATACTATGTAGTGATGCTTTTTAGGCAGGCACTCTAATGCTACTGCTCCACCTGCGCTAGCGTTAATGCTAATGTTAATGGCGAATTACGCGTTAGTTAACGCGTTAAAATGCGCGTTCGCTACATTAAGGTTACAATGCCATTAAGACGTAATTCCTCGTCAATTAACGCGTTAACACACAACAATCCCAAGGGGGCAAAAACAGCTACACTAGTTGCGATAATGAGCCTCTTAAATTATTTTATGTAATTTAAAAAGGGAGAAAAAACGAAAAAAATAAGATAGTGGATGATTCATATACATCGTCGGCGATTTTTATGGGATTGCAGCTTTCGATTCCAAAGACACGGCTCTTATTGCAATAGCTCCAAAAACTAACGCCTTTTCGTTCAATCACTCCATTGTTGTTCTAGTACCTAAATGTAGTTCCCGCCTAAAAACAAAGGGCACTCGTCCTTGCTATGCGAGCGCATCCGATAGAATGATAGACGCAGATGTAGCCAACATTATTTAGCGCGCTAAGCTACGCGCTAAAACCCTTGATGTGTACAAAAATCCGACACTCGAGTTATCGCTTAACGTTTAACGGCATTAGTAATGCCATTTGCTTTTAACGCATTAAAACGTTGGCCACATCTGCGTAGCGCCTATATTAGCGCACTAATTAACGCGTTAGGACGCAGGTGGAGCAGTAGCATAACAGGAAACATAATAAAATTACAAAGTAATGAAAGCAATCAATAGAATACATTTATATTTTATTTAAATGTTCAAAACTAGTGAAAAAGTTAACAACTAAAATTAGTCGTTTGATAAATATAATATAAAACAATATTAAACACTTGACCGTTTTTTATATTTTAACATTAATTAGATTTTACTCTAGAAGCAAACCTTTTTAATATTCAAGTGTGATTAGTCAGAATTATCAGAAATCAAAGCAGTCTTAGGTAACGTGAGTCACCAGAGACTTACAAAAATAAGATGGAAAGCTTTGCTTAAGTTACCTTAAGCAAAAAGCAGTAACGTACGAAACTGCATTCAGAGTATATATCATGGAGCCTGTAACCAAACCATACCGCGATTCAATAAATGGGCACAGCGACATCTATCGAGCGCTGAGGTAATATTTTATGCAGTGCTTGTACTGAGGTAGTACTTACGTACCCACTGCCCAATAAACCTATTGTTACTATAGTAGTACAATATTAGTTTTATTCATTTATTTATATATAAAATAATTTATAGTTTTTGATTTTTTTATCTTAACTATCTGAATCCCGCGGTTGTTTGAATATTGTTGTAAATCGCGAGTAACGACCCAGAGCGAAGATTTATTTATTTTATTGCATACTTACAAAAATACTTATAAGTTACATGTTTTAAGGCTATATTAAAATTGCACAAATTTAAGCGAATAAACATCTGCATTCGAACTAGGCGAAGCCTGTATTTCAACTATCAGCGCCAACTCCCCATATATTAACAATATATTACATATAGTTGTACACTTTAAAATATTTAACATGAAATCAGGATTACAATACTCAAAGTCGGTGTGTGTGTGTGTGGGTGTGTGTGTGTGTGTGTGTGTGTGTGTGTGTGTGTGTGTGTGTGTGTGTGTGTGTGTGTGTGTGTGTGTGTGTGTGTGTGTGTGTGTGTGTGTGTGTGTGTGTGTGTGTGTGTGTGTGTGTGTGTGTGTGTGTGTGTGTGTGTGTGTGTGTGTGTGTGTGTGTGTGTGTGTGTGTGTGTGTGTGTCCTTTAAAGTCAGAACACTTTTCGCTAAAACCACCTTTGCAACCCACTGGATATTCACACACTACATATTTTCTACGCTTCGTAATCAACTGTAAATTATAAATAATTTTGCTATGCTGCAACGATCTTCAAAATATATAATTTTCTTACAGTTACAACTTCGCGGAAGAGAAGATTGTCTAAAATAATTAGCCTAAGTTTCTCCATATGTCATCAGCTTTTTGCCAGCGAAAGTCCCATCAAAATCAGTCTAGCCGTTTTAGAGATTAACCGGTTCAAACAAACAGACATAGAAAAAAAAAATTAAAATTATGCACTAAGTAAAAAAAACTATTTGATAGTAATATTTGTTTGTAAAAACGGACACTTGATTTCTTTTATTTGTAGATGTGCCGTTTTTTCATATTTTAACATGAATTAGATTTTACTCTAGAAGCAATTCCTTATAATATAATACTGTCCGTGATGTAAAGTGGAATAAGTCAGATATCAGAATATATAATTATAGAACAGTCTCAGGTAGTCCTGTGTCGATCGCGATTGACAGAATCTTTTTGACCCGATCTCGACCCATACGCGTGTGAACGAGTCGTCGGTTTCTGAAAGATTCGGTCTTCCATAGATTCGATCACCAGGTGACATCACAAACGAAATTGGACTTTATTTGTGGAAATTTACCGTAGCTTGTTGCTTATTTAATCGATTATTTCGTGCATTCAATCACGCAATGACGTAACTATTAAAATATATTCTATCTCTTTCGTTTCAGTACATACCTACATACAATCCTATTTACGCAGTGCACTCTTTCTGTCTTGTTGCAAAATAAGCCGGATTGCGCGGGATATTTTCGGTCGCACGCGACTTGTCAATCGCGGGAGCGGAGTTTGATTTTGAGAATGAATCAAATAATCAATCAGTAAATCAGTAGGTGACTCTGACTGCGACAGCGTTTCCGTATATTCCCGGTACCTAGTATTTTGTTTGCGTTTGTTTGTACTTTTTATAAAATATTTTAAGTGACGGATGTGTTCTTAATAAGTTACCTAACAATATCTAACATTTTGGTGGTAATAAAATCTATATAAATGTGACTAACCCAGCTTATGGCTTGGTGCTAAATTACCTAATTAGATATTTGAATTGAATTGTGTTAATTATTGTTTTTTTATTTTGTAAATATTTTCGTATCGAGTAACTGCCTATTTAATTGGTTTAAGTTTATTTGGTTAAATTAAAATGTCGGATTTAATTAAAAAAAGGAGTAAAATATGGAATCATTTTTCCCTAATAAATAAAGATGAGGCAAAGTGTGAGTACTGCTCTAAAACCATTAGCTTTTCTGGAGGCGCCACCGGTAATTTGACGAGGCACATGAAAAAATTACATGGGACTGTACCTATTGACTTACCTTCCAATTTGCACCTACCAACGGTACCAATAGGTAATTCCCAAATTCAGCTTACCAGCCTACCAAACAGTGCCGAATCCGATGTTTAGGAATAATGCCTAGTACATCAAGTGTGTCCACATCAGTGCCTTTCATGTGTGACAAAACTACACCAGCTGCCACAACTATTTGCCATAAGATGCAGTCACAGGTACAGACCAAAATACAGAATTTCGCTGTGGCTACGAGGCCATTGCCGCTGAACAAGGCAAAACAACTTGACGAGCTTATTGTTAAATTTATAGTCAAGGGTTATCATTCATTTTCCATAGTTGAAGAGGAGGAATTTAAAAATATCTTTAGGTCCATATTGCCTACATACACATTGCCTTCTCGAAAAACAATATCTTCCAGTTTAATACCTAAACTATATCATAATACGAAGGAAAAGGTATTGCAGATGATTGCTGAAGCAGATGCTATATGTCTTACTACAGATGGCTGGACATCGATCACTAACGTAAGTTATATGGCCCTGACAGCTCATTTTATAGGTGAAGGTACTACTCTTAAATCCGTCCTTCTAGGCTGCACTCAGTTTTATGAGCGACATACATCTGAAAATTTATACCAATTCTTACAAAATGAGGTGACTGATTGGAGTATTTCGCACAAAATAGCTGGAATAATTAATGACAATGCGCCCACTATAGTTGCAGCCGTTCACTTGACAACCTGGCGACATTTTCCATGCTTCGCCCATACCGTGAATCTTGTGGTTCAACACAGTTTGAGCACATTAAACAACCAATTAGATAACATAAAGGCAATAGTGCAATATTTGAAACACAGTTCCTCAGCATCTAGCAGATTGCAAGCCATGCAACTTCAAATGGATTTGCCTCCACTTAAATTAAAACAAAGCGTAGTCACCAGATGGAACTCAACTTACGATATGATAGACCGAATACTAAAAATAAAAGATGCAGTTGTTAGTACTCTCGCCATAGAACAGCCCCGACTTAACACTCTATCACCTGATGACTGGACCCTTCTAGCAAAATGTGTCGAAGTTTTAAAAATATTTTATGACGTAACTGTAGAAATCAGCGCCGAGAAATCAGTGACAGTGTCAAAAGTATTGGTACTAATTAAAATAATGAAAACACATGTCCAAAAGTATCTAAACGGGAGTGGTCCCGATCCGTATCTTCGATTTTTATTTACCCTTCGTGATCAATTAAATGAGCGATTTTACGACGTAGAGAGCAATGCGTTAGTGTCAGAAGCAGCGCTATTAGATCCTCGTTTTAAAAAACATGCTTTTATAAACATGGAGAAATATGATCTATGTGTAAAGTCTATTAGGGGAAAACTTCGCTATTTGTGTGCCAACAAAACAACATCATCAATATTAGAACCGCCACCTCAAATGACCCAACCGTTAACGTCAGAAATGTGGGATGACTTCGACAAAGAAGTTGAAAACGAAATTATAGAGAACCCCACAGCCGCAAGCATAGTAGAACTCGACAAGTATTTGAATGAGCCATTAATTAAGCGTTCTGATGACCCTTTGAAATGGTGGTATGATCGCCGTTTATTGTATCCGAATTTATATGTTCTGATGAAACGCCGACTGTGTGTGCCGGCCACATCCGTGCCCTGTGAACGGGTTTTTTCTAAGGCTGGTATGACTATTAGCCAGAAAAGAAGTGCCTTAAAGCCAGAAAAGGCTTCGCAAATTTTATTTTTAAATTATAATTTACATATAATATTTATTTTTTAAACGCTGTTTTTTACTTCAATTCTGTACTTCATTTTTAGCTATATAGTTATGTGAGTGAAGTAGTCCATAATAATATCTACTCTATTCTAATGTAAAAGACTCGATATAAAATATAAATAAAGTAAGCATTGCTCACCAATCTTTTTATTGATATTTTTATGTGGCGGATATAGCCCGACTTATGACAAAATTAAACGCTTCACTACATTTGGACAGCCATACTTTTTAATTTAATGGTATTATAATGCGTTCCCATTTTGAGCATCTTTACATTTTTAATTCATTTCAATTCAATATATAAATAAACGGTATTTAATCATTCGGAACAGTTAAGTTTTTATGTACAATAATATATTTGTTAGATTTTCTGACTGATTTAATAACATAATAGGTTAAATGTGACGTATTTGTTTTTTTGTTGAATTTACATTCTGTATCAAGACGAATTGAATGGAATATATCGGTATAGTACATTACTATTATGGACTGCTTTAGTCAGAGTTGCCACCCGTCCCGAATTTCCCGGGACAGTCCCGAATTCGATGATATCGTCCCGCGTCCCGAAGGCCTATTGATTTTGTCCCGTTTTTTCACAAATGTAACAATTGCTCAATTTGAATTCACCTTGTTCCTCTTCCGAGCAGTATACATAAAAAGAAAACAGCTATTGGGTGCCAAATGGAACTAATGACAACCTTTTCATCAAAATCTTTATTTGTTGAATTCAGTCACAGGTTGTGATAAAAATGAGTTAAAGTATTTGAAACTGGAAAAGCACAGAAGTTAAAGGAATAATTGTGTCTTGTAACAAATGCTCAGAGCATACCTCCTTTATATGTTTATTTTAATTGTGTATTTTCAGTAATAATAATAAAACGGTCCAATATCAGAAATGGTTGCTCGGTAGATTTATTACAAGCAGAATTGCAAATTTCACTAAAGACACACCAGCCAAGGTGACTCTACTATACCTGATGGAAACTATGAGTGGAATCAAAAAGTGGAGGGCGCCATACTCACTGCGAATGGAGGCAGTATGGCGGTCTAAAGAGATGCTTCTTTACGCGCCCCACTTAAAGGAGCAACAATGAAGAAAAAGAAGAAGCATACCAGTACCACAGCGGCATCCTCTTTTCCCACCAACCCGCTTTTTGAGGTGGAGTTCTCAAAAATTCATGGACTCTCTGCAAACCTCAACGCCGTCCACCAGCACCTTGAGACGGTACGGCCGGCTATGCTTTTTCTAAAGAAGTTCTAAAGACCCGTGGTTCTAAGGAACTGTGCACCAGAGTTGTCTCCAGTACTGACAAGCTTGTATCGCCTGTCATATTCCTCAGGAATTGTCCCGGAGGCCTGGAGAGAGGTGAATGTTCAACCTATCCCCAAAAAGGGTGACCACTCAGATTCCGCCAACTACCGCCCTATAGGTGTCACCTCCATACTCTACAAGGTGATTGAACGAATAATTAACAAGCTTTTGGTTCATTACCTGGAAGATCACTCTCGGCTCTCGGTGATCGGCAATATGGCTTAAGACCGAACCGATCCATGGGTGATCTTATACTACCTCGCGCACCTGTGGGGTTAGGATTTGGATAAGTATGGAGAGAACCTGGCCATCAGTCTAGACATGGCCAAGGCCTTTGATAGGGTTTGGCACCGTTCGCTTCTCTCTAAGCTTCCGGCATACGGCCTGCCCAGTAAATTGTACAGCTGGATTGCCGCCTTCCTGCGCCAGCGCCGCATTAGAGTCCTTTGTGACGGCACGGCGTCTGATTTCCAGCAGGTAAACGCAGGCGTACCCCAGGGCTCTGTCTTGTCGCCCAAGCTGTTCCTTCTGCATATTAATGACATGTTAGCGCTTGTCAACATACATTGCTATGCAGATGACAGCACAGTGCATGGACAATATTTTAGATATCCTACATTTAAATCGGCGGACGTTGAGGAAAAACGACAGGAATTTGTCGCTGAACTCGACCGGGTTCTGAACGTTATCTCTCAATGGGGTGATGAGAATCTGGTCGAGTTCAATGCCAAAAACATAGGTTTGCGCGATCAAAACAATAGTCTCCATTCCTTCCCCTTCCTACTTTTTAGAGACCTCAGCTGCCACTACAGGAAAAGCTCGGTATCCTGGGCATGGATATCTGTCAGGACCTTAACCGACGGGAGTACATCAAGAGCGTCACAAAGGCGGCCTCGTGGAAGCTAGGCGCACTAAACAAGGTGAGACAGTTGTTCTCCCCGGAGCATCTGCGTCTTCTCTATAAGACCCAGGTTCGCCCCTGCGTGGAGTACTGCTCTCATCTTTGCGATACGCAGTATTTGCTTGACGCTCTCGATCGATTGCAGAGGCGAGCAGTTCGCATCATAGACAGTCCCGAAGTCACCGAGTTCCTGGAACCTTTGCAGTTGCGAAGAGATGTCACCTCTATGGCAGTCCTCTATCGCCTTTACCTTGGGGAGTGTTCTGAAGAGCTCCTCTAACTCATCCCACCCTCTCCCTTCCTCTACAGAACAAAACGATCTGGCCAGGGAAGTCACCCCTTCAGAGTGGAAGACATACGCTCCAGAACTAAACGGTTCGGGCGTTCCTTCTTGTGCCGAGCACTTAAAAACTGGAACTCATTGCCAGCTCATATTTTTCCTTCCTACTATGATCCCGGGTCCTTTAAGCGGGGCGTGAAAAAGCATCTCACTAAGCCGCGATATTGTGGTTCGCCATACTGCTTGGATTTGCAGTAAGTATCGCGAGCCCCACTTGTGGATTTTACTCATGCTTTCCATCAGGCATAGTAAAGTCACCTTGGCAGGAGTTTTATAAAAAAAACCCTTTTAAAGTTGAACAACTCTCAAACGCATATCGAAATCAAAAACTTGTCAGTGCAACTTTCTTAATGTTTAGAAACGACCGATCTAATGATACCCCAAACACATGTCCATGCAGTTACACCTTTTTAGCACAAGCCGTCTCGACGGATTTAAATTCGAGAACGGACAAACGGACGTCTCGAATCTATAAGGGTTATGACTAATAAGATATGGAACCCTAAAAATGATATAAAATAAGTGATCGCGCCCCGTAGCAATAAAAAAAATATGCATGGAAAAATATTTGAAAAATAAATACGTAAATGTTTATACAAAACTTTTATCCTTTCCAAAAAACTGCTTTTTTATCATGATCTGAATTAGACTGAAATTTGACCGACTGTCTATAATAAGTATCATGTCCCGATTTTTTTTTCGAAAAGGTGGCAACCCTGGCTTTAGTACTCAAATAATAATATGTGAAGTAACAGTGAAGTTGAATTACGTTTCAGTAAAACAGTGTGCTTAGTGTGAGTTTCAATAAACAAATCGAATGACTTAACCACGACGTAAATCGAGTTAACGGCAAACGTATCGAAAATCGAATACTCGCGAGTGTGAGTGCTTACCAAGTCTTTCGCGTCGATCGGCGTTATCTCACCGTGAGAACGTAAACTTTTTTGTCAATGTTGGCAGCACTATAGCGTCCATGCGATAATCCAACTTAATTAAATACAATGTTTTTCGAACGCCATTTGAATAGAGGCGTTGTATAATCAAAAATAGTCGGGTTCCGCTCGGCGTCACTTGTTTGATTTGGTTCATTTTTGTGTAAACAATCTATGCGAGCATTAATTGTTATTGTTTAACTCAACGATAAAATAAAATGTAAACAAGTCAATATCAATTTGAAGTATTAGTAACTTTTATGGAAGAGTAAGTACCTAATCAAGATATTTATAATAGTGAATGCGAGATGTTGAAGTGAACTTGTGATATATTTTGTGTTAATGTTTTCTTTTTGCTAGACATGGAGACCTTAGTAAGCCGTTAAGAAATGCAAGAGGTAGGATCGTGGCCATTCAGCATTGGCAGGAGCTTACATCACTGCTTAACAGTGATGGCAGTGGTGATACAAAAACCACAGAAAAGTGGAAAAAGGTTTTTATGGTGATAAGTGATCCTTCCCATAATATGTATAACGGAACTTTTTTTATCGCATTATCAATATATCTTTTAACAAGGTGGATGAACCTATAATCGGGCTAATCTAATAAGATCTTAATATCATTTATATCAATACATCATCAACACAAAAAATATGTTAAAAACTTTATTAGTTTTCACTCTCACTACCAAAAGCTAAGTGACAAAGTAAACTTGCTCGAAAGTGAAGGAGTTAACAATACAACTGTCAAAATTGACTAACGTTGCAACTCACACTCACAAAAGCGTCATTCGAGCTCGTTTAAATACTCACTTCGATAAAGTTACTCGACAGTCACGATCGTAATATAAACAAACAATCTCGCACTCACAAAATATGTCATACAAACGTTCCGCTAGGCGGCGCTGATCCAATTCAGTACAAATTGGAGTTTACGTTAACGCGTTCGAGTAGTTAAAAAAACTCGCACTAAGCCTTCGATCAATAAAAGTACTAGATTAAGGATCAGGAACAAAATTATGACGCTCAAGTGGCCACGTTTGCACACACGTAAACATCTTCATTTTTTAGAAAAAAGTTTAATTATGTTAACGACTTCAGTTTATTATAAACCTTAATGCCGTAAACATAAAGTTTAATTACTATTGTAAAATATATTTATTTAGGTCCTTTCGTCAGAGAAAGAATATTACGGAATAAATTTAAAATTTCGTTTGCAAATAAAAAGTCATCAGTACAAAAATATTTATTCTAAAATGATACTTAAAGCCTAAGTTATAAGGTTATAAACATTTTGTTTACAATTTTATGCTTATTGTAATATGGAACTAGAGTTAGTTCTTGGTATTACATTTCAATGCTCAGAACACAGTAAGTATTGAAAGACGTAAGAGTTGCCGAATATATTTGTTTTAGGTTTGTTTTGTTTGGTTGCATATAATTTTGGCCGATTCAAAAAGTAGTAGGTACTATTTTACTTTGCCGTTATTACAACAAATAGGTAATTTATACAAGTAAATAAAATTGGAGTGTCTGTTTGTAATATTAAAATAACCGCATTTTACTAAATGCATAATATGTATACACGGTACATATGCTTAAATATTTTTTTACAATTTTTGTCTGTCTGTTTGTTCCGGGTAATCTCTGGAAAAGCTGGACCGATTTAGACGAAATTTTCACTGGCAGATAGCTGATGATATAAGAAGTAACTTAGGCTACTTTTTTTAGAACGTAACAGCAAACGCGGGTAACACCGCGGGGCTCAGCTAGTAAAAAATAAAAATTAATTAAGTAAAAAAATGAAAGGAATGAAGAAATATGTTTTCTTTCGGTGTATTCTTTATACAGAAGTCATTAAAATACTAATGTAGGTATAATTACCTTTAAACAGCTTTTTCAGCTTGTTATAAAGATGTCTTTTAGAAGTCATTTTTATGCGAGCGGTTTCCTTTTTACAAATATAATGTAATCTTACATCAATGATTTTTTCCATAAGTTTAATTAGGCTTATTTTATGGACGTGTTCGTTTCTTCCAGAAAACAAATCCTTTTCAATATATGCGTTTAAAACATATAAACTTTTAACATAATTTTTTTTACAACACTACTCCATGCATTCCCTGTTCAAGAATAGGCGATGTTTGATACAATAGTTGATGCGTTGTAGCAAACATTGGCCGAACAATTACAATATTAGTTAATTGAATTAAATTATTTATATTAACTATATAATTCTGTTTATTATTTTAATAAAAACATTGAATGATATAAACTTACCGAAAGAAAAAATATTCCTTACAAAACCTTGATGTTACAGTAGTTATTTACACAGTATTTTAACGAGCACTGCGGCATTTTTACGTCTTAATGTTGGCTATGATTGGACTATACTAATTTGAATTATGACCACAAAATTATTTGTGGTCTTATTTTTCGGGCCGTTTTTGAAGCGCTAATCGGGAATCTAGTACTATTTGTGATCGAAGCACTAAGCACACAGGTAAGTACTGTGTCAGTCACGTCACAGAATACCTACATATTGCATTCCCTATTCTCGTTCTAACGGCAGAACGAGATCGATCACGCAATCCTTCGATCATTTATACTAAATAGATACATACGAACTGTGACCGAAATGGTTGAATCTTTTTAACCCGATCACTATACAAATGGGTCACGAATCACGATCGACCCGGGTCATAGAAAATGATTGACTGACCGACACAGTTCTAGTCTCAAGTAACCGCGACGAGTCACCAGAGACTTCCAAAAATATCAAAATTCTAAATTATAATCCAAATTGAATACTGCTGTTATTAAAACATGACATTGCATTCAGAGCAATATATCATGGATCCTGTAACGAAACCATACCGCGATTCAACAAATGGGCACAGCGACATCTATCGAGCGCTGAGGGAATATTTTATGCAGTGCTTGTACTGAGGTAGTACAATACGTACCCACTGACCAATAAACCTATTGTTACAATAGTAGTACAATGTTAGTTTTATTCATTTATTTATATATAAAATAATTTATAGTTTTTGATTTTTTTATCTTAACTTTCTGAATCCCGCGGTTATTGTCGTAAATCGCGAGTCTATTCTAATTGTCTAAAATAATTAGCCTTTTGTCCTTATGTCATCAGCTTTTTGCCAGCGAAAGTCCCATCAAAATCAGTCTAGTCTACATATTTGATAGTAATATTGTTTGCATAAACAGACACTTGATTTTATTTATTTGTAGAGATGTGCCGTTTATTCATATTTTTAACCGACTTCAAAAAAAGGAGGAGGTTCTCAATTCGTCGGAATCTTTTTTTTTATGTATGTTCAGCGATAATTTCGTCGTTTATGATGAACCAATTTCAAAAATTCTTTTTGCATTGGAATAGGCGTAACTTACAGGTGGTCCCATCGTCACCATATCGGGATCTGATGATGGGATCCCATGGAAATCGAGGGAATGAATGTTCAATATATGGACTACAATCATGTTTTTTTTTTCAAATTTTTTGAGAGAGTCGTTTGGCTTTTAGAGGGGGCGGGGACGCTCTGATTTTGCAAAAAAAATGTGATTTCAAGTTGAATAACTCGCAAACGGATACTCAATTGTAAATGGTCTTAGAAACCTCGCAATATTTTTAAAAGATCTATCTTTTTTTTTGTTGTCCTGGGCGGTTTCTGCACTTAGTCCCTACTATTGGACCATTGTGCGTGTGAGAAATTTCCCGTTTACTCCAGCCAGCCCAGATCGGTCCAGAACGAGAGCAGCCTCCGGAGGTTACTGCAGACCTCCTTAAGTGTCGGTCGGTGACTGGAGAAATTGTGCCCGTTGCTCGGCCACACTGCTGCATTCCATGATGACATGCTGTGGCGCTTCTTCTGCTTCCATGTATCCTCTGCATAGAACGCTATCTGTTACTCCTATCGTGTGTAGGTGTTTGTTGAGGAGACAATGTCCGGTTAGGGTTCCTATAATTTTACGGAGTTTGTCTCTGTTCAGTCTGATAAGGGTGCGGGCCAGCTTCTTGTTAGGAACTGATACGGCGTTCTTAGTTTGCCGACATCCTTTGCTAGTTATCCACTTTGTCAAGTGTGTTTTCTTGGTTCCTTCGCGCAGCCATGTCTTAATTTGAACCTGAGGAATCGGCAGCAGAGGTTCGGGACCCTGCTTTTTTCTGTTTTGCTCCCTTCCTGGCCAGGTCATCTGCGGCGTCGTTACCCACTGAGTTGCTGTGTCCCTATAACCACTGCAGAGTTACTCTGTTGGTTGTCGCAATGGATTGGAGTGCCTTGTGACATTCCATTATCAGGGCCGAGTTTATTGTGTTATTGCGGAGGGCTTGAAGCACGGATGCACTATCAGAGACGATTTTGATGTTAAGGTCCCTGATGTCTCTGCCTGCAGCGGCTTGTGCCGCTCTGGTAATACCAACACATTCCGCTTGGAAGATTGTGTTTAGCTTGTCTAATGTTGTTGATATCTTAATGATTAGGTCGTCTGAGAAGACACCAGCTCCGGTACCAGTGTTGGTTTTGGAGCCGTCCGTGTAGATCCTAACTTCTCCAGTGCCAGAGTAGTCTTCTTTTTCTGCGGAGAGTTGGATGTCGTATCTTCGGTCAAAGACGTGTTGCCCTAATATCTTGTCCATGGGCGCCTCAAGGAGCGGGTGCTCCCTGATACATATTTGAAGAATATTGGAGTGTGTTGTTATAGTATTCGATTTCCATACGCCCAGAGATGTCAGTTTCAAGGCTGCAACTTTTGCTTCTTCTTGTATCATTAAGTCTAGAGGTCTTAGGTTCAAGAGAGACTCTAGTGCGGCTGATAGAGTTGTTCTCATGCATCCTGTTGCTGCCAAGCTTGCCAAACGTTGTAGTCTTTGGAGCTTGGATTTCACTGTGCTCAGTTGGGTTCTGGGCCACCACACAACTGATCCATAGGTTAATGAAGGTCTGATTACTGTTGTGTATAACCAAAGAGTGATCTTTGGATTAAGACCCCATCTTTTGCCAACTAGTCTTCTACACCGATTAAAAGCAATACAGGCCATTTTTGTTTTTGATTCTATGTGACTCGCCCAATTCAGTTTATTGTCAAGTATTACACCCAGGTATTTCACTATAACTTCATCTTCCTAGCCTTATTCCCAAGTTTATTTGGGGTTGGCTACTAGTTCAACCGGTTTTACCTGAATTTCAGTTTTTCCACGGAGCGACTGGCATCGGACCTCCGCAACCCTAAGGGAGAACTGAAATTCGAAGATTGAACTAGTTGTCAGTATATTTGAGGGCACTAACTTCCCAATAACGATTGCCATAGGATGTTCATGACAACCGGGACCGACGGCTTTACGTGCTCTCCGAGGCACGGGCGTGAATCACCGCCAAACTTCCAAACTCCGGGCAGCTATTAGGAATTTCCTAAGAAAATCCCAAAAACACTTTTTGGCCCGACCCGGGATTTGAACCCGAGACCTCTTGATTAGCAGTCGCATACGCTAACCACTAGACCAACGAGGCAGTATTTCACTATAACTAAACTAAATAAATATATAACTACACTGAATAAGTATTTATCTAAACTAAATAAGTATATAACTAACCTAAATAAGTATATAACTAAACTAAACAAGTATATAACTAAACTAAATAAGTATATAACTAAACTAAATAAGTAAATAACTAAATTAATAAGTATATAACTAAATTATATAAAAACCTTAATATTTTATAAGAATCGATCAAGCTGTTACATTTTATGCGTACATAGATAAATTAGTATAGTTCTAAACAAGAAAAACTAAAGCCCGACTACCAGTGCTGGATTTACACATTTGCCGCCCCAAAGCTTTAAATTTTTTGCCGCCCCTACTGACTCCTAATATTAGATACACTGTTCACAATAAAGTTAATTCCTTTCTTTAGGAAATAATCTAGTTACCATATTACTTTTACAACTTTTGTTGTTTTTAAAGCTAAGCAAAGCTTGATTTTTACTGTACTACTTATTAGGTTTGGTAGGCTGAGGAAGATAGGTAAGCAAGGCCCGATACTGCTAACCATGCATATATTTATTGTTTTTGTTTTCGCGGGGAATGCTTTTCTCACCATACCCTCCGTGGGGGAGACGGAGGGCGTGTGAGGAACTCCCGGCGACACCCGCCAGCCGCACCAGGGTGTCGCCTGCTCGGGTCGCTTGCAGTGGTCACATTTCCCCAAGATGTGGCTGCAACGACCCTTAGGCACCGATTGGGGACTAGCTGCCTCTACCGCGTTCCCTTCGCCGACGCTTTCGAGCGGGATCGGCCCTTTCCCGATCCCGCTCTGCAGACTCCTGGAGATCGCGGCCTCCTATCCTTCATCAATGCTGGCGGTGACAGGTTTCGTCCGATCTGCCCGACCAGGTCTCAACGCTTGGACTCACACGCAGGGCAGTCCTCCAGCGTCTACTGGGCGGAGTCCCAATCGGACCCACAGTGGTGGCATTGTGCCGTAACCTCACGTCCGATTCTATTCAGATACTCACCGAACCAACCATGTCCTGTGAGTATCTCAGTCAATCGGTAGGTGGCACAGTCGGTCCTCTCTATCCAAGCTTCGAAGCTTGACAGAACAGCTCCAACAGCGCGTTGGCTGGCACAGCCCTGTGTTTCGAGCCGTGCCCTCCTAGCCCGTAGGGCTTGCGTGTGTGCGTTCTGCCGTAGCATTTCAGGCTCATGATCCGGCGTTGTCCCTTAACCATTCCGACTGACAGAATGAATTTGCTCGTAGACCATCGTATCCATGTCGGCCAGAATGTCGAAGGGTGGAGATCGCGCCAGGGTCGCTTCGTACGGTAGCCCCGTACGATCCCAATGGCCATCAGTCGCTGCAGACTCCTAAGTTGAGCCTTACAGCGGGAGGAACCCGTCAGGTCCTTAGACCAGACAGGTGCCCCATAGAGGACCATGGATTGCACTACGCCCATGTAGAAGCAGCGAATTTTTTCCCTTGGTCCCCTGAGATTGGGAAGCAGACAATGTAACGCCCCTGCTACCCCTTGCACCCGGGGTACTAATCGCCCGAAATGCTCTTCGAAACTCCACCGACTGTCCAGTATGAGGCCCATGTACGTCATGTACTGACTCACCCAGACTCCAGTGTCACCCACTCGGAGGCGCGAGCTGGCTGGTTCCTGGCACTTACGTAGGCCATGGAACCAAACTGCCTATGTTTTCTGAGGCACCACCCTTAGGCCCAGCTCACGAATCTTTTCCACAATGGTGTCTATGGATATCGCCAATGCATATGATAGTCTGTCATTTAGATGCAACAGGAAAACATTCCTCTAACACGGAGTGCCCGAGTACCTGAGGCGGCTAGTGGCAGACTATTTAGACGAGCGTACCGTCATGGTCGTGGGCGCATTGAGGCGTTGGGCTTAATAGTGGCCCTGGATAAGACGAAGGCCCTTTTGTTCCATGGGCCCCGTCGTAGGTCACTCCCCGGCGCCTCCATCGTGGTCAACTCGGTAATTGTACCGGTCCGGGCCCAGATGAATTATCTGGGCCTGATCCTTGACGGTAGGTGGCTCTTCGACGAGCACTTCCGACAGCTTGATTCGAAGCTGGTCGACACTGCCTCCGCACTTGGACGACTTTTGCCCAATTCGAGTGGAGCCAATGTCGCGACGAGACAACTGTTCACGGAAGTTGGTTGGTCTATAGCACTGTACTGTGCACCGGGGTCGGTGGCGGTTCTGACCGCCCAAAATAGGACACGACTTTCACCACCCCAGAGAATATTGGCGGTTAGAGCCATACACGGTTACCACGGTCACTACCTTATGCGAAGACATCATTTATGCCATGTTCATGCTGCCCTGAGTGTGGCCGCAAAACCCTTATAGATTCGTCATGTCCGTCTGTCCGTCCGTCCGTCCATCCGTCTTTTTACAACGCGCTTACTTGGAAAATGTCTTACAAAATTAACGCATTAACACGTAAACATAACAATTATCCATTGGATACGATTTCCAATCCACGTACCATTATGGGTGACTGAGGAACCTTTTCCTGTACGTGGCCCGACACGCACTTGACTGATTCTTTTTAATGTACTTGTTGACAAATTTTTGAACTTGAAGTAATAGTGTATAACTATCTTCAACATGGGTTGAATCCATGTGTTTAGAGCCCACAACTGTGGTGAGTTTTCTTATAACCTTTTTAAATTGTTTTGTTTAACATTGATAAAGTATGTAGGAGTGTTGTTTTGTTCATAGGGTTCAAAGCTACGGCTGAAGGAATACCCTTCAAGCCAATTATGTGATGTGTTTCGTCCCAGTCTGCAGAAGTTGTCATATGATGTTCCAGCGCAGCGCGTCTTAAACTGAGGCTCGCAGCGTGTCTAGTGAAAAGTTACGTAATCCTTTCATCTTTTTTATTACCTCCATTTTCTGGCATCTACAAATTGATTCCCAGCAGACTACCTTGAGTCTGCAAGGTGATTCCGGGGACGTCTCATGAGAACATGAGCTACCTTGAGCTTGAGCTTGAAAATGACGTTTTCCTCGAAAAACAGCAAATCTTAATTGTAGTTTGAACGTTCTTGATGCGCAATTACACATCTATAACTCGTGCGAGCTAAGATGGCACCTGGCTCAAAATGAAACCTGATGCCGTTCCCCCGCGTGACACCCCTCTGTCGCCTTATGAGTAGCGTTAGCATCACTATTACCGTTGCACGATTTTTCCATAATAATTATATTTTATTAGGTATTACCTAATATCATTTAAATCACTGCACGAAATTTATTAATATATCATTAGATTCATCGGGATAACCCATTAGTTTTAAAAAAGGTGACTCAATGAAAATAATCAGCATGAAGACTGTGAGACGCAATAGTTTCAAATAAAAATATATGCATATATGATATTTTGAGACTACAATTAAAAGGCTTATCATGACGATTTAAAACGGTATTTCATAAATATATTTCGCCATTCAATATCATTTAAAATGATATTAGATATTACCTAACATCACTTAAACCACTGCACGAAGAATGCATTCGGGTAAATTTGAATGGAGCCTGCTTCCTATTGGTATGCATGTGTATTTCCTTAACTCAGGTAGTAAATTAACACTTAGTAGTATGTTATGAAAATTTCTTGGCGCAAAACAAATGTTGATAATGTTGTTGTTGAAATTGTGAGAATGTTGATAGTCGTCACAAAATATGAAGCCCGGTTTGACATATTTTGTCATCGTGGCGTAACTAATACGATTAATTCGTGTTTTTGAGTGCAATTTTTCAATATAAAGTTAAACTTGATGCTTATTTATGATACGCGTTGTGATAGTGTATGGTTAACATAGTAATTAAATAGCATTACGAATTTGATTTTTCAATTTCTTACATGCGGCATGTCAAATGGCAAATGTCAAAACGGGCTTCTTATTTTGTGATGACTATAATATACTAAAAATATTTTTTTTATTTTTTTGTGCACTTCGTACTTTAAACAACTGACATTTGAGTCAGGTGCCATCTTAGCTCGCACGAGTTATAATATAATAAATATCAATGACTTAAATACATCACATATTCATGCCAAGTTTCATCTTTCTGGCACTAACCGTTTGGGCAGTAGGTCGAGGACGGACGGACATGACAAATCTATAAGGGTATGTTTTTAGTGTTCCGTAGTTCATGACTCAGATCATGAACTACGAAACACTAAAAACATACAGTGAAATAGAACCCCTGTTTTTCAAGTCGGGTAGAGATGGGCACGAACGACTGTTCTAGGGGAGGACAAACTCGACAGTCAATTTCGAAGTTCGATTTGAAATTTTATCGATTTATATATTAATTTTAAAGATTATAAAAAATAGATGCTATTTTTACATTATTATTAAAACATTGAAAATATATATATCAGATAATTTCATATCAAAGCTATTTCATAAGCTAATGTAAGGTGAATTATGTTTTGTCTCTTGTATAGCATGAGCAGTAATGAGCACTATAAAATTATTAGATTCAAATGTTTATTAATACATATAAAAAAATCACTACTACAAATAAAATTATTATCAAATAAAGACTGAGCACTCTAAAATTACTTCGGATTTTAAACATAAATTATTTCATTAAACAATCGATACATCGGAACAATAAACTATCGAATTTTCGGTTACAGCAATTCTAGTCTACACAAAAGAACTTGTTATTACAAACGGGTGTACTTAACCTTTTATTTTCATGTTTCGCTTTAATTTTAACCGAGAAACTATAGATATCAAGAAAAAACGACAGTAATGTTAAACTATTGACAATAACTACATTCAATCTGTGTAAAAAATCATTAAAAGGTATGTGTTTCATTCAAAATAAGTACATAATAGTTTAATTAGACCACAGCGTACTACACTCGTGTGCAGTTATTTCTTTCATGAGAAGACTTATTGTTTCTTGCATTTATGAATAACAACGCCATTTTGTGGGCTTATAGTGATATTTCTGTGTTAAGTTTACGTGTAATTGTCTATAAAAATATGTTAAGTGTTGTGAAACAGTGTTTGAGTGTGATTGTTGTCTTTTTAGAACGCGTCGGCATCTAGCTATAAACGGATGAAAAAGTTTGTATACCAAATAGTTTTGTTTCGCCAATTGCTTTGTTTTTCTGGACTTTTATGAATTCATACACTACCATTTTTAATATAATATTCGTACCAGTTAACTATTTGACGATGCTAAGTTGTAATGAATCATTATTTCGCAATAATTTATTAGTAACTGTACACATCCGGCATATGCACGGAGACAGTTTTTGTAAGAATAGCACGAGTTAAATTTCTTAGGCTTATAGAAAACATACTTATTGTGCATATTTTTATGAAAAATTTAGACATACATCCCTAATAATATTATAAATAGTAACTCTGTCTGTTACGTTTTCACGCTGAACCGATTTCGGTGAATTTGGTATAGAAATAGATGAAACCTTGGGAAATGAGATAGGCTTTTTACCGCGATAAGCGACATACACAATGTAAACAAGTAATTTAGACATATTACTTACATTATAATGCTCTAGCATCCTCTAGGATGGATGATAGAAGACTCCAAAAGTAATTCATGCAATCAAATCTTCTTTGGGTCAACTACTAGTTCCACCAGTTTACTTGAATATTAGTTTTTCCACGGTATCTGACCTGAATGACATAAAAACATTGAAACCAATGGTAACCTGTTGATAAGACAAGTACTTATATAATTGGCGAGTAAACTAAGATTTAGTAAGCATGAGTTAAAGATGATAAATTAATGCTATCTTAGTTACAGAGATCAATGCCTATAAAATTCAAAGAAAAATAAGTATTCTATAAAAATGGACACACCAAAAGAGGTAACATATACTCGCTGTTTCAATTATAGAGGTAATTTGGTCGATTAAATCGAAATAATTAATTTTGTGTATAGATGTTTGTTTTGTCCCACTAACATATGAAGGTTTATCACTGATCCAAGTCCCATGGCGGCCTGGTCAGATAATTCTGCATCATTCTCCCGGCCTCCTGAATGATGCAGAATGATTGGGCCTCCGGTCTCACACTCACCAACGAAATACGACAGCAAAATACTGTCATTATTTGGATTGTCTTCTGTGTGAGGGTAGTACTGCCCCGGTCGAGCCAGCTTATTCCTGCTAAAATCAGGGTGGCTCTATGACCTACAGGCTACTACATTACAATGCCCTGCAGAGTGTTCTCCATATGACCTCAGCTATCGACTAGTGAAAGTCCCATCAAAATCAGACAGACATACAAAAATTTTAAAAGTTGCTTTTTTTATGTATGTAACAATATACTTTCATACGTATTTAGCAAAACTTTTCGGTAAGTGCCTCATCCAGGTTAAATAATATTTACTTACAAGAAGAAAAATATTTAAAAATAATTTTAACAAAAAAAAAAACAACTTCAAAGAAAAACTGTTCCGAGTACCCAAATCAGCAACAATTGTGGCTATGATATTTGAGGAGTTCCCATCATCAGATCCCAAAAAGATTTTTTTGAATAGATTAAAAAAAAAAAATCAACGAATTGAGAACCTCCTCCTTTTTGAAATTGGTTAAACATGTTATAAAGTAGACATCATTACGATATAATCTGGTATTCATTGGCAACATGGCTTAATCATTTAAATGATCCCTTCATTCACCCTGGTGTATGGGGCAGGGTAGTGAAAGTACTTATAATGTAGTTGCATGGATATGTTCCATAACCTACACAAATGTATGTACTACCGGATTACAGCTGTGTTCTTGCAGCAAGTGTAATCTGGCCAAATCTTTACTAGCTTATCAAAATTGAACACTGACGGCTTTACTAACTACGAAACTACGCAAAACAACATCAATGCAAAGAGAAGGAAAACTTGAAACCAACCCTATACCAACCCGTCTGGCCAGCGTGGTATAGTAGGCCAAAACCTCCTTTCTAAGGAGAGGCCTATGTCCAGTGGACTGTTAAAGGCTGTTGATGATGATGATGATGACTGATGGCTTAGTGGCTGAAGTGTTGGCCTAACTGTTAGTAACTACTAAATATTGTTGGTTCCCAAAGAGATATAAAGAGCCACATATTATTGTTGTTCTGAGTCAGAGTGTTTCTTGAGCCCTTTTTATGAATGTTTGTTAGCTTCCCTGTCAGACAGGACTTAGTTCTAGTGACAGAGATGTCTTTTGAAAGAAAAAGGAGTTAATTGTGCATGTCATGATATACCTAGTAGTTTGGGTAGTTATCTGTTGGTGGTAGGTTCTGATCTCTATATAGGACAACACTTTGTGTGATCCAAATTGTTGTTCAGTGTCTGGGTTTTTTTTGTGTCCGTTTTATATACTTTTTATAAAGTTACTGCAACAGGTTATATAGCAATAGGACCAAGGGGTGTGTATTTAGAAAGGTATATGTCTAACAGTTGACTGCGGTAGGCTGGTAATAACGGTATAAGTACTTCTCAAACATATAAAAGTTAGGAAACCTCGAAATATATTGTTTTTAACATAATCTAAAATACCTTTCCAGATGTTTTGTGTTCAAGAAAAAGAAAGAGCAAACTCCTTCGCAACAGACAAGGATCCTCTCAGCATAGCATCAGAGTCTGAAGATGACGAACCAGAAGCCAAACGTCTCAAGTATTCCCCACTTAACCTACAAGTGTACCAGATACCTGCCTTCAACACACCAAAGTCATTATCAATATACCCGACGAACACGCTACCTAATTTTGTGAATAATCCCCTGAATTTAGCGAATCCACTCGCTTTTTCAGCCACAAATGGTCAAAACGGAGAAAGTATTGTCAAATCTTTACATAACAGGTATGCATATTACTATTTTCAAATAAATTTTCAATGTTTTTGCAAACATAAGCATGGATAATAAATAAATATTTCGGACATCCAACACACAGCACCATCTAGTCCCAAACTAAGCAGAGCTTGTAAAATGGGTACTAGGTAACTTATATAAATATGTAAACATACTTTTCTTTTTGTAAAAACATACATATTATACTTAGAAAACACCCAAACTTCGATAGAAATATTTTTGGATCACACAAACGTTTGGTCCGACCCGGGAATGGAATACGAGCCCTGTGATAGAGCTATAGACATCTTGTGTTTAAGATGATGATGTATAAAAATATCAGTATGTATTCAGGCTATGCCTAGTTTAGAATCGGGCAGCATTGTATGAAAGGTCTGGAATACACACCTTAAAAACATGCTTACAAAAGTCCGTTACAAACAAAAATACATCTGTAGCTTACTAAAAACATGTTTAAAAGTATCTTACAAGAAAATAGATTTTCATAATGTTCACGCCATGACACCTTTATCAACTACCCATAACTTCGGCTGTCTCCTGGGTCTCCTCTCAGGAGTACCCTCTCCAAATACTCCAAAACCCAAAACCGTTCAGAAGTATTCAACAAGTACATGTATATTACACTGATCTCTCCCCAGTCGTGTTGGATAACTGTCCCATCTGATTGTGAGAGTGTTGGAACAGAGTGTGCACCTGTGTTAGCGCACATTCACGTGCACTGTAATATTGCCTACGTAATTGTCTGGTGTCTGTTAAGATTGGCCGTCGTGGCCGAAATCGGCTGGCACATCATTTTTACAGTGTTATAGTCCGAACCAAACTTTCCGACATCAGCGGGACGGAAAGGGGTAAGGGCAACACACGCCGTGATACGCTGCATCTTCCTTGTGTGTGTTTGTCATCATCAATCGTCAACAACCCGTGACGTCCCACTGCTGGGGTCAGGTCTTCTCTCAGGAGAGGGTTAAGGCCATACGTCCCCACGCTACCTGACTGCGGGTTGGGGCCTAGCAAAACACGTTGTGGCTACATAATCTTGCTGTTGGATGTTTCTAAGCCGCCCGGAGGCCTCCAACTAAGCTTCATGACTGCTATCTTATTATAACAACCGGGACCGACTGCTTAACGTGACCTCCGAATCACGGAAACGCTCATTACATAAAATGCCACAAACGGTCACCCATCTAGGTCCAACCGTGCCTTCGTTGCTTACCCTCGGTGATTGTTTTCAATCACCTAAGGCCACGCGGCTATGTGTGTGTGTGTGTGTATGACCTGTAACCATACACTACACATGCAACGCATAATCTTGTCTGTCTACGTACATTCGAGTTGTTGATAGTTGTCAATTGTTTCATAATCTACTCTCTGTTTTTTTTTTGTTTAATATCAATTGATATTATAGTATTACGTAAACTTTTCGATGGTTATCTATTTGAGGTGTCGATTAAAACGCTTTATGGTTTTTTAATTTATTTATTTCTGTAAACAGATTCTAAAGCGCTCATAGCCGAGTGGCCTTAGGTGATTGGAAACAATCACCGAGGGTAAGCAACTACGGCGCGGTCAGACCTAGATGGGTGACCGTATGTGGCATGATATGTTATGAGCGTTTCCGTGATTCGGAGGTCACGTTAAGCAGTCGGTCCCGGTTGTTGTCATAAGGTAACATTCGTGAAAGCTTAGTTGGAGGCCTTCGGGCGGCTTAAAAACATCCAACAGCAAGATTTCGTAGCCACAACGTGTCTTGCCAGTCCCCAACCCGCACTCGGCCAGCGTGGGGACGTATGGCCTTAACCCTCTCTTGAGAGGAGACCCGAGCCCAGCAGTGGGACGATAAGGGTTGTTTATGAAACAGATTCTCACAAACACTTTTAAAATGCCTACGTCGTTAGGATCATTGCTTTTTATTGTCGGTTAAGAATGGTTTCTATTCATATTTTTATAAATTATATTGTAGCTATAAAATTAATAATAAAAATTTTATAATTATATGAACTCGTTTATTTATTTTAGACTTCATAAGCATCATAAAGTTTGGTTTGGACTTTAATAAATAAATCTCTCTTTCTATACATAGCATTATAAGTAAAATTATATTTTCCAGATATTCGTTGCCAGCAAAACTCACGATAACGCCAGTGGTCAATAACGAAGTAGTAAGATACAAGAAGAATGGAGAAGTAGCCAAGAAGAGAGGACCCCCCAAAGGGTACAAGCGGAAACCCAAACCAGATCTGTCGCAGAGTTTTAATGGAACTTTACAGGTAACATACATTTTTTTGTCTAATGTTACTCTTGTCTACAAGAGTCTTGTCTGCCTTGTTGGTCTAGTGGTTAGCGTATCCGACTGCTAATCAAGAGGTCTCGGGTTCAAATCCCGGGTCAGGCCAAAAAGAGTTTTTGGGATTTTCTTAGGAAATTCCTAATAGCTGCCCGGAGTTTGGAAGTTTCTTCAATAGTTCTCCAAGTTCTCGTGCCTCAGATAGACGTAAAGCCGTCGGTCCCGGTTGTCATGAACATCTATGGCAATCGTTATTGGGAAGTCAGTGCCTTCAAATATACTGACAACTAGTTCAATCTTCGAATTTCAGTTCTCCCTTAGGGTTGCGGAGGTCCGATGCCATTCGCTCCGTGGAAAAACTGAAATTCAGGTAAAATCGGTTGAACTAGTAGCCCACCCCAAATAAACTTGGGAATAAAGGCTAGGAGGATGTACTAACTTTTCCTCGCCACTCTGTACACTGTAAACAATAGCCTATGTTCTTCTTCAAGCATCAAAATAGTAATGCAGTGGTGTAGCCATGCAACCATGACAAATTTACTTTCGAATTTTATAATTTGTATGGATTTCTAGACAACACAGTTTGTAGTAATAAAAATTGTATGAAGTGGTATGCGATTGCTGTACTATAGTCTCTGGTTCGATTTGCGGAGCGGATCAAGGGTATAATCTTAAATATAGCTTAAAACTTGAAAAAAATAAGACAATCTCTAATCGGCAACCATGGGTTGGAAAGAAAGATATGGAGAGTATCCGGTAGTGCCTGGTGTCTTCAAAAGTTGATAGAAAAAGAAAGCAGTATACTATGCATACATAATGTGGATGATTAAATAAATACAAAGATATAATCATAATAACAATTAATTCTTTTAAATTTCCAGACACAAAACACAATCCTATCCAGTCTTCTAGCAGCTAACAATACAAGCATCACAGGAGTTAGTATACAGCCTGCCCCGCCGCCAGAACCTGTGCCTCAAATAGAAATACCTGAAGGTAAGACTGTCTCTAAATTGTAAATAGTCAGAAGTGGGATGCCACCTGTGCCATCCCACTACTTCTACTAAAATAAATGCGAAAGTTTGTGAGGATGTATGGATGTCTGTTTTTTTTTTTAAAAAAAAGGCAACTCCTACATTAGGAATGTACATCTTGAATCGCGAGGGACTTTACAAATATACATGAAACGGACACCAAGAACACCCAGAATAAGATAACAATTTCTGGATCACACAGTATTGTCCTACGTGGAACTTGAATCTACGACACTTGGCGAAGTAGAAAGCGAAGTGGCTACCACACCATACCATTTGATCAGAATATAGCTCAGACATCTGACATATAAGCGGGCGGAGCCGCGATCATAAGCTAGTAGTTTAAGCGGTCGCAGCTTTCTACTGTACTATTGTTGTGTACTATCCACACAATACAACGGTTTGTGTGAGTTACAAGTTGTTGTTCTGAGTCTCGGGGTTCTTTATGTCCGTTTGTTTGTATGTATACCATGTATATTCATAGTATATGTTATCTTTTAAAAAAAAACTTTCATTAAACTGTTAGGTACAAAATATCACGAAGATTCGAAAAAGGAATAATAAGTTCTAATAATAATACATTTTACACAACACATAGACACAGAATACAATGAGCTTTATTTGAATGTAAATAACGTTGGAAATAGCGCGCAGTTATTTATATTCCTCGGAAACTGTCCCGTTGGCATGTTCTGGTAAGGATTAGAATTTTCGAGAATAAGCTGCCTTAAGCTCGTATTCGAAAATTCTAATTGTTACGATATTTATATAAAAGCAGGCCCTTCGTTGCTGCGGACAGTTAGATTTTTGCTACACTGAAATGAAAATTAATTATTCATGGCCCACACATGGCATGGCACAGTTAAAACAATAATATTATGTAAATTTATGTAATATTATGTAAACAGTATGTCCATCTGAACTAAATGCAGCACAGTATCTGAGCGTATTTTGGCATACATATATACAATGAGTTACTTCGCAGGAGTAAAAATTGGAAGATTTTTTTAATGCAGTCTTCTGTAGACAGTTTTGGATGGGTAGTAAATACATGCAAGCCGTCATCGACATGGTCGTGTGACGTGATAACGCTTGACCTAGCTGTGAATGTTATTACCTAGGGTTAAAAATGTTTACGTCCTATTCTCAGAGTTATTGAATAAACACATATAATTTCATAAGGAGTATGGCAACATTTTCAGCTAATAAACATTGTGACACGATAATTTTATATATATAGATAAACTCACTGGTGTACATTTATGATAAAACAAGTAGTGTTTTAATAATAATAATAGTTTATTACACAATGGTAAACATAACATTAGTAAATCATAATCGTGGAAATCCATGTAAGATAGTGAGGTTCCTGTTGTAGCTGAAATATTGTAAAGGGCACAACCTGTATTACTACAAGTCACCAGAACCCTCCAGGTTTCTTTAAATTTTCACTTCTATAGGCTGTTCTCATGTATTCTTTGTTTTTACTAACACAAGTTGATTTCGCCTTACATTAACAATTTAATTAAAGCCTATTATAAAATTAAATTAATAAAATGCCTTAAACAATGTAACCAACAATTGTAAAAACAATGTTGGAAAAGAGTGTCCATGGAGTTTCTTGTCTGTTCTTCTCCATAGGATCTACGGATTGGAACAGACAATTAGCTTCACGACTGACTACTGACTGACTACTTGACGTTTCAAAAGTGCCGTTGTATGGTTTATTTGAAATAAAAATGGTTTAATTTGATTTGCTGCAAATCGATGGTTCCTATGTAAATGGGCCAAACCAGCAATTCGGCCATTTTCCCTTTTTATGATAAACGCATCTTATCGATACAATTAATCATGTGAGCTATTAAAAAAAACATTTCAACATAGAAACACGACGACAAACCAAAGAGTTATTGGAGACTTATACGCGGGGATCTCCAGCGCGTTTGTTTATAGATAGATAATTCTATTTTTATTTCAATAAATTAATAGAAGTATTGTGTTTCTTCTTATATTAATGTATTGTGTTTTTCTTCTATTATTTAAATTATCTATATGTAAACTCAAATTCAAATTCAAAATTCTTTATTCACTTAGGATGCAATACATCTCTTGTGACATGTACATTTATGCCATGTTCGCAAACAATAGGTAGAGCCGGAGAAAAGAACATGGCAATAAAAACTCGCGGCCACTCCTTTCAAATCGCCAATGTTTACATAGTTTTAATGTTTATAAACCTGATATGGGGGTAAGGTGCTGCCACTAATATACTATACACCATGTTAGAGGACTGATGCAAATTATAGTGATTAAAAATTAGAACTTTAAAAAAAAAAAAAAAAAAAACAACAGCCTCAGTGGGTACAACATAGTAGGAGCATCTACTTACAACAAAGGTAAAAACTATATGTGCTCAAATATTGGCCAAATTACTGGTAACGAAAGATTAAATATAATATATTTGACGGAACGGTGATGCCCGTTAATGTTTTTAAGAACAGTGACGTCACTACTATTATTCTTATTGGAGTATTTCATTTTCAGAAATAACTTAAAATAAACTTTACTTCAACCGGAATTCACTTTTAATTAGTATTGATTACAAAGCTTCGAATATTTCACAATAAGTTAGATGTTTGCTGTCCGAGCGCAGCCAAACGAATCTTCGCTCCGCTGTAGCGGGCGGCTTTTTATAGGCATTGTAGTGGGGCGGTCGACCGTTGCGAGTTGTTTACGTCTTTAAGAACACGTGCAGCGATGACGTAGGTCGTTGAATGTTGTGTTGCGCCGATACGACCATTCTGACCGGCAGTGCGCGCTCTGCACTAGCCGTGTTGTTGATGTTTTTCCGATGAGTTTATCTGTAAAACATAAATATTTTTCTTTGATTTGGCATCTGTGTATCTTTAATTATATTGACGTCTACACTGTGGTAGGATACGAGTATAGCGTATGTGTGGTGACGTACACTGTGGTACTATGTGTGGTGGCGTACACTGTGGTACTATGTGTGGTGGCGTACACTGTGGTACTATGTGTTGGCGTACTCTGTGGTACTATGTGTTGGCGTACTCTGTGGTACTATGTGTTGGCGTACACTGTGGTACTATGTGTTGGCGTACACTGTGGTACTATGTCGTGGCGTACTCTGTGGTACTATGTCGTGGCGTACTCTGTGGTACTATGTCGTGGCGTACACTGTGGTACTATGTCGTGGCGTACACTGTGGTACTTAGTCGTGGCGTACACTGTGGTACTTAGTCGTGGCGTACACTGTGGTACTTAGTCGTAGCGTAGACTGTGGTACTTAGTCGTAGCGTACACTGTGGTACTTAGTCGTAGAGTACACTGTGGTACTTAGTCGTAGAGTACACTGTGGTACTTAGTCGTAGAGTACACTGTGGTACTTAGTCGTAGAGTACACTGTGGTACTTAGTCGTAGAGTACACTGTGGTACTTAGTCGTAGAGTACACTGTGGTACTTAGTCGTAGAGTACACTGTGGTACTTAGTCGTAGAGTACACTGTGGTACTTAGTCGTAGAGTACACTGTGGTACTTAGTCGTAGAGTACACTGTGGTACTTAGTCGTAGAGTACACTGTGGTACTTAGTCGTAGAGTACACTGTGGTACTTAGTCGTAGAGTACACTGTGGTACTTAGTCGTAGAGTACACTGTGGTACTTAGTCGTAGAGTACACTGTGGTACTTAGTCGTAGAGTACACTGTGGTACTTAGTCGTAGAGTACACTGTGGTACTTAGTCGTAGAGTACACTGTGGTACTTAGTCGTAACGTACTCTGTGGTACTAAGTTATAACGTACACTGTGGTACTAAGTTATAACGTACACTGTGGTACAATGATATTGCGTAAAATAGGTTTGTAAAACATAACCTGAGTTCCTGGGTTTTTTTTTTTTCTTTCTTTTGTTGCATTGGCTTGTGAAGTGGATGGTGCAGGCTCATTAACCGATACTGGAGTGTACTCTTCTAACGCCGATACGGTTCCTGTAGCTTTGCACTTCCTTTGAGCAAGCTGCCAACCGATGCATTCAGGTCGCGATTCCCTTGTATAATCAGGTTGTTGAGCGGAAGTAGCAGGACACACGCCTCTGTGTGTTACTCTGAAACAACATTTAACAAACAGCATCACATAGCTCTGTCTCTCGTGTCATCGCTCCAGTAAATCAAGAGTACTACAAAACAAAACTCTAAACATTAAGATTTTAGTATCAAATTTAAACTGATAGTAAAAAGAATAATCAATGAGTCATAACAGACAATGAGAAGACTGAAGTTTGCCGCTGAGATAAGCACTAGGCTGCTTACGATCACCGTCATTAGTTCAGAAGATATTGTAGTACGCAAGTGTGTGTGCAAACACTCGAGCATTCTGTGAGGAAAGAAGGATTAAAAATAACCAGTTCTGGCGTCAATCCTTCAATAAAGAATTTTAAACTTGGCTCAGAAAATAGTCAGCCAGGTACAGACGTGTACTCTCACACTGTAGTACGCAATGACGCAATGACTAGTGCTTAAACCTTTTATAAGCTCGGCCTCACCTGACCCTTTAACACTATGTCTTTTCCGTTCTAAAATAATTCAACAAATCTCACAACGTAGTGGGTATTAGTTTATTTGATTATTATTGCAACTTTGTTTGATTTTACGTAAATCAATTAAAAAGTTACTTTACTTTTAAGTAAAAGGTTAGCGTTGTACTGCCACTATAATTAGTACTGCTATTAATTCATCACCTATTCGGTAAACAATGTGTATTCGTAATAAGGAACGCCTAGTTTATTACGCACCAGTGGGGGTAGTTTTGAAAATTCGTTTTAATTACGTCAAACAAAATATTTGCAATATGAAATCATGATAGACAAAAAGTATGAATTAACCCTTAAAATTCGATCAACTACGTTTACTACTAACCCTTTTCTTCAGCCACAGCTTTACACCTTAGCCTTTGGCAATTTTATACACGCGCCATCGATTGCCAGGATCGGCTTATCGCTTTAGATCGCGCACACGGTTAACCCTCGTACAGTGCATATCAAAACTATGTCAAAAATAAATAAAAACTTGATATGAAAATATGATTCAATCTTACCAGTGTAGCGCCAATTACAACTCACAAGCCTTTCAGTAACCTCACTTCATTACCCTATCGGTACTGGTGAACTGGATTACATCTCCTTTACATTGAACTCTGTTGTTCCCATATAAGCACGGATGCATCTTCTATCGTTTGGAATGTTTGCTAGCTGGAAAGAAAGCGTTATACCCACGAACTTACCGAAACATAGTGAAGTACCCACATTTTTTTTTATTTAAGTATCACACGTTTAATAACATTTCTGAAAACAAAAACGATTTAAATTCGTTTGCAATTGTTACTCAAACCCGATATAGGCTGCATGTCACTTAATTTACGATTTCTATGTTCCGACGTTGTCAATTAACTTTCTATTTTATTTTTCTTGTTGTTGTCGGTAGTTATTTATTTCAAAAACTTTAACTATCGATTTGAATGAAGAAACACAACGAACACTGAATTTAGATAGCGAACAGTCTAGAACACATGGTAATCCCAACTTCTGATGACATGACGGTGGGCCAGGTGATGTTTTTAAAAACAGTGATGTCATTACTATTATTATTATTATTGGAGTATTTCATTTTCAGAAATAACTTAAAATAAACTTTACTTCAACCGGAATTCACTTTTAATTAGTATTGATTACAAAGCTTCGAATATTTCACAATAAGTTAGATGTTTGCTGTCCGAGCGCAGCCAAACGAATCTTCGCTCCGCTGTAGCGGGCGGCTTTTTATAGGCATTGTAGTGGGGCGGTCGACCGTTGCGAGTTGTTTACGTCTTTAAGAACACGTGCAGCGATGACGTAGGTCGTTGAATGTTGTGCTGCGCCGATATATTAATTATAAGATCAAAAGAAAGAGAAGAATGGCCTTTATTCGTCACGTAGAATCTTTACTTACAAAAGTAAAATCATGCTCTTAAACAGTGTGATAACAACATTCACATGAGTAGAATAAAATGATAAGGAGCAAGTAGTCAAATCAGTAGGTAAGCAGATTGTAAAACGTAAAAGGGCCAATCTGCAGTAACAAAAAACTGATATTTCGTAAACATCGGTTGTATCAATCTAAAATGATGGCAAATTTAAACTTTGGAAGCTTCTCCTGTAAAGTTATCGTTTTGCATTTTGGCCCATATACATAGGACCCATCGAAATAGGTGACGATAATCAAACAACTTCTGATAAATGTTTTTGTTGAACAATTAATCAATAGGATGTTGGTGTGTAATTAAGTCTTTCGGTAACTTATAAACAGTTACTAAGACTTCCAAAAAGATGATGGAAATCTTGCATAAGATATTTCTTAAGCAATACTGTTAAGAGCTACACTTAGAGTATATATAATGGATCCTGCAACGAAACCATAGCGCGATTTAAAAAATGGGCACAGCGACATCTATCGAGAGCTGGCAAAAATATTTTTCTAGTCTTGTACTCAGGCAACACTTAGGGGCCGTTCATTAATCACGTGATGTTTTTTAGCGCTTTTTATCCCCTCCCTCCCCCCTGGTGATATGTGGTGAGGTTTAAGACAACAACCCCTTCCCCCCTACCAAAATCACGTGTAAACTGACGTGATTTTGGTAGGTTTAGTAACTTGCAATATACATTTGAATTTAATAACAGTCGTGAAGCTTAGATGGAAGCCTTCGGGCGAATTAAAGACATCCAAAACGCCAAGATTTACATAGTCACATTGTATCTTACCAGACCCCAACCCCGCACTTGACCAGCGTGGGTACGTATGACCTTAACCCTCTCCTGAGAGGAGATCAGCACCCAGGAGTGGGACGTTATGGGTTGTTGATGAAATGTAACATCAGTTCCATGTTTAACTTGATTGCATGGAACTTCTGAGAAAATATATTCCCACTAATACCATTCAAGAAACTAGTGGCAATATTTATTCCAACTAATTCCATGCATGGAACTAATGGTGTTGCAAAAGTTCTATATGAAACTGACTACATGGCACTAGTGGAATAATGATCCCTCATGACTTCTTCTTCGTTTTAGACATTTTTTAGAACTTGTTTGACTGCTTCAATTTTATTGACTGGTTTCGTTTATTTTCTTATTCTGCTGTTTATTACATTTAAGTAATTTTCAGTTCTAATTGCTGACATCGAAAATATTCAGGTACAATCTCTGTGAATACAAACTAGAGTTGTTGCCAATATTCGCATCCGCAAATGCGGAGCTTCCGCATAAATTTGGACACCTACATCCGCAATAATCAATGCGAATATCATACAAGTTGCCACAAGAAAAAAAAGAGCTGGCTGGCGAATGGCGCGTGCCGTTCTAACGTTAAAAATTGGCCAAGTGTGTGTGAGGCCACGCATAGAATAAGGCTCCGTAGTCACCCATAATGGTAGGCAGATTTAAAATCCTTTCCAATAGATAATTGTTGTTTACTTATTATTTCTTTATTTTCAGACGAAGTTTTCCGAGTACATTTTACAAGTTAGGCCTCTATAACTTCTGAAATAAAAAAAGTCATCACACCCGATTTAGTTTTCCTTGAAAGTTTAATATATGGACTACTATCATGATTAATTCAGATTTTTACAAAAATGAGACGCCGTTTTTACAAAAAAATTCGAAAAAAGTTGAATAACTCGCAAACTGAACCTCGTAATGTTTTTAAAAGGCCCATCTATTGTTATCCTACACGATGAAGTAGACTCGAGAAAAATTTTACGTGTAGGGGAGATACACCAAAAAAACATTTTTTTGTGATTTTACTGTAGTACTTTGTCGATGTAATTACAACACATATTTCGTGCAAAATTTCATCTTTCTAGCACCGACCGTTTGGGCAGTAGGTCGAGGACGGACGGACATGACAAATCTATAAGGGTTCCTAGTCATGAACTACTAAATCTTAAAAATGACATATGGCGCTCCCATTGAAAGTGCTCCAAGAAATTGGTGACAAGATCCAACTCGTTTATTGTGGATGCATCACAATAAACGCGTCGTCATTTGTTTCTTGTAAATAAATAATTACGTATTTGCAATGTGAATTATTTATAGTATCATCATCAACAGCCTTTAACAGTCCACTGCTGGACATAGGCCTCTCCTTAGAAAGGAGGTTTTGGCCTACTATACCATGCTGGCCAGACGGGTTGGTTTCAAGTTTTCCTTCTCTTTGCATCGATGTTGTCTTGCGTAGTTAATCCCTTAGTCGCCTTTTACGACTCCTGCGAGATGAATAGGAGTGGTGACACTCTGTATTCTTAATCCGTCACCACATTTATAGTATATATTGGATATTTTTAGTACTGTTCTGATACAGTGGCCAATCGCAGTTTCTGCTGGACATATGCCTCTCCCATTGCACACCACTCTACTTCTCATCTTATATATAAAATGCTCGTGTCACGGTGCATGTAGTTAAATTCCTCCGAATGACCAATTCTCATGAAATTTTGTGTGCATATTGGGTAGGTCTGAGAATCGGACATCTATTTTTCATACGCCTAGGACGCGAGCGGAGCCGCGTGCACAGCTAGTACTTATATAATATCTTAGCCATCCGCATCTGCGGATGTGAGCCTTTGAAAATCCGTTTTTGTGATAAAATCGGCATCCGCAACATCCCTAATACGATCCCCTTTAAAGTAATATCCCGCGCCGGACGCACCGCACGGAACGGATTTTATTTTGCTTTGTATGATTTCATCATAGTGCTGCGTCCACTATCCGCGCCGCCCGCACCGAACGCTGGCATTTATAATCAATCCGTTTCGTGCCGTGCGTCCGGCGCGGGCCCATGGACGCGTACCATAAGGAATCTGTTTTTACTGATCAACAATTTTAGGGTTCCGAAGTTCATGACTCGTAACCCTTATAGATTCGTCATGTCCGTCTGTCCGTCCGTCCGTCCGTCCGTCCTCGACTTACCGTAAAGTGGGGATGTTTTTTTTTTTTAATAAACAAATATACACTCATTTGCAAAAAAAACGAGCGGTTTGATTTTCTTCCTGGCTGAAAAAAATAAAATACCAAAAAGGTTTTAATCATTTGAACATGTTACTGGCCAGTTATAAAAATGCCATAACGTTTATAAGAGTACCTTCCAAATTCAAATTTTTGACTGAGCCTGGTTTTCAAAGAAAACAACTTTTAACTACATTTTGTGGCTCGAATTCCCCATAGTTAATATCGACTCTAATTAACTTTTTGTCAATTTTTATTAAATTATCTGATGTCCTTGACATTTAAAAGTATTGTTATTGCTGTTTAGCAATCTCGAAAATGGTAGATGAAGTGATAAAAGCGAGCAAAATTATTGCGCTGCTTGAAGAAGGTTGCAGCCAATGCTTCGTGGCTCAGAGGCTAAATGTGAGTCGGTCGACAGTTCAAAGGACCTGACAGCGCTATCAAGAGACCGGTTCCGTCAAGAGAAGGCCTGGTTCTGGCAGAAAGACATGTACAGAACCACGGGATGATCATTTTCTAGTTAGTCAAGCGTTGAGAAATCGCAAATCTTATGTGGACCTCAAGAACAGACTCGAAGAAGTAAGAAATGTGCAAATTAATCTATGGACAGGAGGAGGCTTCTCGCTGCTAATATACACAGTCATCGCCCGGCACGCGGCCCTAAATTACTCCGTGGGTACATCGAGTTGCCAGGCTTAGCTTCGCTCGAAATTGTGTGTAATGGACTCCTGAAGACTGGAATAGGGTATTGTTCTCCGATGAAGCCAGGATATCTCTGCATGGTGAAGTCCGACGTCGGCGAGAGCTACGTAGACGAGGAGAACGCTTTGCAGAGGCATGTTTTAAAGAAATCACACCTTATGGAGGGGGCTCTGTTTTGTTTTGGGCAGGAATAAATTCTATGGATCGTATGGAAGAACGGAAGTCTTCATCGAAAACGGTACACTGACTGGAAACCGATACACAACGGAAGTGCACAACCCGCTTTAACCGCTCTTGACGAAAACTCAATTTTTATGGACGACAACGCTCGCGCCCACCGGTCTGGCGATGTGGAAGCGTATATGCTAGAAGTCGGTATTTGTCGTTTGGACTGGCCAGCTAGAAGTCCGGACCTCAATCCCATAGAGGATGTCTGGGACGTTCTAAAGCGACGAGTGAGATCAGTGCAGCCGGCTCCGCAGACCATCAGAGAGATAAAGAATGTGATTACCGCGGAGTGGGAACGTATTTCCCAAGAAACCATAAAAGATATACTTGCTAGCATGCCCAGACGAATGCAAGCCATGATTTCAGCAAGAGGGGGTCACACTCAATACTAAACTTTTATCTGCTTTTAATGTATTCAATAAAAACAAAGAAATTAACGCGTTTCGTTTTTATTCAGCGAGCAGGTACAATAATAGTGTTTTGAGCTTAAACATTATTTCTCAATAATTTAATCTAAATGTTATGATAAAACTGATGAAAACTATCCCTTCATTTAACTTATAATTAAGTGCCCGTTTTTTTGCTAAAGAGTTTACTTGGAAATGCATTTGTTGAATATGAACGCTTTTTTAACTTCCGTTAAAAAAATTGTAGTGCGAATGATTCCTAACGTAAACAGCAATTATCTATTGGATACGATTTTAAATAACTGAGGAACCCTTTCCTGTGCGTGGCCTGACACGCACTTGGCCGATCTTATTTCTAATTGTTATTTATAGAGAAAACCTTTTGATAATTATTGATAAAATACATAAGTCTTTCGGTAACTTGTACAGTTACTTTTGACTTCCAAAAATCCAACATTTTTTTGGAAATATTGCCATAACATAACTGTTATAAGCAACAAGCAATACTGCTAACAGTACACTTGAAGTATTTATCCCGGAGCCTGTAACGAAACCATACCGCGATTCAAAAACTTGGCACAACGACATCTATCGAGCGCTGAGGAAATATATTTTTTAGTTTTGTACTGAGCTCAAATACGTACATATTTGTATATAATAGCATACTAATTTGAATATCAAAAAAAAAATCGTTTGTGTTCTATCAGCATTTGTCATAAGTGCTTTGTGTTTTGCCTTGGGTGGGAATTTATCCCACAATCTCTTCATTCGCCTTTAGAATTATTGTTGCCTTCATTTCAAGAATACAAACTACGGAGAAACGGAAAAACCATTAAAAATCAATCTAATATATAAAATTCTCGTGTCACAATGTTCGTTCCCATTCTCCTCCGAAACAGCTTGTCCGATCTTTAGGAAATTTTATATGCATATTCAGTAGGTCTGAGAATCGGCCAACATCTATTTTTCATACTCCTAGGGCGCGAGCGGAGCCGCGGGCATCAGCTAGTATCTTATAAAGCAATCAGTCTCATTACTTACATATAGTACAGAATAAAACTACTTATATAAATAATATATAATAAGCACGCATAGACATATAACACACATGCACAGACACTTACGCACAACTACACACACCCACACACACACACACACACACATATTTGAATTGTTTCCTCAATATATTTATTTTAAAACCCCTAAAAGATGCTGCCACGCTCGTCGCTAAAGAATATGTTACTAATTGACCAAACTGGGGAAGATGCACTGGTACAGTCAGCGTCATAATGATATTGGCGTTCAAAGTGGTCAAAATGATGTGAAAAACACTAATTCAATTTGATGTTGGCACGCAAGGTGCTCAAATTGTTGTACGCATTCAAAGTGGTCAAAAGATCTTAGCAAGCAGTTGTCAATAATATGTTAGCTAAGAGAGTGTTCATATTGATGTTATCAAATAGGTTGTTCATTGGTATCTAAGCATGCAAACTAGTCAAAAATATCTTAGCATTAAAGAGACACCAACCTTATCACCCACAGATAGAGTATACTTTGCAGTTTCACTACATAGTATAAAACAAAGTCGCTTCCGCTCTCTGTCAGTCCCTATAAATACTTAGATCTTTGAAACTATGCAACGGATTTTAATTCCGTTTTCTTTAATATATAGAGTGATTCAAGAGGAAGGTTTTTAAGTATAATTCATGCATAATATTATAGTGGAAAAACATTGACAATTTTAGAGGTTTCTAATGTGATGTCGTAAATAAACCCATTTTTTACGTTTACATTGTAAACGCTGGCTGTAACCTACGAGATAGATCAAAATAATGTACTACATTAATGTATACCTTAAAGAGTCTAACGTAAATCCTATCCTATAACGTATATCCTAACGTAAATGCGATTTGGGAATCGTTACGGGATAATATGCAAGCTGTAATAATTGATAACAATAACTCATCTTCTGATTATAGTGATTAGCATAGAACCTAAGTCATCTTCTGATAATTCGGACTCTGAACCATCAACTAAGAAAAGTAACAATGAGGACAGTACCAAAACCAAACCAAGTAGGAAGAACCAAACACAGACATTAGTCTTTCAGGAGAAACATTTGGCAGTGTATCAATAAAAGAGTTAAAAAAATACAGAGTACTAAGCCCGCTTAACATGTTAGAGGAAGAAAGAGGTTTAGTTATAGTAATGTGTGTGTTGAAACCGGTACAAATCCATGTGTAGACCAGCCAATATAACATATAAAGAGGCTTTAAATGGGCTAGAATCAAGAGAATGGTGTAAAGCTTTACAGGAGGAATTAAAATCATTTGAAGAAATCGAATCTTGGAAAGTAGTGGACAACCCAAAACAAACAACAGAGGTTAAGTGTAAGTGGGTGTTCAAGAAAAAAGTGGACAGTTGTGATAATGTGCGATATTGTGGTCAGTTAGTCGCCAAGGGTTTTACACAAAGACCAGGCACAGACTATACAGAAACATTCTCACCAGTGGACCGTCACTACAATAAGACTATTGCTTGTATTGAGTGTTAAATATAATCTAGACGTAACTCACCTTGATGTAACCACAGCTTTTTTGAATGGGCATTTAAAGATGTGTATATGAGTTTACTATACAATTTGGAATGTCATAAAAAGAAAGTATTAAAACTAAAAAAAGGTGGCTGTGACATACGGACGGACAGACAGACAGTCATGATGAATCTATAAGGGTTCCGTTTTTTGCCATTTGGCAACGGAACTCTAAAAATCGGCCAAGTGCGTGTCAGACAGAAACCATTTCATTAAAAAACATTCGTCACCCTCCGTATTCGCCAGACCTTGCTTCAACGGACTACCATATTTTTGGTAATTTAGACAATTTTCTACGTGATAAAAAGTTTTCTTCCCAGGAGGCAGTACAAAATGCTTTCACAGTTTGTAGAATCTAGATCACTTGAAATCTATCGCAAAGACATAAATTACCTTCCTATTAGATGGCAGCAATGTATATATAATAATGGTAGATATTTTGATTAAATAAATATGTTAAATGAAAAAATCCCCCACGCACATAAAAGGGTTCCTCAGTCACCCATAATGATACATGGATTTAAAATCGTATCCAATAGATAGGTGCTATTTTTACAAGGAAGCGCCTTTTACAACTTAAGCCTCTATAACTCCTGAATTAATAAAGTCATCTAATCTGCTACAGTTTTCCTTTAAAGTTAATTATTTAGACCACCATCACGAATTTTTCCAGATTTTTTGCGCCGTTTAGCTTTAACAGGGGTGGGGGGACGCCCTGTTTTTACAAAAACGTGCCCTTTAAAGTGGAGTTTCTCGTAAACGGACACCTAAATCAAAAAATCCTCTTAAAAATCCATTATTGTTTTCAAAACACCTATCTAATAATACCCCACAAGATGGGGTAGCCGCGAGAAAAAAAATCATCCCCACTTTACGTGTAGGGGAGGTACCCCAAGTAAAAATATTTTTCATAATTTTATTAACAACACATATTCATACAAAGTTTCATCTTTCTAGCACTTACCGTTTGGACGCTAAGTCGAGGACAGACGGACGGACGGACGGAGAGACGGACATGACGAATCTTTATGGGTTCCGAGTCATAAACATCGGACCCCTAAAAGGCAATCTACGGATTGAAAGAATCAGTTAGGGCATGGTATAAGCGTGTGGATGATTTTTTACAAACCTTGGGGTATAGGAAGTCAATCAATGAACCTTGTTTAATTGTTATACATATTGATAATGTCAGGATGATAAATAGCCTTGTATGTGGACAATTTTATTTATTTTTTGTAATTGTAAACTGAATACCTTAAGACTAAGTTAAAATCTAAATTTAAATTAAAAGCCTTGGGAAATATTAGACAATGCTTAGGAATGAGAGTCAGATGAAACAATAATGAGATTTTTGTAGATCAGGAACAATTTGTAGATCATTTATTAGCTAGGATTATCATGAAAAATTGTAACCCAGTCAGTACACCAATGGAAGAAAATTTGAAGCTAGAGAAGAGAGACACTCATTGTACTCAGTATCCTTACCAGCAATTAATAGGAACTTTAGTTTATTTATCTATGTTAATCCGCCCAGATATATTTTATGCTGTTTGTTACTAGAACCAGTTTAATAATAATTATAATGAAACACATTGGAAACATGTAAAACATATTTTAAAATACTTGAAAAAAATCAAGCATTTTGCAATCTAGCACAGAAGCTGAATATATATTATGACTATAATATTTGTAAGGCAAGTAAATAAGCCATTTACTTGAGCAGCTTATTGTTGGAATTAGAATGCAGAAATGAATCACCTATTCAAAATATGTATTGGTATAATCCACAAATAAATTATTTAAAAAAAAATATTAAAAATTTGTAAATCATTACTGTAGGTTATTTGAAGTTTATGTTACTCGTAAAATTTTGTCAGTATTGGCTATAATATAAAAAATAATTTGTTTTTAAGAAAAACATTGACTTTATATGTGTTCCATTAAAATAATCCTACTATATAATCCTAATAATATTATAAACGTGAAGGTTTGTGAGTATGTATGTATGTATGTGTGTATGTTTGTTGCTCTTTCACACAAAAACTACTGAACGGATTTGGATGAAACTTTACAGTAATATAGCTTATATATCAGAATAACATAGGCTACTTTTTACTGCAATAATCGAGATAAACGGGCGAAAGCTAGGTGATTATAAAAATACATTATATCGTAGATGTCAAAATGTATCACTGTTTATTTCCTGTCAAAACTTCACAGGTTGTTAGGCATAACACATTTGCATAGCAACCATAATGATACGCGGGTAACACCGCGGGGCGCATCTAGTACAATAATATAATCACATTAATAAATCTTCCCTAAAAGATAACTTTAATTATGATGAAAACCGAGTTTAAATACCTTGCGTAATTTAAATGATCAGAGCGGACAGACAATGCGAGCGACTTTATAATGAACTGCGTAAAAATTTAATATTATTTGACCGTTCGATTATAATAGGTACTTTCTGTAGGTACCCGGCGTGTAGCTTGAATGAATCCTACGAGCTTTACGATATGACAAGATACATTGCGTACATTGTAGGACATTAAAATACGTTCTACAAAGCCGAACAGTTGATGAATATGTAACTTATACAAAAAACCAAAAACGCAACCACATCGACTCATTTGCTGAAGTTCCTATGACCACCTTCCAGCTCCATCATCAGACCCTGGTTACCATATAGTATCAAAGTACTCGTAAAGACGAATAAAATGAGCCCAATTTCGATGGGGTTGCGTCTAATTACGGAGTTCCTATGGCCACCTTCCAGCTCCATCATCAGACCCTGCTTACTATATGGAATCAAAGTACTCGTAAAGACGAATAAAATGAGCCCAATTTCGATGGGGTTGCGTCTAATTATGGAGTTCCTATGGCCACCTTCCAGCTCCATCTTCAAACCCTGGTTACCATATTAGAGTGTCAAAGTACTCGTCAAGAAGACGAATCAAATGAGAATTTTTATTCGAAAATAAATAATCGTATCATTAATTCTACTTTTTATCAAAGAAATTTCAATTGGTTTTATCTCATTTAAATACCTACATCCATACTCTTTTTCTCAGTATAATATTGTAGATTACTTAAGATTCAATAGAATATTGGACTATGTTTGTTTTTTAATAACATTCGAAACAAAAGACATGTCAATTACGTCATGCAAGAAATGAAAGAGAAAGGTATTGAAGACAAAAAAGGACAAACATTTAAAAGTATTAATGAATCTGCAAAGTATACTCTATCTGTGGGCGATAACGTTGGTTTCTGTTTATTGCTAAGATATTTTTGACTAGTTTGCATGCTTAGAAACCAATGAACAACCTATTTGATAACATCAATATGAACACTCTGTTAGCTAACATATTATTGACAACTGCTTGCTAAGATCTTTTGACCACTTTGAATGCGTACAACAATTTGAGCACCTTGCGAGCCAACATCAAATTGAATTAATGTTTTTCACATCATTTTGACCACTTTGAACGCCAATATCATTATGACGCTGACTGTACCCATAACTCAATTTGAATCTTATCATGGGTACCAGAGTTCAATTCTACCCTTACATAAGTATGTAACGCATTTAAAGAAATGTTTAAAATGTTTTGTATGTTGTAAGTGGTTTTTGTACAAATACTGTGGAAATAAATATTATTAGTGAAAAAAAAGTGAAAATAACACTATTTAAATCATATTGTCAAACTTTCTACACGAGCAGCTTATGGTTCAGCTGTACCCAGAAGTCTTTAAGTATATTGCGTGTTCAGTATAATAATGTCTTCAGGATGCTGTTAAAGTTGCCTCGTTACTGCAGTGCTTCCACGATGTTCATGGAAGCGAGAGTTGATAGCTTTGAGGCTATAATACGTAAGCGAACTGCCTCTCTGCTTAGGAGAATACGGGACAGCAGTAATAGCATCCTGATGAACATAGCTGAAAAATACGACTCGACTGTAATGAAAAACATTGTAAAAACGTTGATGAAATAAAAAAAAAAAAAAAAAAAAAAAAAAATTGCTAATTACTAACCTAGGTTAAGATAATTTGTATACTAACACTATGGACTTTGTCTGAATAAATAAATTTATTATTATTATTATTCAAAAAAATATTTTTCTTCTCCCTTTTATTTCAAAGGGGTAGTGTAATCTAGCACACGGGCCATAGCCAAGTGTACCAGAAGGGGGGTGTTATGAAATTTAAGATGACGACGAAGCTAGAAATTTTCGTGTGAGACGGCATGTATTAAGAAGAACTGCTTTTTGTATGAGTGTGAGAGTGGACTTGGGCATTTCCAGAGTGTTGAGGCTTTCTTGCAGAGTCTTAGGGACTACACCTGTTGTAGAAATAACAATCGGTACGACCTTAGCTCTATCTACTTGCCACTGCCTTTTTATTTCAGTAGCTAAGTCCATGTATTTTGACATCTTTTCTGTGTGTGTCGTAAGAAGATTATGTGTGTTGCATACTGCTATGTCTATAATAAAAACTGTATTGTTAACTTTGTCTAGTATTGTTATGTCCGGTCTATTGTAATGTATGGTTTTGTCAGTTATTATTGTCCTATCCCAGTATATTTTAACTACTTGATTTTCTAGAACTGTACTTGGTTTATACTTGTAATAAGCTGTTTTAGTTGGAATAAATAAAAATTTATGAGCTAGATTTTGATGTATTATTGCTGCAACTTGATCATGTCTGTGTTTGTAATCTGTTTGTACAATAGATTTACATGAACCAGTGATGTGTTGGATAGTTTCGGAACTGCTATGGCATCGTCTACATAAATCGGTGGGAAGGTTAGGGATATGAATTATGTGTTTTTGATAATTGCGAGTATCAATAACTTGATCCTGAATGGCGATCATAAAAGCCTCGGTTTCTGGGAAGAGTTCACCGCGCCGCAGCCACTCGTTCGACGCTTTCTTGTCGACGTGTGTTTGACTGAGATCGGCAAGGTGTCTGCCGTGTAGAGACTTTTGTGCCCACATGTCTGTTTTCTGTTGTTTGCTCAATAATTTTGGTTCGATGTTTTTATTGCATAGATTTAGTGGAGTTAATTTATGGTCGATTTCGGTTAAAAATTTATGAAGTTGAGAGTGTTCTGCTTTTTCGTAAAAATATTTGCGCAGTTTATCTATGAGGTTGTTGTGTAGATTTTGTATATCGATGAGACCTCTGCCTCCATCTTGGCGTGGTAATGTGAGACGCTGTGTGCACGATCTGGGGTGATGTTTTCTATTGGTTGTCATCTGTGTATTAATTGTACGTTGTAATTTAATGAGATCGCTCTGCGACCAATTTATAATCCCAAAAGAATAAATAAGCACTGGGATTGCATACGTGTTGATGGCTTTTACGCTATTGCGAGAATTTAATTGGGTTCTTAAGATCTGATTTATCCTAACTTTAAATTTATTTGTTAAATCTAGTTTTGTTTGTTTTTGTTGGATCTGTCTAGACTGGTGGAATCCTAAGTATTTATAGGTCGTATGTTCATCCATCGGCTCTATTTGTTCACCGGTCTCAAGTGTATAAGGGAGCTTTTGTGTCTTACCGCGATTGATAGAATGAATTTTACATTTGTCTATCCCGAACTGCATATGAATGTCTGTTGAAAATGATTGTGTAATGTCCGCTAGTTTACTAAGTTCTGTGTTATTCGTTGCATAAATTTTGATATCGTCCATGTAAAGTAAGTGTGAGAGTGTGTGGAATGAATTATTGTACCTTAATTTAAATCCTATCTTCGTTCTGTCTAGTAATTCAGATAAGGGGTTGAGTGCCATGCAAAACCAGAGCGGGCTGAGAGCGTCTCCCTGAAATATGCCTCTTTCTATTTTTATAAGGTCAGTAGTTGATGAAGTGCTATTGATTAATTTTAACTTGGTTTTCCAATGGAGCATAGTTGTACCTAAGAATGATATGAGGCTGGGGTGAATTTTATAATGTTCTAGCACATACATCAACCAACTATGTGGAACAGAATCATATGCTTTTTTATAATCGATATACATCATGTGAATATTCCTATTTTTAGTTTGAGCTTGCCTCATTAATATTGAGTCTATGATTAGTTGCTCTTTGCAACCTTGGCTATTTTTTTTACAACCCTTTTGTTGTTCTGCTAGAATATTGTATTGATTTAAGTGTGTGTAGATAATTTCGCTAAGGCATCCTGTAATAATTTTATAAATAGTTTGCAAGCATGTGATGGGTCTGTAATTTGCAGGGTTTTTGGAGTCAGAACCTTTAGGTAGCATATATGTGATTCCTTGAGTTATAAATATTGGCATAGTGTGTGGTGATTGAATGAATTTACAAATATGATTGTGGATGAATGGGTGTGTGCAGGTTAATTTTTTATACCAGTAATTATGTATATTATCGGTGCCTGGTGCCTTCCAGTTATGTGTACGGTTAATGACTTGAATGAATGTGTCAACTGGGATGTTTTCAAACTTCATTTGATTTATGTTTGGTGTGTTTCCTATTTCTTGTAACCAGTTAGCATGTGTGTTATGTTGCACTGGATTTTCCCAAATACCAGCCCAAAATTGATGAAGTTCGTGTGGTGTAGGGATTTCTGAAGAGTTAAGTGTAATTTGGTTGTTGTGTCCTAGGGTTCTATAAAATTGTTTTTCATTATTCATGAAGTTTGCATTTTGCTGTTTGCGTTTAGTACAATTTAAATATCTCTTAAGTCTATTTGAGGTCGCGTTTAATTTCTGTTTCAGTGTGTCAAGAAAATGTTGTGGTTCTGTGTTAGGTTCTTCGTGCTGAGAATGAGTTTTGTATTTGTTTTTTATTTCTTCTACAGTTCTTAGAATTTTTTGACTTCTAATTCCTAGCATGTATTGTGATAATCTCCCTATTTCTAATCTATATTTTTCTATTCTACTTTCAATTCTTTTTTGCCAAGCAGGAATTCTATTCCGTTTACTAGTGGTTGTATTTTCTACAGTACTGAATTTAGTGCCGTTACAAATAGCAGCTGTGTAGGCTGCTGAATATATTAAGGTGTGTAATGTGCTAAATTCTAATTCATGCTTTAAGTGTTTCGGTAAAATATTGATATTTAGGTATTTAGTAATTTGAGCAAATTTTCGTGAAGTCTTCTGTTTTGGGATAAATGGTCTTGTTTCCGGATCACTTGTGCTAAATCGTGTGAGAGAATTATTAAATTCTATTTCTAACCTATTGCTATCTATTATGTCACAGTTATCAGTATTTGTGCTATGGGTCGTGTTGTTATCATTGTGTACATTAGTCGTTGTGGTTGATTCAGTTAGTATGGGAGTACAATCTACTAAGCTTTCGTGTGTGTTTTGTGTTTGTTCAGCAATAGAATAGCTTAAGTCTGCTTGGTTGTTTAACGCTGTTAGCTTTAACTGTACTTCATGTTTTAAGTCATTGATTCTGCTAGTATATGTTTTATTGTTGAATATTAGTCTCCTTTGATCTGCAATTCTCTGTTCAGTAAGATTAGCTAAATTCGGATGTTTTTCTATGAACAATTCGTACAGTTTTTTACGATAGGCAGTCGTATTCGTCTCTATTTCTGTTGCTTCAAAATAACTTCTTATAATGTCTTCGTTCATTTCTTCCGTCCATTTAATTCTTCTGCTGTTTGATATATTTGTTTTTGTGTGTGTTGTATGATCACTGTGACTATGTGTGTGTGAATGACTGAGGTTTTCATCTCCTATTTCTTTTTTTACATCAGAAACTATATCGTTTAGTACATGTTGCGGCAGTAATTTTCTTCTTATTATGGCTCGTTTCTGATCTCCCAATCGTTGTCGGGTGGCTTGCATATGAGGATATCGGTTATCAAATTCTCGATGTAAAGTCTCCAAGTAATTGTTCATGTGTAATGTCTCGCAGTTTGTTATGAAAAGGTATGTACGCCATATAAACCGGTTCATATCTTCGGTCCATTTCTTTCGCGTACGAGAAGGGCCAGCAGTGGGTACAGAGTTGGTGGCTAATGCCTCCTGCACAACAGCTGTTGACCTTGTAGTTCTGGATGAAATAGATGACGATGATGAGTGAGGTGATCGAAATAAGCTATGGGTTGAAGATGGTGATGGAATATTAGAGAAGAGTGAATGTTCTGATTGTGTGATACTAAATGAGGGTGAAGGTGATCGCTCTGTTGATTGATGATGCTCAGCACTCTTGAGGGTGCTAGTACTTGACAAGCTTGCCGTTCTTCTTGTCGTGTACGAAGGGCGAGTTGGAGGGATAGAGGATAATGTATTTGTATCATCGCCCGATGATTCGGCTGTAACTTCGACGCGATGGGCCCGCCTGCTCAGCTCACCGCGATCGGCTGTAGTATGTTGCTTGATGAGAGCCCGCCTGCTCGACGTCTCACCACCGATGGTTCGCATGCTGTGGCACCTAGCATCGGCTCCAGATGCGCCCCGGCGCTCCCCGGGCAGCGGCCGTAAATAGTACTTCTTCTTTTTAGATTCCATAGGTTCTCCATCTAATGGGTTTGGGATCGTTGGTTGGGTAGGTGTAGTATCAGGTCTCCACGATAAGCAAAAACCCAACACAATGACGAGGTGTTAAGGTCATAACCAGTGCCAGATACCCGTAAGCCCCCCCACCACGGCAAGGTGATCCCCCGGGGGGGTTATTATTATTATTATTATGATTTCAGACTTTGGTAAAAGACAAAGGTTGCTGAAATTTCTAAAATTTGTATTTCCCTGTGAATTTCAGGCGTAGAATTAGTAGAGCTTCTTCTAGACCCTGAAGACTGGTTTCCTGGGGAACCCTACAAGATGGTGTTCAGTCGGAAGAAGAATCCTAAATGGAAGAATTTTCCTTACAGATGCGAGCATTGTTTTAAGGTAAGTTAAATAAAAATCATCAACAGCCTTAAACAGTCCACTGCTGCACATAGGCCTCTCCTCTGAAAGGAGGTTTTGGCCTACTATACCACGCTGGCCAGACGAGTTGGTATAGGGTTTGTTTCAAGTTTTCCTTCTCTTGGCAGGCATTTTGTTCCTTTAGTCGCCTCTTACGACACCCATGGAATGAATAGGAGTGTTGACACTTTGTATTCTTAATCCGTCACCACACGCCAAAATAAAAATAAACAATAATATTTCGGACATCTTACACACAACGTCATCTAGTCCCAAACTAAGCAGTTTGTATTATGGGTAACTAGACAACTGATATAAATACATAAACAAACTTTTTTTTATAAATACATACATATTATACATAGAAAACCAAACAAATATTTGCGGATCACACAAGCATTTGGTCCGACCCGGGAATCGAACCCGAGACCTCTTGATCAGCAGTCGCGCACGCTAACCACTAGACCAACGAGGCAGTCAATAATATAGCTTATATATCAGAATAACACATAGGTTATTTTTTACTGCAATAATCGAGACCACGCGGGCGGAGCCGCGGTCGAAAGCTAGTATGTACTTATTTGCAAAAGAAATGTATTTACGTACCCATAGTACGAGCGTTGTGTATCAGATGTTCGAAGTATTTATTTTATTATTAACTAGTTTTAGCCCGCGTTTTGGTATGCGCGCGTGTGTGTCGGTTATCGCGATAAAAAGTAGCCTATGTCCTTTCTCAGGCTCGGTTCAGTAGTTTTGACGTGAAAGCACGGCATACAGACAGACAAGATTACTTTCGCATTTTAATATAAATTCCAGTAAAGATGTATATGTTCCCAGGGCTACCGTGTGGTATCAACGCTGCTAACCCACGCGGCGGAGAGACACGGATCAGTTCCGCGCGAGCTGGCCATCCCCTGCCCCTGCTGCCCGCACGTGTCCACTCGCCGCAAGCATCACAAGAAACACCTCGAGGGTCACGAGAGCCGGCGACACAGGATATTCTGCATGTACTGCATCCCGCAGAGTCAGTATACAACACATACTTACTTAAGTTATTTAACTTTGACACTGGCAACCCACAGTATTTTTAATTTTAGTAGAAATTTTCTACCACAATTTTTTTTGTAGTAGTTTTTTTGTAAACTAGCAATATTTTTTTAATTTTTGTGGTTGTATACAGAATTAATAACGCTTTTACAACCTTCAATTCCTTCACAACCACCAGGTCAATATTGACTGCACGGTTGGCCTTGTGGTTTAAGTGGTTGCCACGCAGCTTTCTTCTCTGTGATTTCAAATCCCACGTAGAAAAACACTGTGAGATTCACAAATTGTTGTTCTGAATCTGTTTGTTCTTTGTGCCCATTTTAGGTATGTTTGTGTTGTGATCAGTTGGATTTGTCATAAAAATATTTAATTAATAGTAAAACATTGAAGTATAATTAATAGATATAAGAATAATATCTATTTATTTAAGAGGTAATTGAATTGTTCTGAAATGTCGGACTTGACGTAATATTGTCATTTCTGTGGGTGGAGAGAGAAATGTTATAAATAGCAGTTATTATTTGAATGAAGGCATTCGCTGCTTGACAGTCAAGAAGCTCAGTTGTGTTATCAATATTGACTGTGAATGTGTACCTACCCTAAAGTGTAGAATATTAACCGTTCAGTAAAGCCGTTATCGTCATATTTGTAAAGTTATTGAAATGTATCTGTCAATGAAAGTCACGTCAAAATCCGAGATTAGCCGGAACAGGTGGACAGACAAAAAAGTAAACTAAAGTATATTCTTTTATATGCATTTAGTAAAAAACTATTGATTTGATATTACAAACAAACGTTTCAATTATATTTATTTATATAGATATCTAGAGACTTACCTTATATACAAAGAGTTCGCTTGGTCGCTAATCTCGGCCAATATCTCACTAGGCTTTCACTTACACTATCACTAGTACGTCACCGATGTTTCATTTTCTGGCTTAGTGCTTTTTGATCCTAACTATTATGCCAAAGGTAATAGATTCGATTCGAATCCAGAACCAATGTTGTGTGAACAGCAGCAGCACAGACTAGTTTGGGACCAGACGCCCGTGTGTGAATTGTAGACATCATTACTTTAATACATGTATAATTTATTTTTGTATTTATTTTTTCAGATGACCCTTCAGAACCATACGTAAAAGAACCAATAAAATACCCGTTCGACAAGTTCCCGCAGTACTGGTATGCGTCTGAGGAATCTTTAAGACTTCACAAAAAAAGGAAACACCCATACGCGGCCATGTTCAACTACAATTGGTTTTGTACGTGGGGTGAGAACCAGCCCAATAGCTAATAACAGTATCAAGAAAAAGAACAAGTCAATGCGACCTGCTAAGGTAATTTATTTAAGTTTGACACTGGCAACCCACAGTATTTTTTAATTTTAGTAGGAATTTTCTACCATTATTTTCTTTGTAGTAGTTTTTTTTTGTAAACTAGCAATGTTTTTTAATTTTCTGTGGTTGTTACAGAATTAATAACGCTTTTTAACGGCAACTATTTCAAGTAGGAATTTAATAAATTAAATAATATGATTTTAATAAGATGTATCACAATAAAAAATGATTGTAATTTAAAATAATTTTAGTATGGCAATACAATTAGTTCTTATGTACTTGTGATCAAAATTATTCCAAGTTAGTGATATGACTATTCAGTGTGTTAAGAGGCTGGCAACACTTTTTATACTTCATAATGGAAACATGCAAATATATTTGATGACTGCCTTGTTGGTCTAGTGGTTAGCGTATGCGAATGCTGATCAAGAGATCGCGGGTTCGATTCCCGGGTCGGACCAAATGTTTGTGTCCGCAAATATTTGTTTCGGAGTTTGGGTGTTTTCTTTGTGTAATATGTATGTATTTACAAAAAAAAAGTATGTATTTATATCAGTTGTCTAGTTACCCATAATAAAAGCTGCTTAGTTTGGGGACTGTTTGTAATATAAAATTAAACAGTTTTTTTAATAAATGCATGTAATACAGTACTGACATTAAAAAAAGCAATTTTTTTTGCCTGTCTGTTTGTGCCGGGCAACCTCTAGAAACGCTAAACTGATTCTAAAGGGACTGTTGGATAGCTAATGATAAAAGGGGGGGTTGTACCTTTTTTAGATTAGTTTTGCCCAGCGACGTTACTCGCGGTTGTTATAAGGGTACCACAATACCGCTGGTAACACCGCAGGATCCATCTCCTATTAAATAATAGTCGTTAAATAAAAAATACAGCTTTAACAATTTGATTGAATCAGTGTTGCCAGCATCGGGCCAGTAATTTTAGCTATGCATAATAAAAGTAGTATTATTTTATATAATAAAGTATTTTATTGGTATAACGTATAGATGTAACTAATGCATTTATATATAGTTTAAAATGTGAGTGTAGCAACACCAATTGTCCTGTATTTTATAGAGTTATAAGAATTGCCAATATTTGAGCCATTTCTATGGACTTTTTGTTCAGTATTATAGTCTGAGCAAGCTTTTAGGAATTCTTAGGAAATTTTGAATAGGGGTGGGTATGAATAACTCATTCATCAAGTAATAAGAATTGGCTGTTTCTCTAAATCTTTACACAATACAATATAAACTCAGTTTCAATCCAACTAAAAAAAATATATATATGTATGTTTCAACATATCGCCTATATTGCTGCACTGATTATAATTGAACGGTAACTGGGCCGGGCAGTACTACCCTCACACAGAAGACCATCCTAATAATGACAGCATTCTTGCTGTCGTATTTCGTTGGTGAGTGTGAGACCGGAGGCCCAATCATTCTACAACATTCTCCCAGTCTGTCATTCTCCTAGTCAGGTCAGAATACAAGAATTCCTACTCTCACAATGCGGATGGTGACCCCTACTCCTGGATTCTACTCATGCTTTCCATCAGGCAGAGTAGTCTTTGGTAGCCTTAAATATATATGTAAAAAAACCCAATCGAGAATTTTTCGAATCCATTAAATCATTGTTCATGAATAAGTTAAACAGCCAAGGAGATGCTACACGATCACTGTCTGACACGTCTCGAGATGACAAAGAGTGTTACTTCGCTCTGAGGCGTTCCATTTAAAGGCTTGAAGTGCAAGCGAGAGCGCGGAACGAGCGACAAAGAGACAATCTTATGACGTTGTCACGTTCAAGTATCGTCCAGTAAACTGACTATACAGACAACCGATTTTTTTAACTCTTAGTTTATTAATATATATACTTAAATAGCCAATTCTATGTGTTACATGGTGTTTGAGTTTTGAAACTACAAATCTGCCTTTATTGTGTGTATGAATGTTCAAAGAATAAAATTGGTGTGCTAACTCTATCTACAATATTCGTGCCTTCTAAGAATGGCTTACAATAAAATTGACATTTTAATTTAAAAATATCAAAGTCTACTTAAAGTATGTAACTAAATTTAACGCCCACTCATTGTATCATCTTTAACAGCCTTTAAGTCCATTGCTTTACCTCTCTCTGGTGCAAAAGCATCTTGTGTCACCATATTCTTGGATCCCACTCATGCTTGCCATCAGGAATACTACTCTGGACTTATAAAATGCTGTTTGTGAAGAAAACTATGCTGTTCACCTTAAGACTATGTTATACTTAAGTAGACTTTGATACAAGGGTTGATTATACCCCATCCGCCTGTCCACTCTCTAGGTATTAATATAGCTCCTTAATAGTATTTTTATAACATATTGTACAAATGCTAGTATTTTTGTAGGGTATATATACGCATTTATTAGTATGTAGCTGTGTAATCATGAGTAGAACGAAGTCGGGGTACTTTATGGTCTTTCGAGCCGGGGATTTACTGGTATTAGATATGAGGTAAATACTGGTAAAAGGTATGTATTGCTACCATTCCAGTATAACTATAGGTAAATAGTATATTAATATTTAAAATAGTTGTGTGTGGTCCTATTTCCAGAAGACATTTGAGGTCTGCATTATGTCAACTATCATTCCGATAGCACAACCTCACTGTAGTATATCCTTCTATATTGTCGACTCACAGACGCACGCGCCCACTCGCTATCGTCGTTAACAGTCGACTGAACTGTGTCACGACCGCGCGTTCTCTCGAGATGACATGATGCTTCTTTCTCATTCATTCACAGTGAATGATTGAATGAATAACTTAGTGACGCATACACTACACTCACAATATTAAGTATTTTGATTGCGTAGTATCGTAGTGTTATAAAAGATCACCTCACTGTCTAGGAAGCTGAGTGTTGCAAGTTCAAACTGCACACGGGACAACATTTTGTGTGATCCACAAATTGTTGTTCTGTGTCTGGGTGTTCGTTTCATGTATGTTTATAAAGTCCTCTACTACACAAGATATATTTCTAGTGCTAGTTGATTTTTTTTTAAAGTATCCCCCCTCCCCTTTAAAGATTAAGAAACTATTTCAAAGAAAGCAATAAATCCGCCTTATGCAATGTATTAGCGTGAAGCATATCTATGAAAGGAAACTTTACATTTCTGCTTTCATAGAAGAAGATGTCGTGATGTTATTGTTTGTCTTACCAGAGAACCGAACCCCGACTTCGCCCCGTATCATACAGACCAAAACAAAACAGTATTAATTATGTAAAACTTAGCTTAAGTTTAGATTTAGTTGTACATTATGTGTCGGAAATGACAAAGTTAAGGTATGTAGGCCAGGTGTAGAATATGATGGGCAGTAATTGTATTTTAATTTGTATTAGAAGGATGTATTCTAAAACTACTACAAAAATGTATTTTTATACACGATTACGTATTTCTTCGGTTTTGAAATAGAATTTGAATATCTTGAGGTCAGATGTTAGATAGTATGGAATGGGCTTCTTTAAACACGATCGAAACTCTGAATCTTTCTTGGACTCTACTCATGCTTTCCATAGGCAGAGTAGTAGGTCGTCACGCCGCTTGTTACAGTGCTAAGTGTCGTGGGTTCAAATCCCACGTGGAACAACACTTAATGTTATCCAAAAGTTGTGGTTCTGAGTCTGGGTGTTCTTTGTGTCCGTCTCATGTATGTTTGTAAAGTCCCCGCGACACTAGATTTATATTTCAAATAAGGGAGTTATCTTTTTAAAATCAGCCCTACATCTCATCTCTCCCTCGGTCGTGTCGGATAGACGTCCCATGGGTTTATGAGATTGCATTTATATTTACGTAAGACTGCCAAAACCATAACTTTCCTTTTGACTTTAACATAGTCGGGTAAAGCTAATAAAGAGTCCATATCCATATTATCACAGCCAAATGAACTTAAAGCAAAAATACATTCGATTTTTTTTAGAAAATATTTTAATTATCAATAAAAATTAATCATCAAAAAAATTCATAAATTATGAAAACATATATACGGATGAATCATAAGTCATATATGGCAGTCAAAATTCTAGAGAACATGAATCTATGGTATTTAAGATCGCTCCATCTCTATATTCTAACTAAGAGTATTAAAACCACCGATAATCCTTACTAGCTAATATTATAATAATCTGTCTGTCGAACTATGACGGATTAACCACTGAACCTCAATAAAATTTACCATCGAAATACTTTTATTATTTAGGAAGGATATTGGCTACTCTGTACCAGGTAAAGCCACGGTCATTAATTAGTATTGAATGAAAAACAAATTCTATTTCATTTTGGTTTGAAAAAAATATTGTAAAGTAATAAGTATTAGAGGCTGGTCCAATATCTGTTGGTCGTGTTCCTAGCTTTTATAGTAGTTCGTAAATGTGCCTATATATATATATATAAATAGATTAAGACTGCGATGCCTTGTAATTTATCGATTGTATTGCTTGGTTGCGATGTTGGGAAGTATCGATTATATAACGAACACAACACTAAAATGCAATAAAATAAACTCATGACAAGAAAATGTATTAAAATTACAATTTCCTTATTGTTTTAGGGGTCATGCATAAATTACACTCGAGTATTATTTGTAGAAAGGTTTAGATGATGACGGGGGATTCGTTTAGTGAAAAATTGACTCTAAAGTAATGAAATTAAAGTATGAAATCCAACAATAAATTTGAGAGAATTTTAGTTTAGTGATTTTAACAGTAGCTTGAGTTAGCTGTGAATGTATACATATATAGACTCACTAGTACATAACACAGGAAGCTTCTTGTATGTGTGTTTGTTTGTAACCGACTCTTTTGGGCGCGATTTTGACCCACTTTAAACGGCTAGATAGTCTAGAATTTTTTTTCAATAAACTAAACAAACACGCTTTTAAACTAAAAAGTATAAAATAATTTTAATGTAACAAATGGGGTGCTTTCTGAAAGTACTTCAATAACGTCCAACTTCAATGACCCTACCTGAACGTATACCGTAATTTATGGATGGCCCCTTATAACTTGAATGTTTATGAAATAATTTAATTTGATTAAAAAATCAAGTTAAATAAAATAAACAACATTGTATTATTATTATTATCAATCGCAGTATTATATATAAGAATGACCACCGAAATATATGACCATGATATCTTTAAATCTAGTTGCAATGTACACGAACGCTTTCAGAGAAATTATCTCGAATAGTTTCGAAAAGAAACATTCAAATAAATAAATAAAGTATGACAAAAATGTACTATCTAACAATTTATATCAAATTCTTTTGAAATTGAAACAAAATGGCAGCTTATCTTTGTAGAAAGGCAATACTTTTGTATTAGAAGTAAAATAGGGGCAGCTATGAAAATTAAATATACTATTGAAAGATTTGAGTATGTTGTGAAGTCTTATCTAACTTGGTATTTATAAATAAATTAATAATAATATGTCACAAGTCCTAACACATTTGGTTGTATATTAATAAAATAAATGTATGCTAACTCTGACAATTTTGTAGAAAATTACTCAAAATTAAAAATGTCTGCTGTCAAGACTCAACTGGGGTCCACAGAGAACATAGAAAGACGGTCTTCCATTTCATCTCGCCTATATTTTTTATCATTAAATTCATTAAGACGGCGCCTTGAAGACTTGAGTACTTTAGAATTGAAGATGTTAAATACTTGACATTGGCAGAAATAGCTGATATTATTCTGCTGGTTGCCATTTCATCACAAAGAAGAGAAGAGAATCACATGTCACTGCTAACATGTTGACTCAGTTTACAATTTTTTTTTAGTTTAATTGAATAAGATGTTTACACAATAACAAACTTATAAACTACTAGCATTCGCCCTCGGCTCCGACGACATGTATCTCGATTATTGCAGTAAAAAGTATCCTATGTGTTATTCTGATATATAAGCTATATTACTGTAAAGTTTCATCCAAATCCGTTGAGTAGTTTTTGTGTGAAAGAGCAACAAACATACATACATAGGATATATTTAAGTAGGATTTTTATCTCTGCTTCTTGATTCTGAGTATCCCTGTTGAGTTTTGGCCGTTTAGGAATAAAAAAACACTAAAAAAGTATTAAATTAGGGTTCTTTTGTGTTGAACCTGGTGGTTCCTTACGTGGAAATGTTCAAGTTATCACAATTAATATAAACAGCGATTGTTCGTTGTCTATATGTACGGGTGTAAAAATACTCCAATAATGTATAATGTTTATTTGTATAAATCTGCTGAGAATGAATGATTGTTTTTGTACCAGTAATTTTTCTGTAAATAAATTGCATTTTTATAAAAACATGTTTTATTGCAAACTTTACCTTAAGCCTAGATCATCTTATTTATCTATCTGAATAAGACGGTCTGTTATGAAAACAACAGTCGTGTTTTAACAACAAAAGGCAGTTAGAGTCGTCTATGCCATGTTGACCAGATTGCCTGGTATAGAGATTGTCTCAACTCCCCCCCCCCCCCCCTTCTCTTTGCAGTGTTATTAGTGCATCCTGCCTAGTTAGCTCCTACGACACCCTCAGGTTGAATAGGGGTAGAAAACTCTTTATTCCTTATTCGGTAGATATATAGAGACGGACGTGACGTGACATGACGGAATGATAAAATCAATGCAAAGAGAAGGAAAACTTGAAACCAACCCGTCTGGCCAGCGTGGTATAGTAGGCCAATACCTCCTTTCTAAGGAGAGGCCTATGTCCAGCAGTGGACTGTTGAAGGCTGTTGATGATGATGATGAAAAGTAAAAATGCTCAAATAAATCGATCGATAACCATTTTTATTTCAAAACTTAATCTAAACTCCAACATCGTTACAAATAGTGCGTTCATACACAAATTAATAATAAAAAAGAAAAATAAATTACTAAAGACTAGATGACAACGCTGTACACTGACCGAGTTCGGAAAATAATAAAAAGAAACACAATATATCACATTCCCCATGTTCCTTTCAACCAATGTGCGACTAAAAACGTAGAATTAAAATTAATTGAGTGCACAATGTAGATAGGCATAATAGGAGAATTTACAAAATAATTCTTATTGTTTATTCATTTTCGGAGCTAAGTTTTTTAACAATCTTTGAACACATAATGTAAAATTTCTTTTTTGGATTTTGAAAACCAATTGGATAGGTCCTTGACTATTTTTAGTCAATGATAAGTTAAGAAAAAATAAACTCAGAACGAAGGAAGTGTAGTAAGTAGTTAATACCTTTTTAATTCTCACAGAAAAAAAAAATTGTCAGGAACCTTTTACAGCATGATACGACGAATGTATATTGTTTATTTTTGAAATAAGAATATTTTTAGTCACACATTAATTCCACATTCTCTCGATATATACATTTTCCATTAAACGCTACAAGTTTTGGCTTTGATAGTCTGCTTTTAAAACTACAATTGTCAAACTGTTCATATTTTGGTATTATATTAATGTATAAAATGTCTTACAAATAAATAAATAATTCTAGAATGGACTGTGATTGTTTTGACAACATCGAATGAAATATATGGTAACTTGTATTTTTTAAACACGAACCATTGTTATTTATGGCAAATGACAATAGTGATAATGATTTTAAACGGATTTATTAGTCATTAATGGGTAATTAAGACGGAATGTTTTTCAAATATATGAAGAATATTTATATAGAGCTGTAAATCCATATTTTTTTTTAAAACATACCTTTTTAAAAACGTCTAAAATAATATATTTTCATCAAAGTTTTGTCACAACAGCCACAGCTAATACACATTAATAGAAAAAAAAAACAGAAAAATAGGTACGATAATACAAAAAAACTTATAATACTCGAAAACAACTGGCTTATCGTTTGGTACAAGTTGTGGTAATCAAGGAATGGTATTTATTTACAAACGAAAAATCCGTGTTCACTAGATGTTGTTACTTTGAACTGTGTTTAATATCTACAAGTGTTTGATTTGAGACTTGAGCTAGTCAGCACAATATAGCTTCGTTATAGAATGCTCGGTACATTAGCGAAACATAAACCCAGTAGATATTAAAGCACCGATAACTATGCCTTTTAATGAAAAAAGGATTTCACTGGAGTTCAAAATAATGATAATAGTGTACATTTGGCATAGCGATATATGTTAACAGTGTTAAAAGAGAGATTTAAATACAATTTGCACAGAATTTTAAAGTTTCTCTCTTATAATTGAGTTAAAAAGTGGTTCATAGCACTGCAAACTCTACATAGCTTGGATATTTAATATTTAAAAGTACTGTAATGAACACGGAAATATAATTTAATTTTCTTATACGAGGCGGTAATATTAACAATAAATGCAAACGAGTTTATATGTGATGTTAACATTATAAACTTCAGTATTAAAGACTTTTGAAATTTAAAAAGTGTTCTATCTAATACTGTCATAGAGCAATTTGTTGACCTCATTTATAGACGTGACCCCACTCCGCTTTGTGGACAGCATGAGCACAGTGTATATTTAAGCAACGGTTGTGTTAATTTTCCTTTTCAAAGCTATAAGTTTAGTCTGCGCGTGACCACGAGTGGTATCGTAAACTAATTTAACGCTGTACCACAAACAACATGTGTTAGTTTAAAGTTGATTTCAACACAGAACCGTTGCTTTCAATTTAAACATTTATAAATAAGGTCGTTAATTTTTAACTAAAACGATGCTGAGTAACTTGGAAATTAAAAAAAAAACAATGGTAAAGTTTGATTTCTAAAGAGATTACTTAATTTAAGCATTATGCTGCTACAATAATTTCTTTTTATAATTTCGACAAGTAAAATATTAAGCAAATAATGCTTCAAAAGTGTGTTTAATACAAAACGGCCCGTGTATATGATATGTTAAAAAATTGCTATCATGAAATTGAGCATTCAGGAATGATATCCAAATAATAGAAAATTAATTGGTTAACTTTAATTTCTACTCGTAGAAAGAACTCTTCACGTCAAAACTATTATTTATATCTATTCTGTCAGCTTGTCTATGGCCCGCCAGAGACTATCTCGTTAGTCGTCAGTGTCACTAAAGGGAATACTAGCTTCATACTTGAGGGTCTAAAATGTACAAAGAGTTACTTAAAGCTCTTTAAATGTCTAGTGTCTCAATGAAAAATGCTTCTGCCCGATTTTCTACTAAACGATCGTAGAAATTTAGCCTTTGCAACACAGCGTGGTAGCTTTGGTAGATCTACGGGCGTGTCTGAGAGAAATTTTCCGTCGTTTATGTTACGAATGGCTCCACGAATACTCAGAAATGGTGTTTTATAAAAAAAAGTATGTATTTAAAACAATTAAGAATATTCAGCGTTTACCATTTTGTCGTTTAGAAAATCGTTTAGAGCATTTTTAGGAACTCTTGTTTCTGTAAACTAGTTTATTCAAATCGAACTATTGAAATCACATTTAAACCCTTTCAAATTGTCTTCTAAGACAAGGTAATATAACTAAAAAATAGTTATGGGAATTTCTGTCATAATTATTTTTTAGTTTGCGGCAGGTTACCGCCTTTAGAAACATGAAATGAATAGTGTTAAATATTATAATTGTAGTATCATGGACGTCATAACATCGTTTCTTTATTAGGGGGACAGTTAGCTGACATCCCCCTTTTCTTGTCATACGGTAAATGATAGATGCTTATTCTAAGACATTTGAATTGGGAATCATTCAGTTAACCATAAGTCATTCTTCTATCGAGACGTGTCCTAATTATTGTGCTACAAAAACGCTATGTACTCCTAAATCTAGGAACTTATAGTATACTATTCCTGGCATACTTCTTTATTTACATTGGTTAGCCTCATCGGCGGCCTCATGCTTAACTTCCGAGACATATTAATCAGTAAATTAATGTCAGAATACAATCAAGAGTCGAAAAGAGTGAATTGAAGAAGGAAAAATTTGAAACGTCAAAATTTGACCATAGAGTCATCTGATTATTGAAGAAAAATACCACAATGAAACATAAATTCAAGACAGAATATTAAAAACAAGTAGAGTTTCCGACATCGATCATTTAATGTGTCTAGAAGTGAAAAACCTAAAAAATTTGGATCCAAAAGTCAGCTCCTAAGTCATAGACTTTTTGTTTTATTGCTGTATTAACGATCGATTTGCTACTAGCATAGTTAATTTCAGTTATTGTCTAGATAAGACATTTAAATGATCAATTTTGAGGCCAAAAAATAGATATTCACTCTTTTGATTAACTGAAATTTAAAAAAAAAAACAATGCGTCAATTAAAATTTTTAAATTTGGAATTTTGTGTTCGAAAACGAGGTTATTATTTATATATGGAGTTGTTACACTATGTAATCTAATGTCAATAGGATTTTAAGTCTTTTCATGTCATTTCCTATAAGAATGTTGCTATAAAATAAATATTACTACACGTTACATAGTATGTTGGACATTAAAGTTTCATATCATTCACTAAGTCAATAATAATCCTACAAAGTAACGATATTTGTATAAAAATTTATATCTCTACACAAATATCATTCGAATCATAGCCGTTTACTGTCACTGCTTAGGGGCCTATCATTTATTTACGTAAGGGAGGGCGGGGGTCGACTTTATTTTTTTTTCTAACAAGGGGGTGGAAGGGATTCTTGATAGTACTTACGTAAGATCAGAAAAATAAGAGTTGTAATTATATCCAAATGATTCCATTCAACATGATTGTTTTTGAAAAAAAAAAATTTCAAAAATTAACATCAAACCCTCCAAAAGTATTTATTATTTATATTCATTTTTTTCTTCAGATTCGTACAGTGAGAGGGGCAGCCTATTATTTCTTATTTAATGGAAAAGGGGGATGGGTGGTTCCAAAACTAGTAAAAATCGTCTTACATAATTAATGAATGACCCCTGACGTCACTACCGCCTTAGTTACGTCATCGAATAAATTAATGACCTATAAGCAAGTTATATATTATAAATATTGATATATTATTTTTTTAATTAAAATTTGCGCTGAATCTTTAGTAGACAACTTTTTTCACATCACCAAATCCAGCACAAGTCCCTAAACTAACCTACTACAGCAGATATATACAGAAACATTATGGGATTACAAAAAACGATTTTGGCATTTCAAACACATCAAGACTTGTATGTGCGTATTACATCTTTGATTGGCGCTCTACACAGGGGACACTGCCCCCCACCCCTGCCCCTCCACTGTTGGACCGCACACCTGTAGCACATACACATATGCCCACACATGTACAACACACTATCTATTGGGTTTTCATAGCATATGGTACACTCAGTCCCCGTTAGATTCCCTTCGCCTATTGCTGAATAGATTGGTTGGTGGCGGCTGGTGGATGGGACGCTGGACAACCTCTCCACTAGTCTCAGAGGCTCTGAATGTCCGTTGGGCATCTGGACTTGCTCGTTCTGACTGTTTTGGTTGTTCTGGCTGGCTGAAGAACACTGGTTATCCATTCTTGGACGCTGTTGGTAGTTGCAGCTCTGTTGGTTGATGGGTATGTTGGAGAGGTTGGTTAGGCAGAGCTGGGATGTTTGGATTGGCTGTAATGAAAGAAAATAACTATTAAAGTTTCGTGTGTCATTTTTTTTTCTATCAGTCTCGTGGGGAGTAGTTTCATGTCAGGATTTCTATCCTAGGTTATGCTTAAGATCCTGGTCATATACAAAGGACCACTCCGTCGTGATAGCTCATGACGTTTGTCTTAAGCATAATCGATTGTTAGGTAGTGTTTGTCAACGCAAAGTTGAGAGTTCACTTTAATATTGTCACCTACCCGCAACGACACCTCGTCCCAATTTTGTTTTGGTTTAAGGGAGGTGCAAAATAGACTAAATTAAATTTATCACAACATACGAAACTCACCTCAATATAATGTGCGCTAGCTAAGGTCATGCTCTGCTGATTAGCTGCATTCTGACCGCCATTTTGAGGGGGTAGACTGACGACGAGGACTGTGCCGGCATTGATCGGAGCTGATGAACCAGTCAGCACACGTAACTGTTGTTGAGGAGGAGTCTGCGCTGACTGAGGCACTTGTGTACTTAATTTAGGATTCTGATATCTCGGTGGAGGTAACGATTCTTCTACAGTCAAGGATCTCATGCTTCCGATTAGCCTTTCTTCTTCCATAGGACTGTGTCTTTTAATCTGGCCCGGGGCTCTCGGGTCGGCGAACTGGACAGCGGTACAGTTACCATAAACATCTACTAAGGCCCACAGGGGGCTCCTTGTGTCTACTCCTGAGAAGAATAGTCCTTTGTCTTCTCCATTTACACCGAAATGGACATCACCAGATGAGTTTACGTAGTAATAGAGGATATTGTCCTTCTCGCAGAATCTTTCACCTAAAGCCTTGGCCCAGTTGCCGGGTTTGTTGGTCAAGTCTGGGCATGCGTATTTTGGTAACGCGTGGGCTAAGGCAGCAGGATCATGGTTGGTGAATCCGAATCTGATGACCCCACTCCAACTGTTCGAGATCTCGACGAAGCGAATACACACCTGGAAAGAGAGGGAGACGTAAGTATGCAAAATATACTTAAAAATGCTGATAGCAGTTTATTTTAATGTGTATAGTTTTTGAGCCTATTCAATTCTATTTAATTCATGGTTTGTTCTCGGATTCAAAGCGATTATATAGATAAATTTCAAGGGAAAAATGAATTTGTTTAATTTGTAAAAGAACCCAGTTGCGCTTTAACTCTAAACTTTCAGGACGCAGGTTAATAAGAGAAAATAGTAATGAAGCCAGCGTCTTATATTTGCAGACATCAAGATATCTTCTCTTCTTTTTAAAAACCTATATTCTGATCTATTATGCTACGCTGGTTAGACCATGATAGGTTCCCTTCTCTTTTCAATGCAGTTGTCGTCTTTTAAACTATTACTTATAGGAAATTCTTTCAAATCTCACCTTCTCGTTGACCCTGACGGGCCTGGCGCTGAAAGCCACCCCTTTGCAGAAGGACTCCACACGTCGGGCCATGGAGCCGTCTCTCGAGACTCTGACATTCTCTCCGTGGACGGAGTGGAAGCTTAAAGGCGGGAGATTGTTTGGAGTACCGCCCGTGCAAGATGTGCGGGGAGCTGTAACAATGAGACATTTATTTTTAATTACATTAGGACTTTTTAAGGAACTTACAACGAAATTTATTTAGTTAAGAATTATAAATATTTTATTGTGTATGTATCGAAAATATTCTAGGTATGTTTTTAAAAAATAAATATATAAGTCCTATTATAATATCTATGTGTAAACGTATTCTCTTTATGCCTGTAGAATTCATCTAAATAAACGGAAAGTTGTAACAGACAAAATTGAGAAAACAGAATCGTAAATTAAACGCGAAATACTCACGACCGAGTATAGTTTCAAACCGGCTGAAGCGTTAGAAATAATTCTTGATTATTCTTAACATTCCCCCAAATTCTATTTGAAGGATATTTCATTCAGTCCCCTAAGAAAATGCATTGTGTTTCACCCCTCGACCGCCATTTTACCATCATGGCGTCCCCACCTGCGCGGCAGATGCGCGAACAGCTTGTGCACGCGCATACATGGGGGCTATTTCTTTAATTATATACCAAGTAGATGTTTCTTAATTATAATTTACGTTTACTTAATTAATGCTTCCTTTATTTGAGGTTAAACTCACGTTTAAATATATGTTGTTCTGTTAGACAATAATAAGATAAGAACAACAATTCAAATCCTAGTTTTAACTAGCATAACAATATAATCCTTACTATTGTAAATGCGAAAGTAACTCTGTCCGTCTGTCGCGCTTCCACTACTTAACCGATATAAATGAAATTTGCTACACAGATAGTCTAGATATCTATGGTTCCTATTTTAATATGTGACACCAAGGTAACAAAGCTTAAGGCCAATATGAGGTCGAATTTACTGTTTTTTCGACAGAATGTATTTTCAGATGATCTAAATATGGTCTGGTAGATATTATTGCGAACAACACTGTAAGGAGGTCATATCTTTTGACACCATTATTTAACAGTTTCGCTAAACCAATTGGCAACACAGTTTAGATGGGGGACAATAGTCCTATTTATAACATAACTACATAAAAAAACTATTTCAACAATTTAAAATATTATCGTTTTTATTATAAGTGCTAGTTGAATGAATCCCGTGGTGTTACCCCACTGTTGAAAATCGCGAGTGATGCCGCGGTACGAAGCTGGTCTAAAAACATTGGTCTAAGTTCCTCCCTATGTCTTCATCTACTTGACAGTCTTGCACTGGAACGGCACTTATGTGTATCAAAAAGGTAGTTTTTTTTAATTACATTTTGTCTGTCCGTCTGTTTGTTCTTGCTAATCTCTGGTACAGATCGATTTTGACGGGAATTTCACTGAGTAATGGAGTAATGTCATTTAGGCTAATTTTTTAGACTAGTATCACGGGTAAAACCGCGGGACTAAACTAGATTATAATATAAGTATGTATTCTACTTAAATAAATATAAAATCCGGTTACCCTCAATATCTTAAAACGTTTCGTTAAAACATTCAAATTACGACATCGGATGTAGGAAGTCCGTATCACACAGCTATTACAATTAGTCCGTCAATTGACTCGTGTTACGTCACTTCCTTTAACGGAGACACGTGCGCACATAATGGCCCACCCCTCACTATGAGGGATAAAAGTGTTATTTAATAGGGGAGGTTTCTGTCGTCACTTTGTAAAAACGACACATTACCATACAAGTAATACGCAAATGAATCCATATTATAATACCATACCATATAAGTTCAAAAGTAGTACTGAACCAGTTAAAATTAATTTTGGTATAGACATAATTATTGGTCCATGGAGAAGGATATATTATTGTCGTGTATTGTCGTCGCAAATCTTGTCTAAAAAAGGCTAAGTGAGGGCCACAGCACACTAGCTACTTTTAGCATCGGCGATCGGCAACTAGTCGCTTTTTAGAAGCTAAATACGGCGACCGAACGCTCCACACCGCATACCTAAAAACTCCAAACGCAGAGATTGAAGAAAAAGAAACTTTTTAGAAGCGCGACACAGCAGCTGAACGCTGAACGAACACACATTCAGATGCCGGTAGCATCGATTTGGCATCTGAGCAGTCGCTAAAACACGCGTTTCCGATACCGCGATCGAACGCAGGAAGTCGCTAAAACGCGATGCAGCTTCGATGCACTCGCAAAACCGCCGATGCTAAAAGTAGCTAGTGTGCTGTGGCCCTAAGGAATAACTTGGATACATCTGCTGTTGAAAGTCCCATCAAAATCGGCCCAGTCATTCCAGAGATTAGCCGGTACAAATAGACCGACAAACAAACATTTTTTGATGTATTTATTGTAAGTACCGTCTTTACTTTCATATGCATTAGTAAAAAACAGTTCAATTGAAATTACATACATACAGGCACTTCAAATTTCAAACTTCAAAGTTGTCTAGTGGTTAGCGTTTGCGGCTGCTGATCAAGAGGTCTCGGGTTCGATTCCCGGATCGGACTAAATATTTGTTTCGGAGTCTGGGTGTTTTCTATATATAATATGTGTTTTTAGTAAAAAAAAAAGTACGTTTATGTATTTATATCAGTTTAGTACCCATAGTACTATCTCTACTGAGTTTGGAACTAGATGTTGTGTGTAAGATGTCCGATATTTATTTAAATATGTATGGATGTCTATTTTTTTATAGAGAATGCAACATTTGGTCGAAGACGCAAAGGCCCGTATCAAATCCCCGAGTGTGCGTCTCTCACCCTAAGATCGACCATCCCCTATGTATTCAAACAATAGCCGTTTCATTACCAACCCCTTGAGAATATTGTTCATAAACACAGATGTGTAAGGGTACATTATGTAGGTATTTAGGTCAGACTATTCATTTTGGTTAGTATTCGGGATTATTTTGAGTTAAGCTGAAAACAATATTGGTATATTTAAGTTTTTAATATCAAACAAAGTTAAAATGGAAACAAATTCAGGTTTAAAGTAGAATAATCTTGCTTTATACTTTTAATTCAGTCTTTTTTGGCTTTAAAATAATATATACAAATAAATAAAATTGTCTGTATGTATATAATATCAAATTAAAAGTTTTTTATTAAACTTATGAAAGTGCATCCATTACTTATTAATTTTTGTCTGTCAGTCTGTTTTGTTCAACTTGACTCATTTGGAGTAACTAAGTCAAAATTTTTTAGCCTAACTTCGCACCGCGGCGTCATTCCCTGTTTACCATTATAACCGCGGGTAACACCGCGGGTCTCAGCTAGTAATAACTAAATATTTCTTACATTTAACGCACAACTCCATCTAACTTCAAGCAGAGCTTGTACCATGTAAGGTGGATTGACTCATTAGAATACTATTATTCATAGAAAACACACACAATCATAAACATGTCTGTAGATCATACAAACATTTGTTCAGACCCAGGATTTGAACCGAAAACCTCAAGCACAGCAGTCCCATACACTACCATAAAAGTTAATTCATCATCATCATCATCACCAGCCTATCGCAATCCACTGCTGGACATAGGCCTCTCCCATTGCACACCACTCTGATCGATTTTGGTTAATGTTAATTAATATGTTTAATTGTTTATCGAATCAATTTAGCCGAAGAACGCTGGGCAAAGGCAAAATAAGGCAAGTTTCTGTATGAGGAGATTTTTCTCAATTAATTTATATGTTCAACTAGCTTTTGCCCGTGGCTCCGACCCTACTAGAAGGTAAACACAAAGTTTATATTCCCTTGGGAAGATAGAATATAAGGTATCGCTAACGAAAATCCGATTTCAAACACTTTATAGATTTCTAAAAGTGTCGAATTACCCCAAAAACCATTGTACAAGATAAAATCGGAAATATCCGGCGGAAGTTGATCCCCTAGCAGTCAGAGGAGGCACCCCTACGATATATTTTTTTTCAACCACTTCCGAGTTTGGGCACCTGGCTTTTGGAGTGGAGATGCTGATTGCAAACAGCTGTTTGTTTATTCTTAAAAGCATTCGATATTATTGTTTTTTTTTTCTTTCGTAAACATTTATTTGATGGAACTGAATAAGAGGGTATTCAGTTCTACTCTCCTTTCAAATACATTACATCATAAAGACTATTGTGAAGGTAATAAGAGTTTGCTATCTCAACAAATCAGTTAGCTACCAAAGTGACTCTACTGTGTTTGATGGAAATCATGAGTGGAATCCAAGGGTCACCATCCTCATTGTGAGTGCACACGATGCAGCATGATGACGTACACTATGGCGGCCTAAGGAGATGCTTCTGCATCATTGCGCCTTCGGTCTCATGCAGGCACCACACTTCGTTATGCGGGTTATTCGCGCGCATACGGCGAAGTGTAGAGAGTATATTCGTTTCGTTAACCATAAAAATGACAATGACACATCTCTACAACACATTTATTTGCCTTATTTGATGCTTATTTGGCATATTAGTTCGAAGTGTCGATGGCATGTTTGTTGCGCGCAATTCAAATCCCGGGTCGGGCCAAAAAGTGTTTTTGGGATTTTCTTAGGAAATTCCTAAAGCTGCCCAGAGTTTGGAAGTTTGGTGGTCATTCACGCCCGCGCCTCGGAGAGCACATAAAGCCGTCGGTCCAGGTTGTCATGAACATCTATGGCAATCGTTATTGAGAGGTCAGTGCCCTCAAATATACTGACAACTAGTTCAATCTTCGAATTTCAGTTCTTCCTTAGGGTTGCGGAGGTCCGATGCCATTCGCTCCGTGGGAAAACTGAAATTCAGGTAAAACCGGTTGAACTAGTAGCCGAACCCAAATAAACTTAGGAATAATGGCTAGGAGTATGAAACAGTTTTTACATATGAAAGTACACACGTTACTAACACGAAAAATGCAATTTTTAAATTTGTTTGTCTGTCTGTTTTAGTCGGGTAATCTCTGGAACGACTAAACCGACTTTGAAAGGGCTTTATCTGGCTGGTTTTATGACTAGCTTCACTCCTTGGCGTGGGTACCACCGCGGGACTTAGCTACTAGTATATATAAATGTGTGTATTACGTATATTCGAGTAAGTACACACTTACTTACACGCTTAGCACGAGATCTTAAGATGTTAACTCCGCTCTCTAAGAAGTAGGATGACCATTCAACGTACAATAAGGAATATACAAATCCAGTAAGCACTCAATAATTAGGTATGTTTCCTGTGTACACTGCAGTGCCGGATGCGCGGGCGCAACAGCGCATATCTCCTACCTAGGGTTGGCAGCAACTTGTTATACAGGGGTGTCACGGTTAATTAATTTCTAGTTTCATATGCATTGCTCTCAGTACACCTCTGTCCCCCTAGACAAGTTGCAATAGTTTTTCGTTTTCTTTTCTATTTCTCTATTCTCTTGTTTTATGGGCTAATTACACTCAGTCACGCGATCGAAACAAAATATTAGCCTATGGAACAAGAGAACAGAGGTTGAGAAAAGAGAATTGCTAAGGAGCTGATATCACTCTCTCGCTCGCACATATGTAAGTACTTCATATAAGGCAGATCTTTTTGAAGCTATGTCCAGCAGTTGACTTTTAAAGGCTGCCCACTTTATCTGTCGACACACATAATATGTTATGTGATGATATCTATATAAATAAATAAAATGGAAATGTCTGTTTGTAATGTCAAATGAACAGTTTTGAACTGTCAGAGAGCTGATAACATAAGATTTTAATCACGTGATGTTTTTTCGTCCTTTTTAAACCCCTCCCTCCCCTGGTGATACGTGGTGAGGTTTGGGACAACCCCCCCCCTCCCCACGTGTAGTTTTTAGAACCTTCAAAATTCTTAAAATTTACTTAGTCTGAAAACGGCTAGTCAAGGGGACTCTGAACGCTGTTGTCGGTTTACAAATCGCGCGCTTGACGAAAAACTAAATACACGTGCTATCTTAAACTATACCTCCGTCCCCCCTTGTGATATCTCGTGATTTATGACGAAACCTCCCCCCTTTCGAACGTCACGTGATTAATGGCCGGCCCCTAAAAGAAACTTAGGCTAATGTTTTGAGATTAGTTTTAAACGCAACTTACAACAATAGTCGCGAGACACCGCGGGACACGATGATGCAAATAAACATAAACATTTACACAAACAAAACGACCACGCTCTGCTACCAGACACATCTATTCTCGTGTATCTAGAGCACGTGTGACGTCACTACGCTATGATTAGGCCGGGATTGCACCAGGAAGACAGCTTGACGTCAACGCTGACATTTGCTACAGCAATGGCTCTAGTGAGACTAAAAAGAAACTAATTAGTCTATTGTGAACAGGTGGTGACTGCAGATGTTTAAATACTATACATCTATATAAATAAAATTGGAGTGTCTTTTTGTAAATGAAACGTTTTTTTACTAAATGCATACAATTTTTCCGTGTCCGTCCGTGTGGTGACGGATTAAGAATACAGTGTCACCACCCCTATTCATCCCGCGGGTGTCGTAAAAGGCGACTAAGGGATAAACTAAGCAAGTCAATATCAATGCAAAGAGAAGGAAAACTTGAAACCAACCCTATACCAACCCGTCTGGCCAGCGTGGTATAGTAGGCCAATACCTCCTTTTCAAGGAGAGGCCTATGTCCAGCAGTGGACTGTTAAAGGCTGTTGATGATGATGATGATGATGATACAATTTTTATCTGTCTGTCTGTTGGTTCTGGGTAATCTTTGGATGCGGCTGAACCGATTTTGACGGGACAAGATAGATAATATAAGGAGCAACTTAAGTACTTTTTTTTAAATTAACTTAATTCGAAACCATTGTCGCTAGTTATAGAATTTTTTAAACGGTTTATAAATATTTCTTTGACACAACCCTTCGAATACTGAGTAGTGACTGCCTTGTTGGTCTAGTGGTTAGCGTATGCGCCTACTGATCAAGAGGTCTCGGGTTCGATTCCCGGGTCAGACCAAATATTTGCGTGATCCACAAATATTCGTTTCGGAGTCTGGGTGTTTTTCTATGTATAATATGTATGTATTAAAAAAAAAGTATGTTTATGTATTTATATCAGCTGTTTAGTACCCATAACACAAGTTCTGCTTAGTTTGGGACTAGATGATGTTGTGTGTAAGGTGTCCAAAATATTTATTTATTTATTAATAAAGCAGATGTAGGGTTCGCCTACTGGGGCCTTCGACTTATCTGTGGACTGTATCTGTTCGAAACGAAATAAAAGAGCGGTCGGGGATACTTCGAGAATTAGTGGTTTATTTACACACACAATGTTGCTAACACTAAGCCTATGCTGATGCTTAACCCTAATGACGTCACTTGCAATTGTACTGCGACACGATCTTGATCTTGAATAGTTCGACTTGCAATCTTCAATATCGCCGATCTTCAATATATTCTTCAATGTATCTTGCAGTGTTCTTGTACTGGAGCTCTTCAGGTTTCTTCTCTTCGTGTTGTCTTCGAGGCGGTCCGAACTGCACTGCCTTTTCGGCTAAATCGACCCGGTATATATAGCCCGCCTCCGACGCTTGCTCTGCGCTGATTGGCTGCCCTCTCCACGCGGCGTTCTAGAAAGTTCCATATGCTCTGTCTTTTTCCCTCTCGAAGCTACCTCGGAACTTTCCGTCGTAGGGCGCTTTATTATTTACGTTAATTAACACGTGTATACAAGTGCAAGTTTACAACATTTTATCTTAATTCTACCTAATGAACATATGTATTACAATACAAACTGAGCTTAAAACTACTCGTGGCTCGTCGTCGATAACAATATCATAATACATCATGAACTTAAAAACTACACGTGGCTAAAACTACACGTGGCTAAAAACTACACGTGGCTATAAACTACACGTGGCTAAAAACTACACGTGGCTAAAAACTACACGTGGCTAAAAACTACACGTGGCTAAAAACTACACGTGGCTAAAAACTACACGTGGCTAAAACTACACGTGGCTAAAAACTACACGTGGCTCGTCGTCGCTAACAGTCTCCCCCCGGCGAAGACTCGGCGCAGCCCTCCACCGGTAAGACGGCGAGCTTCGTAGTCGGCCTCCGGAATATCCCGCTGCGTGTCCTCACGTCGGCGCTGCGTACTCCTCCATCTGGTCCCGTGTAGACTCGCTCGACGACTCCTCGTGGCCACGTGTTGCGAGGCAAAGTCGGATCGACGACCACCACCAGGTCCCCTTCTTTCAGCTGGCGGTCGTTCGACGTGGCTCCGAGTCGCGGTACCAACGTGGGCAGGTACTCGCGAACCCAGCGGCGCCAAAATTCGTCAGCCATGGCTTGGCTAGCGCGCCATGTCCGTCGATCGGCGATTCGGCACGGTCCCGTCGTAGGCAGCCCTTTGGATGAGCCCAACAAAAAATGATTGGGTGTGATAGCTTCCGGATCCCTCGGGTCAACCGAGACGTGGGTTAGTGGTCTCGCGTTGATAGCGTATTCGGCTTCAACGAGCAGGGTTTGAAGCACTTCTTCCCGCGGTGTCTTCTGGTTCAACGTGGCAGTGAGAGCGACCTTTACTGATCTCACCAATCGCTCCCACGCACCTCCCTGGTTCGGTGCCCCGGGCGGGATGAACCTCCAATTCAGCCGATGCAGCAGCCCATATTCTCGTAGAGCTGGTGCCCATTCGGCGTAGGCAGCTCGTAGCTCGGCGTCTGCTCCCCTGAAGTTTGTGGCGTTGTCGCTATACATTACGGCTGGCCATCCTCGTCGCGCAGCCATCCGTCGTAATGCCATAATTGCTGAGTCGGTAGATAGCGAGTTCACTAACTCTAAGTGAACCGCTCGCGTTGTCAGACACGTAAACAACGCGCCCCATCTCTTCTCGTGGCGTCTTCCTATTGTGACCATAAGCGGTCCGAAGTAGTCAACCCCGCAATTGGAAAAGGGTCGGTGATATGGCTCCATTCTCGCTGCAGGTAAGTCTCCGATGACCGGTGTCTGTGGCTGTGCCTTTCGGACTCGACACAGTGCACACTTATGGGCGACAGCGCGTACTGTCGGTCTAAGTTTCAAAATCCAATAGCGCTGTCTCAAGTCGTTGACCACTCGTTCGGAGTTCGCGTGTCCCGCTGTCTGGTGCTCCCGATGGACAAGCAACCTCGTAAAGGGGTGTCCTCCGTCCAAGATGATCGGCTGTTTCATCTCGGACGACACGTTGGCGGCGTTGATCCTGCCGTTCACTCTTAAGAGTCCGTCGTCTCCTCGAAGCGGATCCAATCTAAATAGTCTGCTTTTCGCTGGGATAGTTTTCCCTTTCTTCAGCAGCTCTACTTCCTCGCCGAAGCTATCTTCCTGGCTTTTCAACATCCATAACTTTTCTGCTTTGTTGATGTGTTGCATTTCCATTGTCGTTGCTTTCTTCCGGCATTTATCGGCGAACAGAAATATCGCGGCCGTTGCTCGTATAAGCTTCTCGTACCTGGAGAATCTTTCGATCTCTGGGAGGTTGTAGTCTTTCGATCGTATGTGTAGAACGAACTCTTCCTCCCTTTCGTTCTCTTTTTCGTCTTTGCACATAAACTGCGGCCACTCAGTCTTCCTAGTTCGTAAGAAGGCTGGCCCCATGAACCATCTGTCCTCTTGTGATTCTGGTACGTATCCTGGTCGCGTTGCCAAATCCGCGACGTTCAAAGCGGTAGGGATCCACCTCCATTCGCTCGGTTTCGTGGCCTCGGCGATTTCCCCTAACCGGTGTGCCACAAAGGGTGTGTATCGTCCACCGTCGTTCTGGATCCAATGTAACACGGTTCGGGAGTCGGTCCAATATGTGATCTCGTCTGTAGACCAGCGATGCTCCCTTCTTATCGTAGCTGCAAGCCTTGTACCGACGACTGCCGCTTGTAGCTCCAGCCTAGGAATGGTCTGTGCGCGGATCGGCGCCACTTTAGCCTTGGCAGCTACCAGCACGACGTCTGCGGTGCCGTCTTCCTTTTCTAGTCTCCAATACGCGGCGGTCGCAAAGGCGTGTTCGCTCGCGTCACAAAACACATGAAGCTGCTTGCTTCTAGCTTCTTTCTTCGGGTCATAACACCTCGGTAGGTTGAGTTCGGTTATGACGTTCATCTTCCCCAGCCACGCCATGAAGTCTTGTGCATATTCTTCCGGTAGCGCTTCGTCCCAATCGATCTTCTCTCGCCATAGACGTTGCAGCAGGATCTTTCCTGTGATGCTGTAGCAACTCAATAGTCCCAGCGGATCATATAGAGACATCACGGCGCTAAGAGCTTCACGTTTCGTTGGCGGACGGCTGAGGTTCTTTACTTCGTCTTTGACACGACTGAGCGTTGTATTGAAGCCCAGAGTGTCTTTCGCGGCGTTCCATTGTAGCCCTAAGGTCTTCTCGTTCGCGTCGAATCCCGAGAGTAGCTGTGTCTTAACTCGTGCCCGTAGTTCCTCCGGGATCCGTCTTATAACCTCGTCGCTGTTGGAGTTCCAACTCCGCAGGTTGAATCCACATTTGCGGTGGATGCTGTCTACCTCCCCGGTGATCTTTACTGCAGTCTCTTCGTCTTCATAACTGTCCACATAGTCGTCCATGTAATGTGCTTCAGTGATTGCCCTGACTGCTTCTGGATGCTCGTCGCTGCTGTCTTGAGCGTTCTTATTGCGCACGCTGTGAGCCAGGAACGGTGAACACGATGCCCCGAAGATCATAGATGTCATCTTGTACACCTTAGGTGGCTGTTCTCGATCGTCTCCTCTCCAGATGAACAGCTGTGCCGGTTGATCTTCTTTCCGTATTTTGACTCGTAGGAACATCTCCTGTATATCTGCAGTGACGGCGACCTTATTTTCTCTGAAGCGGAACAGGATCGTTTGTAGAGACTGTAGCAAGTCCGGACCCTCTAGTAGGAAGTCGTTGAGGCAGACCCCCCTGGACTTGGCTGCTGCGTCAAATACAAGTCGTACCTTGCCGGGCTTGTTCGGGTTCGTAACTGCGAAGTGCGGTAGATACCATGCCCTTTGACTTTCCCTGTCCTCTACGGTGCATGGTTCTGCGTATCCTTTTAGCAACAGGTTCTCTATCTGTTTCGTATATTCGTGCTTTAGTTCGGCAGACTTTTCCAACCTGTGCTCTAGGTTCTTTAGTCTTCTCAGTGCCGCATCGTAGCTCGGTGGCATTTTCGGGTCGTCCTCACGCCATGGCAACCCTACTTCGTAGTGACCGTTGACTCTCTTCGCGGTTCGTGCGAAAGTCTCCAAGGCTCTGCTGTCGGCCTTGCTTACCCGTGGTCTTGCCGTGATCCCTAAGGCATCGATTTTGAAGTGGTCCGCTACCATCTCTTCCAGACGTGTACTTGTATCCACGTCGAGGTGAAGCACTGCATCTGGCCCCTCCCTCAACACCGTCCGTGGTCGAGTCCCGTGGATCACCCAACCCAGCTGTGTCTTCGAAGCTGCTGGTTGGTTCCTTCGTCCTACTCTGAGTTCTCTTGACACAATCAAATCCCAGTTGTCGGCTCCGATCAGTAACTGTGGACGCCCTTGTTCGTAGCACACTTTCTTGTCTTTCAAATCGCTCAAGTGTTTCAGTTGTAGCAACTCGTCCGGTATGGTTTGCGGTGCCAGGTTCAAATGTTTGATCGTCCTAGCCCGAATGGAGAATGGCCGTTTCTCTTCGTCCATACCCTTGATGCCGATCTTCACCAGTTGGCTCTTCATGCCTTCTTGCCACGTATTGATGCCTCGGATGTGAAGCGTCTTGGCTGGACCTTCAGCGCCTATCCGCTTGGCGATGTCTTCGTCCAAAAGTGACACCGTAGATCCCTCGTCGAAGAGTGCGTATATCTTCGCTTCACCTTTCGGACCTGATATCGTCACCGGGCATATCTTCAACATCACTTCCCTTCTCGCAGTTACCGCTGTGTTGACGTTCTCGGTTTCGTTTGTACTCTCTTCGGACGATGACGACGAAGCTTGAGACGTTGACGTTGCATTAATGTAGCTCTGGTCGTGCAGCAGGGCATGATGCGGTCGGCGGCAGCCTTGTATGCCACACCCTCTCCCTCTGCAATTACCGCGGCGGTGTTGACCCACTATACACTTAAAGCAAAGCTTCTCGTCCTTTACGAGTTTCCATCGATCTTCTAGTCCCATCTGGAGAAACGTCGGGCATTTCGGAAGTGTGTGTTGTCCCTTGCATTTCGGGCAGCTTTTCGAAATCACTTCTGCTTGTGGTGCCTCTGTAGTTGTGTACACTGGCTTCTTTTTGACTTCGTTCCTTGGAGCCGTAGAACCTCTGAAGTCCCTCTTTGGTGCGGCAGTGACGGCCGCTCCCCCCGTGTAGCCGTAACGGAGTGCACGGTCGGCTTCTCGCATCAGGAATCGTGATAGCCTGATGACCTCGGGTTCCATTGAGTCTTCATTTTGTTCTGCGTAGTCGCACCATCTCGATCGTAGATGCGGGCTAAGCTTCTCGAGTATGTCTCTTGACAACATGGGGTTGTGTAGGTATCCCTTGTTGTCAATTGACTGTAGCACAGTTACACTATTCTGCACCCTAATGGCGAACGCGTTCAATTCACTCGCTGATTGCCCTGGGCGCGGCATGCGTTTGAGTTCGTCGATTGTTCTGTCGATCACAACTTCCGGTCTTCCGTAACACTGTTCTAGTGTTCGCATGACGATGTTCGGATCGTCAACCGTGTGTAGCAACGCGGATACTGCTTCCCGCGCCTCCCCGCGCAGACAGTTTCTAAGGCGTGCCATGTTCTCCGTTGCACTGAAACTGTACATCTTCGTGGTGTCCCTCATTGCGGCCTTGAAGGAAAACCACTCGTACGCTGATCCCGTGAAGAGTGGCAGTTCATAGGTTTGCCTCGGTGGTGGTCTGGCTCTCGTCAGCTTCTCCATAGCTTCGACGAGTTGGTCGATTCCTCGCGATCTTGACGAACTCCGATGAGGCGTAGGCGACCTTGCTTGTTCGTCACGTGGCTCCCCCCGTATTGTTCCACGGGCTCGATCAGGCGTCACGTGATTGTTTTGCGGTCGTACTCCTAGCACGATGTCGGTTGCGTTGCGCGTCCCCTGGATCACGCTGCTTCCGACTTGCCCCATGTGTTCGCTGCTGGGTACGTTGCGAGCCTCTTGGACCACGCTGTCGACGTTCCCATGCGTTCGCATCCAGTCTTCCACCTTCTCTCTTCCGTCGTTCTCGGGATTCTCTTCGGACTCTTGTATCGTCTCGATCTCCATGGCGAGACGTCGCCTAATTCGTTCGGCTTCGAGTTCCAGTTCTTGCTTCTTCAACAAGGCCAGCCGCTCTTCAGCATCAAACTGGGCTTGTCTTATACGTGCGGTAACACTGCTAGTAGATCTGTTGGATGCGACGGATCGCGCCGGCGATGTGTTGCGGTGTCGCGTTCGTATCGCTTGTTCCGGCGGCGGCATCGGTGTGATGACGTCATGCGCTATCGGCACGTGGCGGCTCTCCGGTCGTGCGCTTGGCCCAGCGTCGGCGTTCGTTTCCTCTCGCTGCACTTCTTCCCGTCGACCGGTGTTCGTGTCCGCGGAGGGTGATCTGGGCGAGTTTTCAAAGCGTATGGCACGGCGGGTCGGGGCTCCGGGAATAGGCTGGAACGCTGCCTCTTGCTGCTCTTCTCCGGAGACGTGACTACGTGTTAGCACCATTTTACGTCACACTAATTCTCTAATATCCTAAATCCGGCGCTCGGAGGACCAAAACTGTAGGGTTCGCCTACTGGGGCCTTCGACTTATCTGTGGACTGTATCTGTTCGAAACGAAATAAAAGAGCGGTCGGGGATACTTCGAGAATTAGTGGTTTATTTACACACACAATGTTGCTAACACTAAGCCTATGCTGATGCTTAACCCTAATGACGTCACTTGCAATTGTACTGCGACACGATCTTGATCTTGAATAGTTCGACTTGCAATCTTCAATATCGCCGATCTTCAATATATTCTTCAATGTATCTTGCAGTGTTCTTGTACTGGAGCTCTTCAGGTTTCTTCTCTTCGTGTTGTCTTCGAGGCGGTCCGAACTGCACTGCCTTTTCGGCTAAATCGACCCGGTATATATAGCCCGCCTCCGACGCTTGCTCTGCGCTGATTGGCTGCCCTCTCCACGCGGCGTTCTAGAAAGTTCCATATGCTCTGTCTTTTTCCCTCTCGAAGCTACCTCGGAACTTTCCGTCGTAGGGCGCTTTATTATTTACGTTAATTAACACGTGTATACAAGTGCAAGTTTACAACATTTTATCTTAATTCTACCTAATGAACATATGTATTACAATACAAACTGAGCTTAAAACTACTCGTGGCTCGTCGTCGATAACAATATCATAATACATCATGAACTTAAAAACTACACGTGGCTAAAACTACACGTGGCTAAAAACTACACGTGGCTATAAACTACACGTGGCTAAAAACTACACGTGGCTAAAAACTACACGTGGCTAAAAACTACACGTGGCTAAAAACTACACGTGGCTAAAAACTACACGTGGCTAAAACTACACGTGGCTAAAAACTACACGTGGCTCGTCGTCGCTAACAGCAGAGCTGGTTCTATTAAAGCTAGATTGCCACACTAGCAGATCACTTGGTCTGAAAATTGAACCCGAGACCTCAGGCACATCAGTCGCATTCACTACCACACGCCACCGATGCCGTCTGTTTTTTGTTTTGCTTGTTAAACAGCATGTAGCATAACACAACAATGCAATGTATGACAGGTCCTTTGTGTACAGTGGTATTGAAACAATGTCGTTGCGTCATTGTAACGCGTCATCGAAATACTTCATCAGCTTTGAAGAATCATGGTAGATGGAATGGATGACGACGGTATGATTGTGTTGACTGCGATACAATTTATTAATTATCAAGTATTACCGATATCAATGCTATGTTATGATGAATTGTCATCATCTTCCGAGCCTTTATTCCCAAGCTTATTTGGGGTCGGCTACTAGATCAACATGTTTTACCTTATTATCAGTTATTTCCGGACCTCCGCAACCCTAAGGGAGAACGAAATGAAATTCGAAGATTGAGCTAGTTGTCAGTATATTTGAGGGCACTGACTTCCCAATAACGATTGCCATAGATGTTCATGACAACCGGGACCGACGGCTTTACGTCTATACGAGGCACGGGCATGAATCACCGCCAAACTTCCAATTTGAACCCGAGACCTTTTGATTAGCAGTCGCATACGCTAATCACTAGACCAACGAGGCAGTTCATGACGAATTGTAATCCAACTAATAATATAACACGAATGTAAAGCTGTCTGCATGTCCTCTTTGCTTTTACGGCGGATTTTAATGAAAGGCAGGAGATGTACTTTGAAACTTCAATAAGGACATGGGATACTCTTTACCGCGATAACCGACATACATACGGACGGAGCCACGATCAAAAGCTAGTGACTTATATTTTTCATTTAAAAAGTTGTCCATGGGAAATTGAAACGAACTAAGCGCCATGGAACCGCACTGCTTGGCGTACTTTACCCAAGAATGGAGGATTAAAGGCTAAAGAAGGAACAAAAAGTATAATTTAAAAATATAAAGCAATGTGCAAACTCATTTGTATTTTATTACACAAGGTTAGGGCATAGTTTGGTAAAATTCATAAGCACAGTCATATCCATAAGTTTTAACTTTAACAGAAATGCGGCTAGGTCGTAGACCTCAGAATATTCACTTACCGTGACCAGCCCGTCCAATGGCCATGCTCTGTTTTTTTTTAATTCAATCTAACGTTTAGACACGGTAACAAACGGTCGAGATTTTATTGCTTAAAATTTTATTGGTATCTGTGTTCTAAACATAAATTGAATAATACTTTTTAATTGTTTTTTTTATTACATTTGACATTGTTAGCGCCGTCATGGTGCTAATAGACGAGAGATTTTTTTGTTAATGGATTTGAAACAAGGTCTTTTTGATTTTTTGAATATTACGTGATGTCTAATTTGTTCAGAATGTGTTCAATTGATTGATACGGGAATTCCTGTTTAGTTCACCTTAAGTATTGGAAAACTACATAACTGTATGATAATATTTAGACAACGAGTTTTCTTTTATATTCTCTCTAATAAATAAAACCCTACATAAGATGATGTACTTTATACCATTAACTAGTTTTACGAGATGGTACGAAAAGCCATCTTTATAAAAATGATATCACAATAAACAACAACAACAAGTGCGCCTTACACTTTCATTCCACTACACCTATCTCTTTCACGCCTATTCGTAACTCCTTTCAGGACATACATCTGTCTTCTTTATGCATATAGTATTTAATATGTTACGTATGCTCGTCTCTGTCTACGCTTTGGAGCGTATCACAGCGTTTATTTGGTCACGCTCTGTAGTCTTGGAGAACATCACGCAAATCAACTTGGTATGTGGTAGTAATAGTGGAGGTATTTCGCCGTTATTACTGCTACTAAAAGCAATAATACTAGAACCCTTATTTTTCTATTGAAGCGAAGCGATGGTCTATTGTGTTCTAAAAGAGGCAATGAAGTTCCCGCCATTTCGAACTTCAGTATTTGACACCTGTCAAAAGTTTTAGAGTTTAGTCCAATTTAATTTAGAACCAATCCACTTTAAATCAAATATAAAGTTTTGATTAATAAAAGTTTTTTTTATTGTAAAGTATTTTTAAGAAGCTTATGATAATTAAGTTTGTACATTTCATCATTCCCTTAACTTTTGTAAATAATATTCACGTATATACGTATTTACGTATTAAAGTAATATCATATACAGACTTTTATTTAAAAGTTTAAATTACATTACATTTTTATATTCTAACTTAATGTCTAGATAAAAAATAACATTGCAAACAAGACTAAAGTCCTAATAAAATGAAATAAAAAGCAAAGTAACATAGAAACACGTACGCTTGTAAAATATTAATCCCGAGGCAAAATTGGATTAAGGATAGCAACCCCGGGGGAATGGAGTTCGATTTATTTTTAATAAGGGCTGCAGATGCCGCGAAACAGTGTTACTGTGTTATCCCCTGCTTGGAGAAAATTATATAATACTTTAGACGTTGGGGCAATACTTAGAGAAATTGAGGGTATATTTAGAATTGTTCCAGATAAAAAAAATTAAAGTGTCTGCATGTAATATCAAATTAACAGTTTTTTATTAAATGCAAAGTAAGTTTGTACGTCATAATAATAAATAACTTTATTGTACACCAGATCAATCACAACAATATTTTATATTAGGAGGTACAAGTGGCGGCCTTATCGCTCAAATGCAATCTCTTACAGGCAACCATGGGATGGAAACTTAGTTATACTTTTAAAAAAAAAGTGTGTCTATAACCCCTGGGTCGATTTTGACGGAACTTTCACTGCCAGAAAGCTGGATGACCTAAGGAGTAACTTGGACTTTTTTTTATACTAGCCTCGCTCCTCGGCGTTACTCGCGATTTACAACAATAAAAGCGGGTAACACCGCGGGACTTAGCTAGTTTAGAATAATTCCTGATCAAGAATAGTATTTGTCTCCCGCTTGGAGTAAAGTATGTGAGAGCAGAGACACAGACTATAATAATAGATTTAGTTTTTCTGCTCGTGTTTTAAGTTACATGTGGTTTGCTTGCTCGTTCTCTTTTTAATTTAAAACAATTGCCTGTGAAAAAGGTAAAACGTTCATTAAAACATTTTTTTAGAAAAAAAATCAGAAACACCAAACCGGTAGGAGGTACTATTAGGTTCCATATGAGTGGGTCAGACCCTCATTTAATAAGGTTAACTTCTACTGTAACGCCACAATAATTACATAAACTCATAAATACTTACCATAAATTCTCTCGCGAGTATAATTAACCGCCTTGGAAGGATATAAGCAACAAAATGTGACTTTCTCACCAGTATCTAGTTATAACGGAAAGTGTGGTAAGTAAGACAGGATGACCACACCGGATGATGGGGTGTGGAGGAAACCAAACTTGATGGTCACCGCAGCTTAAAAACTTGTATCTGTAGACTCCTTTCGTAACGTTACTCTTGTGTCCTTACATGGGTGTCGAATTAAAAAAAAGAAATGTTTTTTAATACCATAGTGTAAGGTATCGTTTTTTAAAGGTTTTAAGTTAAGAAAGCATTGACATGGAGTTTTTTTTAAATCACTATAATCACTACATATTAAAATTATTAAAGTCCTCCGTCCCGTCTGTCATTCTGTCTGTTCGCGATAAACTCAAAACCACTGTACCGATTTATTTGCCTGAGAAAGGACATAGGCTACTTTTTACCGCGATAACCGACATAATAGGATAGGGTGGAGCCGCGGGCGAAAGCTAGTTATACATTAAAAAGTTTTTGTCATTGTATGTATGAAAAATAATAAGGTTTCTATTATTACTATTACCAAACTCTACATGTTCCTTTTATTGTACTCCTAATTTGCTTCAACCTAATTAATGCTAACTACGTACAGTTAACAAGCATAAATTCGTATAAAATACTACCTATTAGGAAAATTAATTAGATTGAAGGAGATTACGCAGACTAATTTATACATTTTTCAATTTAATTCATACATTTTAGAACTAATTTTTTTAACGATATCAGTATTTTTAAATGTTTCGATTTAGATAAGACTCAGCCAAACATATGAAAAAAAAAACATATTTATGATATCAGATTATCAATAAATAGCCTTCAAAATAATCTCTTTGAGGTTTTCCAACAATGGGTTTCGTCGAATGATCCAATTAATCGATTTTCAAATGAAGGAGTCACCCTAACACAAGATATCCCCGTGGAATAATACCATGTGTACCACACTTGTTACTCTTAGTCTATACCCCACGCGAGTATAGACCATTGTTTATTTTTAAACATGGCCGCCCACACGGTTAGGTGTTTTGGAGGGAAAGTGTTTGTGTTATTAAAATAACGCGTTACATATCAAAATATAAGTACATCATCTTTAAGTTTGTTTTTCTTTCGTGGTTACTGAGTGATTGCGTCATGTGCGTTTTTTTGTTTACAATAGAAACGGCCAATATTTGATCAATGTTTTGTGCAAACATGTACAAATGTCATACAGAGCAAACTGGTGTATTTGTGTTTAACTTGTAGGTTTATCACACTTTTTAGAGTATAGGTGGTAACATTTTAAAATGATACAAATGCATTTTGAGGCTCAACATACAAAATGTTAGCGCCATAGAACTATGTGATACATTTAGATTTTGATGTGCCATCTAATTGTTTTTGAATGCTTTTATTTGGATTCATCTAGATAAAGAGGCTGTAAATTAAACCTGTCCTGTTACCCTAGACAAGTTGCAAAGAGTTTCTCGTCCATTCTCTTTCTAAATGCGCTAACGCATCTATTCCCTTGTATCATTGGCTAATATTTTGTTTTAACCACGTGGAATTAGCGTTAGGACCCGTCATTCCCATGCCTTTGCTAGTTATGCATTCTACAGACGTGCATTCTATAAACTTACGCTTGTAGAATGCATTTTAGCTAAGTAGGCTTATTAGTCACTACAATAGCGAGTGTCCTTTTCAGCCACTTTCATTGAGATGTTACAGACTAATCTGGTGACGCTTTGTCATTGTAACTTACACAATAGATATATAAGTCTGAATGACATATAAGAATGACTCCACGGTTGGCCTACTGGTGTAAGCGCTCGTCACGCCGCTTCCTACTGCGCTATTTGTTGTGGGTTCAAATCTTACACGGGATCAAACTGGGTCCTACGAGGTAAATGCTGAGGCTGGGATTTCTTTGTGTCCGTTTCTTGTATATTTGTAAACGCGACCCGCAACACAGGACTATATTATTTTCTAATGTGGGAGTTATCCGTTCTAAAATATAAATAAGTAAAACCATTGCCATTATTCGGTCAACTTGCTTTCTTCAACTATATGAACAGAATAATGCCTTCAAGAATCTTATGGGAACGTACAATTTATTTTAATTTATCATCAAAGATAAACGATCTCGCTTGATAACAATCGTGAAAATATAATTGATAGGGTTATAAATCATGTATAAATTATGTAAGTAGGTATATACAAAACGCACGCACAACAAGTTCCCACGCCAAATGATCTATAGGCCATTAAGATCATTACAATAATTATGTCCATTTGTTAAGAACGTTAAAAATTATGCGTGAGGTAATGCTGTGAGGTTTTCTTACAACGGTGTAAGTATTAAAATTACTAGCCGAATCCCGTGTTGAGACTGTTGAGAGCGGTCCCCTAGACTATAGGCCGACCGAACATCTCGTGTGTATCTCACTAAGCGCCCCCGCCGCCCTCACCGGTCTCAGTCCCCTTTGTCGTCATACCCCGCGCCCCTGTTACCGCGCAGGCGAGGACTCAGATAAACGGTCGGCCTATAGTTGCAAACGTTTTCGTTTTCTATTCTATTTCTCTATCCTCTTGTTTCATTAACCAATGAAAGAAGAGGTAAGAGAATACTAACCGAAAGTCGTTTGCAACTTGCCTAGGGGTGCTGAGATCCAATCATTCTGCCGAAATAATGATTCAGAAACACTTCATTTGAGTGTGACATGTTATGTGAGACAATTCAGTATGGTGTGAGTCATCATGCTGCATTGTCTGTGGTCACAATGAGGATGGTGACCCCTACTACTTCTGGATTCTACTCATGCTTTCCATCAGGCAGCGTAGAATCACTTTGGTAGGCTTTAAATATAAAAAAACCCGCGGTTACTGTTGCTAGTCGCGAAGCTTCACACTTAGTCGAGCGATCGGTTGTACAAGTCATACGAGCGAACCTGGTCATAGACAATTTTTTTTTTAAACTGATGGTGTGAAAAAGCGATAAAAATACTACACTTTATCGTAAAACGTATGTTTTATCATCTAGTTTTGTGTGAAAACACGTGAGAATAACGCCGTATCGGTTCTCGAGAATGTCTCAACTTGTTTACACCGAACCATTGAGTCCAGTCTTACACAATCGATGCCTTCCATTCAATAAGATACTCTATTCTAAGAATCTTAAAGAGCAGTTTTAATAAGCAAGTAATGTTTCTCACGGGAGCGGAGACAACTTTACTTTTTTTTTTGTTGTAATTGTAACCTAGTCTATTGAGCTTTATTTTTGTTGCCGTGAGTATGAAACGGTGCTTGATGTTTTTATGTAATTATGTGTTTACTGAATATGGTAGTAAAATAATTAACCTTAAATTATGTGGGTCTTTTTGATGAATTTGATAACATTTGGGAATTATATAATTTTTAAATTTTATTGGCTGTCTAATTATAAAATACTACTGGACCCAAGCGGTCACCTACCCAAATACGAATGTATAATACCAGGGCAGCAGAAATTACAAGTGGTTGTGTAAGTTTTTTACAATCGTTTGCGGATCTCTGCAAATTGACAGGACGTTGGGTCTATTATAACGGTGTATCATCCCGTTTCCCACGTCTCATTACTTTTGTTTTCAAGGCGCCATCTTGTTTTTACTTTTTATTTTTGTTTTGTTACTTTTAGTTTTCTTTATTGTTCTAGTTTTAATGGATGGTTGACGTTATTGCTGTTAGCTGTCGTTTTTTATTGTAAATAAAATAATATCAAAACTTCGGTTGTAACTTTTTCACTCCGACAGAAATAATACGAAGGTATGCCATGGGAAAAATATGAATTTAAATACTCCATATTAAAAAATACATTATTTTATAACATTCATCTTAATTACCAACTTAATTCACAGTACTAAACTTAACGGCCCGCAATAAAGAGTTATAAACTAAACCTTTCTGGCCCCACACAATACCATCAACAAATTAAAAAAAAAACAAACACAACTCGTAGACAATAATCATGCTTCACTTACCGGTTACCGGTAAAGTAAAACATAGGCAACAACAAAAATAGGCAGATCGACTGAGTTTCCCACGCATTTAAAAAAGATATCCTGTCACACGGTTTACTCATCGGGAATTGCAACGAGGCTCTAATTTTGAAATACAAAAAGAACTGTCAATATTGACAATGTTTTTTTTTTCATAAGAAGGCGGTAAAATTGTGTACACTGATGGTAATCGATTTATGCTTATAAATCGATTCGTTCGTACTTGTTCAATGACCGCTAATTAGTAGTGTAATGACCTTCACATTGACAAATTATTTCCAGCAACTGCCATTAACCTTACCGACTTACTGTTAGATTTATGTTTAGTTGTAGTAAAAAAATTTATTACGGACATTTCTGTCCACCTAACCTGAGGTTCTAATTACAAATTTAAATTTTTTTAAGTGACTACACTCCCTGATGGAAAGCATGAGTAGAATCCAGGAGTAGGGTCTACTATCTTCAATGTGAGTGCATACGATGCAGCATGGTGACCCCACACCAAGGCGGCTTAGTGAAATGTATCTGCATCAGACTGAATTGATTGAATGATGCAGAATGATTGGGTCTCATGTCTCACACGAGTCACCAACGAAAGAAGAATTAAAAATAAAGCACCGTTTTTTATTATTTAGACCAATGTATTCAATGTATATATGTATTATTCTCAAAGATTTTAACATTAGAGATTCCAAAGACGGCAAAATTCTTGATCATTTAGTTATTCGCCTGAACTCGTCTACACGTTAAGGACTTTTGGTTCTTGGACACATGAGTCATCAAGAATGTACGATTATGCCAAAAGCTACCGAATTCCTAACTTACTTATGTGCGCCGAATAATCTTAACAGACCTTAAAGCCATCTTAAGATATTATCTTAAGAGTAAACTAGCATTCGTGAGCAGTATATTTTAACGCCATTATTAAAATCATCAATGTATAACAACTAATTAAATTAAACTTTAGTTTTTTGGTTTGAAAACTTTCTAAAATGCTTTCGAATAGCAGAGATAGTAAAATGATTGCACTTTTTTCAAAATAACTGTTAAAAAAACAATTCTAGTTATTGCCAGCTCCAGATTCTTCCTGTAAATCCAGCCACTACCACGGAATCGATGTATCGATGTACCCAATGACAAATCGATGCTGCATCGCAAAGGTGAGGTTCCCACGGTCCGTGAGAGCGTGCGAGCGAGACTTGTGGAGTAAAAGAGAGGGGTTTAGTGTTGCGACAGCAATAGTGGCTGGATGCGTAAAGTTGGGTAATAGATGCTTTTTGGTTGTTCGTATATCAAGGTGATTTGAATCTTGGGAGGTTTTTGACTGGAGCTTATGCATAATCAGACTTAGTCAAGATTGATGGCCAAAATAATCCATAGATAATTTTTAGTTATGTTATAATTTTTATGGTGAGTTCAAAAGGCCACTTTCTATTCGGATGACTTTTTCTAACGGTTCACTGCTGGACCACTCGTTATAAAGAAGGTTTTGGCTTACCATACCATGCTGGTCAGACAGGTAGCTATAGGTTTTGTGTCAAGTTTGCCTCCTTTTTGCTTTTCTCTTTTAAAATTCCTAGTTATTTCATCCCATTTCATAGTATGTTCATCCCTTATGTGAAAAAATTTTCACGATTGAAGATGCAATTTAAAAAGCTCAACTTTTGTTCTTGTCTTAAAATACTGTGTCTAAGAAGGAGAACACATAACATAGTCTGGTGATGGAAGTCTAGAACCTATTTTAAGAATTACGATACGATTAACAAAGTCAGGTAAAATCAGAGGTCAAGCTCGTGAGAAACTCACGGTTAAATCACTTCGCTGTCGCTAGTATAAACTACAGATACAAATTAAAGTTAAACTAAACTAGAATTATGTGTAGCTGTTTCTGATAAAGGTTTTTTTTGTAGTTTATGGACATCTAGTTAAAGAGTATTATAGCATATCTCTTTTAACACTCTTACAGGTGAAGACAAGAGGAAGAGTAGGAGATTTGGTTGTCTGGACGTCTTGACCAACGTCCCCTACATTTAAGAGGCAACTCAGAGATATGTAACCCTTAGTGATATTTTCGTTTTCACCCACCATTAAGAGACACTGAAATGTTTAGATTTCTTTTAATATTTAGGGTCTACCTACATGAGAGGCTCCTAGCAAAGAGCTCATAGAATCACGGAAACGCTCTTAACATATAATGCCACAAACGGTCACCCATCTAGGTACTGACCGCGCCGGCGTTGCTTACCCTTCTCATAACATATTATTTCACTAACGGTGAGGTTAATAGTTTCTAATCCATTTTACTATTTAATTGGAAGGGATAGGTCGTCTGAACATCGGACCTTGTGGAAGACCACCCAAAGTGCGTTTCCCGCACCAGTTGTTGTGGGGAATCTTCGAGAAGGCGAACGTCTAACAGTGGCCGTCTTCGGTTCATGGTATCACTTAAGCCGAACCAGTTCTTAAGAAACAAAGTTCTGCCACGGTCTTCGAACCTAACTCCGCCATCTTATCAGTATTGTTAGTGGAATTTATTTTAGCCTACCAAGTTAAGGTCACATTGACGACAAAGACTATAAAGAAATCTTACTAGCAAGAACTTGATATAATCAAAAAATCTTTTAAAACTGTATGCCTAAAATCATCTCACGTATAGATCTCGGCTATAGATCTCTGCGTGTCGTAGATCATTAGCCGCGGTGCTCGTGAGCCGAATTAAATCCGATTACTGCGCTTGCGCAGGAAAAAACGTAATGGTGTTTCTCGGTGCTATTAAGGTTTCTTTTTTCTTATATTCGTGGTATTCACACTTTTAACAGACTTTATATAAAAAGGAGTTCTGTTTTAAGTTTTGACTTTTGATTGCTTAGGCTGGATTTTGCGGCTGCCGATCAAGAGGTCTCGGGTTCGAATCCTGTGTCGGAATAGTTTCGGAGTTTAAATGTTTTCTATTTATAATATGAATATATTTACCAAAAATATATATATATCAGTATTCTAATATATATTCATCGGTCATTCTAGCTCTCATAGTACAAGCTGTGCTAAGTTTTAAGGCTGTTGGCGTTGTGTGTACGTGTCCGAAAAAAAAAAAATGTAATGGGGGTAAATTGATGTAGGTAGGTGATCAACGTCTATGGGAATCTACAAAGTGGAAATTAAGTACGTTCCTTTTCGTTTCGGCATTTTCTTATACTTATTTTTTAATTAATGAAATAGTAATAGACTGGCCTGTATTTTTAAGTACATAAGGGCCGTAATGATCACGTAGTATATTAAGTGTTAAACCCGGAAATGATTCCATTGAGTTTACTTCAATAGACCTTTTCACACAATACGATTTACCCGGGCAACCCTTTCCCTTATAATTCGCACAGTTGCAAAAACTCTGTACCCAAACAAGGTGTTCAAATCACCTTTTAGAAAAAAAATAAAATTTAAAATTTCGACCGTGGGAATGGTAATGTGAGGTGAGATAGCAATTTAACTTTTTACCATAAACAAAAAAAGGTTTCAAACAAAAATAAACTTTAAAATTTTTCGAATAAGGAACGTGCTTTGTTATGCCAATTATCTTTCTAAGTTTGTTGCGTTACCGAATTTTGTATGCGGTTAAAATATTGTAATTAAACCTTAAGATAAGGTGAGTAAAGTATATTTTTAGACATCCTAAGTGTATATATCAAGTGCTAGCAAACAATTGCGGCGTGTTTTACTTATTATATCGATACAATTAAATGGAAACTTTAACGCAAGGGTATAAAGTACATTTTTAGGATTTCTATAAACATTTTAAGTTGGTCGATCGCAACAGAGTATGAATAGTAATGGTAGTAAATAATTGTTAACGATTGTTCCCGCGTTTCTAAGATGGCGGCGCTTCCGGGATATTAGAACTATATTATTGAATATTTCATTACATAAATGTGACATTTATGGCAAGTAAACAGTAAATTATTTAAATAAGTATTTAGAAACAATACATTGTTATATTTTGGCAGTCCTTGGTTTTATGTATGAATAAAAATATACTTTTTTTTTCTTGTCATCAAAAAAAACTTATCGGTATTATTAATAAAGTGTAATTTTAATTATATTTTAACAGAATTTTTAAACATTTTTCTATTTAAATAAACTTTGATTGAATATAGATGACAAGATAAGATTTTAATCTCAAATCTAAAAAATAAATCATTATAAATAAAAAAGCGAGTACTTCGTACTCTTGAACTCTCTTCCAGCTTTCCATTAGGTAGAGTTCATATACAAAGAAACAGCGATTGGTGGTTAGTAATCCGGAGACCCTGTGTGAGTTTTTAATCTCTGCGATCGGAGTGAGTACGGGCCAAACGAGGTCACCGTAACGATCGAGTTGATATGAAATATGCTCGCACTAGGCCCTTAGAACTGGTTGCTAGTTGGCGCGAGTTACGTGACCCGTTAAACGCATGCTCCCACGACCTTTAGACACGGTGATGGCGCTCATCTTTACTGTTACAAATGCAATATATTCTATTCAAAACGATATTTTCTATTTAATATTTATAAATAACTTGCTTGTAACATGCCGGGCTGTGGCACAATGTGGTTGATAGAAAATATATATTATGTGATAGTAGTATAAATAACTTTATCTGCTTGACTGCAATAATCATAGCAATGTGAACAGCTTAGGCCAGAAACTTAACATTTTGGGAGCTAATAAAGAAAGAAGAAGTGGTAAAATAATGGATGAACGATGGCGGAGTGATCGTATTTACTAAAATGAGCCATAATATCAACAAGTATCGACTAAGATAATTATATCTTTTCGTGGTATGTTCGGGTCATGTACCATCCAATTTTAAGGTCATAATCGATTTGTTTCACTTGCGAACATCCGTTATCTAACTGTTTTGGTGTAAATCATTTTTTTACATAGTTAACCTCTATTACAGACATCACGTATTCTATCATTAGAGAAATAGTCTACATAAAGGTAAAAAACAGCATTTTTAAATGACCATTATTCATAGTAATAATTTTAAAAGACACAGTATGAACTAAAATACCTTCATTGACAAATTACCAAAAGACTGTGTTCCGATTACATCATTTAAAGAAGTTAACTACTCCTGTTGCTTAAGAACGATTCCCTCTAGATAATAAATAAAGACAAGATTTCTGAACCGAACAGATTCGAAATTCAAATACACATTCAGAGCCTAACATTCCCTGAGATTCTCACGATCATTAGTAAACAATTTCGGCCGTGTTCGAGCTGCATTCGGGCGGTCGCTCTGACACATTCGTAATTTTGAATTTGGAATCACTATTAATAAATTTTAAACGAAATTCATTTTCAAATTGGAATTCGATCAGTTTAGACGTCAACGAATGTTTTAAATTATCATTTTGCTATGTCTAACAACAATATAGAATATGTAATCGTATTTTGGAAGCTCAGTTGGAAGAGAGAACCAAAGGTTTCTGGTTATTCTGGTGATTAAGCTGTTTTACTTAGTATTTTTGGCGAGATAGAGTATCCAACATCCATACATCCTCACAAACAATTTAAGGGCCCACAGACAGATCAAATTATACTGGCCATTGAAATAAACCGAAATTTAACTGCCACCTAATCTTTTTAAAGACACCTTTATGTATGCGGGTTGTCACCTTACCTATTCAAAAATCCCAAGAAATATGTACCAACCCGGGAAGCGAACCAGTAATCACATAAAAACTTCAAATTTCGAACTCACCTTGAAATCGTAACGGCTTTTGAAAAAATCTAACATTATTGTAACATCACCTGGTAGATCAGCTGGTGTGATTTTGTCTCTTTCTTTCACACAAAAGATTTTGGCTATCTCGCTCTATTGTAAGACAGCTGTTTTGTTATTTTTTCTCTTAAATATATAGCTTTTAATAGATTTCTTGGTTCGAAGGACCATTTAAGTTCCTTTTATCTTCTTATAAGGTTCATGATCTATGTTGGTCCAAAAAAATATCAATTGTCCTGTGGATACTTGAACTTAAATTGTCTGACTTCAAACTTCAGTAGCTAGTTATTATTATTAATTGATTAAATATTTCCTAGTAGTTCAACGACCCGTAACGTCCCACTGCTGGGCCCTGGTCTCCTCTCAGGAGTGGGTTAAGACCATACGTCTCTACCATTCGATTTAGATTACTAAACCGATTTCCTAGTAGGTAGCCATCCTGAATGTTAAGACTGAGGTTGTATGTTCGATTCGCACCCGTGTCAAATAATTGTATAACCAATATTCTTCATTTTGGGCAGAAATCTTCTGTATACTCCTCAAAAACTGTATCCATTCTTATAAGTTACAATCATTCAGAACGTCCTTATCTTCAAACTGCATAACAGCCTTAGTTTTTTTTTTCACGCACACGCCTCTCGATACAGCCTTAAGAAGGTCGGGACAAAAAAAAATACAATGGGACCAGCTGTTTTCAAATGTCGTACAAAATAAAATGGCGAGTGCAGCTGACTATCCTAGGGTTGTCACCTACACAGTTTGTAATGAAATAAGAAATTTATTGCCATTGTAGAAATAAACAAATCAAGCTTTAAACAATTTTTGTAGAATATATCATTCTATCAACTCACACAAGAAAATGATTCTACACAAAATTAAAAAAAAACTTCAGTGTACATTTTCTAGAAAGCAGATGCTTTCTAGAAAATGTAGATACGTATAACAATGTCACAGCCAAGAGAAGGAGAAGGAAATTTGAAACTAACCCTGTAGGTATATAATGCATCAGGTCATATGGCCTGTCCTTAACAAGTAGATTTTGGCCATAGGGCCAGCGTGGTATAATAAGCAAAAACGTCCTTACCAAGGACATGCCTATGTCTAGCAGTGAACTGTTAAAGATTGTTGATGATGATCTTAAAATACAACAAATTATTGATGTTGTGATACATAATTATAATCAGCAAATGTATTTAGAACTAAACTAAAGGGCTTAGCCTGATAAATGAAGTTACATTACGATAAAATATAAAAATAATTTAAATTAAATGTGATAATTGATAAGATTAACAACATTTTTAGTATTATTTATTAATGTTTGAGTAGACATACATGGGTATATATTTATTTACATAATTAATTGATTGCAGGGCGAGTGTTTTATTATAATTATGGTTAATTATAAAGAGGGGCTAACCCCTCCACCTGAGCGAGGAGCAGAACCTCATTTACTAGAACCTTAAGGCGAGAAGACCTCTTTTCTAAGGAGGCTATTGATCTGATGAAAAATCGCAATAAAAACTTAAGAGTTTAAATAAATTAGATAATACCCTTATTTGTTTAGTAGTTAGCGTATGCGGCTGCTGATCAACAGGTCTCGGGTTCGATTCCCGGGTCGGATCAAATATTTGTGTGATCCATAAATAATTGTTTCGGAGTCTGGGTGTTTTCTATGTATGATAAATTAAAAAAAAAAGTATGTTTATGTATTTATATCAGTTGTTTAGTACCCATAATATAAGTTCTGCTTATTTTAAGACTAGATGACGTTGTGTTTAAGATGTCCAAAATATTTAATTCATTTATATGTAATTGCCACTTAAAATGCATCTTATATTCAAAAACAAACGCGACAACCCTATCAGACGCAGGCGCACGCCACAAAAATCCCGTTGCGAAACAGCTGGCGTTTATATAAATACGAGTGAGCAGGATCTAAGTACCATTATCAATGAGTTAGAGAGGGACAGATATAGGGCATATGCTCATAGTTGTTAATGATAAGATGTGATACAGAAAGTTACATAAAAATTTACCCAACTGTGTAAATGAGAGATAATGATTTTAACACAAGAACCCAGGTGTAACGAGCAGATGTACTATTATTATTATTACTGGTTATGAAAGAATCAACTATAGTTAGCACCTTTCATAATATAAGAAATAACCATGGTCTAGTGGTTAGCATAAGCGACTGCCGATCAAGAGGTCTCGGGTTTGGAACAGTTCCAAGGTACAGTTTAGTCCTTATATCAGTTTTTTTAAATTGATAGTGCTCTCAAAATAGGCCATATTGTTCTAGAGATTAGACGACACGAAGAGACAGATAGACAGACAATTTTTTAATGATAATGATCCACTAATTATTTTTGATCATTTGATATTACAAACAGATATCATTTCTTTAAAAACAAATTGTATAGATTAAAATTACATGATCGCATAAAATGAGAGTTTTATCTTTGCGAAGATGCGCGTGCGCAGTGGAGTAGATCAATGGATCCGAACCTCAAGAGGATGACTATTTTTAGCTTGTACCTATTAATTGATTTCCATTTTAAAACATCTGCAAGACAAGTGCTTAATACTTGAGAGGATATAATTACTTTTAATTCCACTGTTGGACATAAGGCCTCTGTTTAGAAGAAGGTTAGTCAATCGATTTGGGAATGTTTAGGGTTTGTGTCCAGTTTTCCTTATCTTTACAGTAGAGTTGCCAACCGTCCTGTTTTCCCAGGACATGTCCTAGTTTTTTAAGTGTCCTGGGATGTCCTGAATAGTTTTTAAGGAGCGTCCTGGGTTTTGAAATTTATAATAATTCACGCTCCTTTTCTAAAATTTTATTGTTGCAACCTCACGGCTTGCAGTCGCAAGTTATCGCGCTGCCGTGCGGTGCCGTGGAAAAACTGAAATTCAGGTAAAACCGGTTGAACTAGTAGCCCACCCCAAATAAACTAAGGAATAAAGGCTAGGAAGATGAAGATTAATTTATATATTGCAAACTCTATTGTTGCGTTCTGTTTTTAAAGTAAATTGTCCTGGTTTTTCCAACTTCAAGTTCTAGTTTTTTTTTATTTGGGGATGGCAACCCTACTTTACAGTCCTGCGTAGTTTACCTTAGTTGGTCCTTACGACAGTCGTGACAATAAATAGTGGTGGTGACGGTTAATTAAATGAGAGCTAGTACGAAATATGCGAGTTGTTTGTTAGTATTATACTTTGATCTTGTAAACAATAAATGTTTGTTGATAGGTGTTGATTGTTGATCAAAGCATTTGTTTATCTATTTTTAAATTGCATCTACACGTTACGGCATATAGACTTTTGGCATTAATAAAGTTGAATTTAGTTTAGGCAGAGTATAACAGATTTCTTTTGTAATTGAAACCTCCTGAATATGCAAGCCCTACTAATATAAAACATACGACAGTAACTCTGTAAGTCTGTCTGTCGCGCCAAATTACAGAAACGATGTGCAGGCTACTTTTTACCGCGACACCCTCGCAGGCGGAGCTGGGAACCAAAGCCAGTATTCTATATAGTTTTTTCATTCATTACTTCACCACTCGACTGTATACTGGTAGATAATGCCTATGGCATTAAGTACGCCATTACATTTTGTGTATAAAGTCGTTAAATTAATCAATATTTTTGACTCAATAAAAACTGTGGATACCCATAATGTAGTACTAGGAGTTATGTAGTACCCGACTGCCTTAGAAATAGGCTAATGTCTTTTCTACTTGGACACGGGAGAGGAAAAAATATTCCCAATTCATAACCACTCATCATCGGCAACATCACATTTTAGGACACTCCACTGACGAGTGGGTTAATTCCTTTGTAACGTAAGACGTAACTAACTTCATATGTTTGTGTTTGTCATCATTCCCGTCGTAACTTCAAAACGGTTCTTAATGTTACTTTGCATATGTTGCAAGCAGTATAAAAATAGAGTGCCTTCAAACTAAAAATAAAATAGTACCTATTGATCTAAAAATAAATGTTACGGAACCATCGGCAATCGCCCAACGTTAAGCGAACCGTGATTTTTTGCTGCCTTAGACTAATAATAAAATAATTTTTAATCTTTAAATATAACAGTAATGGCATAGACTAATTTATACTTTGCTTTTTATACAGTAGCCACCCTAAGGGGGATTTCCCTACTAAGAAGTAAGAAAAGTCGCACTCAGTTTTAAAATACGAATCAATCTATTCTGATATTATAGAGTAAAAAATTTGTGAGTTTGTTATATAAGTTGTTGTGGTAAAGATCTACAGAATTTTACCACATACATACATGCCTAAAAGCGGACCGAGCCGCCTGCAATAGTTAGTAAAAAAAAACAAGCAAGCAAAGCCCTCTGCAACAGCTAGTTCTAAGACAAATTCGCTCCGATCAAATAACAACCACCATCAATAAACAGCGTGAAGTTATTTAAAGGAAATTACGTCACGATTCCTGCACACGGTTTAACAACCCACCCATCATTATCACGCGTGCACGGAGGTTCGTCATGCACAGAAAACAATAGGGGAATCATGACTATATTGAAAAAAAAACCTATCACCATAAACAATAATAATTCTGCCCTACCTATGGCTATTCAAGCGGCTTATGAAAGCACAAAAACAATATTAAAATATTTTTTGTTATGGCAATTACATATCATTACTGGATCGTCAGGTTTGAAACGTGATTCATGGCGGCAAGTAGGAAGTAAGTATAGATAAACAATACTAGTATTAATGTCAAAGATAAGTAAATATAGTAGCATAGATAATTTGTGAATAATAAAAAAAATGCATAAAAATAAGAAGCCCGTTTTGACATTTGTCATCGTGTTTTTTAAATCAACGATTAATTCGTGTTTTTGTGTGTATTTTTTCAATATTATAACGTTAAACTTGATGCTTATTTATGATACGCGTTGTGATAGTGTGGGCTTCTTAATTTGTGACGACTATAACTCATTTTACCTAATTTTAATTTACAATTAATTTTCAAAATTTCAAATAATAAATATTTTGTAGGTAGGTGATTTTAGTATGTATGTAATACCTATTCCAAAATTAAACCGTATAGTGAAGTGATAGGTGGTGCCTACCTAACAATGTAATAGTCTTATTTAATATAGATAGAACAGATATAGATATGTTTTGTGGTTTTATTGATTCGGGAACCATGGTAAAATAATGATAATAATATGTGTGTATAAGTAAATACAATTGTTTTGGGTAAATGTTCAATACCTACGTTTTACTCAACAAATATAGGATATTGTTTAAAACGAATATTTGAATCCTGCCATAATAAAAAAAAGGATTCCATTTTCAAACAGTCCTGTAAGTGAAACATGTGCTAATACAATAAAAGTATTTACTTATTTTTTTAAAAAAAAGGTTATTCTAAATTCAAAATCATAAAAATACCCATAGATTTAAGAATCTCACGTTCTAAAACATCTGGCAGTTACGGCCTTAAAAGTTCTACATCTGTTTCTTTTGTCCTTTCATGTATTCCGGAAAAGGATAACTTCGGAACAGGAACAGATGTTCCGACTTCGGAACTTTAGGTTATTGTCCGCAAATTGCTTTTGTTCTGTGAAACACGTTGTTTTAGGTAAAGCAATTTGTTTTTACCCGTGACGTAATGGATCATGATATTAGTAATTTAGGGGTTCCTAATAGTGAAGAGAAAACATTACTAAAATATTTATGAAGCCTAATCACATCGTCTTATTAAAGTAGTGTCTGGACATTTTCAATTACTAAGAGATATTTTAAGATAATAATTTGGGTACATTTTCGTCATTAAAAAAAGATAAATTTAACAAATTTAAGAAAAAAACTGCAATTATTTTAAGTATATTTCAGCAACTTTTTATGGCACTTGATGCAAAAAATTATGTAAAAAAGGATTTTAACCACAGTATGTAATGTATTACAACATATACCATTCTATTTTTTTTTAATCGAGGTCAAGTTACATTCATTGCAGTGTAATACTCTCACACATTATTTCATAACTATTTTGGTGTTTACTAATTTAAAAGTTGAATAAGTAATGAAATGCTTCCTTCTCTTTAATACTAAAAGCCCACCACTAACCCATGTCCAACACTGAATGAAAGCAAGAAAAAAAAACAAAAGATTTGAATTTAGAATTACACGATTTGAAAAAGGAATATATTTGCTTTGTCGAAAGCATGTCGGACACTATACTTATATTTATCAATTTGCAAAGATCTAATGCAATATACAAGTTCAAGTTACACTGATCAATGAAATAAAACGAAACATTCATGCCCGTTCTCACTATAGGTCTTCTTACTAGAAATCCCTAAATTTTAAAGGACGCCTAAGAAAGTGTCTTCTAAACGTTGGTAAAAACGAAAATGTCACTAAGCAAATAACTCTCTTAGTAGCCCATTAAATTTAGGGAAGTTGGTGAAAACAGGTATCAAAATCGTCGAAATTTCGCCTCATCTCTTTAGGTTTAATTGTAAATGTAATAACATAATATAAAATGACAACTACCAACACTGATCTAAAACGCTATTTAAAAAAAAAACTAAATTAAGTCAAGGTGTAACATACATCTGGCCATTGATATTAAAAAAAATCATTACAGGAAGGCAGATGGCGCGAGCTCTTCTAATTAACCAGTTGTTCTTATTTTAAATCGTTATGAATTTATAATTAGTTTATAATGAATTTGTATTTAGCTTGCAATGTACTTTGTGAAATATATTATTGATAACTGATTTATTTATTAGAAATGCATGGCATTTTTTTACTGGATACATAAGTATAGATGTTGCAGGATACGGGTCGAGTGTTATCAGAGAAAAACAAGGCGAAAACGGTATCCGAATACTAGCTTTAATTTGATATTCTACATTTTTACAATTTAAGATGTCACTGTTAAAATTTTATTAAGATAATTATAGATAGATAGATAGATAGAAAACTCTTTATTGGTACACCGTGTTACAGATTTACAAAACAGAACATAAATGACATAAATTTAATGTACAAAGGGCGGCCTTATTGCCTAAGGCAATGTCTTCCAGGTAACCTTAGGATGGATTCAAATTATAGTTAGTATTTTCTGAATGGTCGATAGAAAAAAAATCTCGCTTCAAGGGTATTTCTTATGATTGCTTTCTTTTCAATTTATAATTGAAATCTTGATTAAATTTAATCAATACAAAGTTTACGGAATCGATTATAATGTAATTATTATTGACGGTTGAGTACGGTATATCGTAGGTTGGACACACAAAAATGAAAAAAAATTGCTACTTTACTACTTACTACTTAACTGTTATAAGTAAAAATAACCTAAATTAAATTTTCATTCCTCCGACTGAGGCCTTTTAACATATAAAATGGGGGTATTCTTACATTAAAATGTTAATGAATTTTAAAATTACGATTTCATTATTCAAGCGCTCGCACAAAACTCATGCAATTACGTCTGATTACGATAATTTTAGTAAATCATAATAAAAATATATTTAAAATACTAAAACCCTCGCACAACAAAATACGTTATCGAGTTTATCTCCCCCATATTTACATTTATTATAAAAAAAACCGTTAACTTACCCAAGCCAATCTTTTTCTTTATTTTCTTCAGCACTTTCATTTTCGAACCCTTTTTATCCTTTACGGGAGTAGTTTCAGGTTCTAAAGCCATCGGGGGCAGAACGAGCGTTTGGGGCGGCATCGGAGCGCCGTGACCCGAAGCCCTAGGGCAAGCGTGACAGTGGCAGTAGCCCCTGGCCTGCCGCACGCTCATACAACCACTTACGCCCATCATTGATGCGGTTAATTCCAAATGAAAATCTTTTAAAACTAAAAACTCCTATATCATAACTGTCACACCGAAAATTGAACACGATACACGGTTGAATGTTATTACGAACTCACGATATCCATAACGCACTTGTACACGACGTAGACGCGAGACATCCGCGCGGTAAGCGAGCCGGCCGCGGAGTGACGAGCGAATAGCCATGCATTCGTATCAAGGGCTTCGGGAAAGCTGCGTGCGCATCATCAGCCCTTGTTGCCTCCCTTTTCGCTCTATTAGTGCTAGAAAGGGACGCGAATATAAATGGAGGGAGAATGTCAACATAGGTATTTTCAGCTTAGCAGATGTGTAGGACAAAGGGGATAGTGAAAAGTTAATTTTGTATGACATTTTGAAGGACCTTTGTTCATAAAAGGTGCTAAACTTGTAATGATGAAAGAGGTCGGTATGGGATGTGATCGCGTGCGTAGATTTTAAAAATAAGCGCAGGTGTGTATGTAACAAATGCCTTCCTAACACTTAGAAGTTAAATAAAACCTTTTTGTGACATATCATTATTATAAAGCTAGTAAGTAATTAATTAGTAAATAGATAATAGTCTATGAATCATTTCATTAAATGAAAGATATAGCTATATATTTTTATATTTTTTTTTATAAATATACAAAAAAACTTTAAAGACTTTTATGGTTTTTACGTGGTGCTGGATTAAGAAAACACAGTGTCAACACGCCTTTATCTCCTGAAATTCCTGGAACCCCGACGTTATTTCCTCGGGCCATCTCCCTACGGCCGATGACCCCCTCAAGGATGGGAACCCCCGATGTTCTCTATCCGCCCCTAGAAGATAGACTAATGCCATTTTTCAGCAACTATACTCAAACCGACTGCCTCAGTGGCGTCGTTGTAGAGTATGCAACTGATGTGCTTGAGGTCTCGGGTTCGATTCCCGGGTCGGACCAATGTGATCCACAAATATTTGTTTCGGAGTTTGGGTGTTTTCTATTTATAATATGTATGTATTTACAAAGAAAAAGTATGTTTATGTATTAATATCACTTGTCTAGTACCTATAATATAATCTCTGCTTAGTTTGGGACTAGATGGCGTTGTGTGTAAGATGTCCAAAAATATTAATTTGTTTATTATCTCATTTATCATTGTAAGCGAGATCAGTCACACTTATGTGTCTTCTAAAATTTTGGTTAAAATGAAAAAAAAAAAGAAACGAAATCACTAAGGATAACTTAACTCTGCCTAACGTTCCCTAAATTTAAGGGGCGGCCCGTTAGTTGGCAAAACGGGCTTATGACTGCTATTAGAAAAACAATATTGTATGGTAAAAATTATAACATGAACAGTATACACATAAGACGACCTAGTGGTTAGTGACCCTGACTTCTAAGCCGGAGGTCGTGGGTTCGATTCCCACGCAAGACAGATAATTGTGTGATGAGACAAGAAAAATAGTTGTGCTGTCGCCATGTCGTGTGTTCTGTTGTGTGTAATTTATCTCTGATATTTATTTAAAAGTTTGCCTCGTTGCTCTTGCCGGTTAGCGTATGTGACTGCTGATCAACAGGTCTCGGGTTCAAATCACGGGTCGGGCTGTTATTTATTCATTTAGAAATAGGAATTTCCTGCGAAATACCCAAAAACACTTTTTGGCCCGACCCGGTATTTGAACCCGAGACCTCTTGATTAACAGTCGCATACGCTAACCACTAGACCAACGAGGCAGTTTCTCTATATATTATAAAATAAAGTCCTCCGCCGCGAATGTCTGTCTGTCTGTTTGCGATAAATTCAAACACCAATGCACCGAATTAAATGTAATTTTGCACCCAGATAGTGTAAAACCTGAGAAAGTAAAGTAGTATATTATACTAATTTTTACCGCGATAATTGGCATACGGATGAAGCCGCGGGCGAAAGCTAGTTATACATATACTCGTACTTAAGTCAAATCTATCTAATTCCTATTCCTATACATCATGCACTTTAGATGCAATGGCGGGCTTAATGCCTAGGGCATTCTCTACCAGTCAACCTTTGGGTGATGCAGAGAAAATACGAAGAAGGTGCATTTTGGTTAAAGTTAAAACTAAAATTTAGTATGTACAAACTTTTATACAATACAATAAATTTATGAACTTAACAAATAAAATAATGTTCAATACATAATATAATTACACAAATAAATACCGAAACTTCCGTTCCGTTCCGTGTTGTGACGGATTAGTTCCGTGTGGTGACGGATTAAGAATACAAAATGTCACCACCCCTATTCATTCCATGGGTGTCGTAAGAGGCGACTAAGGGAACAAAATAAGCAGCTAACATCACTGCCAAGAGAAGGAAAATTTGAAACAAACCCTATACCAACCCGTCTGGCCAGCGTGTTATAGTAGATCAAAACCTCCTTAAAAAGGAGAGGCCTATGTCCAGCAGTGGACTGTTAAAGGCTGTTGATGATGATGATGATTGATGATACCGAAACTAAACTATTGGTTTATCTTACAAGAAATTTCTAATAGCAGCCCGGAGAACAGAATAAGGCGGTATTTCAAGATGTGAGACCTGCAGCATGGTTACTTCAGTGCAGGCTTCACTAAATATGAAGTTACATCGCCTTCTGTGTGATGTGTGAAGTTATATCTATTACTAAGTCAGGAATGTGTGAAGAACGTGAAATCAATCAATGTTGCCATTAATTATATTAATGTACCATGAAGTCCACTAACCTATGATGGTAACCTAGGGGCCTACTGTGAGTTTTGTACATCGACCATCTCTTGTCATCATCACTACATATTATATAAAACAAGGTCATCTGTCGCGTCTCTTTCTTAAAAATTACTGCACCGATTTTCATGCTGTTTTCAGCAATAAATAGTTTGAATCTCGGGGAAGGTTTTAGTATGTAACTTGACAATTTTAAAATATTTGTTAAGTACCTATATCTACACAAGAAAAGCCGTTGTGGGCCACTAGTATTTATATTAACTAGCGGCCCGCCCCGGCATTGCATTTGCAGATTCGTTGACACACAGACAGACACACGTACTTCGTTGGTCAGTGTGAGACTGGAAGCACAATGATGGAAAATCGTCTCACTAAAGGCTGCTGCATACGTGACGGGTTTTAACACGGACGGGACGGGACGGGAAGTTTTGCAAACATCGTTTCATACAAAATGTATAAGGAAATGCATACTTCACGGGACGAGCTAAACATCGTCGCCGACGATGTTCAGCACGTTAATAGCAATTAAAGCCAATTCTTGAAATAAAAAATCTATCTTTCCATGTTCACAACACTAGCACGTTAGATCCGAGTCACAGTCCCGGTGCGTATGCATTTACATCACGTCCCCGTCCTATCCACGTCCCGTCCGAGGTAATATCTCGTTACGTATGCAGCGGCCTTTAGCCACCATATCGGTCTCCATGTTGCGTAGTCTGCACTCACAATGAGGATGGTGGATCTCCTACTCTTGGATTCTATTCATTATATCCTTTGAGCAACTTCCTTTGACTTAAGTACGAGTATATGTATAACTAGCTTTCGCCCGCGGCTTCATCCGTATGCCGATTATCGTGGTATAAAGTAGTATATGTCCTTTCTCAGGTTTTATACTATCTGGGTGCAAAATTACATTTAAATCGGTGCATTGCTGTTTGGATTTTTCGCAAACAGACAGATCGCGGCGGAGGACTTTATTGTATAATATATAGAGAAACTGCCTCGTTGGTCTAGTGGTTAGCGTATGCGACTGTTAATCAAGAGGTCTCGGGTTCAAATCCCGGCTCGGGCCAAAAAGTGTTTTTGGGATTTTCTTAGGATATTCCTAATAGCTGCCCGGAGCTTGGAAGTTTGGCGGTGATTCACGCCCGTGCCTCGGAGAGCACGCAAAGCCGTCGGTCCCGGTTGTCATGAACATCTATGGCAATCGTTATTGGGAAGTCAGTGCCCTCAAATATACTGACAACTAGTTCAACCTTCGAATTTCAGTTCTCCCCTAGGGTTGCGGAGGTCCGATGCCAGTCGCTTCGTGGAAAAACTGAAATTCAGGTAAAACCGGTTGAACTAGTAGCCGACCCCAAATAAGCTTGGTAATAATGGCTAGGAGGATTTATAGAGAAACAGCGCCGATGACTCGCCGTCAAGAACACTAGTTCTTGACGGCGAGTCATCGGCGCTGTTTCTCTACGAAATAAGCTCACACTAGGCGTCATCTTTAACCGTTTAGTAACCGATCGTGGTAAATTCTTTTAATAACTTCTCAAATGATTTTTAATGACTTCTCGCGTGAAGTCATTACTGTTTCATGATTACGATATATTGATTGCGTGATGTGCCTAATGGTTTTGCACACGTATGTTGGTATATTATAAACTAGCTGAGTCCCGCGGTGTTGCCCGCAGTTATTTTTGTAAATCGCGAGTAAGGGAAGTTAACATTACATATGATGATGGTAACAAGAGAATAACAACCGATTTGTATACAAGAGAATTGTTTTTTCACTTTCGCGGCTTTTAGGGCCACAGCACACTAGCTACTTTTAGCATCGGCGATCGGCAACTAGTCGCTTTTTAGAAGCTAAATACGGCGACCGAAGGCTCTATGTTAATAAAATCAATACTTTGTCCATTCGTTTATTGTCTTTTTGACAGGTCACGCCTATAAACACAGCCTGCTCCACAGCCACATGATTAATTCTCAAATTATTTAGAAGTTAGTTTGTATTTCTGACATATGTTAATTTTATCTTAATTAATGACATTCTCATATTTTTCTTTTTTTTTTTTAAATTGGATAACCATATTTCTGACATGTATTATTGATAATTTAATTATATCTTGTTGTTTGACATTTCTATTTTTTTAGGTTTCCGTAGCCAAATGGCAAAAAACGGAACCCTTATAGATTCGTCAAGTCTGTCTGTCTGTCCGTCCGAATGTCACAGCCACATTTTTCCGAAACTATAAGAGCTATACTGTTGAAATTTGGTCAGGAGATGTATTCTATGAATCTCATTAATATTTTTAAATAAAAATAGAAAAAAAAAACAATAAATTTTGGGGGTCCCCATACTTAGAACTGAAACTCAAATATTTTTTTAATCCGAACCATACGTGTCTAGGTCATGGATAGGTCTTCAAAAATGATATTGAGGTTTCTAATATCATTTTTTTCTAAACTGAATAGTTTGCGCGAGAGACACTTCCAAAGTGATAAAATGTGTGTGTGTGTGTGTCCCTGTAACTCCTAAAATAAGAGAATGATAAAACTAAAAAAAAATATATGATGTACATTACCATGCAAACTTCCACCGAAAATTGGTTTGAACGAGATCTAGTAAGTAGTTTTTTTTAATACGTCATAAAACTTAAACCGCAATTTCCCTTTCATTCTATCAGTACACTATTAACTACAAGAACTTTTATATGACGTTACTTGCTGCTACGGAGCCCTTCATGGGCGAGTCCGACTCGCACTTGGCCACTTTTTTTTCCTAATAATACTACAGTAATGTCGTACTTTAAAGACGGGTACGGAAGTGGTTTGTGCACAGCTAAAAACAACAAACTATAAAACAGTTCTTGAAATACGATAAATCGATTATACGATTAAAATAATCTATCATATTGTTATGATTTTGATCAAAATAATTTGACTTCATGTAAGTATTGTTTCTATAAATATAATAAAATAAAAAGGAAATTAAAAAAGTATGACTGCAAGATTGATATTTGCAAGGAATTAAGTCGACATTTTGGAATTTAAGTTCAAACTTAGAATAAAGAATAATAATTCTGTGCATTAATTAATTTATTTTCGGACCACTGACTTAAAATGTAACTATGCACACGTTAGTAGAATTTGACTTTGGAACGCATGGTTTAACGTTTAAATCCAGAGTTATGAGAAAATACATATGAAAAATCACATATTAATTTTATTAAACCTGCCTTCAAGTGACTGTGTTAGGAATTTTCTTTGTTCTGGGACCAATTATATATCATAATAGTGCACATTTTATTTATTTACAGTACTGACTTAAAAAATATTATATCGATTGATTTTGATTTCAAATCGAATCGGTGACGTGTGAGGGCGTCACTGATTTAGATATTTGTTGAACTGTCAAAAAGATAATAAAAGAATGGACAGAGTATAATACTGACATCCAAGGTTAATATAGTAATTAAAGATACAAATAAGTAGAATCAGTGTTCACGGAAACTGCAAAACAATGCAAACATTTAGAAGATATTATCATATACCTACTAGTTTTTAAAAACTTCAATGTTTTTACAACGTAATGTTTTGTTACGTTAGCCTAAGTTACCCCTAATGCGTCCAGAAGGAGATCTGACCCTGGACTCCTCCTCCTCCTTAAAAGAGAAACGCAGAGAGGGCACACCGTGTGGTTTTTAGTCGGTTCAAGTCCGTCAAACCGCCGGTTCCATGACGATTTTCCACAGGAAAAAAAAAAGTTACCCCTAATGTCATCAAGATCGTGTCAAAATAGGTCCAACTGTTCCAGAGACTAGTCGAACAGACGGACAGACAGGCAGATATATTTTTTTATGTACTTTTATGTGCACCGTAGGTATATACTCTCATATGCATTTAAGAAAAAAAAGTTTGTCAATATATATAAAAGCGGCCAAGTGCGAGTCGGACTCGCCCATGAAGGGTTCCGTAGCATCATTTAAAAGTTTTTGTAGTTCGTTGTAACTTTCATCAATGTTTTAATAATAGTGTTTTGATTGAAAGAAATGTAAATTGCGGTTTATGATTTATGACGTATTAAAAAAAAACTACTCACTAGATCTCGTTCAAACTAATTTTCGTTGGAAGTTTGCATGGTAATGTACATCATATATTTTTTTTAGTTTTATCACTCTCTTATTTTAGAAGTAACAGGGGGGGGGACCAACATTTTACCACTTTGGAAGTGTCTCTCGCGCAAACTATTCAGTTTAGAAAAAAATGATATTAGAAACCTCAATATCATTTTTGAAGACCTATCCATAGATACCTCACACGTATGGTTTTGATTAATTTTTTTTTTTTAAGTTTCACTTCGATGTATGGGGACCCCCAAAATTTATTGCTTTTGTTCTATTTTTGTGTAAAAATATTAAAGCGGTTCACAGAATACATCTACTGACCAAGTTTCAACAGTGTAGCTCTTATAGTTTCGGAGAAAAGTGGCTGTGACATACGGACGGACAGACAGACAGACAGACATGACGAATCTATAAGGGTTCCGTTTTTTGCCATTTGGCAACGGAACCCTAAAAACAGTTCCGTTACTGACTGATTGACTGACAGACAACGCACAGCCGAAACTACTGAACGTAGGAAGCTGAAATTTGACCTGTGTGTTCCATAAGGGCTGTAGGCGAACACTAAAAGAGGATTTTATAAATTTCCAATGAAATGGCAATCAAAGTGTGTACATGGATTTTTTATTCTGAAGTTAGTTTGTGGATGAAGCCGCGGGCATCAACTAGTATTTGATATGACAAACAAACACTTCAATTTTATTAATTGTATTACTATATAATACTTTCTATTCCACATCCAGGATTAAACACATCTACGAATAAATAGCCTTTATTAGAAAGTACATTATATTTTGTTGCATGGCGTGCGCCACATTGCCAAATGCCAGATGTCCACCGCACCTTGCGTATGCGCGTCTTACTCCTCCCCTCTCCAGCCCTTCTCTAGCCCTCCTCCCGAGTAAAGGGTATTGAGTCTTATTTCTTTCGCATCTGTCAAAGGTTTATAAGTGTCTTTATATGTGTAGAAAGTTAGATATAATTTTTACATTAAGCAAGTTTTTTTTACATCTGAAAGGTTGCGTTGACACGCGACGTTATTGTATTTTTTAAATTTTTAGGAGAATAACGTTACATTGAAGACATCTTACATTTTTGTAATCGGTTTAAAATGAGTGAGAGTACTCTGTAAAAATATGGATTTTTTCGAAATTCGAAATAACTCTGTCTGTTTTTTAGGTTTTCACGGCTAAACCGTCGCACTGATTGAAAAGAAATTTGGCGTCGATATTCTTCTGTGTTTCTATGATCTGTGGGAAGGGAATAGGTTAATTTTTACCGCGACAACTGACATATATGAGGCGAAGCTGGGAGCAAAACCTAGTACATAACAACAACATTATTTTAGAAATGGAAACGCTTTTGAGACTGTTTTTATTTTAAAACCAGGCTTCTGTTATATACCAAATATATTGTTGGATAAAAAGTTTGTTTAATTACAAAGTTATTACAATGGTAGATAGTAGAGCCAGGTCGACCGGGGCGGCATTACCCTTACACAGAACAACCTGGAATGACAGCATCCGTGCTGTCGGGTCAGAAGACTGACAAATGACTGACTTGGTCTAATGGTTCGCGCATGCAGCAGCAAGAGGTCTCGGGTTTGATTGGCGGATCGGACCAAATGTTTGTATGACCAAATATTTGTTTTAGAGTGTGGGTGTTTACTATGTTTAATATGTATATACTAGCTGACCCCGCGAACTTCGTACCGCCTAACAGTCGATTCAACGTCACTCAATTGTTTTGTATTCGCGGAACCCTACCAATAAAACTTATCAGATATATTTTTTCCTAAGAACCATCCTCATACTTCAAGGTATATTATAAAAAAAGAATTAGCGAAATCCGTTCAAATTCCGCCAAATTCCCTAAAAAAACCACACACATTAAAGCGAAAATTTAAGAAAAACAGTATAATAATTATACTTTTTTTGTTTTGTTTACTGTATTTTACGATAAATACCCTTAGACCACATTGGAAACCACTTTCAAAGATACAATTTTAAAGTATATTCTTTCTTTTAAACATAAATGACTGCCTTGTTGGTCTAGTGGTTAGCGTATGCGGCTGCTGATCAAGAGGTCTCGGGTTCGATTCTCGGGTCGGACTAAATATTTGTGTAATCCACAAATATTTGTTTCGGAGTCTGGGTGTTTTCTATGTATATTATGTATGTATTTACAAAAAAAAAAAAAGTATGTTTATGTATTTATATCAGTTGTTTTGTACCCATAATACAAGCTCTGCTTAGTTTGGGACTAGATGACGTTGTGTGTAATTGTCCGAAATATTTATTTATTTATTTATAAATTCAACGTGAAACACGTATAACGCGAAATTAAAAGTAAATGGCCAAGTTAGTTCTGTATATTAGAGAAAAAATATTGTATCTATTTTACATATTGTATGCTAGTCAAATATATCCATAGTATAGTTTAGGTGACGCTGAAGGCTTTTTGAAAACAATAATCTTATAATAAATAAATTTGAGCGTCTGCTTCTAATATCAAATAAACTGATATCAATATCAAATTTTTATACGGCACTGTTTATTCAAAATTTAGTCTCTTCTGTTAACCGATCTTGACGTGACTTTCACTAGCAGAAAGCTGATGACCTGAGAAGTAACTTAGGCAGTTCTTTATGAGACTAGCTTACTTCGCTCCACGGCCTTAGTATTAAGTATTAACGACAGTCACCGCGGGATTCAGCTATGTAGTTCTAAATAGAACAGAAAACAAGGGTCATACCCATGTTATAACAGCAGTTCTGTTCTGCAGTTAGAGGAGTAGAAAGTGAGTGGACATCTGGACACTGGACGAGTTCTACTCTGTTCTACCGAGTTCTACGACGAATACGACGATCAGTGGTCATTATTCCCAGCGGATTCGCAACGAGGTTTATATATTTAATACTGTAATGTAAAGTGTTTTTTAGTCAGACTCAGGACACTGACATCACTGAAGTGCAGGACAGAAATCAGAATTTAAAAAAGTCTTGGGTAACGCAAGTCACCAGAGACTTACAAAAATAAAATGAAAAGCTTTGCTTAAGTTACCTTAAGCTAAAGCACTACTGTTCCGATCAGGTATAGTATACTGCATTCAGAGTATATATCATGGCGCTTGTAACGAAACCATACCGCGATTCAATAAATGGGCACAGCGACATCTATCGAGCGCTGAAGTAATATTTTATGCAGTGCTTGTACTGAGGTAGTACTTAGTGCCCACTGCCCATTAAACAATTAGCTTATAAAATAATTAGCTTATGTTTCTCCATATGTCATCAGCTTTTTGCCAGCGAAAGTCCCATCAAAATCAGTCTAGCCGTATTAGAGATTAACCGGTACAAACAAACAGACATACAAAAAATAATTAAAATTGCTTAATTGATATAACCGTTCGTATACTTTCTTATACATTATGTAAAAAAAACTATTTGATAGTAATATTGTTTGTAAAAACAGACACTTAAATTTATTTATTTGTATAGATGTGTCGTTTTTTCATATTTTAACATGAATTACATTTTACTCTAGAAGCAATTCTTTATAATATGATACTGTAATGTAAAGTGTGATTAGTCAGATATCAGAATATCACTACATAGTATAAAACAAAGTCGCTTTCTCTGTCCCTTTGTATGCTTAAATCTTTAAAGCTACGCAACGGATTTTGATGCAATTTTCTATAATAGATAGAGTGATTCAAGAGGAAGGTTTTTATATATAATATAGTAGATAATAATTTTAGAGGTTTCTAATATGTGTTTTTTAGGGTTCCGAAGTTTATCACTCGGAACCCTTATAGATTCGTCATGTCCGTCATGTCCGTCTGTCCGTCCGTCCGTCCGTCCGTCCGTCCAAACGGTAAGTGCTAGAAAGATGAAACTTTGCATGAATATGTGTTGTAATTACGCCGACAATGTGCTACAATAAAATTATGAAAAATATTTTTATTTAGGGTACCTCCCCTACACGTAAAGTGGGGATGTTTTTTTTTCTAGCGGCTACCCCATCGTGTGGGGTATCATTAGATAGGTCTTTTAAAAACAATATAGGGTTTCTAAGAAAAAATTTTGATGTAGGTATCCGTTCGCGGGATATTCCACTTTAAAGGACACTTTATTGTAAAAACAGGGCGTCCCCCCCCCTCTAAAAGCTAAACGGCTGGCTCAAAAAATCTGGGAAAATTCGTGAAGGTGGTCCATATACTGAACTTTGAAGGAAAACTATAAAGGATTAGATGACTTTGTTATTTCGGGAGTTATAGAGGCTTAACTTGTAAAATGCGCTCACTTGGAAAACGTCATACAAAATTAACGTATTAAGGCCTCAATCACACAAGAGTTTTTTTAACGGACATTAAAAAACCGTTCAAGTATGAAGTTGCATAATATTATGGTCTATTTCCAACGCCTAAAGTTGAAAATGCAACACTGCTCGATAAAAAAGCGTCGTGTTTTAAAAACGCTGTCGTGTGAACATATACACTCATTAGCAAAAAAACGGGCGGTTTCGATTTTCTTCCTGGCTGAAAAAAATAAAATACCAAAAAGGTTTTACTCATTTGAACATGTTACTGGCCAGTTATAAAAGTGCCATAATGTTTATAAGAGTACCTTCCAAATTTAAATTTTTGACTGAGCCTGGTTTTCAAAGAAAACAACTTTTAACTACATTTTGTGGCGCGAATTCCCTATAGTTAATATCGACTCTAATTAACTTTTTGTCAATTTTTATTAAATTATCTGATGTCCTTGACATTTAAAAGTATTGTTATTGCTGTTTAGCAATCTTGAAAATGGTAGATAAAGTGATAAAAGCGAGCAAAATTATTGCGCTGCTTGAAGAATGTTGCAGCTAATGCTCCGTGACTCAGAGGCTAAATGTGAGTCGGTCGACAGTTCAAAGGACCTGGCAGCGCTATAAAGAGACCGGTTCCGTCAAGAGAACGCCTCGTTCTGGCAGAAAGACATGTACCGAACCACGGGATGATCGTTTTCTAGTTAGTCAAGCGTTGAGAAATCGCAAATCTTTTTATGGGGACCTCAAGAACAGACTCGAAGAAGTAAGAAATGTGCAAATTAATCTATGGACGGTCAGGAGGAGGCTTCTCGCTGCTAATATACACAGTCATCGCCCGGCACGCGGCCCTAAATTACTCTGTGGACATCGAGTTGCCAGGCTTAGCTTCGCTCGAAATTGTGTGTCATGGACTCATGTAGATAGGGTATTGTTCTCCGATGAAGCCAGGATATCTCTGCATGGTGAAGTCCGACGTCGGCGAGTGCTACGTAGACGCTTTGCAGAGGCATGTTTTAAAGAAATCACACCTTATGGAGGAGGCTCTGTTATGTTTTGGGCAGGAATAAATTCTATGGATCGTGCGGAGTTAGTCTTCATCGAAAACGGTACACTGACTGGACACCAATACATAACGGCAGTTCTAATTCCTTATGCACAACCCGCTTTAACCGCTCTTGGCGAAAACTCACTTTATGGACGACAACGCTCGCCCCCACTGGTCTGGCGATGTGGAAGCGTATATGCTAGAAGTTGGAATTCGTCGTTTGGACTGGCCAGTCAGAAGTCCGGACCTCAATCCCATAGAGCATGTCTGGGACGTTCTGAAGCGAGGAGTGAGATCAGTGCAGCCGGCTCCGCAGACCATCAGAGAGCTAAAGAATGTGATTACCGCGGAGTGGGAACGTATTCACCAAGAAACCATAAAAGATATACTTGCTAGCATGCCCAGACGAATGCAAGTCGTGATTTCAGCAAGAGGGGGTCACACTCAATACTAAACTTTTATCTGCTTTTAATGTATTCAATAAAAACAAAGAAATTAACGCGTTTCATTTTTATTCAGCGAGCAGGTACAATAATAGTGTTTTGAGCTCAAACATTATTTCTCAATAATTTAATCTAAATTTTATTATAAAACTGATGGAAACTATTCCTTCCTAATTAATTTATAACATTCTGAGGATAACAATACCTAAAATTGTCAAACAAACAAATAGTAACTATAAAATAGTTCTTTGCATAAGTGCCCGTATTTTTTTTTCTAAAGAGTTTACTTGGGAATGCATTTGTTGAATATGAACGCTTTTATAACGTCCGTTTAAAAACCTGTCGTGTGAATGAGGCCTAATACGTAAACATAACAATTATCTATTGGATACGATTTTAAATGACTGAGGAACCCTTTCCTGTGCGTGGCCTGACACGCACTTGGCCGATTTTTTATTAAATCAACTCCCGCATTAGTTACACGTCCTGTGCGTGTTGAACTATATTAGCTTATTTGTAACCAGTACCGTCTTTACCATAAAGGCACACGGGCCTGTGCCCAGGGCCCACCATTGTCAGGGGGTATGTGTAAACTATTTAGAATTATTTTTAGGATACAATAATTCAATAATTTGATGACCTGGGGCCCCCAAACTTGTGTTCCCTGGGCCCCCCGCACGGTTAAAGACGACCATGCTTGAAGCTGCTGCAGAACCCACAACACTCAGTAGAAAACGGCGTGGCGACCGCTTTAACCTATTCTTGGAAACCGGTTATTGTGAAAACCTATACCATGGACGAAACCGAGAATGAGCAGATGCTGAAATACTTACAGAATCTTAAAAGTGATTTTTGAAACTTGAAATAAGTTTTTAGGGGTCTAGTACACTCGGGACCAGGCCCGCTACTTGGAAGTATCCAAAACTCTGCTTAGTTTGTGACTATATCACAATGTTTGTCAGATGTCAAAAAATACATACATAATAACATATCTGTACTTGCAAGAACAATGTTTGGAGTCGTCAAATTCCCTAAAAAAAACCACACAAGTTCAAGCTAAAATTTAAGAAAAACAGTATAATAATTATACTTTTTTTTCTTAAATTTCCGTTTGAACACACATGTCGCATTTAAATACGCAGTTATCCGATTCAGTTTTACATAAATATGCTTTAAAAAGTTTAAATTAAAAATCTTTTACGTACTTTATCTTGTAATAAACACAAGTGGCAGTAAGTTCAAGTAATTCTGAGTGTAAAGGATTGACACCAATAGACAGCTGTCACCTGTGTTTTTTTATACGTTAATGACCAATTTTTTTTTTAAGAACTTATGCAATGAAGACGCAAAAACGCGTCGTCTTTGCTTAAAAGTTAGTTTTTTTTTAGTTTTGATGTTGATCACAAGCATTCACTTAAACCGTTATAGGTTTTGTGAGAGGGTTCCCCGCTTACTCAAAATCTTTATATATATAATTCTTCTGTGAGTGTGTATGTCACTGAACTTCTCTCAAACGACTGGACCGATTTTGATGAATTTTTTTGTGTGTGTTCAAGGGGATCTGGGAATGGTTTAGATTCGCAATTGGACCCGGTAGGTGGCGCTGCGATCAAGTTCTGGAATTTTAAAGTTGGGCGGTACGAAGTTCGCTGGGTCAACTGGTATTATTATAAAAAACAACATTACAATCTATTCCAGTATGTATCTGTACCTGTACTCCACCTGTATCAATAACCTTATTACCTGAAGAACGCCACCATCTACTGAGACCTCAAGTAGGAACCGGTAGATGATTTCATCAGACATTATAGCAGATTAGGTACACTAGCTGATTCCCGCGGTGTTACACGCGGTAATTACGCAAGTAACGCTACGGAGCGAGGCTAGTCTATAAAAAAATAACCTAAATTACTCCTTATGCCATCAGCTATCTGCCAGGGAAAGTCCAAAATCGGTTCAACTGTTCTAGAGATTATCCGAAACAAACAGACAGAGAGACAAACAAAATAGTACATTGTTCACCGAGGGAGGAAAGGAACCGATTACTAGCGAGGGAGCAGTTTGTGGCCCGAAGGCGCAGCCTAGGGCCACAATACTCCCGAGGTAGGAATGGGACTTTCACCCGAGTGCTACACAGTGCTTTATACTACACCTGTGAGGAACATTTAAAGTATTTTTAAAATAAAATCAAAACGTAAGACACCATGTATCCACAATTTAGTTTAGAATTTGACAAATATTTCACGCTTCTTTTGTTTTTTTTTTATTCTTCACAAATGGATGTCAGTGGCACGGCGATTCCATATTTAAATTATATGAAAACTCCTTGACACACAACACATGAGAAATGAAAATTCATACAACTTTCTCTCCCGCTAAAACACGTTAGAAATGGATTTTCATACATTTTTTCCTCCCGCTTATTCAGGTCAAGGAAAAGACTAACTTTCTCTTTTCATTTTCAGGGAATATTGACTACTGTTCCGATCAGGTGTAGTATAAAATATATTTTTTTTGATGTTCATATGAAGTCTATAGAAACATAGTTCTAGCTCTAGAACAAAAACAAGATCATCTTTATAATAAGCCTTTAACAAGTTCGACTTGCGTTCATCTGAACTGGTTAAGGCAAAATGATACGAATAAAGTTAGTTAATGCACCTTTCAACCATTAAAAGCGCCCTTTACAATGAACTTTCCACCCCTCAATTTATTAGAAAAAATGCGTGTTTATAAAAATGAAGCAAATATTTACGTGATTCATCTATAAAAATAAAATGGAAGCGTCAGTTTGAAACTCATCCCAAACTAAGCAGAGCTTGTATTATGGGTACTAGACAACTGATATAAGTACATAAACATATCTTTTTTTGTAAATACATTCATATTATACATAGAAAACATCCAGACTATGAAAGTAATAGTCGTTACTTAATCAAATAAAAATCGGCCAAGTGCGTGTCAGGCCACGCACAGGAAAGGGTTCCTCAGTCACCTATAATGGTATGTGGATTTAAAATCGTATCCAATAGATAATTGTTATGTTTACGTATTATTACGTTAATTTTGTATGACGTTTTCCAAGTGAGCGCATTTTACCATATAAGCCTTTATAACTCCTGAACTAAGAAAGTCATCTAATCGGTTATAGTTTTCCTTCAAAGTTCATTATATGGATCACCATCACGATTTTTTTCAGATTTTTTGAGCCAGCCGTTTAGCTTTTAGAGGGGGGGGGACGCCCTGTTTTTACAAAAAAGTGCCCTTTAAAGTGAAACATCTCGCAAACGGATACCTAAATCAAAAAATCGTCTAGGAAACCCTTTATTGTTTTTAAAAGACCTATCTAATGATACCCCACACGACGGGGTAGCCTCGAGAAAAAAAAATCATCCCCACTTTACGTGTAGGGGAGGTACCCCAAATAAAATTATTTTTCATAATTTTATTGTAGCACTTTGTCGACGTAATTACAACACGTATTCATGCAAAATTTCATCTTTCTAGCACTTACCGTTTGGACGGTAAGTCGAGGACGGACGGACGGACGGACGGACGGACGGACGGACGGACGGACGGACGGACGGACGGACAGACGGACATGACGAATCTATAAGGGTTCCGAGTTATGAACTTCGGAACCCTAAAAAGCGGCCAAGTGCGAGTTGGACTCGCCCATGAAGGGTTCCGTATCAGCAAGTAACATCATATAAAAGTTCTTGTAGTTCGTTGTAATTTTCATCGATGTTTTTATACTAGTGTATTGATTGGATGAAAGGTAAATTGCGTGTTACGATTTATGACGTATTAAAAAAAACTACTCACTAGATCCCGTTCAAACCAATTTTCGTTGGTAGTTTGCATGGTAATGTACAACATATATTTTTTTTAGTTTTATCACTCTCTTATTTTAGAAGTTAGATGGGGGGGGGGACACACTTTTTTCCACTTTGGAAGTGTCTCTCGCGCAAACTATTCAGTTTAGAAAAAAATAATGTTAGAAACCTCAACATCATTTTTGAATACCTATCCATAGATACCCCACACGTATGGGTTTGATGAAATTTTTTTTTTTGAGTTTCAGTTCTAAGTATGGGGACCCCCAAAACGTGTTGTTTTTTTTCTATTTTTATGTGAAAATCTTGATGTGGTTCACAGATTACATCTACTTACCAAGTTTCAACAGTATAGCTCTTATAGTTTCGGAAATAATTGGCTGTGACATACGGACGGACAGACAGACAGACTTGACGAATCTATAAGGGTTCCATTTTTTGCCATTTGGCTACGGAACCCTAAAAAGCATATATTTTTTTAAATTCATACTTTTTTTTTCCGATTAAACTCTATAACGGCTGGACCGATTTTGATGAGACCTGACTTGACATAAGGAACACCTTGGGTTTTAGTTGTATATATTAGTAAATTTTGTCATTATTTTTAAATATTATGTGCTAAAATGACTCTGCCCTGACTAATGAAAAGCATGAACAGAATCCAGGAGTGGAGTCGAGTCACCGTTATCACTGCCACAGCGGACAATGCAGCAGGTGACCCACACTATGGCGGCATAGTCAGATGCTTTTTCACGCCCCGCTTGAAGGTCCCGAGACCCGATGTTCTCGTATATAAAATAAAATTTTATTTAATAATAAGTAATTATTAATTAACTAATGGTGAATGAACTAATATTAGCACAATATTAATTGTTAAATGATTACAATCATGAAAAATTAAGTATACATATTTAACTACTAAATTACAATTCTAAGCTTATTGTTATGTAAGGTTAATAGATATGTAATATGTAATTAATAATCTGTCTGTCAATTATATACGAATTAAGGTTAATTAATGCTTTATGTTTTTTTGAATATTGATGAAGTGATAACAAGTCATTAACAAATAACAATTCATTCATGTATGTATTTACAAAAAAAAGTATGTTTATTGTTGGTTGTAACAAAAAACCCAAGCCTCCATAAATAACTAAATGGTATACATTAGACCATTGAGTGTTGAGTGAAATAAACTGATAAAGATTTCTTTAAAACAAACTTCAATTTGTCGTGCTCACAATAAACCGAACTGTTGAACAGCACAGACGAAGACGTGTTTCATTATCCTCTGCGCCAATAATCCCAACAGGTTATGGGCCCAGACTACGTTATTAAAAAGTAGTACAGTATTCAAAGTGATTAAAGTTAACAAGAATATTTTTAAATATAAGTATAAATTATATTCAAATTTAATTCATGAAAGAAGAGAAATATTTACATGAAGTCATGGTGGAGCGATATTGTATTTGAATTTTCGTATCAAATCAAAATTAGACGAGATGGATAAGGTGGCACAATTATTGTTAACGCTACCTACTTCCTACGATGGCGTTATAACAACTTTAGAAAAAGAGTGGAACATTTAACCGTGAAATACTACTGCATTCAAGAAAAGATGATTGAAGAATATAATGTAATATAAACCATATTCCAATCAATGATATGTTATCATTGATTCTAACACTTCAGTTCATAAGATTTTAAAGTTGAATAACAAGCAATGTGGTCGACGAAATCATATCAAGAAAGATTGTCATTCTTTCGAGAAAAACTGCCGAAATGGTTGTAAAAGCAGCAGCCAGAATTCCCTCGTAAATGATATGCAGATTTCCAACAGTAACAAGGAGAGTTTCATTTATTCAAATTCAAAATGTGAGTTACATAATTAATTAATTAATGCAAATAATAATACAAATTATTTTCTTTTAGTTTCGAATGCAACGAATCATACTCAAATAAACAGGACGTATTTCATCATACATAATACGCTACAAAACCCAATAAAAATCGGAGTTGTGAAGAACAAGCATATCGCATTTGACAAAGGAAAATTTAATATCACAATTAATCTAAGATTTCAAGGTTACTATTTTAATATATCAATAAAAAAAAAACATTCAAGGAACAGGTATGTCAATTTTCTGTAATAAACTTGCAAGTTTACAAAAACAACAAATATTATAAATCTGGTACCAGCACTAACAATATGTTGTAATATCTTTAAGTAATAGTCCAGTCAATAAAAGCTTAACTTTGCCATTTTGGTTGAACACTTGCAACCAACGCCAAAATTTCCGTAAGTCTTCGTAGATTAATATACTAAAATTGCAGGGTGCTGCAATACCGGCAAATGGTGCAAATACATTGCAAAAGGGTGCAAAAACAACATTTTCGTCTATATCTCGCGATTGGCTGGAAAAATAAAAAATGATCCTACTACCGAATTGTAGGAAATTAAATCCCCTACAAAAACTTGGAAACGTATTTTCGCGTATCTCACATAGTTTTTGCACAAAATGCAGTTAAAGGTGCAAAATGAAAAAAATGTTACTATTAATCTTTTTTTTTCATATTGAACTGAAACTACATGTTTCATTTTGATTCAAATGATATGTTTCGGGCATTTTTTTTTATTTATTTACACCTTTTTTCAATTACCTAATAATCTTGGTAAAAAAAATATTTAAATTTTATCATATGACTAGCTGACCCGGCAAACTTCGTACCACCTCAGAATAATCATTAAAATATTATGCTTAGTTATTAACTGATACTGATAAATTGACAGCAGTGCCACCTAACGGGCCCCGGTCGGTACCGCCGGTACCTTTGTTCCTGCATTTTAAATCTGTATTATCTTCAAAAATATTAATTTAAATTACATACTGTAAAGGGTCATTTTAATCTATATTAGATGCACAAAGTATTTAAGGTACTTAATTGGATAAGGATTAATACTGTATTGCTTATAATCGTTTCGTAAATAATCCATTATTTCTAGTAAAAAGAAAGTATTGTAGAACTTCTTTAAGTGTACAATACTGTAGTACATTATTTTGATCTATCTCGTAGGGTACAGCCAGCGTTTGCAATGTCAGCGTAAAAAAATGGGTTTATTTACGACATCATATTAAAAACCTCTAAAATTATCAATGTTTCCCTACTTTTAAGCATGTATTATACATATAAACCTTCCTCTTGAATCATTCTATCTAGTTAAGAAAACAGCGTCAAAGTCCGTTGCGTAGTTTTAAAGATCGAAGCATTCATACAGACAGTCAGAGAGTGGAAGCGACTTTAGCTTATACTATGTAGTGATAATTTAATTTTAGTTTATTTTTATCGCATTGGACTCAGAGCAAAATTGCATTTGAAACGTATATTTGTAGTATATATTACTTCTCCATTTACCTGAGCTATTATAAATTTAATTTCAGGGGGACGTTTATAATAATATATCACTGGCGGAGAAAGAGCGTGGTATTAAGGTCTCAAATATTTCAAAAACAGACTTGATAAACATTTTAAAACACAAGTGTAATGATATACACGCATCAGCTTTAAGCTGCTTGTGTATTATATAATAATAATAATAATAATAATATATTTTATATTATTCTTTCTACTACTATTCTACTCTTTTGCTCCCACTGATTCCAATTTTCTATAGTAAGAGTCTTCAATATAAGAGTGAATAGGTAGAATAAGACAAATTTGAGACCCTTGCGCTCGACGTAAATAGTCCCATTCAAGATCTATGGGATAGGATCGAAAAATAGGACCCATGTGCTCGAATAAGACCATACGTTTCCTAACAAGAGCGAAAGAGATAGAGATTCAGACAAAAATGAGAACCTTGCGCTCGACGAAAATAGTACCATTGAGAACACACACACATGCGTTTGTTTTTCTATCTCGCTGAGCGCAATGAGTAAGACTGCAGCAGAAAATGCTCAACTAACTGTTTGTCACTTACTGTCACTATACTCTAAACTGTCGTTTCAGGGATATTTCGTTTTTATGCGTCTGTCCAAAAGTGTTTTTTTACAAAATAAACTTGTTTCACAGTTTTCAATTTAAAGGAAACAATGAATCGTTCATTTTTATGTTCTATTTGTATGAAGAAAACGTAAGATGCAACAATGTTGTGAAAAGTTGTTGTGAAAAGTGAAAAGTATGCAATCCTTTCAGGATTGCATACTTTTCACAACAATTGGTAGTGATTGGTATGGTAAAAGTGAGGAACTCAGTCAAATGGCTAAAAAAACAATTATCACTGTATGTGCAGAAATGGGTTGTTGATGTGCAGAAATTTTAAATAAACTCGTTACGAAACAAAAAGTTATCTACTACCGGACAAATTCCCTGATAAACTTGTATCAGAAATACCTCCACTATTAACTTGCTTCATACATAAATTATTATTAAATGATGAAAATATCGTGTGAGATGAATGTCCTATTATCCCAAAAAAGATACTGTTGCCCATAGTATTATTTCAGTACTTCGTCCTAAATCCTTCATTCGTTTCTTCAACTAGCTGTTGAGACATACATTTATCGAAAAACAGAATCGATGTTAGTTATCAATCTACTAAGCAAACTTTGTGTTTGCACATCATACCATAATATTTAGCTTCATGAAGCTTCATCAATAATTTATCCTCAGAAGACTATAATTACTGATGCTTTCCTTCAATATGTCTTTGATAATACTGACCGTAATACAAGGTGGGCCAAAAGAAATCACCCTATTTAAAGATGCTCTTATATTTGCAAATGGCGGCCAATGTCAAATCTGTTTTGACATTTGTAAACAAGACAGATGTAGAATACAAGTGAACAAGCCATGGAGCGATACACTCCCCGCGGAACGCGGGATAATCGTGTCTATTCTATTGCGTAACAATTCGTCTGTGGTGTTGCCGCAGCGCGAATTCCATCGCCGATTCCCCGGTCGTCCGGCACTAACTGCGCAAACACTGCGTGCAAACCCAAGAGACGCTGCCAAGAGTGGCCGGCCCCAGAGCGCCTATTCTGCTAAGAATATCGCAGCTGTTGCTGAGGATGTCGAGCTGTCGCCAGAAACATCGACCAGACGCCGTGCCTCGCAATTAGCCATCAGCCGGTCGTCCCTAAGGCGAATTTTGGTCAAAGACCTGCGCATGTCCGTGCGTCAGCTGCTGCCTGTCGACCACCAAACGCGTGTAGCCTACGCCCATGCGATTCTCAATCTCGAGGACGAAGTAGACGATTTTTCGACCAAAATAATAATGAGCGATGAGGCTCATTTCCACCTCAGCGGGTACGTGAACAAGCAAAACTATCGCTTCTGGGGCACTGAAAATCCACAAGTGTATCACGAGGAGCCATTATAATCGCGAAAAGTGACTGCATCAAACGACAACAGTGAACGGTGCGCGCTATATGGCCATGTTAACCGAGTTTTTTCTGCCACAATTGAATGAATTAGGACCGCAGGACATGTGGTTTCAACAAGACGGAGCAACGGTACACACTGCGCGAGACACAACCAATATTCTGAAGGCGGCGTTCCCGGGTCGCCTCATCTCTCGGCCCGCAAGATCGCCCGATTTAACCGTTTCAGACTTTTTTGTGGGGTTTTTTGAAGTCCCGTATTTATGTGAACAAGTCTGAGACCCTGGAAGCCCTCAAGGACAACATTCGACATGAGTGCGAGAATCTGTCGCCCGAAGTAATGAAAAATGCCATAAAACGAGCCCGTATAGCAATCGATTGTGGCTGCGCCCATTTGGCCGATATCATTTTCTCGACTTCACTAATAAAATTCTAAAGGTTCAAATAAACATAATCAAAATACAAAATCGAAGTTTTTCATTTAGAAAAAAATTGAGAGCCAAACAACATCGGATGACTTCTTTTGGCCCACCTTGTATAAGAACCTCAGGTAGTCAGGAGACTTTTCATTGTTTAGGAGGTATAGCAGTGTACACACCAGCAAGTAGTGTTTGATATAAAAGAACTCCAATCAAATGTAAAAAAATCTGCAGCGCAATTAGCATCTACAACAGATATCACCGATGAGATGTATAATGAGAGATTGCCTTCTGGATTAAAAACATCACCTATGCAGATCCTAGTAAACTATGTTTAGGCATTTCACCTCTTGTATCACCATCGTATATAACATTTCTATCAGGCATATTACATGCCTCCCGTTCATTAGATGACCATCCTCTCAAATTTGAAAGTTTGCGCTGAATCCGATGGAATAAATCATTTAATAAATTTGAAATGAATTTTTTGTCAAGATTATTAGGTATATGAAAAAAGGTATAAATAAGTAAACAAAAATATTAATTAAATCCCAAGGAAACATGTAGGATCGCTTCAAAATGAAAAAAAAAGATTAATATTAATATTTTTACAATTTTGCACCTTTATATGCATTTTGTGCAAAAACTATGAGAGCTACGCGAAAATACGTTTCCAAGTTTTTGTAGAGGATTTAATTTCCTACAATTTTGTAGTAGGATTTTTTTTTATTTTTCCAGCCAATCGCGAGATACAGACGAAAAAGTTGTTTTTGCACCCTTTTGCAATGTATTTGCACCCTTTGCCGGTATTGCAGCACCCTGCAATTTTAGTATATTAATTCACGAAGATTTACGGAAATTTTGGCGTTGGTTGCAGGTGTTCAACCAAAATGGCAAAGTTAAGCTTTTATTGACTGGACTATAAGTTGTTCTAATTATATTTAATTTAATTATGACTAAATTACGCCTGTATTCATATTCAACATGCACCTATAAGTTCTGGCATCAACGCATAATTGAATTTGAATTTACCTTAAAAGTTAGAAAGTCATATTATCGATAATGTTATGGGGAATTACGATTATATCCTTTAGAAGGATCACTGTTCCAATATCAGAAGTGTATACATACGCGTTTCAAACGTTACAATTCTAATTTATTAAAGTTTAACCAAAATTATCGTACAATAATATTACTTGTATAACTTAAAAGTACGTATTTCCAAATATTTTGTGTTGATAAAGGAATTCATTTATAACAGTATCATAAAACGCATAAATCGTACACTAACTGAAGTACCTTATAAATTAGTTTCAATTAGGTACAAAAGTTAAAAGTGCGAGAGAAAGCTGTATTCACAGCCAATTGTAGATCCAATATGTTCCCCATTAAAATTTTTTAATCACGCATTTAATTAATATTTAACGCCAGAAATATTTACTTAAGGGTATCGTTTCCATAATTGCTCGAAAAAGCACTTACGGTTATGACAAGAGAAACAAATTAATTCATTTTTTGACAGTAAAAAAAATATCTCAGTTTCTTAATAAATCAATCTATAGAGAAACCGAGTAAAGTTACTAATACGATTATTTATTTTCGAGAAAAAAATCATCAACAGTGACTAAAATCACCGAAATCGACCTTTTCTGTTTGGAATCAATCTAGTATTATGTTGCTTTATTTGAAATAAATATTTTATTAGTTGCAAGAAAAAAGTACAAAAAAGAGATTAAGCATTTAAGGTTTCTATTAATTCTCACCAGAAAGTCATAATTTAATCTTAAACATCATAAATCTTTTGCCGCTAAAAATTAATGAATTTTTAGCGGCAAAAGTTCCATACATTTTAGTATGGAGAAATAATTTGCAATAAAACAGAGTTCACGCGATCCAAAAATTCAGTGTTCTCCGAATATTCAAGGCGAGCGCACGCTCGTTTTTAGCTTCACACGCACTGTCACGCACACAGAGATTTGATTGTTTACATACGACGACGTGACTGTGTGTAACTTTTGATAATATTTGGTAGGTCTGAGAATAGACACACCAATCTTTATATTTTAAATTATTATTAACCAACTTCAAAAAAGGAGTATTATTTGTTTTTTTTATTGTACATTCATTGATTACTCTGTCAATTGTGGACCGATTATTAAAATTCATTTTATATTAAAATTCATTTTATATGACTGCCTCGGTGGCGCTGTGGTAGCATATGCGATTGAGGCCTCGGGTTCGATTCACGGGTCGGACCAAATGTTTATGAGATCCACAAAATTTTTTTTTTTAGGTGTTGGCTGTTTTCAGTGTTAGTTCATAGGGAAACCCTAAAATTTTATAAGCACGTTATAAATAGTTATTATATATTTTTTTATTTTGTAATGCTATTCCAGACGCAATATCTGAGCTGGTAGCCATCATTTCGTAATGATGAGGGCAGTAGTAGCGCATGCGACTACTTTGCTTGAGTAAGGATTCAGGTTCGATTCCCGTGTAGGACCAAATATTTGTGTGATCCGCAAATATTTATTTCGGGGTCTGGGTGTATTCTATAGGTAAGCAACAAAAAAAGTATGTTTATGTATTTATATCAGTTGTCGAATCAATAATATAAGCTCTGCTTAGTTTGGGACTGGATGATGTCGTGTGTAAGATGTTCGAAATAGTTGTTTATTTATTATTGTAATATATCATACTGCCTTGTTGGTCTTGTGGTCAGCGTATGCAACTGCTAACCAAGAGGTCTAGGGTTCGATTCCCGGGTCGGACCAAATTTTTGTATGATCTGCAAATATTTGTTTCGGAGTTTGGGTGTTTTCTATGTATAATATGTATGTATTTATAACAAAAAAGTATGTTTATGTATTATAAACTGCGAAATAAATATTTGCGGATCACACGAATATTTGGTAGATGATATTCTGTGTCATTCGTCTGAAATATTTATTTATTGTTATTTATTATAAACTAGCTTTCTGCCCGCGGCTTCGCCCGCATGGAATTCGTTGATATCACACGACATGGTAAGGGTAGATTAAACAATCTTACCTGATTTTATGTTTGATAATAAGGAACTTCGACACAAACTTTCGTCCCCTATTTCAAACCCTTCTACCTTTATTTTCGCGATAAAAAGTACCCTATGTCCTTTCCCAAGTTCAGTTCTATCTTCGTACCGAATTTCATCAAAATCGGTTCAGTGGTTTAGGCGTGAAAGCGTAACAGACAGACAGACAGAGTTACTTTCGTATATGTGTGTTACCTTTAGTCGTATCTTTCAAGATGTTCAGCTGATGATGGAAAGTAATACTACTCAATGGTTTGGTCTTGGATGATTAGTATTTCACTTTTATACGTATGTATAAACCGCTAGTCGTATTTATGTTTTACTAGCTTTAGCCCATGGCTCCGCCCGCGAGTGTGTCGATTTTCGTGGTAAAAAGTAGCCATGTCCTTTCTCGGGGTCCCATATATCTCTATACTGAAATTGATCAAAATCAGTTCAGCGTTTTACGCGTGAAAAGGTAACAGACAAACAGACAGAGTTACTTTCACATTTATTTTAGTAACATTATTGCGTAAATAAGCCGTTTGCATTAAATATATTAAAAAAAAATTACAGTCCTCTGCCTCTTCAACCTGTCTATTAAACTCAAAACATAACGTAACTTAAAAACTACTGCACCAATTTTCATGATGTTTGCAGCAATGGATAGATTGGTTTTAAAGGAGGGTATAATTTGTCAAATATTAAATGTTTTTTAAATGCCTATAAGACCATGTATCGTTAATCACACATTATTGACATAATAAAATCTTACACTGAGAGTCACTAGTGTAAGATTACGGCCAATTACGGGTGCGACCTGGATGAACGCTCTGACGTATTATAAAATATTTATTTAAATAATATTGTGTAATAAACAATTTTATTCTACATATTTCATGTAGAATAAAATTGTTTTAAATGTCTACAGTATTTATTATGATAAGGATTAATATTACATTGTTCCAAATTACTTTGAAATTATTATTCACAAATAAAATAATAAAGAAATATTAAAAAAGTATAATTAAAAAAGTATTACTGTAGGTTATTCCTAATTTATGTAACTCGTAAACTTTTGTCAATATTGGCTTTATTTATGTGTTCCTTTAAAATAATAAAATAACATTAATAAATCTTCTTTAAAAGGTAACCTTAATTATGATGAAAACCGTATTTAAATACCTTGCGTATTTAAAACGATCTGAGTTGACAGACAATGCACGCGAGCAAATTTATTTTATACTGTGTAAAATTATTTTATAATCTTTGACCATTCGATTGGTATACAGAAAGTATTATGACTTTCTGTACTGAATGAATCCTACGGGCTTTACGTTATGGCAAGATACATTGCGTGCGTTGTAAGACATTAAAATACGTTCTACAAAGGCGAACAGTTGATGGATATTTAACATAAGCAAAAAACCGAAAGTCGGTGATTGCTTGCTACGGTATGTATGCGACAGTGCGCGATGCGTCTGTGTGCATGTAAAATATGTATGTGGGTGTTCAATCACAAATTCTCACGCTTGGTGTCGCGGGCCTTAAAATAAAGCAAAATTAACTTTTATTTAAATTACTTTCAGTGCAGTAATAAGTCAAATATTTGTGGCCTATTTCATTAATTTCATGGAATTAATAGAGAAAGAGACCAACAAAAATGAGTAAGCCCAAAATAATCAATAATAAAATAATATGTATTAATAAAAAAAAATACCACTAGGCACAAAAATTAGTGAGCCAGAAAATAATTCGGCAAAGCTAATATATATGCCAAATTTAGACAAAACAAATAGTGGAAATATTCTGACAAAGCAAATAAATGTCTAACTAAGATAAATAAAATAATTACTAAAAACTAATATAATTATTTGAAATCAAAACGGCAAGGTTGATCTATGTTAAATTAAGAAAAATTTATGTATCCTAAAAAAAATGTAGAATCTTTACTATCACTATAATTATATATATTTATTTCACCAAAAGTTTGAATTGCTAATTAAAAGACTAATTGCTAAGGCAAATAGGCAAAGCGATATACAATCACTTCAAAGCAATCAAAGATGGTATTTTGGAGAAAGATCTAAGATTTAACATCTTCATATACCTAGTAGTAAATGATAATTGTTCAATATAAAAGGCAATGAATTTGATCATATCATACGATACAAAACACGTTTTGGTTGCTTGAGCCCTTATCGGGAAGATTTTATTTTTGAATTAGTTTTGATATTCGTTGGTAAGTGTGAAACCGGAGACCCAATCATTCTGCGTCAAACATTTTACTAAGTCGCCATGGTGTGGGTCACCATACTGTATTGTATACACTCACAATGAGGATAGTGGCCCCTACTCCTGGATTCTACTTATGCTTTCCATCAAGCAGAGTAAAGTCACTTTGGTAGGCTCCAATATATGTATAAAAGAAATTCTAGAATGCCATAGTATACAAGAAACTTATACACGGACGTAAAAACCGTATTTATAATAATGCTATTTCAAATAAATTATATAAACAAAACCAAGTGTGTAATAAATTAAATAAAACGTTAGGTGGTCTCAAACAATCATTGTATTGTTTGTTTGAGAACTTCAATCACCAACAACCCATAACGTCCCACTGCTGGGCTCAGGTCTCCTCTCAAGAGAGGGTTAAGGCCATACGTCCCCACGCTGGCCGAGTGCGGGTTGGGGACAGGCAAGACACGTTGTGGCTACGTAATCTTGCTGTTGGATGTTTTTAAGCCGCCCGAAGGCCTCCAACTAAGCTTCACGACTGCTATCTTATGATAACAACCGGGACCGACTGCTTAACGTGACCTCCGAATCACGGAAACTTCAATGTTGTTGTTAAAAGTATGGGTCTTTGAAAATTGAGAAGTGGATTCTTATAAATAAATGTTAGACCAAAATTGTTTAAGTGTGAAATTGCATATGTAAACAAACCCTTCATGAATAATTGTAAATGATATTGCATTGTGACGATGTATTTATTTAAGCTAAAAATATTTATGGTTTGATATTTCCGAATGCAAGATGTTTATGATTTGAAATAAATAAAAATAAATTATCCTTGGTATATCTACATTCAATAGTCAAAAATGCAATTTCATTATATTTATATCAATATCAATCCATTTATTTACAACATGCTTTAATCCGTTTTTTTTCGAAGAATTTCAAATGCATCTTATGAAAATGCAGCATAATGCCTGATATACTTGTACAATGATTTCTACACGAGATATCTGTGTATCTATCACGTGTTTAAGTAGATATCAGTCTGAAAATAACGAATAGTTATCGAAAGGTTTAAAACATCATTCTCACTCTATAGTCTTAAATCTATATTTAAGATTTATTAGTAAGTATTTAAGTTTAACCGGTTACGGTTATTATTTTAGTTTAACGTCTAAGTGTACTTTTATTAGACATTTAGTAATCGGTAACGCAAATACTATTTATTCAAAGAATTTAATAATTTTTTTTTTTTTTTTTTTTTTAAAGACAACTCCCGCATTAGGAATATAAATTCCTGTGTCGCGGGGGACTTTACAAACATACATGAAACGGACACAAAGAACACCCAGACTCAGAACAACAAATTGTGAATCACACAAAGTGTTGTCCTACGTGGGATTTGAACCCACGACACTTGGCGCAGTAGGAAGCGGCGTGGCGACCGCTTAAGCCACTAGGCCAACCGTGCAGTATTTGCAGTAATTGTACTAATAATGTTATTGTGTCCTCAAAGACGAGTGTAATATGGCATAATATGAGGCTGTAAGAAAAACAGTCAGTATGAAGTTGCTATTAAGTAGCATTTCAATTCAAATGAAGGGAAATAGTAAATATATTACTATTCCCAATACTTACTGTCTAAAGCCATAAAAAATCGAAACATGTCGATAGCAAATACACTCTTTAATGGAAGTAAATCGCTACTGAACTCATAAAGTTAGTTCAAACTTCTACAGGAAGTAAAGCGATACCTTTCCAAATTTGTAAGATTTAAGACACAAATTTATACTTCATTGATGTATTAGAGAATGATGCGAAGAATTTTTCGTAACGCTTGTATTAAGAAATAAATAAATAAATACTTTAATTGAATTTTAATGTAGATATTATTTGAAAGTAAATGTGAAAAGGAATTAAATCGCTAATCACAATGTACAGTTAGTAACTAACTAATATTATGTTTACAAAAGGGATACCCTTAGAGGAGTTCCCAGATGTAACAATCTGAATTTATAGGTACCATATTATGTTATAATTAATGTTAAAACTGAAATGTTAAAGTGGCACCATCATTGTATGCGAGAGATTGTCTTCGAGATTTAAGGCCGCCACTTATACATACCTAGCATTAATTTCTTTTGTAATTAGCTGATGTTACTACAATAAATTCATTATAATTATTATTATAGATTATAAAAATAAGAGTATATTTCTATAGAAAATCAACTAATACTCATTAGTTGATTCTGATTAAAGTCAATCAATAAAACCGAAAAATTTCGAGAAGTTATAATATTTAAGACTCAATCTGAAATCATACTCCATTGTATAATCTATTATAATATAAGTTTATAAGTCGCTTATAAAATGTTAAAGTTACAATTATATTCCCATATATCATAACATATAACATAATATAACTGATGTATTGACAAAAGCGACATCTTATGATTATGTTAGATTTAAGTCAAAGTATGTGTTTATACTAATTTAAAATACAGACAGATGTGTTGTTGGGGAGTTTGTTCCTCCGCTTCTTCTTCCCAACTAAAACACTAGGAAGTGGTGATGGGGGGCGTTTCTGGGGTCTGTCTTATTGTTTTATACGAATAATTAGTTTCAAAAACACTAGCACTCAACTTAATTTTAAATTACGAATTGTACACTTGCATTTTTTGAGGGGGACTGTTGGTTGTAACAAAAAACCCAAGCCTCCATAAATAACTAAATGGTATACATTAGACCATTGAGTGTTGAGTGAAATAAACTGATAAAGATTTCTTTAAAACAAACTTCAATTTGTCGTGCTCACAATAAACCGAACTGTTGAACAGCACAGACGAAGACGTGTTTCATTATCCTCTGCGCCAATAATCCCAACATTTATGTATTTATATCAGTTGTTTAGTACCCATAATACAAGCTCTGCTTAGTTTGGGACTAGATGGCGTTGTGTGTAAGATGTCCGAAATATTTATTTATCATTTATAATTAGTCACAAATAAAGGCATCTCTCCATTCAACCTACAAAGAAGATCCCAAATGTCTGTTGTCCTCCTACAACCAAGTTACAAATACAGTTAGCTTAATGAAAAATCAATGATTTTTCTTTGAAATCAAGGGTTTGTAAGCGCAAATATAAGTTAGCCGATAGCCCCTTTGTTATATAAATAACTTCGCTTAGTACAAAAGAGTTAAACAGTTGTTTCATGAATTTCGTTCAAACGTTCCAGAATTGGAATCAAGATGTAGAGCACAGAGTTTTGTTCGAATTGGGTCATAATAACTCAGCAGCCTGTTGCCGTCAATTGCTGAACGAAGGCAAAGAGGCATCTAGGTCTTAGGCTGTTCGGATCCATTCCTATTTCTAGATCCGGCCTATTTCTCTTTTTCCAAAAAGGTTCACATCTTAACAAGACTTGTCCTCTGTCTTACTTAACAAAGGAAGTCTTCTTCTTCTTCCTAAACTTTTGGTCCGACCTGAAAATCGATAGATAAACGAGGCAGTATTTAAATAAATATAATAAAAAATTCTAACACCTGACAAAATTTGAGTTTTAAACTAAGCAGGACAATATTTATATACTTATTTTATAGACACACTATACACTACATTTCCCTAGTTTGAATGTTTTCCATGTTTCCATGTTAAAATATTTATCCACCCGGAAATCGAACCCGAGACCTCAGTACAGCGGTCACAAATGGTACCAGTGCGCCACTGAGGCCGTTAACAAACTTAGCAAAATCTTTCTTTAAAAAAAAAAAATAGTTTTTATTCCTAACAGGACGTATTCCTCATAAAAAGGATCACATCTTAACAAGACCTGCCCTCTCTCTGAACAAAGGAAGCATTTGACCTCACGACTCGACTAATCATATAATTGGTGAAATTAACAGCACTTGAGACATTTCTTACTATAGTGGTGACGTCACTAGCCGTTTATTAATCTTGTTAGTGTTGCCACAGACAATAAAAACTGACCACAGTGTTAATTGGCGCCAAATTTTGACACCTGTCGCTTTTGGCATCTGTCATAATTTGAGTTCACTTGTTTAGGTAAATATTTGATGCTTTATATTTTCTAATTATACTAAATATAAAACACTGATTTATTCCTTATCTATCGAAGTTGCGTTTGTGTAATTTTACAGCCCACCTCCATTGCTATTGATCTGAAATATTATATCGAAATCGAAGAGCTCCTACTCCTCGATTTCTATCTAATGTTTCAGATCAATAAGTTAAGACAGCAGCAGCATGGTGACCCACACTTTGGCGACTTAGTGAGATGAATCTGCATCCTTGAGCCTTCGGTCTCACACTCAACAACGAAATACGACAGCACGAATGCTGTCATTTAGTTTGGTCTGTAAAAACAGCGTGGCTCTACCTACTATCTAGCATAGTTAGAAAATGTAGTAGAATTGGTAAAATGGATAGAATGAGCAAACATGTTTATTTTAACACAAAAGCATCTCACTAGGCCGCCATAATGTGGTTCGCCATACTGCTGGCATTTGCAGTGAGTATGGCGACCCCCACTTGTGGATTTTACTCATGCTTTCCATCAGGCATAGTAAAGTCATCTTGGCAGGCGTTATATAAAAAAAAAAAATTCATTGGATCCAGGAAAGGATAATGTACATATATTTTCATGTGTAAACTATTTAGAATTTAAAACATAAAATTGAAAATTGTCCCGGACAAAATTATTCTAATCGAAGCAGGTACAACATTAAGGGGCAATCGACTGATCTAAAAATTAAAAATATAAAAAGAACGCAATATGGCGAAAAACAAAAATATCCGATTATTGCCAGCACAAAAAACTTCGCAATATGTCGCTCAGAAGCCTGCACCCGCCATTTCGCCATTGGCTGTATGCGGCGCGTGCCTTTGCGACAGATGCTTCAATATTTTTTTCTTAAGGTTTTTTTTTCACAAGACGTCCTTGTTTGGCCTTATGGGTTTTAGGAGGTGAATGTGCGTTGCCCAGAACACGCAGCTTGTATTAATATGTACATCTGGTACTCTCTCACAAGTTTTTTTAATTGCTTGTGCGTTTAGAAGTTTAAACAAAGAGATATATATACAACAACAATATCAAAAAACGTGTTTTCTTTGTAAGAGGCTTAAACCCCATTAATCTTTATTAATGGGGTTTAAGGTTGTGTTGATGGAATGTCTTGTCTAAAAATAAAGAATATTTTTCTAAATTCAACTCCCGCATTAGGAAGATAAATCCGGTGCCGCGGGGAACTATACATACATAAATGAAACGGACACAAATAACATCCAGATTTAGAACGTGCGGATCGATTTGCGGATCACACAAAGTGTTGTCCCATATGAGAATTGAACCCTCAACACTTGAACGCAGTAGAAAGCAACATGGCGACCGTTTAAGCCAGTAGGTCAACTGTGGGTTTAAATCAATTCCTTAAAGAAAGTCTAAAGGGCCCGGTAAACGATCAAATTTGTTTGACAAATTTGTTGGTCAAACATCACGTTTACGTCAAAAGAGCCCTGTAAACGATCAAATTTGTTTGACAAACGCGTCAAACACAGCAGCACACGATCAAATAATTTGACAAACACGTATATTTGACAAACAAATTTGATCGTTTACCGGGCCCATAAGAAGTACGAGTACTTAAAACTTGCACCTTCTTTTGAGGACCAAAGAGCGAGTATGAAAATATAAGTCGATGTGGTATACATGATTGATGTTGTATTATTTTTATGAGTTAGGGCAAAGAAGGAGAAGAGAATTCTCCTTATAATAAGTGCCTACTGTCACCCATAGTCAAGTGCACAGCAAGTGACATAACTGCATTGTCGTACTTTATTAATTACTAGCTGAGTGCCGCAGTGTTACCCGCGGTCATTGTTGTAAATCGCGAGTAACGCTGGGGAGCGAAGGCAGTCTATAAAAAATAGCCTAACTTCTAAGGTCATCAGCTTTCTGCCAGTGAAAGTTCCGTCAAAATCGGTCCAGCCGTTCCAGAGAATAGCCGGAACAACCACACAAAAACTTTAAAAATTGCGTTTTTCGATGTGAATAGGCTTGATATGTTATTAGTAAGAAACTATTCATTTGATATTACATACAGACACTCCAATTTTATTCTGTATAGATACTATAATATTATGTATAATACTTTATACTTCCAGTTGTCTCAATAACTGGTTTAAAAACCAAATAAAATTTTACCAACACCGATTTTCGTACGCTTTCTACCATGTACAGGAGTACACAAGCACATGTAACCTAAATACAAATATATATAATGCTAAAACATCTGATGAACCAGATGATCCAATAAACCGTAGTTAAACCATTTTTTTCTACGCAATATCATTGATTTCCGGCAACTGCGCACGCGCATGGCGCACGCATCTGTCATCTGAATAAAGTGACGGTATTTGAACGTTTTATGTACAGCTTTATTTGAAAGTGTAGTTTGTACACGTGTAGGTATTTATACACTGTTACTTCCAATAATTCTTGTAACTGTATCATCACATATGTTTTGTACACATCTGCTGAGGACTTTTAGAATAACGGGCGTGTGGTTAGCGAATGACTGGAAAGCGAATCGTTTTGTGTTTGATTTTGAATTAGGATCGATAACAGTGTGGTAAGGCCGATGATCTGTTGTAGGTCTCATCATCATCAACCTATAATGTTAGATTGCTGGGCTGGGGTCTCCTCTCAGGAGAGGGTTAAGACCATACATCCTCAAGCTGGCCGACTGCGGGTTGAGGACTGGTTGTAGGACTAAGTCTAATTTATCTAAACTCTTTTAAAAGACAAATTAGGATCGCGGGGACTTTATAAACATACATGAAATAGAAGAATACTCAGACTCAAAGCAATAATTCGTGGACCGCACGAACTGTTGTTTCAGACAGTCAACTCTGGTCATTCATGGGGGCACGCGCGACTCCGCCTCTGCCTGCTTCTGCTAGGATGATCGATGGCCTCACCCGTCACTCATGCTTGCGCTTATGGAGGAAGGATATCGTTCTGCGACCTTCAGCGTATGAGTCGTCTGTAGTACCTTAAGCCGCGTCCACACTATGTCGATATAGTGTAGACGTATCGATCGACTTAGTCGATCGACATTTGTCGAGTCGAATGTAACCCGAATGAAGTGCATTTTATTTTCAGTCGAATGGAAATAATTGCCAAGTTTGGACGTGTAGAGCGTGATAACAAAGTTTTAAATCATTAGTTTTGTTAAAACCTGTGTGCGCAACGGGAGAAGTGGTTCTATAATTGTGTTTTATCAAAGTTAATTGTTTTATCAAAATGAATTTCACAGAAGAACAAGTCTACAAGCGCGGACATAAATATGGCAGTAGCAGCAGCAACAAGAGCATCTGCATCACTCGTTTTGTTTCACTAAAGCACAGCACTCAACTACTCACAGTCGACTGATGAAATACGTCCACACAGCAGTTTATGTGTGGACGAGACGAATGTCGCTTATGTCGTTCGACTTTGTTGATCGGCATAGTGTGGACGCGGCTTTACGTCGACAAAGTAAAGTGGGGATGATTTTTTTTTCTCGCGTTTACCCCATCGTGTGGGGTGTCATTAGATAGGTCTTTTAAAAATATTGCGAGATTTCTAAGACCATTTTTCGATTTATTCATTGTATTTCGTAGAGTGCGCATGTTATCTCTTTTCAATTCACAATATCCTGTATCTATTGTCTCATACTACATATACGGATTTGATCTGTTTTCGTCATTCCATGTGACTAAAATCAATCCTATCGTAGTGAGTTAAAGATGTATTTTCAAATCCAAAGATTTTAAACAGTGATTTCGCATTTTGACAGATTAATCATCTTTTAAATCAATCACTCCTGAGTTACACATCTCTGCTGACTAATTCACTATTAATATCTCAGAACGAATCCGCTGAGACAAATGACCACTGACCGTCGTGAAAATCGTCTCCTCTCACTCTGCAGAACAGAACTGCTGTTATAACATGGGTATGACCCTTGTTTTCTGTTCTATTTAGTGACTGTCGTTAATACTTAATACTAAGGCCGTGGAGCGAAGTAAGCTAGTCTCATAAAGAATTGTCTAAGTTACTTCTTAGGTCATCAGCTTTCTGCTAGTAAGTCACGTCAAGGTCGGTTAACAGACATACCAAATTTTGAATAAACGGAGTGCCGTATATAAAATTTGATATCCATTTAGTAGTAGAAACAGACGCTCAATTTATTTGTACGTATAGATTATTGTTTCCAAATAATAAGCCTTCAGCGTCACCTATTAAACTATCATCATTAACAGTCCACTGCTGGACATAGGCCTCTCCTTAGAAAGGAGGAAAGGAAACCATTAATATTTATAAAAAACTCTCTAATGATACGAAACACGATGGGGTAGCTGCGAGAAAAAAAAACATCCCCAATTTACGTGTAGGGGAGGTAACCCCAAATAAAAATATTTTTCCTAATTTTATTGTAGCACTTTGTTGACGTAATTAACACAACACATATTCATGCAAAGTTTCATCTTTCTAGCACTTACAGTATGGACGATAAGTCGAGGACGACCGGACGGATATGCCGAATCTATAATTTGATGGTTTCCGACCCGTAAACTTCAGAAGTCAGAACTATATAGTAATAATAACAAACAAGGTACAATTAAGTCTTTCGGTAACTTATTAAACAGTTACTAAGACTTCCAAAAAGATGATGGAAATCTTGCATAAGATATTTCTTAAGCAATACTGTTAAGAGCTACACTTAGAGTATATATGATGGAACCTGTAACGAAACCATAGCGCGATTAAAAAAATTGGTGCAGAGACATCTATCGAGCGCTGAGGAAATATATTTTTTGGTCTTGTACTGAGGGTCTGAGGTATACCAAATTGCCAATTAATTCTAATGTTAAGGTAATATAATATTGGTTTAATTGAACTTTTTGGCCAAATTAAATCTAGTTTATTAGATCTATTTTGACGGGACTTTTAACAGCTGATAGATGATGATATTGTGAGTAACGTTTATTCTGCTACGTTTATTGTTAAGTGACAAAACCGACACCGCGGGCCATAGCTAGTAATATATACAGTGATGAAATGAAATCATTTATTCTGCAATTAGGTTACATGAACACTTTTGCAAGTTAAACTTTTTTTTTTGAGCAGATGAGTTCGGCCTTTCCTAACTGGACTAGTCCTGAGAAGAAAGGACGAAACAAACTCAGGGATCACAGTCTCTTTCAAAAAAGCGATAACTTCAATTTGAGTCACAATTATAATAATTAAAGATAATAATTTAAAAAATGTCAACAATATCAATAATTTAAAATAAATTTGTTTTAAAACTATAAATTATCGTTACATCAAAATAAATTTAAACTTTCAAAATAAACGGCATGTGCAGAATGGGCAGCTCAATCCCAGGCGGTTTTATCATCAATATATTCTGCTATGGTATAATACCCCTTAGCGGATAATTTAGATTTAATGGTATTCTTAAATTTCCATGACAAATTCCTAATATCAATATCGAGTTTATTGTAAAAGCGTATACATTGTCCCATGAACGAGTAGCCTACTCTGTGGAGACGAGTGACGTGAACACAAAGATTATGTTTGTTTCTGGTGTTTACCGAATGAACATCACTGAGTTTAGAAAACTTTTTTCTTATTGAACGTTTTCTTTGAACATAAATTAAATTTTCGTATATATATTGTGAAGATACAGTCAGAATATTTATCTCTTTAAATTTAAAGCGGAGAGAAACTCGAGGGCTTAATTTATAAATGGCTCGTACGGCACGTTTTTGTACGACAAATGTGGCATTATTATCTGCACAGTTACCCCAGAGTAGGATACTGTAAGTCATTATGCTATGAAAGTAACTGAAGCAAACTATTCTAGCTGTATCAATATCAGTCAAATGTCGAATCTTTTTTACAGCAAAAGCCGCTGTGCTTAGCCTACCGGATAGTTTTTCTATTTGGGGACCCCATTGTAACTTAGCGTCAATAGTTATACCTAAAAATACAGTAGATTCCACAGGATCCAACTCCAGTCCATTCAATCGAACATTGGTTGTGACCTGCCGAACATTTGGTGTAGAGAATTTAATGAATTTAGTCTTCTTCTCATTAAGGAGGAGGTTATTTGTATTAAACCAAAGTACCACTTTCGAGAGTGCACTGTTGACTTCATGAAAACTGTCAAGTTGGCGCCTAACTTTAAAAATTAAAGATGTGTCATCCGCGAACAATACAATCTCATGATTATACATATATTTTACGTAAGAGCAAGATCAAATATAGTCCATTCGTTTAGATAGTAAAACTGTTAAATTGATACTAGAGGATAATACAGGCTGCATTAAATACAGACGAAATAATTTATCTAATCATTGCGCGCTCGCTCTTATAATAGTACAGACGATTTTCGTACTGAATTCACATTAAGAGGGCTTGAAAGAGTGCGCACTAGTTCTTACTTACCCGAGATAGTAAGCTCATTAATTAAAATACCTTTGAAATAATATTACTGAATTAACTATTGCGTTATTAACACATTGTCTGTCTCGGCGGCGTAGTGGTAGCGTATGCGCCTGCTTGAGCCCTCGGCTCTCGGGTTCAATTCCCGGGTCGGACGGTAATGTTATGCAAATATTTTTGAGTGCTTTCTTGTCTATCTAGATATCATCTTTAACATCCTAAGTTCACTGCTGGACATGAACGGTATTATTTTTACCGTGACAGAGCTCCTCTTCAAAGATAAGATAACTGTCTTTGTTATGACTTAGGTTAAGGAGGAGGGCTAACGCATCCATCACTCACGAATAGGCCTTACCGCTACCGCCCTATTACGGTCCATACATACAAATTGATATTGATCATACAAAACAACATCAGTCAATACGTAGCTTTAAAACATCTACAAATCGAAAAATATGATGAAACTTTGCACAAGTTATAGTATGGCTTGAGCAAGAAAGTATTCTTGCACTGAGTACATAATTATACTGATAAATGTAACAAAACCATATCGCGATTTAAAAATAAGTACAGCGCCATCTATCGAGTTAGGACGAAACTTTTTTTATATGAATAAAAACTTGTCTTAACTTTTGTAGAACTGAAAGGGCCTGATAGTAGAAAGAAATAACAAAATAAATACTGGTCGCAATTTCGCTACATTTCTTCATAACGGAGAATGGATGTGGTATTGTTGTACTTACTGTAAAGAGTTTATGATAATGTGAGGAGTTTAAGATAAATTAATGATTAATTATTATAAAACAGACCTCACACCGTAAAACATTTAATATCTGATAAATTTTAAGCCCTATTAATTTCATTTCATTTGATTCGACAGGAGCGGTCTACCTGGGTACTACCCTCACATGGAAGACCAACCAAAAAGGACAGGATTCATGTTGTCGTATTTCGTTGGTGAGTGTGAGACCGGAGGCCCGAAGATGCCGAAGTATCTTACTAGGTCGGTATAGTGTCGTCACCATACTACATTGAGAACGGTGACTACCCTTGGACACTATTCATGATTTCGATCAGGCAGACTAGTCATTTTTCTTTGGCTGTCAATTTTTTTCATCCACATGCCAAAACCCTCTTGTCTGTCTAGGTCGTATAATAGTACATTGTTCACCGAGGGAGGAAAGGAACCGATTACTAGCGAGGGAGCAGTTTGTGGCCCGAAGGCGCAGCCTAGGGCTTCAATACTCCCGAGGTAGAAATGGGACTTTCACGCGAGTGCTACACAGTGCTTTATACTACACCTGTGATGAACATTTATGACACCTTGTAAGACACAATTTAGCTTAGAATTTTACAAATATTTCGCGCTTCTTTTGTTTTTTTTTATTCTTCACAAAAGGATGTCAGTGGCACGGAGATTCCATATTTAAATTATATGAAAACTCCTGGCAGGCGCGCGCCATAGATAAGATAACACATGAGAAATGAAAATTCTTTCTCTCCCGCTAAAACACGTTAGAAATGGATTTTCATACATTTTTTCCTTCCGCTTATTCAGGTCAAGGAAAAGACTAACGTTCTCTTTTCATTTTCAGGGAATATTGACTACTGTTCCGATCAGGTGTAGTATAAACGTTTTTTTTTGTAATGAAAGTAGCATGGCCGCCATACGAGTAGATGTATACAGGATCAGGTGTACAGTCAGCTGTCGCCTGGTCATTTAGCGACACGGTCGATGACCGACTCGCGGCCATTTGTGTCATACATATAGGGTCCGGATATATATGTAAATACACGATCTTTAGTCGGTAATTCGTTATCTAGATCAATTATCGTATTTTGATTGTGATAAACAAATCGTTTATTTTTCATATTTTTCCATATTTTAAATTTAAATCCCTTTTAGAAAAAAAAAACAATCATCAACATTTTCAATTTCTTTACAATAAAATAAGAAAAAAATCACAAAAAAAAAACAATCTAATCTAATCTAATGAAATTACCTCAGACTAAGTTACGTTACGATTAAGTAGCGCGAGTTATATCTAACTAGCTGACCCGGCGAACTTCGTACCGCCTTAGAATATTAATTCATAATAAAGTATTGTGTTAAGATATTAACTGAAATTGACAAATCGACAGCAGCGCCAACCAGTGTCTCCATATGTAAATCAAGAATTACCGTGTTGCCAGGGTAAAAATACGGTGTTTCTTGAAAAAAATACGGTGAATATGCAAAAAGTGTACTGTGTAAATTACCGTGTAATTTTTCAAAGGAAAAAACAATATTATGAACTAATCAAGTCTGAATATTTTGTTATTATTCTGAATCAGACTCTTCTAGCACGACAGGGTCTCTTTCATAAATGGATTTATTCATTTTTGACAACATGTCGTCAGTTGGCCTGAAATCCACACAGTTTTTGCATTTCTTTTAATTGATTGCTGGGTGAAATGTTTCCCTTTTATTTTTTTTTGTTCGAAGTTTGTTTCTTTTTTTCGTTTTGATTTAATTGACTTGGCTGAAAATGCGCTCGCAAATTTCTTTCTTTCTTATATCGAAATAAGAAAGAAAGTAGTGATGGAGATAAACTTCTAGATATTAGGGATTCCCCTTGGGATTTTGCAGTTTTGTAATGGCAAATTACAAAATTTGTTAAATTGATAGACTGAGATTCGCTTTACACAGTAAATGATAAAATATTTACAACAACGTTATTTCTAATGGTAATACGGTGATATTTGACACGGTAATACACTATTACCTTGACGGTAGATAGAGACCAGATTACGGTGCATCTACGGTAATTACCGTGTATATGGAGACACTGGCGCCAACTAACACGCCCCGGCCGGTGCCGCCGGAATTGCTTTGTTCCTGCATTTTAAATCTGTAATATCTTCAAAAGTATTAATTTAAATTACATACTAAAAAGAGCCATATTAAACTATACTATATACACAATTTATTTAAGGTACTTAATTGGATAAGGATTAATACTGTGTTGCCTATAATCGCTTCGTAAGTAAACCATTATTTCTCGTAAAAATAAAAAAAATGGTTATTGTGGGTTATCTCTAAGAGATAGACATATACCATCGCGGACTTTTTTGTAGACCTTTTTAAGATGTACAATACTGTAGTACATTATTTTGATCTATCTCGTAGGGTACAGCCAGCGTTTGCAATATAAGCGTAAAAAACATCACATTAGAAACTTATAAAATTATTATCTACTATATTTTTTTATTTTTTTTATTTATTTAAAACATGGAAGACTTACAGCTATTTACATCTTAATATATCATCTTATCAGTCTCTAGAAAGCCAATTACAAGTCTGCACTTTTAGAAATTGATTAAAATTACAGTGTGATCAATCACAATCTAATAAATATTATAATTACGTTTTTTAATGCGTAACTTAATCCAAAGGTCTTCGGCTGTAGAATTTAAAAGTGGTTGAGTACTCACCGATAAGTCACGACGTGTTGCGATAAGAACCCCTCCGCCCCTGGATTGTCCGGTCAAAACATAATCTCGGTCCCGCCGCCACACTAAATAGCGATCATTAAAGCACTCAGAACTCGATACACGTATACACGATGCATGTATTATACATAAAAACCTTCCTCTTGAATCAGTCTACCTATTAAAGAAAATTTCATAAAAATCCGTAGCGTAGTTTTAAAGATTTAAGCATACAAAGGGACAGAGAAAGCGACTTTGTTTTATACTATGTAGTGATATCACCAGCCATCTGCTTGTGAAAGTTCCGTCAACATCAATCCAGCCGTTCCAGAGATAAGTCTCAACAAACATACATATAGAATTGACAGACATGTTTTTTTTTTAATTCTGTTTTGATATAAGCACCATATAATATATACTTTCATATGCATTTAGTGAAAAGCTGTTGATTTGAGATCAGTCTATATTCATAAAAACCATTAGTCAGTTTGCTTCACAAACTCAAAAAGGTCTGCAAATTTTGACACGAGTGACATACTTAAAAGATCTTTTTTTATCTAATTTTGCATTTACATACCTACTTTGTTTATATAAAAAACCCGCCATAATCATAGTGTAACTACATTTTATAACATATTTGCTCGTAAAGGGTCTCTTATTTCACCAATTTCAATATCGTAATGTATCTCATTACGTACTTGTGAGTTATTGTAATGTAAAACGCACAGTTTTTTTTTACTAAAGTAAAACTCACGGTTTATCAAGATGCTCGAACAATACTCTTTTTAATATTAGCAAAGAGTTTTGATGTCAGAAAAGTGTATGAATAAAATTAACTTTGAGAGATAAATATATTAAATAAACATTTAATTCTTTAATTTAATTAATTTTTTCAATAAATTACAATCATTTATCTGTGACAAAAACACAAAAATATTAATATAGGTACTTTATTAGTAATACTGGCTGTTTGTGCCTTTGCCCAAAAAAAAATGACAACTGGCAACGTAATTATCAATTTTACAAATTTTTATAACTGCTTTATCAAGTAATTCAAGGTTTATTCGATCAAGAAAGTCCGAGATTGATTTATTTCCTCGCAAATATGTTATAAAACGTCGTATGTCATACGTGCGCTTTGATAAATACAGCCTCAGCTTTCTTGTAGCAATATCGCCTCGGTTGTGATTTTCAACTTACCGCACTTATATCGTAATGTACTATTTTAATCGTATGACGAGGCAAAGGAATCATTGTTCATCCGGCCACTGAATACATCGCATTATATCAGTGAGTTACAACATCGTGTAGGAGGGGCTTTTGTTATATTTTTTTTCTTTTTGAAACTCATGTGGCCTTGGTACTTCTAAACCAGTCTTACCGTGTGAAAGGTTATTTAAATGACTGCAGAGAGATTAGGGTCTTTAATAATCTACTAATTATATTGAAGACGATGGTTGAAATGCTTTGTCACGCGGGCTAACCTCTAAATAAATTATTACTTTGTAAGAGACTCAAGAAAAATATGGTAAGATTTATCAAAACTAATATTAATAATTAAAATGTGTCTTTGTCTGTTACGATGTAACGGCTAAATTGCTTCATCGATTTTTATGAAAATTGTCATGGAGATACTTAGATTATTGAGAAAGGGCATAGGCTACTCTTTATGGCGGTAATCGACACACGGGCGAAGCCGCGAGCAAAACTTAGTAGATATATAGATTTGCGGAATATTATCTTTATTATTAAGTGCAGAAAGTATATAAGGGTATTATAAATTTAAGCAAATCCTTAGCTGCTTTTTACTGAGTAATTGAGGTTCTGCTCAGGGGGAGGGGTTAGCATTCTTATGAAATAAAAGCAAATCAACAACCCTTAATGTCCCATAACTGGGCTCGGGCGTCATCTCAGAAGAGGGTAAGGCCACGCTGGCCGAGTGCGGGTTGGGGACTGGCAAGACACTTTGTCGCTACGTAATCTTGCCGATGGATATTTTTGAGCAGCCCAAAGGCCTCAACTATGCTTCACGAGTGCCGTCTTATGATAACAACCGAGAACGACTGCTTAACGAATCATGGAAATGCTTAGAACATATCATGCCACGAACGGTCACCCATCTAGGTCTGATCGCGCCGTCGTTGCTTACCCTCGGTGAATGTTTCCAATCACCTAAGGCCACTCGGCTATGAGCGCTTCATGATATAAGCAGTCGGATAAAAAGTACTCTGCGATTCACACACTTCACACTGGCGACGCGCTCACGCGCGTAGGTGCGGGGCAGCCAATCCCGAATCGGCTAGCGGCACGCGCTCACGCGTCGTAGCGCATTTTTGGTGTGTTGAACCTGGCGTGTTTCTATAAATCAAATCAAACCATTTTATTTCAAGTCAACCATACAACGGCACTTTTGAAACGTCAAGTAGTCAGTCAGTAGTCAGTCGTGAAGCTAATCGTCTGTTCCAATTCGTAGATCCTATGGAGAAGAACAGACAAGAAACTCAATGGACACTCTTTTCCAACATTGTTTTTACAATTTTTGGTTACATTGTATAAGGCATTTTATTAAATGTGAGCATAATGTAACGATGCTGATATATTAATATCACTTTTTAACATATAATTCACGCTAGCTAAAAAAAAAACTAATCAACTTACCTCTTCTGAAATTTCAACCTTTAACACTATAACATAAGATTGATAATCGATAAAATCCAAAAGGAGTACATAAAACACGATTTAGAATTTTGAACTCTAATTTCATCGACATAACGTACAAATTTGCTTATAACAAATTACAGGTAGAATATCTTAGCACAGCTGGTTGATCAGCTGTTGTCCAATACTTTGAATAGTTTTATGTTTACCTCTCAATTGCATCGTTTATTTAAGTTTTTTAGGGTTCCGTAGCCAAATGGCAAAAAACGGAACCCTTATAGATTCGTCAAGTCTGTCTGTCTGTCTGTTCGTCCGTATGTCACAGTCAATTATTTCCGAAACTATAAGAGCTATACTGTTGAAATTTGGTCAGTCGATGTATTCTGTGAACCGCATTAAGATTTTTACATAAAAATAGAAAAAAAAAACAATACATTTTGGAACATGCTTGGAACTGAAACTCAAAAATTATTTTTTCATCAAACCTATACGTGTGGGGTATCTATGGATAGGTGTTCAAAAATGATGTTGAGGTTTCTAACATCATTTTTTTCTAAACTAAATAGTTTACGCGAAAGACACTTCCAAAGTGGAAAAATGTGTGTCCCCCCCCCCCCTCTAACTTCTAAAATAAGAGATTGATAAAACTAAAAAAAATATATGTTGTACATTACCATGCAAACTACCAACGAAAATTGGTTTGAACGAGATCTAGTTAGTAGTTTTTTTGTAATACGTCATAAATCGTAAACCGCAATTTACCTTTCATTCAATCAATACACTATTTTAAAAACATCGATCAAAGTTACAACGAACTACAAGAACTTTTATATGATGTTACTTGCTGATACGGAACCCTTCATGGGCGAGTCCGACTCGCACTTGGCTGCTTTTTATTAATAATATGAAGCAGATGGACCAAAGGTTTAATATTGAGACCGGAATACCTGCCCCGACTGACTTGTAGGCAAGTGTTTAGTAATCCTGAGAGCTAAGTCAAAATACGTGATTATTTGTTCTGTGTTGTATGCTTTGCTAGATTTTAGTTTTTAACCGACTTCAAAAAAAAGGAGGTTCTCAATTCGTCGGAATCTTTTTTTTTTTATGTATATTTAGCGATAATTTCGTCGTTTATGAACCGATATCAAAAATTATTTTTGCATTGGAATGGGCATAGCTTACAGGTGGTACCATCGTGACCATGTCGGGATCTGGTGATGGGATCCCAAGGAAATCGAGGGAACTCCTCAAATATCATAGGCACAATTGTCGCGATTTGGGTACTCGAAATAGTTTTTCATTGAAGTCGGTTCCTTTTTGTTAAAATTTTGGTACAGCAGTATGTCGGTTTTTGCGATAAAGTGTAGCATCATCATCATTAACCTATCGCAGTCCACTGCTGGACATAACCCTCTCACATTGCACACCGCTCTGATCGATTTTGGGCTTGTCGCAAATTACCATATTAATATAGTGTAATCCGTGTGGTGACGGATTAAGAATACAAAGTGTCACCACCCCTATTCATTCCATGGGTTTCGTAAGAGGCGACTAAAGGAACAAAATAAGCAGCTAACATCACTGCCAAGAGAAGGAAAACTTGAAACAAACCCTTTACCAACCCGTCTGGACAGCGTGGTATAGTAGGCCAAAACCTCCTTTCAAAGGAGAGGCCTATGTCCAGCAGTGGACTGTTAAAGGCTGTTGATGATTGATGAATATAGTGTAGCATATTATGTACTTACTCAAAAATCAAAGTATTTATTATTGAAATCAATGTTGCGGATTACCCGTAAAAGTGTTACAGACATCTTCCTAGCCATTATTCCCAATTTTATTTGGGGTCAGCTACTAGTTCAACCGGTTTTAACTGAATTTCAGTTTTTCTATGGAGCGACTGGCATCGGACCTCCGCAACCCTAAGGGAGAACTGAAATTCGAAGATTGAACTAGTTGTCAGTATATTTGAGGGCACTGACTTCCCAATAACGATTGCCATAGATGTTCATGACAACCGGGACCGACGGCTTTACGTCTATCCGAGGCACGAGAAATTGGAGAACTATTGGAGAAACTTCCAAACTCCGGGCAGCTATTAGGAATTTCTTAAGAAAATCCCATAAACACTTTTTGGCCCGACCCGGGATTTGAACCCGAGACCTCTTGATTAGCAGTCGCATACGCTAACCACTAGACCAACGAGGCAGTTAAAATTTATTTTTGAATTTAATATACAAATCATAGATGGATGATTTGTATATTAGGTACATATGTTGTATTTAATAAAGCGGATCGAATTAAATGGTTTAAATATAAATCTGCGGGTTTTTTTTTTTTTTTTTTTTTGTTGTAATGGAATAGGCGTTTGTCTTCCATATCACCTGATTGAAAGTGTAGATGAAGACGAAGATGGTACACGCCCATGGGATTGCTACCATGTACCTTTTTTCACGCAGATTTATATTTAAATGTTACTGACCATGAAAGTTTAAAACGAATTAAATGGTGTGCAATAGGAGAGACATAAGTCAAGCGGTGAATAGTGAGTGGTTTAAAGTGTACTAGACTATTGTAGTGACGATTGCCTCGGTGGCGTAGTGGAAGAGTATGCGAATTCTGTGCTTGAGGAAGAGCCACGGGTAAAAGCTAGTAATATATAAGTAAGTTTGCCATCTGGTCAGGGGCACACCACACTACGAGAAGGAAATAGGAGATAGAGAAGGAGAACTTGACACTAACCTTTATACCAAACACGTCTGGCCAACGTTATACACTAGACCCAAAACCCCCTTTCTAAGGAGGGACCTATGTCTAGCAGTGGACTAATAAAAGATGTTGATTGATTGTGTAAAGTGATCAGCAGGTAGTCTTTTGCACAATTGCGGTTTGCCAACAAAAGGTATTGGAATTTATTTGTAAGAATTATTTTTTTGAAAAGAAACCCGTCATGTGAGGGTTACAAATGTTACAATACGAAGTCTAAGAAACTGGTACGATGTTTAGTTTGATTGTACAACCGTATATAATATAGGCATACTACCTTTTGTCCGCGGCTCCGCCCGAATATCGGTTATTTTGGTAAGGAGTAGTCTGTGTCCTTCTTCAAGAATCAGAGTATGTATCTTAATGCCAAATTACATTGAAATCAGTACAGTGTTTTAGCCGTGAGAGCGTAACAGCCAAACAGTTACTTCCAAATATCTACAAATAAACAAAATAAAAAGTGTTTGTGTATTATATCAAATGAACAGTTTTTTTCTAAATGTTTTTAACAGACTTCAAAAAAAAAAGGAGAAGGTTCTCAATTCGTCGGTTATTTTTTGTATGTGTGCTCAGCGATAATTTCGTCGTTTGTGAACCGATTTCAAAAATTATTTTTGCATTGGAATGGGTGTAACTTACAGGTGGTCCCATCGTCACCATATTGAGATCTAATGATGGGATCCCAAGGAAATCGAGGGAACTCCTCAAATATCAGAGGCACAATTGTCGCAATTTGGATACTCGGAATAGTTTTTCATTGAAGTCGGTTCCTTTTTGTTAAAATTATTAAATACTAGCTTTCCGCCCGCGGCTTCGCCCGCGTGGAATTCGTCTTACATGATTTTATGTTTGATAATAAGGAACTTCGACACAAATTTTCGTCCCCTATTTCAAACCCTTCTACGTTTATTTTCGTGATAAAAAGTATCCTATGTCCTTTCCCAAGTTCAGTTCTATCTTCATACCAAATTACATCAAAATCGGTTCAGTGGTTTAGGTGAAAGCGTAACAGACAGACAGAGTTACTTTCGCATTTATAATATTAGTAGGGATTACACCATCGGAAAGTAGAGATTTCATCAAACAGAAGACACCCCAATTTTTTGAAAAAAGTCGAAATAGGGTGAAAAAATTTAATATTTCAAATCAAAAAAATTACAGTGTATTCGGGACAAAAAAAGTGTAAATAAAAAATCGGCCAAGTGCGTGTCAGGCCACGCACAGGAAAGGGTTCCTCAGTCACCCATAATGGTACGTGGATTAGAAACTGTATCCAATGGATAATTGTTATGTTTACGTATTAATGCGTTAATTTTGTATGACGTTTTCCAAGTAAGCACTTTGTAGAAGTTAAGCCTCTGTAACTCCTGAACTAACAAATTCATCTAATTCGTTATAGTTTTCATTTAAAGTTCATTATATGGACCACTATCACGAATTTTTCCAGAATTTTTGAGCCGGCCGTTTAGCTTTTAGGGGAGGATGCCCGGTTTTACAAAAAAGTGGCCTTTAAAGTGGAATTTCTCGCAAACGGATTTCTAAATCAAAAAATCGTCTTAACAACCCTTTAATGTTTTTAAAAGACCTATATAATGATAACCCACATGATGGGGTAGCCGCGAGAAAAAAAAAACATCCACATTTTACGTGTCGGGGAGGTATCCTAAAAAAAAATATTTTTCATAATTTTATTGTAGCACTTTGTCGACGTAATTGCAATACATATTCATGCAAAGTTGCATATTTCTAGCACTTACTGTTTGGATGGTAAGTCGAGGACGGACGGACGGACAGACAGACGGAAATGACGAATCTATAAGGGTTCGAAGTCATAAACTTCGGAACCCTAAAAAGTTGTAGATCTTTTAATTACCTACAACTTTGCCATTTAACTTTTTTCCATAGTACTTGTAGTTTTGCCGGAAATTGAGATAAACCGTTTTTTACCCTTTCATCTTCCTAGGCTTATTCCCAATTTACCCTTTGTTTTATATATTTAGCCATTCAAAGTGACTCTACCCTGCCTGATGGGTTCAAATCCCACGTGGGGACAACACTTTGTGTGATTCACAATTTGTTGTTCTGAGTCTGGGTGTCCTTTGTGTCCGTTTCATGTATGTTTGTAAAGTCCCCCGCGACACAGGAATTTATGTTCCTAATGCGGGAGTTGTCTTTTAAAGAGAGAGAGAGAGAGATGGAAAGCATGAGCAGAATCCAAGAGTCGGGGCTACCACATTTGCTGCGAATGCAGATAATAATGTATGGCGGCCCACACTATGGCGGCTTAGTGAGATGCTTTTTCACGCCCCGTCCGAGGAGGACCCGAAAACCTCCCCCCCCTACCCGACCCCCCTCAGATCGCAGATCGCCCGTAAATTATTTATCCTTTCATTTTTATAATATACTCCTCCTTTTTCAATGGGTTTCATCGTACTATAATTTTGTTTTCAAAAATTATCTACCCTGCTCTACTGGTCTTTATGTCATTTACAAACTATCAATATGGTTGCCATGCAAGTGTGTTATTCCTAGCAACCTGTGAAGTTTTGACAGGAGATAAACAGTGATACATTTTGACATCTACGATTTATGTATTTTTATAATCACCTAGGTAAAAAAGTAAAAACCTTTGTATCTCGATTATTGCAGTAAAAAGTAGCCTATGTCCTTTCCCAAGTTCAGTTCTATCTTCATACCAAATTTCATCAAAATCGGTTCCGTGGTTTAGGCGTGAAAGCGTAACAGACAGACAGACAGAGTTACTTTCGCATTTATAATATTAGTATGGATTATGGTACTTACATCAAAAAAGCATTTTTTTTAACGTTTGTTTTTCTGTTTGTTCTCTGGAACGGCTAATTTTGAAAAGGACCCCTTTTTCGCTGGCATATGGCTGATGTCATAAGCAGTAACTTAAGCTATTTTTCTCTATTTTTCGAGTAACACAGCGGGACTCAGCTAGTCCTTGCTATAATTCAATTTGATTCAGACGCAATTAAATCGATTATGTAAATAACATCATAGTCTTATCTATAGAAATAAATTCAATTTGAGTGTATGTAATATCAAAAGATCAGTTTTTTAGGGTTCCGAAGTTTATGACTCGGAAAAAAATTCGTGAAAAAAACTTTAAAGGAAAACTATAACGGATTAGATGACTTAACTTGTTACCTTGTAAAATTCGCTTCCTTGGAAAACGTCATACAAAATTAACACATTAATAGTAAGTCGTAAACATTACAATTATCTATTAACGATTTTAAATACACGTACCATTATGGGTGACTGACGAACCCTAACCTGTGCGTGGCCTGACACGCACTTGGCCGATTTTTACTTACTTAAGCAGTAATTAAAAATCGGCTACGGTCAAAGTATATACGGTACTAAGATTAAAAAACCAATTTACTAATAATTTATTTGTCTGTTTTTCATTCACTGGCAGAAAGCTGATAACACAGGAGTACCTTCTTTTTTTTATGTGTGGAAAATCATCATGGACCGTCACCCCACCGGGGGTTACGGCGGGGTGGTGTGTCGGACTTGAACCGACTAAAAACCACAGTGTGCCCTCTCTGCGCTTCTCCGTTTAGGAGGAGGAGAGGTCCGGGGTCAGATCTCCTTCTGGACTCCCCCAGCGCCTCGAGGCAACACAAGCAGTACCTTAGGCTAGCCTCGCTAGCTATTCGCGATTTAAATTAATAACAGCGGGTAACACTCTAAAAACCTCAGGTCTTCAAATAATCTACTTCTTCACTGTCCCACCCACCGCTCTGATTTCGTACACTCCACTTTTCTAATACAATCTGTACTGCTATGGAACGCGCTCCCTCTCGAGATCAAGATGGCAAAAACACGACAATGTTTCAAATACCTATTGCGGAAACACTATCTAAACTCACTGTCAGAATCATCATAATTTTGAAATCTCCTCTTCTAAAATTATAATATAGTATGTATTTGGAATTGTATTGTATGTATGTATATATTATGTATAAATGTAAGCATTTATAATATATGTATAATATGCGTATTTAATATATGTACATATATTTTTCTTTTAAAATTACAAATTGAATTTCAGTGCATCTACCATGTCTGGCTCTGCATCGCCCTAAGGTCGCCTGGGAGAAAATGCCTACGGCATTAAGTCCGCCTTTGCTGTATTTTAGCATAAAGATTTAAATAAAATAAATGACACCGCGCCACTCACCTAGTTGATAAATAAATAAATATTTGGACAACTGACACACAACATCATCTAGTCCCAAGCTAGCAGAGCTTGTGTTATGGGTACTAGACAACTGATATAAATACATAAACATACTTTTTTTTTGTAAATACATACATATTATACATAGAAAACACCCAGACTCCGAAACAAATATTTGTAAATCACACAAATAATATTTGGTTCGACTCGGGAATCGAACCCGAGACCTCTTGATCAGCAGCCGCTAACGCTAACAACTAAACCAACGAGTATAAATACCGATATTGTAAAAAAGTATGAATCAGCTGATCTTAACAGAAAGCGGTTCTCACCAGCTGACTCTAAAGATACCAGGTATAAAAGAAGACGGTAGAAAAAAAAACATTATGACAACAATGTATTTTTTCAGCTCCAAAGTTCACAATACAATACAAATTGCATGTATTCGAATGCAATTTGATGGTCGTCCCGTTTTCAACTAAAATAGACAAGTGATATTCATAGTTAATAATAATAATATGTGTTCATTGTGCTTCTGTTTTTTTAATTAACCGACTTCAAAAAAGGAGGAGATTCTCAATTCGACTGCACTTTTATTTCGACTGAAGAACCACAGAAATTTTCATTATTCTAATGAAAATTTTATTAGAATCGTTCAAGTCGTTTTGTAGGAGTATGATAACTAACAGTGATAAGAAAGTGTTAGTTCAGATTATAAATACGAAAGTAACTCTGTCTGTAGGTCTGTTACGTTTTCACGGTTAAACCGCTCCGACGATTTTAATGAAATTTGGCATGGAGCTACTTTGATTTTTGAGGAAGGCCATAGGTTTACTCTATACCGCGATAATCGACAAAAATACAGTTTATATAGCGCATGCGATGGAAGTTTTCTAAAAGTATAATTTTCCAACGTTTTTCTTTTTAACCGACTTCAAAAAATGCGGAGTTTCTTTCGAACCCATACGTGTGGGATATCTATGGATAGGTATTCAAAAATGATGTTGAGGTTTCAAATATCATTTTTTTCTAAACTGAATAGTTTGCGCGAGAGATACTTTCAAAGAGGAAAAATGTGTGTCCCCCCCCCCCCTGTAACTTCTAAAATAAGAGAGATCCAAACTACCAACGAAAATTGGTTTGAACGAGATCTAGTAAGTAGTTTTTTTTTAATACGTCATAAATCGTAAACTGTTATTTACCTTTCATTTAATCAATACACTATTATTAAAACATCGATCAAAGTTACAACGAACTAAAAGAACTTTTATATCATGCTACTTGTTGAAACGGAACCCTTCATGGGCGAGTCCGACTCGCACTTGGCCGCTTTTTTTATTTATGTTTGTTTGCTCAGAACTTTCGAATGGGTGAACCGATTATGATAATTCTTTTTCTATTCATAAGCTGGTGCCTCCCATGTGGTTCTATGCTAAGGAAACTAGGATCTGATGATAGAATCCAGGAGAAATCGAGGGAACTTCTCAATTATCTTAGGCATACCTGTCGCGATTCTGTCGTCCTCCGGAGGCCAGGAGAATGATGCAAAATTATTCAGTCTCCGGTCTCACACCAACGAAATACGACGGCAAGAAATCTGTCATTATTAAGATGGTCTTCTGTGTGAGGGTAGTACTGCCCTGATCAAGTCGGCCCATTCGTGCTGAAATCAGATCTACTGCTTACCTCCTACTACACATTGGCGATTTAGCCGGAGACAAGATACATAATACACACAATATACAACGACAATAGATTTTTTAGGTCAGCTGATCTCAATAAAAGGACGATTGTTCCTTCAGCTGAGTCTGAAGATCGCAGGTAGAGTTTGAACATTGAATAAGTGACATTTAAAAAAAGCGACTAACAATATCTAACTAGAATTGTTTTATGTATGAACTAGCTGAGACCCGCGGTGTTACCCGCGGTTCATCATCATCATCATCAACAGCCTTTAACAGTCCACTGCTGGACATAGGCCTCTCCTTTAAAAGGAGGTTTTGGCCTACTATACCACGCTGGCCAGACGGGTTGGTATGGCAGTGATGTTAGCTGCTTATTTTGTTCCTTTAGTCGCCTCTTACGACACCCATGGAATGAATAGGGGTGGTGACACTTTGTATTCTCAATCCGTCACCACACGGTTATTGTTATTAATCGCGAGTAATGCTGCGTAGCGAAACTAGTCTAAGTTACTCCTTAGGTCATCAGCTTTCTACCAGTGAAAGTCCCGTTAAAATTAGTTCAGTCGTTACAGAGATTAGCCTAAACATCAACTCAAGAATCAAAGTATCCCCTTAACAAGTTTTACTGAAATCGGTGCAGCGGTTTAGCCTAGAAAACGCAACAGACAGACAAAGTTAGTATCGAATGTATAATATTATAGTCATCACAAAATAAGAAGCTCGTTTTGACATTTGTCATTTGACATGCCGAATGTAAGAAATTGAAAAATCAAATTCATAATCCTATTTAATTACTATGTTACCTATACACTATCACAACGCATATCTTAAATAAGCATCAAGTTTAACTTTATATTGAAAAATTGCACTCAAAAACACGAATTAATCGTATTAGTTACGCCACGATGACAAATGTCAAACCGGGCTTCTTACGGGCTTGTGACGACTATAGTATGGAGTATGAATTTATAACACTGGAATCGAATGGGCCGGCTGGACCGGGGCATTACTACCCTTACACAGACGACCATCCTGATAATGTCATTACTACCCTTACACAGACGACCATCCTGATAATGTCAGTTTCTAGGTGTAGTATTTCAACATATGGTACAGGTCACCATGCTACATTGCCTACCCTCACAATAAGCATGGTGGCCCCTACTCCTGGATTCTACTCGCTTTCCATCAGGCAGAGTAGAGTCACTTTGGTAGGCTTAAATATATTATATAAAAAATTAACGTAACGCTAAGTATATCTTTTTACCGTTTTCTCAAAAAATAAAACACCGTGAGAAGCCCAAAATGGTGTGCATGGTCATGGTGGTCAGAGTGGTGTGCGATGAGAGAGGCCTATGTCCACCAGTGGACTGCGATAGGCTGATGATGATGATGATGACCTAAATAAAATATTTATATTGTCTATGTACTTAAGTATATAACACGCAAAACTAAAAGTCCCTTGGGCATTTAATACAAGTATCGTTTTTTTCCGTTTCCCATTGAAATTCGTATCACGACAATATCATTTTTTTCAATCAGCTGATTTAAATAGAAAGCTCTTTCACATCAGCTGATTGTGGAGCAGGTAGACGTTATGCAAGTTGAAAGGAAAAAAAAAATGTCTGTTATCCTTGAAATCCTTTGTATCGAAGTGACGGGATATCACAGCTGACTTGACGGTGTAAGCAATAAATCAGCTGATTTTATCATTTGTATGAGTTCGTCTTGATTTCGAACTGTGTAGAGCCAGTGCTATGGTGCAGTGATAAACATACTTCAACATCCTTTAACAGTCCACTGCTGGACATAGGCCTCTCCTTAGAAAGGAGGTTTTGGCCTACTATACCACGCTGGCCAGACGGGTTGGTAAAGGGTTTGTTTCAAGTTTTCCTTCTCTTGGCAGTGATGTTAGCTGCTTATTTTGTTCCTTTAGTCGCCCTTACGACACCCATGGAATGAATAGGGGTGGTGACACTTTGTATTCTTAATCCGTCACCACACGGAATTCTTAATCCGTCACCACATTTTTAACACGTGAAACAAAAACTTTGTACCATTTTTACGAAAATTGTGTGGACGGAGGAGTATGAAATTTCGTACACTTATAGTTTATGCGGAGGAGGAGTGCAGGAAGCTAAATTTTTCTTTTAAATTTGAAAAAAATACATTTTATCAATAAATACAACGTCACACACACCTCCATGTGTTTGATACACACTCGCATAGATACTCTTTTGTCAAATTAATATAGCCTTGGCGAAATCCGTGATTATAGAAGATATAGTCTTTGACAATAGAATCTTAATATTGTTGCCAGTTATAATTCAAATTAAATATGGTCGAATCTCGACCACTTGACAACCACTAATACTCTTAAATACTTCATAACTTAATAGAGCCATGCTGATTTCAGCACGAATGGGCCGACTCGACCGGGGAGGTACAACCTAAAAAAGACATTGTGCGTGTAACCCAAATTGTTGTTCTGAGTCTGGGTGTTCCTTGTGTCTGTTTTATGTATGTTTGTAAAGTCCTCTGCGACACAGGAATACATATTATTAATGTCTTAAAAAATATCTTACATGTACCTCGAACCCGTCCTATACTAGGTAAACATTCAGGATTACAAATCATTAAATTAACAAGCTATTCAAATAGGAACTAGCAACAAAATAAATGGCATGATACCAGACGTGCGTCATCAGTTCGCAAGTTCGATGCCCGCTCATTGCAAATATTTGTTTACCGGAATGTCTATTTGCTAGATCTAGATGATTCATTGTATTACAAGTATCTGCTTAAAAATATTTCAGTACATTTATTTATGAACACAGCTGGACATAGAATTCTTCGATTAGGAGTTTTATCCAGAGTGGTAGGGATAGGCTTTGTGCCAAGTACTATTTCAGAAGCCGAGTGGCACACCGTGTGGTTTTAGTCGGTTCCATTCCGACACACCGCCCCGCCGTAAACTGAGAAAAAAAAAGCTTTCCTTGTCTTTGCAGTGACGTTGTTTCCTTAGCATTATGAACAGCCTTTAACATTCCACTGCTGGACATAGGCCTCTCCTTTGAAGGGTGGTTTTGGCCTACTATACCACGCTGGCCAGACGGGTTGGTAAAAGGTTTGTTTCAAATTTTCCTTCTCTTGGCAGTGATGTTAGCTGCTTATTTTGTTCCATTAGTCGCCTCTTACGACACCCATGGAATGAATAGGGGTGGTGACACTTTGTATTCTTAATCCGTCACCACACGGAAGCTTCCTTAGTCGGCTTTTTTAACGTCCATGGGATGAATAAAATTAAATTCCATATTTTTAATTTGTAATCTGTATTAATATTGATAAAGTTTGTTATAAAGATAGCTAATTCTCTGGATTAACGCATGGCCTACTTTTAATTCCAAAACACTTAGTATAGTGTCGATGAGCTAGGAATTGATAAGTTACGGGTAAAACCGCGGGGCGTAGCTAATATAGAAGAATTGTCCTTCAGAAGAGGATGTGATCAGCTGATTGTCGGTATACGATAGCTACCTGAGTCACAAGTTGAACTTTTTGAAAAAAAAAAATGGCGCGATTTTTTTTTATCCAGTTTCGCCGTTCAGTAACTGGGTTCTGTATGCATTAAAGTTAAATTAACATTATAAAAGATAAAATTTAAGAAAACTCAACAATAATACATTTGACTGCCTGGTTGGTCTAGTGGTTAGCGTATGCGGCTGCTGATCAAGAGATCTCGGGTTCGATTCCCCAAATATTTGTGTGATCCACAGGTATTTGTTTCGGAGTCTGGGTGTTTTCTATGTATACTATGTATGTATTTACAAGAAAACGTATGTTTATGTATTTAAATCAGTTGTTTAGTACCCTTAATACAAGCTCTGCTTAGTTTAGGAACTTAAATTTAGCATATATGTGTGTGCGTGCACACACACACATAAATAACTATATGCATACACGCACAAACACAGATACATTAAATATATAAGTTTCAGACATGCAATACACAATGTTATCTAGCTTTACGAGTAAAATAAGCAGAGCTTGTACTATGCTTGTGCTAAGCTAGGTAACTTAAAGAACACTTAGATACCTTTTTTTATAAACACATACATATTACATACTAGCTTTCGCCCGCGGCTCCGCCCGCGTGTATGTCGGTTATCGCGGTAAAAAGTAGCTTATGCCCTTTCCCAAGTTCAGTTCTATCTTCATACCAAATTTCATCAAAATCGGTTCAGTGGTTTAGGCGTGAAAGCGTAACAGACAGACAGACAGTTACTTTCGCATTTATAATATTATAGTAGGGATTATACATAGAAAACACCCAAACTCCGAAACAAATATCTGCAGATCATACAAACACTTAGTCCGACCCGATTTGAACCCGAGACCTCAAGCACAGCACTCGTATACACTACCACTGCGCCACAGATGCAGTTATTACACACACATTCATACCCAGTCACAAATATTTGTTATTCTTGTTATTAATACTGTCCTTCTGCATTATCGCAATTGTTTTGATAGCCTCGAAACGGGCTTAGCCTTGTGTGGTTATCATAGATAAACATTATAATGTAATTTGGACTTTAAATAAAATTATTATTATTAGATACTAGCTTTCACCCGCGGCTGCATCCGCGGATATCGCGGTAAAAAGTAGCATAATATGTCCTTTTTAGGTTTTAGACTATCTCGGTTTTTGAGTTTATCGCAAACAGACAGACGTGGCGGAGGACTTTATAATAATTTAGTGATAGATGGAACCTTGGGAAAGAACAAAGGCCACTTTTTACCGCGATTACCGACATACACGCGGGCGGCATCGAGGGCAAAAGTTAGTATTTCTATAATCAGAAACAACTTCTCCGGACCCGGAGCCGAACTCGAGACTTGATGGACAACCGCATTCGCTAAGCGCTAGACCAATGAGGCAGTGGTTACCATAATTAAATTATTAAACCTAAAAAAGCAATATAGACAAATAAGGCTTTAGGTTTATTTTATTTACCACTGACCCCTAAATACACAGATGCTCAAAAAAGTATTCTAACTTTATCTCCATAAAACCGAATATCCATTGACACACCGAGGTCCATTTTGCACAACACAATGAGCTTGACGCACGTGCAATAAACGGAATTTAAAAAAAAAAAACGCACACAGGTATTCAAATCTACAGCTGACTATCAGCTGTTAACATTCTCAAAGAGAAATAGACCTTATGCTAATACACATTAATATCAATTTAGAGTGTAATAGTGAAATTATTATTTTTGCAAGTACCCTGTACTCTGTACATAGAAATATAATATTATGTGTATGTACTTTTTGTTCAAATGGTTTAGTTTTATAAGTGCAATATATAAAAATCGATGTTTGTTTGTTCTTTTTGTCATACTGTGCCACTGCATGTTCATCATGAGATTGTTGCATATGCATTCTTGAGGAAACATAAAAAGGCTTGAACAGAACGGCTGGACTGATTTTGATGGGACTTTTACTAGCAGATAGGTGATATAAGGAGTAATTTAGGCAATGTTTTAGTTACTCGCTGATGATGTTGTAAAGGTACAATATAACAACCACGGGTAACCACCGGGCTCAGTTTGTTAATAATTGACTGAATAGTTAGCCTATAGGCCGACCGTTTATCTGAGTCCCCGCCTGCGGTAACAGGGGCGCGGGGGTATGACGACAAAGGGGACTGAGACAGGTGCGGGCGGCGGGGGCGCTTAGTGAGATACACACGAGATGTCCGCCCGCACCTGTCTCAGTCCCCTTTGTCGTCATACCTCCGCGCCCCTATTACACATGGATACACCTCAGATAAACGGTCGGCCTATAGCCGTTTAAGCGGTCGTCACACCGCTTTCTAGTGCGTCAAGAGTTGTGGGGTTCAAATCCTACATAGGATAACGCTTTTTGTGATCCACAAATTGTGGTTCTGAGTCTGGGTGTTCTTTGTGTCAGTTTTATGTAAATTAGTACAATCCCCCACGACACAGGATGTATATTCCTAATAGTCTAATGTTTCATTGAATATTATAAAAAAACTTGGTTTTTACATGATTCAAGTTATATAATATGATATTTATGTTAATTTTAATAGTAATTAAAATGAGTTTAAATTAACTACTTAAAACCAAGGATTCAGACAAGTGCTGACAAATAATAATTTTATTATTTTACACCTAGTTATTGACTACGGCATCGCTTGTATTATTATTTCTTACTAGCTTTCGCCCGCGACTTCGCCTGCGTGTGTGTCGGTTATGGCAAATTAAAAAGTAGCCTATGTTCTTTCTCAAGTTCAGTTCTATCTTCGTACCAAATTTTATCAAAATCGGTTCAGTGGTTTAGGATTGAAACCGTAACAGACAGGCATCAAATAAAAAAAAAATCAGGAGTGAGGGTCAACAGTCCCATTGTGAGTGCACACAATGCAGCATGGAGACCCTCACTAAGGCATGCGACTGCTGCACTTGAGGTCTCTGCTTCAATTCCTAGGTCGAACTAATGTTTGTATGATTGACAAATATTTGTTTCTGAGTTTTATTGTTTTCTAGTATGTTACATAAAATCCCTACTAATATTATAAATGCGAAAGTAACTTTGTCTGTCTGTGAGTCTGTTACGCTTTCACGCCTAAACCATTAAACCGATTTTGATGAAATTTGGTATGAAAATAGAACTGAACTTGGGAAAGGACATAGGCTACTTTTTACCGCGATAATCGATAATCGATATATGCGGGCAGAGCCGCTGGCGAAAGCTAGTAGTAAATAAGTATGTATTTATATCAGGTGTCTAGTACCCATAGTACAAGTTCTTCTTGGTTTGGGACTAGATGGCGTTGTGTAAGACATGTTTAATATAGTATTATTATTTTAAGATGTATTTATAGTTGGCCTACCTACATGCCTCTTGTTGTATAATTTGACTTATTATTGCCATAATTTTAAAAATTATCATAATTATTATTGATGGCTTCAGTCAGTCATTTTAATTCATATTTCCCTTGAGTATGTATAATAAAATTACTTTTTAATTATTATTTTTTCATAATAAAGCATCTTGATAGTATCTTCCTTATTGTAAAAAATAATTCCAGGCAAATTTTTGCTATAGTTGGAATTTCGAATCGTGACATGCGTAAAAAAATGTTTGTAAACAAAACAAAGCTTTGTGCATTGAGTACTGATTAGATATGACTGCTGATAATTTAAACAGAGACCATTTTACCGTTCAAGAGTAGAGGTTAGAAATAGTAAACAGCACTTTTATTCCAATTAGAATCTAATTAGAACATTATGGCGCGTATTTAGAGTACAAATTAACGTCACTTACCCGGTACAGCACTGCCAGTCTGACCCATTTCAGATAATTCTTCAAATCGCTGGTTAAACACTAAATTTCACAGATTATTACAATGTTTATACAATAATTTCACCCGTTTAACACATTTAGGGACTATTAATATTACTTAACACACACAAACTTGACCTATGAACTACAACCGATCATGTTTACTAATTTTATTTAATTTAAATAATATTCCTGATAATCTGCACACAATTAAATTGAATTGTATTACTATAACTTGGTGCATAAATTTGAATTGGAATATTTTTATACTAATTAATTAATATTGCACGTGGTTTTATAAAATTATTTTAATTAAAATAAAAACATTTTTGAAGAATAAAACATTACTTTACACTACGTTATCTTTGACATGTATGTTGCGATAAAAGTCTTTGATCGGATATTTGTATGCAAAAATATTTTTGCAATGTCAGTGGAGTTAAGAACTCTTTTTGGGCAATATTTTTCCATTATTCATATTTGTTATTTACCAAAGTTTAAATAAGTGTAAAAGTTTACTAAAATATGCAATTGTCTGTGAGTTTTTTGTTCAAGATCCATGTACTGTATTCACATTTGGCAGCATATTTCTTTATATCGATGTATGTATCCAAAACAACAAAATGTCATTCAACTTTGAAATCAAACGTAAAAAAAACACTGAAGTAGGTCTAAGGAAAAAAACTATTTGGTGGACGACCACGATTTTTCTTATGTTGTTTTATTGGTAAAATGGCTAACTAACTCTTCTCCTGTGTATAGGAAAAATATAGTTATTGATTTCATAAAGGTTACACATAAAGAAATATAGATATATGTACCTACATAAGCTAAGTACATACTCCAAGCACATGAACCAATAAAATTCAGAAGTAGCAATACTAACAGCTAACAGTACCTGTCACTAATGTCAAGTCAATGATGTTAAATAACAAAAAAAGACGCGGATTTTGATTTGAAAAAAAGCCGTTGCGCGTGTGTTTATTGATTGCATTTTGTAGTGAGTTGATATTAAGTTATTAACACTATTAAAAAATGTCTAATAACAATCCTATAAATGATAAAAAGAAAGCCTTGCTGGCGTACAAGGAGAAGATTTTAGAGGAAATTCAGTATTATGATAAGAGAATAGAGGAGTTTCGAACAGACCACAGAAATAAGTGTTATTACGATGAATCAGACAGGTAAACTTTTCTTAGAGAAACATAAAATATAATTAAGGTGTCTTATCTTTGAAACACATTCAATTGTAAATGACAGAGCAATTTTTCGCGGTATTATCAGCAAGTCTCATTTGTGTTATGGATTGACACACATATATTATGCTATATATTTAATATTTAAAACTGCAAGCAAAAGGAAAACTTAATACAACAATCTACAGTATGGTATCAACATACTATAGTAGGCTAAAACCTCCAAAGGTTTATGTCCAGCTGTGAAGTATTAAATGCTGTTGATATAATACTGATATAATGAGTCAATTAATGTTCATCATCATCATCATCATCAACAGCCTTTAACAGTCCACTGCTGGACATAGGCCTCTCCTTAGAAAGGAGGTTTTGGCCTACTATACCACGCTGGCCAGACGGGTAGGTATAGGGTTGGTTTCAAGTTTTCCTTCTCTTTGCAACTACGTAAGACAAAATCAAATAATGTTACTTAAATAAAACATTTATTAATATTGCAGTTCGGAATCCGAAGACTATTTTCCCAACACTGTGAGCACAGGTCCGGAGGTCCTGCAGCTAAAAGCACAGCAAGCTTTGATCCAAACTTGTCTACAAGCTACACAAGAACTGACAAACCTTACCGTTTTACAATCTGAAATCAATGTATTAGTGGAAGATCCACAATTTGAAAGGTAAGCAAAGTTTAGACTACTAAAATAATATTAATAAATATTTTGGACATTTTACTTACAACACCATCTAGTCCCAAACTAAGCAGAGCTTGTACTATGGGTACTAGATAACTGATATAAGTACATATATACTTTTTTTTTGTAAATACATACATACATAACTGGGACCGACTGCTTAATGTGACCTCCGAGTCACAGAAATGCTCATAACATATCATGCCACAAACGGACACCCATCTAGGTACTGACTGTACTGTTGTTGCTTACCCTAGTTGATTTCTTATAACCTAAAGCCAATTGGCTATGAGTGCTTGGTAAATCCTGGTAAAATTGGTACTGGGTGGGAATTGATCCCACAAAGTTTCATGATTAGTACTTGTAGTGCCAATCTGATGTGTGACTAATGGGCAGTTTGACCATTGTGTGAGTTACCTAAATGGTTACTCGTAACCATTTAGTCATCTTTTAAAATAGAAGTACCTTAGTGCCAACTTAGTCTGACTGCCTTGTTGGTCTAGTGGTTTGCGTATGTGGCTGCTGATCATGAGGTCTGGGGTTCCATTACCTGGTCGGACCAAATGTTTGTTCGATCTGCAAATATTCCTTTCAGAGTTTGGGTGTTTTAATGTATATTATGTATGTATTTACAAAAAAAAAAACTATGTTTATGTATTTATATCAGTTGTCTAGTACCCATAGCACAAGCTCTGCTTTATTTGGGACTAGATGATGTTGTGTGTAATTCGTCTGAAATATTTATTATTATTATTCTCTTTATTTGATAATATTTACATATAAATTACATTTTTAAATATAAATATAAAAAGTACATTTATAAATATAAAAAATAGTAGACCACTGACTTTGGGTACAGGGACCAAGAAACTAAATTAAATTATTATTATTATTAGTTTCACATCTAGTATACCTGGTATATCAATGAAGTCACCAAATTTTTTCCTTTACAGGGAGAAGCCAGTAACAGAACCTGGTACTTGGCAGGAAGTAACAGCTGAATGCAGAATAGATTTAGTCCCATTTACTATTGCATTTTATATGCATACTCCGGTGAGTCTCAATGTGAACTCCTATGTATTTAAGTTTTCAGAGAAACTATTTATATTTCAAAATAGCAATAGACGGCAACTGAATTTTAAACAAATTTGTTTTTGCTCCTAATTTATGTTTCAAATGTCATAAAAGAAATTTTGATAGTGAAATAATACAATCAATATTTATACAATTTAATAAAACTGAGGTGCCCGTTCCGTGCCTGTCCGTGTGGTGATGGATTAAGAATACAAACTGTCACCACCCCTATTCATTCCATAGGTAACAAAATAAGCAGCTAACATAACTGCCAAGAGAAGGAAAACTTGAAACAAACCCTTTACCAACCTGTCTGGCCAGCGTGGTATAGTTGGCCAAAACCTACTTTCTAATGAGAGGAGAGAGAGGTATATGATGAAGTTGCCTGTTTATATTTTAAAATTAACAGTTTTTCACTAAACGCATATATTATGAAAATATGTATAAACATTGCTACATTAAAAAAGCAATTTAAAAAACTTGTCTGTTCCGTGTAATCTCTTGAATGGTTGTACCGATTTTGACGGGAATGTCATTGACAGATTGTTGATGACATAAGGAGTAGCCTAAACTAGTTTTTTAGACAAATTACTTTACTACATGTGGTATAATAACAACAGCAGGTAAAGCCTCAAGGCCCACCAAGTATGGAATAGTTATGGCAAGGTTGCCATGTGGTCACGATTTGGTAGTATGAAACACGTGGTCCGGCAAAATGTGGTACGTGTAAATTGCATAATTAATTTTACACGAAATATGCACCCGACCACGGCGCAACCACATTTTGTCGCTGCGTCATGGTGTGGTTGTGGTACTTATGAAAAGGCCCTTACATTAATATCAATAAAAGCATTACTTTTTTGTAATTAATGTTTGTATCATTCTTATCCTTGTGTTCTTGACTTTACTGAAGATGAGGTCTCCAGTCACAAGTATTTTTGTACTTGAGACCTCCCTTTTGTAAAGAAATGTCTGTAAGGAATGAATCAGTTTTATCATTATTATTTGCATGTAATATACAAATTTTCTACATTTCCAGGATCGCAAATTCGGACCAATATCTTACCGTGGATTGCAGGTGTCTCTGGTGAAGAAACCCCATGAGGTGGAGCTGAATAACTCCATGTTACATACACTAAAGAGACCTAGTGATGCAGTTGAAGTGAGTATCAAGGCCTGTTATCTGAAGGTCATCATCATCATCAACAGCCTTCAACAGTCCACTGCTGGACATAGGCCTCTCCTTAGAAAGGAGGTATTGGCCTACCATACCATGCTGGCCGGATGGGTTGGTATAGGGTTGGTTTCAAGTTTTCCTCCTTTTTGCATTGATGTGGTCTTGTGTAGTTTATCCCTTAGTCGCATTTTACGACACCCGCGGGATGAATAGGGGTGGTGACACTCTGTGTTCTTAATCCATCACCACACGGAAGGGTATTTGCTATTAAGTGGTCCTTTAAGATTCGTAAATGTTAAGGGCCAGCTGGAAACCAGTGTTGTGCCTCAGTACAGCGTGAACTGAGCTGGTTACCTTTACTGGCATTAGGAACACACATCCTGTGTCTTGGGGATCTTTACAAACATACATGATACGGACACAAAGAACATCCAGATTCAGAACAGAATTCGTAGATCAAACAAAGTGTAGTCCCATGTGGGATGTGAACCCACGACTCTTGGCGCAGTAGAAAACAGCATGGCCATCGCTCAAACCACTAGGCCAATGGTGAAGTCTAATGACAGGGGGGTATCACTCCGCACTTTAGGTATAGTCGGCCGCTTGCCTGCCCGCAGGCCATTCCGGTGGGTTATCGTCTACGCACGATACGCGTCACGTTCGTCAGAACAGATAAGAGTTATACGATAGAAAGAGACGCAATTGTAGGTAAAATAATCGTAGGTGCTTCGGCGCTGTGCAATCTGAATTGAACTTAATATAGTGACACCAAGGGTCCCTATCACTTTAATATGCTTTTCGGAGTGAGTCTTCTGTACGGGTACTATTATGTATACTGTGCTAATGAGCACTGATTGTTGTTGTTGTGTGATTGTACCTTGTTTGTGTTATATGTTGTAAAAGAAATGTTTTATTATGCTGTCATATTGTGGGTTACCAAGCTGCATTCACAGTAAGTATGGTGACTCTTGGATTCTACTCATGCTTTCCATCAAGCTGTGTAGAGCTCTTAAACAACTCTCACACAGTGTGTGTCACTATACTACATTGTCTGCATTCTTGGTCTGGTCTAGTGGGCCGGGTCGAACCATATGTTTGTGTGATCCGCCAATATTTATATCGGAGTTATGTATGCATTTACAAAATAAAAATAATTTTAACAAAAACGAACCGAGTTCAAATAAAAACTATTCCGAGTACCGAAATCGCGACAATTGTGCCTATGATATTTGAAGAGTTCCTTCGATTTCCTTGGGATCCCATCATCAGATCCCGATATGGTGACAATTGGACCACCTGTAAGCTACGCCTATTCCAATGCAAAAACAATTTTGAAATCGGTTCATAAACGACGAAATTATCGTTGAACATATATATAGAAAAAAAACCGACGAATTCCTTTTTTTGAAGTCAGTTAAAAAAGTAGACTAGATGGCATTGTGTGTAAGATGTCTGAAATGTATTTATATTTATTTTATTTAATCACACTTAAATTAACAAAAAATTCTTCATTGAAACTGTTTACAGGGTGACCTAAATCAATAAAATTATTAAAAAATTAATAGTTGTTTTCTACTTATCCTTCAGGTGGTTCGAAACTATGCTGTTAGTTACCGTTCCAGACGTACAACCCTCGCTCGGTTAGCCAACAAATATGCCAGTTCACTGTTCATGGAACCACATGTAAGTAGCTCATGATAATAAAAATTATAAAAGCAGCCAAGTGCGAGTCGGACTCGCCCATGAAGGGTTCCGTAGCAGCAAGTAACGTCATATTAAAGTTCTTGTAGTCCGTTGTAACTTTGATCGATGTTTTAATAATTATTGATTGAATGAAAGGGAAATTGCGGTTTACGATTTATGACGTATTAAAAAAAAACTACTTACTAGATCTCGTTCAAACCAATTTTCAGTGGAAGTTTGCATGGTAATGTACATCATATAAATTTTTTAGTTTTATCATTCTCTTATTTTAGAAGTTACAGGGGGGGGGGACACGTTTTACCACTTTGGAAGTGTCTCTCGCGCAAACTATTCAGCTTAGAAAAAATGATGTTAGAAACCTCAATATCATTTTTGAAGACCCATCCATAGATTCCCCAAACGTAAGGTTTTGATGAAAAAAATTATTTGTGTGTCAGTTCTAAGTATGGGGAGCCCCAAAATTTATTGTTTTTTTCTATTTTTGCGTAAAAATATGCGGTTCACATCCACTGACCAAGTTTCAACAGTATAGCTCTTATAGTTTCGGAAAAAATTGGCTGTGACATACGGACGGACATACAGACATGACGCATCTATAAGGGTTCTGTTTTTTGCCATTTGGCTACGGAACCCTAAACTGTTACTTTGATATTACATATAGACACTTCAATTTTATTTATTTGTATATTTGTGTGTGTGTGCGTTTGTGCGTATATGTGTGTGCGTTTGTGCGTATATGTGTGTGTGCATGTCTGTATTGATATGATCAAATTTCTCATTACAGCCGGAAGGTGGTTTTGTACTGAAGTGTGCGAATCTTCTCGAGATCCTGTGGCGATTGGAGAATAAATGGTCACCGGTGGCCCCCTTCCATCATAGAATGACGTTTGACTTAGAGTATATGGGTAAGTCGAAAGTACACATTTAAAGTAAAATAATATAGATCATTAATCATCATCAACAGCCTTTAACAGTCCACTGCTGGACATAGGCCTCTCCTTTGATAGGAGGTTTTGGCCTACTATACCACACTGTCCAGACGGGTTGGTATGGGGTTTGTTTCAAGTTTTCCTTCTCTTGGCAGTGATGTTAGCTGCTTATTTTGTTCCTTAAGTCTCCTCTTACGACACCCATGGAATGAATAGGGGTGGTGACACTTTGTATTCTTAATCCGTCACCACATGGACAACAAATAATATAGATATTTGATTGCATTATTTGGGGCTTAGTTGTTTAAGTGATCGCCACCTCGCTTCCCACTTCGTCAAGTGAACAACTCTTTGGGTATTACCTTGTTGATCTAGTGGTTAGCGTATGCGGCTGCTGATTAAGAGGTCTCGGGCTCGATTTCCGGGAAAGACCATATATTTTTGTGATCCACAAATATTTGTTTATGAGTCTGGGTGTTTTTCTATGTTTAAAATGTATGTATTTACAAAAAAAAAAGTTTATGTATTTATATCAGTTGTCTAGTACCCATAATACAAGCTCTGCTTAGTTTGGGACTAAATGATGTTGTGTGTCAGATCATGACTCAGATGTCCAAAATATTTTTTTTTATTCCCGGGTCAGACCATACATTTGTGTTATTCACAAAGAAATATTGGGCCGAGAAATATTGGGTCACCGGTCTCACACTCACCAACGAAATACGACAGCAAGAATACTTTCATTATTATGATGGTCTTCTGTATGAGGGTAGTACTGCCCCGGTCAATCCGGCACATTCGTGCTAAAATCGGCGTGGCTCTACTACCTTATATAAATTTATTAGACACACAATAATATTCTAGCAGTCCATCCAACTTTTAGAGCTGTAAGACAATATGAAGACGTTAAGTACGTCGTTATTTATCCATCCAATCCAATTTACTTTATATTTCAGATGAATCCTACATAAAAACAATTACTCAAGCTCACAAACAACTGTTAGACCCCGCGATACAAACAGACGAACGAACACTACTCCTATCTAAAATAATCAATACGTGCCTAGAGGCCAGAGGTCCCGTCGACTCTGAGTCCGACTTAGAATCGAAACAGACAGATCCTCGAACTGAAACAGACCCAAAGGATAAAGATAGCGAAGTTATGGCCCCACCTAAAAGTTTGCCAAAGAAAACTAAGAAAATAACACCGAAAGATAAGAAAATAAATCAAGTTACACCTAAAGAGAAAATTACTTCTCAGAAAAGGAGTATAGAAGATGATATTGGAGGAGGTAAAGCTAAAAAAGTTAAAACGACAGAAAACAGCAATATTGGAGGTAAAAAGATGTTCCAAAGTAAAGAAAAAACTGGAGAGAAGAAAACTGATGACGCCAAGAAAAAAGATAAAAATGTTGATGGTAGTAATGACGAAGTAAAAAAAAACTCCAATGAAAAATTAGTAACAAGTAAAAATATAAAAAGTATTGACAATAATAAACAGACGAAAAAATTAAATCAAAAAGATCACACAGAGGTAGTTACTAAAATAAGTGTTGATAGTGGAAACGAAAATAATAAAAATTGTGCAAATATTGCTAAAAAGAGGAATAATAATGATAATGCTCCAGAAGTAGCTAAGAATAATAAAAGAGAATTAAAGAAAACAAAGAGTAATGAAGAATTAAAAAGACGGAATGTCCAAACTGGTGAATCAGAACCAAAGAAAATCAAAAGCTCTACCGATATTAACAAAGCCGATGAACAAATTTTTGATACGAAAGCTGATAATGAAACGAACAAACTGAAAAATAAAACTAAACAAAAGAAAAGTAATGTTGCTAGTAATGTTGTTGAAACTCAACAATCAGAAAATATTGCAGCAAATAAAACTGCAAAAGAGAAACTTAAAAGTAATAAAAACAATGAAGAACCAACAAAAAAAGTCGACAGAAAAGTTAAAATGTCCATAGTTAACGATAAAAAATTTGATCAACTTACTAAAAAGATATCTGGCAACATTGCATCTAAAAATCTTAACAATATGACCAAAAATATAGAAACTAATGCGACAAAAAGTGTTACTAATACAAAAAATGCTAAAGTACAAAGAAAACCAGAAGCAGATCTAGGAAGTACTAATAATATCGTGGAAAAAACCGTTAACGTTCCAAAAACCGCAGAATCCCAAAATAATTTCGTGAAACAATTAAAACTGACTGAAACCGTGAATAACAAAAACTCTGCTAACACCAAAAACTTTCAAACAGTGAAAGCATTTACAGAGAAAAACGCAAATAATATTAAAAGTAAAGAAAAAGTAATCAACGTTAAAAAAGTAGTTACTGAGAAAATTGTGAAAGACAAAGCCGTATTGAATAAACCCGAGAAAGCTGTGATCAGAACCAGCACACCTAAAGCTTACAAGAAACTTCCAAAAATTACAACAAAAAATGTAAGAAATATTATTCACAAATCACCTAAACCCAAAACCTTAATAAAAACACAAGACTCTCAAAAAAGCATTAAAACGAAAATTTCCAATGGCAACACACAAGTTTTTTCTGGCAACTCTGAAAAAGAAAATGGCAGTAAAATATCCAAAATTCCACAGAAAAAAATGTCGTTCAATAGCGAAAAGATTTTGAAGACCAATAATCTCAGAATAAGTCCGAGTAAGTACTTATCTGTTTTTATTTCTTTTTTTGATCCAGTCTTATAAGGCAAAGGTGAATTCGATTCAAATTTAGAACAAATAGGAGCTTCCTACTGCTCTTGAGTATTGCGTGTTCGAGCCTTGTGATCTACATATTGAGGTTCTGAGTCTGGGTTTTCCTTCTCTCTGTTTCATGCATCTTAGTAAATTCTGTACCACACAGGAATATTTCTAGAGTTGTTAAAAAGGAAAAGAAATAGAGTTACGAGCTAATAAAAGACCTTACTAATATGATAAATGCGAAAGTAACTCTTTCTGTCTGTTACGTTTTCACACCTAAACCGCTGAATCGATTTTATTGAATTTAGGTATACAGATAGATGGAACCTTGAGAAATGACACAGGCTACTTTTGACCGCGATAATCGACATACATGCTGGCTGAGCCGCGAGCAAATCATGAATCAATCATCAACAGCCTTTAACAGTCCACTGCTGGACATAGGCCTCTCCTTTTACAGGAGGTTTTGGCCTACTATACCACGCTGGCCAGACGGGTTGGTAAAGGGTTTGTTTCAAGTTTTCCTTCTCTTGGCAGTGATGTTAGCTGCTTATTTTGTTCCTTTAGTTGCCTCTTACGACACCCATCGAATGAATAGGGGTGGTGACACTTTGTATTCTTAATCCGTCACCACACGTTATAAACCCCTCTCTAGTTCCAACACAGTACTTAAATGTTCCAAATATTTCTTTCAGGAAGACTACCTTCGAAATTCAAAACCCAAAACCCAAATGTTCAGCAGCTCACTAAAACAACAAATATTCCAAGTAAGTTTATTTAAAACAATATATTCATAATAAACAGCTATTTCTAAGAATTTACACACTTATTAACTACTAACTGACCCGGCGAACTTCGTACCGCACAATTTTGAAATTTTAGAAGTAGATCGCATCGCCACCTACCGGGTCCAATTACCAATCTTAAAACATAAATTATTTTGTGACGGGATTGAAAAATCCCTTCGGATCTGGCTCCACGGGGACTGAGGAGCCAGTATGTGGTAATTCCATATGCGTATGCGGCTGCTGATCAAGAGGTCTCGGATTCAAATCCCGGGTCGGGCCAAAAAGTGTTTTTGGCTTTTCTTAGGAAATTCGAAAATCATTATTGGGAAGTTAGTGCCCTCAAATATACTGACAACTAGTTCAACCTTCGAATTTCAGTTCTCCCTTAGGGTTGCGGAGGTCCGATGCCAGTCGCTCCGTGGAATAACTGAAATTCAGGTAAATTCGGTTGAACTAGTAGCCGACCCTAAATAAACTTGGGAATAAAGGCTCGGAAGAAGAAAGAAGATATATATATATATCCATATGTAGCACTTGGTATTTCTGTTACCTTGTTTTTGTCACCGGTCGTACATATTATAGGAAACTAATTTATAGAAGCATCTCACTAGCCGCCCAAGCGTGGGTCACCATGCTGCAGTCTGCATTCACAAAGAGTATGATGACCCATACTCTTGCTTACCGTCAGACAAATTTGTCACTGGCAGACTTATTATGTAGAAATATTCAAAACTTTTTTTTTTTTCAGGATTCGTTAAGACAACAGCTCCGAAAGTATCAAAATAAATTGTATTTTTGAACTGTACAGTTTAAAGTATCAAGATGGACGTGTCCAAGACAATGGCTCCGCGCATGAACAAGCTTTGATTTGAGGCGAGTAGAATATGAGTGATATTTATATGAGTTATTAAAATTATGTATTTAAGAAATACTAGTAATCGCCTAATGGTCGAAATTCGAATATAACATTTTTTTTTGCTTTCTGCACTCCTCCTCCATATAAACTTTAACATTCCTAAATTTCATACTCCTCCGTGCGCATAATTTTGGACAAGCGACCCCGCAATTTCAATATTGTACCTCACAATATTGAAATTGCGGGGTCGCTGTTCGTAGTTTAGTGGTAACTGCAAAGTTAAGCAATTAAAGCCAGGTTAGTGTATGGATGGGTGACTATTTTTTACCACATCGAGACCCTTCCGTACCTCATGGAGCACGTTAAGCACTCGGTCTCGGTTATATTACGAATATATTTACCAATCTTTTCGGGAAGTTAGAAAACAAGCTCGACAATTTGTGTCATATAGAAGCAAACATAGCAATATCCACTTTTTTTTCAAGCCGACTTATTTACATCGCCACTGTCTACGTGAAATTCTAAAAGTGTTTTATAAAAAATACCACAAATGTTTAATAGTGTTTTATAAATTTTATAATATAATTTATTCAAAAACTTATAGTTATTGGTACAAAAATGTGTTTTATTTAATTTGCCCAAAATTGCAATGAATGGAGATTGCTACATTTGCTTTTATATGACTCATTTATTCCACAGAAGTATATAGAAGAGAATTTGAGAAATATTTAATTATATTCATTAATGTATTTGGTGTAACTAAATTTAGAACAAAATTCCACCCCTGAGGTAAACGGTACACAAGTTAGTATTTCTGTAAGTAAATCTCCTACAGATATTTTTAAACGTCGGACTTTATAGCTCGAACGTCGCCGACATTTCCTAAGACTCATTCTGGGAAAAGATGCCGAAACATTGATAAAGCTAAAACTATGCAAATAGAGTATAGACTCTGGTTTTAGAGAGTTCCTTTCGAGGGTATACCTGCTTCCTCGACTTTTAGTATCCGAGACGGCGTGCGGGTTTAGTCTGTTCAAGTTCGACATAGACACCACATCCGTGGGTATTACCGCACAAAAAAAAGGTCTGGGTTGGTTTTTGAAAAAAAAAACATTATTTTGAGAGTTCAGTTTTGAGTCGTCCTGTCCATAAGTATCATAGGCGTGTATTATTATTTATTATTATTATTTTGTCAGTAATACTTTTTTAAAGTGAATTGTAAATATTTTAAATTTAAAAGATTCAGTCCGTTTTATATTAAATTAGCGTATTAATTAAATTTTTGATCATTATTGTTAAGAATGAAATTGTAAAATAAAAATTTATTCTTTTTAATTTGTTTTTTTTTATTAAATACGGTGGCAAACAGCTCAAATCGTCAACAACATCAGCCTTTCGCAGACCACTCGCTTCGATCCTTGTAATAATGGTAATGACCAGCTCTGCTTAATGAGGGCTACTGTTTTTGTGTTCCCTAGGGGGCGCCACTGTCGAATGAAGTCCTTAGGCATAGCTGATAGCTGTCAAAGTTTCATAATATTACGCACGTGATAATTTTCGAAACCGTATTGTAAAAATATTAAGGTGAGGTCGGACCAAATGTTTGTGTGATTCACAAATATTTGTTTTATATGTATATTACAAAAAAAAGTATGTTTATGTATCTATATCAGTTGTCTAGTACCCATAACACAAGCTCTGCTTAGCTTGGGGCTAGATGGCGTTGTGTGTAAGAAGTCCGAAAATATTTATCTTCTACAACTAATCCACCCTCTGCCTCGGTATATGTGACCGCTATTTTAAATGTTTGTATAACCTGCTAAATCTCGTTTTTTTATTTATATGCTTCAAACTCGGCCTGATGGAAAGCATGAGAAGAATCCAAGAGTGGTGATCACCATACTCATTGCAAATTCAAATAATGCAGTATGGAGACACTGACACACTATGGCGGCTTGTTGAGATGCTACTGCATCATTGTAAATAAATAAATATTTCGGTCACACACACACACACACACACACACACACACACACACACACACACACACACACACACACACACACACACACACACACACACACACACACACACACACACACACACACACACACACACACACACACACACACACACACACACACACACACACACACAACATTATCTAGTCTCAAATTAAGCAGAGCCTGTGTTATGGGTACTAAACAACTGATATAAATACATAAAAATATTATTTTTTGTGAATACAGACACATTATACATAGAAAACACCCAGACTTTGAAACAAATATATGTGGATCACATAAATATTTGGTCCGTGTTAGATACCGGGATTCGGGAACAATGAAACGACCGGTGGTTCGCTATGCACTGGCTGGTTTATTGAAATATAATATATGCATCGGTTGCTTGCGCGGGGGAAGGGGCGCGCTATGCCCTGATACATACCTACTTAACAGTCCGACCCGGGAATCGCACCCGAGACCTTTTGATCAGCAGCCGCATACGCTAACCACAAGACCAACAAGGCAGTTGAGTCATTGTGTCCGGTCTCGATATCACTTGAGGTTGGTCTCTGTTAGAGGGTTGGAGTTTCTATGTATGTATAATTATACAGTTTAATATGTAACTGTTCTACTTTTCTATGTATAATATGTATGTATTTACAAAAAAAAAGTATGTTTATGTATTTATATCAGTTGTCTAGTACCCATAACACAAGCTCTGCTTAGCTTGGGACTAGATGATGTTGTGTGTCAGATGTCCAAAATATTTATTTATTATTATTTATTATTATTAGTCAATCTAGCCGCCAGTACAAGTTCTGCTTAGTTTGGGCCTAAATGGATATATATACAAATCAATGAAAGTGAACTGTTTGTATTTTCAATTCAAGTTTTTCACTAAAAGCATTTGAAAACATCATTTTTACAAAGGAGAAGGTCCAAAATGTATGGACCAAAAACCCAGAATCGATTGGGACTAAATAGGTATCAGTAGTTTCATTACACTGTACAATGTACCCCACCGAAAGCGCAATGCCCAAATCAATGGGGTATAAGAGCTATAGACTGACAAAGTCTTTAAAAATCATGAGTTTTACTTATGATTTTTATCAGTTTATAGAATATAGGCAAAATTCTAACGACTATAACGACAGGATTACTAGACTATTGTTTACTATCATTTATTTATGTTTATAATTATTACTCACTAAAAAAAAATTCTTTTTTTTTTGAAAAAAAAAGCAATTCGAGCTTGCTGCTTGCTGAACTGCTAAGAGTAAGAAATGACAATAGCATGCAAGAGTTGTTAGTTTATGACTCGTTTTAGCGACATAGTATACTAATGCTTGTCTTGGACTCTAAACTACTTGTTTATGTTACTGCTCGACATAGTGATTACTCAGTTGATTGTTATAACTTTGACAGTAATCTTATTATTGTTGTTAATCAGTAATAATTATTGTTTTTGTAAAAAATGGAAACTCATCATCAATCAACAAGTAACTCATGATTTTTTTATACATATTTTGTCAGACCATAGCTCATATACCCCATTGATTTCAGGATTGCGCTTAGGGTGGAGTAAATTGTGCATTATAATGACCTATTTAGTCCCAAACGATTCTGGTTTTTTTTTGGACCATCTCCTTTGTTTGTCCGCCTGTCTGTTTGTTCGGGCGAATCTCTGGAACACTGGACTGATTTTGAAGATATTTTCACTGGCAGATAGCTGATGATATATGGACTAACTTTTCCTGCTCCATGGCGTTACCGGCTGTCTTCAACAACATCTATGAGTACCGCTGGCTCACCTGGTTATAAATATAATCCGTGGAAATATACTATTACAAATCTAATATATAAAATTCTCGTGTCACAGTTTTCGTTGCCATAGTCCTCCGAAACGGCTTGACCGATCTTTATGAAACTTTATATGCATATTCAGTAGGTCTGAGAATCGGCCAACAGCTATTTTTGATACCTCTAAAAAGCGAGCGGAGCCGCGGGCATCAGCTAGTTAATGCTATAAATTTTATCGTTACAATTTAACAACTTAATAAACCGTTTGCTACCGTAGAAAATACTTGATTTTATTTATCATCTTTCCTTGAAGGTTTGCGTACGTTTTCTACTAAAGCAACCCGATTTTTTGTGTTCCAGTGCGGTTGTTGCGTGTAATATTCATATTTAGCATACAAAAAATTGATAAACCTTTTTTGAGTAGTCATCAACAGCCTCCAACAGTCCACTGCTGGACATAGGCCTCTTCTTTGAAAGGAGGTTTTGGCCTACTGTACCACGCTGGCCAGACGGGTTGGTAAAGGGTTTGTTTCAAGTTTTCCTTCTCTTGGCAGTGATGTTAGCTGCTTGTTTTGTTCCTTTAGTCGTCTCTTACGACACCCATGGAATGAATGGGGGTGGTGACACTTTGTTAGGGTTCCGTAGCCAAATGGCAAAAAACGGAACCCTTATAGATTCGTCAAGTCTGTCTGTCTGTCTGTCTGTCCGTCCGTATGTCACAGCCAATTATTTCCGAAACTATAAAAGCTATACTATTGAAATTTTGTCAGTCGATGTATTCTGGGAACCGCATTAAGATTTTTACAGAAAAATAGAAAAAAAACAATACATTTTGGGGGTCCCTATACATGGAACTGAAACTCAAAAAAATTTTTTTCATCAAACCTATCCGTGTGGGGTATCTATGGATAGGTGTTCAAAAATGATGTTGAGGTTTCTAATATCATTTTTTTCTAAACTGAATAGTTTGCCCGAGAGACACTTCCAAAGTGGAAAAATGTGTGTCCCCCCCCCTCTAACTTCTAAAATAAGAGAGTGATAAAACTAAAAAAAAATATATGTTGTACATTACCATGCAAACTACCAACGAAAATTGGTTTGAACGAAATCTAGTGAGTAGTTTTTTTTTAATACGTCATAAATCGTAACACGCAATTTACCTTTCATCCAATCAATACACTAGTATAAAAACATCGATCAAAGTTACAACGAACTACAAGAACTTTTATATGATGTTACTTGTTGATACGGAACCCTTCATGGGCGAGTCCGACTCGCACTTGGCCGCTTTTATTCTTAATCCGTCACCACGGTAGTAAATTAATTTAATCTAACAATTGGTCCGATAGTATCGCTATACAGCGCCATCTATTTTCATTCCAGTGAACTACATACTTGACAGTGACGCATTTAGTTTCCAATAGTTATTGATTGATGTCGCTAGTGAGCGTGAGAAGGGTGAGAAAGCGTCGCATTACTCGCATCGCATTTCACAATTCACATCTGCTTTCTTTTGCAGGACGCTAACATAAAATTTCTTGTTTTTACGCCATTTTGGGTACATTTTACATTCTTTGGTGTTTTAATTCATCAATATCGTATTAGAGAAAGTCTGTGGTAGATTTTTGTCTTTTAACTGTACAGTTTTGAGTAATATGTATTTAATGGTTAATGTTGTGTGTAGGTGAGTATACGGCATTTCCAGTTGTTTGTGTCAGATAACGAATTTAATGTAAACGATTACATAACCAAACAGTGATAGTGTATTTTTTGTAGTGTTTTTGATGTGTATATCATAGGGCAATACAGTTTTATTACAGTATTGCACCGCTGTTGTGATTGTTCTATTGTTTTCGATGGCGGATGAAGTGTTTTGTTTTTCGTTTCGTTACTTCGTAATGATTAAAAGAACAAAATAAATATAACATGTTCATAAAATATATTAATATTTTTTGTACAGACATATAAGTCATACACAGAATTCACGAAGTTTAGAAATGGATTTCTGAATTTAGAAATATAAAAAAAAAATATGGCACTCGGATTTTTTTTATCTGTGACTGACAAATTACTTATAAAATTATTAAATAAAACTTAATATGCTTCAAGCTGTATTTCTAATCAATTTGGAAAAGAAAAAAAAATCAGCATTTTACAATTAAATATCAGAAATCCGAGGCTTCAAAAAAAGTAATAAATGTGTAGTAAAAGTAATAATCATGCCAATTGAATAAAATAAATATCAACATTTTGTTATCATCATCGTAAATATTTAGATAATAAATAAAGCAAATAAAAATGTATATAAAAATACTTATATATTAAGTGAAATATAGAAAATAAAATAAAATATAACAAAATGAAAAGAAATTGAAAAGATGCAAAAACTAAAACAAAAAAAAAATACACTGAAACATAGAACCTCCTTCTTTTTTGAAGTCGGTTAAATATGGCGATTTGGGCCATGGATTGAAGTTGTAATAAATTGTATTTTTTATTCCTCAATTTCCAACCTCAGGAGTGGAAGTTTTTCGCCTAATTTGATTTGATTTGATACAGCAAGTATACTCTCCCAAATATAAAAAAAGGTTGTTTTGAATCCACGTCGTTTTCTGTCTGTAGTCTGTGGGAGTATTTGGATAAAATTGAATTGAAAATTTTATTCTTTTTTTTTTTAAGTCGGTTAAAAGTATCAGTCTTTCCTAAGACTGATGAAAATGTACTAAAAGAGCTAATTACCATTATATCATTAGTCGGAACTGTTAAATACCAGAAAAAGAATCATAATCAGAAATATCGGTGGGCCAATCAATGAGCGACTTCATGATTCTTGATCATCGGTGGGCCATTCAATGGGCGACCCATCCAATGGTCGTCTTCCTAATTATCGCTAGACCAATCATAGGCGATTTCCTGATTATCTGTTAGCCAATCAATAGGCGACTTTATGATGTATTGCCCTCGAACCTCCTTCATACCACCAAACACGCAAAAATCGACATATAAGTCAATAAGTGTGTTCATTGTATGACTCACGTTTTTATTTAGACCATTGTTACTGGAAAGTTACCTGAGAGAGAGGTATTCGTGTTCTCTTTTCGGTTATATATAGTGTAGCTATTTGTTGTGTACTGAGGCTTTCTCTTGAATCTCTATGGTATAAAGTATGAAGAAGGAATTGAAATCTTTAATAAACAAGTTGTTGTTGCTAGTTGATGCAAGCATGTATTTTACTATCATGCCCTTAAAAAACTTTAAAAAAAAGGTTAATAATAAATAATAAAATTAAAAATGAAATAATGTAAAAATAAAATAGGTAATACTAAAAAATACATAAAAGAAGCGCTTATAGTCAAGTAGCCTTAGGTAATTAAAAACAATCACCGAGGGTAAGCAACGAAGGCATGGTCAGTGCCTGGATGGGTAACCGTTTGTGGCAAGATATGTTTTTACGTTAAGCAGACGGTCCCGGTGGTTGTCATAACAGTCGTGAAGCTTAGTTGGGTTGTTGATGATGATTGATTAAATAAAAGAGGCGTTAATAAAAAAAAAACAAACTAAATTAAATAAGAACAAAAGAATAAAAAAGCTAAACAATCATTAATCGAATTAAAAACTTTCTAAGAAATATACTAAAAGTTAAATTATTTCTGATCGAGAAAAGTTCATTTTATTATTTATATATAATAATTAAAAAACAGACCAATAAGGTAAGAAACAGTATGAACCTACAAAACTAAAACATTTCATTCGGCGTTTTTGGAAATATTCGGTGGTTCATGCCCCATGCCTTAAAAAAAAAAACCACTGTGATTTACACATGAAGACCTTATTATTTGATAATTAATTCGAGGATATTTGTGAACATTCGTTTTTTTTTATTTCCGTTCCTACTCCCCATATGTTTTTAACGGCTAAAACAATAACAATCCCTATTAACTCACCTTCCAAACAAAAAAAAAACAAATCATTTCGTCCGTTCGGGAGCTCAATGCCACAGACAAATACGTCAAGTCTTTTATAACGCTGTTGGAATAAATCTAGAAAATATTCATAATAAGGATATCGCAGTCAAAAAACTTAATTGATTTTAGATATTTTTAGAGTTTTGTTCTTTAAAATGGCTTATAGGATTATTTTGTTGTCTCTATGTTCTGTAACAGTGGGTCGAGGAGCAGATTCCAGACCATCGGTCCACTCCTATGTAGATTTTGTTATCTTAAGATAACAGTCGTGAACCTTAGTTGAAGGCCTTCGGGTGGCTTAAAACCAACGGCAAGATTTATCATAGCCACAAGTTGTCTTGCCAGTCCCAAACCCGCACTCGGTCAGCGTGGGGACGTATGGCCTTAACCCTTTCCTTAGAGTAGACCCGAGCCCAGCAGTGGGACGTTTATGGGTTGATTGATTGAACCTATCTGGGTGGCTTTTGTAAATACTTCCCCAAATAAGGAAAATTTTAAGTCGTAAAAAAGCCGGACTTTTGGTCCTCAAAGCAAATTGAGAAAAAAAAAAACAAAAATATGGGACAAAAAACCAGGCGTTAAAATGGGGTAATAGGTAGAAGATTCATGAAACATTCTTTAAAACATAATTTTAATTAACGTTGATCATTTTCATAACTTTCTTTTGAAGAAAGACAATTTAGGTGATCAGTTTCCATAGTGTTTCATAAAATTGCAATGGTTTTAGGACTTTTTTTTTTTGTTTTGTCCATTGTTGGGCAATTAACGAGAATACTCTCTCGACATTTACTTAAGGCTTCGGATGTAAAAAACATATCCATCCTCAAAGAGCGAGGAACTCTTGAGTAACAATCAATGTTGTCCAGCGATTTGAAATATCTTAACCATTTTTACGGGCTAACAGTCGCTTCAAATCAAGATTCTTGCGAAGGACAATAATTTTAACAAAAAGGAACCGACTTCAATGAAAAACTATTCCGAGTACCCAAATCGCGACAATTATGCCTATGATATTTGAGGAGTTCCCTCGATTTCCTTGGGATCCCATCATCAGATCCCGATATGGTGACGATGGGACTACCTGTAAGCTACGCCCATTCCAATGCAAAAAGAATTTTTGAAATCGGTTCATAAACGACGAAATTATCGCTGAACGAATTGAGAACCTCCTCCTTTTTTTGAAGTCGGTTAAAAATATTCTCAGATTTTGCAATTTGTCATAGCATTTGCTGTCATCAACTTTCATATTTATCTGTCCTATTTTATAAAGGTTTTTATGTCATCAAAACGTATGGTATCAACGATCGTTAACTAACATGCATGCAATGTTTTCTTTGAAAGTGGTCACTTGATTAGGATCAACAATTTTCTGTAAAATTTATTTACTTTTGGTGGACAGAACTTTTGTTCAATTCTCGCATTATACTGTTTATGGTTTCAGAACAGTTATATAAATCCTCCATAATAGAAATATCTGCTTTTTCTGTATCATTGATGCGATAATGATAAATCGACAGAAAAGAATGCACAGCTCAAAAGTAACCTTCCTTCACATAATTTTTAATCTTTCTTTGAAAGTTTTGAAAGAATTGTTTTCAGGTGCTAAAAAATTAACTTTAAGCGGGTTATACAGGTTTAGATTTTTTTCAATTGCTGGGAAGATTCTTAACCAGTGAGTTCTTGAAAGATAAAACAGATGTCTAAAATTAACTTCCAATTCAGAACTCCAGAGTTTTTCGTACGCTAACTGTGCCAAAATAAGTATGTATTTGCATCACAAGACTTTCGATACGTAACAGAAAGGAATTAATGGATAGAATTATTAAAATTGTGAGTAACGCAGTCAATTTCGAGTATATTTTGGTTGTGGGTAAGCGATTTTAGTTATTTTGGCTACCTCAGGCGAACGTAAATGAGAGGCAGTGGACTGTATTACTTACTGGTCGTTTGCTTGTCGCGGCACTAATTAGCCAGGTATAAATAAAAGAAAGGGAGGTCGGTCCGTCAACGGTGAAGTCTAAAGAAGCGAGTACTGGTCGTTTGATGTAATGTCACACCCATCCGGGTAAGTCCCTGGCTCGCCGTACTCGTCTACACTTAGTCCTGTCGCACGCCGCAGTTCTGATGCTTGCTACAGTCTGCTGTAGATGTCGCAACAAACGGGGTTGATTTCATTCATTCCATAAATCTTCCAGCACTCTAGTATGGTTTTGAGATATTCTATTAACCACATAGAGGCCCGCTCAGTAACTTTTCAGAACCGTCATAAATTATGATTCGGTCTAAATATCCTTTTATGTTGTCGGCTCAAAGACGCACGTACCCACTCGCTATCGTCGTTGACAGTCGACTTAACTGTGTCACGACCGCACGTGCAGAGATTACATTTAATGAGAGATTTAATGCGGGAGTTGTCTTAAAAAAAAGAAAAAGATACACAATGCTCCGTTATTCATTCACAGATAGGTAGTACAATGAGTAGTGAAGGAATGAATGAAATGGTTTGAATGACACATACACTACAATTTTAAATTGTATTTGGTCATTTTTTTTCTAATACAGACAACGTAAATAATCGACTTTGTGTAAAGATGTATAATGCCTATCAGTAGATATAAAATAAAATAAAGTTTTTTTCATTATTTTATTATTTAACATTCGTCGAACTCACATTGCACAAGGCGAACTTAATGCCTAAAAATTATTAAATATAATAATGAAAATCTTACCAATACAATAATATCCTAATTATTGCTTAAATTTTGGGACAAAAATATCATTAAATAACATCTAAATTATTTCACCAATAAAATACGACTTAAAACTCATTCCATAAATCTTCCAGCACTCTAGTATGGTTTTGAGATATTCTATTAACCACATAGAGGCCCGCTCAGTAACTTTTCAGAACCGTCATAAATTATGATTCGGTCTAAATATCCTTTTATGTTGTCGGCTCAAAGACGCACGTACCCACTCGCTATCGTCGTTGACAGTCGACTTAACTGTGTCACGACCGCACGTGCAGAGATTACATTTAATGAGAGATTTAATGCGGGAGTTGTCTTAAAAAAAAGAAAAAGATACACAATGCTCCGTTATTCATTCACAGATAGGTAGTACAATGAGTAGTGAAGGAATGAATGAAATGGTTTGAATGACACATACACTACAATTTTAAATTGTATTTGGTCATTTTTTTTCTAATACAGACAACGTAAATAATCGACTTTGTGTAAAGATGTATAATGCCTATCAGTAGATATAAAATAAAATAAAGTTTTTTTCATTATTTTATTATTTAACATTCGTCGAACTCACATTGCACAAGGCGAACTTAATGCCTAAAAATTATTAAATATAATAATGAAAATCTTACCAATACAATAATATCCTAATTATTGCTTAAATTTTGGGACAAAAATATCATTAAATAACATCTAAATTATTTCACCAATAAAATACGACTTAAAACTCAATCAAATTCATTAAAATTACTCAAGAAAATGTGATGTACAAATAAAAATAAACATAACTAAATCATTAATACACTAAATAAATTGAAATTTTTATGCATGAATTTATAGGATTATTCGTGCGTGAGTTGAACGCGCTCGACGCTTGAGGTAAATGCTGGGAACATCTCACCCCACTCCCCGCACTCATGCACGTTTCTAAGTTCTGCAATAATTTCATAAGACTACTGCTAACTCACAGTACAGCATAGGAAGCTTATATGAACTATAAAAAGATAAAGATATTAAAACTATTTAAGAATGACATCACTTATGTTCATCAAGCAATTCAAACTACAATCATTAAAGCATTTATTCCTAAAACCGAGGTAAACCTGCTAGCCAAGTTGACTTTAAAAAATTGCAAAAAGTTGCATAAATAAGATCAAACACGTAAAAACTAATTATTGAAAACAAAAATCCGAGTACGTCAAAGCATCAAAGTATTTACATAAAAAATATAATTTCAAATCTATTTTTAAAAAACTTGTCTGTCTTAATTTCGGTTAATCTCTAGAAAGGCTAAACCTATTTTATCGAGCCGCTGCCGACGCTGACTAACAAAATTAAAACCGATGTATAGTGAAAAATTTCCGATTCAAAAGTAAGAAAATTCTAGTTATAGATGTAAATACCTACTCAAAATTAAAAAGGCACATGTTGCAGTATAGATAATTACGGGTATATTCATAGCCCCAACAAAAATAATATTTTTTTAATCTACCCTACTTACAAAAGTAATATTTCCTTGTGGCCTATCAGAATGGTACTTTGAAAGGGTAGTTCTTGTGTAGCTCTCCAAGGCTGAAATGCAAAGAAACAATAACTTATTATTTTAAAGAGATTGGAGCTGGAAATGGCTCCCAGTAAGTGTCATCGTTAAGAGCGGCTATTAGTCCACTGTTGGATATAGGCCTCACCTTAGAACGGACTTTTTGTTCCGCTGCCTGACCAGATAGGTCGGTATATTGTTTGGCCTATTAAATGACAGTGGCGGATCGATATAGTATTGGTTTTCTGTCTCTTTATAGTGTCGTTATTGTGCTGCATAGTTTTTTTCCTTTGTCGAATCTTGCGATACCCTCGGAATGAATAGGAGTTTTGATATTCCGTTATAAGTGTATACTATAGGAAGATAATAAACATCGACTTACTTCTTCATGTCAAAAATCCTCTTGTTCCTGTTCAATGCGTTGATGGCATCGACGTGATGACCTTCCAGAACGAAGGTGAGCGCTTGCAGAATGTCGTAGAGGCGGCTAGAAGAGGTGGCTTTAACTACAGCCTGACGACCAGACTGGATCTGGTACCTGTTGACAAAATGTGCCGCAGTATAGTCATTTGCAAATTCATTCATTGTCAATTAAAGAGGCAGGTTTTAATACTTCAGTGGTGTAGTTTATGCGACTACTGCGAGTAAAGGATTAGATGTGTGATCTGCAAATATTGTTTGTTTTTTTCTATTAGTCAATTTGGTTTTTGTGGTACAAATTCCGATTAGTTTAAAACGAGATGGCGTTCTGTGTTAATAATACTAAAAGTGCAAATGGTGAAATATGAGATCTTGTTCTACTCTGAAAAGGGTCATCCTTTTGAACCGCTTTCAACGGCAAACGGCTCTAGTTGAATAATATAAAGAAAAAAATGCAATAAGTTACCCAAAATCTGTTAAACAAGACCATAAATTTAGTACCAAAATTATAACATCTTCACAAATAAAACTATTCACTGAATAAATGCTAACACAGTATAAACGACTGCTGAAAAGATAAATTTGATTTACGTTTAATACGGATAAAATTACAGTCTAACTATGGACAAAATAATTAAAATACATCAAATCGTATTCTTCATGAACCATTATTCTAAATAATCATCCTTTAAAATGTCCTTACCTGACCAAAAGCTGGGCGGGAGTTACGTTTAGCCCCGAAGCCATAACCTTGACGAGGGGATCATCTATAGCTGCGGAAACTCCACTCTTGAATTCAGAAGGTGTACCCTTAGATCCCAACACAGAGAAACAGCTGAGGGTTATGTTGCGTTCTGAGCAGAAGGCCTGGAGAGGTTGTTGTGTAAGGTAGGGGTGACACTCCACCTATGGGATTAAATAGAAAGTCAATAATATTGAGGCAATTAATCAGATTTGTCCCTACGCACCAGAGGCCTTCACTAATTTACATTATTGCTTTATTGCTCTTGGTATCCCCTTTTCAAACTTGTTTTGTGAGTAGAGGTTTATGTCCAGCTGTGGGCTGTTAAAAACATCAACAGCTTTTAACAGTTTTAACTTTTTCAATGACGTTCAGTATTTCTAGAAATTTCTTAATACAAAATATACAGTTAATGACCGTCCAAGAGTTCATAATGTAAGATTTTTAAATTTTAACTTCAATGTCACAAAGTATAAAAGATAATACCTGATTAACGACTGGTTTGATGTGCCCCTTGTCCAGAATCTTTTGGATCTGCTGCGAATTAAAGTTGCTGAGACCGAGGGCTTTTACTAAACCCTTGCTGACGAGTGTCTCCATAGCAAACCATGCGTCCATATAGTCATACTGGGAGAATTGAAGCACATTTGCTATTTGTGGTATGGGATCGCCACCTTCCTGGTAGAAAATAAAAAAATACATTTAGTATTTTGATTGTTGCTTGATTTAATTTTAATTTGCTTTTTCATGGACAGTCATATGAAAAAAAGTAATGGCATTGCAAGTTCGCGATTATTTTAACCGTAAAAAGTAAGTTTGCGTCACTCTGCATCTTTCGACTTCGTTGACAATGTACGCCAGAAAAAACAAGGTATAATGAAAAGGAATAAATATAAAAATAAGACATCCATCAAAAGAAAATAGTTAAGGAAATAAATTATGCAGAAAATGATTTGAAAGTCGATAAAATGAGCTTGGGATACTACTTTGAAATAATAATATTTTTTTAATAAGTGCAAGTACTGATTCCCAAACTAGCGTGAGCTGTATACCAGGAATCAGTTCCTTCCCATTAAACAAATCAATAATATAACAAATTTTAACTGTCAGCATGTGGAACATACATTAAAACATACTTATGAATCAGAATTATATGCGTGGGTGTGTGTTCGTGAGCGAATATTACTATGTGCCTATGCACTCGTGCTTGTATTGAAAGTAGGTTTGAAAATAATAAGTCTTTACATACAAATAAACCCTCTAAATCTTCTACTAAACATAAACAAATGAAATAGTTCATTTTACAGAACATAAGTTAGAAATTTTACTTTTAATCCACGACTATCTCATTAAAACTAAGTGTTGTAATTGTAGAACTATTATATACAGTTTACGGTTGTTCGCAAAGTTTCAAACAGATATTAAGATGTTCCTTCGCAATGTGTCGCGGATAGAGAAGAGTACCTGGGCGACCGAGCTTTGCTCGGTTATCATATTTATTGTTTAAGAACGCCATCTATTCTCTGAGGTAGCTATAGTGTTGTTGTGTAGGAGTACCCCACTCACCACCAAACTAAGTGTTACTTAAAGTGTAGTATAGATGTCGTAAGCAATGATAAGAGCAGTAAAGGAAAATGCACGAAAACTTGAAAATTTGCCTTTTCCTACACAAAGACTATATAAGATTTTAACCCCTGAATGCAGATCTTATCGATAAATTAGACCGACTTCTCAAAAACTTTATTCGATTTGTTCATAACCTCCGTAAATACGATCATGTATCATCTTTCCGTTTCCAGCTTAATTGGCTACCAATTTGCCTGCATCGTAAACTACGTGCGCTCACTGTCCTTTAATATTACTGTTAATACTCTCCTATACTGTTAATAACCCTTCGTCACCATCATATTTAGACTCCTACTTTCAATTCTTATGTAACAATCAAGACAGAATTCTCATCTAATAATCTTCTTCTTCGTTGCCCCTCCCATACGTCCGAGTTTGTCGGCTCATCTATTTTTGTGCAGTCTGTTCTACTTTGTAATGAGCTTCTCCTCGAGATCAGCATGGACACCAACGTTTTGTCGTTCAAGATAAAAATAAAGCAGTATTTATTAAAACTGCTGGCAGAATCGACAAATACATGAATGTCATCTTATGCTAGATATGGAATTTATTTGTGTATGTATGTACTTATATCTGTATAAGTATGTGTGTATGTACTTGTGTATTATGTGTATAAGTTTTAGTATGTATGATAAGTTTGTTTATGTGGATTTGATATATAACAAACCTACTCAATGCATCTATTTCCTATATTCTTTGCATCACCCGAAGGTTGACTGGTAGAGAATACCTAAGGCATCAAGTCCGCCAAAGCATTTTGACATACATTACATAAAAATCATGACACGACTAATGTCCAAGAGTGGTCCGAGAGCGACTCACTTGCCCCCATCGCGCTATGGCTCATCATCATCATCATCATCATCAGCCTATCGCAGTCCACTGCTGGACATAGGCCTCTCCAATTATGCTGACTCTAAATATTGTCTAATCATATTGTCCCTACAACGTTTTAACATAGAACTTTCACTATTTGTTGCAATATTTACTTCTCATTTGTCGGAAAGATGTCAAAGACCTAACGCCTGTCATCTTTGGAAATAAATGAAATTCAAGTGTTTGTTTGTAAATTCTAACAGCTTTTCTATTAATATAAAAGTATACATCAAAAAACATTTTTAAGTTTAACTTTAGGGACAGTTACTCGCTAAAATAATAGGTTGTTCGCTTAAACTACAGCAAATAAAAAAACCGACTTACTTTCAAGGACATTGGGTTGTGAATCATAAACAGATCGAAATAGTCAAGACCCAGCGCTTCTAGGGATGATCTGCAGGCGGTCTCCACTAACTCTGGCTTGTGAAATGTGCTCCAGAGCTTGTTCATGATATAGAGCTCCTCACTGAGAAAGAAGTTAAATAAGTTATTGTAAGATACACATTAACTGCCCCAATGGTCAAGAGGATGGCCAGCTAAGCGCTTTTGTTTGGTGAATTATTTTAATCCCACATACGTAAAAGTTCCAAATATAGTCCCTACAATGGGGCACGCATATTTCCAAATAAACATTCGTCATCATCATGTCTATCGCAGTCCACTGATATAAAGATATTGATGTATATATTTCACATACATATTATAGATAAATCTTTGTCAAGACGCAGTATCTGATGCTTTCTGGCAGTCTGACGTGGCAGGCATAGGCATACCATAAGCTCCTTGTAAAATCTTTGTAATTATACAGCCCGACTATTTATAAAGACGCACCTACAAATCTCCATTGTAGATATATGTATTTGATTATATCCTTTTGGGAGCAAAATACAACTGTAGTGCTGAACCAAACTCTATAGTTTTATAATATAAGCATAGATTAACTCACCGGGTTACTGTTCCATCATCTATTTTCTTCTTGATACCCTCGCCAACGGCTCGTTCTGTGCCGTAAATGTAAGCCGTATCTATGGCTCTGAAGCCAAAATCTATGGCCGCAGACACAATGTGAGGGGCGAGACGCGGATCCAACTATAAATAAAAGTTGCAGGAAATTATTCTATATTACCTTTTTCTATAAAAAAGCAAGTGCCCTAGTATTTTATATAGTTTTCAGCAATATATAAAGTAATTCAAGAGGAAGACGAGACTGACTGCTAAAAACTTCCGTTCTAAGCTGGGTCGGGTCTCTAGTATAGTAAAACATAGAGTCGTTTTCTATTTTTTTATGCTAAGATCTTTAAAACTACGAATATTAATGGTGTTTTAAAAATAGAGAGAATGATTTTAAAGGAAGAAATAAATCCCACCCGTAGTGAATATTTTATATGTTACAACATCAGCTCGGATTCAGTGAATTTTCCTGCGTCACTTTATTGATACATTTTTACTTTATCAGTTTGATTTGAACACTCACCAAAGCAGTGCCAAGTGCTATTGCTGGCATCTGGTCTCCATTACTCAGACTTAAATACAGCATGTCTGTTTTGTTGTATCTCAACTTGGCAGTGGAGAGATCCTCTATCTTCTGAAGATACATCTCTTCAGTGAGAACGTTGCTCGAAGGTTGGCTTAAAGTTTTAGGTGTTGTGATGATAGGAGGCTTCGGTTTTGGTGCTGCCGTCGCATAAGACTTTCCCTGGAAAAAAAAGGAATAAATCATAGTAAAGTTTGATAATATTTTAAAACTTGAAAAAATCGTATTAAAAATCAATCGTACCAATAGCAGTAGCTTAAAAGCATATTTATCAGATTGACAAAAATGTTTCATCGGTTAAAACTGTTTTATACTGTGTATCTAAAAATATTGTGTGATGTTTCCTTATTAGAAATACTCTTAAATAAATCTCTATGGTACGTAAATTTGTTGCGGAATTACACTTTCTAGTGATCACTGTCCAAATCAGAATGCAAAAACCACTGTCAAACAACGAAAAAATTAACCAAAGAAGTAGGAAGCAGTTCCGTGCGCAATTCAGGTTGGCATAGACAAGATAGCAACACGAGTGGCAGTTAACACAAAGTAAGCAGCGACTGAGGGCTTCCCCTTACCATCGAGAGAGAGGGAGACAGCAATAACTTGGTCTCTTATCCTCTCAGCCTATTGTTGTTGCAGGTAGAAAAAAGAAAGATAGAATCAACGTTATGAATAATAAAATATTTAGTCGAAATTTTTTGTTCATCATCTTGAATTGTATACTGTTTTTGTCTTTCAAGAGATTTTTTTGCCAAAATAGGCATATTAAGTCCTGTTGTTTTTAGTGATTATGCAAATTAAATATCTGGCGCATTCTCGGAGAAGCGGACTAAGGGAACCACGAAGTCAATTGTTTATATTCTTAAGTTGGAAAGGCATAATTCACCGAACGTAATGTTATTTTTTTTTCACTTTGACGTAACCTTCGTCGCAGTTATTTATCTGATCTGGTAATTACATCAGCGGGTTGTAAAAAACAGTCTGTCAAGATTGTGGGAGGATATTTCTTATACTTTTTCCATTCCTTTATTGTCTTTTTGACAGGTCACGCCTATAAGTTAGCGAGTTTTTTTCGTAATAAAGTACTACAGTAATGTTGTACTTTATAGACGGGTAGTGAATTGGCTTGTGCATAACTAAAAACAACAAACTAAAAAACAGTTCTTGAAATACGATAAATCTATTAAACGATTAAAATAATCTATCATATTATTATGATTAAAATAATTTGACTTCATGTAAACATTGTTTCTGTAAATTTAATAAAATAGAAGGGAATTAAAATAATGTGACTTCAAGATTGATAATAGCAAGGAATTAAGTCGAAATTTTGGAATTTAAGTTCAAACTTAGAATAAAGTACAATAACTCTGTGCATTAATTAATTTATTTTTGGACCACAAAATTTAACTTTGAAACGCGTGGTTAATAACGTTTAAATCCATGAGAAAATACATTTGAAAAATAACTTCATACTCATATATACTTCCTAACACAGTCACTTATGTTAGGAAGTTTTCTTTGTTCTGGGCCAATTATATGTAATAGTGCACATTTTATTTATTTACAATACTAACTTAAAGAATATTTACAATATTAACAATTATTCCTACGTCATATAGTATTTGATACAATTAATCTACAGGTAAACCTGACCATCAATCTCACCATATTTCAGATATGAGTCTTTTATTGAGCACGTCGAATTCGGACAATTATTATCTCGTTGAGATCAAGACGTGATTATAAGGCATTGTAGCGATATGTTTTAGGATAAATAATGAAGCCTCGTTGGTCTAGTGGTTAGCGTATGCGACTGTTAATCAAGAGGTCTCGGGTTCAAATCCCGGGTCGGGCCAAAAAGTGTTTTTGGGTTTTTCTTAGGAAATTCCTAATAGCAGCCCAGAGTTTGGAAGTTTGGTGGTGATTCACGCCCGTGCCTCGGAGAGCACGTAAAGCCGTCGGTCCCGGATGTCATGAACATCTATAGCAATCGTTATTGGGAAGTTAGTGCCCTCAAATATACTGACAACTAGTTCAATCTTCGAATTTCAGATCTCCCTTAGGGTTGCGGAGGTCCGATGCCAGTCGCTCCGTGGAAAAACTGAAATTCAGTTAAAACCGGTTGAACTAGTAGGCGACCCCAAATAAACTTGGGAATAAAGGCTAGGAAGATGAATGTAGCCGTATGTCGGTATAAATATACATACCTTATTGAGTAATATAAGAGTAGCAAACCAGTGCCAGAACAATATGGATGGCTCCAATCGTGTATACTGTTTGTTCGTGTGTACTGTATACTGTGTGTTTGTGTATACTGATTCCACCTGTAAGTTCGCTATGGATACAACCATCAAAAAATTCTCCCGCATCATCGGTTACTGGTAGCGTTCCCAAAACAATACTACTTAATTATTTAACAAACTAGCTAGGTCAGTGGGTATACAAATGAATCATGTAATATAAAATTATTACAATACATCCATCCATCAGACTCTTCTTCATAATTTAAACTAGACTAATCAGATGAGTCCTCTATTTCTATTTTTTTTATTTCATATTTAATTTAAAAAACTAATTAACGAATAATAAATATTTAAGAAAAATATATTTAATTATATCGATTGATTTTGATTTCAAATCGAATCGGTGACGTGTGAGGGCGTCACTAATTTCGAAATTTGTTGAACTGTCAAAAAGATAAAGGAATGGACATAGTGTAAGTAGAAATTTCAACTTTGTGGCATTTCACATCACTAACTATCGGTGCTAATTCTGTTGTTCGAAAACTAAACTAATTGAAATAAAAAAAAAATATATCTTGTCAAATTACTACGACGTTTTAATTGTCATATGTCACGCTTAAAATTATTTGCAGCCACATAGGCGTATTTAGCTACAGTGATTGCTTCGTAACTCTAATATTTCGCACAAAAAGTATTTCACAAAATTAAGAGAATAAAAGATTAAATACAGGAATATTAATTTATTGACGCAAGTACAGAACTTACACTAACAGCAAAGTTCATGACTAATGTTACGTAATATTAATATGTCGCGTTTTACTTACTGGAGGAAACACATTATTAGTCTCAAATAACGACATATCTAATTTTACTGATTAGTGTCTAAATTTTACTGTCGACTTAGTATTTGGGTCACTCAGCACGATGTACACACTACCACAGTCAAGAACCGCACGAACAACACGTTTTCCACACCATTACGATTATGTAATATTATCGCGACCTTGCTTGAAGATGTGACGTTAGCTGACAAAGCAATCTCACAGAGGACGTCGAAGGCGATTGTTAGATTTTATTAGATGAGTCACTGTTTGTCTTAATTGAGTGTACGGTCGGTGACGTAGTTTAAGCCTTCGTCTCGCTGCTTCCTACTGCTCTAAAGAATTGTCTCTTTCAACAATGGAAGAACACTTTGTATGATCCATTAATTGTTGTTTTCAATCTGGGTGTATTCCTTGTGCGGAAGTCATCAGGTAAAAAGACATAAAGACAAAATCTGAATATTTATTACATGTACAAGATGTACGGTTGGCCTAGAGGTTTAAACGGTCGTCACGTCGCTTTCTACTGCGCCAAATGTTGTAGGTTTCAAATTCCACATTGAACTATAGACCAAAAAGACGTCCAAATTCGATAGACTAGATCACCACGGCAGAGCTCTCTCTCCCCTTCGAAGGTAATGAGAGATCATTTAATCGATAGCGTTATTAAAATGAATAAATAAAATTGTAAAGGTCTTGTGAAACCCTAATTTGCAAAACCAATGCATTTTCACACATGTACAGCTAGAGATAAAATGACTTCTAAATTAATAAGACCCGGCAATTTTAGACCAATACTGGATGGAAAAATATAAGATAAAAAATCGGCACATGGTTTGTTATATTGTTTGTATCGAAATCCAACGGTCTTAAATATCTTCGTTATAGAACTTTCCTCACCGAAGAATAATCCAGCTTCCTTTAGTGATTGCACTAACTTTTATCTTGTTGTAAAGGAGTATCCTCCTTTTGTAAACAGTAGTTGAGTAGTAAACACATCTTCGGATGGCATCGGCTTCAAAGCTATCGATACCTACGACTGGTTTTGCTTGTTTTCTCTTTTTTGGTGTGTGGTGTTTGTTTTTTCTGTGCCAGTCTCGCCATATTTTTCTTTAGTTATTCGTCTATCAGTTCGTTTTCCAATATTAAGCACATTAACTACGCGTTCAACCACTGACGTTATAGGTAAAATTGGCCCTCCGTTTTGAGATTCACGATCGAAACAGTTACGAAGGCGTATAACGAAATCACGTGTCTGACTGTTTAGAACAGTTCTCTGCGTACGTTCGGCCATATCGACGAAATCCATAGAAAAGACAATAACAGAGTCCAAATTAACGAGCAAGGGTCAACAGTACTACAGTATCAATATCTGAAATCCAAAGCCAGGTCAAAACTATATCACAATCGCAGTGCACTCACAGTTTGCACTTTTCGAAGCAACGTCAAGTCGAAACTGCTTTATTTTGCATAGAACATTGACGCGAGTTTGCTATAGGTAGTAATTGTGTGGCCAGAGATCTTATTTGACGATCGTATTAAATTTCATTTTTTTTAAAATTTTAATTTCGAACAAATGTCTAGTTGTTTTTTAAATAAGTATACACCAATAACACTGGACAACAAAATTTAAACTTTGTCGTGTCACACGAACTTCGCTTTTATTTTTTACTTATTAACAATAAATAAGTAAAAAATGAATATTGGCCAAGAATTTTATTTAATGATGAGATAATTTTTTCAAAAAATAACGACCGCCCGAAACAAAAAATTAAAAAAGTTCTATTATCAATTTACAATTTAGGATTTTCTGGCAAATTTAGCTCCTGGATTGTCCCTTCTCAACTTCCAGCAGGAATCGGACAACATTCTTGTGTTCCATTTCCCCTGATACCGCTTTTGTACATGGGAATTGGCCTGATGGAACCTCTCCACGTGCTCATCGCTCACAGCTCCCAAATTGTCAAGACAAAACTCGAGATGCAAGTCTAAGATGTGAATCTTGAGTGACATGTTGCAACCCAATGCTTGATAAGCCAACAAAAATTAACTAACAAACTCTTTGTACTTCTCACTCATTCGCAACAAACTTTTTAAAATATATCCATGCTTGCTTTTCTAGATTTTTTAATTTTTCTTCAAATACTGGATCTTTTATTAACTGACTGATTTTAGGTCCAACGAAAATACCCTTTTTATCATCATCAACGACCCGCGATCCGCTCGAATTGGAGGGTTGTGAATCGTTAATCTTAACGGACGCAAATGTGATTGGTATCGGTAAATTGTCACTATGAAGTACTGGTCTCTTAGTTGACTGTAAATCAGGGTTCCTGTGTTTTTTTTAATTAATACCTTTTATATCTGTGAGACAAAAAAAGTAGTCCGAAACGTGATCTTTTGGTTCGGTCCAAATAATGGGTACAGCAAACTGCATACGAATGGACCCTTTCTGCCAATCACTCAAATTCTTATCACAGGCTATGCAACAAATATGGGGAGCCCAAGATTTGTCTTGATGAGCCACAGAGAAACCAAAATACTGACGATAACACACCATCACAAATTTAGTAAAATTTCGTCTTTGTTTTTTGAAAGTTAATTCTCCACAAATATAACAAAAAGAGTCAGGAGGCTTCTGAGGCAGACACTTTCTCGTCATATTCACATAATTACAGCAATTACTTATAAATCACTAAACTTAAACTAATATGATAATAATTTAACAATTGTTTATTCGCGACCGGTTGTTTGCATTTTTCCCCGTAGTACTGGTTATACGAATGAACACATCACAAGAAATCTGAGGCCAGTCGAAATAAATTAATTGCGGTTTAGTAATGAGGGTTTGTGGCATAAAAAATATTAGCCATCAGAGTTCATGTGGAATTACTAGTATTGACCAGTGTAATTATAATCTTATAAAAATAAAAATAAATGGTCGCGGGACTCTAATATAGTTTAAAAATCAATGTAGTAATTGTGTTCTAAAATACCGGTAACGGAAAAAATTACAAATAATTTTAAAGCACGAGCTCATGAACAATGTTAAAATCATTTAAAAAAGTTGCAAATTCTGAATTAATATTACTGAAAGATGTCGATGAGCTAAACGTTCTCTTTAGCTCCAATAAAACTAATACTAGGCATGCCTTTTAAGTTAAGTCGTTTCCATATTTCCCGGCAATTTTGAATTCGGAAATGCTCTATATATTCGAATGTGTTTAAATTTTGAATCTCAAAATAGTTGAAAGTATTATAATTATTAATGCTATTGTTTTTTTTAAACAGAAAGAATATGGAGATTTTCATATAATACCTAGTGATTTCATATTTCATTTATTGTAATATAGTATGACATCTTCTTTTTCTTAAGTGAATGAGTGTTTTTTATATTTAGGAATTAAAATTTCAAAAATGTAAACCCGTATCAGATTAGACCAATATCCACATAATAAAAGTTCTCGGTAAGAGATCGCGATGAGCGATAACACTACTCTATTAGTCTATTGTCATGCCAATATGTCTATGTTCACCCATATCTACAAATAAATAATGTTGTAGCAGTGCACATTAACAATACAGAGACGTAAATAAATAAATGTCACGAGTATTCCATTGTGTCAGTAATTAATGATAGTTGTATGTCTTAAGTTAAATAAATCTTCTTTCAAGGATTCCTTACCAAAAATGGCAAAAACGAAAAACGTTAATTGGAAGGTATTTTATAGTAAGGGAAGCAGATTAATTTGTTCCAAGTAGAACAGGTCGTTTATACTAAAGCCGGTTCCAAAAATAACGGGTCAGTCACATAAACCAATAACGGGTCAGTCACATAAACCCAAATATCTCCCGAACTACGTATGCCATCCTAATGAAACGAAGACTGTTCAATTGAGAATTTAATTATACAGATAAAAAATAAAATAAAACTTAGTTACACCCACAATATTAATCTTAAATTAAAAAAAAACTAAAGTAGTCATATTTTTCTTAAGATTAAATTTTTTTTATGATTGTTTTTTTGCTGTTTTTCATCACTTTCTTCATTTAATACTTTGTATTGCCTCCACGTGATGAAGCCTCCAGTGATGAAAAACAGCAAAAAAACAATCATAAAAAAAATGTAATCTTAAGAAAAATATGACTACTTTAGTTTTTTTTTAATTTAAGATTAATATTGTGGGTGTAACTAAGTTTTATTTTATTTTTTATCTGTATAATTAAATTCTCAATTGTACAGTCTTCGTTTCATTAGGATGGCATACGTAGTTCGGGAGATATTCGGGTTTATGTGACTGACCCGTTATTTTTGGAACCGAGTGTAGGTGGAACTTGTTGGTGGTTGTCCGATACTTTATCTTGGAGTTAAATTCTGCCAGATTAAGTCCACAACGCCATGATTCGATATTAATTCTACTATTTATCCATCTTCTTACTTAATTATTTATACGATAAAAAAATGTTAAGTTGGTTTGTGTACGCTTTAAAAACTCAAAAAGGTCTGCACTGATTGAACTCAAATTTAAATGCAGTGTTTAAGACATTTTAAATATGTGTTTATTTTTTTTGTAACCACAATGTGCGACAGTCACAAGAAAGCGCAGAAAAGAAAAGACTTGGATAAATGTGACGAAGCTTCTCATACGCTTCCCAGTCTAAACGAATTCTTCTGTAGGCCTCCCAATCGAAGTAGTGCCGGCCGAGTTGAATAGTTTGGCAAAGATAGATGTATTATGGCAAATCCTCGCTGGTAAGGCCATTAACGGCTACGGGACAAGGAGATAATGTATATTACGAGTAAGTACGATTTTGGTCTTGCCAATAATAAATAATAATAATAAAATCTTTATTTAAACCACAAGAAACAGGACGGTAACAATATTTGCGAAAATGCTGCATAACTTAAAAACTGTGTCGCAGCCATTTACGCAATGTTCATCCCAAGCCCCACTCATCTTTTAAATGTTACTATATTAATATAATGCCTTCTTTTTTTTCTTCTTTTGATGAGATGGCAACCAGCCGAATAATGTCATGTATTTTTGCCAATGTCAAGTATTTTATTCAGTTCTAATGTCTTTTTCAAGTCAAAATGTGGATGAGATGAAATGGGGGTCCCCATTTTAGAAAGGGTCTTTAGAAAAAACAGAACGATATCCTAATATAATATCAATAGAATCATGAAATATAGACACTTTGAAAGATATAGTTTGTCAGGTGTCATCAAAGACAACAACCTCTTTAGGTAGGTACCTACATTAAGCAGATCTTACACCATGATAAAAACTTTTTCCTTGAATTTTAAACCTTGAACATTTTGAAGTACCGGTTACTCTACATTGAGATATAAGGACGTTTTAAAAAGAAATACGTCTACAAACATTTCTAGAACTATCAAGAACGACTTTAAAACAAGATAATGTGTAGGGACATTCTAGATCACGCAAATAATATTTGCAAGAATGGGTTAGATTAATTGTAAATGATATTAGTCATGTAGCTGTAAAATACTCCACCACGACAAACACATATATTTAAAAACTTACCTCAAACATCGCAATCTTTTCTAATACAGAGCTTTTCTTAGGCATTTCTCTTAAACTGATTTTTCTTGCCTTGGTTGTTTCAATTCTGTCAAAATCTACGGATTTTATTCTGTACACCATCCTCTGTACTTGTCCTTTCACTGCATCTCCTAGATCCAGTTCTGCTAAAGACTTGGTTCTTTTCATATCTTCTCTTGAATCATATTCATCAAATTCCTGAACCTTAGTTTGTAAAATTTTATTTTTAACGTTAAAATCAATCGTTGTGCGAAGATCTTGTTTTGATAAAGTATTTTCTTTATAAACATGATCAAGTTCACTTTTATGTTTGCTGCCTTCTACCGATGGTATTGTGGGATTTAATGATTTCTCTGTATAGTACGCTCCTTCATTTCTAGAATTTCTATTAGTAATTAAAAATACTTTATTTTGTAATTTTCCCATAATAGTATCCTTGGTCTCTCTCATTTCAGGCTCACTATCAACTAGTTCTGGATCGCTGGGGGTTTCTTTATATAAATCGATATTATGCTTAAACTTAGGGTTTTCATTAAATTGATCAACTTCTTGGCAAGAATTCAAATCATCTTTTCCAGGCACCAGTCTCTTAAAATCCTTTTTATGTTCAGGAATCTTGACGTCGGTAAGTTCTGACAATATATTTGTACTTTCCAAGCTATTTTCCGTTGCTACAGTATCAATTTTACTTGGTAAAGTTCTTAGAGTTTCTACTGAGCCTTCATCTGCATCATTTCCTGTTATTATTTGAGGACCTTCTGAAGTACTCGTATTAGGGTACTGTACTGTACAAGTTTCGGCTCCATAAATATTCGTATTTAATTCAGTTAGATATGATATAGTAGCAGGCACTTCAATTTGACTTATTTGAGTTTCGAATTTCAATTTTGATGAAACAGTTAGTGGTGTTTCCGGTAGTATAACTGGCACTTGCAGTTTTCCATCATTGGTAGCAAAATTTATTATCTCTGGTAAAAGTATGGGTGTATTATTTGATTCAATGTTAGAAACCTTATAGTCTCTAAAGGGTAAAGAAGTTTCACGGGGGTCTTCAGATTTCATGTCTCTTGCCAATGACATAAAAAACTCATTTTTATTTGTTTCAGAGGCATTATCTTTATCATTACGCAAAGTTATCAACTCACTTTGATTTTCTAATATCTTAGGAACTTCACTGTCAACGCCCTTTGTTGAAATAACTTTATGTGCTCTTATGAGACTAGTTTCAGTGGATTTTGGCTTACTCACAAGTTGTTTGTTGGCACTCACTTGTTTATTCCAAAGATCTAAATTAAGTTTACCTACTTTTGGTACTTTTTTCTCCTTATCTACATTTTCGGTAAAAAGAAAATCACGATCTTTGAAAACACCACCTTCATTTTCTCTCCACGAATCCTTTATATCTGTAGGTAAGTTTAACTTAGTATCTAGGTGTGTTTCAGAATCGTTTAACTTTATTTGTTCCATAAAAGTGGAAGAGTCTTTTGTTCTTTCTACAGAATGAATAAAATCTAGCTTTTCGGGCAGTACTGTTACGAGCCCTTTGTAATAGTCATTCGACTCAACAGTGTCTTCTGTGGATAATGTTTTTTCAGGTTCAGAAAAGCTTTCAGTAACTTCGAAACTGCTTTCATGAACTGTAAAAGCAATTGGTTCTGGTAGAATTTTAACTTCTTGGACTTGATGTATTGTGGAAATATTTTCTTCTTGATATTTCATAATGTGATCTACAATAACTGGACCATCATTGAACGTTTTTTCATCCGCAACTACGTTACTGCCATTATGTTCGTACAAATTATTATTTATGAGATCTACTGTAGGTTGAGCTGCATTTACTTCGTCTAAAGAGTTTTTACTCTTTTCTATTTTGTCTGCTGCAGGTGAAGTTGTTGTTTTCTTATCTATTAAACATCTTTTTACTTTTACAATATATTCATCACCTTTACCCTGAAAAAATAAATAATATTGATATGTCTTATAGAACTTACCTAACTTGTATCAATTTCAAACAAGTTAATAGACAGAACGATAAGACTAAAATACAATAATTGTCATTACGTATGTACGTACGTGTGCAGAGTTATGATGTTATTGATAAAAAAGTTATTAAACAATATGTATACAGTATATTTTTGCTGAGTTATTAGATGTTCTGGAAAAATAGGCATCTATGGAGGAGGCCTTTACACAACCAGTGGTTCTCACAGAGCATAGAAATAGATACATATTTATTAGAAAGAATAAAACAGTAATTAAAACCGTTTTAATAACTGATAATTTAGTCACCATAAATAATAATAAATAATAATAATAATAAATAAATACTTTGGACATCTGACACACAACATCATCTAGTCCCAAGCTAAGCAGAGCTTGTGTTATGGGTACTAGACAACTGATATAAATACATAAACATACTTTTTTTTTTGTAAATACATACTTAATATACATAGAAAACACCCAGACTCCGAAACAAATATTTGTGAATCACACAAATAATATTTGGTCCGACCCGGGAATCGAACCCTAGACCTCTTGATCAGCAGCCGCATACGCTAATCACTAGACCATATTATATAAAAAGGCAAGGAATAAAGGGTTTTTTAATTTATTTATTAGATGTGCTAATTTCTTTCTAACCATCATGGCACCTATTTAATCGATATAACTAATAACTCAGCATGGATTATTCAAGCACACGGTACTTGAAATAAAACTATGTAACTTACTTCAAACATAGCAATCTTGGATAACACCGATTTTTTCTTAGGCTGCTCGTCTTTCGGGTCGATATCTTTCTTTGACAAATCTGTATCTTTTATACTGAGCTGAGTTCTTAGTCTGTCGACACTGCCTTTCATAATTGGGATATTTTGAGTGCTACTAATACTTTTATTTGACAAGGCTGCATCATTGTTGGTGTTCGGTAATTCCTGTGCACCTAAATTAATACTTATTTTTGTTTCATCCTCAATGTCTTGAGTGGTTTTGGGATTATTGAAAACACCGGATTCTTCTGGTTGTTTTGAAACGGATGTGACGTTTTTATTGTCATTTATCGTTTGAATAAACTTTTCATCATTCAGCTCTTCACTTTCTGCTTTAATCACAGATATTTTCGATTTGATATCGTCTAAAATAGAGTTATTATTATCTATTACGGTCTCAGGTGTTTTGACATCAATATTATACTTAGTGAATTTATTTTCGCTGTATGTTCTTGTATATTGTTTTGTCATCACTTCGTCAGCTGCCTTCCACTCTACAGATTTACTTCTTTCGACATTCCTTATGCTGCCTTTTACATAACTGTGGGTAGTCCTAGTAATTTCTGGTACTGGTGAGTTAGTACTCTCTTCTGTATATTTTTCGTCTTTCAGAGTATTTTGGGTGTTATCTTGTACAGAGTAAAGATCAGGGATTTGATTAAATTTATCTGTACTTAGTCTTACGGTGTCTTCCTTATCACTCTGTCTGTTTTTAGATGAAATAATTATGCTCTTGCCATCTCTGCTAAATGTTCTGCTAATGGTACGTGCAATTTTTTCACTTCTAATTTGTGGTTCACTAATGACTGTTTCTCGAGTTATGGTTGTAGCACTGCCATTTTTTAATTCTTCACGTTTTGCCACTTGTCGGTTAACAAAATCTCTATCATCTAAACTTGCTGGACGTCTGTTAAGATCTCTGCTAATACTTCGATCAGGCTTTATAGGAATTCTCGTTATCGTCTTAGTTATCTTAGGGCCATTTTCATAATCTTCAACTAACATTTTTTCTTCGTAACCTTCGACATCTTCCAACGCTCGGGTCATTTTACCACCAAATGCAGCTTCATTAAGACTGGTAGCTCTCTGTACAGCATGACTGTGATTTGGTGCAATACTAAGTTCAGCACCTGGTTTCTGTGAGTTACTTAAATTCATACTATTGCCTCGGGCAAATCTTTTTGTGGTAATCGTTGTTGCTGATACTTTGAAACCGCCATCTTTTAAATTAGAATCTGTTACTGTAGCTTTTTTCTTATCTATAGCACCAGTTTTACTTGCACTGTCTTTTTTTCTCCATGGTATTTTAGATAGTTTTAGTTTTTCTGTAGGCGTAAAATAATTGTCATCATTACTATCGTAAGCGTGAATTATTTCTTCAAATTTAGTTTCTACTTTTTCTGGATCATCGACATTAACGGCTAATATTTTATCATCAACAATGTTGAGTTTATTATCAACTGCTTCTTCGTATAGTTTCTCAAATTCATCATCTAGTTTTTGTTCCACTTTCAATGATGATCTCCTCTTGACAGCTTTACTGTCCTTCAGTTTCGGTATTGATGACCTTCGGCGCTTATTGTGAGGCTGGAAATAGAAAGAAAGAAAAAGAAAGAAAGCAAGAAAAACATAAATTCCGACTTTCACATGACTGCACATGGTAATTACAGTATACATAGTAATAATATGTAAGAAAGTAAGCCACAAATGATTGTAATGCCAGAAACGGTAACTATATCAACATATTGCAGCAGCGTAAGGGACCACCACATTAATTAACCTGTGCAAATCACACGATAACCAAAACGAAAACTGCGGCTACGCAATGCTTTTTAAATTTAATTGAACAGACTTTTATGTTCTTGACGGCAATCTCTGTCTGTTATGAAAATAATTTTTGAAAAATCGTCAAATGGATTAGGTTTTGAAACTTCTTTTTCGGACGTTTAGCTTATTACAGATCATTTCTTAATTATTCAATCAACTCACCTCTTTCAGATTCTTCAGTCTTTCTTTCTGCACCTTCTCAACAGTTTGCTTAAATTTTAGGGTTGGTATTTTCGATTTCTTTGTAGCATGACTTTTGTCTGAAATTTGTATTGAAAAGTTGATACATACGATGCTTACTATTAGACCCATACTTAGTTATTATTCTTAACAAAATCAGGCATAGTATATAATTATTCTTTGTAGATAAGACAAATTGATTGATTCAATTCAATTATCGTAGCCGTAAGGGTACGATAATTGAATTGAATCAATCAATTTGGTTTGCCTTTATGCTCCTATAAGCTTTTAACTTTACTTTGAAGCTTCTCAAGTTATTATATTCATAAAAAAATATGATACAAATAAGACATATTAGGCCATTGCCTAATATGTCATAATTGTATAATATATAAAAATATATACATATATATAAAAAAACACTTTATGGTCGACACCGAAATTTACTTGCATGTACGAAACGTCGTACATAACGACACTGTTTACCTTTCCATCACGACACTTATCGCCCCGGACTGCAGGCCTTCACTAGTGTCTTCACAAATTACACACCCAGCCAATCAAAACCTACGGGACTCCATTCCGAACTTAAGGCTGGTGCACGTTGTGTGTGTGTGTTAAGATCACAGAATTTGGTATGTATAGATTATGAGTGGGTGTGTCTTTCCTTCTTTGATTCTTTTCACCTTAGATGTTGTGACACTGCGCATTATAAATTTATCAAATCAATCTATCTTAAGAAGAGAAACACTATTACAATAATAATACCTTCACTTTTAACCAGTAGTAATTCTGTATTCTGCGTAATGCTGTCAGTTCTTGTGTTTGTTTGACTATCTGTCTGCACAGGCATATCCTCCCCAGGAAAGGATCCTCTGCGGCCTGCAGTTTCCATTTCTTGCACCTGAAAGTTAATTATGTTGTCTAAACTATTTTTTAAGGCATTTCTTACACTTTTTGATTTTGATTTTGATTGAAACAGGTTCTTTGCGTTACAGTGCTATATCTTGGTATTTGAGACCCGCAGACAAATCATAATGTACCTAAGTGTAAAACAGCAATCCTCACATTTTATATTTAGTAAGTGAGTAGTGTTAACCAGCGGAATTCTTATTACATGTTATGTAAATTCTCACAATGTCTATTTAAGAGCGTTCTTTCGTGTTGAGTGATAAGTGAGTCAGTAGTGTTGAGTAGTTTAGAAGACTCATTACTTGTTAAATAAGTGAATTCTCCCAATTTATCTTTAGTGTTGAGTGATAAGCGAGTGAGTAACGTCGACTCGTTCTGAATACCACTACTTGTTCATACGATGAATTCTCACAATGAAGATTTGAAAGCGTTCTTTAGTATTGAGTGATAAGCGAGTGAGTAGCATCGATCAGTTCTGAAGTCTCATTACTTGTTGATTAAACCAATTCTCAAAATTAATATTTTAGATCTCTCTTTCGTGTTGAGTGATAAATGAGTCAGTAGTGTCAACTAGCTTAGAAAACTCACAACTTGTTAAATAAGTCAATTTTCCCAATTTATATTTTAAAGCGTTCTTTAGTGTTGAGTGATAAGCGAGTGAGTAACGTCGACTGGTTCTGAATTCTCATTACTTGTTAATTAAATCAATTCTCCCAATTTATTTTGTAAGCGTTCTTTAGTGTTGACTGATAAGCGAGTGAGTAACGTCGACTCGTTCTGAATATTCATTACTGGTTTATTCGATTCTCACAAAGGATGTTTTTGAGTGTTCTTTGGTGTTGATTGATAAATGAGTGAGTAGTGTTGACCACTTCTCAAGACTCATTACTTGTTAAATAAGTCAAATTTCCCAATTTATATTTTAAAGCGTTCTTTAGTGTTGAGTGATAAGCGAGTGAGTAGCGTCGACTCGTTCTGAATATTCTTTACTCGTTCATTAAGTCAATTCTCACAATGGATGTTTTTGAGCGTTCTTTTTGGTGTTGTGTGATAAGTGAGTGAGTAATGTCAACTCCTACTGAATACTCATTACTTCTTAATTAAATCAATTCTCCCAATTTATATTGTAAGCGTTCTTGAGTGTTGAGTGATAACCGAGTGAGTAACGTCGACTGGTTCTGAATTCTTATTACTTGTTAATTAAATCAATTCTCCCAATTTATTTTGTAAGCGTTCTTTAGTGTTGAGTGATAAGCGAGTGAGTAACGTCGACTCGTTCTGAATACCACTACTTGTTCATACGATGAATTCTCACAATGAAGATTTGAAAGCGTTCTTTAGTATTGAGTGATAAGCGAGTGAGTAGCATCGACCAGTTCTGAAGTCTCATTTCTTGTTGATTAAACCAATTCTCAAAATTAATATTTTAGAGCTCTCTTTCGTGTTGGGTGATAAATGAGTCAGTAGTGTCGACTAGCTTAGAAAACTCATTACTTGTTAAATAAGTCAATTTTCCCAATTTATATTTTAAAGCGTTCTTTAGTGTTGAGTGATAAGCGAGTGAGTAACGTCGACTGGTTCGGAATTCTCATTACTTGTTAATTAAATCAATTCTCCCAATTTGTTTTGTAAGCGTTCTTAGTGTTGACTGATAAGCGAGTGAGTAACGTCGACTCGTTCTGAATACCATTACTTGTTCGTACGATCAATTCTCACTACGAAGATTTGAAAGCGTTCTTTAGTATTGAGTGATAAGCGAGTGAGTAGCGTCGACCAGTTCTGAAGTCTCATTACTTGTTAATTAAACCAATTCTCACAATGAATATTTTAGATCTCTCTTTCGTGTTGAGTGATAAGTGAGTCAATAGTGTCGACAAGCTTATAAGACTCATTACTTGTTAATTAAATAAATTCTCCCAATTTTTATTTAAGAGCGTTCTTTAGTGTTGAGTGATAAGCGAGTGACTAGCGTCGACTCGTTCTAAATATTCATTACTTGTTTATTAAGTCGAGTCTCACAAAGGATCTTTTTGAGTGTTCTTTGGTGTTAAGTGATAAGTGAGTTAGTAATGTCAACTCCTACTGAATACTCATTACTTCTTAATTAAATCAATTCTCCCAATTTATATTGTAAGCGTTCTTTAGTGTTGAGTGATAACCGAGTGAGTAACGTCGGCTTGTTCTGAATTCTCATTACTTGTTAATTAAATCAATTCTCCCAATTTATTTTGTAAGCGTTCTTTCGTATTGAGTGATAAGCGAGTGAGTAGCATCGACCAGTTCTGAAGTCTCATTATTGTTGATTAAACCAATTCTCAAAATTAATATTTTAGATCTCTCTTTCGTGTTGAGTGATAAATGAGTTAGTAGTGTTGTCTAGCTTAGAAAACTCATTACTTGTTAAATAAGTCAATTTTCCCAATTTATATTTTAAAGCGTTCTTTAGTGTTGAGTGATAAGCGAGTGAGTAACGTCGACTCGTTCTGAATACCATTACTTGTTCATACGATCAATTCTCACTACGAAGATTTGAAAGCGTTCTTTAGTATTGAGTGATAAGCGAGTGAGTAGCATCGACCAGTTCTGAAGTCTCATTACTTGTTAATTAAACCAATTCTCACAATGAATATTTTAGATCTCTTTTTCGTGTTGAGTGATAAGTGAGTCAATAGTGTCGACAACCTTATAAGACTCATTACTTGTTAATTAAATCAATTCTCCCAATTTTTATTTAAGAGCGTTCTTTAGTGTTGAGTGATAAGTGAGTGAGTAACATCGACTAGTTTTGAATATTCATTATTTGTTTATCAAATCAATTCTCACAATGAATATTTTAAAGAGTTCTTTAGCGTTGATTGATAAATGAGTGAGTAGTGTTGGCCTTTTTTGAATACTCATTACTTGTTAATTCAGTCAATTTTCCCAATTGATATTATGAGCGTTCTTTAGTGTTGAGTGATAAGTGAGTGAGTTTATGAAGTCATTTCTTACAATGGATATTTCAAAGCCTTCTTTAGTATTGATTGATAAAGGAGTGAGTAGTGTTGACTAGTTCTGAGGACTCATTACTTGTTTTTTAAGACAATTCTCCTAATTTGTATTTGTGTACTTGATGTACTATTTTTGATTTTTCGAAAACATTTTTGAGTTACAGGTGAGGGGATAGTTTCTTTAATGTACCCTTCTCTACTTTTACCATTCTATACTGCAACCAAGCATTTACAACGGACATTTCTAAAAGATGCGAAATTACGCATATAGTCCATTTTTTTGCACGATTACGCGATGGGCAAATAGAAAGCATTCTATTTTTGTCCAACTTAAAAGGTTTTATTGGCTTTCGCTTTTCTGTCTCTTCTGTATCGTAATTTTTTTCTTTCATCCGTAATTACGGATAAAAATATAATATATAAACGCAATGTTACTAAAGAATTCTTTATTAACATTGCGTTTATATTTTTTTGGAACTTTTCTGTCGTTTTTCATGATATTTATTCGTAGGTAAAAAATATCTTGGTTTAAAGTAAGGAATTTATATTTATAGAATTTATATTAATTACATTAATTCCTAGTTCTTGCAAAATGTCCTCACTTGCTACCGTGATATTGAAAACATTCAATACAAAAGGCTGAGGCATACTCGATGGACATTGTAGTGAATTCGGGTGGTTTATCTTCTTTGCAACTTTCGCCGTTTATGTTTTGACAACAGTCCTACTACAATTCATCACCTGAACTTGGATCACTCCAGGAATCAATTTCTTCTCCATCTATAGCGTATTTCAATTAATGAACTTCCTAAAAAAGAAATAAACAAATTTTACGAAATATTTCTTCATTAATAAGAAGTGTTACCCCCTCTGGCCCGAATTATCGCTTGACACCGGTTTTCCATCGACTCTAACAAGTGCATTATAGTCTTGTGGGATAGCATCCCATTCCTCCTTGAGCGCAGTTTGTAGCTCCTGGAGATTGGCTGGAGCAATATTTCCGCTTATTTTCTTTTTAAGCCGTCCCACAAGTGCTCGATCGGATTAAGGTCCGGACTCCGAGCTGGCCACTCCATTACGCGAATACCCACCTCTTGAAGGTACTGTCGTACAACAACAACGGTATGGGGTCATGCATTGTTATGCATAAAAAGAAAGTCCTCTTCAACGAAACCGCTAAATGGTACGACATGAGAGAACTGAATAACTTCTTCTATGTATCCCCGAGCAGTTAGTCCTCTTGTTTGAAGCCTTATATTGTTTTGCGTTGAGTGATAAATAAGTAACGTAGACTTACACTAGTAAATACTTGTCTAAATGTTTCATGAATTCACTTTGATTTAATGATAAGTGTTACTCTGTATTAATTTGTATTATAATTGACTGATATTGATGTCGGATAACACCTTTGTAGGGTGGTGTGTGAGTGAGTATAGTCTACTTATTTTGGCGACTCTTCTAAATATAAAATTTATATTTGAAGCTTGTTCTTTGTGTTGAGTGATAAATGAGTCAGTAACGTAGACTTATTTGGTATATACTTGTCTAAGTGTTTCATGAATTCACTTTAGTTTAATGATAAGTGTTGCTCTGTATTAATTTGTATTATAATTGACTGATATTGATGTCGGATAACACTTTTGTAGGGTGGTGTGTGAGTGAGTATAGTCTACTTATTTTGGTGACTCTTCTAAATATAAAAGTTATATTTGAAGCTTGTTCTTTGTGTTGAGTGATAAATGAGTCAGTAACGTAGACTTATTTGGTAAATACTTGTCTAAGTGTTTCATGAATTCACTTTAGTTTAATGATAAGTGTTGCTCTGTATTCATTTGTATTATAATATTTGCAATATTTTTGTTTATCATTGTAACATGCAATCTTACGTTTTTCGAGTGATTAAAGTGTAAATTTTAATAAATATCTCAATAACGATTAAAAAAAATCGAATTCGAGTTTTTTCATTTTTGACATTTTCTGAGAAGATTTACTATGGTAATATATATATATTTTTACACCATCGGAAAGTAGAGATTTCATCGAATAGAAAACTTTTTTCATTGTATTCTTTTCATTGTATTCACTGTATTCATTTGTATTATAATTGACTGATATTGATGTTGGATAACACTTTTGTAGGGTGGTGTGTGAGTGAGTATAGTCTACTTATTTTGGCGACTCTTCTAAATATAAAATTTATATTTGAAGCTTTGTGTTGAGTAATAAATGAGTCAGTAATGTAGACTTATCTGGTAAATACTTCATGAATTCCCTTTAATTTAATGAAAAGTGTTGCTCTGTATTAGTTTGTATTATGATTGACTGATGTTCATGTCGAATAAGAGTGTTGTACGGTGAAATTAATGTAGCTCTACTTCTGTAGTGTATTTGATATTTGGGCAGAAAGTAGATTAGTAAAAGAAGTGACGACTGTCACAAGATTCATTCCAAAATAAATGGTGCTATTGAATATATGTATTGTAATTTCAACCTGCTACAAATATTACATCGGCGACGAGGAAAATTATTTCACAGTAACTAAAATGTCGTTATAAAAAATCGCGGAGGTTATTGTACGGTTGGGTTCATACCCAGGAGTTGGCGGACCTCCGTGCGGCCTGCGTACGTGCCCGGAGGTCCCACACCCGGAGTCGGCGACGTCACCGCGGAGGCGGTGAGGAGGTGGACCGGCTTCACGAGGAGTACCGAGCAGCTCGGGAAACTCTGAGGCTGGCCATCTGCCGCGCCAAAGACGCGAGTCGAGTGGAGATGCTGGAGAGTCTGGAGCGTGACCCCTGGGGTTGGCCCTACCGTGCGGTGCGCCAAAAGCTCCGCACACCGGGCCCCCCCTTACGGAGACTCTCCAGCCCAGCTTCCTGCAGGAAGTGGTCGAGGGCCTATTCCCGCAGCGGGCGGAACACACACCCCCGTCGATGGCCCGTCGTGGTCGTCGTCGGGGCAGCGTGGGTGATGTTCCGCCTGTCAGGGAATCTGAGGTAGGGGCGGCTGTTCTACGGATTCGGTCCAAGAACACCGCCCCCGGGCCGGACGGGGTTCCAGCCCGAGTGATGGCCCGTGCCCTCGACTACATGTCGGACCACCTCAGGGGAGTGTTGGACGCTAGCCTGGCGTCCGGACGCTTCCCTGAGCGTTGGAAGTGCGGAAAGCTGGTATTGATCCAGAAACATGGACGGCCTGCCGATTCGGTTCGGTTCGAGTCCGACACACCACCCCGCCGTAACCCCCAACGGGGTGACGGTCCGCGGGGATTTCCACACGTAAAAAAAAAAAACGGTTGGGTTCATACAAAGACAGATTTGACATGTATTTCAAAGTTAACTAGATAACGGACAACTCAAAGTTGCCTACACTGATTGCTTCTACGGGTGACGAAGCGTACCATCTGCTAATTAATTTAACTGGCCCGAATTGGAATTAACTTACGGCGATGTGTGCGAATTGTTGCGTCAACATTTGTAACCGACGCCGACATCTTCCCTGGCAGAAAGATAACGATTTCGCAAGAAGAGGCAAGATACCGGGGGGTGTAATGGGAGAGGCCTATGTCCAGCAGTGGACTACGATAGGCTGATGATAATGATGATGACAAATATTACAACTACCATGAAAACTTGCAATGACTAGAGTGAATTACATAATACTCATTCTTTCCATCAGTCACTTTGATAGAATCATACAAACAAAAAGAAACTCATACAAAGGTAAAATATTGTTTTCCGGTCCCAAAATTTTTCGTGGTAATTGTTCGCTACATAACTGCAATGAATGCTAAGTTATTTATGTCATTGCTACCTTATCAGTGATAGGTAAGTGATAAGCTCTTGATAGCAGATACCCCTTATCAGATGCACATTCAAAGTTATTGCACATAAACATTTTTTTTGATGTCTAAATATGCCTTATGGATTAAATATCTCAAAAGTTGTGTACGAGTTTAAAGAAGCATGTTGTATATTGGGTCAAAATTTGTGCTCAATCGGTGCACAATTTTCTCAGATTTTTAAACATACTCATCTATACTAATATTATAAGCTGAAGTGTTTGTTTGTTTGGTTGGTTGTTTGGTTGAACGCCCTAATCAAGAAGTACTGGTCTGATTTGAAAAAATCTTTCATTGTTAGATAGGTTTTTTTTTCTCTTTGCACTACGTAAACGGTTAAAGTTTCGCAAAAATCATGTATGACAGAATTGTTCCCCTTTAAAAGTTCTAAAAAAAAGTCCGCTACAGCATACGTGATGTATATCTAGATGTGGGTATGTTGTACTATGCTAGCCGCTCGCCGCTCGCTGCGCGCCGGCAGCGCACTGTATTATTAGTAATAAACTAGTATCGAACGTGAACACTTGTTTGATTGCTCAGTATATATGTACCTATATATCAATACGTCTTTGTCGTTTCATCGGGGGTCTCTGACGCCTAGTGTGCGGAGCTTAGAGCAAATTAAATGAAGTTTGTCGGCCGCAGCGTCGAGTCGTCGAGTTGTCGAGCAGTCGTCGAGCTGTCGCCGTCGCGTGTCGCCTAGTGTGCGCCTTGTGTTAAGGTTGGCTCACTATAACCTTTTTTATGGGAAATAAATTTGCTTCCGCGGTATAACATCACGCTAAGGGCAATAGAAGACGCAGATGGGGCTGTGTCTGTGCTTAGCTAGTAATTTATATATTTAAATAGATGAAATATAGGTAAGACACTCATAGTTTTGTCAACATTGTCAATTTTATAATGTTTTAGAGGAACAAAGGCGTAAATGTTACGTAAAGTAAGCAGGTCATCAACATATGTATTGGTTTTTATGTGACGTTTATTTCTTTAAACCCCAAATTTTATTATCTACCTTCTATTGTAGTTATTGAGGCGTTTTAAAGAGATTTAATCTTTGTTTCTTCCCGTATATCATGTATCATGTAATCCTCAGATCATACAATTTAAGATACAATCTCTTTAGAATTGTGTAGTAAAAGAACGTTTTTTTTTTTAACATCTATCGATAGCAAAAGTACTAATTTTATTGAGCTATTGTTCCTTACATAAATATAAACAAATATTAAGTTGTTTATACTAGACAGAAATGATCCCTATTGCAAAAATAAATAAAAAATTGTCTGCTTGATCAAATCAGTATCTCTTAACACATAACGAGTGTAAGTATTACATGCGGCAGTATTTGAGATTGTTAATTTTATTGGAATTTTAGTTGTTACCTTTTGAGGGGCACTGTCAATATCCATACTTTATAGAGCAAGAGCCCAGAGCCGCCAGACCTACGTCATTAGTGCAAAGCTGAAATTTTCAGGATTATTAGTACAATGTCTTGTTAAGATGTATGTGTACCCATTAGCTTGAAAGCGGGGCCGTTTCTGAGATAGCGCGAAGTACAGATAGATAAAAATATTACTTACCTACGTTAAAGGTGCAAAGCTAGTATTTACATATTTTTTCAAGAATATTATTTAAAATTAAAATTCATTACTGCCAGACACTTTCCGTGGGCCATTACTTCTGCCAGACGTCTTGAAAGTTGTGAAAAAATTAGGTACACTACGTTATAGTAGCAAACCTAAATTTTATACATATTATCTAAGGTACTATTTTAAGACCCTTTGTATGACCAATCCAAAAAGGGTGTAAAAACCATTTAATATTTTACAATTATATTCTTGAAATAATACCAAAGATAATATACCTCAGCTTCCTAATTACTACAAATATATGTCTGGGGGGATGATAGGCCCTTCGGCCGCATACAAAGGGTCTTAAAATAGTACCTTAGATAATTGTATAAAATTTAGGTTTGCTACTATAACGTAGTTTACCAAATTTTTTCACAACTTTCAAGACGTCTGTTAGAAGTAATGGCCCACGGAAAGTGTCTGGCAGTAATGAATTTTAATTTTAAATAATATTCTTGAAAAAATATGTAAATACTAGCTTTGTACCTTTAATGTAGGTAAGTAAGATTTTTATCCATCTGTACTTCGCGCTATCTCAGAAACGGCCCCGCTTTCAAGCTAATGGGTACACATACATCTTAACAAGACATTGTACTAATAATCCTGAAAATTTCAGCTTTGCACTAATGACGTAGGTCTGGCGGCTCTGGGCTCTTGGTCCATTAGTATGATAAATTCAGAAGTACCTCTGTCTGTCGATTACGATTTCACGATTCAATTAATTGATGATTAAATTTCAATAAAATTTCGCATGGAAATACTTCTATTCTTAAAGAAAAATATAGGCTACTCTTTACCGCGATAGCCGACACACACGCAGGTGAATACGAGAAATACAACTAGTACTATTATTGTTTGTTTTGATAGTAAATTATCAATCCCTTTAAAATATCGTCTTAATATATTTTGCAACTGTAGGGTTCTTCGCAGGTTCAAATAAAACGTCACATAAAAATCAATACTTATATTCAAGTTTCTGAACGCTGGTCACAACCGTCTTCCCGGGAGTAACCTCCTTTTTAAATAAATGTTGAAAATTAACGGAAATGTCTTCAGTAACGGTTATTTTTTGTAACTTCATATCACCCTTTGTAAGGGTTGTTTCTTTTTTAGTAACAGTTATAACAGGTGATAGAGTATCAGCATCTGTTACTTCAGAACTGGTACTTACATCTACGGTATCTTGGAAGTTCGAGTCGATCTCTCGAATTGTCTGCTCTCCTGGTACTTCGGCTGATATGCTTGCAGGTTCCTCATAGTCTCTATGTGCTTTTGTCGGTGGTAATTCAGCCATAATGGTCCTGGAAATAACAGATAGAAAAATAGATAATTTATTTAAATAAATAAAATAGAAGTGTCTGTAATTGCAAATTAATAGCTTTTAGCGATATGTATATATTTATTTATTTCCAATTTCATATACGTTTTTGAACATCAGCGGACTTAATGCCCTAGGCATTCTCTGCCACTGTGGCGACTTCCACATACAGCGCGACGGAAAACATACAACAGCGCCATCTAGCGATGAAACACTGAACTACTATGAAAACACGGAATGATCTATAACGAGTACTACTAATCCTGAATCGCAAAAGTGACATTCTCGCGCCGATTAGCATATATATATCGGCGCAACACAACATTCAACGAACTACGTCATCGCTGCACGTGTTCTAACTGACGTAAACAACACGCAACGGTCGACCGCCCCACTACAATGCCTATAAAAAGCCGCCCGCTGCAGCGGAGCGATGATTCGTTTCTCTGCGCTCGGCCAGCAAACACTTAACTTATTGTGAAATATTCGAAGTTGTGTAATCAATACTAATTAAAAGTGAATTCTTGTTGAAGTGAAGTTTATTTTAAGTTATTTCTGAAAATGAAATACTCCAATAATAATAATAGTAATGACGTCACTGTTTGTAAAAACATTACCGGGCACACCGCCCCGTCATATACAATATCCGAACAACAACTGTTGAGTAGCCCAACAGTTGTTGTTGGGATATTGTATATGACGGGGCGGTGTGCCCGGTGTAGTAGCCCAACAGTTGTTGTTTGTTGTTGATCATGCCTGGTGGGCTACTGCCCACCAGGCATGATCACCTCGCCTGGTCGGAAGATCCTCCCTTTGTGATGGAGGAACACGTGCACCGCATGACAATATGTCTCTATGTCGTCTGTCTGTGTGTTCTGTTCATTCTCTGCCACCAGTCGGGGCTGGCCATCTCACAACTTCTATATTATATTATTGTTTAATTATTTTTGGATACTACTTGTGTAAATATCAGCATCGTTACATTGTCCTCACATTTAATAAAATGCCTAAACAATGTAACCAAAAATTGTAAAAACAATGTTGGAAAAGAGTGTCCATGGCGTTTCTTGTCTGTTCTTCTCCATAGGATCTACGAATTGGAACAGACAATTAGCTTCACGACTGACTACTTGACGTTTCAAAAGTGCCGTTGTATTGGTTTATTTGAAATAAAAATGGTTTGATTTGATTTGATTTGACCACATGACAGTATGTCTCTATGTCGTCTGTCTGTCCGTTTGTTCCGGCTAATTTCTGGAACGGCTGGATTTATCAATTATTCTTCATCTTAGCAGTCAAGGTCACTAACCGGTTGGTCATTTTACCTTGAGGGAAGTGTGATCTAATGTTATCTCCATCAGAGGTCAATAATCTCTCTGAAAAGTTATTTTCGCGAGAGGCCACCCGCACTATTACAGCCTGAAGATAAGTTAAAATGATCGATACCATCACAAACGTATCTTTGATTGATTCTATAGCTCTAAGGTTAAATTAATTTTTAGATCTAAGGCATATAAAATGACTGGGATGCATAATTCTAGGGGTTTTGTAGCTGTAAATTGATTCTGATCAAGATGCTATCCTAAGTCTCGTCATCTTTGAGTTCATTTAACATGTTAGTTTTTTTTAATGGGCATGAATTTCATTGCGAGTGCATATAATGAAGCATGGTGACCCACACCATACCATGGTGGCCTAGTGAGATGCGTCTGCATCATTCGACCTGCGGGTATCGCACTCATCAACGACACATGCTGTCACTTTTCATCATCATTATCAACAGCCTTTAACAGTCCACTGCTGGACATAGGCCTCTCCTTTGAAAGGAGGTTTTGGCCTACTATACCACGCTTGCCAGACGGGTTGGTATAGGGTTGGTTTCAAGTTTTCATTCTCTTTGTATTGATGTTGTTTTGCGTAGTTTATCCCTTAGTTGCTTTTTACGACACCCGCGGGATGAATTGGGGTGGTGACACTCTGTATTCTTAATCCGTCACCACAGGTCACTTTTAGGTTAAAAAAATATTAAAGCACTCGCAAAAGAACTAATATAATATCTTTATGCAGTGCACTGCTGGACAAGGGCTTACTCAAAATTTAAACAAATAAAAAACCAGAATGAATAAAATAAATAAAAATAAATAAATAACGCCAAGTCAACATCAGTGTGTATTTTCAACTCTTCTGGGATAAATTCTATATTAAATTTAACTAGTGGTCATCTAGAAGATCAAATTCAGCTGTAACTCAATAAAATTATTTGTAACAATCACCTTTATTGAGCTTACAGGAATGGTAAACAATTTTATTGTCTTGATAACATTACCTACAGTTAAATAAAAGAAAAATCTGTTATCATATAAAAGATAAAAGTTTCAGATAGGGGATCGCTCTTTACCATATATAATGTCACGCCTATTTCCCAGAGGAGTAGGCTGAGATGATTGATCTGCACTTAGTACAGTCGTGACACATCTCTTTTGCTTTGTTCACATTAATCAATATCTGCCAGCGAATTTGCCAAAAATAACGTCCGGGGGGGTGTCACTCCGCAGTTTAAGTATAGTCGGCCGCCTGCCGGCCGGTCGAATAGACGTCGTTAGAACAGGTAAGAGTTATACGATAGAAAGAGACGCAACGGTAGGTAAATATAATTGTAGTTGATTCGGCGCTGTGCGATCTGAATTGAACTTAATGTTTTGACGCCTAGGGCCCCGATTTCTTTAATTTACTTTTCGGAGTGAGGCTTCTGTATGAGTACTATTATGTATTCTGTGGTCCAAATCAGTCTACCCGTTCCAGAGATTTGAGTTAGAAAATACAACAAATATCTTAATGAATGTAAGTACCGTATATAAACTTATGCATTTAGTAAAAAGCTATTAATTTGAAATTTCAAACAGACACTTAAGTTTTATTTACTTGGATGTATTTAAAATAAATAAAAAACCTCACCTGTAGCGTGGTTCCGTTAGAAACTTGAGCAATCGACTATGTTCCATTCGTTGATAAACAATTTATCATTGTGATAATATAATTATTATAATCCACTGATACCGATAGTACCTGTATTACCGAATTGTTTTATACACTGTATTATATGTGCGGGGACATTTTGTTAATAGACTAGCTACGCCACGCAGTGTTACTCGCGGTTGTTATTGAATAGCTTCGCTCTAGTTGTAAAGAACTAGAGTGAAGCTTGTCAAAAAATAAAAACAGCCTAAGTTATTTCTTATATTATCGAGTTTATGCCAATGAAAGCCCCGTCAAAATCAGCTCAGCTGTTCCAGAATTAACAGCCTTCAACAGTCCACTGCTGGACATAGGCCTCTCCTTAGAAAGGAGGTTTTGGCCTACTATACCACGCTGGCCAGACGGGTTGGTATAGGGTTGGTTTCAAGTTTTCCTTCTCTTTGCATTGATGTTGTCTTGCGTAGTTTACCCTTAGTCGCCTTTTACGACACCCGCGGGATGAATAGGGGTGGTGACACTCAGTATTCCTAATCCGTCACCACACGGAATACAACACAATAGAAATATGCCCATACGTATATAAGGAACTCCTAGTAAGGAGACTGGTTAAGTTTTACAGACGATACTTAATAAATTTTACAATTTTTACACGTTTTTATTAGCTAAGCCTATGTGTCTGTTTGTAGCCGAAATTTGTAAGTATGTTTTTCATTAATTTGTTTCATAATTATTTTAGATTGCACTTGCATATTATTTTTTATTATTTTACAGAGATACGTATTAAACCAATTTAAATAGCTTCATTTTTAATTATAAAGTTAAATATTTAGCTATTCATGAAAAAGAACCTAGCTTAATACAATACAGATTTCACAATCACTATTTAACATAATACACTTTCTAATTATATACACAAACTAATTGACACGATTGAAAAACTTACTAAACCTAATATATACTCGTGAATATAGTACTATTTTACAGGTGTGTTAAACTAACAATACTAACGTAATAACCGGTAATGAATCACTGGCTGCAATTTTTTTATCAATTCTATCAGCAAGACCATAGATAGGTTGATAAGTTATATTATCTATTTAATGATACATACAAAAAAGAACACAAATCAACATGTATATTTCATTATATAACAAGTACTTTATCGATAAAAGCTTCATAGGTCGGGTTAGCAGACACTTCGGAAGGGCCATGCGGTGAAAAGATGTCTCGGAAAAAATAAATATTAAAAGACATTTCATTCAAGTCTTTTAAAAACAAACAAAAAACATCTTACTAGGCCGCCATAGTTTAGGTCACCTGCAGGTCATCCAGGTCGGGGTCCAGGTCGGATAACCTCTGACCATACCAACCTGGCAACTTGGGCGACGGTCATCAACTTCCCTTTAGCGGGTGGATGTTGTTTTTTAGGGTTCCGAAGTAACCAAGTCCACCAAGATTCGTCAAGTCCGTCTGTCCGTCCGTTCGTCCTCGACTTACCGTCCAAACGGTAAGTGCTAGAAAGATGAAACTTTGCATGGATATGTGTTGTAATTACGTCGACAAAGTGCTACAATAAAATTATGAATAATATTTTTAGTTGGGGTACCTCCACTACACGTAAAGTGGGGATGTAATTTTTTTGCAAATTATACTAATTAAACTGTGATAAACCGTATAAATGTTCTTTGTAGCCCTTTAACTCTTCAATATCCAACTTACCATTGTTTAATAAGTATGTTTCTTGTGGGGTAAAAGTTTTAGTAAAACACCAAATTGGTTCATATACCCACATTTTTATTAAATTAAATATTATAACACATATTTTTTTAATTTATAATAATACATAATGCATTCATATATGTATATATATTAAAAATATAAAACAGAAGAGCTACTTATTTAAAAATAAAATTAATTGTAAGTTATATATAAAGTTTAAATATTTCTTTAGCCAAACAAAACTAACAATAGGCCATGAATATTACTTTCCTAATTTATATAAAGATATATTATTATGTTTTCAAACTTGATTTTAAATTATTTTCACTGCCAAGTTGAGCCATTTCTTCAACATAAGCCGACTAGATTACATTTATCTTACATATATACTAAAGATTTGGACATTTAGGGCAGGACTAGGTATACTATTATTCTATCATATCATAAAATACATTTTAAACATTGCTCTAAAAACTTTTACTCAAAACATAGTTTTTGATTATAAATTATATGTATTAAGTTCCCGAATTATACATCTTCAATTATATAAAGTACAATATGTTTATATAAATAAATTATGACAACTGACTTGTATTAATTTAATTAAATTAGAAAAAATTGTCGATAAACTCTTAAAAGAAAATAATTAAATGAATAAAATCAAAATAAGTCAAATCACCATTTTCTAACGACACATATTTAGATCTTAAAACTACACCTAAAAGCCAAAAATAAATATCACTACACTATCACATTCAAGGGATGTTATATTTTGCCATAGGATATCATTACCTAAAATACCCGGGCTATAGTCGAAATAACCGGTGAGATCGATCAAGCATGCAAATATAGAATATGCGCAGAAAATATTTTAATCGAAATTTTATATTCATTTGATATACATATAAGATTATAAGAATATTTATTTCTAATGTGTTACAATTTGGCACACGCTTATTTAAATTCGCTGTGTACAATTTAGTATAATATATTCTTATCCTACGTTACCTACATAACTACAATAATAAAAGGGCATTTCGTGCTATACCCGGGTAATACGCATAACAATATTAAATATTATTATATTTTACAAAATTTCAGATTATTACTACGATACACATTTAGCTCTTCGCTGTTTTACTAATATTAAATTTTATTATATTCAAAATATAATTATTATATAAACTACAAATCAGTTTTACAGTATAGATATAAGATTGTATACGAAACATAAATATGTGTTTTTTTTATATATTTTAGTTGTGACCGGTCGAAAGATAATGTATTTAGTTTACCAAAAACGATATGATGAAAGTCGTGATAAAGTTCCAATTTGTAAATGTAATGAATAACTTTAAACTCTAAGATAAGCAAATTTTAATTTTAAAATAATGTAAGTGTGGATTAAATCCTTTTTATACCTTAATTAATTATACAAAAAAATAATTTAACATATATTATACATTTTGAATAGGACCCAAACCCAGCTATTGCAAGAATCTAAAAAAATATATCAAATATGAATGACTGTATTATTATTTTACGAGAAACTATGAATCTACTGTACCCTACTTTTTCTACATTTATTTATTTTCTACTTTTAAACACATTTATATTACAATATTGCGGTAGAACTACTTATATATAATAAACGATCTAATTTTCTACAAAACATTTATACGACATTTCATTTATATATATTCATTAAAATTTTAACGATAGAAAACCTATTTGAGTTAGACAACACACTGAATTAAAGTTGAACACAAACAAAATATATTTTTAAATATTGTTTTAAATATTCTCATGTACAAAGTACATTGATTAATTTCTAATACTGGAAGATTATGTGATTATATATTTTGAATTTGTGTAAAATGGCATACATATTTTCAATACAAACGCGTAGCATTGTCTGATAATAGTTATTTTACTAATATGAAGTTATGCGTATTGATTAAGCTTAAACGTGAAAAGTGAAATTCTAAGATATATTAATAAATTTTAAAATGAATTCAATAACCATTTTTCAACATTTTTTCAACAAACAAATTATGCAGCCATACATAATTTGATTATACGTTGTGTCTTTTGTAAATTAAAGTCATAATAAACTCGTTTTGGTAAATTGTGTAATAATCAACTTTGAAAAAGGTAACACTTTTAATATTTATTTTATATAATTTTAAAAAATCTATTTGAATTGTCTGCAACGCATTTAATTGATCAAATGTATTGAAATTTATTATTAAAATAAATTAAAAGCAAATTCTTTTCTTTACGAATAGAAATACGAAAAGGTGTTTTATATTTGAGACACAAATGAAGAAATATGGATATCCATTCATGTGATTATTATAAATATGCTATGAAAACGTCTACGTAATCTAATGAGTCAAAATTTTGACTAAAATTTAATGATTAAATATGATTTTCTACTTTAGACATGCATTTAAATAGTTAATAGTTGCGATAAGTTTATTGTTAATAAAGATAATTTATATTATTAATTCCAGAAATTATTTTCTTAACATTCTACAAAGTATGCTGAGAAGGTTTTAAGCTATTAATATTGTTCAATTAAAGCATCTTAAGCTTTTTTCAAATTAAGATATTCATTAGATGTCTTTTAGAAGTACTGATACTGTTTAACTAGTCTTTTTTATTAACGTTCGTACGTAAAAGAAGTCTTTATGTATTTCTGAAACGGTCAACGAAACGATTATGAAGTATGTAAGACATTTAACATCTAACTTACAACACTACTACATATTAAGACTAAGAAACAATCATTCACATTTGATAAATGATTTTGTTCAAACCGATAGCATAAAAGACATACATCGTCTTATAATTATAAAAGTTTTTAAAAAGACGAAAGCTAATTTATCTAACTATTTATATAGGTATGTGTATATATTTATTGTTTTACACAAGCAATGAAATGTCTAACCGACTATTGTCGTACATATGTTTTAAATGGACCATTATAATTAAATTTGGTGTGAATAAGTTTATAAATGTAATTATAAATTAAATTTCAATTATTATTAAAATTGCATTAAAAAATATCAATAAACATGCACTATATAAATCTAAACAACAATTAACTTATAAAGACTCGAAATTGATCATTTTTTTTAGAATTTAATTGCTTTAAATTAAATCACATTTCGATCAAATTATAAATTTAAATGTAATTTTAAAAAAGCTTTCAATTTCATCTTTTTTCGTATTGTCGTTTTATTATTATGTCGTTTATATACAAATTTATTAAAATAAGCTCATATATAGAAATAAATTAATCTATCCACTTGGTCCACTGACAAAACAAATACATCAAAACAGGACCAAATTTATTGTCATTTAGCCAAAAGCAATAAATTAGTAAATACTATACATCGCGTTGTCAAGAGTCTGATATAAAATCTAGTTTTTTTTAGAGACCAGTTGTACTTCATTATTATACTGGGACGGGAGAGTTAAAAATCTTTTTACTGTTCACCGAGTATTCTTAAACAAAATGTTTAATTAACAAGCCGTAATGATTAATCGATTTTTACAAGGGTTTTGAATAAGGCTTGATCATTAGGCCATTAATATAAACTGCAATGTATTGGACATATTAAAACAAAAATGTATAACATTACAGGCTTTAGTCATAGCCAGCAAAGAGTCCTTCTGGCTTCATCTTTAGATCAGGTATTATGTATAGTCAGGTAGAATATTCTTGTGATGTATGTGGTGTGAAGTAGTTATCATACCTACCCCATGGACACACCTACTCCCTTGAGTCACAAGTGCCTTACCATCCTCTGATTGGTCTGCCTCCAGAGTAGAGAGGTAGGCTGCTTAGGTTTAGCATTGCATAATATCATCCAAATGACACATAACTATATAAATTTTATACAATGTAACATTTCAAATCGTACGCGAAATATAGTTTCTACTTTCAAAATATAATGTTATTGTCTATACTCATTTTGTATACATATTATAAAAATTTATACAATAAAAATATTGTCGAAGTCACTTTTGCAAAATTATCTCTGCGTAAGCTGTTAATATGTTGTATTTGAAAGCGACCTTGCAAAGATAAGTCTCTAAGATGCATATACGTTTTATAACAGTAAATAGACATTATTATACATACTTTATATATATACTCCAAAATGTAAGTAAAAAACCAACAAGTATAAACACAATTTATAGATACAAAAAGTATGAATTGTAACACATTTCAAACTGATCTTAGATAAAATGTACACCCTGAATAATCGGTTTTATACACATTATACATATAATCTACTTTTGTAAATATAAATAACATATCAGAGATTGGGAATTGGGACAAAACGGCGAATATATATATATTTGTTAGAAGATAAAACATTTTTCATCTTGAATATTGATTCTGAACGTATTATTACAGAATATTTATAATATAGTTTTAAAATAATTTATTATCAAGATATGTCTAGCACATCAGAACTATATTATACTGTAAGGCCCGTATTACACTGTAAAATATTTTTATAACTTTGCTTCGTCCCTTATTGTATTTTGTTCGAGTTTTGTTTGTTTGTGTTTGTTCGAGACACCACGGTGGACGTTTCATTAACCTATCAAGCAAAAAATGGCAACAAATAAGTTCAGTTGGACTGTTGAAACAACAAAATTATTGATTTCCGAGTACGAATGAAACATTTGACAAAGATCTTTGATAGTGTAATAGGCCATATTTTATAAAATATTTCTTTTATCAAATTTAATAGGTTGGCATTACATTTTATAAAAGAATTGGATTGCATCGGCACCTGTTTCTACCATATTTTTACACAATTTAGCATTATTATTTGTAAGGTCGCATCACCATTCAGTAGTTAATTTTGTTATGTAGTAGCAAGAATAAAATCAGGGTGCCCAACTTAAGGGGTTTCCCCCTAAATTTAGGGGAAATAAAGTGTAAGATGGGGTTTTTTTAGGGGTGCCATATTTGTAAGGGTATTTTTAGGGGGATTTTTATAATGTCATTTTTTTTATTTCAAAATTAGCAAGCTAAAGGTGTATGGCCCTGAGATAATACAATCTAGCGAATCATATTCATTTTTTTACACACCGCCTTAGCGACATCTAGTGCGATTGATTGTTACTAAGAGAGCAGAGTCAGAGAAAACAGAGCATCATAAAAAATAATGTTGCTTAATGAAATTATGTATTGATTGTTTGAAATTTATTATTTGTTTAATTATATTTTATTATTTATTTTTATTACAATATTTATTTAAAAATATTTACGAATGCCACGAAACGCTGAACAACCCAAAACACGAAGACTACAAAAATATAAACAAAAGGCAAGATATTTATTAAACAACTTGTCTTCACTTAATAATTATTTTATTAGGTTTTGATGAATCCCTTTAACGCCACGCCTTGCAATCCATGGTTTAACCCAAACACTTTTGCGTCGGCGACATTGCCTTTTCTTCATTAAAGCAGTCAATATTGTAGCACTCAGTGTACTTAAACAAGCATAGAATGCTACATCATCAATGATAATGTTGATTACAAGCGCTAGACCAACAGTTTCAATGTCGTTTTAATACTCAAGTATAATAACCAAACTAAACCAATATTTGATCAACAATGACATTTTACGTGTATATTTTACGTAGTGTAAACTCTAGCCACACGTCTTTTATAAAAGAACCATTCTTCAAATAGTTTATCATAGATTTTATAAAATATCTTTTATAAAATATTTTATAGTGTAATACGGGCCTAAGGCCTTCTTATATACATATAGCCATATTTTATCTGTCTCTCGCCTCGCATATAAGCATAAGTACCTACTATAAATTACGAACGTTTAGAGATAAATTGGTCATATAGATACAGAAATTCTAAACATTGTATACAGTTAGACATAAAATAGATTTTAAAATATTGGATATGCTTTGAATATAGTTTGGGCAATATACTACAGTATACATAGAATATAAATAAATATATATGTTGGTCTTTACTCCTAAGACGTCTAAGCAAACCCCATTATAATTCCCGAGTGTATAATATAAAATGGCGAGTGATAATGGCACGAAAGTATGTCAAGATGGCGGGAAAGTGTTTTAAGATGGCGCTTATTCTTCTTCTTCGTTTTGGTAGCTCACATAGCGGACAGATGATTTATCACTGATTATCAGGCTCTGAAAGTTATTAAATGATGCATTTAAAAAGTTCTGTTAATCCTTCTGAAGAGAGATATTGATAAAAAAAGAGATAAGCAAGCGTCCTTGATGCTGATTAAATCACCAGTATGTTATATGAATGACCATGAGTTGTCCCTGTGTATGTTAGAAAAATTGTTTTCCTTTCTGTTTTAAGTTTCATATATGAGGTAAAATGCATTTCATTACGAATATATTTAGATGTAGTACTAACCTGTTTCTCATCCCGGGCTGGTGGTGATCTCAGCATCAAGAGGCAAGGAGCATAGCCGAAGTTGAGTATGGCGATGATCACCATCATCCATTCAAAGCCGATGCTGTTCATCAGACCGCCTGACAGTGCGGGTCCTGGAAGTGAAGGAATAAAGAAGAGTTGTGAAGTCAAAGTCATTTCTAATATTTACTAGTCAGAGATTATAGCTTATTTTAAAAGACTTGGAAGTAATTGCTCTCCAACGTTTATAGATATAACTAACTTCAATCAATCTACTACTGAACAAAGGACAATGAACACAAACTTTTCCGTTCTAAGGCAGTTCGTATCCATTCGATGCCAATCACTTGATCGTCGGGCCATCGTACCAGGGCACCCTACACTACGTTTGTCTAAATAAAGAAGTTAAATTATAAATTGAAGAGTTCTAGAGTGGAGGACCGGAAAAGTTAGTGTAGGATGCCCACAGGTTTGGTGGATCGACGAATATTTCAAGATAGTTAGCAGGAGCTGGATGCGAGATCTCCAGGATCAGAGTGGCGTTAAATGGGGAGGCCTATATCTATCAGTGGACAGTAATAGGCTGATGATGATGAATAATGAGCTTACCGACAGCATATCCTAGACAGAAGGCGGTGTCTCCAATAGCATACACGGAGCCATACACAGCGGCATGTCGAATGTCCACGAGAAATCCCAGCTCCGGCATCATAGAAGAGTCCACCATGCCTATAGCGAAGCCCAAACCGGCGTTAGGTATGATCAGGTGTTCCAGTTTACGAGCCATCGGGATCTGAAGAAAAGGGAAATTAAAACAAATATAATAATATTTAAATCTTAAGATAGGACAAATTTGCTACATTTATTGTATTGGTCTAGCGGCTAACGTATGTGACTGCCGATCAAAAACTCTTGGGACCTATTCGTATCGATCAATCCGTAAAAGTATTATTTTTTTATTTTGGTTTTTCAAAACGTCGAATTGTGGAAGTTTAGAGGTTTTTCAAACCCGTGCCTTGGAAAGCACGTTAAACGGTCGGTTGTCATGAATATTTATAGCCATCATTATTGAAAACTCGGTGCTCTCAAATATTGTAATAACTAGTTCAATCTTCGAATTCTATTCACCCTCAAGGTTGGGGAAAAACTCAGCTAAAAATAGTATATTCTTGGCAATAATATAGTGAAGGTTAATAAAGTGTATCTTACCAATATGAGACATACGCCAATGATAATGAGCCCTGAGCATGCAGCCAGCCAGCGTCCCATCTTGTGGCCTAGTGGACCGAACAGGTTGGTGCCTGAAACATAAGTGGAGGTGGAAAATAGGAAAGAAGATAAAAAAAAGTTTGTTATGCCTTGGCGCCTGACACATTTGATCTTTGTTTTAAATAACTCTTGCGTTAAAATATATTAATGCTGCGGAAGAATTCATAAATATGAAGCAGACACAAAAATGACAAGGCTTAGAATAATCTGAATACACATACACTCACACATACTCACATGCACATAGTCACACACACACACATTACGAGAGAATAACAATTAACGGAGGATACTAAGTGTTATACTTTGGGATCACACCCAAATATTCAACACAATAGGGAGCGACAAAGATACTGATTCTACCACTACTTCATTTCTTCTTAAATGACGATAGAAGAAGTTCTCTTAACTAGTACAAAATGTCATACCGATGAGGTAGCAGATGCTAGCTGGCAAGAATGCCACGCCTTGTTGCCAGCGCCTAGCTTCCATGGTGTCAGCCATCCAAATAGGTAGACTCGGCTCCAACATAGCGATGCCCACGTTCGCGAACGTTATAGCTCCTGTAAATAATGCCATCATTATAAACGTTTATCAAGGGTAACCCTGCTAAAGACGTTAGTTGGTTTCTGTCTTTTTTATCGTGGTTTAGTGGGTTCTTCTGCATCATTGGTCCTCCAGTCTCACACTTAAAAAGGAAATACGACAATACTAATGCTGTCATTTGCTGCATGCTGCCAACATTCGAGTTGATATCTTGTGTATGTCTACGGGTGAACCCTGAACGAGTGTCGTCAATCAATAATAATTGTACTTTTATTTCTGTATAGGCCCAAAGGGTCAGTTGAATTTTAAGGAACTATCAACACGGCTAGCCAAGGACACCTGCAACTAAAGAGACATAAGTGCCCTTTGAATGACCCTTCCCCCTGCAAAGTTAACGAAAGAATAGCTTCACCCCAGGTACATATATTTTATGTTAGGTTATGCTTTAAGCATATGCATTTCAGCTATGAGCTATGTGAAGTTGTGGTGTATATCTACAGAAATATATAAAAACATATATATCTTGAACGGAAACATTATGAGGAAAATTGTGCTTCTTCCAACCAACTAATCTTGATACATTACAATATGTTAAAGAAAACTAAAACCTACCGGCTGCGACTAAGATGTAAGGATCAGTGACGAGCGCTTTAAGCGATGGTGGGTCTGATTCTTGGCGAACTACTCCTGGCTGCAAGATCATCAGTTGAAGCACTGCAAGAGCAAGAGATAATTAGTTAATACCCAGTGTGGAGGTGCGGTCATCATCAACAGCCTTTAATAACTTAATCCCTTGCTGAACGTAGGACTCTTAGGAAGGAGGTTTTGGTTTGGTAGGCAGACTTGGTATAGGTCTTGTTTAAAGTTTTCCTTCTCTTTGCGAGATTGATTCTTTTAGTCAACTCTTACGACACCCGTGTGATTATCAGGGCACACCTTGTATTCTTATTCCATCATCACACAGACGAATTTACAACTTCGAGTATACCCCTTTGTTAAATGATCATGTTAGAATGATAATGATTTACAAAGCAGAATACTTACATCCATCAGCAAGTGCCAAGGCTGATAGCATCAGGAAAGGAGCAGTTTTGCCAACGAACTCGTACATAAGACCTCCGAACGGAGGACCGATAAGTACTCCTAAAGCCAGACCTCCAAGTGCTATTCCCATAGCGTTGCCGCGTTCCTGGGAAGAATAAAATGTTTAATTACTTTCAAATAACTACCATTTCAATAGCCCAGGGCATAAATTTTACATTAGCCTAAGTTTAGCTGAAATGCTTGGTTCGGTTGATTTGGATTGATGTGTTGTATATTGATTAAACTATTAACATCATGATCATTTTCACGCGATTAGTCAGTAAGATAAACGGAATATGTAACATCAAAATGTAAGATCACTAAAATAAAAAATCAAAATCATAGAATGTTTTAGGACATCTTGCAGAAATAAAGAATAGAAACTGCCAAAGTCACTTAGATTATTCATACTGTTATAAATAAAATTCTCGTGTTACAATGTTTGTTACAATACTCCAGACAGTCGAAATATTATTATTAAATAGGTAAATGAGAACATATCATCTATTACGAGTACGTTTAGAATGAGTACAACTTTCATTACATCCTCATCATCATCATCATTAACAGCCTTTAACAGTCTACTGCTGGCCAAACGGGTTGGAATAGTTATATCCTCATATCAACTCAAATTACCTTATCATCCGGATATCGTTCTGCCAGCATACCCATCCCGGATACAGAAGAGCAGGAGGAACCTATGCCTTGGAGGGCTCGAGCTATGAACAACACGGAGTACGAACGACCGAAGGCGAAGACTGGAAAAAAAGTATAATAAAGAAATGTCGACAGTAATGAATGTTAGAACTGGTATAAACTAAACAATGGAAATTGTCATAGTTGTCTTAATAGCCCATTAGTTGGAGCTACTGTCTATGCCGGGATATTGAACTATTGTCCCACATCGGAACTGAACCTACGCTACTATTACAGTCGCGAGGTTACCTGTTAAAACAACACTATCCTTCCTGTCTGAAATTTACCTGACCTTTCAAAGCATGTTTTTGGCCATCTTGCTTTTGTTGATAAATTTGTAGCAACCTATCTGTAAGACTATATAAGATCTACTGTACTTACTCAAGGTGGACAGAAACATGAGGATGAATCCGGTGAACATGGGAACGCTGTAGCCAATCCTGGAAACATAAGTAAGTTTAATTTTATAATCCACCAACTTTTGACTGTACCTGTACCTTTATGTTGGCTGTCGCGATAAAAGGTCAATCGATTTCATTTAAAAAATAGAGATATACTGCTTATTAGGGAATTATGGATTCTAAGTATTATAATTAGTTCTAACAAATCTGCTTGCCGCCGGTAGGAGTTTATTCTTATTTCTTCGAACCAAGAAGTGTTCAAAGAATTTTACGCCCCATGCGATTTTGAAATGAAATGATCTAATTGCTGAAGTTTTTCCCTTGTTTATAGAGGGGTTAAAGGATTATTTAAAGTTCTTTAAAACTGCTAGATTCTAGAAGCTGTAGCCAGTTCCCATTGAATGATCCGTATCTTTATTAACCACAGATGCAGTGCAAACAAAGACACATATGTTTATTTCTTTATAGAAATTCCTTCTAACGTACACTTTGGTTATAGAATGACTTCACTGCTTTATATGGTTAGAAGAGTTTTCTTTAAAAGGGAGTTCAGTTAACCAGATTTTATAACCAGGTTATAAAATAAAAATTAGCAACCAAAGGGCTGTGTGAATCACTTACTTGTGTGTCAGTGGTCCTACGAAGGGATTGGCGAGGAGTTGCACCAATGCTTTGCTGGCAAACATCACACCCACGGCCACCGTCTCATGGATCAGCTCCTGGTGACGTATTTCTCTTTCTGCTGTTATGTTGACTGAGAAAGAGAAACCGTCGTATTTCACTTCTGACAATCTTTTTTTTATGTATTTCTATGATGTTTTTAATGAGTATAATGTTCAAGTTAGCCATACATGGTATGCTAGATCTGACAGGTTGGCCTGCACAGTTAGGAAACCTTGAGCTGAGTACAGGACATACCTGCTCATAGAGCAACAAACCCGCGGACTGGAAGGGAATAGCCATGGCGTCTTTTTCTTACACAAAACAGTCAGTCATTTTTTGCGGCGTAAATCTTCGCACACAGACATTTTAGACCCATAAACAAAGCAATGATGAATAAAAACACTAACATATTCTCCGAGCCTGTAGCCAAACAATGAAGGTGCGGTCAGTTTCTGGATGGGCGGGTTTATGTCATGATATGTTATGAGCATTTCCGTGATTCGGAAGTCACGCTAAGTAGTCGGTCCGGTTGTTATCATAAAGTAACAGTCGTGAAGCATAGTTGAAGGCCTTCGGGTGGCTTAAAGACATCCCCGGCAAGATTTACGTAACCACAAAGTGTCTTGCCTGTCCCCAATCCGCACTTGGCCAGCGTAGGGTCGTATGCCCCTATCCCATTAAAGGGACGTTATGTGCTGTTGATGATAAACACATGCTGTGTCATAATAGTGTAATACACATGCCCATTTGGTCGTATGCTTTTAAGTTATTAGAAATAAATAAATAAATATTTTTGGACATCTTACACACAACATCATCTAGTCCCAAGCTAAGCAGAGCTTGTGTTATGGGTACTAGACAACTGATATAAATACATAAAAATACTTTTTTTTTGTAAATACATACATATTATACATAGAAAACACCCAGACTCCGAAACAAATATTTGTGAATCGCACAAATAATATTTGGTCCGACCCGGGAATCGAACCCGAGACCTCTTGATCAGCAGCCGCATACGCCAACCACTAGACCAACGAGGCAGTCAGATAAATGGAAGTAAATAAAAAAGTACATTTTTTTTCGGTTTGAAAACATATATAGGCAAAAAAGTTCGAGGGTATATCTCAATGTCTATTATTGGCAAAAAATAAAGGTAATAATATAATACTCACTATGCGTTACATTTTCCACAATCAGCGTGTTGTTTTTCTCGAGGCAAGGGCAGTAGGGGGTAGGCGACGGCGGGGGCAGGGTGATGTCTTCCAACGACATGGAGAGGGGCGCGTCCGGGTGGCGAATGTCGTATAGAAACTCCGGGATGATAGGAACTGAAACAAACAGATATATGTAATACTATCTGAGTACCGCTGTTATTGTTGTAAATCGAGTAACGCCGCAGAACAAAGATAGTCTGGCCAAGTGCGTGTCAGGGTTACACATATAGAATAGGGTTCCGTAGTCACCCATAATGGTAGGTAGATTTAAAATCGTGTCCAATAGATAATTGTTATGTTTACTTAGTATTTATTTATTTTTGTACGAAGTCTTGTGCATTTAATAAGTTAGGCCCCTCCTAACTCCTGAAATAAAAAAATTATCAAAACCGCTATAGTTTTCCTTGAAAGTTCGATATACTTATAGACTACTATCATGATTTTATTCAATTTTTTTGAGCCAGCGGTGTAGCTTCCAGACGGGGAGGGGTGCCCCGTTTTTACAAAAAAAAAATGTGCTTTAAAGTTTAATAACACACAAACAGAAATTTGAAAAATGCTTGTAACAATCTCTCAATGTTTTTAAAAGGCCTATCTAATGATACCCGAAAGTTTCATCTTTCTAGCACCAACCGTTTGGGTGTTAGGTCGAGGACGGACGGACGAAGGGCGGACAGACAGACGGACGGACATAAGGAATCTATAATGGTTCCAAGTCATGTACTATGGAACTATGGAAAAAGTATGCCATCAGCTTTCTTCTAGTGAAATTCCCGTCAAAATCGGTTCCAGAGACTACCCGGAACGAACAGACAGACAGCAAACAAACAGGCCGGGATGGCAACACGAGCGCTACAAAACGCTTACGTTTCGTTATTTGGTGGCAGGGGAGCATCGGAGTTCTCGAACGGTAGGGGGCCGTCTGCAAGCCACAAATGGCCTGAGGTGCGTCGGAGTTCCAAGAACTTCCTTTCGAGGGTATACCTGGTTCCTCGACTCTTAGTACCCGAGACGGCGTGCGGTTTTAGTCGGTTCGAGTCCGAAATAGCCACCAACTAGTGGCTTCCGTTCCGTGGGGATCACCAGACGAAAAAGAAAAGAAAAGTAGTAAAATAATTATTACTAAAAACATACAATCAAACTTAGGACCTCCTCCTTTTTTAAAGTCGGTTAAAACATGAACGAAACTGCTACTCAAATCTAGATTAGGTACATGGGCAGTAATTAAATTAACGATCTAAATGAGGTTATTATTATTTCGAGCGCTAAAAATGTTACCCCAGAGGAAAACTTCAAATGTTGAATTAAATGAAATGGTTATTATTATAAGACGGTGTGTAATATCACAATTAAAACCCCCGAAACACATAATATCGCGATACAAGAATTTTAATACTGCCGTTCTTCGCTAGATGGCGCCGTTCTTCAAATTAAAATCCGCATATATTTTCCTAGTAGAGCTATTTAAATTCTCTTAAAATAGCTTGTTTAGTTTCATCCTCTGTAGTTTAAAAGTAGATATTTCGCACGTGTTGATGTTCATTATGAAACAGCAACCAGCATCCGTGGTAGTAATCTTTCAATTGAGATACATAACAGGAAATATGGATATTTAACACTAATGTGTTCTGTGTTCCCTATGTCTCCGTAGAATTCTCGAATATTTCGATCATATACGAGGAGGGTTGATGATAACCTCGAAAGGTGATTGACAAGATTGAGGGGAAAAGACCCATTGCACTTGGCTGACCAAATCTGCTTCACGCTCGGCGAGTACGATCCATGCTGCTCTGCATACTCCGTAAGGCCCGTATTACACTGTAAAATATTTGATAAAAGATCTTTTATAAAATATATGATAAAATATTTGACGAATGGATCTTTTATAAAAGATTTGTGGCTAGAGTTTACACTACGTAAAAGATACACGTCAAATGTCATTGTTGATCAAATATTGGTTTAGTTCGGTTATTATACTTGAGTATTAAAACGTCATTGAAACTGTTGGTCTAGCACTTGTAATCAACATTATCATGGATGATGTAGCATTCTATGCTTGTTTAACTACATTGAGTGCTATAATATTGACTGCTTTATTGAAGAAAAGGCAATGTCGCCGACGCAAGCGTGTTTGGGTAAAACAATGGATTGCAAGGCGTGGCGTTAAAGGGATTCAACAAAACCTAATAAAATAATTATTAAGTGAAGACAAGTTATTTTATAAATACCTTGACTTTTGTTTCTATTTTTGTAGTCTCCGTGTTTTGTGTTGTTCAGCGTTTCGTGGCATTCGTAAATGTTTTTAAATAAATATAGTAATAAAAATAATTAATAAATAATAAAATATAATTAAACAAATAATACATTTCAAACAATCAATACATAATTTCATTAAGCAACATTATTTTTTATAATGCTTTATTCATGTATTGTCGAGAACTTCGAGTAACAAATCATTGTCTTCAGATTCTGACTTTTTTAAATCACACATTATGGACATTAAATAATTACAACATTTTTGCAGATAGTTTCCCAGGTCTTTGTATATTTTTGACATAACTTTTTTTTTCTTTAATTAACTATAGGCATTTTAACGAATGACTTGCTGATAAACGTACCTACGAATTGAACAATCAAATTACTAATAACAATAACAATCAAGGTATTTGTAGTAAATATAAGCGCAGTTTAACCTTAACCACGAATTCTTAAGAATATGTTTATATTGATAATAGTGTTCTCTCTGACTCTGCTCTCTTAGTAACAATCAATCGCACTAGATGTCGCTAAGATTGTATTATCTCAGGGCTATACACGTTTATTTTGCTTATTTTGAAATAAAAAAAAATTGACATTATAAAAATCCCCCTAAAAATATGACACACCTAAAAAACCCCATCCTACACTTTTCCCCCCCCATCCTACAATTTTAAATTTAGGGGGAAATCCCCTAAGCTGGGTACTCTGAGTTTATTCTTGCTACTACATGACAAAATTAACTACTAAATAGTGGTGCCACCTTACAAAAAATAATGCTAAATTGTGCAATAATATGGTAGAAATAGGTGCCGATGCAATCCAAATCTTTTATAAAATGTAATGCCAACCTATTAAATATGATAAAAGAAATATTTTATAAAAGAAATATTTTATAAAATATGGCCTATTACACTATCAAAGATCTTTGTCAAATGTGGCATTCGTACTCGGAAATCAGTAATTTTGTTGTTTCAACAGTCCAACTGAACTTATTTGTTGCTATTTCTTGCTTGATAGGTTAATGAAACCTCCATCGTGGTGTCTCGAACAGAAAAAGGGACGAAGCAAAGTTTATTCTTGCTACATTAAGATAAAATTCGGTTCCCGGGTCAGACAAAATATTTGTGTGATTCACAAATATTTGTTTCGGAGTCTGGGTGTTTTTCTATGTTTAATATGTATGTATTTACAAAAAGCAGCCAAGTGCGAGTCGGACTCGCCCATGAAGGGTTCCGTAGCAGCAAGTAACATCATATTTTTTTTATAATTCGTTGTAACTTGTATTGATGTTTTAATAATAGTGTTTTGATTGAAACAAATGTAAATTGCGGTTTATGATTTACGACGTATTAAAAAAAAACTACTTACTAGATCTCGTTCAAACCAATTTTCGTTGGAAGTTTGCATGGTAATATACATCATATATTTTTTTTTAGTTTCATCATTCTCTTATTTTAGAAATTACAGGGGGGGGCACATTTCACCACTTTAAAAGTATCTCTCGCGCAAACTATTCAGTTTAGAAAAAAATGATATTAGAAACTTCAATATCATTTTTGAAGACCTATCCATAGATAACCCACACGTATGGTTTTAATGAAAACATTTTTTTTGAGTTTCAGTTCTAAGTATGAGGACCCCCAAAATATATTGCTTTTTTTTCCATTTTTGTGTAAAAATATTTATGTGGTTCACAGAATACATCTACTGACCAAGTTTCAACAGTATAGCTCTTATAGTTTCGGAAAAAAGTGGCTGTGACATACGGACGGACAGATAGACAGACAGACAGACATGACGAATCTATAAGAGTTCCGTTTTTTGCCATTTGGCAACGGAACCCTAAAAAAAAGTATGTTTATGTATTTATATCAGTTGTTTAGTAGCCATACAAGCTCTGCTTAGTTTGAGACTAGATGACGTTGAGTGTAAGTTGTTCGAAATATTTATTTATGTTTGAATTAATAATATGGTAGAAATAGGTAGAATTAGGCTTAACTAATTCTACCATATTATTGCACAATTTAGTTTTATTTTTTGTAAGGTGGTAACACCATTTAGTAGTTAACTTGTTCAAAATTCTTTTATAAAATGTAATGCCAATCCGTTAACTTTGATAAAAGAAATTTTATAAAAGAAATATTTTATAAAATATGGCCTATTACACTATCAAAGATCTTTGTCAAAGAACTTTTATAAAAGATCTTTTATCAAATATTTTACAGTGTAATACGGGCCTAAGACAGGAACAAATAAATAATAAACATTTGGACATCTGACACACAACGCCATAGAAGTAGAACTTTTATTATGGGTCCTAGGCAACTGATATAAATACATAAACTATTACTTTCTGTAAATATATACATTATATATACATTTATATATACATTATTTATAGAATACATTCAAATTTCTAAACAAATATTTCCCACAAACATTTGGTCCGACATGGGAATGAACCCGAGACCTCTTGATCAGAAGTCGCATACGCTAATCATTAGACCAACAAGGCAGTCAGAAGAGATACTTGATGTAAACTCTCAGATTACCCGCAAATAAGGGTCACGACTTCTCAGAGTTGAGGTGTCGACGCAAGGAGAATGAGTACGTTATTTTCATGATACAGGTTCCGTGTGCCGACGGATTAAGAATACAGAGTGTCACCACCCCTATTCATGCCGGGGGTGTGGTAAGAGACGAATAAGGGAACAAAATACCGACAACCAACTATGATAGGCCTGTTGGTGTAGTGGTTATTGATCCTGACTGCTACTTACTAGTAGCTAGAGGTCGTGGGTTCGATTCACACCCAGGACAAATTTTTGTGTTATGAATACGATCATTTGTCTGAGTGTAATGTATCTATAACTAGTTGAACTCCGTGGTGTTACTCACATAGAGATGTTAATCACGAATAACGCCGTGGAATTAAGCTTGTCAAAAAATAGTCAAAGTTACTCCTTATCTCATCAGCTATCTGCCAGTGAAAGTTCCGTCAAAATCGGTCAGTCTTTTTTTTACCAATAAAAGTGTTCACTTTAAAAAAAACTTATTTTTTTTGTCTGTTTCTTCTCTCTGTCAATCTCTAGAACGGCTGAACTCATTTTAACGGTACTGTCACTGGCCAATGGCTGATGACAAGGAACAACTTTGCGAATTATAACAATAACCATGAGTAACATAACGGTAGTAAATAATGTATGGAAACAAAACCAGCTTCTAGTATTTTAATATTAAAAACAGCCAAGTGCGAGTCGGACTCGCCCATGAACGGTTCCGTAGCAGCAAGTAACATCATATGAAAGTTTTTGTAGTTCGTTGTAACTTTCATCGATGTTTCAAACCAATTTTCGTTAAAAGTTTGCATAGTTATGTTCATTATATATTTTTTTTAGTTTAATCGTTCTCTTATTTTAGAAGTTACATGGGGGGGGGGACACACATTTTACTATTTTGGAAGTGTCTCTCGCGCAAACTATTCAGTTTAGAAAAAAATTATATTAGAAACCTCAATATCATTTTTGAAGACCATAGATACCGTATGGTTTTGATGAAAATTTTTTTTTTGAGTTTCAGTTCTAAGTTTAGGGACCCCCAAAATTTATTGCTTTTTTTCTATTTTTGTGTAAAAATATTAATGCGGTTCACAAAATACATCTACTGACCAAGTTTCAACAGTATAGCTCTTATGGTTTCGGAAATAAGTGGCTGTGACATACGGACGGACAGACAGACAGACATGACGAATCTATAAGGGTTCCGTTTTTTGCCATTTGGCAACGGAACCCTAAAAACCGATTCTCGATCTAACACATACTTCGGCTCAACTCGGCAACGTTCGGCTGTTGTCGTGGATGACGTCATGCGGAATTAAACGTCGAGTTCAGAGGCTCTCGAGTGAAGGGCTGTCGAAATTCCGCCCACCCATCAGATATTGAATTTAAAACGTGTATTAGAGGGATTTTTGATGGAGAAAAATATTTGTGGTCGAAAGCATCTACTCTTGTTGATTGATTGGTAAACAATTATTGAGGAAAATTGCTAAGGTCTGCCTTAGATTTTTTTTTTATAATATAGGCATAAAGGAACTGTCTCGTTGGTCTAGCGGTTAGCGTATGCGGTTATCGATCAAAGGTCTTAGGTTCGATTCCCGTGTCTGGTTAAAAACTTTGTTTGGTTTTTCTAAGAAATTGCCTCGGTGGCGCAGCGGTAGTCTATGTGACTGCTGCAAATTCCGAAACAAATATCTGTAGGTCATACAAACACTTGGTCCAAATCAGGATTTGAACCCGAGACCTCAAGCAGAGCAGTCGCACGTAACAATTCGTTTCAAAATTCCTTCATTTCTTTGCCTGTTGAGCAGCGCAAGGCAGGTCTCGACGCGTACGTTGCGCTGGCGATCGTTAAGGTCGTGGGGCACCCATCTATCAAGCTTTTTTACCTTGCCAATTTGTCGCAAATTGATCAATATTGTTTTGATGCTTACATTAAAAGCTGCTGCTAGCTCAGCTGTGGATTGAGTTTCGTCAGCTTTCACAATCGCCTTTAATTCATTATTGTTAACCAAAGTCTCCGGACGACCACGAGCTTCATTTTTCAATTCAAAATTTCCAGAACGGAACCGGGAAAACCAATAACGGGTTGTGCGTTCGTTTGTACAGTTCTCTCCGTAAACGTTTTAGATATTACGTGCCGTTTGTGTCGCTTTGGTGCCACAACGGAACTCATATTCCATAATTACACGTATTTTTAAAGTATCCATTATGACGAAAAATGTTCAAATGTAATGAAAATACCACGCTAATCAAAAAACAAAAGACTGAGTTTGTAAATAGAATGTCATGGTTATTAAACAAAATTAATTTGAATTTAGAATACAGAGCCATTTCAAACTTTTTTTTAAATGACCAGTACTGAAGAAAGGCAATTTCATAGGTAAAGGCCTAATATATTTTAATCACCTAACTATTAATATATACACTGTATGTGACTCCACAGTTGGCCACTAGGTAGCGATAAGGCTTAGGCAGTGGCTTCCCCACTTTCTACGGCGTCTTGTGCGTTCAAACCCTACATGGGACAACACTGCCAATACCGTCTTTACCATAAGGGCACACGGGGCATTGGCCCAAGGTCCCCATCGACAGGTCCAACGAACAGAACAATTAAAGACGCCCTGCACTTTGTACAATTTGTAGTTCTGAGTCTGAGTGTTCTGTGTTCATTTCATGATCATCAATATCACAATATCAATATCACAAGATGTACATACATTCATAATGGAAACATTTTTTTAAACTAAAATAAAAGCATATTTCTCTAGACACGACACGCGTGAACGGCTGTACACATTTCATCATAATTCTTATTTTGTCGGACAGCCCATTTAATGAGGATGGCTATAAGCTAAGTATTACCTTACGCTACGGCTAACAAGACTAGAGTATCAAAGGAAAATATTGCAAAAATGGGGTAGATTTATTTCTTTTGAGAATTCGTCATCATCATCAGCCCATCTCAGTCCACTGGAAATAGGCCTCTCCCAGCTAAAAATAGTAATAATCTCGTCGTCAGCTAGCTCTAAAATATGATAAACTATAAACAGTATGATGCCCAAAATATTATATATACCAGTGGAGAAACTGAAATTCAAATAAAACCGGTTGAACTAGTAGTCGACCCCAAATAATATTGGGAATAATTAAGGCTAGGAAGAAAAAGAAGAAAAAGTACCCACGTTAATGTCGCTTTATCATAACGACTTCGGTCTAATCTCACCCACACGCCCACACTGTAAATAATATATACTCCAGCATCGCAGGATTTATCAGATGAAAACTGGAGGAGTATGAAATATATATCATAATGACTTGTAATCAATTGTGTTTATATATTTTTTGACTGCCTTGTTGGTCTAGTGGTTAGCGTATGCATCAGCAGCATCAGCAGCCGCTGATCAAGAGGTCTCGGGTTCGATTCCCGGGTCGGATTCAATATTTGTGTTTTCGGAGTTTGGGTGTTTACTATGTATAATATATATGTATTTACAAAAAAAAAAGTATGTTTAAGTATTTATATCAGTTGTTTAGTACCCATAATACAAGCTCTGCTTAGTTTGGGACTACATGATGTTGTGTGTAAGATGTCCGAAATACTTATTATTATTATTTTTCAATTATTTTCCGCACGAAAAAAGAGCAAAGTGTGGTATTTTTTATTTAAACGTCGAGATCCTAAGTAAACTTGTCCCATACAATAATTTATTTTCTAAATAAATTTATGAAAATATAAAAGTGCGGTTAAAGATCGTAAAAAGAATAAATTCAAGATTAAAGTGCGCAAGCTCTACGGAAAATCATCAGAATAAGTAGTTTTATAGTTATGCACCATCTTTCAAGTATATATGTATTTATATAGAATATTCCATATCTATAATTTTATATTTATATAACCATCTATACTTTTATCATAAATATATAAAATTCTCGTGTCACAATGTGTGTTATCATACTCCTCGGAAACGGCTGGACCGATGTGTCTGAGAATCGGCTACTATATATTTTTCATACCATTAGGACGCAAGCGGAGGCGCGGGCATCAGCTAGTATTTATATACAATTGTATGTAAAATGCTTCTTCTTCTCTAGGTACCATCTCCATCACGGAGGTCGGCGACCATATGTCTGTATCTGCCCTTTGCTTCAGTCATGCGAATAAATGTTTCTGTGCTGTCCACCTTCAACCAGTCTCTTAAGTTCTTTGTCCAAGATAAACGTTTTCGGCCTCTACCTCGTCTCCCTTGAATTTTCCCTTCAATAATTAATTTTATTATATTATATTCACTATTTCTATAGACATATTTTTATAGTTTCAATTAATCAATAAGTAAATAAATACCAACAATTATTGTAACTCGTTCCAATTATATACTCGATACACACACCTCTGCATTACTAAAAGTTTGACTGGAAAAATATGCCTAAATATTAAGTCCGCCTTGGCGCCTTATATGTATGAATTTACAGGAAGTATAAAAAAATCACAAATAACGAAGTTCGGAGGAAACGATCAAAAAATAAAATAAAATCGACGACCTCCTGTTTCTTTGAAAAGAAATAAAGTAAATTGCGTGTCACTTTCAGGCAACGTTTTAAATTCAACATAAAATTAAATCTTGTGTCAGTAAGGTAGGCATATAATTTAGCAAGATATCTATGTAAAATACAGCACCGCATTTCTCTCAAGTCGGTTAGAACGGAAGCTGGGGCAATTTCCCCGTCGTCGTCGAGATCAAAGTGGAATTCACTTAGCCGCCTCATCAAAGGAGCCGACGATAGTGTTGGGACACGAGGTTTCAAGTTTTATCTTTATCGATAAGTGATGAAAACGTAAGTATGGTACAATCGAGGTTGACATTTAGAAGTTTTCAAAACTAGTTGCTGAATTTGAAAAAGAAGAATGAAATATGTATATTTCAGAAAACTATAGAATATCGATAAAAATCAATCTAATTTTGTATGGAGTTAATTTCAAGCAAGTAGATTTATGGACTTAAGGCAAGATTTGATTGCTACAGGATCCAACCGAATCGAATTTAATCCTTGTAATATTGTGTATTTATAATCTTATTTGTCAGCAGTCTTCTTGCAATAATACAGTGTGATTAGTTTAGAGCAGAGATTAAGAATTGACAAAACTTTTCAAAACGTCGATAATTTTTTTATTGATATGAACAGCTGTGTCCCATCCCTACTCAAGAGCTAGCCTCGTCGTTTCGCTGCAAATCATATTTGGTAGAGTTTTCACCCTTTCGTACTGTACTAGTAGATGTCCTAAGTAACTATATTACAGCTATAACAACGCAACGTTCATTGTATTTGAATGACAAGTTAAATGAGCTCTACGCCTTCATTTACACACAGTTACAACATACATTAGTAGATTTCAATAGTTTATTGCTCATTCTAAAACTCTCCTTTATAGGGCTATGGTTTTTGCATAGCTTTTATCGCGGCCTTTGATCGCGGCGACCGAATCAAGAAATTCCGTAACGAAAAAACCTAACAGCCTAAAAAGGAATATAGAATATGATTGTAACTGCAGTGCGACAAGGACAATTAACGGGCTCCTGTCGTGTGTCATAGATTAATTAAATAGAAGGAATATCGTAGGAAAAATACATAGCGTCCGCGTCCTCCAGTACCGTCTATTGAATCTTAGTGTTTTTTTATATGTGAGCCTGCTAAAGAGACTACTCTGTGTAATGGAAAGTCTCATTCCAAATGCAGCATGGTGACCCACACTATGGCGGTCTAGTGCTTTAGCATCATTAGGCCTCATTGACCATAAAAACAGGAGAACACGAATGCTGTCATTTAAGGTTGTGTGGAGGAACAGGTATCGTGTTCCTCCACACAACGGGAGGTTCCTCCGACCAGACGAGGTAATCATGCCTGGTGGGCCACGGCATGACGATTGATGTTGGGATGTTACAAATATGATAATCGGTGCGAGAATTTCTCTATCGCGATTCAGGATTAGTAAGTAACCCGTGTTTTCTTTCAGTGTTCCTTCGGTAGATGACGCTGTTGTATGTATTTAGCTTGCGCTGTATGTGGAAGTCGCCACAGTTGATTTTCTGTGTGAGGGTAATAACGCACCGGTCGAGGCGGACGAGTGTTTTAACTTAGGCAACTTGTCATTTTTTTTATTTATTAAGTTACTTGCTTTCGGTTGCTGCTCCGCAAGTGTCTATGTTAGTTTAGCGACAAAAGTAGCTCTATTTCCTTCTTCAAGGTTTAATCTATCTATATATTGAAAATCATCGAAATCAGTTTAGCGGTTTATACGAAATTTACCCTCTTAAAGGATGATTTCTGTAATAAAAACTATTCAAAGTCCTTTCCTAAGACTCAGACTGTCTCTCTACCGAATTTTGTGTAAATTGGTTTAGCGGTTTAAGCGTGAATAGATAATAGACAGATTCATTTTTGCATTTATAATGTAGGATTAAATTATAAAACGTTTGTACTTTACAGCGGACTACGTGTTATTTTCGCTTCTTTGTACAAAAATATGTCAACAACGCTACGAAAAGTAAAACATGAACCGTGAAAATTCTTTCTCTTCGCCCTTTTATTAAAGTTTAGAACACATTTTTTTTTTTGTAATCTTTCTCAGCATGACATCCCTCTTTCGAAATTGAGGAGAGATTTTTAAAGATTTTTGTTAGACCAGCACGTATTTTTAAATAATATTCGTACTTCATCTTTAAGAATAGAATTTTGAAAGACTTCCTTGCGGAGCCTGAACTGTTGCTGATAGTCGTATATATTAGATACATCTACACTAATTATAAAACTAAAGATTATGACTGTTTGTTTGTATCTTGAAAATTGATCGTTCCAATTAAATAAATACATAAGCTTCAGATAGCTTATTGATATCATAGCATCAGCTAAAATGTTGTATTTTAAGACACACTTTAAGACGTCAAACAAAGTAGAACGGTTCAACTAGTATGTAACATGATGAAACTTTTTAGAAATAATTCTCATATTTCATCTATAGGCTGTTATGCCGAAGGTTCGGTTCCCAACCAGGACAAATAATTGAGTAATAAAGACAATCGTTTGACTATGTGGAATTTATCTACAATATGTATGTATTTAGAAATACATATATAAGTATGTTTAAGGCCTTAACACACTATCGAATATGGCACGGAGCTCAACATTTTCGTGTGTAGAGCAATCCACTGCTCGGATATGGTGCGCTCCGCTCCAAGTTAGCTGGTGATGACGTATCATAACAGCATTTGTGTTGTCGTGTTTCATCGGTGAGTATAAGACCAAAGGCCAGGCCAGTGATGCAGACACATCTCTCTAGGCCGCCATAGCATGGGTCATCATCCCGCGTTGTCTGCATTCGCAGTGAGTTTGGGGACCTTAAGCTTTACTCATTCTTTTCATCATTCAGAGTAGAGATGCTTTGGCGGGCTCACATAATAATAAAAATAATAAACAACACCTTAAGAGGCTCACGTTGGACGGCTGGATCAAGGGTCTGATGCAGAAGGCGGTCCTCCTTGACAAGGCACGTATAGTGAGGAGGTTCCTGTCTTTTGAGGCCCTAACCACCGGTTTCTTGGTCCCTGTACTCGAAGTCGGTGGCCTACTATTTTTTATATTTTTAAATGTATTTTTTATATGTATATATTTAAAAATGTAATTAATATGTTTATTGAATTGAATAAAGAGAAAAATAATAAAAAATATATAAAACCTTTTTCCTTTATGAAGCCATTTTTTTCGATTCTTCTGGGACCACTCTAACGCCACAATAAAAAGACAAATCGAATCAATGAGCCGGGATATCTCCTATTGTTCACACAAAGTAAAGAGACATTTAGCTAAATTAAAAACTTCTTGTTGTAACTAGTATAGTCCGCGGCTTTGCTTTTGTGATAATCTCGTATTGTGACTGTGAGTCCCACTTTTTTTTCTGTAACTCGAGAGTTACGGTAAGGAACGAACCTAGTTTAAAAAATCTAATCTAAAAAGGGTTCCGAACTACGGTACCCTAAAAATGTCAGTGAAAGTCCTGTCAAAATCAGTGAAGCCGTTCCGCAGATTAGCCGGAACAAATAGACAGACAGACAAAAAAATTTGATATTGCTTTTTTATGTACATATTTAGCGTATATACTTTTATAACCAGCTTCATCATCAATCATCAACAGCCTTTAACAGTCCACTGCTGGACATAGGCCTCTCCTTAGAAAGGAGGTTTTGGCTTACTATACCACGCTGGCCAGACGGGTTGGTATAGGGTTGGTTTCAAGTTTTCCTTCTCTTGGCAGTGATGTTAGCTGCTTATTTTGTTCTTTTAGTTGCCTCTTAGGACACCCATGGAATGAATAGGGGTGGTGACACTTTGTATTCTTAATCCGTCACCACACGGACTTTCATATCCATTTAGTGAAAACCTGTTCATTTGATATTACAAACACAAATTCATTTTATTTATTTGTATAGAAGTATAGATAGGTAATCTCTGGTTCTAATAAATCGATTTTAAAAATTATTTCATCAACAGAAAGCCACATTACTTGTGAGTGACACAGGCAGTACACCCGAAAACGGAGACGCGGTCAAAAGCTATATTTGTAAACTATAAGCCTTTGATGTTAACTTATTTTCATGGCGTTTCCAGTAGTAAATAAAAAAATGTACTCGAATCCCTAGAATTTATTTCCCAGTAAGGAGAAATGGGCTAATGAATTGCAGATGTAGCACTTCACTGATTGCGGCCGGCTGGGAGGGGGAGGTACACCTGCGAGGGATTCCAACCGCTTTCGTGAGATAAAAGTACCTTATTATATGCATTCTAGTTTATTGTAACAAAGGGTTTTTTAATTTTCTATGTTGCGAATCAATTCTTTATGCCGTTATTTTTTTTTTTTTGTTTTTTTTTTATTTTGGACTGCCTCAGTGTCGCAGTGGTAGCATATGCGACTGCTGTGCCTGAGGTTTGAGTTCGATTACCGGGTCGGAACAAATGTTTCTGTTTCAGACTTAAGGTTTTTTTATGTAAAATATTTATGAATATAAAAAAAAAAAAAGTATTATATGAGTTGTCTAGTACCCATACTCTGCTTATTTTGGGACTAGATGGCGTTGTCTATAAATTGTCCGAAATATTTATTTATCTGACAAAAAATGCCATCAAACTTTTTTGCCCCGCAATGTGCCCCGCGAACTGCCACTTAAGTTTAGCAATTTTTCAGGCAATGTCAGTGTCCTTGGTTTGTCGGAAACCTTAGTTGTTGTTCAAATACGAATTCACTTACCCACTGTGGTGAGAAGCATATTGTCCAGCAGGAGAGCTATAGCCACTATCACCAGCACCAGTTTCCTTGACTCTCTGCAGGCGGCGATCTTCGCCCGCCAGCTGCTACCCCAGCCGTCCGATGCCACACCCATGGTTGATGTTTATCTGTGAGAGAAAAGACATGGTTATACTCATAATTCGAAGACAACTTCTACGTCTTGGTTGGGTTTCAGGTGTGGAAGCCCCTCTAGAGTTTACGGCAGGCTGGTGTCGGCAGTCATAAGTAATGTATGTCGTAACTCAAGTTAATTTTATAACACTACTTTCGAATTTAGAAATAAACCCAAATACACTGTACAAACCCTCAAGTATACTGACAACGAGTTAAACCTTCGAATTTCAGTTCTCTACCTAACTAACTAAGCAGAGGTTGCTTAGTTTGGGACTAGACGACGCGGCGACGCTTTGTGTAAGATGTCTGAAATGTTTATTTACCTTTATTAAATAATCTATCACTAGAACTTAATTAGTTTTTACCAAAAAAACTCATTTCAATACTTCAAAACGCTTTAAAATTAGCCAAATTAATCAAAATTCTCCCAACGGTCTACTAAATGGCGACATAACAATGGCGTCGGTGACGAATCAAGATGGCCGTCGGAAGCGCCGCGCTAACGAGCCGCTTCCACCAATATTGCGTCTGTTCCGGTTCGTCTGCGCTTTTGTTTCGATAATTAATGTTGATTTTAATGACTTCTAGATGACTTGTCTGGATTTAAAGCCTGTTGATCTGACAAAGTTATTGAAATCGTTATCATGAATGCGAGAAGCCGAGGAGTGTACCAACTCCCGTGCAATTGAAGAGATTGAAGAGGCCTATGTCCAGCAGTGAACTGCGATAGGCTGATGATGTTGCTGATACTTATAAGAGCAGTTTTTATAAAAAGTTTAATACTATCTAAGGCTCACGGTGTTCACCGCAGTGTTTTAACAACAACCGACAGGGTAAGGACGCGGGGTGAAGCTAGTCTAAACAAAGTACAATTTCTAAGTTACATCTTGGATATGTCACCAGTAAAACTCCCGTAAAAATCAGTACAGCTGTGCCATAGATTGTCTGGAACAAGCATACCAAACAGAATCCTTATATATTCGTCAAGTTCATTAGTCCTCAACTTATCTTCCAAAAGGTAAGTGCTAGAAAGATGAAAGATGGCATTAATATGTGTTTTTCTTTTCTGTTCCATTCATCAACAGCCTTTTTTTTCTTTTTTTTTTAAAGACACCTTCCATTAGGAGAATATATCCTGTGTAGCGGGGGACTTTACAAACATACATAAATAAATAAATAAATAAATAAGTATTTTGGACATCTGACACACAACATCATCTAGTCCCAAGCTAAGCAGAGTTTGTGTTATGGGTACTAAGACAACTGATATAAATACATAAACAGACATTTTTTTTGTAAATACATACATATTATACATAGAAAACACCCAGACTCCGAAACAAATATTTGTGAATCACACAAATAATATTTGGTCCGACCCGGGAATCGAACCCGAGACCTCTTGATCAGCAGCAGCATACGCTAACCACTAGACCAACGAGGCAGTACATGAAACGGACACGAAGATTCCTTTAAATTTCATCACATAGACTACTATCTTGAATTTTTCAGATTTTTGGAGCCAACCGTTTAGTTTATAGAGGGGTGAGGGGTGGACTTTGATTGATGTCCTATTTGAAAAAAAAGTTGAATAATTTTGCAGACGGATACCTGAATCAAAAAATCGTCTTAGAAATCTTCTTAAAATACCTATCTAATAATGATGCAAGAAAAAAATATATATATATATAAAAATACCGAGTCGTGAGCTACGGGGCCCGGGACCCTAAAAAGGGGAATTGATCACACAACCTCCAACATAGCAGTCGAAAGGACTACGTCCGAATCACAAATTCAATTTTCTCGTGTCTAACTGAATTCAAATTGAAAGAATCTAACATTGATAAGGGCGAGTCTGACCGCTGTGATGTGGGGTAATTAATTAACCCTACGCTGTTAGGGGTAGATAGAGGCTACCTACCCCTATGTGTATAGATTATCATACTGCGTAATTATCTTACTATTATGTACTTGCTTTCTGATCGCGGTTTCGCCCACGTGTTATCCTGATTTATAATACTAAATTAACTAATTTTATGAGACTTTTGACTGCCTCGTTGGTCTAGCTGTTAGCGTATGCTGACGTCTGCCGACCAAGAGATATTGGGTTCGATTGCCAGGGTTGGACCAAATGTTTGTTATATTTTATATTTTCTATACATAATACTAGCTAATGCCCGCAGCTCCGCTCGCGTCCAAGACGTGGGAAAAATAGATGTTAGTCGAATCCCAAATCTACCCGACATACACAAAAATTTTATACAAATCGGTCCAGCCGTTTCGGAGGAGTATGGGAACGAACATTGTGACACGAGAATTTTATATATAAGATGTATGTATGCATTAACAAAAAATGATAAATGTATAAGTTGTCTAGTTAGTACTCTTAATACAAGCTCTGCTTAGTTTGGGACTAGATGTCTTTGTTGATGCAAAGTTTGGACTTCATCCGTTCAGTCGTTTTTGAGTGAAACTTATTATTCATATAAACTTTGATTGCCTTTTTCATCCCCTTAGGGGAAAATCTACTCTCCTCAAGGAAGACACATACCAAGTTTCAGCAACCTACGTCCAGTAATTAGGGCTGTGCGTTGTCTGTCAGTCAGTCACGGAACTGTTTTATATATGTATATTGATTGATGATGATTGATAAGTATTTTACTGTGAGTCTCATACAGTTATCAGTTTTTGTCCCCGGTTACGCCCGCTGTGTATGTCGGTAATTATGTAGTACCCTATGTCTTTCTTCAAGAATTAAAGTATCTCCTTGACAAATTTGATTGAAATCGATGCAGCTGTGAAAGTCTAACAGATAACAGTACTTATAAATTTTAGAGAAAGATAGACAGTTACTTATAAATTTATGATATATGTAAATATAATGTAGTCACTAGCATTTTGGTCTATTGAATCTGGCTGCTCAGTCTAAGGGGTAGTGTTGTTGTGTGGTTGAATAAATAAATAAATATTTCGGACATTTTACACACTACGCTATCTAGGCCCCAAACTAAGCAGAGCTTGTATTATGGGTAACTAGACAACTGATATAAATACATAAACATACTTTTTTTTGTAAATCTATACATATTATACATAGAAAACACCCAAACTCCGAAACAAATATTTGCGGATCACACAAACATTTTGGTCCGACCCGGGAATCGAACACGAGACCTCTTGATCAGCAGACGCATACGCTAACCATTAGACCAACGAGGCAGTCATATAATTTCCACGTAGGAAAAATAATTGAGAAGCACGATCATTTGTCATCACTTTGATGCCCGTTTTTAACAATTATACTTAAACTGTCCCCTAACGTAGGTAGCCCCTAAATGTAAAGTAAATCTTAGCACTTCCACGTTCCCTAAAGGTTGGTAAAACGAAATATTATTAAGGATTACCTAACTCTCTTTAAGAGTCCCTTTAAAATAAGGGGACGCTGTTAAAACGGCTATTAATAAATCAAAAATCCTCACGATATAATCTAAATCTACGTTACGCGTCTCCAGGCGAATCGCTATAAAAGATTAACACTGCTATCAAAAGATAACTTTTCCTTTAAACTTGGCAGATATTTACACTGATTTCTCCGGAGATTAAAGAATTGAAGAGACTTGTCAATGCGGCTTTACTTTTAAAATTAATGAAGATTATTTAGCTGTATCCTCAAAAGTAGTTGAAATGAGTTCTGAAAATATTAATATACTAGGTTTTGCCCGCATCTCCGCCCGCGATTATGTTGATTAAAGTAGTCTACGAAAGACTGCTGCTGCGTAAATTTCTGGCTATGTATCGTTTTATAATGATCTATTAGACTGTTTCGTTGGTATAGTGGTTAGCGTATGCGAATGCTAATCAAGAAGTCTCGGGTTCAAATCTCGGGTCCCGTCAAAAAGTGTTACTAGGTTTTCCTTACAGGAAATTCCTGATAGCCGCCCGGAGTATGGAACTTTGGCGGTGATTCACGCTAGAGCCTCGTAGAGCACGTTAAACCGTCGGCATCGGTTGTCATGAACATCTATGGTAATCGTTATTGGGAAGTCAGTCCCTCAAATACACTGACTACTAGTTCGACCTTCGAATTTTAGGTCTCCCTAAGGGTTACGAAGGTCCGATGCCTATTGCTCCGTGAAAAAACTGTTAAAACGGTTGAACTAGTAGCCGACCCCAAATCATATTGGGAATTAGGCTAGGAAGAATGAGAATGATCTGTTAGTTTTCTTTACTCTTTTTTATTTTTTAAAAGTAATTTCATATGTCGGTGGTTACTATAACTTTAATACCATAATTATATTTTATTCATCTGAAACGATTACTTTTCTTTTCGTCTAACAAAAAATCTCTACAGATTCATTTTAAACTGTAAATGACTGTAAAAGAATAAAATATTCCTAAAACTAGTGTTGAGAGTATGATTACGCAAGGGAAAACCTGTCTTTGTCAACTTAATGGTTACATTATGAACAGGCTAATAGTTCACTGCCGTACATAGGGCTCTGCTTATAAAGGAGGTTTTGGGGTCCTACATAAACGTGTAAGTGTGCGAATTGCTTCAAAGCAAATTGGCAGTACAGTCACGACGCTAGTACCCGTAATATATTTTTATTATATTGAATGTACATATGTATATGTGGGTGAAAAGTGCAGTATTGTATATGTATTTAGAAACATGTTGTTTAATCTTTTATTTACATAGCTATTATGAATACTGTTTTTTTTAGCTGCATCATATTTCTAAATCACCTGAAGGTTGACTGGGAGCGAATTTCTCATGGCATTAAGGCCGCCTCTTTAAAACATGTGCAGTAAGTTTAAAATAAAATAAATTAATATACCATGAATTAAATGAATAAATCCTGAACGTCAGCCCTAGTATAGATCTTTGAATCGGTAAATATCATTTTAAATCTCCATGATGGATATGATTTACTTTTGAGAAAGTATCTACTACTATAACGCGCCTACCCTCTCTCCCCCCTCTCTCTCTCTACTCTACTCTACCTGATGGAAACCATAAGTAAGACTCCAGGAGTGGGAAACCCTGTCCTCCCTGTGAGTGATACGTGCATACAATGCAGCATGGTGATCATGGCGGCTTAGTGAGATGTGTCTGCATCTTTCTCCTGGCCTCCGAAGGCCGAATGTAACAGAATGTTTGGGCCTTAGGTCTCTCAGTCACCAACGAAAGACGACAGCACGAATGCTGACATTTCTTCTGTGTGAGAGTATTACTACCCCTGTCGATCCGGCCCCGGCCTATTTGTGCATGTTATAGGTAGTAGAGCAGCGTGGCGCTACTACCTATAACATGACTCTACTACCTACAAATGTAATAACCTATGTTCGTTTTCATTAATTATTCCACCAAAATTTATCAATTTCTCAAAAAATAAAATTTTTATTTGTCCAAAACTCGGAGTTTTCAGTTAACAACTTTAATAAAAATACCTACATACATACTTTTTTAAATAGCAATATTTATATTTAATAAAGACGGCCATTTATATTTAAAACTAAAATAATATCACGAACAAACTTAAACTGAAAAGCGGCGCTTTCACGAAATTTTCTTAATTTGATTAAGAGTTATATTGCCAATAATGATAATGGACCTTTTACAACGCGAAGACAAAAAGCCAATAATAAAATCTTAAAACCATTTATTGATACCTAAAATCTCGTATCGGAAAACAAAATGTCTAAATACTAATACAACTTATAAACAGAAGTATACTCACTCTAAATATCTATCTTTCAGGCACCATTCGACATCTTCTATTAAAATAAATCTATTTTTATTTGATGAAATAAAAATTATAAATTAGTGTACGACTGGTTGTAGTCCGTCCCGCGCTAAGCTCACGGACCGACTGGTGTCGTCTTGTTAAATTCGAACACCGAATAACGAACACCAATTTAGTTTGAACTCTTAGTTGTTGTGTGCTACCCCTTCTTATATACATCAATACTATACCGAGGAGGGAAGGGGAGCTCTTGCACCGATGGACACTTCTTATCAGGCCACATTGGGACATTTATTTAATTTTCTACTTTATTTTTGGGGAATAAGGTTGAATTTGATGTGTTTAGATGGATTTTTCAACACAACCATGGGTTGGTAAGAAAAATAAAATTTGTTTTCAGGAGTGTAAGGTTGAAAATCCAATGAAGCGAAAACAAAAGCTACAGGTTTTCGATAAGTTTCCGCTGAAAATGCGTGAACCACAATGGCGAAAAATGGGGTAAAAGCACATTTGATAGTATTTGTTTTCATTAAATATTATTCTTGTCAAAATTTCTGTTATCAAATCAATAAACACAGTAGTGAAAACTTAAAACTTAAGAAATTATTAACGTTATAATTAAGGAAATTTGATCTTAAAACAACAATCAATCAATCAACAACCCATAATGGCCCACTGCTGGCTCGGGTCTCAGGAGAGGGTCTCCCCTTAAAACATATTTTGCTAGAAAGCTCCATTTGTCAGGAAATGACATTTTCTACCTTTTTGATTTACATCAGAACTTATTTACACTTACAAACAAGAAATAAATGTATCTATGTGGTTTTATTGCGACTGCCAGAATTTGCTTTGAAAAACGTGTGAGGCTTTTTTCTAGATATTATGTGATAAAATAATGTTACTTTTACTCATATCTATAAATAAATTTATATATTTCGAAATATGTACGTCATAAGTATAGATAAATATGACACAGACGCAGAATAAATATTCGGACATCTTACACACAACGTAATCTAATCCCGAACTAAGCAGAGCTTTTATAAATATATAAACAAAAATTTTTTTTTGTAAATACATACATATTATATATACAAAACACTCAGACTTCGAAACAAATATTTGCGTATCACACAAAGATTTGGTCTGACCCAGGAATCGAACCCGAGACCTCTTGATCAGCAGCCGTATACGCTAACCACTAGACCAACAAGGCAGTCAAAAATAAATGACTGTTATCTGCAAGGTAATAGGGCCACGCTGAATTTATTACAAATGAGCCGACCTAACCGAGGTGGAACTACAACCACACAGAAGACCACACTCAAATGACAGCATCAGTACTGTCATATTTCATTCTTGAGAGTGAGATCGGAGACGAAGTTTCACAGTCCTCATACTGAACATACATTTTACTGAAGAACCTGACAGTATGTTCCCAGGTGCTCAATCTCAATATTATAATAAGCGCGTAATTAGACAAATATCGTGTGTGTGTGTGATGTGCAGTCTATGACTTTTTTTTTTTACGCGGGGAATGCTTTTCGCACCATACCCTTCGTATGGTAAACGAAGGGCGTGTGTGGGACTCCCGGAGGAATCGGTTTACCCACTAAACCCCGCGGCGGCCTACCTCGGCAGTTGGGAGAACACCAGGAACGCGTCAGCGGCTACTGGAGTCCCCCCTGGCTTACCACACGACGTTAGTTGTGCAGTCAATGACCTGCACAACTAACATAAGAAGAAAGATTAGTCAAAGTTTATGTGTGTAACTACATTAAAACTATAACTTTGTTCTTTTTAAAAAAATACTACTACTACTACGCATTGGGAATATAAATTCTGTGTAGTGGGGGACTTTACAAACGAACGAACACAAAGAACACCCAGACTCAGAACAACAATTTGTGAATCGTACAAAGTGTTGTCGTACGTGGGATTTGAAACCACGACACTTGGCTAAGTAGAAAGCGGCATAGCGACCACTTAAGCCAATCGTGCAGTCATGACAAGCTCTGACAAGACTGTTCAAGGTAGCAGACCAGCTCGACCAGGGCGGTACTATCCTCTCACAGAAGACCAAATTAAAATGAGGGACACGTTTCGTTTCGTAAGAGACTGGAGGCCCAATGATTGATGCAGAAGCATAGCAACAGGCCACCATAATATGGGTTATTGCATTGTCTGTTTAGCGAAGAGTATGGTGATCACTACCTTTAGATAGTTCTTATGCTTTCCATCAGGCAGAGTAGAGCTAATTTGGCAGATTCTGTAAGTGTACTGTACTCTACGACACATGCAAGTGTTCAATCGTGCAATTGTGTCACACGATAATTTGTCCTCCTTAGGAATCAAATCGCGATGTCTGGTTTTGCAGTGAGTATCACAGATTACCAGGTCATCTTCGCTTAGTAATATTTATTTACGGCTACTATTATTAATTTCAGGATTCCGAAACTCAGAAAATCAGAAACAAACGAAATTCACTTTCTCCTTTCTTCACTTACGACGATCAGAGGTCCTTAATTTCCCTTCCCGTCCTTCTCTCACTCACAATATAATATATCTTGCCATCTCTATCTTTACTCGCCAGCGACACCCGGCTTTTTCATTTTCGGACTCGTTGTGTCATCCAACTTCGTTTGTGTATTTAATTTTATCTGCAAATTATGAAAAGCCCCTTTTTTTTTTAATTGAATTTCTAACTTAACCCTTTTTAAAATTCGGAAAACTGATCAAAGAGATTTATAGGGTATCTTATGGGTTTTTTATCTTTATCTTTATATATATAATTCTTCTGTGAGTGTGTATGTCACTGAACTTCTCTTAAACGACGGGACCGATTTTGATGAAATTTTTTGTGTGTGTTCAAGGGGATCTGGGAATGGTTTAGATTCGCAATTAGACCCGGTAGGTGGCGCTGCGATCAAGTTCTGGAATTTTAAAGTTGGGCGGTACGAAGTTCGCTGGGTCAACTAGTTTTAACAGAAAACTGTAGACATGTAATGAAATAAATAAATATAAAAATCAATGCCACTTTTCGTTGTAATTTAACTTTTTGTGTGTGTTCAAGTAGATTCAAGAATGGTTTAGATTCGCAAATGGACCCGGTTGGTGGCGCTTCAAGTTCTGGGATTTCAAAATTGGGTGATACGAAGTTCGCCGTATCAGCTAGTAAAAAATAAATAAATATTTCGGACATCTTACACAACGCCTTCTAGTCCCAAACATAGCTTATATTATGGGTACTAGTCAACTGATATAAATACATAAACATATTTTTTGTAAATACGTAAATATTATACATAGATAACACCCAAACTCCGAAAAAAAAATTTTTCGGAGTTTGAGTGTTATCAGCACAAACATTTAGTTCGACCCGGGAATCGAACCCGAAACCTCAAGCACAGAGCTATCGATACCACTGCGCCACCAAGGAAGTCATTATAGTTACCACACTATTGATACACATCCTCTTCTGTGTCTTCTATTGTCGTAGCGTGACGTTATAACATCATCATCATCATCAACAACCTTCAACAGTCCACTGCTGGACATAGGCCTCTCCTTTGAAAGGAGGTTTTGGCCTACTATACCACGCTGGCCAGACGGGTTGGTATAGGGTTGGTTTCAAGTTTTCCTTCTTTTTGCATCGATGTTGTCTTGCGTAGTTTATCCCTTAGTCGCCTTTTACGACACCCGCGGCATGAATAAGGGTGGTGACACTTTGTATTCTTAATCCGTCACCACACGGAAATTATAGCGGAGTATCAGTAAAAATTGTTGTCAAGGGCGAGAATTATTCCTTTTAAAGTTGTCATTGTTTTACAAAAATAATGTATGAGAAAAAAAATCTCTTTTAAAAGTTCTGAAAAAAGTCCGCGGCAGCAAATGTTTATAAATACGGACATTACGAGGTTGCATGGGTCACCTATACTTACATATTTGTAAAATATACCCGTTCATTTCATAACATATTATGAAACAAAATCCTCTGTCGTCTGTCACCGTTTTTCATGCTGTTTTCGGCAATGGATAGATTGATTCTCGAGGATCGTTTTAAAATGTGATATGCCAAGTTTTGAATGTTTTTTAAATACCTAAATTTACCCGTGCAAATCCATAATTAATTTTATACATTACAAGGATTATGTTAGCCGAAAGACATCCACCGCTGGACATCGGAAATAAGGCTCCCCACAGCAATCGGTCCTGTGTGTGTGTTACAAGAAATATATGTAAAATAAATAAATATTACATACATCTGACACACGACGATATCCAGTCCCAATCTAAGCAGAGCTTGTACTATGGGTACTAAACAAATGTTATCAATACATATTATACATAGAAAACACCCAAACTCCGAAACAAATATTTGCTGATCATACAAACATTTAGTCCCACCCGGGAATTAAACCCGAGACCTCTTGATCGGCTGCCGCATACGCCAATCATCAGACCAACAAGGCAATTAAAATGATATTTTACTTTAATGTTACACACAGACAGATACTCTAATTAGTTTAATATATAAGAAAGGAACGAATATATTGTTGTCTCTTTCACCTTCTAAGTTGTGAACATCCATTAGGGGGCTTAGCGCGTGATAACTTATTAGATAAGTTAAAGTCTCAACTTATTTTGGTTTGGTATTTCACTCTCCATTATTGAAAAAAAAATCTCTGACTACGAATGTATTCTGTAACAGGACTTTACACACATACTTGAAACGAATATAAAGAACACCAAGACTCAGAACTACAATTTGTGATTCAAATAAAGTGTTGTCCCATGTGTAGTTTGCACTCCAACGATATGTTATAAGTGTTTTTGTACCTTTACAACAACAACTTCGAGTTAAAGTTCCGTCAAAATCTGTCCAGCCGTTCTAGAGACAATCAGGAACAAACAAACAGATGTAGGGACAGACAGACAGAAATTTTAAAATTGACTATTTGATGTAGGTAAGTACCTTATACTTTCATTGGCATTTAGTGAAAAGCTTTTAAATCTATCTATCTATCTAATATATAAAATTCTCGTGTCACAGTTTTCGTTGCCATACTCCTCCGAAACGGCTTGACCGATCTTTATGAAACTTTATATGCATATTCAGTAGGTCTAAGAATCGGCCAACATCTATTTTTCACACCTCTAAAACGCGAGCGGAGCCGCGGGCATCAGCTAGTCTTTATATATATAATTCTTGTGTGTGTGTGTATGTCACTGAACTTCTCTCAAACGACTGGACCGATTTTGATGAAATTTTTTGTGTGTGTTCAAGGGGATCTGGGAATGGTTTAGATTCGCAATTGGACCCGGTAGGTGGCGCTGCGATCAAGTTCTGGAATATTAAAGTTGGGCGTAAAGTTTGGTTTATACATATAATAATGAATTGCTGTTCGTTACGGCCCATTCACGACCTTACCGCTGTGAGCCGCAGCTAAGAGCGAAACTGTACGAGGTATAAAAATGTATAAAAATGTACGAGGCACGCCACGAGTCGCCGCTCATAGCGAAAAAGCTAGCGGTTTTTGCCGAGTGAATTGCTACAGCGGCGAGCGGTATGGAGAGCGGCAGAAACAAAGGCACAAGTTAGTATGTGCGACGCCACAAAACAGGGCGGCGTGGACAGCGGTGCAGAAGTGACGGACTCAGCGGCGTTAAATAAAATCAAAAAAATGTAGACGATTTTATGGCGGTAATGGATACCGAGGCTTTTATAACAGAAATTTTAAATAGACCGCCTATATGGATGTCAAAATATCCCCAACATAAATATAAAAAGGTTGTGGGAAGAAATTAAACAATGTTTTCCGAAATATAATGGTACTTACGTTTAATTTAAATTGATAACACAAAAACATAGAACCTAGGTACCTACCAAACGAAGCTACTGATATGTTGACAAAACTACTGGTACGTTTACGTAATGTAGGTGGATAGTTGACAAGTTTTAAAAGTTAATTTTTTTCTCTGTCAGTAGGTACCTAATTAGCAAAACAGTTTATATATCAGTAGTTATGTCTGTAGATATAACTACACACGAAACTACTAGTATGTCTTATACGCAATGTAAGTAGTTGACAAGTTTTTAAAGTTCTTTCTCTCTGTAAGTACCTACTTAGCAAAACACTTGGAAACATCAGTTACTTCTTATAGGTAGGACCTTCGTATAGGTCACTAAATCCATCATCTAAATACCGATCTTTATTTAGTTCGTGCACTCATTCTATCATATTTTAAAAAAGAAATGTTGTTTCTAAACAGACAGGTGCTAATTTTTATAACGCCATGATTTTTAACACGTTTCGACTACCTAAATACGTCCACCGTCGCCGCTGCAACTAACCGCTACTAGGGTTCGTGGCGTGCAAAACGCACCGCTCACCGACGCCGCTCCGCTTTTCGCTAAGACCAAAACTCGTGGCCAGGCCGTTAGTCTCGCTAAAACTCGAGAATGGCTGAACCGATTTGGCTAATTTTGGAGTTGAATTATTTGTGGAAGTCCAGAGATTTAATACATAAGAGTTTGATATATGAGAGTTGATATATAATAGGTTTATTAATTAAATAGTGTTTTAAAAAAAACACTTCCATTTCAATTGTTTTAACGGATTTGTATAGCTTTATTACACCCAGGAAGCGCTCATAGCCGAGTGGCCTTAGGTGATTGGAAACGATCACCAAGGGCAAGCAACGACGGCGCGGTCGGACCTAGAGGGGTGACCGTTTGTGGCATTTTGTATAATGAGCGTTTCCGCGATTCGGAGGTCACGTTAAGCAGTCGGTCCCGGTTGTTATCATAAGACAGCAGTCGTGAAGCTTAGTTGGAGGCCTTTCGGGCGGCTTAAAAACATCCAACAGCAGGATTACGTAACCACAACGTGTCTTGCCAGTGCCCAACCCGCACTTGGCCAGCGTGGGGACGTAAGGCCTTAACCCTCTCTTAAGAGGATACCTGAGCCCAGCAGTGGGACGTTATGGGTTGTTGATGATTACACCCAGATACAGAAATAAATTACTGTGCTCATTACACAATTATTCGTCCTGAATGGGAATCGACCCCACGACTGCGGGCTTTGCAGTTAGAGGCACAAACTACTGGTATTTTATAAATAGCTTTATTTGCTTCTCACACATATGATTATATCTTGTGAGCTGTTTTTTATTTTGTGAATTTTTGGTCTCCCGCACAGATTTGTGTGGGAGACTGGTATCTGTACTAAGATGATCTGTTACAGATTACCAGCGACTCCAAACTCCGGACAGTGGAATGTATGTTTGGACAAGTAGTGAGTATAAGTTTAAATGGATAAAAATGATGAGTTTAATTTGTGTGTGGAAATGAATATATTTTATTGATTATTTGAAATAGATTTATTTTTTTGAGTGTTTTCATTATTTTAGTAGGAGCCGAAGTGTGTTGTGCCATTTTTAACCACACAATGTGGCCGAGATAGAAGGCTTTTAGTTCAAACATACACCACGCCTCCTCCTCGACGAACTCCTCAAATATCATAGGCACAATTGTCGCGGTTTGGATACTCGGAATAGTTTTTCATTGAAGTCGGTTCCTTTTTGACAAAATTATAAAACTTTACAATCAATAAAAGTATTAAATCAATCGTATCGAAAAGAAATAGAAAAGAAAAATACTAGTACAGGTCATTTGTTGGCTCTTACAATAACCATGTGATGAATAAGTTTGGTGTCACTATGTTTCATTTATCCGTCACCACAAGCACATATATATATACTAGCTGATGCCCGCGGCTCCGCTCGCGTCCAAGAGTTATGAAAAATAGATGTTAGCCGATTCTCAGACCGACCCGACATGCACACAAAATTTTATAGAAATCGGTCCAGCCGTTTCGGAGGAGTATGGGAACGAACATTGTGACACGAGAATTTTATATATAAGATTCATTAAAAAAATTACTATCATTAAAACTAGGTTCAAATAAATTATACTATTTATAAAAACCATTATTTTACATAAAAGTCTTATGACTTTAAGTCCAAGTGACAATATGGGTGACCCAGAAATATAATATGTTCAATCTATATCTGGTGAGGAGTGTCAGCCAGACAAGTCATTAGCAGCAAGTGCAGACCTATGTTACACTAGGCTAACAAATATATGGAGTTGATACTCGCATTATATATTTTTTTTATAATAAATGATTATGTCAGTTTGTAGTTTGTTTGGTGACGGATTAAGAATACAGAGTGTCATCACCCCTATTCATCTTACGGGTGTCGTAAAAGGCGTCTAAGGGATGTTTATCCCTTAGACGCCTTTTCGACACTTTACGCAAGACAACATCGATGCAAAGAGAAGGAAATCTTGAAAACAACCCTTTTTTTTTTTTTTTTTTTTTTTTTTTTTTTTTTGACGTGTGGAAATCCCCACGGACCGTCACCCCACCGGGGCTCTCGGCGGGGCGGTGTGTCGGACTCGAACCGACTAAAACCACACGGTGTGACCTCTCTGCGCCTGTATTTGGAAGGGATCCAGGTAACTGTTTTCTCCTTCTGGATCCCTCCCGGCGCCTGCCCGCACTGTTGCGGGCGCCATCTCCTCATCTTCTCTGTTTGGGCGACGTCCGGTCACACGCGGACGCCACCCCCTCGCGGCTGGCCACTACAGCGGATGGACGGGGAAACCCGTCCCGTCCACCCGCGGCCACACTCAGGGCGGCATGAGGCGCAAATAGGCGCGCCTCCGCCGCCCGGGGCGCCGGCGGCGGATCGGGTCCGAGTGGAGGTCATCCTCCCGGGCCTTCTCCGCCGCCTCCTTCTGCGAGATTACGTCCTCGCAGAAGGTTGCGACCGCGGTAAAACAACTGTCGCTACCGGCCATGGAGCGGACTACGACCGGCAGCGAGAGTTCCTCTCCGATGACTGCAGTGAGGGCCCGGCGCTGCGCCGCCCATGCGGGGCAGACCGCCAGCGTGTGCTGGGCCGTGTCCTCACTGCAGTCGCAGTGGTGGCAGGCGGGACTCAATTCCCTCCTCGCGACCGAGTGCAGATACTTTCCGAAGCAACCGTGCCCGGAAAGCACCTGCGTCAGCCGGAAGGAAAGGGTCCCGTGCTGCCGCCCTGCCCACTCGGCGATGACCGGCTGGAGAGCCTCCACGGTGGCGAAGCCAGCGCGTGGAGTCTCCAGCCGGAAAGACCATCTAGCCAAGGTGGCTCGACGAGCGGCTTCGCGCCACTCACGCACGTCCTCGGGCGGAGGGCGAGACCCGCTCTCTGCCCGGAATTCAGCCACTCGTCGATAAACTTCGGCGAGCACTTCCGCCTCCAAATCCCACGGGGGTGTTCCGGCCAAGGCGCAGGCCGCTTCGGTCGACACCGTGCGGTATCCGCGTATGGCTCTGACCGCCAATATCCTCTGAGGGCGCCAGAGGCGCGCCCTATTCTGGGCGGACAGAGCCGCCGCCCACACCGGTGCACCGTACAGTGCCATCGACCGGACAACCCCCGTGTACAGCCGCCTAGTGGGAACACTGGCCCCGCCCAAATTGGGCAAAAGTCGCCCGAGGGCGGAGGCAGTGTCCACCAACTTTGGTGCCAGCTGTTTGAAGTGCTCGTCGAAGAGCCACCTTCCGTCTAGGACCAGACCCAGGTACCTCATCTGGGCCCGGACCGGTACGAGAACCGAGTTGACCTCGATCGAGGCGCCGGCGGGTGGACCACGACGGGGCCCGTGAAAAAGTAGGGCCTCCGTCTTATCCAGGGCCACCCGCAGACCCAGCGCCTCGATGCGCCCGACCACCATGGACACTCCAGTGGTGGCCAGGCGCGCCGCCTCCTGGAAGTTAGCCCCCCGGGCCGTGACTAAGGTGTCATCCGCGTAGCAGATTACACCCAGCCCGGGGGGGAGACGCCCTCTTAGGGCCCAGTCGTATCCCATGTTCCACAGGAGTGGTCCTAGGACAGACCCCTGTGGAACACCGCACGACATGGCCCTGCGTCTCAAGACGCCATCTCGGTCCTATCTTGAAAACCCTATACCAACCCGTCTGGTCTACGTTTTATAGCAGGCAGAAGCCTCCTTTCTAAAGAGAGGCCTATGACCAGCAGTGGACTGTTAAAGGCTGTTGATGATGACGTAGTTGCATTGAAATTATTGAAACCGTCATGATAATTAACGGCATGAATTAGTCCACTTCTGAACTTAGGTTTCTTTGAAATTCTACGATACCCTCTACTATAATACACAAGTATTATAAATACAAATCTTCCAATTAAATAGCAATATATACTGCTGAAAACTGCATTAAAATCCGTTGAGTAGTTTAGGAGATCTAAGTGTACAGACAGTGAACACGACTTAATTTTATACTATGTAAAGTTATGAAGTGCTTTTTGCCAGGATCTCCACTTTCGTGTATGTCACTTATCCAAGTAAATAGTAGTCTATATTCTTCCCAAAATTTTTTAATTATCTCCTTGCCAAATTTCATTAAAATCAAATGAATTGCATTTCTTCTATCAATTTTTAACGCTACAATGTCTACTCCACGGCGTCATATTCCATCCATCTGTCCCTAAAGGTCTTTAAGTGTTAGAGAAAGAGAGAAACAGTTGAAATGAGACCGCAGATCTCAGCTTAACAATAGGGTGTCCATGATCTATTATGTTTTTCTTAGTTTTCCTCCATCCCCTTAGTTTTCCACTAAAGTGGGGGATTAGGTGCTAAAAATTTTTTTGTATTTAAATCTACCAAAGTGACTACTCTGCCTGAGGGAAATCATGAGTAGAATCCAGGAGTAGGGTCCACCATCTTCATTGTGAGTGCATATAATGCAGCATGGTGCCTCCCAACCTCCGAAGGACTTCTGCAGAATGCCTTTTCTTACCCGGGTATGAGACCTATGGTATTGGCTTTTTTCGAATGTTACATCAGAACGGGATTCGGTGAACAGAAGTTGGTATACTGATAAAGATGGCTTGGAATATCATACAGATAAAAATAATTGATAAAATTGATAACATTAAAAGTCAATATATGTATCATATATATAATTTTGAAGTTCCTTAATATGTTTAAAATGTATGAATTACTTTCATGTTAACTGAAAGATGTCTTCTGGTGGCGCTAGGCCTCCCCAAGGCTCTTCAACAGATGTAAAAATAAAATCATTTGTTACGTACGCCTTAACACTTTCATCTAAGTTTTCCTTCGCTTTGCAATTGTGTGGTCCTCGTCTTTAGCTCCCTTAATCGCCTCTTACGACAAAGAGACTGGAATAGGGGTAGTGAGCCTCTGTATTCTTAATCCGTAAACACATAGAGAGTAATAATACAAATAAATTATTAAATAAGAATATCTAGGGATACCTAATCCGGTACGGAAATGACGCAAGATTCATCAAAATTATCAGCATATCAAAATTTAACGGTAACAACTTTTTATACATATACTACCTTTTGCCCGTGGCTCCGTCTGTGTGTACGTCAGTTCCCGCAGTATAGAGTAGAATATGTCCTTTCTAAAAATTAAAGTATGTCCAAACTAAATTTCATTAATATCGGTGCAGTGATTTAGCCGTGAAAAGTACAACATCCAACAGTTACATTTGAATTTATAATATAAATTTCGGTTGCCTTAGGGCTCATACATACGAACGGCATGTTGTTAACGGCACAGATAACGGCAGCCGTCGACACGTCCACGGCAGCCGTCGCCAATCCTACTGTGAAGATCAGAGGCAGCCGTCGTCAGTTCACATAGTATAGGAGTTTACAGAATGGATTTTGAAGAAGAAACACTGTTATTGCTTTTACTTCGAAGAAGCCGACAAAAACGAAAAATAAAAACACATTCATTATGGATTATTAAATTCGTTGATAACTTCTTCACATGCCGCCATCCCAGCCTGCCCTTATATTGGAATTTGATAGTCCTGTGTCTACTAGAAATGAGTAGACTCCTAAATTGCCAGTGTCCTATCAAACCACCGTTTCATGGTGTCCGTATAGGTAAGCTCACAGTCCAGGCTTCGAATTCCATTTTATTGTCTCTTACTTTTATTTGCGGATTAAGAGTTTCCGTTGAATCCCAGCAGTGGGTCGGTTACTTGGTATTGGGATTGTGTTATTTATGTGCCCTCATATCATTTAAAAGTTTACAGATTTACAAAAAGAGTAGACTTTGGTAACGGTTGCGTAAAAAATGTTTAAAAAGATTAGTATTAAACTAAAATATGTACATCATATTATGTATGCAAAAAACATTAAATCAAACCAATACCCTTACACTAATAATACATACTAGCTGAGTCCCATGGTGTGTGTTTTTGTTGTAAATCGCGATAAAATTATCAGCATGTTGTACGCCTAAAATTGGGTGTCTATGGTAATAAAAATGCCTTACGAGATACCTCGTAAAGTTGTAATGATTTAAATTCATCTCATTAATCGATGACTGTCTCGGTGGAACTGTGGGAGCGTATGCAACTGCTGTGTTTGAGGTCTCGGGTTCGATTCCCGGGTCGAATCAAATATTTGTGTGATACGCAAATATTTGTTTCGGAGTTTAGGTTTTTTAAATGTATGTTATGTATGTTTTTACAAAAAAAAGTATGTAAATGTATTTATATCAGTTGTTTAGTACCCATAATACAAGCTCTGCTTAGTTTGGGACTAGATGATGTTGTGTGTAAGATGTCCGAAATATTTATTTATTACTAGCTTTCGCCCGCGGCTCTGCCTGCGTCTCTTTCAATTATCCTGGAAAAAAAGGTATTTTTTGTCATATAAAGTATCCTATGTTGTAAGCGTAACAAACAAACTTACATTCACATTTATAATATTAGTAGATTTATTTCAACTAATTATAACATTGAGATATTTTGATTCTTGAGGTAGGTCATAGGCTACTCTTTATTGCGCCGATATGCGAGCAGAACCGCATGCAAAAGCTAGTGAACGTATCAAAATAAATGTATGTTAAGAAATGAATAAAATTTCTGATATTACTTAGTGAGAGTCGTTGCCAGGCGACGGGACGTGTCTGAATCCATATTGAACTAATCTATGACAGAATTGCGTTGAGCTATATTGAAAGTTATAAACTTGTCCGTAAGTTACGTTAGATTATAATCCCTTAGGGCCACAGCACACTAGCTACTTTTAGCATCGGCGATCGGCGATTTTGCAACTGCATCGCGTTTTAACGACTTCCTGCGTTCGATCGCGGTATCGGAAACGCGCGTTTTAGCGACTGCTCAGATGACAAATCGATGCTACCGGCATCCGAATGTGTGCGGAGAGTAGCGTTCAGCTGCTGTGTCGCGCTTCTAAAAAGCGACTGAATCTCCGCGTTTGGCGTTTTTAAGTGTGCGGTGTAGAGCGTTCGGTCGCCGTATTTAGCTTCTAAAAAGCGACAAGTTGCCGATCGCCGATGCTAAAAGTAGCTAGTCTGCGGTGGCCCTTAGACTCTACTTAATTAAGTATTTATTTAACTACTAGCTGAGTCCCGCAGTTATTGTTGTTAATCATGAGTACCGCCGCCGAGCAGAGTTATTCTAAAAATCCTATGTTACTCCTTAGGTCATTAGCTTTCTGCCAGTGAAAGTCCCATCAAAATCGGTCCAGCCGTTCTAGAGATTACCCGAAACAAACACACAGATAGATAGATAGATGGACAAACATTCAATTTTTTTTAAAAGTGCATTTTTGATGTAAGTACCTTATATACTTTCATATATATTTAGTAAATAATTTTAACATAAAGGAACCGACTTCAAAGAAAAACTATTCCGAGTACCCAAATCGCAACAATTGTGCCTATGATATTTAAGGAGTACCCTCGATTTCCTTGGGATCCCACCATCTGATCCCGATATGGTGACGATGGGACCACCAGTAAGCTATGCCCATTCCAATGCAAAAAGAATTTTTGAAATCGGTTCATAAACGACGAAATTATCGCTGAACATACATAAAAAAAAAAAAGATTCCGACGAATTGAGAACCTCCTCCTTTTTTTTAAGATTCCGACGAATTGAGAACCTCCTCCTTTTTTTGAAGTCGGTTAAAAACTGTTCATTTGATATTACATACAGACACTTCAATTTAATTTATTTTTATATATAGATGGAAGCGCTGTTGTTTTAGTAGAAAAATAAATACGGAAAAGTGCTACGCCGTAGACTATACGTAGCGGTTGAACTCACAGCGTTCGACGTAGAATCTGCTACGAGAGTTTTAATTTAAAGATGATATTAATTTTATAATATTTAGATTTCTTGGTGTAATGTTTATTAATGATCGGCTCCTAAGTAAACAGTGTGAGGGTCCGAAATAAATAATTTGAATTTGAATTACATAGAAGAGCAAAATAAAAGTGTTAAGTCATTTAAGTTACAAGTAAGTTGAGAAATAATTACAACGCCTATTAGGTTGTAGGTTTTTTTTAACTTTATTTTTATGAATGTTGGATACCATTGTCAGATGGAAACTATTTCAATTAAACATCTTCTATACTCTTTCTAATAATTTCAATTTATTGCACTTAAATTTAAGAATATTAAGATATCAAATATATATAAGGCTTTCCGTTTCGAATTTATTTTCGTCCAACCTCGTTACGCGTCTAAATGCTTTATCGATAAATTTGACCCTCATTCAAGAACATATAAACAAGCAAAACACAACCCTGCACCATTAAAATAGAGCTGAAAATAGAAAATCAACACGACAATTCTTACAACACAGTGACGCGTGTTGTTGCTTTGGGAAAACAACTTTATTGCTTATGCGATAACGTTGAATTTAGAATAAAGTTTTGCCGTAATTCATTCTTAGTTGAGTGCAGTGACAATGTTTTTTGAGATATTGAGACAATCCTACATGTTAAAAAGTTTTTAAAAATTCCAATTGATATAATGTTGAACCAAAGTCAAGGGACGATTTGTTTTGAGACAACTCACACATTTACTATTAGACCGTAAATTCTTCGTCTACATAACGAATAGCCTTAGTTCAATATCTCACTGCACGGTTGGCGTAGTGGTTCAAACTCCTTCGCCGCTTTCTATGCGCTGATTGTTCTGGGTTCAGTTCCTGCATGAGACAACTCATTGTGTTATTTCCAAATTGTTGTTTTGACTTAATCATTTATCTATAATAGTGATAAATTATAACCGTACTTTTTGTACCTTTTTTCAAAAGTACCGTTATAGATTACCTACCATTACTTTTACTTTTTGTAATAAGTACCGTTTTTGCAATGTTTTAATAAGACTCCGCTCTTATTGATCGTAGCTTGATATTATGTAACTTATGTAGAATCTTTCTTGTTATATGAACTAATCTAAAACTGAAACAATAGTTCAGATTAGTGCAGCCAAGTTAAATAAGGAGTAATATACATATAATACATACATGTATATTTGTAGAAATATGTATGTATTTTGACTGCCTCGTTGGTCTAGTGGTTAGCGTATGTAGCTGCTGATTAAGATGTCTCGGATTCGATTCCCGGGTCGGACCAAATATTTTTTATGTCATTCACAAATTATTTGTTTCGGAGTCTGGGTGTTTTCTATGTGTAATATGTATGTATTTACAACAAAAAAAGTATGTTTATGTATTTATATCAGTTATCTAGTAACCATAACACAAGCTCTGCTTAGCTTAGGACTAGATGATGTTGTGTGTCAGATGTCCAAAACATTTATTTATTTATTTTATATAAATATTTTTCTTAGCAGTGTGGTAACCTGTACTATACAGGCTCTGCTTAGTTTGGGATCAGACACCCGTATGTGAAATGTATTCAGTTATCACTACTGATATTAACTGTCCTTAACAATAACCCGACAAAAGTTTATCCTATTTTATCCCCAAACTCATGTCCACCATAGCTCTTTACTCCATAGAATTCAGTATTCGTCAGATATTTAATAAAGGCGGCGTACTTGCGCGGTATGGCGCGCGAAGCACGTCGTGCCAATAACACGTAAACGGTCTGGTATTGCTTGGCTAAGTGCGTCTGCAGCCCACAGCTAGGCCACGTCATGTTTCTTTAACATCATCCGGTCAGAGGTTTTATATTCAAGACTAGCCGACACACGTGACCTCGTCTGCGTTTTGTTGCGCTCATAGTGTGATGTTTTACAGCTGATACAAATTTGTTAATCATAAAACAGGTTATTGTGAGACTAACCATGATTGTTGTTCATTGTGTCCGTTTCAAGTATGTTTGCAAAGTTTTCGCGATACATGATCTGTATTTTAAATGCGGGCGTTATCTTTTAACAAAAAAATCCCATTGATCAGAGCGTGGATATAACTATAAATATACTATATAAATGGGCTCACCTCTACTCTTGGACTCTACTCATGCTTTACATCAGGCAGAATAGAGTCATTTTGCTAGGTAATACTTGAAAAAATACCATTTAGACCAAAGACTGTGTCAAGGAAATATACAAACATACATGTACCACATGATGTAGTGGGGACATTATTTACGTATACATATAGTTCGTTATTAGTATTAACTGCCTCGTTGGTCTAGTGAATAAGCTAATGCGACTACTAATCAAGAGGTCTTGGGTTCAAATAATCCTGCGTCGGGCCAAAAAGTGTTCTTACGAAATTCCTAATAGCAGTCCGGAGTTTGGAAATTTTGGAGGTGATTCACGCCCGCGCCTCGGACAGCACGTCAAGTCGTCGGTCCCGGTTATCATGAACATCTATGGCAATCGTTATTGGGAAATCAGTGCCCTCAAATTTATTGACAACTAGTTCAACCTAATATTTCAGTTCTCCCTTAGGGTTGCGGAGGTCCGATGCCAATCGAAAATTGATATTCAGGTAAAACCGGTTGAACTAGTAGTCGACCGCAAATAATATTGGAAATAAGGCTAGGAAGAAGAAGAGGTGCGTTATTAATATTATATATGAAAAAGTTTGTGAGGACGCGCAAATGTTTCTTACTCTTCCATTCAAAAACTGATCATCAGATGCAGATGAAACTTTACAGTAATACATATTATTACTGTAAAGGTTCATATAAACCACTATTTACCGACATACAACGGAGCCACAGGCCAAAGGTAGGCTCTATATATCTATATATTAATACATGAAGCAAAATCTTTGTACCCCTTTTTACGAAAACATCGTGGGCGGAGGAGTGTGAAATTTCGCACCCTTATAGTTTATGTGTAGGAGGAGTGCAGGAAGCTATCATTTTTTTTTAATATGCATGAAAAATACATCAAATCAATAAATAAATCGTCACACACACTACCATGTATTTGACACACACACGAATAGATACTCTTTTGTTAAATTAGCATTGAAGCGTAGCCTTAGCGATATCCGTGATTATAGAATTTTAGTCTTTGATAATAGAACTAATAATGTTGCCAGTTATAATTCAAATTAATTTAGATCGAATTTCGACCTCTTGTTGACCATTAGTTTTATTAAAGAAACATAATATGTACGTGTCTGCTTGTGAAACCTCAGAAGCAACAAGTCTTAAATCCACAATTATTACATCTATTTTTAGCCTTTATCGTTGCCACCCCTTTCAACCCCCAAACGCCTCTCAAAGCTTATAAAAGGGCAGTAATAATCGTTCGGTATCTATGCGGTAGCTTCAGCATGAAAGCGTTCTAATATATTCTGCCCTTCCCTTCTGGTTGGGGGGATGGGGGTGAAATTGGACGTGTCTGGCGCAGCGGTGGATAATAAAGGAGATGATAATTGAACTACCCTGTTCGATGGGGTGTGATTGGTCAGATGTGTAAATAGGTAGAAAATGAAATGTTTAAATTCTTATAGGGAGGCTAGCTGCTACATCAACTACTGCGAGTGATGGGAACAGAAAGTTTAGAATAAAAGTAACCCAAGTTACTCCTTATATCATCGGCTATCTGCCAGTGAAACTCTCGTCAAAATCGATCTAGCCGTTTTAGAGATTAGCCAAAATAAACAAACAATTACACAGTATTTTTTTTATTGGTTTTTAATGTTAGTATATATTTTCATATACATAGGAATCTCTAAATTTGAATTTACAAACAGAAACTTCGTTTTTGAGCATACACTTGATTAATTTTTTTAACAATATTCATAGAAAACTCCGAAACTAGTATTTGCAGATCATACAAACATTTGGTCGGACCCGGAAATTGAACCCGAGACCTCTTGATCAGCAACTGAATACGCTAACCACGTGGTCCACAAATATTTGTTTCGGAGTCTGGGTGTTTTCTATGTATAATATGTATGTATTTACAAAAGAAAAAGTATGTTTATGTATTTATATCAGTTGTTTAGTACCCATAATACAAGCTCTGCTTAGTTAGGGACTAGAGGATGTTGTGTGTAAGATGTCCGAAATACTTATTTATTATAGTCTCCATTGAGAATGGCCGCTCTGGCTAAAATCTACTCGGAGTACATCATCATAACACGTTATGATTCGTCAGTGCCCTCAAATTTACTGACAAATAGTTCAACTTACGAATTTCAGTTCTCCCTTAAGGTTGTGGTGGTCCGATGCCAGTCGCTCCGTGGAGAAACTGATATTCAGGTAAAACCGGTTGAAATAATATTGGTAATAAGGCTAGGAAGAAGAAGAATGAACTAGTATGGAGTATGGATAAGAGATAGACCTATCTGTATAATCTGTCTGTTCTGCAAATTGGTCTTTGCCAGGAGGAGAGGGTGAGGTCAAATGCTAAGGATAATGTTGAGCACTCGTGTTAGAGGAGGCTCACATGGCGCCATCCAATAACATTATACGAGCTATTCAAACTACAATAGGTTTATGTATTCTTTAAAGCCTGAATTTAATATAGTAACTTTGTATCTTTTAATAGTGTTGCCTACAATATTAAAAAGAAAGTACTTTCTCACAAATCTTCGACAATTATTCGGGCAAGCAAACGTTTTAATAATAGACTATGTTATGTTTAGTTCAGTATATGGCTTGCCTGTCAATTACTGATCTAAAGGGCATGGGTTCGGTTTCCACCCAGGACAAATAAGTTATCAGTCATTTTCAAGGACTGCACGTTTGGCCTAGTGGCTTACAACGTCGCATTTAACTGCGCCGATTGCTGTGTGTTCAAATCCTACACGGTATTACACTTTGTGTGATCCACAATTTATTATTCTTAGTCTGGGTGTTCTTTGTGCCAATTTCTTGTATGTTTGGTAAAGTCCCACGGTACACAGGAACATATGTATTCCTAATAAGGGAAAGGTCTTTTTAAAAAAAATTTGAAGGATGGTGATATTAACAGAGACTCATCATCCAACTTGCCTCCTACCCTCTTAGTTTAAAAGCCACTATGTTAGTCCAAAAAAAGTACATTTAAAACAATTTTTTTTTCATCATATTCAATTGAAAAAGATAGTAGAGCCACGCTGCTTTCAGCTCACTCTCTTCCTAACACAGAAGATTAACCTAAAAAGACAACGTACGTGCGGTTGTATTTCATTTGGGAATGCGAGATCGTAGGCCCAATCATACAGAAGCACCTCAATAGGTCGCTATAGTGTGGTTACCATGTTCCATTCTTCAACTATCTGCATTCGCAATAAGTACGGTCATCACTTGGACTTGGTTTCTTCTCATGGATTCCATCAGACGTAGTACAGTCACTATGGAACTGGAACTATAGAAAAAAAAAGTATTTCTCATTGGCACAGAAACCATGTAAACCAATTTTAAAACATTCAACAGGCACCGTAGATTGTGCTGCTAAATTGAAATGTACTTATTAATTTAGTTTCTCGTAAAAAAATCCTGGTTTAGTATAGTTGGACGCTGTTAAGCATTTGTGTGTTAACCCACACCGAGCTAGTTTTGAGTAATCATCTGTTAAATTTTTTTGAGAACAATCTTCTTTTTCCGCGTATGTTAAGCAAAAAAATATTGTTAAGCGGTATCATTTTTTTTTGTGGAAATGCATAGATTATTAAAATTAATGTATATTTCTTAATAAATTAATCATTAAATAGAAAAAGCATAAAAATGATTGATGCATAAATTGCTGAAGGGTTTATTTCATTTAGCATTAATGTGTTATGTGACTTATGTGCCTTAAGACATTAATGCAAAATTCTGATTTGTTGTTTTAAAATGAATATCTGTACTCATTTTTAAAAAATGTAATGAAATAAACTGCTAACATATTAAAATGTTCATGTACTTATTTATTTAAGTAATTGCTTTAACATGTTTTGAATCACATTTTAAGTTCTGTTTAAAATAAGAAATACAACAAGTTAACGCTTATATTATTTCAATTGTTCAAAAATCTTAACCAAAAATTTTAAACTTTTTTTATTATTATTATTTTAATCATATTAAATAAAACCATTTTTTTTGTATCCATCATATGGTACAAATCTATTATAATCAGCAAACTCCTCCCTCACAGTTTCCAAGAAGCTATAGCTCTTTGCAATCTTCTGGAATTAACTTATGAATATCTTTGAGATCTTTTACTTTGCTGCTGGATAATTCCTTACTATTTGACCATAACAAAGGCAGTGTAATGTTTTTAAAATGTTACATATTTTTAATTTTTTGTTTTTGGACAAGTCTACTTACTATTCTAGGGGTTTCATTTAAAGCAGATTTTATATATACATCATGGAAGGAGTATCTTTTTAGGTTTAATTTTAAAAATTTTAAGCCAAGAAATTTTCTTCTTATCTAAATATTTTTTTAGTGTATTGATAGCTTTTAGCAAAGGACCTTTGCCTTTTAAGCTATTGCATAGCTTTTATCGCGGGCTTTGAGCGCGGCGATCGAATCAAGAAATACCGTAACGAAAAGAAAACCTAACACCATGAAAACGGATAGAGATATGATTGTCACTGCAGTGCGACAAGGACGCCACATGCGTCTCCGTGCGTATGCGTACTGCCGCCACTGGCTGTTATCCGTTGCCTTGACAACACAGTCATTCTAGATTCTTCATAGGAACCCCATCGAGTTTGGGCTCGTTTGATTCGTCTTGACGAGTACCTTGACACTATATGGTAACCAGGGTCTGATGCTGGAGCTGGAAGGTGGCCATAGGAACCCTAATCGAGTTTGGGCTCATTTGATTCGTCTTGACGAGTACTTTGACACTATATGGTAATCAGGGTCTGATGATGGAGCTGGAAGGTGGCCCTAGGAACCCCATCGAGTTTGGGCTCGTTTGATTCGTTTAGACGAGTACTTTGATACTATATGGTAACCAGGGTCTAGGATGGAGCTGGAAGGCGGCCATAGGAACCCCATCGAGTTTGGCGCATTTGTTTCGTCTTGACGAGTACTCTAACACTATACGATATGAATGTTATTTCAACAAAGCAAAATATTAAGTTACGAGTACTAGAGTAGAGTTTAATTGTAGCGTGCTTAGACAAGTTTTAATGATGTTAGTTGAGTATGAGGTTTCGTCTGTATAACGACACATTTTAGAAACCGTGCGTGTAACTTCGTTCCATCCGGGTGTCCCTTGACTTGAGAAAGAACTTGAGAGGTGTCCCTCTCAAGTTATTTTTATTTATTTCATTTTTCATTCCATAGATATGCTCATATCACTATTTATTATGCTCTCTGTTTAGTTGTCTTTCGGTTAATAGGATGATTATATTGTTTGGCAATAATATTGTTAGAATGTATGTTAGTAAAAATACAGTGTATATTGTTTTGTAAACTTGAATTAATATCAAAGAAAAAAAAAACTATAAATAAAAAATAATTAAATTGCATAAGTTGATAAAAATGCTATGCAATAGCTTTGCCGCGGCAGTCCCCGAGTGCCACACGACTGTATTTTTTTTTTACAGCACGCTACAATTAATCTCTACTTAATATTTTGCTTTGTTGGAATAACATTCATACCGTATAGTATTAAATTACTCGTCAAGACGAATCAAATGAGCCCAAACTCGATGGGGTTCCTATGGCGACCTTCCAGCTCCATCATCAGACCCTAGTTACAATATAGTGTCAAAGTACTCGTCAAGACGAAACAAATGAGCCCAAACTCGATGGGGTTTCTATGGCCACCTTCCAGCTCCATCATCAAACCCTGATTACCATATAGTGTCAAAGTACTTGTCAAGACAAATCAAATGAGCCCAAACTCGATGGGATTCCTATGGCCACCTTCCAGCTCCATCATCAGACCCTGGTTACCATATAGTGTCAAAGAACTCATCTAAACGAATCAAACGAGCCCAAACTCGATGGGGTTCCTATGGCCACCTTCCAGCTCCATCATCAGACCCTGGTTACCATATAGTGTCAAAGTACTCGTCAAGACGAATCAAATGAGCCCAAACTCGATGGGGTTCCTATGGCTACCTTCCAGCTCCATCATCAGACCCTGGTTACCATATATTCTCAAGGTACTCGTCAAGACGAATCAAACGAGCCCAAACTCGATGGGGTTCCTATGAATAAATAAATAAATATTATGGACATCTTACACACAACATCGTCTAGTCCCAAACTAAGCAGAGCTTGTATTATGGGTACTAAATAACTGATAAATACAGAAACATACTTTTTTTTTGTAAATACATAAGTACATAATACATAGAAAACACCCAGACTCTGAAACAATTATTTAATACTAGCTTTGGCCCGCGGCTCCTACCGCGTATATGTCGGTTATCGTGGTAAAAAGTAGCCTATGTCCTTCCTCAGACTCTAGTGTACCAATTTCATCAAAATCAGTTTAGGCGTTAAAACGTAACAGACAGACAGAGTTACTTTCGCATTTATAATATTAGTAGGGATAATAATCTAGAATGACTGTGTTGTCAAGGCAACGGATAACGGCCAGTGGCGGCAGTACGCATGCGCACGGAGACGCATGTGGCGTCCTTGTCGTACTGCAGTGACAAGCATATCTCTATGCGTTTTCATAGTGTTAGGTTTTTTTTCGTTACGAAATTTCTTGATTCGGTCCCCGCGCTTAAAGTCCGCGATAAAAGCTATGCAATAGCTTAAAAATTTACATGTCGGTGTGGTCAACAAGCCCGCAAAATCCTTACCTCCCCGCCACCGTCCACGCTCGCCAAATATTGCATTTTTGTTCTAACCCACAATCCGATTTACGCATTTCTATGTAAACCGTAGTATAACACATTAATGCTTTTTGTTGTAGTCTCATTAGATTTTGGCATTAATAATGTAAGGCACTTGTGACATAAATGCTAAATACAAATCTTAATTTAGGAAATAAGCAATAACAATTTTTGTACTCTAGAATATTCTGCGATTTGTTTTCAATAAAATGGATTGCACTATCGTAAACCTTATGATCTAAAGAATAAGACAGCATTCATAAGTCAAAACTCGATTTTTTGTGGGTTAACACACGAATGCTTAACAGCGTCTAGTTAATTTAATGGTTTTTAGATTAAAATAACTCTATTGGTAATCTAACCCACCAAAATGTAATAAATTAATGTAGTTTTGAATGGAAACTCAAAACCACTAACCACTTTTTTTATATTCAAGCCAACCAAATTGACTCCAATCAGCCTGATGGAAAGCATTAGTAGAATCCACGAGTAGGGGTCACCATCCGCATTGTGAGGGTAAGTTGGATGGATGTTTCTACATCATTCTCCCGGCCTCTGCATGGAAGCCGGGAGAATGATGCAGAATGAATGCGCCTCCGGTCTCACACTCATCATTATTAAGATGGTCTTCTATGTGAGGGTAGTACTGCGCCGGTCGAGGCGGCCCATTACTACTACCCATACTATGATCCTGGTAATAAAAGTGTCGTGATAAAGCATCTCATTAGACCGCCATTGTGTGGGTCACCATGCTACTTTGTTCGCATTCGGAACGAGTGTGGTGACCTACTCTTAAAATCTACTCATGCCTTAAATTTCATTTTTTTTTTTTTTTTTTTTTATATATATATTTAAGCCTGCCAAAGTGACTCTACTCTGCCTGATGGAAAGCATGAGTAGAATCCAGGAGTAGGGGTCACCATGCTTATTGTGGGGGTAGGCAATGTAGCATGGTGACCCCTACCATGGCAGCCTGGTTAGATTATTCTGCATCATTCTCCCGGCCTTCGAAGGGCGGGAGAATGATGCAGAATGATTGGGCCTCCGGTCTCACACTCACCAACGAAATACGACAGCAAGAATGCTGTCATTATTAGGATGGTCTTCTGTGTGAGGGTAGTACTGGCCGGGTCGAGCCGGCCCATTCGTGCTGAAATCAGCGTGGCTCTACTACCTCAAAGTTCTTTTTAAAAAGACAACTCCCGCATTGGTAATATAAATCCTGTGTCGCAGGGGCCTTTACATCCATACGTGAAAAGTGCACAAAGAACACCCAGAAGTAAAGTAACAATTTGTAGTCCTGTGTGTGGAAACCCCCTCGGTTTGCAGCGGGGCGGTGTGTCAAAATCGAACCGACTAAAACCACACGGTGTGCTATTCTCTGCCTCAAATAGAAGGGGTACAGGGAACACGCTATTACGCCCTCTGGAACCGACCGTTTAAACCACTAGGCCGACCATGCAGTTCACGGAGCTAATACAAAGGTCCAAAGGGTGAGGTTCATATTAATTCGAAGAAGTTCACAAGTCGCTATCTAGATGGCGTTAGGTGTAATTATTTAAGCACGTAATAAAAACCAGGAATATGTTTTATTTGTTATCTTTATTATCATAGATATCCATATCTTTCCAACGAAACAATGTCTCGTTTTGTCCTGCAAATAACCTAACTAAATTCGAGAGTTTTATGTCTATCCTTTAAAAGAGAAGGCGTAACCCCCTCCAAAATTGTGAGGTTTATTCGGATCCACTTCATTGTCACGATACTGGAATAAAAAAAAATAGCATTTAGTACATTAAAATAAGGTTTGTTATAGAATGTCGATGTATATTTAGATAGTCAGCTTAGACACTTCTCTAGTCGAGTATTTTTTTATTTATTTTAATTTAGAGTTAAAGTAAATTTAACTCTAAATTCAAAATAATTATTTATTTATTATCATCATCATCAACAGCCTTCAACAGTCCACTGCTGGATATAGGCCTCTCCTTAGAAAGGAGGTTTTGGCCTACTATACGGGCCAGACGGGTTTCAAGTTTCCTTCTCTTTGCATTGATGTTGTCTTGTGTAGTTGTCGCCTTTTACGACACCCACGCGATGAATAGGGGTGGTGACACTCTGTATTAATAATCCGTCACCACTCGGACATTTAAATAATATTATTAATAAATTAATTTATAGAGTATATTAGAGTTACAAAAAGTTAGTTATTAAATTACTTGTTACCTGCGGTTGAAATTGTATAATAAATTAACCGAAGTTGCTTCTTATCTCATCAGCTATTTCATAGTAAAAATCTCGTTAAAATCGTTTATATGCATTTAGTAAAAACCGTTCATTTTTATAGGTATTTATATAATCAAATAAAAATTAATTTTATTTATTTTTATAGGTATTTATATAATCATTTAATGTAAATGATACATAATCTGATGACGCAAATTACGCAAGTCAACTTTACGGCATAAAAAAGGAAAACTTGAAATAAACCCTAACTCCTATAAATTGTGTCACCACCCATATTCATTCCATGGGTGTCGTAAGAGGCGACTAAAGGAACAAAATAAGCAGCTAACATCACTGCCAAGAGAAGGAAAACTTGAAACAAACCCTTTACCAACCCATCTGGCCAGCGTGGTATAGTAGGCCAAAACCTCCTTTCAAAGGAGAGGCCTATGTCCAGCCGTGGACTGTTAAAGGCTGGTGATGATGATGACTCCTATAAATTACATTTCAAAGCATATGTTCAAGAATGGACTTTATTAAAAAGCTATTAATGATGACATAATTAAAGCTATCATAATAAGTTAATAAATCCAAACATCTTTATGTTACCTGTCCATCATCTTGTCCCGGCTGTGGTCTCCAATTGTTGATGAAATACTGATTATCAGGTGGCCTTTGAATGTTCTCGGAACCCTGGAATAATGATTACAGTAATGGTAGTAGAGCCTCGCTGATTTAAGCATGAATAGACCCCCTCAACCAGGGCCGTACTACCCTCACACAGAAGACCAACCTAAGAAGGACAGCATTTGTGTTGTTTCATTTCGTTGGTGAGCGCGAGACCGCGGGCCCAATGTTGCAGAAACATCTTACTAGACTGCAATAGAATTGGTCACCATGTGTGCACTCAAATGAGAATGGTTTGGATACTGCTCATGCTTTCCAACTAACAGAGCCGAGTAACTTTGGCAGACTCATATAGAAAGAAAACAACCTGTCACATAATGTCTCCTATTTCCTGGGAAGTCTTAAAGTTATTTGTGTTAAGAGTTTTTTAGAAAAAAGCTGCCTGGAGTATAGAAGTCTGTCCGTTTTACGCCGGTGCCTCGTAGAGCACGTTAAGCTGTCGGTCCTAGTTGTCATGAACATCTGTGGCAACCATTATGGGACAGGCAGTCGTTCCAGTCACTCCGTGGAAAAATGATATTCAGGAAAACCGTTTGAACTAGTAGCCGACTCCAAATAATCATGGTTATAAAAAAGGCTAAGAAAATGATGTTTTGAGAGTTTTCGTGTAATAAAATAAGCTAAAATTTAAAACTATGTTCTTCTTTTTCTGGCATATAGTGCAAGAGAGAAGATACATTTTTTTCCCTGATAACTTACCTGATTATGTCCCCAGGTCTGCACCTGGCCTACTGGCTTCTGTTGGTTGTACTGCTGTTGAATCTCGTACTGGTTTCTCTGTTGGTTGTACGCTTGGAGATGGTTGTAGTCATCTTAAAGTAAAATAAGTTCGTTTCTTAAATGTTATAGAAGAAGTTTGGTTAATGCTTAGGGTTTATGAGTAGGTATCACTGCTCTTAATGCCCTAGACAACAATATATTTCCTGACTTAATTACTTTAAAAATAATTCCATATTTCCAATATATAAAATTCTCATATCGTGGTGTTTGTTACCTAACTCCTCCGAAACGGTTGGACCGATTTGTATGAAATTTTGTGTGCATATTGTCTGAGAAAAATATTATAAATAGCGCAGGCATCGCATTTGACACATAAATAAATACCTTTTCTAGGATAATCTATATTTCGGGTGCAGAAAATACTTTTTGGTCTTCCACTATTAAATAATGTCCTATCGGAGAGGAGTGGGCCAGGGGTCCATAGCAAAGGGTTTCCTAGTTTGCACTCATGCCTCCTCTCAGGAGAGGGTTAAGGCCATACGCTGGCCGACTGCGGGTTGGGGACTGGCAAGAGACGTTGGGGCTACGTAATCTTGCCGTTGGATGTTTTTAAGCCTCCCGAAGGCCTCCAACCAAGCTTCATGACTATTATCTTATGATAACAACCGGGACCAACCTACTCGTACAAGCTATCGCGGCCTTATTTAAAACTTTCAAAGAGGAACAATCCTTTCATACATTGTTTTTGTGAAACTTAAACTGTTTACGTGCAGCGCACGCAATGAAAACTCTCAGAAGGAAGAATTTATCTCGTTTTTTCAACATTTTTTAATGTTACGCCGCTCTTTTTGGTCTTATCGTGAACATATGTAACACTGAAATAATTTTTCGAAACGGATCGATTCTTTTTGAGATTAGCACGTGTAACCAAACACACTCTTCAATTTTATAATATTAGCCTGGATTTAGTCTTTCAAAGGAAACAATTGAATAAATTTAGAAAAGTTAATGCACAGACATGCTATCTGATGACTATACTTTATATGAAAATAACCCCAATGACAAGATACTGATTAAATATTCTATCTTACTTGGTTTAACTGGGGCCACAGGTTCTGGACTCTTCGGCAGGTGACTACCTTCCAATATCTGTAGACAAGACAGTTTAATATAGTATGAAACAGTTCTAAGAGGTAGGTAACATAAGTATACATAAAAAAATTGTAAACAACCAGACTCCGAAACAAATTATCACACAAACATTTGATTTGACCCGGAAATCGAGACATCAAGTACAATAGTTGCATTAGTCGCAGCTACAACTGCACCACCGAAGCTGTCACTTTAGATGATCCTTATAGTTTAAGAGGCAAGAAAGTTCGTAAACACTGCACTTGTGGAGTATCAATTACCGAAGTAACGCGTTACATTACATGATTCTGGGAATATAAGGACAAGATGATGTACAATATTTACCTGGAACCCATTTTTGCCGGCTCTATACTTCAGTTTGACGATCTGTCCACTTGGGTCTTTGTATTGGTACGCTCCCAATCTGCTACCATCAGGTTCTATCTGCTCTCCTGCTGCCAGGCCATTGTCTGACGCGTACTCGAAACGAAAAGCTCCGTCTGTGGAGAATAAGCGAGGTAGTGAAGTTACGAGAAGTATTATATAGACTGCAGATATACATATATTTTTAATTTCCAAATATCTATTTAAGGTAGGTGACCTTATTTTTTATTATCTAACTAGCGGGTTTAAAATAACAATGCACTGGTAATTTATTAACCTTTGTAATAAATGAAACAAAATTGCTTTAGAAATAAAAATCACACTTGTGAACACAAATAACTAAAAGGTCACTTTAGCCTTATTGGGAACCCTGTGTCTTAATAAAGCCTTAATAAAAACAAGTAAACATTCAACTTCTTAATGAATACAAAACCTTGTCAATACTTATATTAAATCTAATGAGATCCAATTAATTACTTTGATCATTTTAGATCAGATTTAACGAGTTTCTCATCGTGAAAAAAAAAATGTGAGTCCAACATACACCTCATGATACCAAACGCCACAAGTAAGACATTGTCGTATATCATCAACTCGATCTTCTTTACAAGCTGGACAGTGCCAAGAACGTGATGTTTTGGTTTAGATTTCATAAGCTTATCTGCTGTCAAAGAAGCAGTCTTTACTGAGGTTTGCTTTTGCGTCGCAGCAACGGAAGTCATGCAGATGTGCAGCCAGTAACTGACGCGGATTTTGGTGTATTTGTGTTAATCCTTATCATAGATGAAGTACTAGGAACATCTTCTACTCTTGACGATGGTACAGTAATCTGTGATGTGGAATTCGTAGCACTGACACCAAACAAATCTTGTGTTACCTTTTGAGCCCTGTAATACAGGGAATTCTTGCGTGGAGCAGTCGCTAGAACTTTAAACTTGTTGTGAGTTGGTAAAAATTCATGAATCTTACACGTGGTTGATTGAAGATAGATAATCTTCTGCGGAGTTCCAGCCTTCGGATTGTATTTTGAGAGCAAGGACAGTGGCAAATTCTCGGTGTCTGTGCCTGACCCATCTGAATCTTCCACATTTACAGTTGAAATCTCGTGTTCCCCCGATTCATCAGATTAATCAGCAATATCCTCATGTCTTGTAGGATTTCTTGTAAGATAATGACATTGAAGCTTGTCTTGTTAAGGGTTCGTTCGGGATGCTGACTGACGTATTTAATCAACTCTTGGTCCCAATGGTGCTCAAAAGAACGGTAAACAGATTTATCCATGGGCTGTAGCTCGTGCGTAGTATTTGACGGAAGACAATATAAAGCAATGAAACAGTTCTCAGCTTCCTCGACAATAGTAAAGTCCAAGTGGCATTTTGCACCATCAAATATGAGGAGATATGGCCCTAATGTTTAGTACTTATGCAAATGACTAATAAACTCTATGAAAGTTTCTATCGGCATACTTCCTTTTGCCGTCATCTTGACCAGAGATCCTGGAGGTAAATTGTCTTGGAATTCTGGCTTTAGTCTCTTGCCTTTGAACAATATCATTAGCGGAATAGCTGATCCTATAGCATTTCCGCAGCCTACCACAGATACACTTTCAGCATGCTCATTCGCTACTTGATGAACTCTTTTTCTCCCTTTGGCTGTCAGAACTTCCTGCTGATGGTGCAAAGATATGCGACAATTTTTGTCATCGGTGTCGTAAATGCTTTTAGGTTTATGTTCGATTCCAAGTTTATCCAGCACACTTTTATATTCTGAAAAGTGATCGCTAACAATATCTTTATTCAATTTTTGAGCACGAACTGGATTCACATCTGTGCTTTATGACATGCTAATTCAGGGTGTCGTTTGAGTAATAACCTCAACCATTTCTTTCCCGCGGTGTTTTGGGCATCATTGCAAGAGTTTGGAATTTTCTTAATTTTAAAGAATGAAAAAGCCTGTACGCGCAACATCTTTGATGTTAACGGCAGTCCAACATCAGCCAAACGTATGATTCTTCTGACAAGTTCAGCTTCTTGTTCTGTAGTCAATATAGCCGACCGACCTAGCTTTTGTGATGGTGCAAAGATATGCGATTTTGTCATCGATGTTGTAAATGCCATCAGGTTTATGTTCGATTCCAAGTCTATTAAGCACACTTTTATATTTGGAAAAGTGATCGCTAACAATATCTTTATTCAATTTTTGAGCACGAGTTGGATTCATCATCTGTGCTTTGCGACGTCTAATTCAGGGTGTCGTTTGAGAAATAATCTCAACCATTTATTTCCCGCGGCGATTTGGGCATCATTAAGAGTTTGGAATTTTCTTAATTTTACAGAATGAAAAAGCCTGTACGCGCAACATCTTTGATGTCAACGGCATTCCAACATCAGCCAAACGTATGATTCTTTTGACAAGTCCAGCTTCTTGTTCTGTAGTCAATATAGCCGACCGACCTAGCTTTCGTGATGGTGCAAAGATATGCGACAATTTTTGTCATCGATGTTGTAAATGCTTTCAGGTTTATGTTCGATTCCAAGTCTATTAAGCACACTTTTATATTTGGAAAAGTGATCGCTAACAATATCTTTACTCAATTTTTGAGCACGATCAGGATTCATCATCTTTGCTTTACGACATACTAAGTCAGGGTGCCGTTTGAGAAATAATCTCAACCATTTCTTTCCCGCGGCGATTTGGGCATCATAAAGAGTTTGGAATTTTCTTAATTTTACAGAATGAAAAAGCCTGTACTCGCAACATCTTTGATGTCAACGGCATTCCAACATCAGCCAAACGTATGATTCTTTTGAGAAGTCCAGCTTCTTGTTCTGTAGTCAATATAGCCGACCGACCTAGCTTTCGTGATAGTGCAAAGATATGCGATTTTGTCATCGATGTTGTAAATGCTTTCAGGTTTATGTTCGATTCCAAAACTATTAAGCACACTTTTATATTTTGAAAAGTGATCGCTAACAATATCTTTATTCAATTTTTGAGCACGAGCTGGATTCATCATCTGTGCTTTACGACGTGCTAACTCAGGGTGTCGTTTGAGAAATAACCGCAACCATTTCTTTCCCGCGGCGTTTTTGGCAACATTGAAAGAGTTTGGAATTTTCTTAATTTTACAGAATGAAAAAGTCTGTACGCTCAACATCTTTGATGTAAACGGCATTCCAACATGAACCAAACGTATGATTCTTCTGACATGTACAGCTTCTTGTTCTTAAGTCAATATAGCCGACCGACTTGACTTAGCTTTCGTGTAGTCGACCCACTCGCTAGATGGTTGCGTAGGGTTATTCTTGGGATTTTGTATCTGGCTGCAGCAACATATGTAGATAGTGTACCTCTATCTACCATTTTAACAGCGTTTTCCATTTGTTGTGAAATCCATTTAGCCTTTTTTTTTCCTAGTGGTAGAAGCTGGTGATTCGTTTTCCATGATGTTACTGAAAACAAGGGTTTTCTATTTTACTGTGATATTTTTCTAACTCACATAAAACATTGCCCTAATAAGGCCAGTACCTGTGCCGTTATAAGGCCTTTACATTTTTTTATAGGCTTTATTAGGGCATGGCACATAGGTAAACAAAATAACAATTATATGGAATACACCGATATTACAGCTTTTTCACTTATTTTAGGAAATGGCTACACGTATAATTATTCTATAGACAAAACACAGCACACCGTGTACAAATAAAAATAAAAGTACTTACTTTTTACTCTGCCAGAATTTTATAAGAACGAGCGTGCGCTCCGCGTCATTGTTGTTTTCAACTGCAGGTTCCAACACGCTCACGGCACGAGCCGCTTGCTATCATTAGCAGTAGCACACATCTACAAACTTTAGCAGTAATTTGAAACCATGAAGCGGGAAATTTAAAAAATAGGCCATAATAAGACAGGCCTTATCCGATTGAGGATTGAGCTTCTATAGACTTGAAACATTTAAGAAAATCTATACCAATTGATTTCAACTTTTAACGCGATATACTAATCATCTTTAAACATCGCTTTTATTTAATTTCGTGTTAGTTTTTTTTTGTATCCCATTTGCCACATTCTATTATAGAATTTATGAGATTATGTTAGCAAATAAGTAGTGCATAATGTGCTTATTGTTACACTAGTTCTTTGAATGTATTTAATATTTATTAGTATTAGAGTATTCAATCGTTGGTGAGCCAAATCAATACAAGTTGTAAAATAAAGTCCTCCAGCACCTTCTGTCTGTTTGCGATAAACTCAAAAATTTTGCAGATAGACCCAGATAGTGTGATGATGATAGTCTAAGAAAGGACCTAGGCTACTTTTTACTGACTGCGATAACCGACATAGACGCGGGCGTAGCCGCGGGCGAAAGTTAGTTATAAATAAATAAATCTTACGGATATCTTACACACAACGCCATCTAGTCCACACACTAAGCAGAGCTTATATTATGGGTACTAGACAACTTATACAAATACGTAAACATACTTTTTTTTGTATATACGTACATATTATACATATAGAAAACACCCAAACTCCGAAACAAATATTTGATACGACCCGGAAAACGAACCCGAGACCTCTTGATTAGCAGTCGCATAGTCGCATATAATCCTGAATCGCGAAAGTTACACATTCTCGCGCCGATTAGCATATATACAACATCCCAACATCAACTGTTGGGCAATGGCCCACCAGGCACGATCACCTCGCCTGGTCGGAGTATCCTCCCTTTGTGTTGGAGGAACACGACACCCGTTTCTCTACACAGACACATAAAGAATAATGCGGAGTAGACTTGAGTTAGTACCTGAAGTAAGTGATTGCTTGTGGTGTATAATGGCTGCTTGTTGTTCCTTACTCAGACCGTACGGTTGTCGCCAGGGCTCGGTCTTAGGTATTATGTTACCAGAGCCGGAGTTGTAATCTGAAATTGTATTAAAACCAATTTTATACCTATCGGATGAACGATACGACATGGCTTAAAATAATACGAACAAAACTAAGATTTTTAAATAGTAAGTGTTGCAAAAGGATGATAAGCAACAGAGATATTTAACACCGGCCTTTAGTAAATGAGAAAGCACAAATCTTACGATTTAATAACTCTTACTTAGTTCGTTTACGTTTCGTTTAAAAAAATATCTTCTATATTAGGAATATATACACAAAATGTGTAAACAATATTTTTTTTAAATAAATAATAAATAAATATTTCGGACATCTTACACACAACGCCATCTAGTCCCAAACTAAGCAGAGCTTGTATTATGGTAGACAACTGATATAAATACATAAACATACTTTTCTTTTGTAAATACATACATATTATATATAGAAAACACCCAAACTGCGAAACAAATATTTGCGGATCACACAAACATTTGGTCCGACCCGAGAATCGAACCTGAGACCTCTTGATCAGCAGCCGCATACGCTAACCTAGACCTAGACTACACGCTAATCAAATGATGAGAGGTGATCGCTTAAACTACTATACTGTCATTCGTTCAGTCGTTGTTACTAGCTAACAATATACAGTAGGTTGGCCATAGTAGCCGCAGAACTGATGACCGTTGGGACAGAAGAGATCTGGAGTGGAGACTCGGCAAAGGTAGTGTGGGACGCCCACAGAAGCTGGGTGCCAGAAGCCCAAAATCCATCAAAGTGGTGTGCAATGGGAGAAGCCTATGTCCGGCAGTGTATTGCGATCGGCTGATGATGATGAATATACATATGTAACCTCACCTCTCCAACCCTCGTTGACAGGCGCGGGATGTCTCCAAGGCTCTGACACTGTGGTACTCTGTGAGGACACATCATTTCTTGCTGGAGAGAAGAGCTCACGGTGTTGGAAATTTTGACCCTAAAAACACAATATATTTTATATTTTTTAAGAACTTTGAATATTCCGTCATGTTAACTGTTGGTTAATTGCTGAGACTGATTATTATAAAGTTATATAGTACTATAACAGTATAAAGTTATACGATAGTTTGTTACTTGTACAACTTGTTTTCGTAGGTACTAAAAGTATAGTCAAATTTTTTGACGAAAACCCATTTACGAAGATAGTATCCATCACGGAACTATAGGCCGACTGTTTATCTGAGTCCTCGCCTGCGCGGTGACAGGGGCGCGGGGGTATGACGTCAAAGGGGACTGAGACAGGTGCGGGCGGCGGGGGGATACACACGAGATGTCCGCCCGCACCTGTCTCAGTCCCCTTTGTCGTCATACCCCCGCGTCCCTGTTACCGCAAGCGAGGACTCAGATAAACGGTCGGCCTATAGCTACCGTAGTAACCATAAATTCAAACCCAGTAATTTGAAAACCCGTGATCGTCAATAATGACAACGGATAAAATAAAAGGACATAATGCTAATTTCTAAATATATCCACTTTTAACTACATGTATATTGTTTGTTAAAGTAATTTTAGAATAGAATAATAGTAGCCGAGAATCGAAATAACTGGCGTCTAATTGGAGAGGCCTATGTCCAGCAGTGGACTGCGATAGGCTGAGGATGATGATGATGAGAAAAGAATAAACTTTATTGTACACCAGTTAATTCAATTTACATTTCGGAGTTCATCAATAGTATGACCATATACAAATGGCGGCCTTATCGCTGAATAGTACATTGTTCACCGAGGGAGGAAAGGAACCGATTACTAGCGAGGGAGCAGTTTGTGGCCCGAAGGTGCAGCCTAGGGCCACAATACTCCCGAGGTAGGAATGGGACTTTCACCCGAGTGCTACACAGTGCTTTATACTACACCTGTGAGGAACATTTAAAGTATTTATAAAATAAACTCAAAACGTAAGACACCATGTAAGACACAATTTAGCTTAGAATTAGACATAATATTTATAAATATTTCGCGCTTCTTTTGTTTTTTTCTATTCTTCACAAAAGGATGTCAGTGGCACGGAGATTCCATATTTAAATTATATGAAAACTCTTTGGGCAGGCGCGCGCCATAGATAAGATAACACATGAGAAATGAAAATTCATACAACTTTCTCTCCCGCTAAAACACGTTAGAAATGGATTTTCATACATTTTTTCCTCCCGCTTATTTAGGTCTAGGAAAAGACTAACTTTCTCTTTTCATTTTCAGGGAATAATGAATACTGTTCCGATCAGGTGTAGTATAAAAGTAATTTTCCATATTTAATTATGCGAAGAAAATAAGATCGGAAAATAATACCCAAAAACAAGTTTGTTTAATTAGTTGAAGAATGCAATTTAAGTTCCTTTTATGCGAAGTACAAAGCCCTTAGAAAACAATTACATAGATGATTTTTTTAAACCAGGTAACACTAAACAACAGAACCCATTACTATGAGAGACCGTACCAACGTAAGTTTGGCCGTATTTTATTATAAAATAGTTATTAAATGTGGTAACACTAGCAAAGCACCGGTAGTTTGACAACTTGCTGCTGCACGTCATCCATCTTCCGAACTAGATTCGAAGATGAATCGTTCTCTTTCTTCCGCAAACAGGGCTTTTCAACTCCCCATTCAACGTTGCAATTGCATTCTTCTTGCTGTTCAGGCGCATTAATCTCTATTTGAAGACGTTTTCGTTCCTGTTAAAATCCCAAAGAGACGATAGAATCGGAGCGACAGAGCCGTAACTTGTGAGCGGTCTTTGTGTCAGTGCACCGTGTCACATATTAGGTACATCTCACCGTTTTCAAGGCTATCACTGCCGTTTGACATTGGTCCTTCGAGCCAGATTAACATATATTTTTTGTAGTTTTATTATTCTCTTATTTTAGAAGTTACAGGGGGGGGACACACATTTTACCACTTTGGAAGTGTCTCTCGGGCAAACTATTCAGTTTAGAAAAAAATGATATTAGAAACCTCATTAACATTTTTGAAGACCTATATACAAGAAGTATGGTTCCGATGAAAAAAAAAATTTTGAGTTTCAGTTCTATGTATGGGGACCTCCAAACTTTATTGATTTTTTTCTATTTTTCTGTAAAAATATTAATGCGGTTCACAGAATACATCTACTAACCAAGTTTCAACAATATAACTCTTATAGTTTCGGAAAAAAGTGGCTGTGACATACGGACGAACAGACAGACAGATATATCAGAATCTATAAGGGTTCCGTTTTTTGCCATTTGTCTACGGAACCCTAAAAAAATATGTAATGGCTGGCCGTAGATATCTTTTCGTCGCTATACGAGGGTTTCGCACTAGGCCCTCAGATCTCCATAAAATGTTCTTTATCCTTATTACTACATAAAGATAGGTCATAAAGCTATCTTTTAAGTTCAAATATGTCTTACACTGGGTTTGGAGTTCCATATGTTGTCCGGCTGGAAGAGTTGTGTCGACACCTGTCACATACGATATCTCTTAGCATTTTGATAAAATCCGAAAAAAAATAACGAAATAAAAGGACACATAGCAATGATTTATTGAACACGATTTTAAATCCACGTGCCATGTATAACTACGGAAACCTATTCTCTGCATGACCTGACACATTTTTGTAAATACAAACATTTTATACATATAAAACACTCAAACTCCGAAATAAAATTATTCAGAAAGGCAAAGAATGAAAGCTGTAACACCCATTTTCAGGGAGGAATTCCAATAGAGAAAAATATTTCTACGCAAGCATTGCTCTTCAAAGGAAAAATAGTAATAAGTAATCATCAACAGCCTTCAACAGTCACAGCCACCGCTGGACATAGGTCTCTCCATAGAAAGGAGGTTTTGGCCTACTATAAGATTTCCTTCTCTTTGCATCGATGTTGTCTTACGTAGTTTATCCCTTAGTCGCCTTTTACGAAACCCGCGGGATGGATAGGAGTGGTGACACACTGTATTCTTAATCCGTCACCACACGGCCCACACGGTAGGTGACGTAAATGTTAATTACCAGTGACGTGACGATATTATCTACAGCGCATAGTGTTGTACCAATAGTTGCAACAGTCATCACACTCGAATGCCTTCTAACTATGTGCTTCACAGTTCAATAATTATTTAGATTTGTATCGCAATCGATGCATAATATAATTCAATTACCTATTTCTAGACTCGATAGGTTAACGATAAAATAAGCCGCAACTCTGATTTCAATGACATCACTGATATATATGCGGGCGGAGTCGCGGTTAAAAATTGTATTATAAATGCGAAAGTTTGTGAGCATGCATGTATGGGTCTTTTTTTAAAAGGTTGAACCGATCTGAATGAAATAAAGCACAGAAATAGATGTTTGGAGTCCCTCCCCTACACGTTATATATTTTTTAAATAATCAACTTTAAAGGGCATTTTATTGTTAAAACAGGGCAGCCCCCTTTTCTAAAAGCTAAACGGTTGGCTTCAACAAAATTGAAAAAAATAATGGTGATAGTCCATGTGATGAACTTTAAAGGAAAACTAACCACTGGGCTATAACTTTGTTACCTATAGTTTGTATAACTTAATAACGTTTGTATAGGCCTAACTTGTTAAATACTCTTATTTGGAAAACTTCATACACTAATTTTAAATCCACGTGCCATTTTATAGACTACGGAACCCTATTTTATGGGTGGCCTGACACGAACTAGTTTCTCCCCGTGGCGTTACCTGCTGTTATAGCTATAATCATATAAGGTGTCGTATTTTATGTTTAGGTTTAAAGAATAGAATTTAAAGAATGTCACAAGATCTTTTAGAAAGGCAGGCCAAAGGCATATGTCCAGCAGTGGACTGTTGAAGCTATTTATAATGCTACAAAACAAATCACATTTCAAATAAAACCTTAAAGAACATTGAAAACAATAAATAAGTGGCGGTGGGCTGGCCATATTAGCCGCAGAACTGATGACCGTTGGAGCAAAAGAGTTCTGGAGTGGAGACCGCGTCTCGGTAAACGTAGTGTAGGACGCCCACAGGCCAGGTGGAGTGACGACCTGCGTAAGATGGCTGGCAGGAGCTGGATGCGAGAAGCCCAAAATCGATCAGAGTGGTGTGCAATGGGAGAGGCCTATGTCCAGCAGTGGACTGCGATAGGCTGATGATGATAATGACTTAAAATTTGTCTGAAAAGCGATAAGCTCGCCTATTGTAGTGCCAAGTCCATCTATTTTGGTACAATTTTACACTGTAGTAGTGTATAAAGAAGATGTATAATAATAGTAATATGATATTATTTTAGACATTTGACACACAACGCCATCTATTTTAAAACTAAGTAGAACTTGTAGTATGGGACCAAGACAACTAATATAAATAAATACAAATATACTGTTTTTGTAAATACATAGATATTATGAAAACACCGAAACTCCTAAAAATCGGTTGTCTGTAAAGTCGGTTTACTGACGATAGTTGAATGAACGTGACAACGTCATAAGAAAATACTGATTGTGCCTCTTTGTTGCTCGTTCTGCGCTCTCGCTTGCACTTCAAGCCTTAAATGGAACCTCAGAGAGAGGTAACGCCGCATGAGTCATGTTTTTTTCGTGCGTGCAGCCGGTTCCATCGAATTATAAGAAGTTGTCACGTCAAAAAATATTTGCAGACCATTCAAGCTTTTTGTCTGACCTGAGATTGAACCCGAGACCTCAAGCAGTCGCATACCACTACCACTGCCCCACCAAGGTAGCCAATATAATTAGAAAAATAATGTAGATATGAGTAGGAATTATTTAATTAGTCTATATTGGAATATTAGTTATGTATAATAATTAATTTATAAAAAAAATACCTTAAAAGTCTGTGGTGCGTAATATGGATCGTTTTGTGCCCTGACAACCGCTGCCATCGTAAAACACCAAAAACATATTAACTAAAACCAAAAAAGACACATTTAATAAATAAAATTAGAAACACAATTTGCTATTTTGTATAAAATGACTATAAAACACTCTCGTTTCTCTAATTTGGGAAGAAATCCAAAAATTGGCAACACTAATCTCATTTACTTTTACAGATTAATTTGAGAAGTATCATTTCTATCAAGATTTCTTTATAATTTATTTAAACCAATAATTTTAAATAAACGCCAAACTCACCCTCATAATGTCTAGCTTAATAACTTCACCGTATGACAGACAAACAGACAGTGTTGCTATATTACGACATGTGTACATATATACGTAGTTCCCGTTGGTTTCAAGCGACCAATAGAGCGCGACGCAACAAGTTCTTCACAGTAAGTCACAGTCAATAAACAGGCAGATTGAAGAAGTCCAACTGCGATAAATAGAAACAACTCGTGAAATTCAACTTCTTACTTTTAAAAAGCACACAGACTTCAATCAAAATAATATCTAAGGATACTGACATCTTTATTTTGACAACCCAAAAAGGAAAACACAATGTCAAATAAAATAAGTTAAATATTTAGTTTTAGCAAAACACATAGGTATTTAAGTTCAAAATAAGTCCGTATAGACATTAATTATTTTCTGTATATTGTTAATGATTAAAAAAAAACTACTTAGAATGAAAATTATTGCAATTAGTCGTAGAAAAACAATACGTTATGGCGTGTAGTGCCATATTGTACCGTCTTATTGAACTGCAAAAGGTCTCGCTGATAAATGAAATGTTTTTACAAGATCATGTAACAATAACATAGCTATAACCAGTTCCTATTGTTCATTTATTGTGAATCAATATCCTGGAATTTCAGTGAACTTCTATAGATATGATAAACACAATAAAAATAAACATTACATGTAATATTATTATAATAAATAAAACAGCTTTATTGAGTAAGTATTCTAGACTATTTAAAAATTGTCCAAGTGCGTGTCAGGCCACGCACAGGAAAGGGTTCCTCAGTCACCCATAATGGTACGTGGATTCAAAATCGTATCCAATAGATAATTGTTATGTTACGTATTAATGCGTTAATTTTGTATGAAGTTTTCCAAGTGAGCGCATTTTACCAGTTGAGCCTCTATAACTGCTGAATTAACAAACTCATCTAATCTGTTATAGTTTTCCTTCAAAGTTCATTAGATGGACCACCATCACGAATTTTTTAAGATTTTTTGAGCCAGCCGTTTAGCTTTTAGAGAAAATCGTCTTGGCAACCCTTTACTGTTTTTAAAAGACCTATCTAATGATACCCCTAACGAAAAAAAAAACATCCCCACTTTACGCGTAGGAGAGGTACCCCAAATAAAATTGTTTTTCATAATTTTATTGTAGCACTTTGTCGACGTAATTACAACACGTATTCATGCAAAGTTTCATCTTTCTAGCACTTACCGTTTGGACGGTAAGTCGAGGACGGACGGACAGATGGACGGACATGACGAATCTACAAGGGTTCCGAGTTATGAACTTCGGAACCCTAAAAAACATGAACTGCTGATCCATGTATTTTTTTGCTGTTTCAGGTAAAAACGCCGCGGTTTCTCTACACTAGGAGGTCTTAGGTCCAAAATATATAAATTAATTTCCCCAGATCGACGCCACACTTAATTACAATCTGTCCCGAAGGCAGCTAGATGCTGTCCCCAACTATCTAGTCTTGCGGCCGATAGTCGGAGGAAACTTGTACCCCATCTCAACTCGTTGACAGGCCTGGCTCCCTTGGTCAGTAGTACCTGCCGTCGTCATATGTCTTCCGATCCCGTACAGAAATCTTTTTCCATAGCACTACAGCTATATAGGAAGAGCTCACTGGTCGTCAGTTCTTAAACCCCTATGCATTGCAGTTGTAATTACTAGAGGGAAATGGCTATATTGCTAAGAAAGACATCAAGATACAAATTTCTTTACAATTTCACGTACTGTAAACAGGCTGAGCCTGTCAGGCTGAAATGGTTTCAACCTTCTATAGGTAGTTAATTTACTGTTAAGTTTAGACAGTAAGTAGATGACGGACGGATGGACGGACGGACATGACGAATCTATAAGGGTTCTGAGTCATAAACTTTGGAACCCTAAAAATGCAACAATTTTCCTATAAAACTAACTGAACTTCTGTAACTTACGTTTACAGTGACTTATAATAAAGAATCGATTAGAATTCGGAGTCTAATATTTCATATATTTACCCAAGTTCTTTTTAAATAGCTAATTAGATGCGGTAAGCATATGCGGCGGTGGTAAGCGGCTATCGCAACTAGTATACTTTTACAACAGGGAAATACGACGACAAGATTTTTATATAGCATTATTTTTAAGCGCGTGGTTATTATTTTTTATTATATGTTTATAACTTTTTAAGGGATATCTAAATTCTAACGGCCTAGCATACCATGGAGACCTTTGTCCCATGTTCCTTTTGAAAAGTGCTAAAAAGAAGTCCTCGACAGTGTATGTCTATCTTTTAAGATTGACTCACAATTATCTTTTTATGGGAATTTGCTTCCGCGGCATAATATAATAAAATGTAAGTCGCAGCCCGTCTGCGACTTACATTGCTGTGTGGGTCTTGGTTTCTAAATACATAGGTACATATTACAGATAACTTACAACTATTACAAATGAACATGCTCATCGCAGAACTATTTGTACTGGGCGGGAATCAAACGAACACTGTCAGACTGAGCATACAAGGTATTAACCAACACGTCTCTATTCAATATTTAACAAACATGTAAGGCCTTGACTCCACCAAAGCGGAGACGATACGAGCGGAGAGGAGATGTCTTTTAAGCAACCAATAGAATTGCGTTATTGAGACATCTCCTCTCCGCTCAGTGGAGATCGCTGTGCGGTGATATGTAATATTTGTATGGCGTGATGGAAGCGGAGATGTGAGCTGTGCGCAGACGACACACGTCGGAGACGAGAGATGTGAGCAGGGCCGTAGCTAGAGTCGAATTTGAGGTAGGGCAGCATTGCTTAATGGTAGGGCGGAAGTAAAAAAATTATCATAATTGACGTACAGTCAATCTGGGTAACTTAGACAGATAATTGCGATATTTTACACAATATTATAAAATTCAAGCATACAACACGACTGTATTTTGCTTTGTTAGTGCTATCATAACACTTTTCACCCGTAAAGATTAATTAAATTCTCTAAAAAATTATCAGTCCTTAGGAAAACCTGATTTTCTAGTCTGTCAAAGTTACCGTCATTACATGGGTAACTTTGACTCACATAGAACCATTCATAGAACAGTAGTAATTATTAGGTATATTTTGTATTAATCTGGGTAACATTGGTTTATGTTTTTCTTCTAAATGGGTATAACCGACGTAATAAAACCATTAATTTCCAGTTTTGTCTTATATTTTATAAAATAATCATTAATCAGTCTACGACATTTGGCATTGTTATACATATTTTTAATTAGTATCAAAAAACCTTTAAAAACACGTTTAAGGCAACATTTTTTGTGTAAAAAAATAGAAAAGAAGCTAAAATAATTAGAAAAAAATAGTAATTTATGAACACTTGACCATAAAATGTTTATTCACCCCACTCCATATAGAGCAAATCGTCGTCAATTATGTAGGTCAAATTATGTAAAAAAATACTTCAAAACACTGTCAAAGTTAGCCTGTATAAAAATTAGTAGTTATAGTAATAAGATAAAGAGACGTAATTATAGGCAAATGCTTTATTAAAATACGATAATTCCATTACAAATGATTCTACAAAATCTCTCACAAAATATTCCAAAAGTTTTACACTGTTTGAATAGCATAAACTCGGGCACAAATTTCAGAAATAAGTTTTGACATTACCACTGTATGAAAGCCTATTTATTTTTAAGGTGCGCTTACGGAGTTAGTTTAAAAATGTAAAACTGTAAGAAGTATTTGTAAATTGTACACTGTCAATGTTACCCGAATGAATCAAAGTTAGCCAGATTGCACGTAGTCAAGTGTTGAGGATATGTTGACCAAGTCCAATGTTCATTTTCTCAATGACATATCTTAAGCCAAACCAAATGCTAAGTAAGTCGGATATGGCAGTCATTCCTCCAGTTGTCTACAACAACCAGAGATAGCTCTGAGTGCAGTAGTAAATAACTTGCGGCTATATATGGACTCTACACTTGATTGGAGAGCACAAGTGACACATGTCAGCCAGAAAGTTACTTCGTGTCTTCGCGCTTTATACCGTCTTAAAAACTTCCTTCCCGCTAAAACCAAGGCTACGCTTATGCAGTCCCTAATAAATCCCCTGATCGATTATGGTGATGTGTTATTTTGACCTGCCTACCTCCATAATAAACCCCTTCTCAATAACTGCATTCAATTCGTTTTCGTTTCAATTCTCAAATATGTGTCTGCTTTACGTTCCCAGCTGCAATGGTTCCCAATTCGACAGCGCCGCAGTTTGCGTGCACTCACTTCTCTTTTTTCTTTCCTCTTCTCCCCATCGTTACCTGAGTATACTCGTACCTCACTTTTGTCTCTTATTCTCAAACCATGACCGAAACCTTCGGTCAAGGAACAATATGCTTCTCCTTTACCCCCCTCGCACCTCTAATTTCCCTTCCCTTCCTTCTTCGTGCAGTCAGAATGCGCTACCTACTGAAATCAGGATGTCCACAAACCGCCTCACATTCAAAATGAAAGTACGTGATTTACTCCGGAATGAATTGGCAGAACGATCACAACGATAATACCCGACTGAGTATTTAGATACGCAATATATATAATTACATTTATTTATATATGTATGTCTATGTATGCCTGTGTATATGTGGATTTATGTGTGTATGTATATATACGTATGTTTATATACATGTCTGGTATCTTCATCCACTGTTATAAACCCTAATGTAATAATAACAGTAAATTTGTGTATATTACTTACAACTATTAAATTTGAATAAATGAAAATGGTTTACAATAAAGGTGATACCTACATTTACAACTACCTTGTCAGGTTTTATATCCTAAGCCTGCACCTACCACATCATATTCCTACATCACCTGAAAGTTGACTGGCAGAGAATGCCACATGGCATTAAGTCCGCCTTTGTGCTACATGCGCATTAAGTTTAAAATAAAATAAAATAAATGTGCTCCGAAGCTCGGGCTGCTAAATCAAGCACCACGTATATCACTGACCTCTAGGTCAGTGATGTACATTCAATAGCTCCTCGTAGACAAATAATTTGTCTAGCAGAACATGAGCATTGATCAATAGGTCTGTTAGTGCCACGGATAGGGCGCCGCCGGAAAACGGCGCGCAGGAGCTTCGCCCGACTCCTGTGTCAAGTAGAAGAGGACTACCGGGTCCAGGGCGGGTTAAAGAAGTTACGCCCAACATTTGTAACACGTAAGCTCCGCTTTGCCACCTGGAACATTGGCACCTTAACCGGTCGTGCGAGGGAGTTAGCCGATTTACTCTCCAGGCGGAGGGTAGCCGTAGCGTTCCTGAAGGAGACTCGGTGGAAGGGCAGTAGATCCCGATTCATTGGGAATGGCTACCAACTGATATACACAGAGGCACCTGGTGGAGAGAACGGCCGTGGTGCTTGCCGGGTGGCTTCAGACTGGCATTTTAGAGTTGATGTAGCGACCGTCTTATGGTCGTAAGGGTGCTTATCGATGGAATTATTACCCATCTGATAAGAGCTTACGCGCCACAGGCAGGTTGTAGCGAAACCGTAAAGATGTCGTTCTGGAGCCAACTCAGGGAGGTTCTTCGCGGCATTCCTTTGTAGCAGGGAATCGTTCCGTGTGGTGATCTAAATGGGCATGTGGGTGAGGGTTGTGTGGAGTTTAAGCGTGTTCATGGTGGTTTCGGTTATGGCATTCGCAACAAAGAGGGTGAAGACATTTTACGAACATGTGCGGCTACCGATCTTGCCTTGGAGACACGTTCTTTAAAAAGAAACCGGAACACCTTATCACCTACAAAAGTGGGAGGCACTCAAATCGATTTCCTCCGAGAAGACACACTATTAGCAAAGTGGCCAACTGCAAAGTCATACCCGGAGAGAGTCTCACTGCACAACACCGTTTCCTTGTCATGGACCTCTGTGTGAAGCCCAAAGACAAACATGTAGAACGCTGCCACCGCCGGATCAGGTGGTGGCGGTTTGATGAAGTCACGTCTCAAAAGTTCGCCTCGCCCTTCATTGACAAGTGCGCTGGAGCTGAGAGCAGATTGGTTCAAGACAGTTGGGACAAGATTCAGGCAGCTATTCTTGATTCGGCGACAGCGGTACTGGTCGTGTCTAAGGACGGACGCAAATGTAACAGGGATACTTTTTTTTCGTAACGTCGGTCCTAAGTGAAAAAATGTATGCAAACGACACAAAAATATTCATTGAAATAAATATATGAAAAATGACACGCGTGCACTTGCACGCAAAACATGTACGCTAGTTTTATTTTAAAAAAGGATTCCCCTTCCCATAGACTGTAATGAAGCCCATATTGCAATCTATGGGACGGGGTCTGCTACACAGATATTGTAATTAAATTGCTTCATGTGATGCCGCTTCAAATGCTATATACAGAGCAAAGAATTATTATAATATGAAATGAATATACAAACTGTGGTATGTTCAGAAAAGTTTTGAGTCCTATCCCTTCATTTTTTTATCTCAAACTACAAATAATTCAATTATAAAAAAATATCTTATTTTTTGATATTTTTAAGGTAGGGCATTCTGATTTCAAGGTAGGGCATTGCCCTGCAATGCCCTCCCCTAGCTACGGCCCTGGATGTGAGCGGCGTGTAGTGACCCATGTCCCACCCGCCAGCAACTCGCAGAGCCCCGCACACATCTCTGCTACACTACGCACTTCCGCACAGCTTCGGTGGATTCACCCGAGAGTACCTACACCGCACACATCTCCGCTTTGGTGGAATCCCGGCCTTAGTGTGTCATAACCATCCCTCCAGGTTCGTCAAATCAATTCAATGAGAGAACAATTTGGAGCTTATTTAAAGACAACTCTCGCATTAGGAAAAAGTCCATGAAACATACATGAAATACAAACATACATGAAATAAACAAAGAACACACCCTGACTCAGAACAACAATTTGTGCATCACACAAAGTGTTTTCTCATGTGGAGTTTTAACCCAAATTACTCAGCGCACTAGAAAACGGTGTGGTGACCGCTTAAACCACATGGCGATCCGTGCAGTCAAAATTTTGTTATAAGATAATACTGTTATAAATTGATGAAAGATGAATAACAATGGAGGTCTAGTAGTACCTATACGCCTCACACTCTTTGTTTAGGGTTCCGTTATTGCTAAGATTCCGCTGTCCGACTGTCTGTCTGTCCGTCCATCTGTCTGTTTGTCTGCAACCAGACTGTATTTCATGAATAGTGATAGCTTGACAGTAAAAACTTTCACGAATTTTGTATTCCTATTGTTCAGTTGTTCCACTGCCTTGTTGGTCTAGTGGTTAGCGTATGCGGCTGCTGTTCAAAGAGGTCTCGGATTCGATTCCCGGGTCAGACCAAATATTATTTATCCACAAATATTTGTTTGTTACGGAGTACGTATGTATTTACAAAAAAAGTATGTTTATGTATTTATATCAGTTGTTTAGTACCCTTAATACAAGCTCTGCTTAGTTTGGGACTAGATGATGTTGTAAGATGATATTTAAACAAAACATGAATTTACTGGTCTGAAGTTTATTATTATCATTACGTGAAAATTCCGAACTTCTGCGGACTTCCAGTAATTTATAATTGACCTGCTATTACACATTCTAATTGAATGTAGTAATAAATTAGGTTATAAGCATCGCGGTCGGCAGACAATAACTGTCAGGTTAGGTAATCAATTGGCTACATTCAAGCAATAATTTGATATCGGCGACTAGCCGCTTTTTAGAAGCTAAATACGGCGACCGAACGCTCCACACTGCACACTTAAAAACGCCAAACGCGGAGATTGAGTCGCTTTTTAAAAGCGCGGCACAGCAGCTGAACGCTACTCTCCGCACACATTCGGATGCCGGTAGCATCGATTTGGCGTCGGAAAATTTTAGACTACACTACAGCATAAGCGATCCAGGCATCTGAGCAGTCGCTAAAACGTGCGTTTCCGATACCGCGTTCGAACGCAGAAAGTCGCGAATGATGCAGCATGACGCGCGATTTTGATACCGCGATCGAACGCAGAAAGTCGCCAAAACGCGATGCAGCATCGATGCATTCGCAAAATCGCCGATCGTCGAGGCTAAAAGTAGCTAATGTGCTGTGGCCCTAACACACAGAGTAGTACTGTAGAGTAGATACTACTAGCCGTCCCGGGTACTAAAAGCCGAGGAACCAGGTGCACCTCGTCATAACCTCGGGCCATAAGGACCCTCCTGCTAAAAAGAAAGAGCAGCGCTCTCGCCTCCACCTCGGGCTGCTTCCGCTAAGGTGACAGACAATCATCTGCTACCACCCAGGCCTGCGCTTAAGGAGAACGAAGATCGTTCGACGATCTCCGGTGCCCGAGTCAGCTTCAGCAGCCAACCTCATCAATAAGCAGAAAAAAAAGTTATCAAGCATTTCTATACGCAGAAAAAAAACTATAGGTTGAACCGGAACACTGTTTAGTATCGAAAAAAGACGCCTTGGCAACCCAATCCTGCTGCTAGGCTCGGGACTGCTCCAGGCGCAGAGAGGGTCACACCGTGTGGTTTTAGTCGGTTCGAGTCCGACACACCACCCCGCCGTAACCCCCGACTGGGTGACGGTCCGTGGGGATTTCCACACGTTAAAAAAAAAAAGAAAAGCCTCAGGTCTCCTCTCTAGAGGGTTAAGGTCCTACGTCCCCATGCTGGCCGAGTGCGGGTTGGGGACTGGCAAGACACGTTCTGCCTACGTAATCTTGCTGTTGGATGCTTTTAAGTCACCCGAAGGCCTTCAACTAAGCTTTACGAATGTTATCTTATAATAACAACCGGGACCGACTGCTTAACGTGACTTCCGAATCACAGAAAATCTCATAACATATCATGCCATAAACGAAAACCATCTAGGTCTGACCGCGCCGTCGTTGGTTAGCGCCGGTAATTGTTTCCAATCAGCTAAAGCCACTCGGCTATTCGCGCTATATTAGATAAGTAAATAAAACAAAAAAATATTTCTTCATATTTTTTATTCGCTGTGCAATATTTTTCAACCTATCGTGATTTGTGATGATATGACTCTTTTTGTTTCTTTTATTACTATAACTAAAAGGATACTTGGTTTCACGATTCACTATTTTAACAACAAAAAACTTAAAACCACACTTATCACATTTAAATCTCTTCCCTAATTTACTTACTTCGCCAATACAACTGTATTTATATGGGCCAACATTTTTACAAAACGAATAACAAAACTCGCAAAACTGTAACGTGGCGTAAACTTTCTTATAAGGCTCCTCTGTGCCGCCATTTTGTGGCCCCTTGGCGCCATTTTCTTCAGATACGCCGATATATTTATTGACGGGCTCTTGTGCATGGGATATTTTAAGGTGTTCATTTAATTTATTTGTATCACCTAATATGTATTGCTTGCATAAATCACAGTGCGTTATTTGACTGTTCTTAAAGAATATATGACTCGCTTCGTGTGCTATTGCCGCATATCTGTAAAATAAAAAAAATAAAAATTATTTATTAAAAAAGACAACTTCCGCATTAGGAATATGAATTCCTGTGTCGGGAGGGACTTTACAAACATACATGAAACGGACACAAAGAACACCCAGACTCAGAACAACAAATTGTAAATCACACAGTGTTATCCTACGTGGGATTTAAACCCACACTTGGCGCAGTAGAAAATGGCGTGGCGACCGCTTAACGTCTAGGCCAACCGTGCAGTCGATAATAATAATAATGTACTTTTATACTACACCTGATCGGAACAGTAGTCAATATTCCCTGAAAATGAAAAGAGAAAGTTAGTCTTTTCCTTGACCTAAATAAGCGGGAGGAAAAAATGTATGAAAATCCATTTCTAACGTGTTTTAGCGGGAGAGAAAGTTGTATGAATTTTCATTTCTCATGTGTTATCTTATCTATGGCGCGCGCCTGCCCAAAGAGTTTTCATATAATTTAAATATGGAATCTCCGTGCCACTGACATCCTTTTGTGAAGAATAAAAAAAACAAAAGAAGCGCGAAATATTTATAAATATTATGTCAAATTCTAAGCTAAATCACATACAGTCGTCCCACGAAGACGTCTAGACAGGGCAATCGTGCGGGGCGTGAGGAGTGAGACGGGGGAACGGCTGCCCCGAGCTGCATACATTTTCAGTGTTAGCAGCTCGGGAAACAACTTTCAGGGCTGTCGTGTGTCACTTTAAAATATTATTATTTTGGAAATTAATTCAAATGGTGCATACGACGTGTGTTGTGGAAGATTGCAAGTCGTCATCTGAAATGAAAATCCAAGATGGCGAAAATTTGCAAATTTTTTGACATGGGTATCATGTCCATGGTTTACGAAGTCACTGAAAACGATTATGGGGTTGAAATGAAAATCCAAGATGGCGCCGACGAAAATTTGCAAATTTTTCGACAAGGGTGTAATTTTTAAGATTTGCGAGGTGCCTGAAAATAAAAATGAGATCAAGTGTCTTTCGCGGATTTTTTTTCATAGCTACGTGCAAGTGTACTAGATCCAACATGGAGGACATTATTTAAAAAAATATAGTTATGAGTGTCAATTTTGAGGTTTTTTGGGTTGACGATTATGAAAATAACAACTTTTTCAAATTCAAGATATCCAAATCCGGATATTTCTTTAAATTAAATTACATATGTTTGAAACTAGAATACCAAATTTCAGACTAATCCGGCAACAGGCCTTTCCTGTTGCCGGGTTGACCCCCTTATATATTTCAATTACTTGATTTGACCCAAACAAGGCAAGCTAAATGAAACTGTTAAAAAAAACTATATTTTTGATCATTGTTAATTATTGCTTATAATAATAATCATAATGTTGATGACGATGTTGATCTAAAATAAATAAATTTATTAATAAATATTGTTTACTTGAGACAACCCTAGCAGTTGCGACAATGTCTAGACGTTGCCGGCATTTACCACGAGATCAAAGGCGTCGTCCTACTGTATGTTTCTTTATACTGTGGCTAAATTGTGTCTTACATGGTGTCTTACGTTTTGATTTTATTTTATAAATACTTTAAATGTTCCTCACAGGTGTAGTATAAAGCACTGTGTAGCACTCGGGTGAAAGTCCCATTCCTACCTCGGGAGTATTGTGGCCCTAGGCTGCGCCTTCGGGCCACAAACTGCTCCCTCGCTAGTAATCGGTTCCTTTCCTCCCTCGGTGAACAATGTACTATTTTTTACACATGAATCTGCCAAAGTCTCCCTACTCCGCCAAGGAGTACTAGTCCCCATTAATTGAGAATGCATCCAATGCAGCATACATGTCGTATTTACCCAGAAGCATCTCAATAGACCACCATAGTATGGGTCACCATCCCGGGTCGGGCCAAAAAGTGTTTTTGGGTATTTCGTAGGAAATTCCTAATAGCTGCCCGGAGTTTGGAAGTTTGGCGGTGATTCACGCCCGTGCCTCTGAGAGCACGTAAAGCCGTCGGTCCCTGTTGTCATGAACATCTATTGCAATCGTTATTAGAGTCAGTGCCCTTAAATATACTGACAACTAGTTCAATCTTCGAATTTCAGTTCTCCCTTAGGGTTGCGGAGGTCCGATGCAAGTCGCTCCGTGGAAAAACTGAAATTCAGGTAAAACCGGTTGAACTAGTAGCCGACCCCAAATAAACTTGGGAATAATGGCTAGAAGGATGAGTATGGGTTACCATACTGCATTGTTTACATTTACAATTAATGTGGTGACTGCTCTTGGACTTCGGTCATCTTACACACAACGCCATCTAGTCTCAAACTAAGCAGAGCTTGTATTATGGGTAACTAGACAACTGATATAAATACATAAACATACTTTTAGTCTAACATAAAATTTGCCTAGGTTGCTCCTTAGATCATCAGCTTCCTGCTAGTAAAAGTACCGTCAAAATCGGTCTCGCCGTTGCAGAGATTACCAAGAACAAACGGAAGGACAGACAGACAAATAAATGAAATAAGTAACGTATATACATATAACTCGTGCGAGCTAATATGGCACCTGGCTCAAAACGAAACCTGATGCCGTTCCCCCCCGTGACACACCTCTGTCGTTTTGCGAGTAGCGTTAGCAACACTATTCTAATCTTTTCATTTTAATTATAGTTTATTAGGTTTTACCTAATATCATTTAAATCACTGCACTCGGTACTTGAAACGATTGTCATGTGAGTCAGGTGCCATCTTAGCTCGCACGAGTTATTTAAAACAACTGATAATTTGATAGTATTTACAGACACTTCATTTTCTTTTATTTATATCATGAGATCGTAAAACTGTGTGGTGACGGATTAAGAATACAAAGTGTCACCACCCCTATTCATTCCATGGGTGTCGTTAGAGGCGACTAAAGGAACAAAATAAGCAGCTAACATCACTGCCACGAGAAGGATGACTTGAAACAAACCCTTTACAAAACCGTCTGGCCAGCGTGGTATAGTAGGCCAAAACCTCCTTTCAAAGGAGAGGCCTATGTCCAGCAGTGGACTGTTAAAGGCTGAAGATGATGATGATCATAAAACTATGTAAAGGTATCTAATTACCTAGAAGGGAACGTCTTCGAACACTTCTTACACCTAAACACCCCTGGATTTACAAGTTCATCATAATGTATACTGCTCGGGTCACTCGTTTCCCAAATTGGCGGTATCCATTCCATTTTGACCTCACAATCCGTAGTTAAATCTATCAATAATTTGTCACTATTTGATGTAATAATATCCTCTTCGAATAGCAAACGGTTTTTTATCGAATGCGATGTCTCAATCTCTGTAGGTGAATTTTCAGGCTTGTGTGGTGACTTTTCCTGCTCAACAATTGTAACTAGATCAGATTCATATAATTCATCTTCTAAGGAACTGCTTCTGGTAACTATATTTATTGAGTGTTTCTCAGATTTGTGACGACTGAGATCGTTTTGTGATGTGAAGTGAAAAAGACATATGTCACATTGGTGAACAGTGAGATTGATGAGCGGTATAATCATATGTCTCACATTGTGAATTAAACTTTTATATCTGAAACAAATGAGATATAAATTATTAATTTAATATTTGATATACTCCTAGCTGATTTTGGCTTCTGAGGTGGGTCTCAATGGAGACCAGAAAATACGTAAGAGATATTACAGCGCACAAGTGCACTCCCTGATTTCTTGCTCTAACAATCCCATGGGATGGCTATTCTACACGACCGGGAGATCTGGCACAGGACCGACGGCTTCTAAACTCCTGACTGTTATTACGTATTTCTTCTTTTTCCCAATTGATTATTCCCAAGGTTTTTCCCTGAATTTCAGTTTTAGCATGGAGCGACTGGCATCGGACAACCTGAGGACGAACTGAAATTCGAAGATTGAACATGTTGTCAGTTTATTTACAGGCACTGACTCCCCGATACCGATTGCAGAGGTCCGATGTCAGTCGCTCCGTGGAAAAACTGATATTCAGGTAAAACCGGTTGAACTAATAGCCGACCCCAAATAGTATTGGGAATGTAAGGCCCTATTATACCGATTGCCACAGATTCTTATGACAACAGAAAAAAATCAATATCACTTTTAAGTCCGAACCCTCGCATAAGCCGACTGACTGACTGACAGACTGACAAGGCAGTTTTTTTTCTTTGGTTTAGCATATACGACTGCCAATCAAGAGTCGTTTTTGACTCCGGACCGAGCCAAATGTGTTGTCGGATTTTTCTTAGAAGAAATTCTTAATAATAGCCCGTATGAAAGGTTGGCGGTGTTCCACCTAGCCTCGGAGAGCACGTTTGTCACGAACTCCTATGATAGTACTATTGGAAATCAGTGCTCTCAAATATACTGACAACTAGTTGACACTTCGAATTCAGTTCGCAATCAGGGTACACACATCACATAATCAGATAAAATCGGTTGAACTAAACGGAATAAAGTAATAAGTGTAACGTAATTATGTTGTTTTTCTAGATTTTCAGCAAATGAAGGTGGTTACGGGAAGCCAAATCCTCCTCCTTCTCTTCCCTTCAACCTACGTATGACTCTTGGACTTTTCGGCGGTTCGACCACTACAATTATTTAAAAATAAGGCCTCAACATTGTCCTTGAGCCAAGTTAGGCTTGAAACGCACTTGCAATTAGCCCGTTATGCCCTGTCTAGCTATACTCGTATGACAGATTAATGCATCGTGTCAACGAACTCATGTGCATGCGTGTGGATCAAGACTGCGTTGAACCGTGCAATACATACTTGTCGGCTACAAATAACGTTCCTAAAATATAGCCACACCGTTTCGTAAAGGTCTACTCATGCAGAGCAGAGTCGAAGCGCATCGACGCATCAATTTCAAACTTAACATAGCAAATTGAACCTTATCTTTACCACATAACACCTTTCTTCTAACGCTGACCGAACAGCGTTTGAGCGAACTTAAGTGACTCTCACGCGAATGTGTGGCTCGTCGTATGTCATTCTACAAGTGTAAACTTCAACAGACAACAAATGTATAAGAATGATGTTTCTCAAGTTAAATCACGTGGTCAAAACAAAATATTAGCCCAGAATACAAGAGAATAGATGCGTTAACGACTGTAGAAAGAGAATCGACGGGAAACACTTACAACTTGGTCAAGGGAGCTTGTCTGTTGCCAACTACAAATGTAAAAGCGTGTGAATTCTTTCCAATAAGTTCCACGAATAAGCTTAGCTTTTGAGAATTTCTATACCACGATACAGGATTAGTAAATACTCCGTACATTTCGCCACTCCGTAGTTCTGTGTATCGTCGATAGATGGCGCTTTAGTATGTTTTTGTTGCGCTGTATGTAAAGGCGGCCACATTTCGAGGCCTCGATGCACTTCGACTCTGTACTAGTACCATTTAATCCTATCATCCTACATCAATAGAACATCTAATGATGACAAAAAATATTAAAGAAATGATTTACCTGTTCGTAGATGTATGATCACATATCTCACATAGGTGAATCATGGGCATACGCAAATCATCTTTGCAATTCTTTTTAGGACTGGTCTGAATCAACTTCAAGGGTACATTGTCTTCCTCATATGAGGCGTTAGAGTGCCCTCTTGTCTTCCTCTTACCACCCATTTTATCTGAAAAATATATTGCTATAAGTTGTTAGTCACCTTCTCATTCCAGCATCTTCAGGATCTTATATATAAAATTCTCGTGTCACAATGTTCGTTCCCATACTCCTCCGAAACGGCTGGACCGATTTGTATGAAATTTTTTATGCATATGCAGGAAGTCTGAGAATCGGCTACTATCTATTTTTCGTACCCCTAGGACGCGAGCGGAGCCGCGGGCATCAGCTAGTAAATTCAGCGGGTCTATTAGTGAATTAATATCCAAAACTTATATGAAGGCTGCATGTTTAAAATAATAACAATATAGTTACAATCTATTGCAGTCAACTGCTGGCCATAGGTCTCTCCAATTATACCCACTTAGTGGCTTAGTGGGATCCTTATTCAAGTTTTTAGCAATTAAAGTAAGAAATTGCATAAATTAAGTCAAGCAACATATCAACAACATCCGCAAGCTTTAAAAATACACTGCTAGACATAGGCACCTCCTCAAGCTGTTTAACTTGTCCGTAATGCACCAACGTGGTACCTGTGACTTGCCTCTCCTTTCAAAGGAGAGGCCTATGTCCAGCAGTGGACTGTTAGAGGCTGTTGATGATGATGATGATGATGAGTTCAAACTAATATTGAGATTTGTGTGAGAATATATGTCAGCTCCTATTATTTTAATTGTGATGTTTATAATACTTTACTAGTACGATATCATAAGCCAAATTGCTACGTTCAACCAAACAAACAATTCAGCTTATAAATCAGGAAGTACTGATCGGATTAGAACTGTTCTTTCAGTGTTAGATAGCCCAGTTATTGTAAAAGGCTATAGGCTATATCCTCCCCGTAGTGGGAAAATTAAATACTTCTCTGATTTTGTGGTTCTGAGATAAACGCGATTTAGTGTTTTGTGAGAAAATTTTCAAGTTGAGGTAAAATTCAACAACTCATGTCATTTACATTATTAGACATTTAAGTTATCATTGACCACAGTTATTGATTTATTTATTTTTTCTTCAAAAAATAGTGTTAGTCTGAAAATATTTATTATTCCATCTGTCCGACAAAAATGGCTATATTTTTGGAACGGAATACGATACGAAAATGCCTGTAAGGCTCAAATATGCGGCCTGTTTGAAAATAAGGAAACAATTTCGGCAAAACCGGACTTATTTAATTTTCCCACTAAGGTGACGATATATCATCACGCTACAACTAAAAGAAGGGGAGTATCAATAAGAATTGTTGCAAAAATGGGGTATATTATGAATTTTGGGAAATTTAATACCTAAACAAAACGTTTGCTAGGCTATATCGAAATTCTGCAGAAAGAATAATGTAGGACTATTTAAAATTCGAATTAGCCGTAACAATTGCAACAGACGTTTAGAACGCAATCGCGTAATAATAACACGTTACGATAAAAAATAAATAAGTATGACAATTAAAATTGTCTAGTAAATACTCACAATATAGATAATTATGTATTAGCATGCATTTAACACACTTGCAACATCTTAAAATCACTAAATAACAATAAAATAATAAAATTAAAATTATTAATCATGACACCAGTTATTGACACCAACTGGAGTGAGGGGGGAGGATCAGGGAGGAGCACTATACCTACACCACAGATAAAAATTTAATTTTATTTTAAAATTGTAATGTTTTTTTTTTGGTTTTGGCTTCGCTAAGCGTTAGCCAATAATAAGAGCTAGGGAAACTATAGTGTACAGGATAGAATTTTCACTTTTTAAAAAACATTGAAAGCTCAAACTCAAATTGTTTAATTATGTGATACACGAAAGGGTCTTTTAATTAGTTTAGACCGATGTATGTAACCCCGTGGCTGTGCAAGTATTACACGAAAATCAACACTAACTATTATCATATAATAACACCTAGCTGTTATCCATTATCTTTGGAAATCAAATTACTTTTTTTTTCTTTTTCTTGAAAAAAGTTTTAAATTAATCAGAATTTTACACAATTTTTCAGTTTTAATTAAAATTTTCCACTAGAAAGTCTTTAACATAAGATATTTAAGAGATTCATACGTCCAAAAAACATTGCGGAGGATTTTTATTTACTGTGATAGTTATAGAAGTCTTGCGGGGGTTGGCAACATTGTCTCTAACACGTCAGTAAATAAATGATAAGAAAACTACGGCTGTTTTGTTGATATTATTTTAAACTATAATTTACGGCGTAAACTTTAAAAACATGGTAAATATTCATGCTTATCTATACCATATTAAGGAGATTATATCTTTAACAGAACTAGAATGCCTCAAAACTAAATTTAACTGAGTTATTTGTTATCACCCGGTAACTTAGTACTATTTTTCATATTATTGTTGTGTTTAGGACTTGAAAACTTTTGCTGATGAAAATTTTGATCCCAAACAGTGGATAAATAAAGCTTGGAGATCTAATAGCAACCAGGAAAAGGAGGTAATTAATTTTTAATTATAATATTTTTTTGCTAATTATATTTACTGAAATTAATCGTGACAATGGTAGGGGAAACCTTAAATCACTCAAAAAAAGTAAAATAAAAAAAAGTGTTAAAAAAATTTGTTACAAAAAATAAAGTAAATCATAATTTGAATATGTGACAATTTGGCACAATGTTGTGTATCTGACTATTTTAAATAATATATAATTTATAGCTTCTTATTTGAATGTAATGTCCCACAATAACTAATCTGGTGAATCTTATTAGTAATCCCTGTAATTTTTCGGCCATGGCAACCACTTCAACCCCTTATAGGGCTTAGCTCTGATGCTCCCGGAGATGGAATATAGCTGATTTTTACAGTAAACTCCCTTGCACAAAGTGGGTAAGTGAGCTTCCCACTCTCATAATTATAGTGAATGGTGTCCTCATCAATTTTAAATGTTAGTGTCTCACGACTATGGACATCTCTTCCGTCTTCTTGACACTGATCTTGAAACGTAATGAATACATGTATAAAAGTTAATGGCATAAAAATAAAGAAGGTACACAAAATTAATCTTTTTATTTCACTAAAATGAATTTTTTGAATGAATTTGTACAAAAAATTACAAATTTATTTTGAAATTATTAAAAATATGAAAATTATATTAATTTCATGTTTTCTTTCATCTCATTTGTTTCATTCAGTCTTTGCTTACATTGTTGTGCTACTTGGCTATAATCATTAAGGCTACTTGGCTATGACCCCTTCCTTGGCTATAAATGCTTCTATTGATATTATAAATATCTGAAACCAGTGTTGCCATACCAATTATATTGTTTCAGATATTTGTTGCCAACACTGTGACCAGACTACAGTTATATATGAAACAATTGACCAATTCTCTAGATGAAACAACTACACAGGTATACTTCTTTTATTTAATTTTGAACCTTATGAATATATCTTAAAGACTTACTGTTGTACTGGACATTACCAAGTCAGGTTTTCTCCAAATATAATAATAAATAAATAAATATTTTGGACATCTTACACACAACATCATCTAGTCCCAAAGTAAGCAGAGCTTGTGTTATGGGTACTAAACAACTGATATAAATACATAAACATCCTTTTTTTTTGTAAATACATACATATTATACATAGAAAAACACCCTGACTCCGAAACAAATATTTGTGGATTACACAAATATTTGGTCTGACCCGGGAATCGAACCCGAGACCTGTTGATCAGCAGCCGCATACGCTAACCACTAGACCAACAATATACACTAATATGGCATCAAGTATGTGTTAGGTTCGATTGCCAAGGTAAATAAGTAGGGTTCCAGGAATTTCATTTCTAGGGTATCCTTTGTGGTTGGACGCATCGTGAGGCCGTCTCTTTTTGCGAGTAATTTATGATTGCGAAAGACATGACGGAGTGGGAGTGGTAGAGGTTCAGGCCTTTTCGCCAGGTAGTATCCAAAGGGATTTCTAAAAATACCCTTTTTTCCAAACAGGAAAAAAAGGTATCACTAGTTTCCCCTGGCTACTAGCATCTTAGATGACTTACGTTTTTAGCCAGTTCGAATCCTACAAAACTATTATTAAGTGGTATCATGTGGTGGTAAAAAATTTCCTCATTGGTCTAGTGGATAGCGTATGCAACTGCTAATCAAGAGGTCTCGGGTTCAAATCCGGAGTCGGGACAAAGTGTTTTTGGGTTTTTCTTTGGAAATTTCTAATAACAGCTAGCAAAGTTGGCGGTGATTCACGCTAATGCCTCGAAGAGCACGTAAAGCCGTTGTTCTCAGTTGTCATGAACATCCATGGCAATCGTTATTGGGAAATCAGTGCCCTCAAATTTTCTGACAACTAGTTTGATTCTCTAACTAACTTCGATTTTCAGTTCTCCCTTTTTTTTTTTTTTTTTTTTTTTTTTTTTTTTTTTTTTTTTTTTTTTTTTTTTTAAATTCCTACTACCCCTAGCAAATGAATGTAGCCAGGGTCTTTGGCAAGCTACTCCTATCTCTTTCATTGTTAGGTTTTACAGTCCTGCCCTTAGGGGGCTTTACTCCTATTCTCCTTACAATTAATAACCTTATTCTATCTTACAATTCATTCTTATATTATTACAATTTCCTTTCTTTAGTTCACAGTTTTTATTTGTTACATTTTATTTCCTTATACTTTATTATTATTTCCTTCGTTTAGTTCTCTGTTTTATTTATTTTCATTTACTTATTCTATCTTACACATAATTCTTACTCTATTACAATTTTCTTTCTTTAGTTCTCTGTTTTATTTGTATATATTTTATAATATTTTCTTACAGCTAATTCTTACGCTATTACAATTTCTCTTATATCTAGTTTCTTATTCCATTAAATTAGATAACTATAACAATATACTATACAATATTTAATAGTTATTCTCTTTCTTATTATGTTTTATTTTGCTTATTAGCTATTTTTACAATTTTTGTGCAATAGCCCAAGAACCGGTCTCTCAATTTCTTGTCTGTCATTATAAGTGGTAATGTGTTTTTTGTCAATTTCATGTTAATTTCATTTTCTAATTTAAATCTTTCCCTACAGTGCACTGGGCATTCCAGTAGTAGGTGGATCGCTGACTCACTTATTGCAGGGTCGCAGATGCACGATGGGCTCTCCTTGCACTTGAACCTAGCCAGGTACTCGGAGAACCCACCGTGCCCCGTTAATGCCTGAGCTACCTCCTTTGTCATTTCGATGTTCCTAATTACCCTGTATGCCTCGGACGCGATAGGGAAATACAGTTTTGTAACTGAGGCTGTGTGTTCCGCGTCGTATCTTCGGTCCCATTCGCGGAGCGAGTCCGTTCGGATTATTCGTTTCGCGAAGGAGACCGGACATAGGTCGTAGTTGGGCTTCTTTTTCGACCTCAGGGCGGCCTCTTTAGCAAGAGAGTCGGCTCTCTCGTTTCCCTCCAGACCCGCATGTGCCTTTATCCAAAATAGAGAGACGCTCTTGTTTTGGTCTTTGCAGCGTCGGATGTTATTTCTGGTCTCAACCGCAAGGGTGTGGAGGGCATTGGGGTTCGCGACGGTCTGAAGGGCCGCCCTGGAGTCGCTAAAGATGGCGAATGCGCACTCGTTTCGTCGTTGGACTTCCCTCGAGGCTTCACAAAGAGCCAAGAGCTCAGCCTGGTAGACGGTGCAATATGACGATAGAGCAAGCTTGAGGGTTCTGATCTCGACCTCACCTCTCCAAATGGATAGGGCGGCTCCGACTTTACCCTCAATCTTGCTCCCGTCGGTGAAAATGCGCACCTCATAATTGCGGTGGCTGTCGTACTGTTCCTCGTCTACCAGACTTCCTAGCTCTATCTCCATTTGATCCGCTGGGTGAGGTTTGTCCAGTGCCGAAGCTACCCGTTCAATATCCCCGTCCCCCAGCGCAGGCAGGTGCACCCCCCTCTTGGCCGCGTACAGTGAGGCCATCTCACTAACGCGAATGTCAAGAGGGAGTATCCCTGCCAGCACCAGCGCTGAGTTCAGGGATACCGTCCGGTAAGCTCGGCAGAGTTTTTGGGCGAAGCTGCGTTGTACCGCTTTGAGGCGCTTCTGCACTCCCAACTTGGCTACTGCCGGTGCCCACACGCACGAGGCATACAGGATAATAGGCTCCACGGCTGCCGTATAGATAGTCCTTATAATTTCAGGATGCAGCCCCCAGCTTACCCTGGCGGCTCTCGCAAGCTGTTTGTAAACCGTCGCAGCTTTTGCGCAAACATTAGCAACATGGGTGTTGAATGTTAATTTGTTGTCTATCGTGAGTCCCAGTAATTTGATTTCCGTAGACATGCCAATGCCTATCCCGCCCATGCTCAGGTGCGGGGTGTCATATTTCAACTTACGTGTAATTACCATGGCGCAAGTCTTATTTGGCGCAAATTTGAGCTTATTTATGACACCCCACTCCCGAACATACTCGAGAGCGGCATTGGCACGTCTCTGGACGTCCAGTGCCTTTTGTCCGTCAAAAACCAGGACTATGTCGTCGGCGAAAGCCTGGACATAGTCCCCCCTAGCTTCTAATCCTTTTAGAAGGGGGTCGAGCAGGAGGTTCCACAAAATGGGGCCCCCAATAGACCCTTGCACGCAGCCTTTCTCTGTGCACCGTATGTGCTCCGCACCCATGTATCGGACCCCTACTACTCTGTCGCTCATATAGCTGCCCAGAATCCTCTTTATGTTTGCCGGGCACGATGTTTCCGCCAACCGGACCTTGATGGCTGGCCACCAAGCACTGTCGAAGGCTCCCTCTATATCCAGCGAAACAAGCACAATCAGCTTCTTCTCCTCCAGCTTCTCGCGGATGCGTCGCATTAGGTTATAGAGGGAGTCCTCGGTGCTCCTTTGAGGCATAAAGCCGTATTGTTTGGAGCTCATGCTCGGCAGCACATAGTGTTTTAGGCGGGCCACGATCATCTTTTCAAGGATTTTCCCTAAGACAGGCAATAGTCCTATTGGCCTATAAGATTTAGGTACACTGTAATCAATTTTACCGGGTTTCCTCAAAATGATGACCGTGGCCTTCTTCCACACGCGAGGGAAGTGTCCAAGTTCCAGGCATTTGTTGATAAGCGCCAGGAACAGTTCCGGGGCGCCACCCACTGCCTGTGAACAGATGTCGGCCGTTAGGCCATCTGGTCCCGGAGCTTTTTTGGGGTCGAAAGTTTTTATCGCCATGTGGAGCTCATTTAACGTGAAGCGAGGATCACAGTGACCATTTGTGTCGTTTGCGGTCATTTCTGCCCTCTCTCTGATCTTCCTCTGTTCTTCCGTGTCCCCCCTTCTGTCATCCGTAGGATAAAACGTCTCAGCCAATAACTTGGCTGAGTCTTCAGCGTTCAACGTGGTGCCCCCATCTGTCAGCGGCAGATCCTCCGTCCTCCTGGTAGTCCTACTCACGACCCTGTAGATTCCCTCCCACAGACCTTCGTTATCTTGCCTCTCACAAAAACTCTTCCAGGTCTCGACCCGCGCTCTTGCTGCTGCTTCCTCGTATCTTCCTTTCTCCTCCAGATAATCTTGCACTACCTTTGCCTTACGGACCGGGGCGGCACATCGGATTCTTCGTTTCTTCCTAACTACGTCCCTTTTCATTTTGGCGAGTTCATCAGACCACCATGGAATAGAAAGTCTTTCCTTAGTCTTCCTCTTTGGAATTGTTAGTTCGCACGTGTCTGTGATTGTTTTTGTGTATTCTGTTATTGTGTTGTTTAGTTCGTGTGGTGTATGAATGTTTGTTATTGTGTTAATGTTTAGTGTTCTGTCCAGCATTAATTGGTCCAGTTTCTTACGAAATTGGATCCAATTGGCTTTCTTTGTGTTGTATATACGTGTTGTTCTTTGTATTATGTGTCCCGTGCTTCTTTTGGTGTTAACATTAAATTCTATTCCATTGTGGTCCGAACTTGTTAGGTCTTCTACTACTCGCCATTCATCTAGCAGGGCGAGGATGTCCGTTGAGCATGCCGTTATATCAACGTAGCTCGTTAGGTGCCGCTCTCCCCTGATCACGTCGAACGTTGGAGTGTCCCCGTTGTTGAGGACTTGGAGGCCCAGCTGGTCGAGAGTGCCTTCTAGTGCCTCGCCTCTATGGTCTGTGACCAGTCCCCCCCACCAGACGCTCTTGGCGTTGACATCACCACCGACGATGAGCCTTTTATTTTTGAATTTTAGCCCTACCTTTGCCAGGTGTTCCAGATAGGGCTCGATAGGCTGGTCTGGTTCAAAGTAGAGCGACGCTAGTGTGATTTCCCAGGCTCTTGTTCGGATCCCCACCACTGTGATGTTGTTAGTGGTGAGTTCTGGGTACTGTAGCACTGTGAGGTTTGGGTCAAAGACGGCTATAGCCGCCTTGACAGTGCCCTCCCCGTGTCTAGAGTTCTGGAAAATTCTAACGCCACGTGCGCTACTCATACTTTTTGCCCCTCCCACATACGGCTCTTGAATCAAGGCGACTGACGCCTGTCTTTTGACAGCTTCAATCATCAGTTCGGTGGTTGCTAACTTTTTCCTTTGCAGGTTTGCCTGTAGCATCTTGTAGGGGGTTCTTTCCACAGGCTTGCCCTTAGCAATACGCAACCGAGGCCCTTGCTATTTCGTCCCATCGCTCTCGAATAGGACATATGTTGCTGAAAGCGTTGTGTGCGCAGTCATTGCCTTTAGCCCTCACGCAGTTGCGGCATTGAGGTTCCTCTGCAGCCTGCCAGTGCGGGCACTCAGCCCTCAGGTGCGGACCCCCGCAGTGGCTGCATGAGTCAAGCGTTTCCTTACATAGACGTCGGCCGTGCCCAAAACCTAGGCAGCGCGTGCACTGCACCAGCGGCGACTGGTCTTCAACCATTATTGACTGCATGTCGATACAAAGCCGTCCCTTCGCGAGAGCCCTGGACCAGATCACCGGAGATGTGGCTATGATAACGTGGTTGGTGTGCGGGTTGCGAGCCCGCCTCTTATATTTAATAACAATCCTAGCGTCCTTCTCGTCCAGGTCGCGAAAAACGTCTCCATTCTGGTTTTTAAGGGCCATGAGAATATCCTCGTCCGTATGGACGCTCAGCACACCCCTCAGGACCAGCATAGGGTCTTTGTTCTTCGCGTCCTCGACGAGAAGGTGCATATCTGCCTTTTTTATTCTTTCCTTAATTTTATTCCTTTCCTCGATTGTACGACATCCCATTATAACTTTTCTATCGCGCCCCTTGCGCACTTTTTCAATTTCGATGCCCCCCTCTTTTGCATTTACTGCTCTTCTAATTTTTTCCAAAACCACATCCCCGTTGTCCTCCTCCTCTCTTGATGTAATAATAACCGAGTGTAATGCTGTTCTTCCGGAGGTCGGGCCCCTAATCGGTGCAGCCACTACACTCGCGTACGATGCCTTCTGCGTTTCCACACTACTCTTCAACATTTCCAGATTTCTACCATTTTCTTTTAGTAGCAAACTATGCTCTTCCAGCTTTTCTAAAATCCTATTCCCCATCTCTTCATTGAGTGAGGGAGTGGCCCTCGCACCCAGCGCCTCCACTAAAGGATTTGGAGACACCGGGTGGGAGGACCCCTCCTTCCTTGATTCCTTATTTTCCTTTCCCTTAATACTCCTTAGCTCCATGTCCAATGACTTGACTATTTGAAACAGCTGATCAATTGCTACGAGTACTTCTACCTTAATTTCCGATTTTAAATTCTTTGAGGCTGAGATGTTTCGCTTCGCCTTCATTACACTGGCTCTGGCAAGTTCTAGCTTGGTCTTGGTCTGTGGGAGTGGAGGAGGCGAGCTCTGCGAGCATTTCTCACTAGGAGAGTTAGCGCCACGAGACGGTACTGGACCCGATGGTTTCTGTTTGGGTGGCTTGGTTATGGTGTTTGACGCCAATAAAGTGTTCACCAGCTTGGAACCTCCGCTCTCTCCCGCAATCCCCGTAGACCCAGGTGGCGCTACTTTAATTGGCTTTGGTGGTGATAAGCCACTTACAGGACTTGGCCTACCTTCTTCCCATTCCCTGCTCTGCCTGAGCACTGTTCTGTCTGCTACTTGACTTTCGCCCTCCCCTGTACTAGTGCATTTCGTCGGAGGGGTTCTATGTCCAAACATTTTGGCTAGGGATAGGCGTCACTAGTAAAAGCAATACAGCAATAAAATCGCCAAGTTAATTTAATATGATATGCTGGGACTCTATGTATAGGTAGAGTCGCAGTCAGTCAATTTATCTACTAGCCGATTTGCAACTAAAAAAGGCACTGGTCCAAAAATATGTGTGGTATTGTGGTGTATATTGTGTAAGGTTTGTTAAGTGTGTATGTGCTTGTGTGCGTGTGCTTGTGTGCGTGTGCTTGTGTATGTATGTATGTGCCTGGGAGTGTTGGGGGTGTAAGTGTGTGTATGCGTTGGTGTGGATGAATTTGTGTGGTTGCTAACGCGCCGCGGCGGTGACCAATCAAATTTCAAAAAGCTTTACGTAGAAGGTCTTATATTGATTCTTGAGCAATTCCGACTAAAAATAAAATTTTACCGGTATCGGGAGCCGAAAAACAAAATTTGCTCAGATTTTGTCCACTTTGGTAGTTTTGGGCTTAGAGGGTCCGAGTTTGGACTTAATTGGTGTCAAATAGCCTAAGGAACACAATATACCTAAAAATAATTTATTAACTAATATTTTATTAATTAAATTGAAAAAAAAAAAAACAAAAAAAAAACACAAAAAATTCAATATCTTTGTGAATAGTCAACCGAAAATTATAAGTTTGGTGTCAAAATTTTTGTCTTTTTATGATCTACAAGATCTAATTGTAATTTGGAATTTTTTTAAAATAATTTATCACCCTTATTGAGGTTTTTGTGCTTTTTACACTTTTTATTAAATATTTACAAAGAAATTCTGATTAAAAATTTTCTGCTTAGTCAGTCTTCTTCAGGGTTCTAGCGCGCAACAGGATTCAGTTTAAAAACTGTACCTCGTCGATCTTGATCAAGAGTTATTGATGGTCAAAGTTTTGAAGAAAAAGTATTTTTTGCCCAGTAGTGGGATGTCGAAGATTTTTTCTAAAGCCGGTTTTATTGTGTGTGTTACAGTATCTACCTTCAGTAAATTTTTCAGCTCGCTGAGGTGGCTGGATCTGCGACCACGTGCCACGTGGTTTTGTGGTTTTCCGGATTTTCCAGGAGCGCCGCCACACAATATCACTGCATAGCACTTTTATGACATAAAAACTAATCTTTTTCACGTTTAACCTTAAATTTTTTCAGTTTTTCACTTTTCCTACTTCAGCCGCGCGCGTGCGGGTAAATCTCGCGTTGCCGATGTATGGCACTCGCGATCGCGCTTCTATGGACACTTGAATCACTCAGATAAGTTGACAATGTCCGAAGATATGAATTTTTTACTGCGCAGCTAAAGAAAAACGTGGTGTTCTCGAGTGTATCTCAAGGCTGACTTCTCAGTTCTCCCTTAGGGTTGCGGAGGTCCAATGCCAGTCGCTTCGTGGAAAAACTGATATTCAGGTATAACCGATTGAACTAGTAGCCGAACCGAAATAATATTGGGAATAAGACTAGGACGAAGAAGAAGGTGGTAAAGACGTGTGGGCAAATGAGCTGGTGGTCGACCTTTCTACACACGTGTTGTGCCGCCTAGCATGCCGCGTAAACAAGCCGCCGGCATGGTCTGAGAGCGGCCTAATGAACACTTGTAATTCAGTAGTCCTTGTCAAAGTTAATTTATAATAATATTATTTTATGTTATAGATCGTCACATCAATTCCCCGTATCATGCAAGATGCGTCATCCTTGCAACTTGAAGGTGCTGTGCTTCAACAAAAGCTGCTGTCCTTGGAACAGAAGGTGCAGAGCGTAGAAGAGCAGACCGGACACTCTATAGAGAGCCTGCAGAAGATTGACTCGCTTAAGAGTCGTTTGGAGGTCAGTAGCAATCTTTTTACCCAACTGAGTCATAAGGAGGGTAATGTTTTTCGAGCGTATGTCCATTTCATTGGCACGCCGTACAGCTCATATGGTTGGACGGATTTGACATATAAGGTGTCATTGAATTTATTAGATATATGAATGGTGTGATAAATGTATAACTGTAACGCCACACGGGGGTAGTCATTGACAAACTAAGAGCAGCTCATGCTACCTACAAACGTCGGTGTCGGCTGATATATGGATCTACTGAGTGAGGAAAAAAAAATCTTCCTGATTTTGACTGCATGGTGACGTATTAAGGAAACGAAGTGTTACCAGCGTCACGTATCTAACTGATTAAGGGAGCAACTGCGACAGCGATGCAAAGAGAATAAAAACAGAACAAACCCTGTACCTGTTTAGGTAGTAGAGCTACCCTGATTTTAGCACGAATGGGCCAGCTTGACCGTGGCAATTCTTCCCTCACACAGAAATCCATCCTAACAATGAAATTCTGGCTGTCGTATCTGCTGGTCTCAAGGGTGACCGGTTGTCCAATCATTCTGCATTATGAGAATGTGAAGTGACCTACTCCTGGATTCTACTCATACTTTCTATCAGTCAGACTAGAGTTACTTTGGTAGGCATAAATATATAAAAGAAACCTGTCTGACCAGCCTGGTATAGTTGGCTAAAATCTCCTTTCTAAAAAGATTCCTAGCAATGTATTACTAAAGGCGGCTGATGATGAGATAACAGTTGTCCCAAATAATATTTCATTGTCTTCAGACGGCTGCCTCAGCACTACGGGAAGCTGATAAGTGGGCCGCTTTAGCTACTTCCCTAGAAGATATTCTGGATTCCGGAGTGCCGACACAGGTATGTACTCACAGGGTTTTTTTTGTAGTATTTCCAGAGTTTTCTATTGAAATAATCAAAGGCCAAATAGGACATAGTAGTAGTTGTACATAAATATAAGAAGTTTCCTGAACTTCTGCATCTATTATGCTATAATGTTACATAGAACTTTGAACCGGATGAAAGCAAGGTGAGCTGTCATACATCTATTTATCTGTTTTCAGGGAGATAAGTTGACAGAACTGTGTGATCAGGTCGCTGCTATGACTGCTAGTCTTGAAGTGAGTATTAGTTTTAAATAGTAAACTTTAATAATAATATTCTAGGAGAATCTCAAAAAGATACGCATCGATCACGGCTCTCAGTCTAACCAATCATATGTAACGTTTTCGTACTTAACGATAATTTATTTTTACCCGATTGGTCAGATGGCGGAGCTTGTTCACTGCTTCACTTTTTTCTTAACGCGAACGTACTATTTAGAGTAAACTATTCAAAATAGTTCTCGCATGTTTCTTGCTTACAAGTTCAACAGATTAAGCTTAGCAGTCTAATTATGGCGACCGAGGGCAGATTTATAAACTTCTGTTTTTTCATTTAGTTATTTTTTCACTTGTTCTTATGTTATGTACTAATTTATGTTTTACTGTATCGTCAGGTACTCAGTGATGCTCCAGATTATGAAAATAAGCGATTGCAGCTAGAGACTTTATATAACAGATTGGAGGCCGCCGTTAGTCCTCCTCTTATAGAAGCTCTTACTCAAATGGATGCTGGTATGTTTCCTGACGATAACTTAGATGTACAACACTAACAAATACTTAAATATTATTTTCCTTTTTTATTTCTTTCTAAAAATATTAGTATTAAAAATATACGCGAGAACTTTTATTGTGCGATACAGGATTAGTAGTACCTTATATAACTCGACATGTTTTCGATAGATGGCGTTAAAAGATGTATTTATTGAGATAATGTGTATGTTTGTCAGAGCGCACGTCCCGCTACGTGTCGCTGTTCGGCGGCATGTGTCGCTATGTGTCGGTGTCGCGCTGCTGGCGCCGCGCCGCCGCACAGCGCCTGGCCCTGGCCTGGCGCCGCCTCGACGCGCACTCCGTCCCCGCGCTCGGCAGGTTGCTGGCGGGCGAGGCGCCGCGACAGGTGAGTGTCGCCTCACGTGCATCCCGCCCCCGCGCTCGGCAGGCTGCTGGCGGGCGAGGCGCCGCGACAGGTGAGTGTCGCCTCACGTGCATCCCGCCCCCGCGCTCGGCAGGCTGCTGGCGGGCGAGGCGCTGCGACAGGTGAATGTCGCCTCACGCCCACTCCGCCCCCGCTCGGCATGTTGCAACCCTTCTTTGGCCTTACCGTAGTCGGGTAAATAGAGTACAATTCTTGGTATATATTACTATTTCAATAGTTATTTGACTATTTGGGAGCATGTGTTTTTTTTATTTAAGCCTATCAAGGTGACTACGCTGACTGATGGAAAGCGGGAGTAGAATCCAAGTGGTCACCATCCTTATTGTGAATACAGACGATGCAGCATGGTGAACCATACCATGGCAGCTTACGAGTAGTGATCTCACTGGTTGTAAGCTTTTGCATCCGGTCTCGCACTCATCAACGAAATTATGAATGCTGTCGCTTTTAGGTTGATCTTCTGTATGAGGTTAGTACTTCCCAGGTCGATAAACCCGTTCGTGATGAAAATAGCTCTACTACCTGTTAATTGTTTGTGTGTAACTGTCATGTGTTTGAGTGGTAATTATATAAGTAAATAATATTGATGTTTTAAAACTACAGGTAGATTGGCTAACCAACGTCCTGAAGTCAGAGACTCCGCTGGCAGAGCTGGTGCGCCTGTACACAGATCTGTTGCTGTCTCTAGAACCGTCTCCCACCAAGGTAAGCGGCACTGGTTTAGATGTTAATGTCATAAAATTGTATATTATTATCTCATTTTCGCACGATAGTAGAGATGTATAGACATTGGTGTATATTATTATATGCGACTAGTTGACTCACACAACCTCGAATACGTCTTGTATTGCCCGTAACGACAGCGTGACCTTAAATTACTTACCCTGACTCCTTACATGTACTAACATATTAATAGGTCAATTGTATAACTAACATATTATGGCGTTGCCGAAATAAAAGTTTTATTATTAATAAATCACTCATTGCCCATGACGAAATCAAACGTTTCAACTTTGTAACGGTGAAAACCAAACAAATCACAAAGTTTTATATTTTTCTAACTAGATGGCGCTGTACTGTTTATGTGAATCGCGTTATTGTTTAATTACCGGTCTCAATGTAAAAGGAATGAATGTATTGATTTTTGACACTTAATAAATACGACGTCACGATTCATCTTCTCTTCCAGATTGTGTCAGCTAACTTGAAGCTGTGTTCAAACCCAGAGGAAGGTATACTTCTTCTGACAGATTTGCGGACCGACATTGACGACTTTGTCAGCTGTATTCAAGGTGTTATTGATGCACCGCGACAGAATAAAGGTATGTCAGTTCGATTCTTGTCTCGATTTCAAATCGATCAAGCCGTTTCAGAGATTAGCCGGAACAAATGGACAGACAGACAAAAGTTCTAACAATTGCCTTTTTGATGTTAGTACCATATGTATTTTGATATGATAGTAAAAAGCTGTTAATATTATATTACATCATCATAATCATCAAACAGCCTTCAACAGTCCACTGCTGGACATAGGCCTCTCCTTGAAAAGGAGGTATTGGCCTACTATACCACGCTGGCTAGACGGATGGACTTTTCTGCATCCAGTCTGGCAGAGGTTGTCATAATTTTATTTATTAGTTTAGATTGTATTGTTAGTTTTTTCTAATGCCGTAGTTCAAATATATATATTTTTAATTTTTCGTAGAAATTCTGCCACCTGCTACCCTTAGAGAGTTCGGACGGGCTGTATATGGACCTCTCAGAGAACTGTTACCGAAGTATACGGAGATGCAGGCCCAACTCCTTATTACCAACCTTCAAGACCCACAACTCAAACAGGTATGCACTACAAGTGTTTGATTAGCTGAGGAAAACTGGGGTCAAGAGCACCAGCATTTGTATACCACGACTTTTTGACCCTTAAGTGGTTAGTCAGTCAGTCAACAACCCTTAACGTCCCACTGCTGGGCAAGGGTCTCCTCTCAGGCCATACGTCCCCACCCTGGCCGAGTGCGGGTTGTGGTTACGTAATCTTGCCGTTGAATGTTATAAAACCGCCCGAAGGTCTCCAACTAAGCTTCACGACTCTTATCTTGTGAAAACAACCGGGACCGACTGCTTAACGTGACCTCCGAATCACGGGAACGCTCATATCATGCCACAAACGGTCACCCATCTAGGTCTGACCGCGCCGTCGTTACTTACCCTCGGTGATTGTTTCCAATAGCCTAAGACCATTAAGAGGCGACTAAAGGAACAAAATAAGCAGCTAACATCACTGCCAAGAGAAGGAAAACTTAAAACAAACCCTTTACCAACCCGTCTGGCCAGCGTGGTATAGTAGGCCAAAACCTCATTTCAAAGGAGAGGCCTATGTCCAGCAGTGGACTATTAAAGGCTGTTGATGATGATGATGATGAAGACCATTAAGCTATGAGCGTATAAATGGTTACCTTGAATCCCGTACTTTACCTTTCATGACTGCAATCCAAAATTGCATTAAAATCGATCAAGTAATTAAAATTTTGTACTTTCAAAACCACGGCCAAATTCTTATTTTCTTTTTTTTACTACCCTCAAAACCTAAACTTTTTGTATAGGAGGATCTTCAAGAACAATCGAGGGCCATCTTGGTGGTAGCAGAGCGCTGTGAGGGCTGGCTATCCGCGGCTCGTAGCAAGGCCAAGAAGATAGCGGGCGATGCTATGTATGCTGTATATATGCCTGCTGTTGAGGTAAGGTTAGAAGCAACAATTTTTTGTAGTTTTTTTTGTGTATTACACACATGTTTTCTCTGCCAGTAATTTTTTTTAAAGTTGTCTTAAACATTGCAGTTCGAGATCAGGGATCCGTAGGTGATAAATAACACAACTAATAATTACCAATAAATATTATGTATTGTACGGAACTGCCCTTTACCAATCTCATACAAAAAAATAAATTTCCATGCATGTATGTAAAAGGGTATGCAGAAGTTAGCGCGATTCAGCCAAACCTAACAGCGCCATCTATGGATTGGCAACTTAAACTAAAATTACAAAATAAACTAATCTAATAATATTGTCAACGGCGAGATATACATGTATATACTATCACGCCTTTATATCACAAAAGGAGCATGCAGAGACATTTAAATATGTAAGCAAACGTATTAAATGATCGACTTGAACAATTGCCTTTAATCAATTATTATTATTAATCGATTCGACTACATGTTTGTTCATCAGTCAAGTTTAAGAATTATTTCGATTAAAAGTTTTACTTAAACATTCATCATCATCATCATCAACAGCCTTCAACAGTCCACTGCTGGACATAGGCCTCTCCTTAGAAAGGAGGACTATGCCACGCTGGCCAGTCGGGTTGGTATAGGGTTGGTTTCAAGTTTTCCTTATCTTTGCGTCGATGAATGTTGTCTTGCGTAGTTTATCCTTTAGTCGCCTTTTACGACACCCGTACTTCAACATTGAATATAGATTATCACAAAATTAATTGCAGAGTTTCATCTCGACGCTATCCAACCTTATATCGTCACACAGCCGTCGGATAGAGTCAACGTTTCTAGCGGCCGTGACGAGCGGCCAGACCACGGGAGTACTCTGTGCCAGTTTTCCAGCATCCCTGCTCCTGGAGTCAGCTGTCACCATCATACTGGATACACTGGCCAATGGACCAAAAGACGAAGGTATAAACATAAGCTGGTGGTCCGAAAAGTTTCTGACTTACTGTTGATCTTCTTCTTCTTCCTAGCCTTATTCCTAATATTATTTGGGGTCGGCTACTAGTTCAACCGGTTTTACTTGAATATCAGTTTTTCCACGGAGCGACTGGCATCGGACCTCCGGTGATCGATAAGGGAGAACAGAAATTCGAAGGTTGAACTAGTTGTCAGTAAATTTGAGGGCAGTGACTTCCCAATAACGATTGTCATAGATGTTCATGACAACCGGGACCGACGGCTTTACGTGCTCTCCGAGGCACGGGCGTAAATCACGGCCAAACTTCTCTTCTACTACGGGGTGCTATTAGGAATATCCTAAGAAAAACCCATAAACACTGACCCGACCCGGGATATTTGAACCCTAGACCTCTTGATTAGCAGTCGCATACGCATTCCACTAGACCAACGAGGCAGTAACTTAATGTTGATACGAGATTTTTTTTTATAAAAAGCCTGCTAACTCCACTCTGCTTCATGGAAAGTATGAGTAGAAGCCAAGTGTAGTGGTCACCATACCAGCATGGTGACCCACACTGTAGCGGTCTTGTGTGTGTATGTGTGTGTGTGTGTGTGTGTGTGTGTGTGTGTGTGTGTGTATTTTGTTTTGTTTATATTTCGCACTAAAAACGGCCCGTGAATTCGTTCTTTTTAAGTCTATTTTTTCCATCCCAAGGTTGCCTGTAAGATATTCCTCTAAATGTAAATTGAATGAAATGGTGTACAATAAAGATTATTCTATTCTAATAATCCCCTCGGATCTGACTCCTGGAGGACTTAGGTAGTATGTTGTGATTATACTTAAAAAACACCCCGATGACCGGTCTCAGGCACCCTACTCTGAGGAATACCCTGGCCATATTATTTCGAGGAAGCCACAAAAGCCAATCATTATATATTACATCCTGATCTCATTTTGTGACCAGGTCACCATCCTACCGCCAGCCGCAGCAATTTAATTTGCTGCCTAGGATCCCCATACTAGTGTATGGCGGCCTAGTGGAGTTCTTCATATTTTATTTTTTTCTACATAATATTCTCTTGAACTCAACTTCTCTCAGAGATGTACAATGCGAATGCAAAGATGCAAAAATTCACTAGTATCACCAAATATTATTTGTGTGATTCACAAATATTTGTTTCGGAGTCTGGGTGTTTTCTATGTATAATATGTATGTATTTACAAAAAAAAGTATGTTTATGTATTTATATCAGTTGTCTAGTACCCATAACACAAGCTCTGCTTAGCTTGGGACTAGATGATGTTGTGTGTAAGATGTCCAAAATATTTATTATTATTATTATTACTAGTTTTAGTTTACAAGTGCTGCCCTCTTCACGTTGAGTTTAGAAACTTTTCAGTCCACTTAGTACAACCACACTACACAAAGTAAAGTATAGCCAACGAGAAGCGATACGTTGGCGAAATTTGGCGAAATTTGGCGAACCTGTCTCGATCCTATCATTTTTTTGTCGGGAGAACGAGACATTACGACAAAGATAAAAGATGGAAAGAGATAGATAATAGTTTGTGAACTCCAGATATAAATGAAAGTTTTGTATCGCTTCTTGCTGGCCGTACTTTACACTTTATTTAGTCGACACTAAAGTCGTTTTTTCTTTAACAAATTGTGCCATTTTTGCCTTTAGGAAAGCAAGTATTAAGAGAGTCAATCCTAATGTTCTTTTTTTAGGAATAGTCACAACAGACCCTCTGCATGATCTACCAACTCTACTCCTGGAGTCGGAAGTTCGTAGTCGGTTGTCCTCGTTCAGAGACGAGCCCGTTGCGTCAGTGGCCGTGCTGAAACGGACCAAGGACCAGCTGAGGAATTTAGCCAGAGCTGTTCTGAGAAACCCCGTGGATTTACAATTGGGTATTGTATTTATAATACAACTAGCTTTGCACGTGGCTTCGGTTGCCTTATTAGAGACATTGTTTATAACTGTCTCAAGAATCGTAGTTATTTTTGTAAGAAGTAAACTGTAGGAGTTCTAAAATTAGTAGAAACGTTCATAGCCAATGATTGGAAACAATAACTGAGGGTAAGTAACGAAGGCGCGGTCAGTACCTAGATGGGTGACCGTTTGAGCCATGAGCGTTTCCATAATTCGTAGGTTACGTTAATCAGTCCGTCCCGGGTGTTATCATAAGATCAAAAGTCGTGAAGCTTAGTTGGAAGTCATCGGGCGGCTTAAAACATCCAACGACAAGAATATGCAGCCACAACGTTGGGACGTATGGCCTTAACCCTCTCCTGAGAGGAGAGACCCGAACCGAACCGAACGAATAAAGGCCATTCTTCTCTTTCTTTTGATCTTATAATTAATATTTTATATTTAATCTTTCGTTACCAGTAATTTGGCCAATATTTGAGCACATATAGTTTTTACCTTTGTTGTAAGTAGATGCTCCTACTATGTTGTACCCACTGAGGCTGTTGTTTTTTTTTTTTTTTTTAAATTAGCTTATGTTCTAATTTTTAATCACTATAATTTGCATCAGTCCTCTAACATGGTGTATAGTATATTAGTGGCAGCACCTTACCCCCATATCAGGTTTATAAACATTAAAACTATGTAAGCATTGGCGATTTGAAAGGAGTGGCCGCGAGTTTTTATTGCCATGTTCTTTTCTCCGGCTCTACCTATTGTTTGCGAACATGGCATAAATGTACATGTAGATTCTTGACCTGTCACAAGAGATGTATTGCATCCTAAGTGAATAAAGAATTTTGAATTTGAATTTGAACCCAGCAGTGGGACTTTTTCTGTTGTTGACGTTGATGATGACAATTAGTATTTACATACATATATATTACATTTACGCTATCATTACTGTTTATGTAAATCTAGCTTTTTCCCGTGGTTTCGTCAGCTTTGTCGATTCCCGTGGTAATCAGTAACCAGTCCTTCATCAAGAATCAAAGCATTTCCGTGCCAAATTTAATTGAAATCGGTGCAGATGTTTAGTTATAAAATCATAACAGACAGAGGTGTGCGTTACCCCAGCAAAAACCAAAAAAAAAATAACTTTAGTGAGGTTAGAGTATAACAGAAAATTAGTGTGTTCTAAGGAGTAATTTGTTACAAATAGCAAAATTTGTGCATGTAGTAGTTTAAAAGGTTTTGGTAACGTTTGAAACGTTATCCCAGCAATTTTTTTTTATTAGATCAGTCCCAAACGAAATACATGAATATTGCATAAAGTTACTTATTCCAAATTTACAGTCATTATAAATATAAACCATGGCTACATGTTACAGGTTTACTAGCAAAACAGTTTTTTTTCTGATTTTCAAAACCATTTAATTACATTGGTGTTCATCAAACAAATTAAAAACTAATGAGTGAAAAATTTTAAGAAAATTCAGTTCTATCGATTTTTTTTAAACTTCTGAATTCAGCCATTTTCAAGTTCTAGGCAAGTCCAAATCATTACCCCAGAAAATTGACAATAACTTAAGAACCACAACACAAATTTTGCTGTTTGCTAATATTTAATACGTAACAAAATCTATCTATTCATGTATTTCGTTAGGGTCTGATGAAAAAAAATTGCTGGGGTAACGTTTGAAACGCTACTCTAACACAATCCTTCTAACTTTTAACCCACTACATGCACAACTTTTGCTATTTGTAACAAATTACTCCTTAGAACAACAAATTTTATGTTATACCTTACCTCTCTAAAGCCCAATTTTATTTGCTTTTTGCTGGGGTAACGCACACCAGACAGACATTATAGACAGAGTTACTTTTGAATTGGATGTACCCTCATGATATAATGGTATTTCAGACAAGATACCGCAGCTATCAGTGTGGAACAACAACGATGCTTTCGCGACTGACCTGCCAGACTTCGCCCTATCGCCGCAGGAGTATATCACTGAGGTAAGTAACATGCTTACTATGACGACATCCACATACTACAGCGCCATCTATCGAAGGTACACCGTACTACGGCGTATCTTCGATATGATTTTCTGCTAACTACCCTCTTTTTTGTTTGTGCGGAAACCAGTTGGTGGCTATGTCGGATTTTAACCGACCAAAACTGCATACCGTCTGGGGTACTTAAAGCTGAGGAACCCGGTGTACCCTCGAAAGGACCCTGGCACCTCGGGCCACCTACAGTTTGTAGATGACCCCCTCTTGTTTGGGGACCCTATTGTTCCTTTCCTGCCCAAAAGAAAGGGCGCTGCTTCTGCTAGGGTGAACCTGAGTGTGTTTCTGTCGTCCCCAGGCTTACTAAGGAAGAACGGAGATCGGTTAAAAATCTCCGGCAGCCGAGTGGTATGGCGGACTAACCATGTGTCAGTCTCGGGTTTGATTCCCGGGTAGGACTAAATGTTTGTGTGATCCGCAAATATTCGTTTCGGAGTTTGGGTGTTTTCTATGTATAATATAAGAAAGAGTAAAAAGTATTTTTTTTTTTTTTTTTTTTTTTTTTTTTTTCTTTCGTTTTAAACCTGCGATCAGTCGCCTAGACTATAATCAGGTGCGTTGCATGTGGTTGATGTTTAGGGAGAAAGAGCCACTGCTCCATCTCCCCCCATTAAGGCAGCACATCGGCTCTCTTGAGTCTTCTAATAGGGTTTGGCTTCAGAAGCATACTGGTTAATGGGTTAGGATGAGTTGACAAGCGGTCCTTGTAGTTGGCTGAATATTGCTTTGCTTCATCCAAGATGGTTGGGATTTCCAGGTACTCGTGAATTTCCGAGTTGCGAGCAAACCAGGGCGCCGAGGAAAGCACCCTTAGAATATTGTTTTGGGCTCTCTGCAGGCACATAATGTTGGATTTGCTGGCTGTCGACCACAGTTGGATTCCATATGTCCAAATCGGTTTTATTATGGAACAATATACCCTCAGCTTATTGGATAGGGATAAAGCAGATTGTCTACCGAGGAGCCAGAGTAGATTTTTAAACCTTAGATTGATTTCGTTGCGCTTCGTTTTTATATGGTCTTTCCATGTCATCCTCCGGTCTAGATGAAATCCAAGGTATTTGACGCAGGTTGATTGCGGCAATGTGTCTGGGCCTAGGTTGACCGGGGGGCAAGTTTCACGTCTTAAGGTAAATGTGATGTGGTGAGACTTTGGAGCGCTTGCTTTTATGCGCCACTTAGTCAACCAATCATTGGTGGCATTGAGCTGGCTTTGCAACAATCTGCTCGCTTCATTTGGGTTACGATCACAACTGAGGAAGGCCGCATCATCGGCAAAAGTTGCAACAGCTATGTCAGGTGACTGGGGTAAGTCACTAGTAAATATGTTGTAAAGGACCGGACCAAGTACAGAGCCCTGGGGTACACCAGCTGAGCAGCTATGAAGGGAAGATCTTGCGTCACGAAGCTTGACTTGGAACTTTCTGTCGCTGAGATAAGATTCCATCAGCAGGTAGTAGGAGTGTGGAAGGTACTTTTTAATTTTGCAAAGTAGTCCTTTATGCCAAACCCGATCGAAGGCCTGTTGTACGTCGAGGAAGGCAGCCGAGCAGTACTCTTTCCTTTCCAGACATTGTCTTATAGTAGAATAGACTCTATGTACCTGTTCTATTGTTGAGTGGTGTTTCCGAAAACCAAATTGGTGGTTAGGTATTACATGGTCCATATCCAAGCAAGGAGACAATCGCGATAGGATAATCCTTTCCCACAACTTTGACAGCACAGGCGTAAGGCTAATAGGGCGATAAGAGGAGACTTCGTTAGGCGGCTTACCAGGCTTATGAATCATAACGATTTGAGATGTTTTCCAGAGTGCAGGAACATGAGAAGTTCTCAGTGTGGCATTGACAAGCATGGTCAAAAAGACAATGCACTTCTTAGGGAGTTCTTTCAGAAGCCTAGGGGTAATCAGATCAAATCCAGGTGCTTTATAGGGGTCCATTTTGGCTATTTCTCTAGCCATTTCCCTTGGTGAAGTAGGGCTTAACGGCAGGCATAGTTGCAGATCTTGCTTGAGGACTTGATCTATTTCTGGATCTTCCGGGCTGTCCGAATCGTTGGGCTTGAAAACCCCGGCCAGGTATGTAGCAAAGGCCTGAGACTTTTCTTGGTCAGTTCGAGCCCATGTGTTACCGGATCTAAGAGGTGGAGAGCACTGTTGCGGCTGTGGGAGAAACTTTGTAGCCTTCCAGAGGTTGTGAGTCCCATTTGCATTAGTAGACATTTTTACTAATCTCTGTTTGAGCGATTCATTTGCAGTACGAGCCAGGAGATCTTTGAGTTCTTTAGTTGCTCGATTCAATCTGGTTTTATCTGCGCTCCTGTGGGTGGTCTGCCAGATTCTGCGAAGGCGACGTTTTTCGGCGATTTTTTCCTTAATTGCTAGAGGGACTGGTGCCCCACGCGATGAGTCCTTTAGCTCGGGAGTACTAGACCAAGCCGCCACTTGGATCAAATTGGTGATGTAGAGACACGCATCGTCAACTTCCTCCCTGGTTTTGAGTCGGACATTAAGGTTGATGTTGGATTCGAGGAATTCTCGAAAACATTGCCATTCCGTTTTGTGATTATGGAGATATTCGGTATGAGTGTCATTGGGTATGGCCACCGGACTAACCATTAGTAGTACAGGTGAGTGGTCAGAGCTACCATCGAGGCTTGACTTTATGACAGTGTTCAGTTCGCTGATACCCTTTGTGATAAAGAAATCTAAGAGATCAGGGGTTTTATTGCTGTCCGTGGGCCAGTACGTAGGCTCCCCAGTAGACATAGATAGTAGGCGATTCGCTTCAATACTCTTTTTTAGTTCTCTGCCTCTAGTAACCGTCAATCTTGATCCCCAATATGAATGCTTGGCATTCCAATCGCCACCAGCAATAAATCGGCTACCCAATGACATAAAGAAGTCAGTAAACATTTTCTCTTTTATGGTGTGTCGCGGTGGACAGTATACCGCAGAGAGATTAAGGGGCCCTGATCGATCTTCCACCCTTACAGTTGTGGCCTGGAGATGGGGGGCCGCAATAGGTTCCAGGAGACAATGTTTTACACTGTTTCTGATAATTATTGCGGTGCCAGCATGGGCTCCACCATCGGGATGACAAGTATGGTACACAGAAAATCCTGGAATACAAATTCGGCTTCTTGGTGTAGTGTGCGATTCGGAAATAAGGCAAACGTCAAGCTTGTTGGATTTGATTAGCATCTCTAATTCGTTTTTATTAGGGGCAAGGCCATTGATGTTCCAGGTAGCAATGTGTAGAGAAGTCATTTTGCTAGCTTAGAGACGAGAGTAGTGATTAGACTCACTAGTGAGGCTATTTGTTGTATTAGGACGTCCATTTTCTCGCTCTGTTTCAGTAAGAAACCTTCCAGCTTGTTGTAGGATTGTTGATTTGATTGGGCATTCTTCCCATCGGCAACTTCAGCGTATGTACGTTGGTGAGAGGGTCTTACACTTCCTTCGGTTATTGTCGAGGTGGAACTGATTCGGTTAATTGGCAGTGCCTTGGTGGTTGGGGCGGTTTGAGTTTCCCTTGGGGTAAAATTTTTATTTCTTCGGGAAAGGATTTCTTTATATATTTCACAGCCTTTGTAATTAGCCGGGTGATCACACGAGCAGAGAGCGCATTTAGCCGGTGTGGCTCTATCTTTCTTTTTGCACTCTGAGGTTTTATGGCCTTCTCCGCATTTAACGCACCTAAATGGTCTCATACAGTTATTCTTTGAATGACCGTAGCGCTGGCAACGTTGGCATTGAACGATACTTTTTGACTTTCGCGGATCCTCTATCTTGACCTTTTGGTTAAATATATATGTTATATTTTTGACAGCGGGGTTGTTAACACTGGGCTCAATATTCACAAAGAAGGTAGATGTGGGTTTCTTGTCGGGACCGTATCGGGCATTGATGATTTCTCCTTTTATTTTATTGTTGGTTGCCTCAATTGCTTCCAATATCGCTTCATGGGGAGTGCTATGGTGGAGATCTTTTATGACAATGCGGTAGCATTTGCTGTCTTTAGGGGTAAATGTATGCCCTATTAACCCGTTTGCTCTTATAACCGCTATGATCTTCTTATACTCCTCAGTAGAGTTAACCAGAATGTGGAGTAAGTTTTTGTTAATTAGCTTAAATTTAAAATCTTCTTTGCTGGTAACGGTTTGGAGTAGCTTTGATAGCTCAGTAACATCCTCTATGCCATTGAGAACGATAGGTGGGGGTTTACTGGGTTTCGGATAATCGGTAGTGCACGATTCATCCTTAGGGTCTAGAGGTAAGGTACTAAAGCGGTTTTGTGTGGCAGTACTCTGAGCTTCTGGTGGAGAACTGCTATATTTCCTTTTCTTACTGCTTCTGCTATTGGGTGATGGCACCCTTTGCCATGGTGGGGGAGCAGGATATTGGGGGGTGTCTTCCAGTGAGGTAGCTTCCCGCGAGCTACTAGTCTCATTTAGTTGTTCTGCACCAACTTTTTGGTTGTCTTGTGGTGATCTTCCTACATCGGAAAGGGATGACGAACGTTGTCTGTTAAATAAGCCTGGTAGGAGTGCCTGTTGAGTTAATAATTTATGTTGTGGTTGAGGGTTTTTTGAGTTTATTTGGGGATCTGACTTCATTTTTGTTCCCACGAGTACGGACGAATTGTTGGTCGCTCACAGGGTAACGCCGATTCCTATGAGAAGGCACTATACAACGATGTGGCCAGGTCCATCGAGGTTGGCGCTAGAGACTGAATTCCCTCAGCCATTCATAATATCGGCGCGGTTCCCACCTTAGGATTGGGGTTATTTTTTATGGAGGGTTTCTTCCTCTTAGCCCAGGCGATGAAGCCAAGGCCACCGTTCTCACAGCACATGACCGCAAGATTACGATTTGTGGAAGTCATTTCCTACCTCCACAGAAGCTGACCGCTAAGCCAGCCTAGTAGGTTAGTTGACCGCCGCCTACGACTCGGCGTTCGTTGTTCTTTAGCACCACCCGGGGGACACGTGTAGGGTTATGGTTAGGTAGCTCCTACGGACGCGAACAACTACGCCCCCCGAGTAAAAAGTATGACTACATATTTATATCAGTGGTCTAGTTAGTACCCGAAATATTTATTTATTCTCTATTACAGATCGGTCAGTACCTGATGACGTTGCCGCAGCATCTTGAAATGCATCTGTCTGAGAAACAGGCGCCCCTGCAGTTCTTATCTGATGTGAGTTTACACATTCTTTAAATGAGTTTACCAAAGTGGCTCTACTCTGCCTGATGGAAAGCATGAGTATAATCCAAGAGTGCTGGTCACCATATTTATTGTGACTGAAAATAGTCTGGTGACCCACACTTATGCGTCATTGAGCCTCTGACGTCACTCTAACAGCACTCGTGCTGTCATTATTAGAATGGTCTTCTGTGTGAGGGTAGTACTGTCCCGGTCGAACCAGCCCATTCGTGCTGAAATCAGCGTGGCTCTACTGCCTACTATAATATACTTTTTATCTTATTACCCGACTCATTATCTTCCTACCCTCTTCTCAAATTTATTTGGGATCGGTCCAAATTTTCTTCTTCCATATTTCTCTACTAGCTTTCCACCCGCGGCTTCGCCCGCGTGGAATTCGTATATAACGCGCGACACGGTAAGGGTAGATTAAACAATCTTACATGATTTTATGTTTGTTAATAAGGAACTTAGTCACAAACTTTCGTCCAATATTTCAAACCCTTCTTTTCTACCTTTATTTTCAATCGGTTCAGTGGTTTAGGCGTGAAAGCGTAACAGACAGACAGACAGACAGAGTTACTTTCGCATTTATAAAATAAGTAGGGATTACATCATCGGAAAGTAGAGATTTCATCAAACAGAAAACACCCTAATTTTTTGAAAAAAGTAGATATTTTAACGGGTGAATTTTCGGTATTAAGTCAAAATCGGGTGAAAAAATAAATATTTCAAATCAAATAAATTACAGTGTATTCGAGACATAAAAGGTAAGTTTTCACTAAATGTCGTTTAAAAATAATTTTATTTGTAAAAGATAAAAATAAAAAACCAAAAACTTAGTTTTTTGAATTTTTCACATATAATTTGAGGTTATGTGAAAAAAAGTGTAAATAAAAAATCGGCCAAGTGCGTGTCAGGCCACGCACGGGAAAGGGTTCCTCAGTCACCCATAATGGTACGTGGATTAGAAATTGTATCCAATGGATAATTGTTCTGTTTACGTATTAATGCGTTAATTTTGTATGACTTTCAAAATTTATCTACCCTAGACTACTGGTCTATATGTCATTGTCAAACTATCATTATGGTTGCCATGCAAATGTGTTTTGCCTAGCAACCTGTGAAATTTTGACAGGAGATAAACAGTGATAGATTTTGATACCTACGATTTATGTATTTTTATAATCACCTAGCTTTGGCCTTTGTATCTCGATTATTGCAGTAAAAAGTAGCCTATGTCCTTTCCCAAGTTCAGTTCTATCTTCATACCAAATTTCATCAAAATCGGTTCAGTGGTTTAGGCGTGAAAGCGTAACAGACAGACAGACAGACAGAGTTACTTTCGCATTTATAATATTAGTATGGATTACTCGTCAGTTCACTGCTTATTCCTTTCCTGGCCATACCCTCTTTCACGCAGTCCATCCATTTTTTCTTTATCATCATCAACAGCCTTTAACAGTCCACTGCTGGACATAGGCCTCTCCTTGAAAGGGAGGTATTGGCCTACTATACCACGCTGGTCAGACGGATTGATATAGGGTTGGCTTCAAGTTTTCCTTCTCTTTGCATTGATGTTGTCTTGCTTAGTTTATCCCTTAGTCGCCTTTTACGACACCCGTGGGATGAATAGGGGTGGTGACACTCTGTATTCTTAATCCCTCACCACACGGACGTTTTTTCTTTTGGTCCCCTCAACTCCTATATCCGACAACTTTTATTTTTAAAACTTTCTTTACTACATTTTGCTCTTCTCTACGCATCACATGTCCGTACCAGGATAATCTCTTGCTTCTCAACTTTTCATCTAATGGTGCTACTTTCAGGCTCCCTCTAATAAACTCTTTCTTCACCTTGTCCATTCTGGTCACATCACACATGCATCTCAACATTCGCATTTCAGCCATATGCAGGGCGTCTCTTATCCGTTTTCTTTGTTGGCCAACACTCAAATCCATGTAGGACGGCTCTCTGTCTGTCTGTCTGTCCATCTTGTTACCCGACTGCGTAAGAAAAAGAGTTATTTTCTGACTATTTCCATACCCTGGTAAGATGGGATATATAAGAATATTGACTGGATTTCAAAAGAGACTTTCTTCTCAGGGCTAGTCCAGTTAGGAAAGGCCGAACTCATCTGCTCAAAAAAAAAAGTTTAACTTGCAAAAGTGTTCATGTAACCTAATTGCAGAATAAATGATTTGATTTGATTTGTCATCATATTACAATTATATTACCGTTTTAACATAGATTCATAAAGACCTTCAAATGCGATTGCAAAAATCAACCTTAATTAAATGTTCATAAAATATATTTTTCAGGTATGCACTCACACGTGCGAGGTGTACGCCGAGAAGATCCTAAACATAAGAAACATGGACGCTCTGGGCACCAAACGCTGTTTGAACGATATAGGTAATGTTATATGTATTGACGATTGACTGAACGAATATACGAACACTTTGTATGATCCACAAATTGTTGTTCCTAGTCTAGGTGTTATTTGTGTCCGTTTTATGTATGTTTGTAAAGCTTACCATTAATTTTGAATTACACACACTACAATTTTATTTATTTTGTTTAGATAATTTATTATTTTTATTATTTACCTACATGCCAGTTTTGTCATAAACAGAGATCGGAATTGGGTGGGTGAAAATACCTAAAGTTTGCAGTAAGTTTGCAATAATAATATGGAGCTGTTACAACCACTGTTCTTGCAATTGAAATAAATGTTTTTAATTTATTTTTTTATGCAGTGCAGGTTTAATAATTTAAAAAAAAAGCCGGCTTCAAAACTATTTAAAGACGCGAAAATGTTCGTTTTCCTTGCATCAACCTGTAGCAAAACTTTTTAACTTAAGATACAGATCAAAAAAAGAAATTAAAACCGCATTAGCATTTTGCAGATATATAAAATTCTGTGTTTGACCGACAAAGAACAATTGGGACTAAAAGACCGAATTTTGACCGGAAAAGTACAAAACAAAAATTTATTTAGAACTGTATTAGCAGCTTGTAAATGTTTATAGTTCGGTGTTTCAAAGGTAACAAAGGAACATGTAAAAAAAAACAAAACTAAACCGGTAAAATTCAAACCCGGTTTAACTTATGTGGTTGTAACAGCTCCATATTATGTCCCGCTGCAAACTTTATGTAATTTCACACACCCAATTCCGATCTCTGGTCATAAATGAAGTGCTTCATACAAAAGTGTCTCATACTTCGTAAATTCTAAAATGACGCTCGTGACATCTGTTATAAAGGATCAAGCTATATTGAGAGGGAACCTAAATTCTGCTCATTTAGTTCAAGCTCGTGGTCACGAGTAGACGGTATAACCTGTTCGAAACGCCAGGTTTAAGAAGATATCGTAACCTTTTAAATAATTTTATCGCGAATAAAGCTGGAAACACATTATTGGACGCGGCTGACAGCGTGCACAGTCTCGTCAGTCGGTCTTGTACCAGATTTCTGTCGGACGTCCGAACGCTCAAGGTCAGTCAAAGGTCACGTCCACTCCACGACTTACGTCCGATAGTTTGCACAGCTCAGTGTATGTTCATACTCTAGATCACAGCTATCAGCCGCGTCCGATAATGTGTCTTCAACTTTAGTCCCTATGCAACAAGTATTATGTATAAAAGTCGTCGAAAATCTAAAAACAATTCTGCCCTTTTTCTCAGAAAGTCAATTTTTTTTTAAGCAAGGGGAATATTAATCTTGTCGCGAGGGATTTATAAACATACATGAAACGGACACAAAGGAAATCCAGACTCAGAACAACAATTTGTGGATCACACAAAATGTTCCATGTGGGATATGAACCCACAACACTTGGTTCAGTAGAAAGCGGCGTGGCGATCATTTAAACCACTTGGCAAACCGTGAAGTCAAATTTGTTAAAAATACTTTTAATTGTAAATGTTTATCATCGGCAGTGTATTTATCGAGTGTGGTGGAAGACCTGGGCAGTGCAATCACTCCAGCGCTGAGGAACTTGGAGAAGTCACTGCGAGCTGCCACTCCTAGCCAACCAGCTGAAGCATAGGAATATAATAGTTATTTCTAAATATATTAATGTTATGTTAAAAATAAATATAAATTATTATATTATTGTTGATATCGTTTATTTTTTAATCGAAAGCCTTTCATCCCTACTAATCCCTACTAATATTAAAAATGCGAAAGTAACTCTGTCTGTCTGTTACGCTTTCACGCCTAAACCACTGAAACGATTTTGATGAAATTTGGTATGAAGATAGAACTGAACTTGGGAAAGGACATAGGCTACTTTTTACCGCGCTAACCGACATACACGCGGGCGGAGCCGCGGGCAAAAGCTAGTAATTTATAAAATGTTGAGTCCCGCGGTGTTACCCGCGGTCATTGTTGTAAATCGCGAGTAACACCGCGGGATAAAGCTAGTCTACAAGAAAGTTACTCCTAGCCTAAGTTACACCTAGTCTAAGTTACTTCTAGCCTAAGTTACTCCTAGCCTAAGTTACTCCTAGCCTAAGTTACTCCTAGCCTAAATTACTCCTAGCCTAAGTTACTCCTAGCCTATGTTACTCCTAGCCTATGTTACTCCTAGCCTATGTTACTCCTAGCCTATGTTACTCCTAGCCTATGTTACTCCTAGCCTATGTTACTCCTAGCCTATGTTACTCCTAGCCTATGTTACTCCTAGCCTATGTTACTCCTAGCCTATGTTACTCCTAGCCTATGTTACTCCTAGCCTATGTTACTCCTAGCCTAAGTTACTCCTTGTATACCAAGTCCTCCTTGTGTCCTAAACTTCCTACCAGTGACAGTACCGTCAAAATCGATCCAGCCGTTCCAGAGATTAGCCGGACTAAACAGACAGACAAAAATTTTAAAAATTGCTTTTTTGATGTTAGTACTGTCCATTTAATATGACATACTCCTCCAAAACGGCTCGATCGATTCTTATGATTTTTTTTATATTTATTCAGTAGGTCTGCTAATAGGACGTCAGATATTCTTTGTATCCCTAGGTAATAAAAGATGAAACGGACTCAAGGTATCAGCTAGTACGGTATAAAATGAAGTTTTTTCGCGTTTTTATTTACTTGTAGTCCAAGATAGTAGAGCCAGGCCAGCCAGGCCATCACGAATGTGCCGGCTCGACCAGTACTACCCTCACACAGAAGACCATCCTAATAATGACAGCGTACGTGTGTCATAAATACCGTACTCCCGGCCTTCGAAAGCAGAATAATGCAGAAACATCTGACCAGGCCTCCATGGGTCACCATGCTGCATTGCCTACCCTCACAATGAGAATGGTGACAAATACTCCTGGATTTTACCCATGCTTTCCATCAGGCGGAGTGGAGACACTGGTAGGTAGGATACATAAAAAAAATCGGTTTACTGACGATAGTTGAACGTGACAACGTCATAAGATTGTGCCTCTTTGTCGCTCGTTCCGCGCTCTCGCTTGCACTTCAAGCCTTAAATGGAACGCCTCAGAGCGAGGTAACGGCGCATGAGTCATGTTTTATCGTGCGTGCAGCCGGCTCCATCGAATTATAAGACGTTGTCACGTCAAAAAACTATGATAAGTAAACCTTAGAGTAGCACAGCAGAGAGTGGCTATAGGCAGTCGTTACCCTCTGTCTAAATATAAGCACAAATGGGCATAATGTATTACGCTGAGGTTAAGACAGAGAAAACAAGGAACCCGGGGGGCAAACTTTGAGGAGGCGGCGCGCCTGGCCACCACGGGAGTCTCCCGAGTGGTCGGGCGCATCGAGGCGCTGGGCCTGCGGGTGGCCCTGGACAAGACGGAGGCCCTATTATTTCATGGGCCCCGTCGCGGTCCGCCCGCCGGCGCCTCGATCGAGGTCAACTCGGTCCTCGTACCGGTCCGGGCCCAGATGAGGTACCTGGGTCTGGTCCTCGACGGTAGGTGGCTCTTCGACGAGCACTTCCGACAGCTTGGCCCTAAGTTGGTGGGCACTGCCTCCGCCCTAGGGCGACTTCTGCCCAATTTGGACGGGGCCAGTGTCCCCACTAGGCAGCTGTACACGGGGGTTGTCCGGTCGATGGCACTTTACGGTGCACCGGTGTGGGCGGCTCTGTCCGCCCAGAACAGGGCGCGCCTCTGGCGCCCCCAGCGGATACTGGCGGTCAGATCCATACGTGGATACCGCACGGTGTCCACAGAGGCGGCGTGTGCCTTGGCCGGAACACCCCCGTGGGATTTGGAGGCGGAAGTGCTCGCCGAAGTTTATCGGCGAGTGGCTGACTTCCGGGCGGAGAGCGGATTTCGCCCTCCGCCCGAGGACGTGCGCGAGTGGCGCGAAGCCGCTCGCCGAGCCACCATGCTGAGATGGTCGTTCCGGCTGGAGACCCCACGCGCTGGCTTCGCCGCCGTGGAGGCTCTTCAGCCGGTCATCGAGGAGTGGGCAGGGCGGCAGCACGGGACCCTTTCCTTCCGGCTGACGCAGGTACTTTCCGGGCACGGTTGCTTCGGAAAGTACCTGCACTCGGTCGCTAGGAGGGAACCGAGTCCCGCCTGCCACCACTGCGACTGCAGTGAGGACACGGCCCAGCACACGCTGGCGGTCTGCCCCGCTTGGGCGGCGCAGCGCCGGGTCCTCACTGCAGTCATCTCTCGCTGCCGGCCGTCATAAGATCGATGGTCGGCAGCGACAGTTGTTTTACCGCGGTCGCAACCTTCTACGAGGACCTAATCTTGCAGAAGGAGGTGGCGGAGAAGGCCCGGGAGGATGCCATCCAATCGGACCCGATCCGCCGCCGGCGCCCCGGGCGGCGGAGGCGCGCATACCTGCGTCTCATGCCGCCCTGAGAGTGGCCGCGGATGGGCGGGACGGGTTTCCCGTCCGTCCGCAGTAGAGGCCAACCGCGAGGGGGCGGCGTCCGCGTGTGACCGGACGTTGCCCAAATAGAGAATCGAAACACGAGTAGGTGCCCGCAACAGTGCGGGCAGGCGCCGGTTGGAGTCCAGAAGGAAATCCCCTCCCTGGACTCCTTCCAATACAGGAAGAAGGCGCAGAAAGGGTCACACCGTGTGGTTTTAGTCGGTTCGAGTCCGACACACCACCCCGCCGTAACCCCCGACGGGGTGACGGTCCGCGGGGATTTCCACACGTAAAAAAAAAAAAAAAAAAAAAAAAAAAAAAAAGAGGAAACAAGGAAAAGTTGAAAAAAATGAAAGAGAACGAGAGGAGAGTCCGTTGGCCTGTGTTGCTTTAAGGTGCGCGTCCATTGTCCCGCACCGCACGCAACGGATCTTATTTTGCTTTGTATGATTTCACATAGTGCTGCGTCCGCTATCCGCGCCGCCCGCACCGAACGCCGGCATTTCTGAGCAAGGTAAATCCGTTCAATCCGTTGCGTGCCGTGCGTCCGGCGCGGCCAATGGACGCGCACCTTTATGGTGTGATTGTTGGTTTGGTTGTCTCCAAATATTAATTACTTCAACCTTCAAGTATTTTTTGAGAGTTTTTTTGTTAAACATATTAAACATAAATCATCTTCCTAGCCTTATTCCTAAGATTTTTTGGGGTCGGCTACTAGTTCAACCGGTTTCACCTGAATATCAGTTTTTCCACGGAGCGACTGGCATCGGACCTCCGCAACCCTAAGGGAGAACTGAAATTCGAAGGTTGAAATAGTTTTCAGTAAATTTGAGGGCACTGACTCCCTAATAACGATTGCCATGGATGTTCATGACAACCGGGACTGTCGGCTTTACGTGCTTTCCGAGGCACGGGCGTGAATCACCGCCAAACTTCCAAACTCCGGGCTGCTATTAGGAATTTCCTAAGAAAAACCCAAAAACACTTTTTGGCCCGACCCGGGATATATTAAACATAGTTATAGGATATATTTCTAACGAGGAAGTTCTCTACAAAAGGTTAAAGATTCGCAAATATAAAAAATAAGTTTGACCAACAGATATATCTGAATGATACGATCGTGTTATCCGAATTGGTGATAAGATAAAATGTTTGTCAGATAATTTAAAAATGGCTTAACTATTTAGTAGAATTTGAATTCTAAAATAGATAGTGAATTATTTTAAACAAGATTTTGATATTGACATCCAATATTCCTTTGTTAAGGGATCTCTCCTAAATATTTGTTTCTGTCAGTCTGGGTGTTTTCTATGTACAATATGTATGTATTTAGAAAAAAAAATGGTTTATGTATTTATATCAGTTGTCTAGTACCTTTATTACAAGCTCTGCTTAGCTTGGGACTAGATAATGTTGTGTTTCAAATGTCCAAAATATTTATTATTGATTTTCTTTAAAGTTCGTTACTCACGTCACGTCACATTTATCACGTCGACAATGTATCCAACATTGTCGACGTGATAAATGTGGTCGTGCAAAGTTTCATCTTTTTAGCACTAATCGTTTGGAAGGTGAGACAAGGACGGTCGGACATGATGAAACTGGATTCCAAGACGTGTACTACGGAACCTTAATAAAGACATAGACAAACAGAGGGAGCGTCTTAAAAAGGGATAATTTATGTAGGGAGTAATGAATCATTACCTGTCGCATACCAAACTGTGATTGTCACGTATTTATTATTTTACTTCAAACATTGATAAAACTATTCATACTATCATTACTAACAAATATAAATGGAAAGTTTTGAACCGATTTTAATAAAACTTGATACACATCACCGTCTTTACCATGAGGGCACACGGGGCCAGTGCCCAGGGCCCACCAAAGTGTCACCACCCCTATTCATCCCGCGGGTGTCGTAAAAGACGTCTAAGGGATAAACTACGCAAGACAACATCAATGCCACCCTATACCAATGGCCAGCGTGGTATAGTAGTACCAAAACCTCCTTTCTAAGGAGAGGCCTATGTCCAGCATTGGACTGTTGAAGGCTGTTGATGATGATGCTATGTCTCGAAAAATATTGTTAGGCACATTTTATTTCTTTTCACATAAATGTTACAAGTTCAATACGAAATTGAAATAAATATTTTTGTTAGACGCACAATAATTTGGGGCCCCAAAACTCTTGTGTGCCCAGGGCCCCCCGTATAGTTAAAGACAGCTCTGGATACACAGATAGTCTAAAGCCTAAGAAAGGTTACGTTTTATCGCGGGCGGAGCCACGGGTGTAAGCTGGTTTACTTCATTTTACTTTGAAATAATACTTCAAGGTAACTCTGTCTGTCACGCTTTCAAAACTAAACTGCTGCACCGACTTCGATGAAATTTGGCAAAAATATACTTTGATAATTCAGGAAGGACATACGTTAACTTTTACCGTGATAACCGACTCCCACGCGGGCGAAGCAGCAAGCAAAAACTAGTAATATTATAAATTACAAAGTAAATTTGTCTGTTACGCTTTTCACGCCCAAACCGATGCACCGATTTAAAAAAAAAAATGGCATGGAGATAAGAATATAGGCTGTCCTTTACCACAATAATTGACATACACGTGGGCGGTGACGCGGGAAAAAGTTAGTTCTATATAATACAAGCTGACCCCGCGAACTTCGTACCGCCTAACAGTCGATTCAACGTCACTCAATTGTTTTGCATTCTCGGAACCCCCCCAATAAAAGTTATCGGATATTTTTTTATTTTTTTTTCCTAAGAACCATCCTCGTACATCAAGCTATATTATAAAAAAAGAATGAGCCAAATCGGTCCAGCCGTTCACGCGTGATGCCGTGACCAAGGAAAACGGGTTTCATTTTTATATTATACTAGCTGACCCCGCGAACTTCGTACCGCCAATTCAACGTCACTCAATGGCTGTGAATGACATTGACATTCGTTACGCGCGTTTTTCTAAATATGCAAAATTAAATGTATATTTTTCAATATTTCTGAGAGATTTTCTTAATATTTTTTTCCGTAAGAACCTTCTCCTAATAATAACAAATACAACAAAAAAAGAATTAGTGAAATCGGTCCAGCCATTCACGCGTGATGCCGTGACCAAGGAAAACGGGTTTCATTTATATATATATAGATAGATGGAACTATGACAAATAATAAGTGACGGGCCTGTTGGTCTAGTTGTTAGTGTATGGCTGTGGGTTTGATTCCCAGGACGTGATGGGTAAGCCCGAATAGTCATATATCTACGTAAATGACTTTCGGGGATTACTCTATAGTTTTTTTTTAATTATACACGAATTAACTTGAATATAGAACGTTTTCTTTTCGAAATCAATTGACTGCCTGTATTGCCGTATATGCGACTGTTCAAATTCAAATTCAAAATTCTTTATTCACTTAGGATGCAATACATCTCTTGTGACAGGTCAAGATTCTACATGTACATTTATGCCATGTTCGCAAACAATAGGAAGAGCCGGAGAAAAGAACATGGCAATAAAAACTCGCGGCCACTCCTTTCAAATCGCCAATGTTTACATAGTTTTAATGTTTATAAACCTGAAATGGGGGTAAGGTGCTGCCACTAATACACTATACACCATGTTAGAGGACTGATGCAAATTATAGTGATTAAAAATTAGAACATAAGCTAAATTAAAAAAAAAAAAAAAAACAACAGCCTCAGTGGGTACAACATAGTAGGAGCATCTACTTACAACAAAGGTAAAAACTATATGTGCTCAAATATTGGCCAAATTACTGGTAACGAAAGATTAAATATAAAATATTAATTTTAAGATCAAAAGAAAGAGAAGAATGGCCTTTATTCGTCACGTGTTGCGCTTGAGGTCCCGGATTCAATTCCTGATTAATAAATAAATGTTTGTGTGAACTACGAATATTTGTCACAAATTCGGACATTAAAAAGTATGTATATATCACTCCTCTATCACCTAAAGTTTAAGCTCTGCTTAGATTGGAACTAGATGACGTTGTGAGTCAGATGTTCGTAATAATACTTATAAAAAAAATAACCTAGTCAAATTTCTTTCCTGGTCACGTTGTATACCTACATACATATATAGCCAATAAAACCTTGTTTAACAGAAAATGTTACCATATGAAAAAATCGAATGTTGCCTTATAAACCTATCCGCTCAGCACCGATCCCTCACAGTACTTTATTTATTATATAAGAATACATGTATTTACATGTTTTATCGGCTGATAAGAACGAATATCGATCGACCCGCAATGTTAACATAGAACTTTGATAGCAAAAGATTGGCTCATCGGGTTTTGACCACAATGTAGTAATATTACAGTACTTCAGTAGCATAAAGGTTTTCAGCTATGGCTGTTTTCATACACTGCTGTAAAAAAAATACACTGCTGTAGCTGTAGTGTATTTTTTTTACAGCAGTGTATGACTGCCTTGTTGGTCTAGTGGTTAGCGTATGCGGCTGCTGATCAAGAGGTCTCGGGTTTGATTCCCGGGTCGGACATTTATTTGTGTAATCTACAAATATTTATTTCGGAGTCTGGGTGTTTTTCTATGTTCAATATGTATGTATTTACACAAAAAAGTATGTTTATGTATTTATGTATATCAGTTGTTTAGTACCCATAATACAAGCTCTGCTTAGTTTCGGACTAGGTGATGTTGTGTGTAAGATGTCCGAAATATTTATTATTTATTATTATTATTATTATTACATGCAAGCTTGCCAAAATAACTCTACTCATGGAAAGCATGAATAAAACCCTAGACTAGTGGTACCATTCCCATTGTTAGTGCAGATAATGCTTTACTATACCGTAGTACGTATATACCATTCTTACTAATATTATAAACGCGAAAGTTTGTGAGTATGTAGGTATGTTTATTGCTGTATCACGCAAAAACTACTGAACGGATTTGGATGAAACTTTACAGAAATATAGCTTATATATCAGAATAACAGTAATATAGCTTATATATATATATACACATTTTACTGCAATAACCGAGATACACGCGGGCGAAAGCTAGTATTAAAATAATACTACAAATTCGCAGGTAACTCTGTCTGTCTAACGCTTTCACGACTTAACTTCTGCACAGATTTCAATGAAATTTAACAAGAAGATACTTTGATCCTTGAGAAAGAAAGAAAGAAAGGACAAAAGTTGCTCTTCACCACTATAACCGACATCATCATCAACAGCCTTTAACAGTCCACTGACGGACATAGGCCTCTCCTTTGAAATTAGGTTTTGGCCTACTATACCATGCTGGCCAGACGGGTTGGTAAAGGGTTTGTTTCAAGTTTTCCTTCTCTTGGCAGTGATGTTAGCTGCTTATTTTGTTCCTTTAGTCGCCTCTTACGACACCCGTGGAATGAATACGGGTGGTGACACTTTGTATTCTTAATCCGTCACCACACATAACCGACATACACGTGCCAAAATATGGCGGACTAGTGTATTGCTTCTACATAATTAATCTTCTGATCTCACATTCACCAACGAAACATGACAACACTAATGCTGTCTTTTTAGGTTGGTCTCTGTGTGAGGGTAGTACTGCCCCAGTTGAGACGGCTCAATCGTGTTGAAATCAGCATGGCTATACTACTAAGTTTTCAGCAGTTATAATTAGTTGCTTCTAACCAAGTGTGGCTAACGCAACTCAAGCCTTTGTATAAAGTACGGAAGCGTTTAGAAAATTTCTAATTAGCAGTTACAAATCTTGTGCCGCAATAATATTCTTTTTATAATAAGACGGCCCTGATTGAATACTTTTATGTTAGACTCGCATCATTTTTAGATGTCAACAACTTCGGGTAGCACCGTGGGGCGCAGCTTAACGCACTAATTTATTGATGACTGCTTAAACTGAAGACACATTTAGCTTGCCAATTATTATTTTACACTATTTACTAAGGATTAGGGATTTCCTCCGTTTAGTCACATAAAAAAATAGCTTTGGAATAGACTGTTGTATTTCTGAAAACATTTTATATGACGCTAACGGTTTTTGATAAATAATATTATTCACGGCACCTTAATCTCAATTATTAGTTGTAAACCTTATACTCTCTACATAAAACACAAATTACTTTAAAACAGGTTTTTTATATTTGTAATTTTACCTTTTCTAGTTATATTCTTAGAATTTTATTCCAGTTCCTTTGTTTTCAATAAATCATTTATGACGTCAACTAGATCCGCTATTTGAAGAATATGTATCAGTACTTAATAGAATTGTACGTGTGTAATATATGAGTCCTTTCTTACTTCTTATATGAATCATGAATATTTTTCTCCGATTGCCAAGAAGTAGCTGTCCTGCTGTCTTGTGAACCTGAATGATCAATGCCTCTTGTTTGATAGGCTAACATTTGGTTTTGTTCACGTGACTGTGTGATATTAGCCAATCAAATAAATGAATAGAGGCCTCAGTGATTGCAGAACGAAAAACGTCTATAACTTGGCCAAGGGTGCTGGTCTATTTCTACCATTGATTTGATTTCTATCAAGTTAATTTCGTCAGAAAAAGTTAGTCTGTTTGTAATCTCTTATTAACAGTTTTCACCTCGTTTCACTGAAACCAACAGTTCTCGTTGCACTGAATGCTCTCATTTAAATCTAATCTCATATATACAATTCTCGTGTCACAATGTTCGTTCCCATACTCCTCAGAAACAGCTTGACCGATTCTTATGAATTTTTTTATGCATATTCAGTAAGTCTGAGAATCGGCCAACACCTATTTTTATACCCCTAGGACGCGAGCGGAGCCGCGGGCATCAGCTAGTATACTATATAAATTTCTAAATAAATTGATGTTATACATTACTTACGTACAACCAAAGTGCACAATTTTTTATAAAAAAAATTAAAAGATAATTCTCGGAAGAAGAATATTATTTGGCTCGGGGGATTTTACAAACATACGTGGAACTTACACAAAAACACTAATACTCAAAATAACAGTTTCTGGATCACATAAAGTGTTGTCCCATCTGAGGTTTGAACTCATAACATTCAGCGCAAGCGCTGAAAAAGTGACAAGAATACCATTTAAACCACTATGCCTTCAGTGCAATTCATCGTTTTAGAATTATTTATTCCTTGTGGGAATCGAATCGATTACTTCTGGTTTACTGGTCAGGCTTTTAACCACTTGACTAACAGACCCGTCACACTTACGTCAAACTAGTCATCAAACCCATAAATAACTATGAGTGGTAAATGTATGACATTACTTCAGATTTCCCTTTTACAATATAGCTATATATTCCATCTTTCAATACATCAGTACGCGAACGTTGGCTGTGGTATTCGTTTGCTTAGTATCAATTGAAGTCAAACAGACATCAAGGTCATAAGACCCAGAACAGTTCCTTGCGGGACCCCACCCTGTAATGCTCGCTTGACGCGACGTGATTACCTTATCAGTCGTTATATCACCTTACTTTACGGTGAATTTCGAAACCAGATAAGATATAAATATATAGAAACTACACACAGCCTTTAAATAAGATTAGCCATTGTAATCTACAGTGTCGAAGGCAGTGGTTGTGTCTTCCTAAATTCATGTCGGGTTAAAGTGAAGTGCAAATTTGAAAATGGGGTTCAAGTTATTTTTAGTCATCGCTTCTGTGATCGCTGCAGTTTCCACACAATCTTGTAAGTGTTATATAGTTATTAACTTTCGTGTTCTATATCAATAGATCGAAAAGATAAGTTCAAAATGGCGGCTCAGATATATAAATATTTGGTAAAAAATATAGATATTATTTCTTGTAGAATCCACTTTTTCTTTTGATTATATTAATAAGAAATATATTTAATAAATTTATTAAAATAGAATGATTCAAAACCTATTTTTTTATACTTAAGTACCGGTACTTATACAAAAAAATTATATAAAATAAAAACATGAGTAATATAACTCATATTAATAACTCTGTCACGTGCACGTATAAGCTTAACCAAAGACTATTTTCCCTCTTTCCATTTTATCGAACTTTTATGATGCCAAACCTCTATGGCACAGTAAACCAATATTTGTTATCAATGACACATACTCAATACGATGACGTCAGAATAACGGTCAATAAATTGTGTGACTATAAGTATGTAAGTTTATGATATCATAGTAGAATAATAATAATAATAATTGAGTTCATTAAATAGTTTCTATAAAGTATGATATTTGTAGAATAAATATCCACAGTTTGAGAACTACCCTGTAATTAAACAATAACTACAGGGTCTACGAAAACAAAAATTTAAATAATTAATTTATATAATTTGAACAAAAAGGAACCGACTTCAAACAAAAACTATTCCGATTACCCAAATCGCGACAATTGTGCCTATCATATTTGAGGAGTTCCCTCGATTTCCTTGAGATCCCATCATCAGATCCCGATATGGTGACGATGGGACCACCTGTAAGCTACACTCATTCCAATGCAAAAAGAATTTTTGAAATCGGGTCATAAACGACGGATAAACGTCGTTAATAATTAAAAAAAAAAAATATTCCGGCGAATTGAGAACCTATTCCTTATTTTTGAAGTCGGTTAAAAAGAAAACGATGATTTAAATGTTCCGTTAAAACTAACGAATTTTCCATTATGCTTTAACGATCGTCAATACTGATTGTAGATGATTCAATTCACTAGCTACGAGCAACTCGATATCTTTCCATAAATCGATAAACGATAAGTATGCGATAGTGGCTGTGATGGCCATTTTATACATAAGTCAAATAATTCACTTTAGTACCGTCCTTGATGAGACAGAATTTTCTAGTGATTCAGGTTATGGGTTTGCGCACGTGACCTTCAAAGCTATAGTTTTTATTTTGCAATCAATCGTATAAGTAGCTTCTCTATCTAAAGGTGTAGCCCAGATACGGTAGGTTGAGGCACTTGCCCCGCCATACCTAATCGATAAACGAACATCAATATACTTGCCAAAAAAAAAGTCAAAATCCAAAAGAAGCTGCTATTTCAATTATGCCTTTTCAGAAAACCAGTGAACTCTGAGGTGGTAATTACATGAAGAAATTTAAACTTCTCCGTAATTTCAAGCTACCGTAGCAGAGTAAAAAAGACATAACTGCCTATCTACTCGATGCAATTATGAACGTTAATGAGTGACCTATTTAATAGGATATCTCTAAATCACTCATTATGCAATAAGGTTGAAAATATTTCCGCTTGGCTATCATACCTGATTAAAATTGCCCTGATAACATTGCACTTAACGGTTTAGGCGTACTACTCGTCATAAAAATACTGCATCATTATAATCATATTTAAAAAAATACAACAGAATCTATAGATATAATTAATTAGGTTTATGTTGGCGCTCATAGCCGAGTGGCCTTAGGTGATTGGAAACAGTCACCAAGGGTAAGCAACGACGGCGCGGTCGGACCTAGATGGGTGACCGTTTGTGGCATTATATGTAATGAGCGTTTCCGTGATTCGGAGGTCACGTTAAGCAGTCGGTCCCGGTTGTTATCATAAGATAGCAGTCGTGAAGCTTAGTTGGAGGCCTTCGGGCGGCTTAAAAACATCCAACAGCAAGATTACGTAGCCACAACGTGTCTTGCCTGTCCCCAACCCGCACTAGGCCAGCGTGGGGACGTATGGCCTTAATCCTCTCTTGAGAGGAGACCTGAGCCCAGCAGTGGGACATTAAGGGTTGTTGATGATGTTGGTTATCACGGTAAAAGTTTGCTATGTTCTTTCTCAGACTCTAAAACTATCTGTATACCAAACAGATGGATAGAGATACTTTCGAATTTATAATATTAGTAAGGATTTTATAATGAATCTCTACTATCTTTCGATTTTCATTAATTACTTTTCGATATTTCGGTATTGTTGAATAACTAACTAAAACATGCACTTTGTTCAAACTATTTACATTTCTACAACGTCATTGATCAGACACGCATTCAACACGGTATCTAAACGTGCTACATTAACAGGTTTTTGAGATTATTCAATGGATTATATTATTGGTCGTACTTTCGTCGATTTAAGAGCTGATGTTGAACTCAAAAACATTTTCTCTTCATTTTATAAATTTCACACAGTTTTTTAATATCTTATTTTAGTTAATAATAAATTCTGTATAAACAACACACATTTTAATATCCAGAATTCGAATCAAACTGCGATGAAGTGAATCCAAATTTTGTGTCAACGTTTTTTGCAATAAATACATTCAGATGAATCAATTTTCTTTTCGACAGCGCATTCGTACCAAAGAAACTCAGCACCCTAGCCTTCTCTTTGTTTCATTGGCTAATGTCACTTAGTCACGTGATCAAAACAAAATATTAGCCAATGAAACAGGAGAATGAAATAGAACAGAAAACAAAAAATGTTTGTAACTTCACTAGGGGGCAGGTTCGTAGGGCATTGTAGGTGTGTATACACCTACAATGCCCTACGAACTATAATATTAGTAGGGATATATCCCTACTAATATTATAAATGTAAAAGTAACTCTGTCTGTATGTCTGTTACGCTTTCACGCCTAAGCCACTGAATCGATTTTGATGAAATTTGGTATGAAGATAGAACTGAACTTGGGATAGGACATAGGCTACTTTTTACCGCGAAAACCATCATATACGCGGGTGGAGTCGCGGGCGAAAGCAAGTTGCATTAAAAAGCAATTACGATTACGAGTATGTACGTCGTTTTAAAATTTCAATTGTATATTGTTCAAATTTATTTAAAACTATTTCAGTGTTATTTTATTAAGGGTACTTTAGTTTTAATGAACTATTTCACCAAATATTTCAACGCTGTATTTACCTACATGGCTGTTCATCATCATCAACAGCCTCTAACAGTCCACTGCTGGACATAGGCCTCTCCTTAGAAAGGAGGGTTTGGCCTACTATACCACGCTGGCCAGACGGGTTGGTATAGGGTTGGTTTCAAGTTTTCCTTCTCTTTGCATCGATGTTGTTTTGCGTAGTTTATCCCTTAGTCGCCTTTTACGACACCCGCGGGAGGAATAGGAGTGGTGACACTCTGTATTCTTAATCCGTCACCACACTGTCCGTCACTACATGGCTGTTACCTACTGGTTAAATGTGTCTCATGCCTATTTCTATTTTGTAGTACGCTTTTATTATATATTATTATTCTAGAAGTCGGTAAAAATGGATCTCGGCTTACGCCCTTCATCAGAATCAGGTCTTAAAGTGTTACTTTATGTTTGTCTAATGATAAGAAATCATATCTTAAAAATATTGTTATTACCAAACCGGAGGTATTACGTTGGCGCTATTTTTAGCATGCGGCAATATATTGAATATGATTATCCTAGTTTAAATTCGTATCGTTCAAAAGGAGAGTCATTAGTATACCTGAAGATCTGATTCTAAAGTTATATCATTTTGTAGCTGAGTCATGCGGTTGCTACCCGCGGTTTTGATGTGAATCGCGAAAAACACCGCACGAATCTATAAGGATTCCGAGTCATGAACTACGGAACCCTAAGCCTAAGTTACTTCTTGGGTCATTAGTTTTTAACCAGTGAAAAATTCTCGTCAAAATCGGTCCAGCTGTTACAGAGATTAGCCGACAAACAGACAACAGACAGACGTAAATTATTGAATTTCAATTTCTGTGGTCACTTTAATTTGTTTACATTATTTATTTATTACATTTCTTTATTTTTGCTAAATATATTTTCAACCATATACGCTAACCACTAGATCAACGGGTCTAGTGGTTAGTGTATGCGACTGCTAATCAAGAGGTCTCGGGTTCAAATCCCGGGTCTCGACAAAAAGTTTTTTTTAGATTTTCTTAGGAAATTCCTAATAGCTGCCCGGAGTTTATAAGTTTGGCGGTGATTCACGCCCGTGCCTCGGAGAGCACGTAAAGCTGTCGGTCCCGGTTGTCATGAACATCTATGGCAGTCGTTATTGGGAAGTCAGTGTCCTCAAATATACTGAAAACTAGTTCAATCTTCGAATTTCAGTTCTCCCTTAGGGTTGCGGAGGTCCGATACCAGTCACTCCGTGGAAAAACTGAAATTCAGGTAAAACCGGTTGAACTAGTAGCCGACCCCAAATAAACTTGGGAATAAGGCTAGGAAGATGATTTGTGCTAAATATATTCAGGGGCTATTTCAATTTATTATGGTTCGGGTTGTATGTATAACTTCTGTTGTTACTGATTGCTTAGCACAGGAATCTGGTGTTAAGCAATGAGCAGAAAACAGGTACTAAACAGTTATGTACATACTTAGTATCTGTCAGCTCAAAAGCACCAAAAAATAGTATTTTCTGGAAGTATTGCATGAAAATTTCAATAACAAAAGTAAAACAACAAACACCATTCTTAGTTAGTCATTATACTGGTAAATAGACTCACAACTACACATACATATACTTAATATAGATAACGTATCTTTCCGTAAACGTGTCAACATAAACGGCTCCTATAAAAGTCACATTTGGGCGGTAACACGTGAAACGGAACAGCTAATAGTCCGAGCACGTCATAAAATTTATATAGCGAATGTCACTCGAGCCGATATTATGAATCTATTGACATCTCTCTCATTAAAATTGGTACAGTAGCTTAAGCGCTATTGAAACATACAAACTAATAACTATTGCACTTATTTTATGCTTCACTGTAGAAATAATGTTCTAAAGATCAATTCTATGTATGTATTTACAATAAAAAGTATGTTTATGTATTTATATCAGTTCTTTAATACCCATAACACAAACTCTGCTTAGTTTGGGACTGATGACGTTCTGTGTAAGATGTTGCGATGTGTGATTAATTTATCTAATGTTGATTGTTAAATCTGTATGTTATTTAAGTTTTGATTGCCTATTTCCTTTTGAGGCTCTTTCGAAATGTCACATTACTGACTCTAGTTGCATTCCAAAAAGTCATATATACCATATCTGTAACAATAAATATTTAGCTAACTTTTTATTGGTACACAATATTAGGTATAACTACAGTGTCATCCATACATGTGTCAGACGCAAATTATACCAAAAATGCCTAATGCTACATGTAATTATTCAGATATGCCTCGAATGGATCAAAATCTTTCCGGCAGACTCTTAATCCTTCCTATAATCAAAAAATTAGTCTCTTTGATATCACAAGTATCTTAAAATCACAAAAATTACGTAATTGTGTTTGTAATACGATTATACATATATAAGTTCGTACAAACAATGACTTCATTACCTATCTAGAATAGTTTTTATTTCAAATAAAAAAAAGAAAAACTAAAACCCATCTACGACAAAAACTTACGCTGAAAAAATATGAAACAAGATTCTCAGGTGACTGGATTATTGAAGAAGCAGGATAATCGACATAATTATCAGTGTACCAGTACAAATATTCTAGTTTGAAAAGCCGTTGTCACATGTTACAAAGAAATGTACCATAACACTTCAACAACGCGTGTACAATGAGAGCAATAATTCTAATCGATCCGACCCGTATCTACGTTAACACGATTCACCCACACTTAAATTATATAAAGTAAACCTATGACTTGACTGCCTCGGTGACCCAGTGATAATGTATGCAACTGCTGTCTTGAGGTCTCGGGTTCAAATCCTGGGTCTGACCTAATGATTGTGTATTCTACAAACATTTTGACATTATATTTTACCATTATATGATTGCTTACGCTTCAAAATATCTGATGACAAGGAAATAGACCGGCTCCCTGTCAGCACCGGCTTACGTAGTAGCTATGGACCTCCCGTTTAGTCCGTGTGGTGACGGATTAAGAATACAAAGTGTCCCCACCCCTACTCATTCCATGGGTGTCGTAAAAGGCGACTAAGGGAACAAAATAAGCAGCTAACATCACTGCCAAGAGAAGGAAAACTTGAAACAAACCTTTTACCAACCAGTCTGGCCAGCGTGGTATAGTAGGCCAAAATCTCCTTTCTGAAGAGAGGCCTATGTCCAGCAGTGAACTGTTGAAGGCTGTTGATGATGATAGAAACATTTGTTTCAGAGCTTGGGTATTAATATTTTCTTTGTAAAATATATATGTATTTACGAAAAAAGATATATAAGTATTCTAGTCTAGCTTTTATAGTTGAAAGTCTGCTTAGTTTGTACCTAGATGGCGTTGTGGGTAACTTGTCGTAAATATGTAAATTCATAGAATATACTATAGTTGTGGTTTTTATAGCAACATGATATTCAAAGCTAAACGGGAAAACAAATCAAAAAACAATTTTAAGGAAAAACGATTACATTTAATACGTCACTTATAAGTTTAATTGAAGTATTTAAATTCATTCATTGAATAATATATACTATTTAAACTCTATGAATCAGTAGTTGGATTTCCGAATGCGTTAATACTGGAAATAATGTGTTGTGGTTAGCAAATAAAATAAGTATATTATTGTATTGTTTATGATGAGTTATGGTAGATCACTGGAGGCTTGATAAAATAATTCCGCTTTAAAAGTTCTAAGAAAAATATAAAATAGTATGCCAGACTTCGTACTGCCTCAATCGATAAATAAAAGAAACTAAACCTTTGTATAAAATAAACTTAAAACAATCAGTAAACAACATAATTAAAAAAAAAAACGCAATCCATTTTTAAACCTTCTAAACCTTTTCTGGACTTCCTCAAATAATTCAAGACCAAAATTAACCAAATCTGTCCAACCGTTCTCAAGTTTTAACGAGACTAACGAACAGCAATTCATTTTTATATACATTTAATATTTATATATATAGATATAAATTATTGATAAATCAAAGAAAACTCTGTCAGTTTGTAACACTTTCACGGCTAAACCACAGGACCGATTTGGATGCGATTTAAAATGGAGATCTTTTGAGTTTTGAGGAAGGACATAGGTTACTTTGCGATAATTGAAATAAATCCCTTAATATTGTATTACCAGATGTGTTACAGCCGCTTTAAGTTAAATATTATAATCTAAGAATTGAAAAAAAACAAAACATAAGCAGTAGCCGAGAATCGAACTAAGTGGCATGCAATTGGAAAGGGTTATGTCCAGCAGTGGACTGCGATAGGCTGATAATGATGATGACGAATACATAAGCCCGTATAGTTAGTTACACATTAAGAATGTTACCACTCTTATTCATCCCAAAAGTGTTGTTAGAGGCGTCCAAGTGACAAAGTACACAAAACAACATCACTGCGAGAAGAAGGGAAACATAAAACTGATTGACTGCACCATTGTCCTCGCCACGCCTCTTTCTATTGCGTCAAGTGTCGTTGTTTCAATTCATACACGGGATAACACTATGTGTCGTCGGCAAACTGGTATTCTGAGTGCAGGTGTTCTTTGTGTCCGTTTCTTGTATGTTTGTAAAGTTGTAAAGTTTGTAATCAAATCACAAAGATTTTGTCCATATTTTAAAATCTTCTTTCTTTAAAATCACGTTTAAAAAGGATCGGTTATATTTCTATAATAATATGTACTTTATCCTGTAAACACTGTTGTGTGATACGAGTCTCGCCCATACTCGAATACTTAGATAAGGTTTATTTGTGTTGTAAAGTACAGATACTGAACACGGTTATGGCTAAATTGCACCTATAAACTGGCTACACAGTTGACGATTTCTCGTTCTTATTTCTTCCTTATTATTAGCAACATATCATTTTTAAGATATTACATTTGACTGCACGGTTGACTTAGTAATTTAAGCGGTCGTCCAGCGCCGTGTGCTACTGCGCCAAGTGCTGCGGGTTCAAATCCTATATGCACAACACTGTGTGATTTCTGAGTCGTGGAGTTCTTTGTGTCCGTATCATATATATATATATATATATCTATATATATATATATATATATCTGTATATCTGTAAAGTTCCCTGCGACACAGGATGAAGATTACTAATGCACAATGCACAAACACAAAGTTAATTTTTAGGCATTTTTAATTATTTTAGAGGGAGTTTTAGAACAACAGCATCGAAAATATTTTGTGATAAAAATATAAAACAAAAATTCACACGGCAACAACCTTGGTGCATTTTACTTGATTATGATTAAATTGTATTTATACAATTAATATTAGATTAGATTGAGTCAGCCAGGCGCGCCCAGCTCTTATCACTTATCGAACAACAATTTCTTTAAAAGTCAGGTGACATGCTCGCTGACACATAGAATGAAGTACATACCTATATACTGAAAAAAAAAATATTTTTCTGAAATATTACACACAAAAAACTCACTAGAACTTGTATTATGAGTACTAGAGAACTGATAAACATACTTAATACATAATCGTGTGGTGACGGATTAAGAATACAAAGTGTCACCTATTCATTCAATGGGTGTCGTAAGAGGCGACTAAAGGAACAAAATAAGCAGCTAACATCACTGCCAAGAGAAGGAAAACTTGAAACCAACCCTTTACCTACCCGTCTGGCCAGCGTGGTATAGTAGGCCAAAACCTCCTTTCTAAGGAGAGGCCTATGTCCAGCAGTGGACTGATAAAGGCTGTTGATGATGATGATGACATAATCGAACCCGAGACCTCAAGCACAGCGCCACCGAGGCAGATTGTTATCACATCATCATCACTTCGACAGCTTTTATTTGTCCCCTGCTGGACATAGAACCTGAAACTCTTTACCTATAAATTGGCTCGAGTATGTAGATCAGATACAGTAGTTTAACTTTTACATTCATGAATCAACCAGACAGACAATTTTATGTGTATGGAAAATTTTCCTAATGAACACTAACGTATATCACAGAATACATAATAGTACCAGCCTATATGAAAATATTTAATAAAGTCCACTGGCTGTTCACTAGATTAGTGCATTAAAATACAAAAAGAAAAACACTTTTAGCATTTTATCTTAACACAGATAAGGAAAATGATAAAATACATCAAAATCCTATATTTCTCGGTAACGGCTGAATCGTTTTGAACCAGTTTATATTTAAGTGCGCATTTTACTAGCGTATCGTTGTTTTTTATCAACCACAGCCTTTACGAGATGGCATAGCTAAGTGGCCTTAGGTGAGTACCTGGATGGGTGACCGTCTGTGACATGATATATTATTATAAGCGTTTACGTGATTCGAAGGTCACGTTAAGCAGTCGGTCTCGGTTGTTGTCTTAAGTCGTAAGGCTTAGTTTGGGCGGCGGTGAATACCGATGAAACACTGAACCACGGAGTAACTAATCTTGAATCGCAATATGGAGGTTCTCGCACCGATTAGCATATACACAACTGCCGTGGCATGGCAACAGGCATGATCACCTCGCACGATCGGAGGATCCTCCTTTTGTGTTAAAGGGACACGAAACCAGTCCTAAAAATGTACATAGTTTAGGTTTCGCCGTATAATCCGTTAAAAAGAGCATAGCCCGTATTAGGTACATACACAATATCTAAGTTTTAATTGAATAAAAGTGTGCGTCTCAGGACGCCACTTAAACTATAGTCGTCACAAAATAAGAAGCCCGTTTTGACATTTGTCATCGTTTATCGTGTTTTTAATGGGAGGATTATGAATTAGATTTTTGACATTGAAAAATCAAATTCATAATCCTATTTAATAACTATGTTACCCATACACTATCACAATGCGTATCATAAATAAGCATCAAGTTAAACTTTGTATTGAAAAAATACACTCAAAAACACGAATTAATCGTTGATTAAAAAATCACAATGACAAATGTCAAAACGGGCTTCTTATTTTGTGACTATATATGGATATATATAATTAAAATATATAATTAATGTATATTGTTTAAGTGACTATATATAATTAAAATATGGATAGCGCTGTGGGTTAGAGTGAGAGAGAAGAACCTATTGCTGCCGTATGCGTGAGAGAATGGCAGCTAGGCAGACGTAACGCGTTACGTAACGAAGTGTAAACCCCTTTCATTAGAAGTTATCACTTCAAAATCTATGGAAATGTAAAAAAAAAACGCGAATTGAAATGTAGTAGTATTTTTTTTTTCTTTTCACAGTCCGAGTATGCGTACCAGAATCAACTCCATCGTCCACTTGCCAGAGCATAAGCAAAGATGACAGCCAGGTACAATGTCTGCGAGTCGATTCCCGGTAAGATTTAAATTATATTTTAAAATTTTACTAGCCATATTAACCATAGAAGAGTTCTGGAGTGGAGACCGCGATTTGGCAAACGTAGTATAGGACGCCTACAGGCCAGGTGGAGTGACGACTTGCGCAGGATGGCTGGCAGGAGTAGGATGCGAAAAGCCCGAAAACAATCAGAGTGGTGAGCAATGGGAGAGGCCTATGTCCACCAGTAGACTGCAATAGTATTGATGATGATGATGAAAATAAATACTTCGGACATATAACACACAACGCCATCTAGCTTCAAACTAAGCTGAGCTTGTACTATGAAAGCTAGACTGGACTGACAGAATACCTGAATATATTTGCTTGTAAATATGTACATACATATTATACATAGAAAACACTCAAACTACGAAACAAATGTCTTTAGATCTTACAAACATTTGGCACGACTCAGGACTTGAAACCTCATGCACTAGTAAAAGTATTAACGTTTACTTAATTCTCATAAAGTATGCTTGTGTGTACAGGATCGACTGTGCATTGAGGATGGCGGCGTTTGAAGCTGATCTCGGTTTCTTCAATGAAGAAGAGACTCTTCTGCTGGCCCAAGAACAACCCGATCAGCACAGAGTAATCGCTACGGTCCGTGATGTCGGAAGACTCGGTAAGACATTATTCGACGTACGTAAACGTACTCAATTCCTTACTATAACTGAACTGTGCGTCTTTCGCGCCCATCTTTGTAAATGCGGCTGTTGTTATATTAATATATATTATTCCGCTGGTTACCAAGTCATCAAAAGAAGAAGAATTTAATGAGGAAAATATGGATGTTATTTGTTTCTTTTGGTTTCTTTGAACATCTCAAATAACGTCATAAAGTTTATACAGTGTATTTGATGATTGATGTGTATTTTTTTCACCTAAAAAATGGACTCGAAAGATCCACAATATGAAACTTCTCATAATAAACATAATAAAAGCTTTTACAGTCTAGAAAAATCTTAGTTCAATCATTAAGCTATTAATAATTAAGAACTCCAATAAATACAAACCTATTCTTTTTTTCTAGATCCATTCTCGTTCGAAGCTGTGGCCATAGTACCAGCATCTCACAATAATGGTTTGGAAGGTTTACGTGGTGGAGTATACTGTCACCCTGGACTGGGGCACCCTGAAGTCAGGTGGTCACCGAGAGTACTCAAAACCTTGGAAGAGCAGGTAAGAGTAAAATTATACTCTATATACTAGTTTAATATCGTACTTTAAATGAAAATCACTACATATTATTAGCCTAAAGTCCTCCGCTGCCTCTGTCTTTTTACGTAGGCAGTTTAATATTTTTTAAGCTATTGTATTGCTTTTATCGCGGGCTTTAGCGCGGCGACCGAATCAAGAAATTCCGTAACGAAAAACCTAACACCCTAAAAAAGTATAGAGAATATGATCGTAACTGCAGTGCGACAAGGATGTGGCAGCTCCGTGCTCTATAGCGCATGCGTGCTGCCGCCACCGGCCGTTATCCGTTGCCTTGACAACACAGTCATTCTAGATTCTTCTTCTTTTTTTATTTAGTTTTTTTACTCCATAAACATGCTCATATTACCATTATGTTCTGTTTAGTTGTCATTGTCTTTCGTTTAATAGGATGATTATATTTTTTGGCAATAATATTGTTAGAATGTATGTTGGTAAAAAGACATTGTATATTGTTTTGTAAACTTGAATTAATATCAAAGTAAAAAAATACTGCTTAAATAAAAAATAAATAAATAAATATAATTGCATAAGTTGATAAAAAATGCTATGCAATAGCTTTACCGCGGCAGTCCCCGAGTGCCACACGACTTTTTTTTTATTGACAAACCATTTGGTTTGGTAGCATTCACGACGATGGATAGCTTCCAAAAAGGCTAGTTTTAATACATGAGATTGAGATAGAGGGTTCAAAATGTAGAAAGGAGAGAGAAAATAACCTTGATTAAAAAATACAGACTAAATTTAAATAATAATAAGATGTCGATATTAAAGAGATGTTCATCTCTTCAGAGACATACCACCTCATCTATCAACCTATAACGTCCCACTGCTGGGCACGGGTCTCCTCCAAGGAGCAGGTTAAGGCCATAAGTCTCCACGCTGGCCGAGGACCACGTTGTGGCTACGTAATCTAGCCGTTGGATGTTTTTAAATCGCACGAAGATCTCCAACTAAGCTGCACGACTGTTTTCTTATGATAACAACGAGGACCGACTGCTTAGCGTGATCTCCATATCACGGAAACTCATAACCTATCATGCCTCAAACGGTCACCCATCTAGGTACTGACCGCGCTGTCGCTGCTTACCCTCGGTAATTGTTTCCAATCACCTAAGACCACTTGCTAAGGCTATGAACGCTTCTTCTTTCCGCACAGTCTGACGTAGACTGGCAGGGAATGCTCTTAGCATTATGTTTGCCATTGTAAAAATACATCTTGCATTAGAAATAGAGTCAGGTTAGTTATTTATAATATCTACTTCAGTGTATTGTTTAACATATTGTTTACTTCAGGCTATCCGTACGGATCGCTGTCCTGATGTCGAAACTGCCGGAAGAACCGCTGAGGAAGTGGAGTTGGAAGCAATCAACTCATTCTTTTCAGCTGCTTGCCGTCCAGGAACCTGGAGTGCCAACACAACCATTGACGCTAATCTCAGTAAGTTTTAATTCTGTGGATCTATAATATTTTTTTATATACATTATACATACAGGCCTACCAAAGTGACTCTGTCCGTATGGTGACGGATTAGGAATACAGAGTGTCACCACCCCTATTCATCCCGCGGGGGTCGTAAAAGGCGACTAAAAGAGAGAAGGAAAACTTGAAACCAACCCTATACCAACCCGTCTGGCCAGCGCCGTATAGTCGGCCAAAACTTCCTTCTAAGGAGAGGCCTATGTCCAGAAGTGGACTGTTAAAGGCTGTTGATGATGATGATGAAAGTGACTCTACTTGGCAGAATGAAAAGCAGAAGTATATTTCAGGAGTAGGGGACCAACATCATGACGGCCTGGTCAATTAATTCTATATCATTCTCACGGCCTTAGAGGAGGAGGAGAATATGTACTTCTCCTTCCATACAATTTAATAAATTTTGACTGACACGTTATTCTCTTTTACAGAATCTCGTTTCCCGAACCTCTGTTCCCTCTGCGGGGAAAATTCGAACTGTGATGAATATACAATCGATATGGGTGTCTTAGTAGCTGGAGTAAGGAACGACAACAGACATATTCAAGCATTGCAGTGTCTAAATAATAACTCTAGAGCCGCAAATAGGTCGGCCGTTGCCTACGTTGCGTGGCACCACGTCAGGGAATATTTCACTGTAAGTATTTTAATATTAGGTTTTTGGCCCAAAATGTTTTACACAAATCTACTTAACAAAACTTATTACGTGAGAACGGGACAAATATTTGTAAATAAATCAATAAATATTTCCGACATCTACGCCATTTAGGGCCACAGTACACTAGCTACTTTTAGCATCGGCGATCGGCAACTAGTCGCTTTTTAGAAGCTAAATACGGCGACCGAACGCTCTACACCGCACACTTAAAAACGTCAAACGCGGAGATTGAGTCGCTTTTTAGAAGCGCGACACAGCAGCTGAACGCTACTCTCCGCACATATTCGGATGCTGGTAGCATCGATTTGGCATCTGAGCAGTCGCTAAAACGCGCGTTTCCGATACCGCGATCGAACGCAGGAAGTCGCTAAAACGCGATGCAGCATCGATGCAGTCGCCAAATCGCCGATCGCCGACGCTAAAAGTAGCTAGTGTGCGGTGGCCCTTAGGCCACCGCACACTAAGGTGGACTAAGGTCCCAAAAATATTTTTAATCTTATTGTCTGTCAGTCTGTTTATTCTGAATTGCACCTTGTACGTGCGTTACACCGCGGTATTACCCGTGTCTAAGTATTAATTAATTTATTGTTAATACTTTTAGTCAAGCGTCGATAGATGGCGTTATTCCCAGTTTCTAAATCGCACTAATGTTTGTCTACGAGACGAATATATAACCTGGAGGAACATTTGTACGTGGACGATTCCAGACCCAATAAACATTTTGTACAGTGTACTAGTGTTTTATTGCGGTTCATAGCTGGCAGACCCTTGGAGTCGTATTCAACCCGCTAGTTGTAGCTGTATGTAATGTGTATCTATAAAAAAATTTACAAGTATGTTTCATCATCATCATCAGCCTATCGCAGTCCACTGCTGGACATAGGCCTCTCCACTTAGTTCGATTCTCGGCTACTCGCATCCAGCGCCTAAGTATGTTTAGCAGCAGTCTAATTACTACTTTTTTTAGGGCTTTTACCTAATTTGGAATTAGAGAGCTTATGCGTTTAATCTTAGTACTCAAAAGTAAATCATTTTTTTTTATTATTTCAGATGCGCAACACTGATGACGTGAGCTCTTTCCATGTCCTCTGCCCTAATGGTACCACAGTACCTCTCTCGGTCGAAAACCTGGCCAACACCGTATCTCCCTGCTCCTTCGTGAGTCAACCTTGGGGCACCATTGTTGCCAGTCCGTGAGTATTGTTACCTGATTAAATATATGGAACGTCAATATCCTATTCATCTCATGGATGTGGTGAGAGCCGACTAAACAGCAAACTATTGGATTGTATCTGTTATTGATCAGTATCTGGATGAGTGATCGTTAGTAGCATGAGTGGTTTCGTTATTCGGAGGTCGGTAATGTTAAGCAGTCGTGACGGTGACGGATTAAGAATACAGAGTGTCACCACCCCTATTTATCCCGCGGGTTTCGTAAAAGGCGACTAAGGGATAAACTACGCAAGACAACATCAATGCAAAGAGAAGGAAAACTTGAAACCAACCCAAGCCGTCTGGCCAGCGTGGTATAGTAGGTCAAAACCTCCTTTCTAAGGAGAGGCCAATGTCCAGCAGTAGACTGTTGAAGGCTGTTAATGAAGCAGTCGTTCCCGGTTGTTATAATGAGATAGTCGTGGAGACTAAGCTTCGGAGGCCTTCGGGTGACTTAACCACATCCAACGGCAAGATTGTCTTGCCTGTCTGACCTTAACACTCTCAAGAGAGACACTCATTTTTAGATTGGTCTTTTGTGTGAGGGTAGTACTGCCTTATTCAAGCCGGCCCAATCATGCTTGGCCCAAATTAGAGTGGCTCTATTACCTGAAAGGCAATTTTAAACGTCTTCTTATCAACAGGAACAACGCACCGTCTCTCCTGAGCGCTATACAGCAATGGTGGCCAAATGGAGTTAACCCCGGACAAAACACATGGCAGTCTATCTTGTATAATGCAATTGTTGGAGGCACCAACGCACGTGTGGTCTTCGAGAGCTTCCCGGTCTTCCCAGTGAACTATACGCGACCAAGTAAGGCTTATTTTAATTTTATAGTCAAAAATCGGTTGTCTTTTAGTCGGTTTACTGACGATAGTTGAACGTGACAACGTCATAAGATTGTGCCTCTTTGTCGCTGGTTCTGCTCTCTCGCTTGCACTGCAAGCCTTAAATGGAACGCCTCAGAGCGAGGTAACGCCGCATGAGTCATGTTTTTTCATGCGTGCAGCCGGCTCATCAAAAAATCATCTGTTTGATTGAAGTAATGGTTATTATGACTGGCACACACATAAACATACACTTGAACTATAGGTAGTCATGTACATAAATCACTTGAAGTGGTGTTAAAAGACTGAAGTGCAGAGGTATAATATTTGTTTAATATGCCAATATTTGTTTTAAAGTTTGAGTATTCCTTTTATATATAATAATATAATTATGACTGAATGTATGTGGTTAGCGTATGCAAGTGCCGATCGAGAGGTCTCGGGTTGTTAGGTTTTTCTAAAAAAGTAAATTCTTAATAACAGTCCGGAGTATGGAAGTTCAGTAACTAATGTTCAGTTAAAACCAGTTGAACTAGTCGCCGACCTCCTTTACTCTTATATCGTTATGAATAACTTGTCATAATTATTTTTAGTCCGCCAAATCCCCCCAATCGACTCAACATCTTCGTGTATGCCTGCTAGACGCTGGTGCGTCACATCTGTTCCTGAACTCCAGAAGTGCAACTGGGTTCGCAGTGCTTCTTACGTTTTGGGACTCCAACCCCCGCTATCCTGCCAGTTGAGGAGTAGCATTTTCGAATGTCTCGCTGATATCAGAGACAATAATTCTGACTTCCTTGCTGCTGGATCTAACTATGGATATCTTGCGAGGAGGTAAGGTTTTGAAGGTTTTTTCTGTTCTATACTTGTATGTGAATACTCGTACGTATAAGAAAATGGAGTATGAGCTGACTTTGAGAGACAACTACGCAAAACACTGCAAAAAGACGGAAAACTTGAATATAACTATTTAACAACGCAAATAGCCAGCCTGAACGGAAGGCCAAAAACCTCCTTTCTAAAGAGTTTTCATTGTCCAACAGTAGATTAAAAAGGCTGTGATGATGCTTCGTGTAATCATAGTGACCATTTATGGCATCTTCATCATACGTATTATATATTCGTTTAACCATTTTTTTTTTCTTACGGGTCACAATTGATTAAAGGCTTAAACTGACTTGCCTGTTGGTCTAGTCATTAGTGATCCTGACTGCTATGCCTATGGTCGTGGGTTTGAATCCCATTCAGGACTGGGTGTAATTTTAAGTGATATGTAGGTATTTAAAAATATATAAGCATTTTTATCCGCAGTTTGATTACTACAGTACAGTCTCTGCCTAGTTTGGGATCAAATAACATTGTGCATTATTATTATAAAAAATCCATGACCTCCAGTTAAACATCTCTCTCATTCTGTTTTTGTAGCCTGTACCAGTTAGGACCAGTGAAGCTTGTGCAAAATAGCCCACAAGATGCGGCCAGGATTGCTGCGTTTATCAATGAAGCGTCTGCTACGAGTGAAAATATAACAAGGTTCGAGAACCTTAGAGGCAGGAGGGCTTGTTTCCCTGAATTCGGTGGACTTGGTAAGTTCTATATCTTCTTAATACTTTTCTGAATTTGATTTGGTTAAGGCCTGAGGAACAGATAGAGTAGCAGATTGATAGAACCTAAATGTGATCATACTGCAATGTCGTATGGAGTCGATTGTCGATGAGTCCTTTCCAGATAAGAGTATTTAAGGCCGACTGGAGGGATTTTCAAGGAAAACAACACATATTCCTAGCTTCTGAATCCCGAAGGAGCTATAAATTCAAATGAATTTTCTAAAGCAAAAAAGCAAAACAAGGTTCTTTTATTAAACCACATTATTTTTTGTTATAGCGTATATGTCATTCGTACGCGCGGGTCGTGAGCGTGGTATTCTGCCAAGCTCGGAATGTGACTATTCTCGTGTAGTGGGTGAATTCTTCGACGGAGCCTGTGCACCTGGAGCAATCGATGCCAGTCACTCCATCTCTAATACATCGGTAAGTTCAAATTCCCATTCATTTCAAATCGTATCAAACTTTTTTAACAACCATAGACTACAGTCAAAGTCATAATTTTATATTATAATTACAAGTCACGATAGTCAACTGACACTGGCAAAAAATGTATATCTCTCGAAAATGTATTGAATTATCTGTGTTGATCTTCGCCCGTTTCCTTGAGATTGAGCGACGGTAACGTAAAGTAACACTTTGGAACTTAGTCTTTTGAAAATAATCTATGGTATATATTTTGAGATTTAAATTATAATTTAATATTTCTGACATTCAGTTATTTAATATTATACTTTTTAAATTTAAATTACTTTGAATTAAATTTTATTGAAATTATGAGTTATATATTGATTAGAACATCATAAGATTTTTTCTTTGTTTTGTATATCAATTTAAATAATTGTATTAAAACTTATCATGGAGGTCCCCGCGTTCGACCTACGGGAAGATCCTTCTGCTCCAAACAAAGTCCAGAAGGAGACTATCCGACGTGCAGTTCGAAGAGTTAGTTCGTATAAACTGTCTTTATTACTTCAGATTTATCTCGATTACGGCAAAGAACAGACGTACAGAGAACCACAGTTCTTATGCGCGCTCTGAAGACAAACATAATGCGACCGAAATTGCCGCTTGGCGGCGTGGCAGTCGTGCTGCGGCGGCTGACTCTCTCTTACGCATAGCAAAGCGAAGAAGATAGAGCGATAGAGGCGCACGTTCCCTTAATGTCTCATAATTACGATAGGAAAAGCAACAGACGTTCCCCCAGCATATCATAATTACAATGGCAAGAGAGACAGAGAACGACGCCAGCGCCGCCAACTACGAACTAAGCTGGGGGCAAACCCCCACTTACAATCGGCACACAAAATCCTTAAGATCTGCGCTTCTATGTACGTCTGATTTCATTGACTACGGCATTAACAAGGGATAATATATTATTTGGGTCTAAAATTGTCTGTGAATTGTTTCTGAAAGTGTCCAGTTGTCACTACTTTGACTTTTTGTTTGTTTTACTGAATTGTTCGTTGTATGTGTTGGCTTCAAGATGCAAAGAAACCTTGGATAATGTACTTGTAGATGACATTATAGTATTCCTTGATATTACTAATGACACAGTCTTCGAGAAAATGCTCAGAGGAAATCTAAGAAAATGGCGCGAAATATCAAATAGTAATTTTGGAATAAATTACATCTAGACGCATTTAACTAGCTACTCTAATTTCCCAAATTAATGCACGTCTGTAAATATATATGGCAGTAGTTTGACATATAAATATTCAGATTATAATTAGACACAGTACTATTATTTACATTAGAAAAAAATCTATGAAATGATTGTATCTATATAGCTGTACCTAATGAAAGTATGATATTTAATGAATAACGTACAAGAAATGATAAAACGATTGTATCTATGGTTGTCAATTTATTCTGATCAACATAGTTAGGTATTTTATTATAACCTAAACTGTTTTCTTTTACTTGTTTTTTTTTCTTTCTTGAATAAGTTTTAAGGCATTGCTTGGTCTTGCCATTTGCTTTCTAAAATATCGAGAACAGAGGCGGAAACGGTGTACCTAACTCATATTTTCCTAGTACACATGTACACACTTTTACTCATATTTTCCTAGTACACATGTACCTTTTTCCTTTATCCTTCCTTGAAAATAAATAATACGTTCCTAGACTGATTGGCTGACCATAGACGAGACTAGCTACTTTTGTTGCAAATGTTACACTTTGCGAAAACCCCCAAATAGAATTGGGAAAAATGCAAATATTGTGAATGTTTTTAATACAAAACATATACATTATGGTTTATATGTAAGTTTTAGTGGTTGGAGTTTCTGTACTCGAGTTTAAAAGAGTCTTGTAATATGTACTTATATAGCTTAAAAATACTAACAATCGTTATTAGAATAAAATAATAACTATTAGAAATAAACCGACTCTAAAAAGGAAAGATTGCCAATTGATTGATTGATGAAATGATAATTGCCAAGCTTCAGGTCGTGGGTTCATTCCTAGCCAGGTCATATGGTTATAAGAAGAACTTGATTATTTCTTCTGTATACCAAAGAAAGGTTCTGCCTAGTTTGAGACCTAGACAGATCTAGACACAAAATTAAAATACAGTTTGTAAAACAAATTATATAAAAATCCACTCGTAATTCCGTTGCACCATCCTATAAGATGTTGAGCTAACATTATAATAACTTTATTTATTTAAATTTTAATAATTGTTTCAGACGTTTAATGCCTCCGTTCTCTGCTCAGCATGTCGTGCCAATCCCGCAGTAGCTCTCAATGTTTCTGCAGGTAAGACATCCAACCGATAAAAACTCTTACAAACTTACGACAACCTGACACAGAACGCCGAGACTTAAACAGCATTTTCTGGATAGAACAAATTGTTGATCCATGTGGGTTTGCGGCCAATCTCTGAACTGGCTGGACCAATTGCTGAAGATAAAAGGCTTCAGTTACTTTTAGTTTAGATTAGCTTCGCTCCGAGATGTTCATCATCATCATCAACAGCCTTTAACAGTACACTGCTGGACATATGCCTCTTCTTGGAAAGGAGGTTTTGGCCTACTATACCACGCTGGCCAGACGGGTTGGTTTCAAGTTTTCCTTCTTTTTGCATTGATGTTGTCTTGCGTAGTTTATCCCTAAGACGCCATTTACGACACCCACGAGATGAATAATGGTGGTGACACACTGTATTCTTAATCCGTCACCACACGCACAGTTCCGACACGGACAGCACGGACACCTCCGCGATGTTGCCGTCGTCATTGTTCTAAAGTTATTGTACTAGTATCATTATAGTAGTCAGTATTAATCAATTACTCTAGTAGTAGTTATTATTATAAAGATATACAGCTATTTAAATTCCTGTACAGATCAGCCGATTTGTACCTGGGATCAATCGAACTTGTTCTTCGGGAACAACGGCTCCCTGGCCTGTCTGAATGACCCCCGCAACGATGTCGCCTTCCTGAACACAAGGAACATTACTCGTAAGTATTCTTTATTAAAACCCTCACACGAGGGCGAGGGCACTTGTACTTTACTAGCATACATGAAAGTGACACAAGGAACACCTAGCTTTGGGGCAACAATTTGTGGATCACACAAAGTATTGTCCCATGGAGGATCGAATACGCTAATAGAAACGAATAGCTTAACTTATAATTAAGTATAGACTTAGATATTCTTTAGATTAAATGGTTATAATAATAATAATAATTCTTTATTGGATGGCAACGAGGCCCAATATGTTAGTAACAATGAACATAAGACTAATGTTAGTAGCGTAATATGATAAAAGTGAATGTAACAATTAACCTGGTCTCACTAACATTCTGATTGCGTGACTCAGCCACGGTGCGTCAAGTCTGTTGCTTAGCATAACTAGGATACCATTGGAACTGGACCGCATTCTAGTTAGCAGCGAGTTAGTTTTGTTGCGGATAACTGCGTAGAAATTGTTTGTTCGCGCTGCAGCGAACATACCAGATGCGCTACAAAAACGCGGCAGTCCCAACAGCATCCTTAAACAATTATTGTATTGTACTTTTAGTGTCTCTAACGATCGCTTAGTATACCTAGTCCACAGATTGCTCGTATACAAGATCTGACAGTAAGCTTTAAAGAGAGTAATTTTAACATCTCGACTACAATGAGCAAATCTGTGCACCAACGTGTTGCCTCTGACCGCCAGAGACCTTCGTTGTCGTTCGATATCTGTATCGTCTCTAAGGTCTCCGGTAATGATATGCCCAAGGTATTTAAATTGAGAGACTCTTTCGAGTCTCACCCCGTTCAGTCTAATAACCAGGTCATGGGGTACATTCCCACCGGAGGCCTCAAAGACCATACAAACACTCTTCTTGACATTATATACCAAGCCATGTGTCATCGCATATATCTCACAGACATTTAACAAATCTCTGATCGAGCTGGCCGTTGGACCCAGTAGGACCATATCATCAGCGTAACTTTAGGTTGTTTACACAAACGTTGTCTATCCAACAACCAACACGTTTACTACTGAGCTCAACGATCAGCTCGTTCATATACAGGTTAAAAAGCACAGGGGAGGTTAAGCCCCCTTGTCTTACCCCACATTCTAACCCATAGTCATCAGACAGGCTATCTCCCCAACGCACATTGTTAATTTGGTGCTTATACCAGTATTGAAATAACATTGTGAGCTCGATTGGTATGCCCACCTTCTCCATCTTCCGCCAAAGGACGTCAGGTCGAATGCCCTAGAAAGGTCAAGAAAGCACGCATACACGGAAGTATTCCTGTCTACATAGTATTTATAACTCCTTCAATAACAATAAAAAAAATGACGGGCATGTTGTAGTAATAGTTAGTAGTTTCGACTTCTAGCCGTTATTATTCCCAAGAATATTTGGGTTCGGCTACTAGGTCAACATGAAGTGCCTGACACGAAGTATATAGTTATGTATTTAAATCAGTTATCCAGTACCAATTTCGTAAATAGGGCGGTGCCACCGATGTCCAGGCACAGGCCGTAGACTCTGGTTGCGCAAGAATGGCTCGACCAGACAAGGACTATTATTTTTTCGGTCCAGCCCCCGTAGCAAGCCTGTTTTATTGGCTAATTAACTAAGTCACATTATCAAAACAAAATATTAGCCAATGAAACAAGAGAATAAAATAGAAAACGGAAGACGTTTACAATTTTTCTAGGGGGGCTGCTCCTGATAAGTTCCCGCTGCGCCCCTAGTGCTCGATGCCAACATATAAGTACTAACATGCCAGTATGACCAATAACGTCTGTTAAATTAAACAAAACATTGCGCTCCATTGTCTTGCTTCAGGATTCTCTAGCTGAGGTATCAATTATATCTAAAAAAATAAAGGCGCAGTTATACGCTCGCACAGGGCGCAGAAAAGACTATTTATGACACTGTCCAGTACCATTAGTACAAGCTCTGCTTGGTTTTGGACTGGATGTGCCGGATGTCTGAAATATTATTATGACAATCAAGAAACTACTAAGTAAAACTTTTTTCAGGGTATCTTCAAAGCATGAACCTAAATGCTAACCAATTCCGTGCTCTGTGCCGGAACAACTCCTTGGCGACCCAGACTGGAATTGATATCCCAGATGAATGTCTACTTGCGTTCGTTGTGGATGCTGAAGTCCTTACTAGAAGGTATGTAACTTAAAAAATTAAAATAAATAAGCTACTTTTTAAAAGAAATATCACAATTCAATTCTTCATAATCTTATTTTCCATCCTTAGCAGAAAAAATGTACCTATCTTCCCCTCATATTTGAATTATACCTAATTTTTTTTTTCTTTTTTCCAAGTCGATTCAGTTACGTGATTTCTATAATGGTTGAAAATAAGTGATTAGCTTAGAAAGTGGTGATATATTTTTTAAGTAGGTAATAAAAATGTGACAACATACAAAACGAGTGGTTCATAGAGTATAAAAATTTATAACATTTGAATGACGCATTACGGGGAATTTCCTGACCATATAATGTTTCTGGCCTAAATTAACCATAGATAATTTATTCTTTACAGATCGGACTCTCATTTGAATGACGCATTACGGGGAATTTCCTGACCATATAAAGTTTCTGGCCTAAATTAACCATAGATAATTTATTCTTTACAGATCGGACTCTCATTTCAACAGCCTAAACGTATTATTAGACTGGATCGAGTTATACTTCGGATATAACGCAGCCACTGGCAGTCAGCTCATCAATTTTGAGATATTCTCACCTTTCCGCGGCGTCAGCAATCTATTATTCAAAGACTCCACAATTGACCTCACGGAGCCCTCACTATTCTCAACTCACGCACCAGCGAGGAATTATATGGAATTATTCCAACATCTAGACTCTTGCACAGGAGGCGCTCCAGGTATTGCACCTAAGAACATCTATTCAGTTGTAACTATCTTCGTTGTAGGTCTTATTACTAGGTTTGTAATCGCTTAGTTTGTCTGTGGTGAAAGATGGAGTGTAGAGGTAAGGATCTTTGTATTTGAAAAATGTCAAAATGCGTCAAATTGAGGCACTACATTAAAGTCGTTCTAAATTTTTAAAGAAAACTCAATAGTTGTCAAAAAATTCGAGAAATAAAACTTTGTATTTATTTTTTTAATTTAATCGTTTGGCTTTTACAAACAATAAACATGTATTATCTACTTTTAGACATTACCTAATAGGAATTTAACGCATTAAATTTACTGTATCTAAAACGCCCAGATGGTCAGTATTATTTACTTTTTTGTGAGCACTTTCAGTTTGTCTACCACCAAATAGTCTATAGCTCTGGGCTCCATGCTCCGAATGTATTTTGTAAGATTTGACAGTTATGACAGTAGTTTAGGAGGGAAAGACATAGATTTGTATTAGTTAGATGAGAAGGAAAAGTTGGATGGTCGCTTGCCGTTATAGAAATGTTTTATATCTATTCAGCACTAAAGCTGAAATGGAAATGCTCGACAACTTGTTGCAAAATAATAGATATTTTTTATACATTTCATTTTGTGGAGTAGGTAAACATTTAAAGGTTATTCAACTACAGGTATAACTTACAAGCTTTCAATTTTATAATACGTGAGAGGAGATTCGAGCCCAGCAGTGGGACATTATGGATTGTTGGTGAAATATTTTACGATTGTATTTTAGCCACATTCAATTAAATTTCTTTCTTATCTAGGTAATTACAAATCTATAGAATGATGTGACGTTTTTCTATCACATAGACAATTTAAGTTTTCTTTTTAATGTTTGCATTAGATGCTTAGGAGCTACTTTACTTTCTTAATAATTTATCAGCTATTTGTTTTGTGTTAGTGTAACATTCATTATTTTTATATTTATAAAACGTAATTTTGCAAAGAATTTATTCTTTAATGTATGATTTTATTATAGAATAACTTAGATTTAGTTACAGAGATCAGAGTGATTCGTATTTCTTTTTATATGTAATTATAACATCCATATTCTGTAATTTAGATGAATTTACTGCCAGTCGTGTTGCCGGATGTACTAAAACTGTTTTTCTGTGAATAATTATATTACCTTTTTCTATATTTCTGTGTTTTATTTGGCTATCAGATCTCTATGATTTCAGATCAGTTTTTTTTTGGTAATGCATAATGGGAGTTTACATTCAAGCTATCGGAAAATGAATAGTAAACAAATGAGATTAAAGTACTTAACCCAACAACAAATTTTAGTGAATTTTAGTTAAGTCAACAATAGATTCAGCACCAACATTCAATTCAAAATCAACAAAATCAGCGGGGCACATCCAAGTATAAATAAAAAACAAAACATTTCTAAGACTCGTTTAATATCCGATATTGCAGTAATAATATATTTTATTTAAATAAAAAAAAACAAACAATGTACCCTTCGTACATTATATTGCTAAATATTTACAAACTTATACTAATAGCCTATATTTTGCTACAGCAGTAGAAAAGATCACCTCCTACAAGATATTATCAAAATAGCGCTTTCTTAATTTCAATACTCAAGAAACATGATCAAATATATTGATCCTCAAATATGGCCGTATGGGCGTGTGGCCTTAGCCCTCTGCTGAAAGAAGACCCGAGCCTGGGACATTATGGGTCTGTCACAAACCTAATTCATGTTTCTTATATCTTCCAACCTTGAATAATAACTTTAAAAGAACCTAGCGTGAGTTTTATATTATATCAATTCGCATTAAGGACCGTCACAGAGACCGTGTTCAGTGTTGCGATTGGTACAGTTCAGTGCGAAAGCGCAAAGAGGGCACACCGTGTGGTTTTTAGTCGCTTCGAGTCCGACACACCGCACACACCGCCCCGCCGCATAGAGAACCCTGGCGGGGTGACGGACCGAAAGGATATCCACACGTAAAAAAAAATAGTACACTTCAGTGCCGCACAATCGCCGCCGAATGCAGTCGCCATTGAGAGTAATCTATATATATAAAAATGAATTGCTGTTCGTTAGTCTCGCTAAAACTCGAGAGCGGCTGGACCGATTTGGCAAATTTTGGTCTTGAATTATTTGTGGAAGTCCAGAGAAAGTTTAAAAGGTGAATATATAAAAATGAATTTTGTTTCCTTTTGTTTGCTTCAAGTTTATTTTATACAAACGTTTAGGGCTTCTATTTATAGATCGAGGCAGAACGAAGTCTGCCGGTTCAACTAGTTTGATATAAATAACTCACACTAGACCCTTTGTTTAAAAGTGGGTATTTTTTGGTAAATTTTGTCCCATACAGGTTCAATGTCACAAGGTTAAAGCTCTCAAAGTAGACAGACTAGTCTTAATTACATAACAATTAGAAAAAATCAAGCCTGACCACAAAAAAATTGGACAAGAAAAAGTTCCAACAATAACCAACCACATAAAAAATTATTATAGCCATGTCACCCAGGTCATTACTACGAATCTATTGACACTTCATTCATTACAATCGGTTCAGTAGTTTAAGCGCTACAGTAGATCATACAAACATACATAGACTTAAAATACCCTTCCTTTTGGCCCAACACCCTAGTCGGTAAAAATAAATACAAATCATAAACAAAGGAATTTCATTTGAGTTAAATTGTGGGTAGTTTGAGAGAAAACCAATATATAGTAAAAATTTATGATGTTAATGGTGATCGCACACTTATCCGCGCCGAACGAACCGAAGTCAAGGAGGCCTCGCACACTTATCCGCAGCGAAAGCATCGACCGCGTCGAAGAAACCATTTCAAGAAATAGTACTCGTGCGTTGCTCTGTCATACGCAACTGATAGAATAGATGCGGGCGCTTCGATCGAGGCGTCCGCATCATCCGCGCCGAATTTTATGACGTCATCCGAATTCGTCTAGGATTTCTGAGGTTCTTCCAGATGTGGACGATTCGACGCGGGTAAGTGTGCGAGGTTTTATGAGATTTCATATAAAGAATTCTAAAATTCGTTTCGTTCGGCTCGTTCGCCTCTGATAAGTGTGCGATTACCTTCAAGGAGCATAGGGTATTTTTATTTTAAACTACCCGCGTCCTGCACTTGTGATTGTAAACATACATCAAAACCGCAGTTAGTGGGTTAATACATTTGAACCTGTATGGCACAATTATTGAATAAAATACAAGATTTTGTTGAAAACATTGATAAAGTTTATATATATTGCATATTAATTATTAAACTATAAATATAATTGATGTAGATTGTTTTAAGTATATGGAGATTGCGGTATTTTAAAATATTATTCGCACAAAATATTTATATTACCTTAAAGTACTTGTTTATTAATTTCTTAACTCTTTTGTAAGGAGATCTGACGACACTTATTATAAATATCTTGTATATAAATATAAAAATGAATTGTTGTTCGTTTGTCTCGCTGAAACTCGAGAACGACTGGGCCGATTTGGGTAATTTTGGTCTTGAATTCTTTGTGGAAGTCCAGAAAAGGTTTAAAAGGTATAGAATTGAATGTATAGAAATGAAATTGCATTTTTACTTATTAATTATGGATTCCTTTTGTTTGTTTTAAGTTTATTTTATACAAAAGTTTAGATCTTTTATTTATCGAATCTTTTATTTATAAGAAGTGTGCCGGGTCATTTAGTCTTGTATAAATATATGTAAATATTTCGTACGTTTGTCTGCCACTTAAATTCTCCTAAACAGTTTTATGTATTAGAATGAAATTCTGTGTCTCGATCGTTAGAAAACAATTAGACTCGGTAGATGACGCTGATGTCAGAAGTCACTATTAGCTAATAATTAAACACGATATTTCTTGAGGAAGACGGAGGTAAGTTTATAAAATGTGTGAAACCAAAACGTAAAACGAATGCAAAGAGCATCCAGACCTCAGAACACCAATTCGTGGATCATACTAAGTAATGTTTCATGTAGGATTTGAACTCACAATACCACCCACAGTGCCTGAATAATAAACATGACTTCCATCGTGTACACCTTGGTTATTCGCCCCGACCCATACAATACTCGACGTAGCAGGAAAGTGACCGGTGTATGATCCATGCATTCCTGTGGACCTAGCCAAGTTGTAAATATTTTTCGTTCTGCAATCGCTGACGCCTCCAATCTCTTGTTTGATTGGCTAATCACGTGACTGAGTGACATTAGCTTAAATGGGGGCTGGATAGTTAGGGTTAATGGATAGTTGAGTTTGTGGATTAGGAAGTGTGGTGGTGAGGTGAGTGGGGGTGAGGTGAATGTGGGTGAGGTGAATGTGGGTAAGGTGAGTGGGGGCTCACCCCTACTCACTCCTCTCCTCACCACTGCCCTCAGGCAGTGGTGGTGAGGTGAGTGAGGTCATTGGTGGTGAGGTGAAAGTGAGTGAGGTCAGTGGTAGTGAGGTGAGTGGGGGTGTGGTCAGTGGTGGTGAATTGAGTGGGGGTGTGGTCAGTGGTGGTGAGGTGAGTAGGGGTGAGGTCAGTGGTGGTAAGGTCAGTGGTGGTGAGTACAGTGGTGGGAAGGCAGTTGTGTGGAGGTCAGAGGCGATGAGATGAGTGGTGTGGAGGTCAGAGGCGATGAGGTGAGTGGTGGTGAGGTCAGTGATTGTAAGATGTGTAGGTGAGGTCAGTGGTGGGGAAGACAGTGGTTTTGAGGTGAGTGGGGTGAGGTCAGTGGTGGGGAGGCAGTTTTGTGGAGGTCAGTGGTGGTGAGGTCAGTGGTGGGGAGATGAGTGGTGTAGAGGTCAGTTGTGTGGAGGTGAGTGGTGGGGAGGTCAGTGGTGCAGGGCGTGGTGCGGGGTGAGCACGGCGCCGCCGGGGGGCAGCACGGAGGTGAGCACGGGCGCGCCACCCGCCACGCCGGACACTCCCGGCACGCCCCCTACTCCGCCGCCACAGAATATCACCTGTACGAGATCCTTATATTAGTATTAATTTCATCATCAGTCGTTGCACTCCACTACCAGACATATCAAATGACATCATTTATCCTGGAATTAGGTTAAACAAACATTGTTGTAAATAATTGCAAATAGACTGCTTTGTTGGTCCAGTGGTTAGCGTATGCGGGTGCTGATCAAGAGGTCTCGGGTTCGATTCCCGGGTCGGACCAAAGATTTGTGTGATTTACAAATATTTGTTTTGGAGTCTGGGTGGTTTATATATTAAGTATGTAATAAAAAAAAGTATGCCTATGTATTTATATCAGTTGTTTGGTACCCATAATACAAGCTCGGACATCTTACACACAACGCCATCTAGTCCCAAACTAAGCAAAGCTTGTATTATGGGTAACTAGACAACTGATATCCCTACTAATATCATAAATGCGAAAGTAACTCTGTTTGTCTGTTACGTTTTCACGCCTAAACTGCTAAACTGGTTTTGATGAAATTTGGTACACAGGTAGTCTAGAGTCTGAGGAAAGACATAGGCTACTTTTTACCGCGATAACCGACATATACGCGGGCGGAGCCGCGGGCCAAAGCTAGTAAATACATAAACATACTTTTTTATTTTTTAAATACATACATATTATATATAGAAAACACAACAAATATTTGCGGATCACACAAACATTTGGTCCGACCCGGGAATTGAACCCGAGACCTCTTGATCAGCAGTCGCATACGCTAACCACTGGACCAACGAGCATTATTGTGTCATTTCTTCAAGTACTTATGAGTCTTTTAAGTTAAGAAATAATGTATCTTCTAATTGATAAAAAGTGACTTTGATCATTATTTGGCTGTGCTCTTCATATACAAAGAATACCTAGACACAGAACAACAATTTATAAATCGTACAAAGTGTGTTGTTCCCTTGTGAGGTTTGAACACACATACACAGCGCAATGGCGACACCACACTGCATTATGCGCTATTCGTTATGTGTCTACGCCGTATTCGCCAAAATATTTGTTATGCGGGCAAACAACAAACATGCCACAACACTTCGAACTGGTACGCTGAATTATGCCAAATAAGGCAAATATGTGTGTTGTAGAGATGTGTCATTGTTATTTTTATGGTCAACGAAACGAAACGTGCCTCGCTATTCGTGCCTCGCTATGCGTACGAATACAGCGAATATGTGCGAATTTACTCTCCACACTTCGCCGTGTTCGCGTGAATAACTCGCATAACGAATAGCGCATAACGCAATGTGGTGCCGGCATAATAGGAAACTACGTGACGACAGCTTGAACAACTTCGCCATCTGTGCATTAAGCTTTTTATTGTCCAACTGTCAAAAGGCAGTGTCATAACTGTCAACTCACAGATGACAAAACTAAAAAGACAACATTTATGCTGACTTGTTTAGTTGGTGATACTACTTCAATAGGCCGCCATGATCATGGTGCATTGTCTGAATTCGCACTGAGTATGGTGGTATGATTCTACTCATGCTTTCCATCAGAGTCACTTTAGCAGATTCATAGACTAATGTTTATTCCTAAATGGTTTATGCAGAATGGTTTAGTTTCTTACTTGTGAGACGGGGGTAGCCGGCTGTCCAGGGGTAGCCAGAACGTATTGTTGTTGTCTGACACCGCCCACCTGAAACAAAATAAGATATTAAGGGCATGTGTCAAATTATTATTACATAGCTACAGTAGGGCCTCGATGATATGAACCCCCGCTTATCCGAACGCCTATATAATCCGAATGATCTCTTCCCCCTGGTCAAGCTGACATATCACTACTCAGTGTATAAATTAATTCGCAATATAGATGATCAAGTTTGAACTTAAAAACAAATTAATAATCTTGAAATAATACAACTTGATTGAAATCCTGTGAAGAAGATTCCCTAAGCACACTTATCTTTACACAATAGTATACATATTAGAAAAACATAATTGTTTACATCGATGTTAACATCGAATCAAAAGTATCGATGTACAATAAATATCGATTGAAAAATATCGATGCCCAAAACAATCGATGTTTCGGTAACAAATAAAATTGTCTAATTAATTTATGAAAATAATGCTTTTATTATTATAAAAATTACAAATTTTTGACTAAAACTATCATTGCCAGTATTTTATGGATGTTTTCTCACCATCGATGCATATCGATCATCCCTTATACAATAATGCGAATTTCGCAGTATTGTATTGTTCACTGTAGTTGCTACGTATGCTACGTTGCTGCTATCACGTAAAAAAAGGTGTAATAATAATTCATATGTATTTAAAATACCTCATAATTAGAAAAAAACAAACTTACAAAAATCTAATTACAAAAATCATTGATTGATTTAAAAAAATATACCTCTCAAAATTCGCATCCATAGATCCGAACAGCAAGTAAATTTTGGGTATTCGGATTATCGAGCCCTACTTTATCTATTTAATATATTTTATGGAACAATTCTTAATTATATATTTGTGATCTTGGAAACTACTCTAACCATTGTGCTGAAATTTGGTAGTCGGGGTTGAACAATCAATCTAGCTTAGTGTTGTTTGAAAAAAAAACACGAATTTTCGAGATTTCGTGCGTTTTTGATTATTACTGTTAGCATTGCTTGCGACATCTATACTACTCTTTCAGTACTACTTGGTTGGAACTCCAGCACAGCAACGCTTCAGCTACTTGAGAGAATTAGATGACGTTGTTAAACAATTACTGTAATAACCGAGCAAAACTCGGTCGCTCAGGTGCTCTATACTAATATTATAAAGGTGAATTTGTTTGTTTAGTTATCTATACTAATATTATAAAGCTGAAGAGTTTGTTTGTTTGTTTGAACTCGCTAATATCAGGAACTACTGATTCGAATTGAAAAATTATTTTACTGTTGGATAGTTCATTTATCGACGAGTGCTATAGGGTATATAACATCACGCTATGACCAATAGGAGCGGAACAGTAATGAGAAATGTAGCGAAAACGGGGAAAATTTATTCCCTTTCAGAGCTTCCGTGACGTGCGCTGCGTAAACGCTTAAGTTACACAAAAATAATGTATGACGGAATTGTTCTTCTTAAAACGCTCTACAAAAAAGTCCGCCATAGCATATGTCTATCTTTTAAGGTTGACTCGCTATAAACTTTTTAATGGTAATCAAATGTATTCTAATATATAATGAACACGAGAACGCAGACGACGAGCTCGCACGGCTGTTCCGGGCGGCGGGTGCGGGGCGCGCTCTTCAGAGGGGGTGAAACAAGGGATGACTTTTTTATGGGAATCTTTTAAGGGCAGGACGACGTCTGCCGGGACAGCTAGTACATGATAAATTCAGATAAAGATAGTAGACAGCCCAGTTAATGAGATAGGCTATATCATCACCCTTTGGTCAAAATGAGCAGACAAACAATAAATAATGCTGCAAATATAGATGAAAATAGAGCCAACTTCTAGTAGCCGACTTAAAACAGTCTTAGAAATAATAAGAAGGGTTCTTTCTTATTCTATAGACCTTTAAAAAGACAGCTCCCGCTTTAGGAATATAAATTTCCTGTGTCGCGGGGGACTTTACAAATATACACGTAACGGACACAGAGAACACCCAGACTCGGATCAACGAACTGTGAATCACACATGTGAGATTTGAACCCACGACTCTTAGCATGGCGACCGCTTAAGTCCCTTTTCTTTTTATGTGTGGAAAATCATCATGGACCGTCACTCCACCGGGGGTTACGGCGGGGTGGTGTGTCGGACTTGAACCGATTAAAAACCACACAGTGTGCCCTCTCCGCGCTTCTCCGTTTAGGGGGAGGAGAAGTCCAGGGTGGGATCTCCTTCTGAACTTCTCCAGCGCCTGCCCGCTCACCGCTTAAGTCCCTAGGCCAACCGTGCAGTCAAAGTAGGGTAGGTAGAACTTCATAAGGAGTGTGGTTATAATGGAGCCTAGTATGAGATGTGAGTGCATATGAGATTATTATTTACCTGATGTATTTGTTGAGGCTGCTGCTGTATGGTTTGTCGATGTTGGTCTTCTGTTTCTACTACCACTTGCTCCATAAACGTGTTGCCACCTACGAAATAAAAATATAAATAAATAAATATTTCGGACATCTTACACTCAAGATTATTTAGTCCCAAACTAAGCAGAGCTTGTATTATGGGTACTAGACAACTGATATTATACATAGAAAAACACCCAAACTCCGAAATAAATATTTGCGGATCACACAAACATTTGGCTCGACCCGGGAATCGGACCTGAGACCGTTCGATCAGCAGCCGCATACGCTAACCACTAGACCAACAAGGCAGTCCAAATAATGAAACCAGTTTCCGATGGTAATGTTTAAATTCTCATTAGTTTGGGCTGCCCGTACCAATATATGGTCAAAAAATTAAAATTGGATAAGACATGTTTTATTTTATAATTCCAAGTTCTTTCAATATTTGTTTCGGGATAAATTAACGTAAAACTAACTATTCTACTGTTACTTTTTTCTATTCTCTTCTCTTACAAAATCATATAATTAAAATGCATGTAACTTTAACAGATTCTGCTTAAAGGGCTAATAATAATACGCTAATAAACCGTAATGTAAGGCTTCGAAAGTGTCTGCAAACTGTATACACGGTACATATGCCATAATAATATTTTTTACAATTTTTTGCCAGGCTATCTGTTTGTTCCGGGTAATCTCTGGAGCGGCTGCACCGATTTCGACAGGGTTTTCACTGGCAAATAACTGATGATAAAAGGAGTAACTTAGGCAATTTCTTTTAGACTAGCTTCGTCCCGCGTCGTTGCCCGCGGTTACAACAAAAACGCGGGTAACACAGCGGGGCCCAGCTAATTTAATATAAAAACTTTTTGAGTTTGATGAGACTATTTTTTGTTTATGAGTGCTTTCATCTTCACATTGAAGTGGGAAGCAGGTGACCAAGTCTATGAATGCTTCATAGAAGCGCAGTTCTACCGCTTGGCGGCGTGACAGTCGCGCTACGACCGCTATCTCTCTCTAACGCATTGCAAAGAGAACCGAGAACGACGCCAGCGCCACCAACTACAACCTAAACTGGGGGCAGACCCCACTTAGAATCGGCGCATGAAATAATTAAGAACTGCGCTTCTATGTGGCTGTAACTTGTTCTGTTAAGAATGTAACTCACTTGTAGCATTCGTAGTAGAGTTTTGTGTGACTGTTTCGCAGCCGAAGAGGCAATGCTGTACTGTCCAACGAGGTTCGAACGGTATGTGAGTCTTAACCTGGAATATAAATAAATAAATCATCATCAGCCTTTAACAGTCCACTGCTGGACATAGGCCTCTCCTTGAAAAGGAGGTATTGTCCTACTATACCACGCTGGCCAGACTGGTTGGTATAGGGTTGGTTACAAGTTTTCCTTCTCTTTGCATTGATGTTGTCTTGCGTAGTTTATCCCTTAGTCGCCTTTTACGACACCCGCGGGATGAATAGGGGTGATGACACTCTGTATTCTTAATCCGTCACCACACGGACGAAATAAATATTTCGAACACACAACGTTATCTAGTCCCAAAGTAAGCAGACCTTGTATTATGGGTACTAAACAACTGATATAAATATATAAACATACTTTTTTTTGTAAATACATACATAATAAACGTAGAAAACACCCAGACTCCGTAACAAATATTTCTGGATCACACAAATATTTGGTGAAATCCGGGAATCGAACCCGAGACCTCTTGATCAGCAGCCGCATACGCTAACCACTAGACCAACAAGGCAGTCAAAAAAAATAACTCTGTTTGTAATATTAAAATAACCGCTTTTTACTAAATAAAAATATATGCCAATTTTTGTCTGTCAGTCTGTTTGTTCCGGGTAATCTCGGGAACGGCTGGGCCGATTTCGACGGGAATTTCACTGGGAGATAGCTGATGATATAAGGAGTAACTAAGGATACTTATTATAGACTAGCCCTTGAACGTCGTTACAACAACAACGGCTCAGCTAATATCTTTATTATATATATAATTCTTGTGTGAGTGTGTATGTCACTGAACTTCTCTCAAACGACTGGACCGATTTTAATGAAATTTTTTGTGTGCGTTCAAGGGGATCTGGGAATGGTTTAGATTCGCAATTGGACCCGGTAGGTGGCGCTGCGATCAAGTTCTGGAATTTTAAAGTTGGGCGGTACGAAGTTCGCTGGGTCAACTAGTCTTTATATATATATAATTCTTGTGTGAGTGTGTATGTCACTGAACTTCTCTCAAACGACTGGACCGATTTTGATGAAATTTTTTGTGTGTGTTCAAGGGGATCTGGGAATGGTTTAGATTCGCAATTGGACCCGGTAGGTGGCGCTGCGATCAAGTTCTGGAATTTTAAAGTTGGGCGGTACGAAGTTCGCTGGGTCAACTAGTCTTATATATAAAATGACAATGGCTTACACGTTCATCATGATTTATATCTCACCTTAAGCTCAGTCGTTAACATAAGTATATGCCGACATGGCAATCTGAACACTTTGCTAAATAGACAAGAGCATTCCTGCGTTGAAGTACCGTATTTGCATATGGCTGCACTACTGTGTTTTCTGTAATAAAACATAATAAGAATAATTAAAAATTAATATGTACACTTAACATAATCTTCCTAGCCATTATTCCTAAGTTTATTTGGGTTCGGCTACTAGTTCAACCGGTTTTACCTGAATTTCAGTTTTTCCACGAAGCGACTGGCATCGGACCTCCGCAACCCTAAGGGAGAACTGAAATTCGAAGGTTGAACTAGTTCTCAGTATATTTGAGGGCACTGACTTCCAAATAACGATTGCTATAGATGTTCATGATAACCGGGACCGACGGCTTTACGTACTTTCCGAGGCACGGGCGAATGAATCACCGCCAAACTTCCAAAATATGGGCTGCTATTTCCTAAGAAAAACCCAAAAACACTTTTTGGCCCAACCCGGGATTTGAACCCGAGACCTCTTGATTAGCAGTCGCATACGCTAACCACTATACCAACGAGGCAGTATGTACACTAACAACTAATGTTAATTTTTTATAATATTTAGTTTAATTTAGCTCCTAATGGCAGATTAACAAATACGGAATGTCACTACTGCTGGACATAGGCCTCTCCCATTGCACACCACTTTGATAGATTTTGGGCTTCTCGCATCCAGCTCTCAGATAGTCCGTGTGGTGACGGATTAAAAATACAAAGTGTCACCACCCCTATTTATTCCATGGGTGTCGTAAGAGGCGACTAAAGGAACAAAATAAGCAGCTAACATCACTGCCAAGAGAAGGAAAACTTGAAACAAACCCTTTACCAACCCGTCTGGCCAGCGTGGTATAGTAGGCCAAAACCTCCTTTCAAAGGAGAGGTCTATGTCCAGCAGTGGACTGTTAAAGGCTGTTGATGATTGATGATTGATGATGATGATGCATCCAGCTCCTACCAGCCATCTTGCGTAAATCATCACTCCACCTGTCCTACTCTACGTCTGCGGAGTAGCGGTCTCCACTCCAGAACTCTTCTACCCTAACGGTCATCAGTTCTGCGGCTAATATGGCCAGCCCAGCTTGCTAATCCGGTGAGCGATATCGATGACCTTAGTTCTCGCACGGATAACCTCATTCCTAGACTGTGATGGGCCGATGATGATAATGATGATGATGAATGTCACTACGCTTCCTTAGCCGGCTCTTACGACACCCATGGGACAAATCATATATGGGGGCGATACTCTGTTGAATTTATTAATTATACACAAAATAGTCCTACTAATATTATAAACGTGAAAGTTTGTGAGTATGTGTGTATGTGTGTATGTTTGTTGCTCTTTCACGCAAAAACTACTGAACGGATTTGGATGAAACTTTACAGTAATATAGATTATATCTCAGAATAACACATAGGCTACTTTTTACTGCAATAATCGAGATAAACGGGCAAAAACTAGGTGTGATTATAAAAATACATTAGATCGTAGATGTCAAAATGTATCACTGTTTATCTCCTGTCAAAACTTCACAGGTTGCCATGCATAACAAACTTGCATAGCAACCATAATGATACGCGGGTAACACCGCGGGGCGCAGCTAGTAGCTTATATATCAGAACAACACATAGGCTACTTTTTACTGCAATAATCGAGATACACGGGCGAAAACTAGGTGATTATAAAAATACATAGGTAAATCGTAGATGTCTAAATGTATCATTGTTTATCTCCTGTCAAAACTTCACAGGTTGCTATGCATAACACACTTGCATAGCAACCAATGATAGTTTGTAAATGGCTAATTAAAAATGAGTTCTGGATAACATATGTAGGCTACTTTTATCGCGAAAATACGCGGGTAACACTGCGGGGCGCAGCTAGTACAAAATAAAGGAAGAAATTAATTACAAAGTATGTTTGTACAACAAATATTTCATATTTACCTTCCAGCTCTGTCGTCAAGGCACTTTTGGGCTAGTTTCGTTTGGTGGGACATTAAGTTATACGCGTACTGCGTTATCGTGTCCGTGGGTGATTGCTTTAGGTTCTCCGTTTCCTGAAATAAGAGAGCATTTATATTTGGTAGCCTCTAAGAATCTAGACTCTATCTTGCAAGAGTCTGTGGCGAACTACACATAGTGAAAAATATACAACAGCGCCATCTACCGAAGGAACGCTGAACCACGAAGAAAACACAAAAGAAATTAATGGTTGTGGTCCACGCTGATATCATTACGGTTGCTCCGGCTAGACGGAGGTGGCCCAAGTTAATACTCCTAACAGATTATAAGTTATGAGGATCAGAAAAGAACTCAAATGTGAAGATCCTACAGCGGTTCCAAAAGCACTAAAAAGGATTACCAATGCAAAACTATATTTATTAAAATCTGCGAATTTCACGAGTATTCAGGAACGAAAATTGTCAGGGAGGTGGAATACAGTGAAAGAGCGTACAGGAACAGCATAGAAGCTCATATTAACAAACTAGCAACTGTCTTATGTGAATGAATGACAGAAAGCTCAAAAGGCAACATATAGGACTTCATTGATAAAACCTAGATAGAAAAAGTCCGTGTGGGGACGGAGTCCGTGTAGTGACGGAGTCCGTGTGGTGACGGAGTCCGTATGGTGACGGAGACCATGTGGTGAAAGATTAAGAATACAGAGTGTCACCACCCCTATTCATCCCGCGGGTGTCGTAAAAGGCGACTAAGGGATAAACTACGCAAGACTACATCAATGCAAAGAGAAGGAAAACTTGAAACCAACCCTATACCTTCCTGGAGAGGCCTATGTCCAGCAGTGGAGTGTTAAATGCTGTTGATGATGATGATAAAACCTAATTTAATTTAAATAGGAGATGGTCTTCTTACTGGATGAACAATCTACGCCGTCATTGTATCATCCATAGGTAACGATTGCCATTAATGTTCATGACAACAGGAACCGACGGCTTAAAGTGCTCTCAGAAGTACGGGCGTGTGACACCACTACACCTAATTAGGATCAATGTATGAAAATAATATGATTGACGCAAAAAGTTCTTGTGATATTTAAAATAATAATAATTCGGACATCTCATAAGATGTCCGAATTATTATTATTTTGATAGATGGCGTCATCTAGTCCCAAACTAAGCAGAGCTTGTATTATGGGTACTAGACAACTGATATAAATACATAAACATACTTTTCTTTTGTAAATACATAGAAAACACCTAAACTCCAAAACAAATATTTTGTGAATATGTGACGCCTTCCACATACAGCGCGATGAAAAAACGACTGCGCCATCTAGCGAAGAAACACGTAACGATCTATACGGAGCAATTACTAATCCTGAATCGCGAAAGTGACATTCTCGCGCGATTAGCATATATACAACATTCCAACATCAACTGTTGGGCAGTAGCCCACCAGGCATGATCACCTCGCCTGGTCGGAGGATCCTTCCTTTGTGTTGGAGGAACACGACACCCGTTCCTCCACCAATCTCACAAACATTTGGTCCGACCCGGGAATCAAACCCGAGTCCTCTTGATCAGAAGCCGCATACGCTAACCACTAGACCAACAAGGCAGTCAAAGCACTTACTCTTAATCTGCTGAGTGCGAAGGTCCTCCTCTCATTCTCGAGCTGGTTGGCTACATTGAAGAACAGGGAGACAAACTCATCAGATTGCACCTGATCTCTGACCAGCGACTGGAACTTTGTCACTAACCGTTCTAGACCCTGCGGAATTAAAATGATGGTAGAATTTTAATTTTACACGCTTTATAATATTAGCTTCACCTGTATGTTTGTTTGTTTGGCCAAAACCTCCTTTCAAAGGGGAGGCCTATTTCCACCAGTGGACTGTTATAGGCTGTTGATGATGATGCTGATATGTTTGTTTGTAACAGACTCCTTTGGGTGCGATTTTGACCCACTTTAAATGGCCATATTTCGTTCAACCTTTGTAGATTTATTGAGGAGCGATGACAATACACTAATTAAAAAAAAAAAAAAAATTTTTTTTTAAACAAATTAGTCTTTTTTAGTCTAGAAACAAATATATACAAATTATTTTTTTTAATGAATTTAATTGATTTAATAAACTTTATTATTAAAAAAGGGAGTTTAGAAACAGGTCTTTTTTCATCCATAACCTATTAAATACTGAATAGAACAGAGGCTTCCTACCTCTCCTCAGAGTGTAGGAGGGGAGGGTTACTTACTTTGTGCAATATATTAGTGTAGTTGTCTGCTTCAAGCCACGTGTCAAGTTTCGCCATTACACCGTTTGGCCTCGTCATTAGTTCCCACAGTCGAAGGGTACCCGCTCCTGTACCGATGATACTGCGCTTTAACGCCTGGAACAAATATAGATATTGAAATAAAGTTATAATAAAATAATAATTTATTAATTATAATAACTTTTTTCGTATGTTCACTCAAATATAACATACACACAAATGAGTGAGTGAATGAATGAATGAGCAAATGAGGTGTCACAATGACACATACACTACAGTAAGGGTATTAGTTTTTGCGGGATTGTTAGCATAGGGTTACAATAAAACAAGGTATGGCACTCCAAGAAACGGTGATGACGTATGTAACATTAGACAAGTCATCCCCTCTATCGAAGGCTCTCAAATTTTGGGAATAATCTATCATATATTAACTTTATATATATTAAATTAAATTATTGGCATTAACTAACAAAAAATTCCCTAACGTGATAAATTTTCCCTAAATCAAATCATTTATTCTGCAATTAGGTAACATGAACACTTTTGCAACTTTTTTTTTTAAGCAGATGAGTTTGACCTTTCCTAACTGGACTAGCCCTGAGAAGAAAGGACGAAACAAACTCAGGGATCACAGTCTCTTTTAAAGTCCAGACAATATTCTTAAATGCAAAAGACATATATAAAAGCGATAATTACAATTTGAGTCACAACTATAATAATTAAAGATAATAATTTAAAAAATGTCAACAATAGCAACAATTTAAAATTAATTTGTTAAATATATAATGTAAATTTAACTATAAATTATCGTCACATCAACATAAATTTAAACATTCAAAATAAACAGCATGTGCAGAATGGGCAGCCAAAACTATAAAGTTTGAGAGCCCTTGACAGAGGAGATGAAGTGTATTGTCACCTACGTCATAACCGTGTCTCAGAGTGCCAAACCTTGTAGTATATCCTTCAATATTATCAGCTCACGGACCACGCGCCCCCTCGCTATCGTTGTTAACAGTCGACTAAACTGTGTCACGACCACACGTAAGCTGGAGATGACTTAATGCTTCCTTCTCATTCAATCACAGATAGTACAGTGAACGAGTAAATGAATGACTGAACTACACCTTGTTTTATTGTATCATGATTAGGAGCTGTCCGTGTTGTGACGGATTAAGAATACAAAGTGTCACCACCTCTATTCATTCCATAGGTGTCGTAAGAGGCGACTAAAGGAACAAAATAAGCAGCTAACATCACTGCCAAGAGAAGGAAACCTTGAAACCAACCCATCTGACACGCATGGTATAGTAGGCCAAAAACCCCTTTCAAAGAAGAGGCTTATGTCCAGCAGTGGAATGTTAAAGGCTGTTGATGATGATTAGGATCGGTTACCTGCAGCTGTGGTGCGGAGTGGTCTCCCCTGAGCAGTGCGAGCGCGTATGTCTTGGCGCGCGCGGCCACGTCGTCGGTGGCCAGCACCACGTCGTGAGCGCGCGCTGTGTCCGCGCAGTTCCGGGCGGCCGCGCGCGACGCCTGCCACACCGAGCACGTCACGTGCGCTGACGGGAACGCAGCCCTCACCGACTGGAACATAACATACGACACTTATTTACATTTTTTTTTTGTTTGTGTCAGACTGCCTTGTTGGTCTAATGGTTAGCGTATGCGGCTGCTGATCAACAGGTCTCGGGTTCTATTTGTGTGATCCAAAAATATTTGTTTCGGAGTCTGGGTGTTTTCTATATCTATTATGTATGTATTTACAAAAAAATATATGTTTATGTATTTATATCAGTTATTTAGTACCCATAATACAAGCCCTGCTTAGTTTGAGACTAGACAACGTTGTGTGTAATTGTCTGAAATATTTATTATTATTAATCTGCGATCAGTAGTTATACTATAAGCAGGTGAGTTGCAGGCATAATTGACAGGATGAGCGTGACTCCAGCGAGCAATCTACCCCATTTTCTTCCAAATAGTCCCCTCAAGTATGTGATGTCTTTCCTTTTTTTTAGCCTCTGCGTAGCTGTTTTTTTTTATATTTACTGCCAAAATGATTCTGCCCTGCGTGATGGAAAGCATGAACAGAATCCAGAAGTGGCGGCTACCGTCCTCACTGCCACAACGGACAGTGCAGCACGGTGAACCACACTATGGCGGCCTAGTAAGATGCTTTTTCACGTCCCGCTTGAAGGACCCGGGGTCATAGAAGGAAGAAAACACATGCTTCTAGTCTTTAGCGCTGCCGCTAAGTTATTAGGGTGCTTTACCAGTCTCTCTTGTTATATCTTACCCGCAGTTATTGTTGTAGTACGTTTACCTTACCTGTTGGGACTTAGTGGGATCACAGACGACACATCTGACTTGTCTCCACGCCGGATTACAGGATTTGAAGGTCTCCAGCAGCCATGTCAGGTCATCACCGATAAGAGTTGATATACCTGTAAATAATTGTACAATAAAATTAATTATAATAACTGCTGAGTTGGCTATGTGACAGCCAAGAGGTCTTTTTCGTTTTCGTTTGAATCTTTCGGTTTGATTAGAGTTTTTCTAATTATCTAATCTAATAATTCCGTGTGGTGACGGATTAAGAATACAGAGTGTCACCACCCCTATTCATCCCGCGGGTGTCGTAAAAGGCGACTAAGGGATAAACTACGCAAGACAACATCAATGCAAAAGAAGGAAAACTTGAAACCAACCCTATACCAACCCGTCTGGCCAGCGTGGTTTAGTAGGCCAAAACCTCCTTTCAATGGAGAGGCCTTTTTCCAGCAGTGGACAGTTAAAGGCTGTTGATGATGATGATTTCTAATTATATAAATAATAACAGTCCCGGATTTAGAAGTTTGGGTTCTGAAATCTCTGTGCCTCGGAGACCTAGTAAAGCCTTTGGAATGCAGAATCGTCACACTAGGCCGCCATAGTGCATGTCAATACACTACAATGTCTGGTGTCAATCACTACAATATGCAATGTGTATGGTGTCACTACCTCTTGGATCCTACTCGTGTTTTCCATTAGGCAAAGGATATATCAAAAATTAAAAAAAAAACATACCAGCACTGACGATAACAGATTTTCCGTTACCATCTTCAGCAAGGAAGAGAGTGACATTGTGTTTGATGGCTGGAGTGCCTGTACCTCCAACAGTGGGTATTGTGCTGTTGAACTCTATGCCTGGAACATAATGAATAAGTTTAAATCTTCATGAAAATGTAAACAGTGGTAATATAGGATTTTTCTATCTATTAATTAGGCCACCAACGGTTTCGACACTATTACAATGTAATTAACAAATTTAAGGTTTTTAAAACTAAGCATCTCGCAATTAAAGGTAGGCACAGCTAGGAACAAAAAATCGCAATAACAATTAAAAAGAAAACAAAAACAATGTGTACTCAAAATATTGTTTTCAGGCTTCACAAAATAATATCAAGAAAACAAACTTACAAGCGTGCACAAGCTCACTTAATTCGAGGCAAGGATGTGAAGTTAATAAAGAATCAAAAGACCTTGCTGTCTAATGAGCTGAGGTATTCAAAGGGTTTTGAAGGTAATATGGGTATACTAGTTTTTGCTCCTCTTGAACCGCGGCCGCATACACTAATCGCTAGATCAACTAGGCAGTTTTTTTTTGTTCTTTATAAAACAACTCCCGCAACACAGGAATTAATATTCCTAATATTAATATTCCTGTGTCGTGGGGGACTTTACAAACATACATGAAACGGACGGACACAAAGAACACCCACACTCAGAACAACAATTTGTAAATACGTGGGATTCGAACCCACGACACTTGGCGCAGTAGAGAACGGCGTGTGGCGACCGCTTAAACCACTAGGCCACGCGTGCAGTTTAGTTGAATTACATAATAGTATATTACCTGTTTCTATACATAAAAACTGAGGCACAGCGTTGAAGGCCAGCTGCATATTCGGTGTGGTGAGGTACACACATTGTATGCACCCAGATGGAGAATGTAACAACTTTACACCAGCATCTGTAATAAACAAATATAGTATGTTAAAAAAATGTGTATTAGTAGAGTCACACTCTCTCACTCACTCACTCTCACTCTCGCATAGGTCAACCTAAAATGAGAGCAGTGTGAGACCAGAGGGCCAATGATGCAGAAACATCTCACTAGGCCACTGTGGCGACTTCCACATACAGCGCAAGCTAATTCATACAACAGCGCCATCTACCGAATGAAGCATTGAACTACGAAGAAAACACGTAACAATCTATACGGAGTAACTACTAATACTGAATCGCGAAAGAGACATTCTCGGGCCGATTAGCATATATACAACATCCCAACATCAACCGTTGGTCAGTGGCCTACCAGGCATGATCACCTCGCCTGGCCGGAGGAACCTCCCTTTGTGTTTGATGAACACGATTCCCGTTCCTCCACGCCGCCATAGTGTGAGTTACCATGCTGCATTGTTTCTCCATTCACATTTAGGACAAAGGGCCGGCTTGACCCAGGGAGTTACTACTCTTTCACAGAAGAAAGACCAACCTAAAATGACAGCAGTATCAGACTTCAGGGCCCACATCATCATAATCATCATCATCAGCCTATCGCAGTCCATGGCTTGACATAGGCCTCCCCCATTGCACACCACTCTGATCGTTTCAGGGCCCACAATGCATAAATTTTCTGGTTGTGTGTTTGTAATTGAACACCTTCTAAACGGCTGGAACTATTGTGATGAATTTTTGTGGTGTGTGTTCAAGTGGGTTCAGATTCGCAATTGGACCCAGTAGGTGTCACTGCGATCAAGTTATGGGATTTCAAAATTGGGTTTCGCCAGGTCAGCTAGTTACCTTAATAACATTACAGACAAGACACCACGGGCATACAGGATGACACAAAGTCATGGTTATATCACTTGATTAAGCTTTGATTATCCCAAAATTAATATTTAAAATTGTTTCAAAGATTTACTCACCATAATTTAACTGTAGTTTCCTAACAACAAAGTCACACTTTTGATTAAGCCAACGCACAGCTCCGGTGCCAACGGCCACCAGCTGTTCCTCGGTGGTCACAATCTGAGATTCAGTGCTTCTAGGACAAAGGAATTATATATAGTAATCTGCAAGAGTATGATACTTAAACATGCTTATTACAGTCTATAAACACAATATAGTTTGTGTCTATGACAGACTACGAAACCAACACAAATACACATACATTATTAATACAAAAATAAATAAAATATTTCGGACATCTTATACACAAGATCATCTAGTCCCAAACTAAGCCGAGCTATATTATACTGTTATATTATATTGTTATAGCTGTTATATTATACTGATATTAACTGATAATAATACATAAACATACTTTTTTTTGTAAATATCTACATATTATACATAGAAAACACCCAGACTCCGAAACAAATATTTGTGGATCACACAAATACTTATTACGCACTGGGAATCGAACCCGAGACCTCTTGAGCAGCAGCCGCATACGCTAACCACTAGATCACACCAGACTGTTTCTGTTATCAGAAGCGGGCCAGGGTCAGAGATGGCTTTATCTGTCATCTTCACGCTTCCGCTTATGAAGGACGGAGTCGTCTGCTTGTGCGTGCGAGTGACACCGGCCCTATTTAATGAGTGGGTGTCCATAAGAGTCACACGCACTAAAAAGAGGAGAAAAACTTAAAAGTGATCCATCTGAGCCCTGGTCAGCATGGTATTGAAGACCAAAACCTCACTTCTAATTAGAGGCTTATGTGAATGTCTAGCAGTGAAATATTAAATGTAATTGATGATGATTATATAATTCTAAGGCCTAACTTTAAGTTCTTAAATTACAAAAAATTATATTAGAATCTATTTCGTTTCAATATTTCGTGTTTTTTATTATCGTGTCAAATGTATGAGCCCTTCTAGCTTATGGTGTATTTACTTCGAACCGTAACGTATACGCTCATAGATTGCACGTTTGGCCTAGTGGTTTAATTGGTTGCCACGCCACTTTCTATTTCTCCAAGCATCATGGGTTCAAATTCCACAAGGGACAACACTTTGGGTGATCCAGAAATTGTTGTTCCAAGTCTCTGTGTTCTTTGTGTAAGTGTTGTGAAGTTCCTTGTGACACAGGATTTATATAATGCAGGGTTTCCTTTTTTTAAAAAGAAAGAAAAAAGGCTAGTTTCACTGCTGTATTTAGACTTCTTACAACCCCCTGGTATAACTAGAGGGTGGTGACATATATTCTTAACTCATCACCACACAGACAACTCAAAAACTTTACTAACTACACTACAGTGAAAAGACAGGAAACATTCTAAATTGTGTTCTAAATTATAAAGCGATATTATCTGGGCTGAACCACACTACAACTACTGATAAGGTTTATTTTATTTGAGACTTATGAATTATGCTGTTAATACACTCAATTCAATGTATCTCCAGTATACTCAAACAAAATATAGTTGATATTCAATGTAAACTCTATATAATGACACTAGGGACTGTACATATTTTGATGTTACAGAAAAAAATCTGTTTTAGAAAAAGACACTTTTTACTAGTGTTAGTAATTATGTACATAAAACATTTTTTACTAGTGTTAGAAATTATGTACATAAAACACTTTTTACTAGTGTTAGTAATTATGTACATAAAAACACTTTTTACTAGTGTTAGTAATTATGTACATAAAACACTTTTTACTAGTGTGAGTAATTATGTACATAAAACACTTTTTACTAGTGTTAGTAATTATGTACATAAAACATTTTTTACTAGTGTTAGAAATTATGTACATAAAACACTTTTTACTAGTGTTAGTAATTATGTACATAAAAACACTTTACTAGTGTTAGTAATTATGTACATAAAAACACTTTTTACTAGTGTTAGTAATTATGTACATAAAACACTTTTTACTAGTGTTAGTAATTATGTACATAAAAACACTTTACTAGTGTTAGTAATTATGTACATAAAAACACTTTTTACTAGTGTTAGTAATTATGTACATAAAAACACTTTTTACTAGTGTTAGTAATTATGTACATAAAAACACTTTTTACTAGTGTTAGTAATTATGTACATAAAAACACTTTACTAGTGTTAGTAATTATGTACATAAAAACACTTTTTACTAGTGTTAGTAATTATGTACATAAAAACACTTTTTACTAGTGTTAGTAATTATGTACATAAAACACTTTTTACTAGTGTTAGTAATTATGTACATAAAAACACTTCTTTTTTTTTATTGTTGTAATGGAATAGGCGTTTGTCTTCCATCTCACCTGATGGAAAGTGTAGATGAAGACGAAGATGGTACACGCCCATCCAAAAGAAACCTGTTCACTCTACTCTTAAAGGCTAGAGAGTTCAACTTATCAGGAAAAATAGACCCAGGCAGGTTGTTCTAAACTGGCGACTCTCACCAAAAACGAGCTCTCAAACCGTTTAGTTCGTCTTTTGGGTATGCTAACAACGTATGGATGAAACTTTTGTCTGCGCCTAGTAGTCCGATAAAGGAATGGAGATGGCTCGATCAGTTCGAAAAGAGCTTTCGAACACTCTCCAAAATGTATCCTATAAAATACAGATAAGCTGGCAACTCGACGATGATGCTCAAGGGTGTGTAGTCTGCTATTTGAGAGCTTTTCGTTGTTAATTAACCTACGGGCTCTTTGGTCAACTGAGTCCAAAGCTTCCAGATGATATTTGGCTGCACCGTCCAAGAGGTGACTGCAGTACTCCATGCAGGATCGAACTTGGGCAGTGTAAAGATTAAGCAGCTGTTCAGAGCTGAAGTACCGCCGAACTTTTGACAGAATTGATAATTTCTTGGACACTGTTTGTGCCATAGACTTAATTTGTTGGGCAAAGTTGAGGTTAAAGGTGATGGTAATACCTAGAAGCCCTAGATGGTTAGTAATCGGTAAGGATACACTTTCGAAAGTGGGTGTTAAATCAAAGCTACTCTTTTTCACAGAGAAATCACATGCCTGTGCTTTGGAAGGGTTGAATTTGTCTCTAATTGTTCTTATTGGTGTAAGGGTTTTAATTAAAGTAAAGTAAATAGTTTTTATTTCATCATTTTACCAACCTTTCTGTAGTTTCCGCAGGTGGATTCTCAATTATGGCAACTTCATACTCTTGCTGTCCTTCAACCTGAGTCCCACTGCTGATTTCAAAATGTTGGTACGTACTCTGTTGCTCTTCTACTTGTTGCTGTAATTATGAACAGTTAAAGATACAGAAATGTTAGGTGACAGTTTAATGGATGAATGTCCCCGTTAATTATATTTTCATTTTCACCAACCTTTAGGGGACAACTAATAGTGACCCACTAAATATTTGTGTTCGTTTTCAACTATTTTCAGCTAGAAATCAATATTTGGTCATATTTCTATTTCTCGCTATTATACAACCAAAGTTTTAGCGAAGCCCAATATCAGAAATCCATGAATAAGATGGTTTCATATAACATTCAGATATCTTTAGAGTGAATCGGGTTCGCTACTGGTTTTAATCAAATTTGAACAGATGCAATATAAATAATAATTGCTGGAGTTCTAAGGAGTAGGTGCAAACGGACATAACTTTATGACCCCTATTGTGTTCCCTATCCCATTACAGAATTGTTATTCTGCATGGTAAAGAGATTTATGCTTGTCACAAATTCCATAAAACATATCTGCTCATCGAGCCATTTCAGAGATTACAATTATTTTGTAAAAAAAGCTGTTCATAAAATTGTCAATAATAATAATATTACATCTCTTTATTGTGCACCAGAATAATAACATACAACGATAGTTTATACTAGGAGGTATGAGTGGCGGCCTTATCGCCCGAAGGCAATCTCTTCCAGGCAACAAAATAATGGGTAGGAAAGAAAGACATGGAAAGTATATGGTAGTTCATGGTGTATTAAAATTTTAGAACCTAAGGGAATTGATTAATTAGATAATAATAACACATAGTGTATAAGAATAAATATAATACATAGAGATAAGAATAAATTAGTGTAATAAACTGGTATTCACTAAAAACTATTTAAATGTACTTAAAGTCTACCAAGTAATATTCCTTTACCAGTCTCTTGTAAGCAGCTAATGTCTATGCACGTCTGATTGCGACTGGTAAGGCGTTCCACAATCAAACTGCTTTGACAGAAAAAGACTGGTCGAGGAATCTAGTGGTACGTCTTGGCATTTCCAATTTCAGGTTCAGTTATCAAACACATGACAAACAGATACTTAAAATTTATTTGCATAGATATAGGCAACAAATAAATACTTAAAATTTATTTATTTGTACAGAAGTGGGTAGTTGAGTTTCTAATGTCACCCTTGTGCAGTTATAAAACTTGTCTTCATCAAATAATGTCCTTTTGTCAGACGTGGGAATCGAACCCAAGACATCTTGATCAGCATACACTACCCACTACACAAACAAGTCAGCATGCACTGATCTTTTCTTTTAAATGTTAAAAGTAAACATATGCCTAAGTAGAATTTACTTAATTATTTATCTCTGAAGTCTGATACCGAATATAAGCACCCATCGGCAAAGACTATTCTACTTAATTCAGCAGATAAAAGCACTTACCGTAGTAACTTCTGTGTTGCTCTGTACGAAATTAGCGCTTTCCTCTTCAGGTTCACCTTTCACATCATATATCGTTTCCGCCATGACGATACGCCCAGAAGGGTCTACCGTCCACATTCCACCAAAAGCAAAATTTGACGGATTACCACTCTGTTCGTAAAGAATGACGGTATTCGGACCGAGCTGCACAGGTTCACCCTTCATATTTACGAAAACAGACTGTTCAAAGTTACCCTCAACCAACTGTCCAGTATGTACAATCTGTTGGCCCTGCTCTACAGGCACCTCTACAACTTGATTCACAACTTCCACTTTTTCTTTCTCCTCATTTTTTCTGTTCACCATTATCTTCTGTTTCTTCTCACTTTCATGTGATTCGTCACATTTCCGCTTGATAACAGTTTTCTTCTTACTCTTTTTGTCCATTTTTGCACTTAAATTCACTACAAATTAAACTAAAACGAGCGTATTATCGCTAAATATTGTGATTATTTGGAAGCCCGCCTCGCCCATACATTAGCATTGTTTACAATTTTTGATATAATTTATGGAAATTAAATATAAGAGCATGCATCATTATAATTGATGGCATTATCTGTAGTAAATAAACAATCCCAACACTAGGTTTATACTTTATTGTCACAAACAGGGACAATTTTTAGGTATTTGACTAGTGTGAGAAAGACAACTCAGATTGACGCCATTTTCAAAATGGAGGAATGTTTTCTCTTTCTAATGATTAATGTTGCTAGTTAATAAAACTATAAAATAAGAGTAACCTAGTCAATTAAAAAAAGAAGAGAAAACAGTAGTTTAATCAAAAAAGGACATGAAACAACCTAATTTTACTAAATGAATTCTACTGTTCTGTACTTAACCATAAAAAGTTGACCACAAGATTATTAAAAACATTAGGGCGTTTTTCAAAATTTTGCTCCGTTACGTACAGGATGTCCATTTATTTTCATAACAAAATTTTAAATAAACGATGAAATGTAGACATTTACAATGAACTAAGGTTTAAAAAAAACCATAATCAAACAATGTTAAATGAGTATAATTTCTATTTAATGTATTATTATAGTGAGGGTTGCCAATACAGGGGTCTTGTACGTTACATTTTCATTCAAAGTAAATAATAACTCAATCATATCAAAGTTAATCAACTTTATTTATAATTAATCTACAACATAAAAATCTTCTAAAATTTAATACCACTTTGTGGAATCTTGCCTCTTAGTGCTGTTTTAAATATAAAATATGTCTTGTACGTAACTAAATGGCACTCTGGACTATCAAACTTTGTGAATAAATAACTATTCTGAAAGACTAACATTATAGGTAAGTTTTTTTAAATACAATAAATAACAAAAAGACAAATAATATATATTAACAAAAACATAACTTACAAAGGTTTGTTCATAAAAAAATAAAAACTATAACAGCCAAAACAGGACAGTTACGTATGTGGACAACAGTCGTTACGTTTAGGACCTCTAAAGCTATGTTTACAACGAGCACAATTTCTAGTCATTTTAGAAACAATACAATATTATTCAACTCTTCAAAAACGTCGTGATGTGACATATTATTTAAGTCGCATCACTTACTGTACTTATTTCTATAAAATTAGTCAATATCACAGACTGTTTTGATTTGAGCATTTATCTAACTATTTAGTAAAAATATATTTTACAATAAACTTAGGGGATTCAAGTCTATCTCAGTTTCATTTTCACATTATGTAGGTAACAATACTTCTTAACTTACAAAAAAATTCAACAGATACAAAAAAATGTCAAATAAGTAGTAACAAAAATAAAATAGGGAACCAATAAGTAGGTAATTCTGCGTGATTGTTTGGTCTTCTTTTAGAGTAACTTTTTCATTTTCCAATAGCTCTATCATCTTTTTGTGTTTAGTCTCTAGGTGAAATCTATTTTTACTTAAACTACTAATAACTTTCTTTAACCTTTCACAAGTTTTTAATGATCTTTGATATCTTTTATAATTTCGGTAATTCAATCTCTGTTTTTTCTTCAATTTTGTATTATCTTGCATCTCTGGCACTGTCACTGGAACAGCTGGCTTAGTATTATTTACTTTTTTATTTTCCCTTTTAATTCCTTTTTTGTTATCTCCAAATTTTCCGTCTTTTTTCCTTTTCTTCCTTATTTAGTTCACTTACCTTGAGTTTATGTTCTTCAGTGTTTCGACTTCTTTCTTTTTATATTTGTTGTATTTTTCTTCATTTTCTTTGTTTTTGTCCATATCGCCTTTGTTTTTGTCTCTCTCGGCACCAGTCAACGGCATAATTTACCTGAGTAGGAATAAATTAATTTCTAAGAAAGTGCCGAGGATGTGAGGAATATTAGGGTTCACCCTCTTTATCGCTAGTCTAAATAGGATATTTATAACATAATAAGGAAACCTGCTCACCATGAGGTGACTAGATCCTATAAAGGTAATGAGTTTACCTCTCTGGGTGGATTATATTTTTAATTTATATTAAATTGCACAAGACAGTATGAACGCGTCTTTACGAGTCCAGTACGTAACGTTTTTAGTCCACCTAATACATCACGTCACGTCCTGGACGTTACGTATAACGCGGACTTGTCATTATATGTTTTTTTGGTATAAAAAAAAGTTGATTATAGTAGTTTACTAGTACACATTCATTATCTACAACATATTTACTTATAATTTAACACGAGTAGTATATAAAATTTGTGGGTCTTACCTTTCAAAATCAATGTTCGTACCGGACAAACAAAACAGACCCGTCACGCACGTCACGGACCGCAAGTGTTGACGATTGAATTTCTTCAGTTTTAATTCAAAGGAAAAGAACGAAGGAATGATAAAAACATAGTCAATATGGCATTGCTTAAAAATAGTTATGAGCCAAAGACAATATTATTGTTATTCTTTATAGGGTGCCCGCACACACACAATAATATTGTACAATAATATTGTGACACACGGCCCCGCACACTATAATCCACAACAATATTGTACAATACAGCCCGCACACACGCAATATTATCGGCAATACGTACTTTATTGCCAATATTATTGTGTGTGTGCGGGCACCCATAAAATCATACCGTTACGTACAGGACTGTCCGCTGTGGCCAGTTTTTTAAATCCGATAATTTCAGTATTTATATTAGAAAAATATACTACAACCTTATTATATTTTATTTAAAAACAAATATAATGAGTTATTTCATTCGAGTAATACTAAAGATTTCCAAATATAGCTTATATATTTTCCAAAATACGTAATCAAAATCCAGGATATGATGAAGGACACATAAAAAAGTAGGATAATATTTGGTATTTTATTAAATATTAAAATATGTTTTCCGTTTAAGTCTCATGTTAATCTTTTTTTTTACAGTAAGTTAAACATTTTACCCTAACGTAAAATAATTTGATACTCACTTCCTACATTTTTGCCTTTTAATCAATGGTCAAACTCGTAGGACACGGCAAAATAGCCCTGAGCAAAATTTTTAAAACCGCCCATTAATCATCATCATCAATCAACTCAATGGTGAGGTAATAGGGAATGAAGTATAGATAATAGCTCATAGAATTTAATGTTAATAAAAATACTTCATTTTTTAGTAATTTTTTAGCTTTTTGGAGGAGTTGGGTGTCTATGCTACGGAGACTCCACCACAACGGCTATCTCCACAGGTTTCACTTTCTTGTTACATTTACAGGTGTAGTAGTAGTAGAATCCTGGAGAACAGAAGACGTCTATTCATATCAAAATAAATTTTAAACAAGCAAATTAGATAAAGCGCAGTGTTTTAGTATTTGTTAGCGACACACGCGTTGTTCCGTGAAATAAGTAACGCGATTTACCTAATTGCATTCCATCTGGTGAGCTCCTTTTTCAATCGTTAAATATGATCGATCATATGTCGATACGAGGAAGAAGCTCATCGGGGACCACACAGCGCCCTCGCGATGTGTGGCAACAGTGACCTATATAATCTTGAGCTGCAGCTAGCAGCGTCACTTGTTCCTATCTCCTCGGCGCTACCGCACTCGCCTTCTATACAAGGCTTAACTAGTATTATTGTTGTTTTATTTAGTAGTCGCATAAGGTTAGGACACAGTCAATATTACCGTAACACGCATATGCGCTTCACGGTAAAGTGATTCACGGTAAAGTGAACGAACACCTGTAAATATTTTTTTTGCTTTTTGAAGAAGTTGGGTGTCTGCGCTACGGAGACTCCACAACGGTCATCTTCTCAGGTTTCACTTTCTCGTTAACATAGTCATGTTTACAGGTGTAGCAGTAGTAGAATCCTGGAGAACAGAAGACGTCTATTCATAAATAGCTAAATAATTTTAAACAAGGAAATTAATTAAAGCGCAGTGTTTAAAGCCTACCTATCATCTGTGGTTGCTCACAACCATCGTGACTTTGACAGTTGAGACAGTTCATTTGATAGATTGAATCAATCAAAATAAACTTTGTACTTCGAAGTTTATAATTGCGTTTAGGTATTCTATCTTTTGATAGCAATAACCTTCAAGCGCTGTTAATTAAGTTTCATAACAACTGTTCTTTACGTGTGTCAAGGTTATACTTTACCAGTTTTCATGCTCATTCTTAATACACTTACGATTCTCGTTCAAGTAGGTTTCATAGTGCTTATGTCATTTCTGTCAATGAACGTTATTCGTTATTTTGGTGGAAGTGTTAGAAAAATGGCTTTAATTGCTCCAGCGATGTTTGTTAATCACGGAGGAGGACCAATGCCTCTACTAGGAGACAAAGATCACGCGGGGCTTACAGTTTTCCTGCGAGACGAGGTAAAAAAACATTTAAACTTGGAGGAAGTTAAAGCAATTGTATTAGTAACTGCACACTGGGAAGAAGACGTTGTAACGATATCTTCTGGCAAACACCACAATTTATATTTCGATTATTATGGTTTCCCGCCAGAATCTTATAAGTATCGCTACGATGCACCTGGAGATCCGGAATTGGCGGAAAGAATACACGAGAATTTAAAAAAGGCGGGAATAAATTCAAAATTAGATTCGAAAAGAGGCTGGGACCATGGAGTGTTTGTACCAATGATGTTGATAAATCCAGCTGCCAATGTGCCTATTATTCAAATCTCTGTGCTTAACAACCAAGATGCTGAACAACACTTTAAACTAGGACAAGCTTTACACCAATTTAGAAAAGAAGGAGTAGCCATTTTGGGATCGGGAATGTCATACCACAATATGAGAGAGTTTATGTACAGCAGAGGGAAGTCTTACGTGGTGAATCAAGAGTTTGATGATTATTTAAACAAAGTTTGTACCGCAGAAAATGAGGAAGAAAGAAAAGAAGGTTTAATCTCCTGGAGGAAACAGAAAGGAGCAACGGAAGCTCATCCCATGCATGCAGCTGAACATTTCATGCCTTTGATTGTTATAGCCGGAGCTGGTGGATCGAAACCGGGGCAACGGATCTTTAATTGGGATATGAGCGGGACTTTCAGACTAAGTGGTTTCGTTTGGAAAGAGGAGTGAACAGAGAATGTTGCTTGTGATTCTCAGCTAAAGCTGATTATCATTTATGCAGTCAATATTGCACATAAATGCTTAATAGAAATAGTAAGTACAGTTTACGAGACTGATGAAAAAGAAAGTTAAAAAAAAATGTTGACTATTTAAGTATTATTTTGCAAAAAAATACAGTATACTTAATTTACAATAACTAAAAAATAGGTTCTTTTTAGTTCCAGTAGTCCCATGGGATAAGTGACACCCATATTTCAGTTCCAGAAGTACCAGTACCATCTACAGGATGGGATATTTTTTTAAATATTATATGTGACAGATAGACAGACTGAAAAACTGATATCTCTTGCCCCATTGAAAATTTTATGAAGAAGTTCTACTGAGATAACTTAAAAATCTATTACGTTTAGTAAAATTACAGATATCTTTCACTCAAAACACCATCTAGTCCCGAAGTAATAAAAGCTTGTATTATGGGTATTAGACAACTGATATAAATACCTAAATATACTTTGTTTTTTGTGGGCACATACAAATTTTACATAGAAAATACCCTAATTGTGAAAATGTTTGGGGATCACAATAATTTAGTCTGACCTATGAATCAAACCGAGACTCCTACCACTGTGTTATTGAGGCAGTCAGTAGTGTTGTTAATCTGTGTTTTTTTTGTAATATAAATTTATTTAACAGGTAGTTACATAATAAAAAAAAATACTGGAGTCATGAAGCCAAAAATTATGGAATCAATCAAATTATAAACAAGCTTTCATTAGTCAATATTTTTTGTATATATTTTTGGCTTTTTGCCTTGGTATTAGAGGTTTCAATGTATGAATATAAATCATTATGCCTCAAAAGTACTTGCTGCCAAATAGGTTGTGCCTTGTAGATGTTATAAAAAAAATATTAGAAAAACAAAATAGAAAACTGTGTTAACTAATGACTTTTGGTATTCGTCAAATGAAGGCCACCAATTTTGTGCTCGCCAGTGGGCACCACTGTACAATTAGGTCAAAGTTTGACCTCTTAATTTTGCAAGTCTTCACTCAGCTCTGCTACGCTTTTAAAGCACAGACATTCATTGAGCCGTGTTTTGTAAATTTCATAATTATGACGTGTATTATATTACCAAATATTCACAAACATTTAGAGAGTTAAACTTTCGCCGACAAAAACAATCTAATTTGACATTACAGACCTTATTCTACACTTGCGCCCCTGACGGCGAATTCAATCGCAGTAAGTTCATGGAAGTTCACCTCATTAAGTTGGTGGAACACATAACTCATTGTTTTTTGTGGTTGGTTAGGGGTTTCCCTAACTTTTAAGGTAATTCACTTGTTGCCCTTGATTTCCCGGTGTCTATTGTTAGTCGCTATCATGTCGCCAGGGTGTTTATTTGTCCCATAAATATCATTAAAAAAAAAATAACATTTCTGTATGTTAGGTACTGCCTTTTAACTGTTGCATAATAATTTGAAATTATAGAATAATTACAATGAACAATAATAGAATAATATATTAGAAGTACATTTTTATGTTGCTGGCAACAGTGTGATTGTCCAACAGCCACTGAGTTCCTTTTCACTCATTTCAACATCACTATTTCATTAGCTGTGATGTCGCCTTGATGTCTAGCGAGTGTTAAAACGTAACTTTGATCCCATTTCCAATTTCCCAAACTGTTTTAGTTGTTTGTTTTGTTATATATTTTTATCAACTATATTTAAAGGTTTTTAGTATTAGCCAATAGTTCAGTTAAAAAAAGCATTTATTTTTATGTTCTAAAAGTTGTCTCAAGTCTCATAAAATCTCGTGTTTGTGTCGTACGTTATTCAAGGTCAAAGGTCAAATTAGTTTTCGCGATTATTTTAGACTCTGATGATGTTCACATGCATTACAAAATTATAGAGCATAAAATTTTTGACAAATTTAGTTTTAAAAAAGATTGTTTACGACTTCCAGAGATTTTAAGAGACTCTTGAGACAAGTTTGGGACACCAAAGCTAAGATGTAGGTATAGGAGTTTACAGCTTCAGTTCATTTTGAGGTTGAACCCTTTATTATTTGACTGGACTATTGGCTTATCCTGAAGACCTTTTTGAACAAAAGTTATATAGGAAAAATACAAAAATAAAGCTAGGTTTGTTTTGTCGTTAAGGTGTATCTTATATTTTTTTAAAACACTTCGTTGGTTATCCAAGGTTGTCCGCTTAGTGGCTAGTCTAGTTTGTGGTTTAAAAAATCGCAATCGAAATTTCTTTGCCAAGATAAAATTATTAATTGGTTTTATCTTTGCGTCTCAAGGCATAAAAAATGCAATATATTGTAAGAAATTTTTAATGTATTAATATTAAGGGACCATCTAATAATTTATTTTTAAGAATTATGTTATTAATATAAAATAAAATTTTATAAAACTGTTTTTAGTTTTTTAATTCGACTTTCCTATAATTCAGACAAGAGATATAAGGTCTCATGCCACATTGCCGGTGGGTTTAGGCCGGGCGGGCCTTGTCGTGTGTTTGTGAGAATGAGAGAACAGAGAGTGCACCTATGTTAGCGCCCACACTTGTCCACTAGTAGGCCCACCTAAGCCACCTTTTTACGCAGAGGTCAAGTCTACTACTGTCTCTCTATGACATATTGCTCCATCCTAAGGTTGCCTGGAAGAAACTGCTTTTGGCAATAAGGGCGCCTTTTATAAAGTCGATATTTAATTATTATGTTCTTTCATGTAACTCTGTAATAGGTATGGTGTGCAAATAAAGAGTTATCTATCTATCTATTTATCCAGCAAAAGCATGTCAAAGGCTAAAAATTTGTTCCTCTTGAAAAGTTCTAAAAAAAATCCGTGTCAGAATATCCGTCTATCTTTTACTCTAATCTTTTTCATTTGAAAGAAATAACACACTACGGGCAATAAAAGACGCTGCGTGATTCAGCTATTATATTATTAACGACTTTAAAGTGAGTAAAAGTTTACGCTAAAATAGTAAAACACGAAAATAACGTCTATAGGGTCAGTAAGGTCGCATTTCTTGAAAATAATAAGTAGTTAGATACATAGGTATATAATGTTTTATTGTTTTGTTTGTCGTCAGTGTATTGCGCACGTCTGACACATACTGTAGGTAGCTATCATATCGGAACAACAACGCAACCAATGAAACAATAAATCTATTTGCATTTACAGGGTTTGGTTTGGGTAGAAAATGCATCATCACATGTCAACATCAACAACCTTCGACAGTCAATCCCTCGACATACAAGTAGAACTCCTTGTAGAAAGTTTGGCCATACGGGTTGGTATAGGATTTGGTTAAAGTTTTCTTTGAAGTTAGGAAGCACTCATAGCCGATTGGCTTTAGGTGATTCTAAACAATCACACAAAGAGAGGAAACAAGCAACGAAAGCGCGGTCAGACCTAAGTGATATGTTATAAGCGTTTTCGTCATTCGGAGGTCACGTTGAGCAGTCAGTTTTCCAGGTAGTAGAGCCACGCTGATTTCAGCACGAATGGGCCGGCTCGACCCGGCCAGTACTACCCTCACACAGAAGACCATCCTAATAATGACAGCATTCTTGCTGTCGTGTTTCGTTGGTGAGTGTGAGACCGGAGGCCCAATCATTCTGCATCATTCTCCCGCCCTTCGAAGGCCGGGAGAATGATGCAGAATAATCTAACCAGGCTGCCATGGTAGGGGTCACCATGCTACATTGCCTACCCTCACAATGAGCATGGTGACTTCTACTCCTGGATTCTACTCATGCTTTCCATCAGGCAGAGTAGAGTCACTTTGGCAGGCTTAAATATAAAAAAGAAAAAAAAAAAAAAAAAACCCCGGTTATTATCATAAGATAGCAGTCGTGAAGCTTCCAAAAATATCCAACGGCAAGATAGCAGTCACAACGTGTCTTGCTAGTTCCCAATCCGCACCTGGCCAGCGTAGGGACGCATGGCCTTAACCCTCTCGTGAGAAGAGATCCGAGGACAGCAGTGCGATATAATGGGTTGTTAATTTCCTTCTCTTTTCAGTGATGTTGCTGAATAGTTTGCTGCCTTAGTCGCCTCTTACGACACCCATGGGTTGAATAAGAGTGGTTGCAGTCTGTTCTTAATCTGTCACCACACGGACACGAAGAGCCATGCTACGACACAAATAGACCGGCCGAAAGGAGTGACATCAGGGTCTCATAGTGTTGAACAATGTGTTGGTTGCTTTTCATCGGGGTACTGAGATTATCTGAGGTCCAAATAGTTTTAAAGGCACTGCGCTTAGCCAGTAATCTGTGACTGAGTTTTGTTGGTTCAAACACATGGGACATCTTTTTATGATACACAATTGTTGTTCTGAGTCTGGGTGTTCTTGGTTTCTTTCATTGATGTTCGTAAAGTCCTCGCGACACAAGATATTTATGCTCATCAAACATTGACAATTTGTTAAACAATATGCTAAATATTGGTGTGAATATTTGTAAATATGAGAAGAAAAACGTAAATACACTAGCTTTTGCTTGCGGCTCTTCCCGGATGTATGTCGGTAATCGAGGTAAAGAGAAGCCCATGTCCTTTCTAAAGAATCGAAGAAATTTTCATTGAAACCAGTGCAGTTATTTAGCCGTGAAATCTAAACAGACAGACAGAGAGAGAGCTAATTTCGAAATTAACTATCACAAAAGCTACCTATTTCTTTAAAATATATTATTTATATGAAATCTTTAATTTAAAAAAGTATAACATTAAAAATACAAATGGACATAAATTTGAACTTAAAACATAGTTGGCAGCCCTAAGCCCCGTTATGATACACGATACATAATTATCACTTTAATAGGTATTCATTAGTACTTGATACGTAGAACAGACAGATCGTTAATAAAATGTTTAAAATAATCGCGTTTTACACTTTACTAACAGTCGTCATGACAAGTGACGTATATTTTGCGCCATCTGTTTTCTTAAATCATGGCGGCGGACCTCTTCCTGTGCTGGGTGAAAAAGACAACATAGAAATAGCAGAAGGCTTAAGAAATGTATCTACTATTGTAAATTTACGTGAATTAAAAGCAATAATAGTTGTAACAGCACATAGAGAAGAGGATATTGTAACTATTTCATCGGGTGAAAGACATTCATTAGTCTATGATTATACTAATTTCCCGCCAGAAAGTTATACATTCAAATATGAAGCCCCGGGTGAGTTTTTTTAAAGCAATTTTAAAGTATCATTGATACAAATCCTATTACAACTTATCTAGCCAGCATGGTGTAGTAGGCAAAAAACTCCAGTGTAAGGACGTAAGGAGAGGTCTATGTCGAGCTGTAGCTGTAGGCCATTATTTAAGATAAGATAGATACATACAATAAATTATAACACGCAAGTTAAAAAAGGTTTAACAGAGTTTATATACATAATTATTATTATGTGTTTACAAAAAAAGTATGTAAATCTATTCATATCAGTTGTCTATTACCCATAATACAAGCTTTGCTTAGTTTGGGACTAGACTATACAGTGTGTAAGATGTCCGAAATATTAAGGACTGTTGATTTTGTTTAACCATCTATAAAGCTGAATAAGTGCTGTCTACTTATTTTACGCCTTTGTAAGTGCAAATATGCAAGTCGTGAAGATCTATTTAAATATGTTAATCTTGTCAAACTGGTTTTATTGAGAGTCTACTAGTTTTGTTTGTCTAGAGGTGGGCGTGCGTACCTAAAATTTAATTACTTTTTTTTTGTGTCTTATGGCATCTTAAGGTCTTGTGATATTATGTCAGCATGAATGGTCACAAATCACGAATAAGATTAGGTATAGATAGATTAGTACCCGGCTATCCATCCATAGCTATATAACTAATGCGAACTAAGATTGCACCTGACTCAAATGACAGTCGTTTAAATATTGTTTTGAACTCTACCGAGTGCAAAAAAAAAACATTTTATAGTTAATCTTGTTTTTTTAAGTTCAACATTTATTTTGCATTAAGTAGTTTGTCACAACACTATTTAACTTTTTTCCTCATTTAATTATTTATCCGAATGCATTCTTCGTGCAGTGATTTAAATGATAGTAGGTAGGTATAATATATTTTAAATAATGTTAGGTACCGAAATATGATTATAAAATACTATTTAAAACATTATGATAAGCCTTTTAATTGTAGTCTCAAAATATCATATGCATATATTTTTTACTTTACAGTATTGCGTCTCCCTATCGTCATGCTGTTTTTTTTTTCGAGTCACCTTTCCAGTGACAATTAGGTTACCCAGACGAATTGAATGATAATTATATTAATAAAATAAATTCGTTAAGTTAATACCTAATATCATTCAAATCACTGCACTAATTTATTTAGGTAATAAATATATCAGTAGATTCGTCTAGGTAACCTAATTCTTTTTAGAAAGGTGACTCGAAACATGTTCTCAATACTGTATTCAGTCAATAGACCCCGTTGGTATGTCGTAAAGTGGCACGAAATAATTAAGTTTAATTATTTCGTGCCACTTCACACACACTAGATAGGGCAGGGCAAAAGAAGACGTTATGTTAAGCACACAGCTCAAAACACTAGGTGTATTATACTAAAGTTACCTCCGACCTTGCCCGATAGGGCTACTGACTGAAATTCAGGTATCCGTAAAATTTGAACCCTTTGTGACATAGGATTGCCTTCTTAAAGTTTATTCAGAAGTTTTTTATTTACTTAATCTAAGGCCAGGAACAGTAGTTTTGTAGACACATTGCTACGTAACTTAAATTTAAGGGGCTACTTAACGAGATTTAGGTAGCCCTTAGTGATATTTTCATTTTCAAGGATCTTTAGTGGACCCTTAAGTGCTTATATTATGTCTTTTAAAAATTCTTTATCATCATCATCATCATCAGCCTATCTCAGTTCACTGCTGGACGTAGACCTCTCCCATTGCACACCACTATGATCGATTTTGGGCTTCTCGCATCCAGCTCCTGCCGGCCATCTTGCGCAAATATTGTGATATGTAATATGTCTTTTAAAACTAAGAGGTTGCCTAAGTTAGACGGCTCCTAGTAAGGAGACAGGGATTACACTACACCTCATTCACTAAAATCGGCCCAGTACTTTATACGCTGCAGCGGAACTTACAAATATACATGACTGTCTAACGCTGTTTTTTTTCAGATTCGCCGTAACGGGTAAAAAAAGAGAACTACTGTAATACAATTATGCAGACTGGGTTATTTGGTGTTCCTTACGGGAGGCCTATATCCAGCAGTGGACTTAAACGGTCTGATGATGTTGATGATGATCTTATATATAAAATTCTCGTGTCACAATGTTCGTTCCCATACTCCTCCGAAACGGCTTTACCGATTCTTATGAAATTTTATATGCATATTCAGTAGGTCTGAGAATCGGCTAACATCTATTTTTTATGCCCCTAGGACGCGAGCGGAGCCGCGGGCATCAGCTAGTGAATATATACGTATTTAAATGTGTGCGTCACAGTAACCTACAAAATTAAATGTTTAATTAACTCAAAATTAGGCAACCTTCATTTTAATTAGACAGCGATGCGCCATTTTTAATTAAAATATATTTGCCATTTAAATTACAAATTAAAAACATATTATTTCATCTACATTATAGAGCAAAACGTCTTTGTTTATCATAAAAGGTCAATAAACATTGTTTCTCGACTTTGATATATAATCAATTAATATAATATTATTCTATTCTATAACCGACGCCGCCATATCTGCGTCTTTTATGACCCGTAACGTGAAGATAAAGCGCAAACAAATAATTCGCCTTAAAAAGGTTACAGTGAGTCACCCTTAACCTTTTTTTTATAACTTTTTAAGAGGAAGAATTATTTATAAATTACTAGCTGACCCAGCGAATTTCATACCGCCCAACTTTGAAATGCCAGAACTTGATCGCATTGCTACCTACCGGGTCCAATTGCGAATCTAAACCATTCTCAAACCTACTTGAACACACACAAAAAATTCATCAAAATCGGTTCAGCCGTTTAGAAGGAGTTTAATTACAACGAAAAGTGGCATTGATTTTTATATTATAGTTGCTGACCCCGCGAACTTCGTGCCGCCTAACAGTCGATTCAACATCACTCAATTGTTTTGTATTCTCGGAACCCCTCCAATAAAACTTATCAGATATTTTTTAATTTTTTTTTTTCCTAAGAACCATCCTCGTACTTCAAGATATATATAAAAAAAGAATTAGCGAAATTGGTCCAGCCGTGCACGCGTGATGGCGTGCCCAAGGGAAATACGGATTCATATAAATATATATTTAGATAGATATATAGATTTTTCGAATTTTTAACCATTAACGCACGCAGTGGAAGCTCTCAAAATAAATATTTTTACCCGTTTTTGGACATAGGAACTTTACCGCAATAATTGACTTCGATTCTGAAACTATTTTTTTGTCGTTGTAAAATATCGCATTAAAAAATTAAAAAAGTGTCATAAAATTTATTTAAATTTTCAGGTAGCCCAATTTTGGCCCGAAGACTCCACGAAGCTTTTCAAAAAGCAGGCATACCATCTTCACTCGATGAAGACAGGGGTTGGGACCACGGAGTTTTTATACCAATGATGTTAATAAATCCTGAAGCCGACATCCCTGTAATCCAGGTGTCTATATTGAAAAACCAAAATGCATCACAGCACTATGAAATCGGCAAAATACTGTACAAATTCAGGAAAGAAGGTATAGCCATATTCGGGTCTGGAATGTCGTATCATAATATGGGCGCATTCAAAGAAGTAGAAACAAATAGAAATAAATACGATAATGTTATTGCAAATGAAGGATTTGATAGTTTTTTGAATGACGTATGTACAGGAGAAGAAGAAAACCGTAAGAGAATTTTGGATTGGGAAAAAGAAGAAGGAGCTTTAGAGAGTCATCCGAAAGGAGAAGCCGACCATCTTATGCCATTGATTGTAAATGTTGGGGCGGGTGGAACGCGGCCGGGAAGGAAAATATTCTCTTCAGCTTTTTATGGAATATTCCAATTGAGTGGTTTTATATGGGATTAAAATTTGTTCAAAAATAATAGTAAGTGTAGTTTATAATAAAATATAAGAACAAATTATAAGAATAAAATTATTCTAAGTACGCATGACTGTGCCCTTAGTTTCTCTGCTATCCTCTATTCACTCAAATTTTACTGGAAGAAAACTGAACTTTAGTTTAAGCTCGCTTTTGTGCATATAGTTTTTAGTGTTTACAATAAAGTATAAATACAAATAAATAAACATAATACAAGAATCCACTTATTTAGTTTCTAGATAAAGCCAAAGCCTTTAAAGCATAGAGTAACACGGTAGGGTACCAATAGTAGCCAACTAGTCATACCGGAGGCACGTAAATTATTGACCGGGGCGGTACTACCCTAGAAGACGACCCTCAGCATTTGTGAGTGCGATTAGAGCCATAATAATGCAGACGCATTCCAACAGACCGCCATAGTGTATAGCTGCATGGTTTGCATGTCCGTGTGGTGACGGATTAAGAATACAAAGTGTCACTACCCCTATTCGTTTCATGGGTGTCGTAAGAGACGACTAAAGCAACAAAATAAGCAGCTAACACACTGCCAAGAGAAGGAAAACTTGAAACAAACCCTTTACCAACCATTCTGGCCAGCATGGTATAGTAGACCAAAACCTTCTTTCTAAGGAGAGGCCTATGTCCAGCAGTGAACTGTTAAAGGCTTGATGATGAAGATTGCGTTTACAAAGAGAATGGTAAACCATACTCTTGCGTTCTAATCATGCTTTCCATCAGGCAAAGTAGAATCACTTTGATAGGCATGAATAAATAAAAATAAGTGTGAGTCAGATGTGTTTTTACTTACTAAGAAATCTTAGTAGGCCAGTAAATGTTGAGCGGTATTTAGGTAGCGATACGATAGCAATAGGAGAGATATTTAGGTCCGTTGTCGGTCTGTCTGTTTGGCACTTTCACGGGCAGAAAACTGATGACACAGCGAGTAACTTAGCCCAATTTTTTTTGACCAGCTTCGCTCCGCAGCTGTTCACAACAATAACCGCGGCTAACACCGCCGGGATTCAATTAGTATTGAATGTAGCAAAGCACTGCTCACGTTATTAAAGTGTTAAATTATTATTTAACTGCCTACTAGCAGAAATTAAATTGGATATTTATAAATCATACGTGTTTAAAATAAAAATCGGCCAAGTGCGTGTCAGGCCACGCACAGAAAAGGGTTCCTCAGTCACCCATAATGGTACGTGGATTTAACCCTTATTGGTATGTAATAATGCGTTAATTTTTTATGACGTTTTCCAAGTAAGCGCATTTTAAAAGTCATCTACTCCGTTATAGTTTTCCTTTAAAGTTCATTAAATGGACCCCCATCACGAATTTTCACAGATTTTTTGAGCCAGCCATTTAGCTTTTAGAGGGGGGGGGGGGGGGGACGCCCTGTTTAAAAAGAGATAAAGCATTCTTATTGGAAAAATGTTATTATTCCGTTGATGAATTTAATCTCTCATCTTGAAATTGACATTTGAATTTGACATAATTTTTTTTAGTAGAGTAGCGATATGGACATGATAATTATTTGTTTTTTGTTCTTTTTTTTCTTTCTTCTTTTCAGACACAATTGTAAAAAATTGTTTATGAATTGAAAAAAGTATACAAAATAATATACACATTACACATGCTTATACAATTTATCGTCTATGTAAAAAAATACATTTAAACTAAGTAACAGAATTAATTGGTTGAGATAACCTTCATTGGCGTTTGCATGTGATATAACACAATTAGTAGGAATGATTAATATTTTTATAATTATATGACTAATATCTACGGCATAATTATACTATCCTATCCTACTAATATTATAAATGCGAAAGTTTGTGAGTATGTATTTATGTATGTATGTATGTATGTGTTCTTGAGTGGAGACAGCGTCTCGGAAAACGTAGTGTAGGACGTCCACAGGCCAGGTGGAGTGATGATTTGCGCAAGACGGCTGGCAGGAGCTGGATGCGAGTAGCCGAGGATCGAACCAAGTGGCGTGCAATTGGAGAGGCCTATGTCCAGCAGTGGACTGCGATATCCTGATGATGATGATGTATGTTTGTTGCTTTTTCACGCAAAAACTACTCAATGGATTTTCATGAAATTTCCCAATAATATCGCTTACTTAACGGAATAACACATAGGCTTCTATTTACAGCCATGACGGACCTATATACGGGTGCAGCCGCGGCCAAAGCTAGTAATAAATAATGCTGCAAAGAGTGGTGTGGTTTTCAAATTCAGATTCAGGTTTGTTTACTTCTACACATGGTTTTTCTTGTTTCTTATATCTTTAAACGAGCATTTCTTGTATATTTAATTATTTATTTATGTAAACTGGGGGTTTTCAGGGATGAAAAATCGATCAAATGTTTATGGTTTTGGAAATTTGATGCTTTTTTCTTTCGCATACACTTAGGATTGCTTGCGACTTCTATACTACTCTTTCAGTTACCTTTAGTTGGTGGTTGGTACTTCAACATAGCAACACTACAGTTACGGAGACTAGATAACGTTGTTAAACAATAAATAGTAGTGCCCGAGCAAAGCTCAGTAAGGGAATAAAAAAATCAACGCTTAACATTACCAATGAAAAAGCAATCAATCATATTTACTTGTGGAAATATATCTATGGATAGGTTTCCAAAAATGATGTTGAGGTTTCTAATATCCTTTTTTTATAAACTGAATAGTTTGCGCGAGAGACACTTCCGAAGTGGAAAAATGTCCCCCCTCCCCCCGTAACTTCTAAAATAAGAAAGTCATAAAACTAAAAAAATATATGTTGTAGGTACATTACATGTAAACTACCACCGAAAATTGGTTTGAACGAGATCTAGTAAGTAGTTTTTTTTTAATACGTCATAAATCGTAAACCGCTATTTACCTTTCATTCAATCAATAGACTATTATAAAACATCGATAAAAGTTACAACGATCTACAAGAACTTTTATATGATGTTACTTTCTGCTACGGAACCCATGAAGGGTATATTGTGTATTGTCATCGGTCCTCGATAAATCTACAAAGTTTGAATGAAATCTGGCCGTTTAAAGTGGGTCAAAATCTTACCCAAAGGAGTAGGCTACAAACAAACAAACATATAGGTGAAGCTAATATAAGGCGTGTAAAAAGAAAAAAATATATGAAACATGAAGTTATATGGCCAAACTGTTCTGATTGTTTAGTAGTTTGCAATGGGAGATAGATCACGAATCATTATCAGGCTATAATAGACCACCGCTGGACATGGATCCCTTCTTAATAAAGAGGCTTTGGTCTACTGTATCATGATGGTTAGACGGGTATGAACACATACACGGATAGTCTAGAACCTGAGAAATATATAGGCTACCTTTTCACCGCGATATTCCACATTCACGCGGGTAACACCGCGGCACTCAGCCAGTCTTTACATACTTCTTCTTCTTCCTAGCCTTATTCGCAATATACAGGGGCGCGAGGGTATGACGACAAGACGACAAAGGGGACTAAGACAGGTGCGGGCGGCGGGGGCGCTTAGTGAGATACACACGAGATGTCCGCCCGCACCTGTCTCAGTCCCCTTTGTCGTCATACCCCCGCGCCCCTGTTACCGCAGGCGAGGACTCAGATAAACGGTCGGCCTATATATGTTAGTAAACTTGATAGCACTGACTTCCCAGTAACTATTGTCATAGATGTTTATGATAATCGGGACCGACGGCTTTAAGTGCTCTCCGAGGTACGGGCGTCAATCACCACCAAACTTCCAAACTCCGGACTGCTATTAGGAATTTCCTAAGAAAAACCCAAAAACACTTTTAGGCCTTTTTTTTAGAATAACTTCCCCCGCGGTTGACATGACAACCGCGGGCAACACCGCGGCGCTCAGCTAGTAGATAATAAAGTAAATTAAAATTTCTGTAGCTATTGATATTATTAAAGATAGATACGGATCGACGTTACATATTCGAAATGCACGTATTGCATGATATCTATAATTATAATTAACAAACACGCTATGATTTAATTTCCGTAACATTAAAAGTTTGGTTTCACCCAGTTTTCAAAAGTTCGTGTAGTGACAAAACATTGAATCAGGAAGTGAAATAATAAGGAGTTTGAAAATAAGATACTAGGTACTAAATAAATAAATAAAAAAACGAACATCTTACACATAACATCATCTAGTCCCAAACAAAGCAGAGCTTGTACTTTGGGTACTAGATAACTGAAATTAATACTTCTTCTTCCTAGCCTTTATTCCCAAGTTTATTTGGGGTCGGCTACTATAGGCCGACCGTTTATCTGAGTCCTCGCCTGCGCGGTAACAAGGGCGCGGGGGTATGACGACAAAGGGGACTGAGACAGGTGCGGGCGGCGGGGGCGCTTAGTGAGATACACACGAGATGAAATGCGCCAAGATAGTTCCTAAGATATGTGACGTCATAGTAAAGAAATAATGATTTATTAAATGAAAAATTCACCATCAATATCGGTGGAACTTGATTCTTCACTTTCGAAGGAGTCATCATCGGATTCATCAGAGTCGTCCAGAGTGTTAATAATAAAATCAACAGCATCATCTCGAATTCCATCATGTTTGCAGTACTCGTCCTCGATATTAATTACATGGTTAACAAGATGCTCCCACTTCTGTGCAGAACATTCAGCAAATAATCCCTCTAACATAGTTTTTTTTTGGTCTAGATTAGAGTTCATACTTTTTTGTGCTAATTGCCCCTTAATGTCACCCCAAACCAACTCAATAGGGTTCAGGTCTGGGTGATAAGGAGGCAAACGCAACACTTCATGCCCGTTTGTTTTCAATAACTCGTCAATTTTAAAAATATCTTCACTTTCTGTCTTTTTAACCAATTTTGATAAGTCGTCCTTTTTCAGCTTATCATCGAAAACCACGTCGTGTCGTCGTAACCATGTTTGCATAACTGCCTTGGTAGAAGCCATAGTCAAGATATTAAATATATCTTCCTTCTTTACGATATTTTTTGATAGTCCTTAGGTATTTCCACCTCCACGATGTTATATTTGGCTGTTCAATAAGGAGTTTCCTTTTAGAACCGCATTTCTTAAATTTAAAATCTAGTTCATGTAACAACAGCCTTAAATATTTCCTTCCGCAGTGTAATATATTCTCTTCTCTAAGTACAGCATTAAATATTTTCAGAGTAGGTATTTTTTTATCAATTGTATAAAACTGAGTGACTTTTACTTCTTACCACTCCTTTAGTGAAATCGTCTATTTCTACTCTTTTTTTGCGAACCTGTTTTCCCTTGATGTACGATTCTAGATACAGTCTTTTCCGACAGTCCAGTAACTTCTGCTACGGTTTTGTTTAAATGTATGTCTTGTTGATATTCAACAGAATTTGGGTCCAGTTTCTTTTTTCTAAAATATTCGTACACGTTTAAAGCCATTTGCTTGCACTGACTCTTCACTTTATGACCGAAGATCTTAAGATTCATCTTGAGATTGTTATCGCATGTGTATCTCACACAAGGCGTCCGCAACAATTAACACGTGCGATCGCTGTCCGCGTTGCGATCGAAATGAGCGATTACAAAAATTCACCCGCCGCCCGCACCTGTCTCAGTCCCCTTTATCGTCATACCCCCGCGCCCCTGTTACTGCAGGCGAGGACTGAGATAAACGGTCGGCCTATAGTTCAACCGGTTTTAACTGAATTTCAGTTTATCCACGGAGCGACTGGCATCGGACCTCCGCAATCCTAAGGGAAAACTGAAATTCGAAGATTGAACTAGTTGTCAGTATATTTGAGGGCAATTTGATAACTGAAATGAATACATAATAAAAATACTTTTTTTGTACATACATACATATTATACATAGAAAACACCCAAACTCCGAAACAAATATTTACAGATCATAAAAACATTTGGTCCGTCCCGGGAATCGAATCCGAGACCTCTCGATCAGCAGCCGCATAGGCTAACAACTAGACCAACAAGGCTATTAAATAAATATTAAAGAAGTAAATGTAATTTTCTCATATAGGTATTCTTTAAATAAGTTATACATAATACACAATGCATTATGTACTTACCGCTGCGTTCCTCGTAATATTACTTGTGAATGGGAAATTGTTCACTATTTCATTTTAAACCCCGACGTAAAAACCACGGGGTGTTATAACTTTAGCATCGTAGCTCCCAAACGGATGAACAGATTTTGATTTAGGGATTTTTGTTTGATAGGTGAATTAGTCGAGAGTGTTCTATTTTTGATGAAAATCGGTCCAATCAATCGGGGTGTTTTATATTTTTAATTTTACTTGTGTTCTAAATTTGCACTTCTCTAAAATAAAAATGACCTAAGTTACTTAGTAACATCAGCTTTCCAACAGTGAAAGTTCTATGAAAATCGATCTATCCATTCCTGAGATTAGCCAAATCAAAAAGACAGACAAATTTTTGAAAATTGATTTTTTTATGTAATTTAATATACTTACATATACATTTAGCACAGAATACATAATAGTACCTGTACAGAAGACTCACTCCGAAAAGTAAATTAAAGTTATAGATACCTTCGGTGTCAAAAGATTAAGTTCATTTCAGATCGCACAGCGCCGAATCACTACGATTATATTTACCTACAATTGCGTCTCTTTCTATCGTGTAACTCTTAACTGTTCTGACGATGTCTGTTCGACCGGCGTGTCTGACCCGGCAGGCAGCCGGCCGACTATACCTAAACTGCGGAGTGACACCCCCCTGCATTTAGTCGAAAACTGTTCATTTCAAACAGACACTTCAATTCTATTTGTTTGTTTAGATAGTTATCGCACAATTGTCCAAACAAACAAAACCCAAGACCTTTGGACTATCAGTGAGGATAGACTTGCCAATATACCAACCAGCTTATCAAGATGTATACTTACAATTACCCTATGTACCGAGAGAAGCCTCAAGGATCACGAGCCTTTAAAAAATACTTCTCATCTATTTGTATCTCAATATTGAAGTGTGGAAAAGACTTTTGTAATGAGACCAGCATTCATGGATTCAACCACATTGCTGCACCAAGGCGTCATTGGCTGGAACGGTAAGATCTTCGTTTTCTTTCGAAATATAGGAGGGATATTGGAAGGTCACCTTCTAGGAGGTGAAAACCAACGTCCAATGTTACCTGCGCTCACAGCCGAGGGGCCTTAAGTGACTGGAAACAATTACCGATGGCGCGGTCACACTTAGATAGGTTGCGGTCACGTTAACCAGTCGGTTCCGGTTGTTATCATAAGATAACAGACGTGAAGATTAGTTTGAGGGCTTGAGGCGTCTTAAAAATATGCAATGGCAAGATTTACGTAGTCTCAACACCTCTTTCATGAGTGAAATAACAGCCGACTAAGATAGATAATATGCACGAACCAACTGACCTCTCTGGCCAGTGTAGTGTAGTTTTTTTATTTATCGCCTGACACGGTGATTGCAAGCATGAATAGAATCTAAAATTGAGGCCACCACACTCAATGCGAATGGAAGTATATAATCATAGTAGGAAGTAAACACGTAAGCTGGTAGTGAGTTACAGTTTTTAACTGTTCTGCACAGGAAGGATAAGACTAATCGTTTAGTTTTAGTGCATATTTCTTCCACTCTTAAAGGTTGACTTCTAAGGTCAACACGAGTTGTCATGTAAGGGAAAGAAAAAGGCTTCAGAAAAGTCCCCATGTTAAAGCTGATAAATTTCAAGATTATTATACCGACCGGAAACCGCAATCCTCTCTAGTTTATAGAAGACTGCCGTAAGATGACATCTCTTTGCAATTCCAAAGGCTTGAAGCAAAGGTCTAGACCTCCTTGTCATCAACAGCCTTCAACAGTCCACTGATGGACATAGGCCTCTCCTTAGAAAGGAGGTTTTGGCCTACTATACCACGCTGGCCAGACGGGTTGGTATAGGGTTGGTTTCAAGTTTTCTTTCTCTTTGCTAGGATGTTGTTTTGCGTAGTTTATCCCTTGGTCGCTTTCTACGACACCCGCGGAATGAATAGAGGTGGTGACACTCTGCATACTTAGTCCGTCACCACACCTCCTTATATCTAGCAGTTAATTATTAAGTCTGTTAATGAACATTGATGATCCATCACTACAGACCCACGTCAGTTTACCCACAACCCCTTCTCATTAATAATGTCGGTAAGAGTTTTATTTCCCTCTCAATTTATAGGCTTCTTTGGGTATGTGCTTGCGGGCTTGCTATATGGATGGCTCTGGACGTCTCTATAGGGCAATTCCAGCGCTATAATGAGAGTCCTACAGTCGTGACAATTGAGAAGGACTTCAGATCCTGGGAGTACAGCATGCCTGCCATCACTTGTTGCTATGATGTAAGTGGTAGTAGTCAACTATATACCTTTATCTTTGGGAACCTTTATCGGGGTTTTCCGGCCGAAAATAAATGTTCGTAACGCGATGTTCTATGGATTTGTATTTCCACTTTAAAGGCACTAAGAATTCACAATAAAAGGTTACATCTATTGACGCTAGGGAGTAATCAACATTATAATCTGTAGCAGTGATGAGTCTGGATACAATACGCAAGGAGAAACAGCACTCTGGAATGGGCCGGTCATGTCTCCAGACTGTCTGATGGTCGCTAGAATCGATAAGTGCTGGAGTGGAGACTGCGATTAGGTAAACGTGTAGGACGCTCTGCAGTACGATGGATCGACGACTTGAGGAAAAATCTATACATATAAAGTTAATTCCCTTGACTGACTGATTAAGCAACGCAGAGCATAAACGGCTGTCGCTGTAAACTCGAATTTATTTTGCAGGACCGCATGAATCAGGCTAAAGTCCCAGGAATTATCAAAAAGTACTGGAATATTGGGATAAATGATAGAAACTATGACTATTACGTCAGGTGTGTAATGGAAGACAAATACATATATTTATACAATATCATCATCATCATCATCAGTCTATCGCAGTCCACTGCTGGACATAGGCCTCTCCCATTTCACACCACACTGATCAATTTATACCATATACACATATCAAATGTTTTTTTTATGATCAAGTCTAAAAAAGTGATTCCGCTTTGCCTGATTGAAAATATGAGCAGAATCCAAGAGTAGGAGTCACCATCTTCATTGTAAGTACAGACAATGCAGCATGGTGACCTACACTATGGCGGTGTGGTGACTTCCACATACAGCATGATCCAGCAAAGAAACACGGAAATATATTTTTATTGTAGATCAGAAAATTATAAGTCTCACTTAACACTAAGGAAGTACAATTGGCGCCTTATCGGATGAATTGAGTCACCCCCAGTATTCTTAATCCGGTACGACAATGACAGAGCATAATCATTCATCTTTATTTTTTCCCCTGGATTCTCGATACCTCGAGCAATCTAGGGTTTGTAAATAAATAAAACCCTTTTGAGTGGGGTTCCCACGCAAAAGTATAGTATTCCCTCCTGATCAAAAGAAAGGGCGTGCGCTCTTTGCAGCGTTCGCACTTCTACCCCAGCCTGCTTCTGCTAGGACGACAGATGGCCCCATCTGTCACTTCCAGGCCTGCGCTTAAAGAACCTACCATCCGATAAATCTTTTGTTTCAAACATTTCTGTCAGTTTGACAGAACGATTATTTGATTCACAGGTTTATCAAGCTAGTCGTCAACACGGATCTCTTCCATCTTGAAGGTTATGAAGAGTTCAAAGAGATGGAGACGCCAGTTAACATGTTTCAGATAGCTGTTGACGTAGGTTTTGTAACATTTATAATATTTAGTAAATATTAGCATTTGTCCATCCTCGAGAGTCAAAGATCCTACATGCAAATTTTCATCAAAATTGGTGCAGCGATTTAACCGCGAAAGCGTAACGGAAAGACGGACAGACAGAGTTCCTTTCGTATTAATAATATTTGTATTTAAGTATGGATTGAGAGCCTCCTTTACAGCGAGAAAGGGCAAGTGCAGTTCACAAATTTTTGAGATAGACCCATAGATGCAACTGCTATGTCAGAGAGCAGAGGTCGCTAGTTTCCTAGTCACTGCGGTCACATTTTGGGGGGATGTGACCGCTGCAAACAACCCGAGTCAATTGACACCTCGGTGCGGTTGGAGGTTTCATCTGAACCTGGTCGACTCGCCTTTTACTGTGTAGAACGGAAAGAGGCACCCAGAGGTGACTCCGACCACCCTGGGATGTATCAGTCTCAGTCGTGGGTTACTGCAGGGGGGACTACTCCAGACTGCCGAGGTAGGCCGCCTAGGGGTTTAGTGGGTGGACCAGGTTCTCCACGAGTCTCACACACACCTTTCGTCTCCCCGCGGAGGGTATTGTGCGAAAAGCATTCCCCGCGGAAAAAAGGTAATAAATGAGTAGGTACTATTTAAGAATGACTGCACGGTTGGCCTAGTGGCTTAAGCGGTCGCCACGCCGCTTCCTACTACGCCAAGTGTCGTGGGTTCAAATCCCACGTAGGACAACACTTTGTGTGATTCACAATTTGTTGTTCTGAGTCTGGGTGTCCTTTGTGTCCGTTTCATGTATGTTTGTAAAGTCCCCTGCGACACAGGAATTTTTATTCCTAATGTGGGAGTTGTCTTTTTAAAAAAAAAAGAAAAAAAAAAAAAAAAAGAATGTTTATCAACAGTCCCTGCTAAGTTTTTGAAGTACGTGTAGAAATTTGTGCAGCTTTGAAGCAGCATTACCACCTTGTTCGTGTGGCGGTGAAGACCAAGGGAATCTAGGATCTTCGAGATTTGTGTAAGAGTTAGGCCGTAGACTTATGGAGCTTAACAGGGACTTCCGTTCCGGTTCATTCCTGGTGCAAAGACTACAAATAAGGGAGCCATCACGCAAGAGTTAATTTAACGTTATAATTGTTTATAAGTTAACATATAATATATTTTCAAAAAGTCTACTATGTTTTTCATAGGTGATGCCTGAAATGAGAATCAAAATAGTGCCATCAGAAGCTGGTGACTGGAAATGGTGGCCGGTGATGACGGAAGGTGGAATTTGTCACGTTATAAATTCTTTATCTCTAGCTGATGTGGCCATTGTGTAAGTATCCATTTTTTGGTGCCTATGGTAGACTTTAACATGTTGGGATTGGAGCCATGTAGGTATTTTTTTCATAGTATAAGGCGTCCATGAAAACCTTCGGATCTCCACAAGAGCCAGGATTTTTTTTTCTTAAAACCACCCTATCGGCTGGCCTGGACTCGGAATATATTATTTCAAGTTCGCTTTTTTATCAGAGCGAATAAATCAGCCACCAATAGTTTGCTGGCCCCCGCTCTCTGGCGGCCTATGGCCCTGTCTGGTAATGCTATTCACTGTTGACTGATTTCAACTTTTTAATTTTATTCTTTTGCAGGAAACCAAATAAGAGTCAGACGGCCTCATCTCCAGTAATGTGCAAGAATTCTGCAAATAATTGTTACATTGTCCTCGATAACTACGAAATTGCTTATGTTTGTATAAATCAATTAATATTTCAGACATCTCACACATAACGCCATTTAGTCCCAAACTTATTCTTATTTATTCTTATTTTTTAAAAAAGACAACTCCCGCATTAGGAATATAAATTCCTGTGTCGCGGGGGACTTTACAAACATACATGAAACGGACACAAAGAACACCCAGACTCAGAACAACAATTTGTGAATCACACAAAGTGTTGTCCTACGTGGGATTTGAACCCACGACACTTGGCGTAGTAGGAAGCGGCGTGGCGACCGCTTAAGCCACTAGGCCAACCGTGCAGTCAACTGAGTACAGCTTGCATTATGGGTACTAGTTAAGGCGATTCACACACTGGCGACGCGAACACGCGCGTAGGCGCGGGGCAGCCATTGCAGCCAATCCCGAATCAGCTAGCTGCACGCGCTCCCGCGTCGTGGCGCGTGTTCGGTGTGTTGGACCTGGCGTGTTTTCTATACTAATCGATGTACTTGCATACAATATTAAAATCTGCCGCTCCGTGCTACGCGTCATAGTGCGGTGCAGTGTGTGAATCGCCTTAGTGATATTTATACATACTTTATTTTTTTGCAAGACACCCAAACATTAAACCGATGTTAAGCCGATGACACTCTATTCACAATCCGGGGCGCGAACTTCCAGGAGGCGGTGTACCTGGCCGCTAGCCGGTTGGGAGCTATCCCAACCCGAATTCAGCCAGCGTGTTGACGTGTGGTCTTAACCCTCTCCTGAGAGAGACGATAACGTCTCTCGGGAGAAATAGAAAATAGAAAGTTATATAGGTTTTAACGGAAGCATATCTTGTGAGTATTTCAATAAGATTGATATAATCATCCCTTATGGATTATTTTCCCTTTCATCCTTCCAGTATTACGTACATTCTCCATATGACGTTTTGGATTACAACAGTGAGCCCTCTCCAGCATACTTGGGTGTCACAAGTGAATCAGAGCTGATTACCATGGAAAGTCGGTGCGGCCGAGGGGTTAAGGAGCTTCATCCTACGAGACGAGGTTGTTTATATACTGATGAACCTATTGGAAAAGGAAGAAAGGTAGGAATTTAGCTTGGTTATCCCCAATTTTTAACAAGGCTACATTATCTTTTATATATATTTTATATCTATTATCTTTTCTTGTGAATGTATATGTTGTCTTATTTTTGTGCCTGAAGATTCTTTTTTTAACCTCCGACGCAAAAAGGACGGATTATCACTCTGTGTGTGTGTGTGTGTGTGTGTGTGTGAGTGTGTGTGTGTGTGTGTGTGTGTGTGTGTGTGTGTGTGTGTGTGTGTGTGTGTGTGTGTGTGTGTGTGTGTGTGTGTGTGTGTGTGTGTGTGTGTGTGTGTGTGTGTGTGTGTGTGTGTGTGTGTGTGTGTGTGTGTGTGTGTGTGTGTGTGTGTGTGTGTGTGTGCTCTCTATCGGTTGCAGAGGCGAGTAGTCCTCACATCGATAGTCCTTTGATAGACTACCAAGTTTCTGGAGCCTTTGCAGTTTGCGAAGAGGTGTCGCCCCTTTACAGTCCTCTCTTGCCTTTACCATGGGGAGAGTTCTGAAGAACTCTTCCAACTGATACCACCTTCTTCCTTCCTCTACAGAAAAACGATCTGGTCTTGAAATTCAAAGCTTTAGATTGGAAGAAATACGCACCAGAACCGTCTTGTGTCGGTTTGAATCTTCCTTTTTGTGCCGAGCAGTGAAAAAGCATGTCATTAGGCCGTCATAATGTGGGTTGCCACACTGACTGCATTCGCAGTGATTATGGCAACCCCCACTTTTAGATTCTACTCATGCTTTCCATCATGCATAGTAGAGTCAACTTAGCAGGAATACGATAAATAGAAAAACAAAAATGAGGACAGAGGAAATGTTGTAGATTAATGTTGAAAATTTTATATTTTGCAGGTGTACAGTACTAACTCTTGCCGTTTGACCTGCAGGAGTAGATTAGCCAAGAAATTGTGTGGCTGTATTCCTTATTACTATTTTTATGAAGGTAATCTTTACATGAAAATTACTTGCCACAATGCCACCCTTATTTCCCTTGTGGAAATCCCTTCGGATGCCACTAGCTAGTGGTTATGTCGGACATGAACCGACTAAAAACCGCACGCCTTCTCAAGGTACTAATAGTCGGGGAACCAGGTATACCCTAAAAAATAAAGCTCCGGAACCTCGACGTACCTCAGGCCATCTGCTACTTGCAGAAGATCCTGTCCTGAGTGGGAATTCTGGACATTCCCGGGCGTGCGCGCTACCATTAGTTACTTGCACTGACTGATCCATTCATTCCGGCATAACTTGTGTAAGAAAACTCCAGAGTAAAATAAAATTATTACACTATTTTTAGGTGGTCCTATCTGCACTCCAGCCGGCATGTGGTGTCTTGCTTCCTTCGCCCACAATATAACCAGTAATAACGGGGAGAGGTGCACTTGTATCCCTCAATGTGTCGACAGCGTGTTCAAAGAGACCAATAGAAAAGATCAGAACTGGTTTGATATTTCATATCTGTGTGTGTGTACTACACACACAGATATGAAATAAGATATGAAATACGTGTGTGGTCTGAAAACTTTTCGATCTAATGATGACACAAAATATATTTGTTTCTTTTCTGCATAATATCATTGTCCTTGTATGTATATTATGTAATAAAAGAAAAGAATTATTTCACATTAAATAGAGTACATTCAATGTATGTGTCTCTACATACATAGAAATTTTTAAAATGCACAAATACATTCACTAGTTTTTGTTAATGAGTGCTGCCATCTTTACGTTGTGATCGGAAACTTTTCAGCTCACCTAGAATATTTATTTTTAATTATTCATTTATAACTAGATATTATTACTGTGCAACGCTTTGCTGTGTCACATTACAGTTACATTGGTGAGCAATTAGGAATAAGCCTAACGAGAAAAATATACATATATTAAAAAAAGATTTCAAACGATTTGTATGTCAAGTCTTTAAAACTTGAGCTATACACTAAACTACCTGACCCAGCGAACTTCGTACCGCCCAATCCTGAAATACTAATTTGATCGCAGCGCCACCTAACGGGTCCGATTGAATCATTTTCGAACCCACTTGAACACACACAAAAATCAACAGAATCGGTCCAGCCCTTTAGAAGGAGTTTAGTTACAAATACATAAATAGAAGATTTATATTTGTAAAGATATACTATGTCTGATTATCGCCAATGTAAACATGCAACCTTCAAACGTTTAGCGCTGAACACATACTCTCTCCTTAAAAAAAGATTTTGCCTTTTGCTGAAGTTGTTACAAAATTTGTGTAAGGTTTTCCTTCTCGTTGCATGGCTGTTCTCCTCCACCCTTAGCTAAGTTGAAATATATTTCGTTTTCTATCCGATTATCTATTCTCTTGTTTCATTTGCTAATATCACTCAGTCACGCGATCAAAACAAAATATTTTCCATTGAAACAAACGAATAGAGAATAGAATAGAAAACGAAAAACGTTTGCAACATGGCTAGAGGGGCTACTTAAATTGCTCTTTTAGTCGTGTTTTAGGGCATTCATTAGGGATTAGTAGGCATGGTGACACTACGGCACTGGAAGTGTAAGTGAGAGGCATGGTAAGGTAATCGGGACCAGGTTTGCCCTTGGGGTTTGTCCCCATACGTGAGTGCATTATTGTTTGTCCTACGAAACATAGCATAGTACTATTATCAGAATCGAATTTTTTTGGTCACGGAGTGCGGGGGAATGAATGAGGGGGAGGGGTTAGGCAAGCTAGCAGCAAACTAAAATTAATATTCTTAGGTAATATGATAAATATGAATTTTGTTGCTGACTTATGTGATTAAAGTTAATGTAATTTTCAGGGATAAACCCCCATTTTCGTCCCGAGGCTCTATAAAGTTTGTTATTCAAGGACCAAAGACTCGTTACACCAGAGAAATCGTTTTCCACTTCCAGGATTTAGTTGGTGAGCCTTCCTTGATTTTTTAAATCTTTTTTATAATATTCAAATATCTTTTTTTTTAATCTCTTTTACCCCCGTGGATGTTGGTTATCACGCTAAAAAGTAGCTTATGTCCTTTCTCAAGAATAAACATATCTTTATGTCGAATTTCATTAGAATGGGTACAGGGATTAAAAGCAGACAGGGTTTCTTTCAAATTTATAACATTAGAACGGAGTATAGTCTGACGACCTATAGAAGGTTACGGTAGGCCCACTCGGCGGGTGTGGGCGGCGGCTCTGTCCGCCCAGAACAGGGCGCGCCTCTGGCGCCCCCAGCGGATACTGGCGGTCAGAGCCATACGTGGATACCGCACGGTGTCCACAGAGGCGGCGTGTGCCTTGGCCGGAACACCCCCGTGGGATTTGGAGGCGGAAGTGCTCGCCGAAGTTTATCGGCGAGTGGCTGACTTCGGCTGGCGGTCGCTAGGAGGGAACCGAGTCCCGCCTGCCACTACTGCGACTGCAGTGAGGACACGGCCCAGCACACGCTGGCGGTCTGCCCCGCTTGGGCGGCGCAGCGCCGGGTCCTAACTGCAGTCATCGGAGGGGATCTCTCGCTGCCGGCCGTCATAAGATCGATGACCGGCAGCGACAGTTGTTTTACCGCGGTCGCAACCTTCTGCGAGGATGTAATCTTGCAGAAGGAGGTGGCGGAGAAGGCCCGGGAGGATTCCATCCAATCGGACCCGATCCGCCGCCGGCGCCCCGGGCGGCGGAGGCGCGCATACCTGCGTCTCATGCCGCCCTGATAGTGGCCGCGGATGGGCGGGACGGGTTTCCCGTCCGTCCGCAGTAGTGGCCAACCGCGAGGGGGCGACGTCCGCGTGTGACCGGACGTTGCCTAATTAGAGAGTAAATTTTTGAGATGGTGCCCGCAACAGTGCGGGCAGGCGCCGGTTGGAGTCCAGAAGGAAATCCCCTCCCTGGACTCCTTCCAATACAAAGGCGCAGAGAGGGTCACACCGTGTGGTTTTAGTCGGTTCGAGTCCGACACACCACCCCGCCGTAACCCCCGACGGGGTGACGGTCCGCGGGGATTTTCACACGTTAAAAAAAAAAGGCCGTTGAATACGAGCAGTTTACTGCTTTTGACTGAGACGATGATGATGATGGAGTATGGATAGGATCAGATGATCAAATTTACCACCTAATGGTAAGAAACCGTAGCCTATGGACACCTGGCTGTTTATATCTAGATATATTTAACTTTTAGTATCCTTCGGTGGAGCTGCCGGCCTGTTTTTGGGAGCCAGCTTCATTAGTTTCATAGAAATCCTGTACTTCTTGCTAGCCAGGCTCTTTAAAGCAACTATCAAGAAGGATAAGAAGAATCAGAAGACTATCGCAGTGAAGGTAAATTTAACGTATTATGTTTAACACAGCTTATAGTTACTACAGTATTTTTATGGTATAAGGGCTCAATTAAATTACAATATATATGGTATGAGGGCTTTAAATTAATTAATCAATAACTCACAATTTCCCACTGCAGAACTGGGGTCTCCTTTCAGGAGAGGATTGTTTCTATTCACCTAGGTTACAACTAGGCTATGAACGAATTACAACGGCGGTAGGCGCCGACCGTCAGCTGGCCCGATACAACTAGATCGAACTCCGCAGCATCTCACTCACTCACTCACCATTACCAATATGACAATTGTAACGTGGCTACACTGCCCCGTTCCTCGCCAGCAGGCGAGCGTCTCCCCGCTACTCCGCGCGGCTATAAGAACAGCGCGCGCCTCGAGCCCAGCCTTTTTTCTACTGCGTCGCCGCCCAAGATAAGTGTCTCCTATTTCTGGAGGCATCACCGACCAAACTCTCAAGTGCCCACGCCCTAACGTGCTCGCGAACTAGCCCTTGTATTCCGATTGTATCTATCTAATTGTATTGATTGTGAAAACAATAAACTTCTTGTAAACTCTCGTGATTTAGTATATTTCTCTTTCTCCTATCTATCGTGCACAAACCGGCGACTAAAGCCGAGTTACGTGACACAATTTATTATACAGTCCACTTGCCTTTACTTTATACCAGTACATCAGGGATTTAGCAGTAATCTATTTGTCTATCAATCTAAACACATCAAAAGTGTCTAGGGATCAAGCATTTTTATGCGGATTTCTTGAGATTGAGATGTGGCTTTGTAATAAATTTATGATTTTATAAATTTATATGGATCCTTTTTGGTGCATTTCATAATTTGAATCAGGAACTGTCAATCAAATTCGAGTAAAAGATGAAAATCAGCTGCCAATATTTTCCCTATAAAAACATACAACGCATTGAAGAAATTATTAGTGCTACTGTTTCCCTACTACTGATTAAAACCAACGTTATTATGGAGCGGCGACGTCATTTAAGCAGGGAAGAAATGCTCAGAGCCGTGGGAATGATAGAAGCTGGTTCCCGGCAACGTACTGTGGCTTTAGCTCTGAATACAAGTCAGAGTGTTATCAGTCGACTTTGGACACGTTACCGAAGCACTGGTACCGTGGCTGAGCGCCATGGAGGACGATATCGCTGCACCACACGGAGACAAGACCGATACATTCAAATCTTAACTCGAAGAGCTCCAACAATAACCGCCATGATGTTAGCCGTGAGGCTTCATCACTCTTCAGGGAACTTAATTAGCGACCAAACAGTCAGAAACCGCTTGCATGAAGTGAACCTTCATTCCCGAAGACCGCTACGGGTACCACCTATAGCAATGCACAATCGTAGGATTCGATATCAATGGGCTCTTGAACACAGAAATTGGGCAGAAGAACAATGGCGTTTCGTGTGCTTTTCTGATGAGTCTCGTTTTGGTATGAGACCGGATACAAGACGTATACGACACTGGAGAACCCCTGGACGCCAACAGCGATTAAAATCCTGCCAGGAAGTCCATCCTTATAGTGGTGGAACCATCATGGTATGGGCGGGTATTTGGATCGGCGGAAGAACTGAGTTGATTTGGATCAGAGGCAACCTCAACGCTCAAATTTATGCTGAGACGATTGTATCAGACGTCATCGTTCCTCTACAAGTGCAAATCGGTCCCTTATTTCAGTTAATGCATGATAATGCACGACCGCACACCGCAAGAGTTGTAAGACAGACTCTCGCCGCAGCTAACATCAATGTCCTGCCCTGGCCTGCTCAGTCGCCAGACTTGAACCCGATTGAGCATGCATGGGATATGCTACAGAGAAGAGCTCTGCCGAATATGGAGGGTATCCAGTCGCAAGAAGACCTTTTTTTGTTGTTGCAACGAACATGGGCGGCCATTCCACAGCGTGATTTGGATGAACTCATTTTGAGTATGCCAAACCGATGTTCTTGTGTTGTTAGTGTTCGCGGTAGAAACACGGATTATTAATTGTTTAAGTTACCTAATAAAATTTTAAAGAAAACTGTTATTTCAGTCTTTTTTTCGAACTTTAATGTTAGTGGTTCAAATGTCAAAAATCCCTTTATTAGGAAAATGGCAAATTTCTTTACTAATGCAAAGGTGACTTGGTTTATCGTTACTGTGACAAACGAAAACACTTTATTTGATGAATCCTTAAAGAAATTTTTAATTAATATCAATCAGGAGAAAAGTTATTGCAAAAATATATGTTGATCCCTAGACACTTTTGATGTGTGTATGTATACATATTTTCTTTATGACTTATAACTTGGCGTTGTTTGTTTCAGAGTGAACCTCATACTATCGCTCACGAAACCTTTCGTGTGGAAACGCTGAACGCTGTGTTGAGCTCTCAGAAGAAGTACCACTATGACATATAACAATAATACTAAAAATATTTTTTTTGTTAATATTAGTAATTTAGTTTAATACACTTGTTCTTTAGTAAGCTAGATTAAAGTATGCTTAACACGAACGAACCGTGTATTTTAAGAAAGTGAAAGTGGATATTTTATTAATTAGACTTTCAATTAAAATATTTTTGGTATGATTAAATGAAGTTTACATAACGGGTAAATCACAGATTAAAAAATAAGTAATTTGTTTTAATAAACCATTTATTGTTAGAATTTTGTGTTACACTCAATAGGAAAATCTTTTAAGATTTGAAAATACACAGTTTTCCTTTTCATTAACAGATAATGAGGATATGAATATATCTGTTCTCAAATAAGTCGTCATTTATAAACCTACTAGTTTTGCTCGCGGCTCTGCCCGCGTGTATATTGGCTATCGTAATAAAGATGGCCTTCCTCAAGATTTAAAGTATCGCCTCGTCAAATTTTATTATAATCGATACAGCTGTTTAGCATTATCCTACTAATATTATAAACGAGAAAGTTTGTTAGTATGTTATTTAAGTTTGTTGCTCTTTCACGGAAAAACTGTAGAACGGATTTGGGTGAAACTTTACAGTAGTATAGCTTATATATCAGAATAACACATAGGCTACTTTTTTACTGCAATAAGCGGAAAAAAGCTAGTTGCAATATTAATATAAGTTCAACTTTGATTTTTTAAAATATTTTCAATTTTAGATCGTATTACATCATCAGATTTTATTCTTAGTTATAATAAACCTTTATTATCAATTAATTGTATTATCTCTTTCCCGCTCTCTTTAAACTCTTTCAGTTTATCTTGGAAGTCCTGCAAGTGTCTTATCAAGTCTTCGTATTTCTTTACTTTCTTTTCCTTCAATCGAGTGTCTTCAGTTTCGTCAGCTGTGGGTACTACTTCTTTACGTTCTTCACCTCTGCCTAACGTCATAATTTCCTTTCTTTCTTCGTCATCTTTAATGTGATTATTTGCTCCTGAATTTAAAAAAAAGAATTTTTACTTCTTCTTTTGATGAGATGGGAACCATCTTAATCATAACATTCAATTTGGCAATGTCAAATATATTGGCAAGCCAGGTTGATGTTCTACAAATGTGTACGTTATTAGAAAACTGAAAAATGTATGGGAATGACGTTATCTCAATGCTCAGTAACCTTGTCAAAACAAAATATTAGCCAATAAGAATACACAATAAATATTAAATATAAATATTTCGGGCATTTTGCACACAACGAAATCTAGTCCCCAAACTAAGCAGAGCTTGTATTATGGGTAGTTAAGCAACTGATATAAATACATAAACATAGTTTTTTTTTGTAAATTCATACATATTATACATAGAAAACACCCAAACACCGAAACAAATATTTGCGGATCACACAAACATTTGGTCTGACCCGGGAATCGAACCCGAGACCTCTTAATCAGTAGTCGCATACGCTAACCACTAGACCAACGAGGCAGGTTATAGAGTCGTTAACATTTGTAGAATGAGAATCGACGTGACACTTAGTACATTTATGCTAAATACTATCTCCATCTACTGTCTAACGCAGACCTGTCTCGTCTGCGTTGAGCAGTAGATGGGAATCGTCTGATGATGAATATTTACTTCATCATCATCATCAACAGCCTTCAATAGTCCACTGCTGGATATAGGCCTCTCCTTAGAAAGGAGGTTTTGGCCTACTATACCACGGTGGCGAGACGGGTTGGTATCAAGATTTCCTTCTCTTTGCATTGATTTTGTCGTGCGTAGTTTATCTCTTAGTCGCCTTTTACGACACCCGCGGGATGAATAGGCGTGGTGACACTCTGTAATTCTTTAAATCCGTCACCACAGATTATATATGTTGACTTAGATTATTATATTTAAGCCTATCACAATGACAACTCTGCCTGATAGAAAGCATAAGTAGAATCCAGGATTTTATTGGGATTCATCTTCATCAGATGTTTCTGTATCATTCTCCTGGCCCCCGGATGTTGGGAGAATGATGAAGAATGATTGGGGCTCCGGTCTCACATCCACCAGCGATGCAGAGTCCACTTGCAATTGGAACACGAAATTATAAACGTCTGCGATTTCATGTAAGCTGTATTTATTGGTACAGGCTCAGCTTTGTTTGGGATCTGATCGGTGTCTGAATTTATGAAATGAGTAAGTAGTATGAGTTTACCTGCTAAATATATTAAACAAACGACGATTGTAATAATTCCCTTCATAATATTTGGCTTCAAACAAAAGTTTCCTACGATTCAAGTAAATTTTCAGCAGAAGTAAAGTTTAATTAACCAATGAAATCCACATAAATTAAGTCATAACTCTGAGTTCGTAATTGAAAAATATGTCGTTATAATTAAGAACTAATTAACTAAATTAATAGTGGCAATACGCGTAAAATGAACCGATAGCCGTTGGTGTAAACGAATTCTTGAGTGGAGACCGCGTCTCAGCAAACGTAGTGTAGGACTTTCACAGGCCAGGTGGAGTGATGACTTGCGCAAGACGACAGGCTGGAGTTGGATGCGAGAAACCGAGGATCAAATCAAGTGACATGTAATTGGGGAACCCTATATCCAGCAGTACTATGATAGGCTGATGATGATGATGAATATGTGCTACTACTTCTCACGACACTTTGCTTCTCACTATTACTCTGTGGAACAAATTACTTTTCACGGTATTCTCAGATCGATGAGATCTGCAAACCTTCGATAAGGGACGCTCCCTTATTAAAGGTTTGCAGATCTCATCGATCTTTATATGATGCACTCATTCCTCTTCCTCATTAGAACCCACCACACTTGGCGCAGTAGAAAGCGGCGTGGCGATCGCTTAAACCACTAGGCCAACTGTACAGTCAAATTGTGGGTTCAAATTTTACACAGGATAACAATTTATGTAAACCTCAAATTGTTATTATAAGTCTGGGTGTTTGTTTTTTCTTGTATGAACGAATACATTCCAGTTGTCTTTAGAAAAAAAAGGCAACGCGTTTGTGACTCCAGCATTATAGATAATCATGGGCGGAGGAGAGGCTTCCGATGTCTAGCAGTTGACTGTTAAAGTGGATTTTTAAGGTCCCGTACCTCAAAATGAAAAAACATAATCTGTCTGTATATCTAGATCCTTTTTCTCAGTAATGAGTGAAAGTATCAAGCTGAAATCCATATAAATACTCAGTTCTACTGTCTCTTGGAGCTATCCAGTATAACATGTCTATCTTCTACCAGGGGGGTGTCACTCCGCAGTTTAGGTATAGTCGGCCGGCTGCCTGCCGGGTCAGACACGCCGGTTGAACAGACATCGTCAGAACAGTTAAGAGTTACACGATAGAAAGAGACGCAATTGTAGGTAAATATAATCGTAGTAATTCGGCGCTGTGCGATCTGAATTGAACTTAATCTTTTGACACCGAGGGTATCTATAACTTTAATTTAATTTTCGGAGTGAGTCTTCCGTACTGGTACTATTATGTATTCTGTGCTTCTACGGTTGGCTCACTATAACCATTTTTGTCACACATTCGCAACGGGCAATAAATAAATTCAGACGAAGGTCAGATTAAGAATACAGAGTGTCACCACTCCTATTCATCCCGCGGGTGTCGTAAAAGGCGACTAAGGGATAAACTACGCAAGACAACATCGATGCTAAGAGAAGGAAAACTTGAAACCAACCCGTCTGGCCAGCGTGGTATAGTAGGCCAAAATCTCCTTTATAAGGAGAGGCCTATGTCCAGCAGTGGACTGATAAAGGCTGTTGATGATGATGATGAAAGTCAGAAGTCAGTTAGTAATTATTAATAAACAAATAAATAATCCTTACCAATCTATCCTTACTACCTAAGTAATATTATTAATGCAAAAGTAACTCTGTCTATCTGTCTGTCGACTGTCTATCGCGCTTTCACGCTAAAACTACTGAACCAATTCAATGAAATTTATATATACAGAAAGTTTAGAGCCTGAGAAAGGACATAGGCTACTTTTTGTCACGCTAACCAAAATACACGCTAGTGAAAGCTAGTAATATTTACAAATAAGAAAAATTATGTTATTCATATCATTTTACCCTAATGTTAAAAGTAAGTATACCTTTTAAATATTAATTCTAACGTTATTACATCATCTCTATAAGCCGTACAAAACGTCAAAGCCTACTCATACAACAACAAAAAAAAAAACAGCCGCCTCTGTTTGAATTTCGAACATCAGTTTCAGTATTGAACTGTTCGCCGTAGGGGTAGCGCGCGTATGTTGTTGAAAAGACGAACGAACATTTACGTAATTCGCTTTAGCCGTGTTTTTTAATATTTGTGATTGAAATAGGTGAGTATTATATATATGTATATTAATGTTATGAATAAGAAAGTCACCCTGTCTGTTTATTTAAGCTGCTGTATTGATATCAATGAAATTTTGGTATTGAGATACTTTGATTTTTGAAGAAGAACTTAAGCTACTTTTTACCGCCATAACTAAACAAACGAGACCAAACCTAGTAGTAAATACTATTATTTGAAGATAGTTATGAATTGCAAATTAATAATTTAGAGTTAAGAGCGATTGGAGAGGCCTATGTCCAGCAGTGGACTGCGATACGCTAATGATGATGACGAATTAATAGTTTCAATGCATTTTCTTTGATGATTCGTAAACTGTATTTTGTTAATCTTTTATTAATTAATACGAGAACTTCAATGGTTATGTCCTTATATTTTTAAATGAAATGAATTATATAGGAAAATTCTAATTGTGATATATGTATTGTGAAATTTATCAAATTATGTGTAATCATTTAGTATAATGATGAAAATCAGTGATCATTGTAACATGTTTGAAAACAACTATTAAAGTATAAATAAAAAAATAGCAACTTTTATTAAATCAGTTAAATACTAGGATCTTTTTGTTTTAACTTATTTTAAACTATCAGGGTCCCTCGGTATTACCCGCGTTTATTGTTTTATAGACCGACGGACAGACCTACAAAAACATTTAAAAATTTCTCTTATCAGTGTAAGCACCGTGTATACTTTCATATGCATTTAGTAAAAACTGTTCATCTAATATTTCAAACAGACATTTTAATTTTATTTAATTATATATATGTATTTCGTAGCTCCGTAGGTGCCTACGAGATGCTACGAAATATCAGTGCCTAGATTAGTGACTACATGCTATTCTAGAATATAAGCTAGCTAGCTTTTGCCCGCGATTACGTCCGCCTGTATATTTGTTATCGTGACCAAAAGTAGCCTAGTGTATCTCTTAGGTCCAAAAATATGGAAATTTATCCAAATAGGTTCGGCAATTTAGACAGTTACTTTCGAATTTTTTTATGGATTATTAAAACACATTTCATCCTAATTGATGTAGCTGTTCGAGACTGAATGAGTACCAAACATACATACATAGTGGTTATAAATATTTCGGAAGTCTTAGACACCTAGTCCCAAACTAATATTTAGAAAACACAACATTCTAGATACAAATATTTGCGGATCACACAAACATTTGGTCCTAACCGGGAATCGAACCCGAGACCTCAAGCACATCAGTCGAATACGCTACCGCTGCGCCACTGAGGCATTCAAAGTCCAATAACCCTTTTGCACTTGGTCAATAACTGGTTGAATTATTTATTAGCCACGGATACAGTCGCAGTGTATTACTGCAGGAAATTATCCAATTATCTGTCTGTCTGTCTGTCTGTTTTATTATTAATGAAATCGTCGTTTAATACGATTTTGTCAACAGGGAAATCCACCGACTAAAGGTTTTATAATCTATATATATCTATATCTATACTCTCTCTGAAGTCGGCCCTTCTTGTCTGAGGATCGTGGTCCGGTTCAAGGTTGCATCTAGAGCTGATGATCCTACTTCACGGGTTCCGTAAAGCGCGTCTCTTACAACCGGGTAGCATTCAGAGGTCGATGAGTCCTTTACTTGATCGGTCCATCTTGTTGGTGAACGACTTCGCGATCTTTTGCCTTCGTTTTTCCTCACCACGATCAGTTTTTTCAGATTTCTGTCGCCTCTGCGCATTGTTTGGCGGAAATAGGAAAGAGTTTTTATTTCGAGCTGGTTCAGGATCGATGCATTAGTGCGCTTAGAGTTATACGTCTTCAGCACCACATCTCGAATGCAGCAATCCTTTGACATAAATATCTATACTTATGAATAAAATTGGAGTGTCTGTCTAATATCAAACTAACAGTTTTTTCTAAATGCATATGAAAGTATAAACGATACTTATATTTATAAAATTTTGAATAAATAAATAAATATTTCGGACATCTTACACACAACGCCATCTAGCCCCAAACTAAGCAGAGCTTGTATTATGGGTACTAGACAAACGATATAAATACATAAACATACTTTTTTTGTAAATTACATTTATTTTGTAATTACATAAATATTTGTATCGGAGTTTGGATGTTTTCTATGTGTAATATGTAGGTATGTATTTACAAAAAAGTATGTTTATGTATTTATTTCAGTTGTCTAGTACATAATAATATAACATAATTCTGCTTAGTCGGGACTAGATGACGTTGTGTGTGAGATGTACGAAATACTTATTTATTTATTATTTACTACTCATCCGAACCTACCGATAGAAATCCCTTCAAAAACAAATAAATTTATCCATCAAAAGAGGCTTTATAACATAATTGCATGTCGCAATGTTAGATCGGTTATGATTAATGTTCAACCTAGATACAAGCAATATTTGTTACTTAAATATCATTATGTAGACAAAACAAAGTAGGACAAGTAGTATTTTAGGTAATTGTTGTCAATATTAGATGTACAAGTTTGATAGGAATATGTTTTTTTAAGTAATAGGGAAATTAAGCTTTGAACAGTGTCACAAACTCGTTTTTTAGGGTATCGTAGTTTATGACTCGGATCTCTTATAGATTCACCATGTCCAAATGGTTAGTGCTGGAAAGTTGCTTTGCAAGCGTCATATCGACGCTTGAAAAGCAACTTTTACTAAGCGACAGAAATTCCAATTTCGACTTATATATAACACTCCTTATTCCTAACCAGTCCATACGGAGATACCATTGAAAAGTTACGAAATACTTTCACCACTGGTATTACCACATACAGGTCATTCATAAGATTCATATACAAAAAAGTCTGAAATTTTGAAAAACTTGTACCGTCTCAGCCAAAAAACATTCAATGTTAGACTTAGGTATTTCTCAAGGCTTTTCACAATAACTAATCACGTGCTACTGGTATTCAACGACTTTTACCAGCGATCAGAACACCTTAAAGTTGGCTTACCCCAGGCGCGGTCGCAGCCTAAAATTTTGGAGGGGGTCACTCACTACACTAATCATCATCAACAACCTTTAACAGTCCACTACTGGACAAAGGGTTTGTTCACGGGATACGACTGGGCCCTACGAGGGCGTCTCCCCCCCGGGCTGGGTGTAATCTACTACGCAGATGACACCCTGGTCACGGCTCGGGGGGCAAACTTTGATGAGGCGGCGCGCCTGGCCACTACAGGAGTCTCCCTGGTGGTGGGGCGCATCGAGGCGCTGGGTCTACGAGTGGCCCTGGATAAGACGGAGGCCCTGTTATTCCATGGGCCCCGTCGTGGTCCACCCGCCGGCGCTTCCATCGAGGTCAACTCGGTCCTCGTACTGGTCCGGGCCCACATGAGGTATCTGGGCCTAGTCCTCGACGGTAGGTGACTCTTCGATTTCCTACAGCTTGGTCCTAAGTTGGTGGGCACTGCCTCCGTCCTAGGGCGACTCCTGCCCAATCTGGGCGGGGCCAGTGTCTAAACTAGGCGACTGTACACGGGGGTTGTCCGGTCAATGGCACTTTACGGTGCACCGGTGTGGGTGGCGGTTCTGACCGCCCAGAATAGGGCGCGCCTCTAGCGCCCCCAGAGGATATTGGCGGTCAGAGCCATACGCGGATACCGCACGGTGTCCACAGAGGCGGCTTCTGCCTTGGCCGGAACACCCCCGCGGGACTTGCAGGCGGAAGTGCTCGCCGAAGTCTATCGGCGAGTGGCTGACTTCCGGGCGGAGAGCGGATTTCGCCCTTCGCCCGAGGACGTGCGCGAGTGGCGCAAAGCCGTTCGCCGAGCCACCATGCTCAGATGGTCGTTCCGGCTGGAGACTACACGTGCTGGCTTCGCCGCCGTGGACGCTCTCCAGCCAGTCATCGTTGAGTGGGCAGGGCGGCAGTACAGGACCCTTTACTTCCGCCTGACGCAGGTGCTTTCCGGGCACGGTTGCTTCGGAAAGTATCTGCACTCGGTCGCTAGGAGGGAACCGAGTCTCGCCTGCAACCACTGCGACTGCAGTGAGGACACGGCCCAGCACACGCTGGCAGTCTGTCCCGCATGGGCGACGCAGCGCCGGGCCCTCACTACAGTCATCGGAGGAGATCTCTTGCTGCCGGCCGTCATAAGATCGATGGCCGGCAGCGACAGTTGTTTAACCGCGGTCGCAACCTTCTGCGAGGACGTAATGTTGCAGAAGGAGGTGGCGGAGAAGGCCCGGGAGGACGACATCCACTCGGACCCGATGGGACCTGCGTCTCATGCCGCCCTGAGAGTGGCCGCGGATGGGCGTTACGGGTTCCCGTCCGCCCGCAGTAGTGGCCAACCGCGAGGGGGCGGCGTCCGCGTGTGACCGGACGTTGCCCAATTAGATAGTCGAAATTTGAGATGGTGTCCGCAACAGTGCGGGCAGGTGCTGGGAGGAGTCCAGAAGGAAATCCCCTCCCTGGACTCCTTCCAATATACAGGTCACACCGTGTGGTTTTAGTCGGTTCGAGTCCGACACACCACCCCGCCATAACCCCCGACGGGGTGCCGGTACGTGGGGATTTACACACGTTAAAAAAAAGGTAAAGGGTTTGTTTCAAGTTTTCCTTCTCTTAGCAGTGATGTTAGCTGCTTATTTTGTTCCTTTAGTCGCCTCTTACGACACCCATGGAATGAATAGGGGTGGTGACACTTTGCATTCTTACTCTGTCACCACACGGGTCACTACACTAATAAAAAATAGATATTAGGAATAAAATAAACATTATTGCACAAGACACAATTTCATTTTATACATTTATAAAACAAACGGAAGTCGTATTTTTGTATTTGCGAATCGGGTGATAATATTTCTGACGTCTGGTACTATTTCCGGGTGAATGTTTAGAAGAGCTAAACCTGTTAATCGCTCTTGTAACATGTTAGCTCTCAACCACGTTTTTACACGCCTAAGCGTAGAAAAAGATCGCTCTGCTGTCGCACCACTTATTGGAAGAGTTGCCAGAATTTTGAGAAATGTCTTTATATTTGGGTATAAATCATCATCACAAACTTTGATGGTAGAAACTACAGACTTAGAAAGTTTGGTATCAGCATTTTCTGTGACCTCTCGTTTCTACTTTGTAATACATAGCTGATACTCTGTAACGACAGTGGCAGCAGGAACATTTAAAAAATGGGAATAGAATTCAGATACTTTCTTGACAATAAGATCTTTTTCTGTATATTCACATTTCCGCATAAAAATGCCTAATCCGAACAAGTTCATTCAATTTGACCTTAGATTTTGGGGGGGGTCATGTCCCCTGTGACCCCCCCCTTCGGACCGCGCCTGGCTTACCCAAGCTCCGTCTCCCAGTACGTAGCCGTTACCCCATAACCTAGTAGCCTCATTGGCACTCTTGTCTGCGAGCAACGTGTCGAGCCCACTACCATTGAAGTAGTAGTTTAAATTATAAAGGTACTAAGGCGGCGTAACAGACGTATCAAAAGATGTCAATAACATTGGATTCACCCACTTACTGATGTTGCACGACGGTACAAAATATTCGCTCGGAAATATATCGCACTGCTTCGCGTTCAATTTGCATCAAGTCACAGATATTTTTCCCGCCAGTGCGGCTACTCCTTTAAGATTAAATGTGGTACAGAATTACGAGAAAAAAAAACGTGCGGTGAAATATCGCAAACCGGACAAGGTCTAAGTTCTGAGTTTACCTAGTTGTTTAATGTTTGCATTGTTTTCAGGTTTGAAATGGCAAAAACTACGAGTTTATCTTCGAAGGTTGCTGCCTGCGTCTTGTACATCATTAACTTCATTGTAATGGTATGTATTGTTGTATATTTAAAACTTATACTTCCACTAGCTGACGCACAGAGTCATGCTAAGCTTATATTGGTCTAAGTGTAATGTTAACTATTTCATCTTAGGCTAGCTAGCAAAACACAATAAAAAGAACGCGAAAATCTTTCGAAGTTTATAGTTAACAAAACCGTGATACGAGAATTATTTAAAACTATAGTTAGATATAAGTAGAGAGGTAGATATAGGTGTTTAAAATCATTTTAAATTCGATATATTATATACTAAAACTTTTCTCGAGAATCAATCTATCCATTGCTGAAAACAGCTTGAAAATCGTTGCAGTAGTTATTAAGTTTATCGCGAACAGACAGACAAACAGACAGACGCGGCAAAGGAGTTTGTTTTATATTATATAGTGATGGATATACATATAGAGAAAAATACATGAATTGTTATAGGTTTTAAATAAGGTTTATAAATCATAGCTTATTTTCATTGTGTTGTTTATACCAAGGTAAAGATAGAAGGTTAAAAGCCAAGGGCTCTCTCAATGTTAGATGCTGCCAATGACACGAAGGTTATGAGATTGACCTTAAGAGGTAAAAAAATATGCGTGTTATATTATTACAGTTAAAGAAAGCCTTGTAAGAAAGAAGGAAACTGCCACGTTGGTCTAATGGTTAGCGTATGCGAGTGCCGATCAAGAGATCTTGGGTTCGAATGACGGGATAGGTAAAAAGTGTTATTGAGTTTTCTGATTATAGAAATATTCAAGAAAAGTCCATTATTTGGAAGTTTGGGGTCTTAAGGTACGCGTCCATTGGCCCGCGCCGGACGCACCACACGCAACGAATTGAACGGATTTGCCTTGCTCATAAATGCCGGCGTTCGGTGCGTACGGTGCGTTCGGCGCGGGCCAATGGACGCGTACCTTTAACCCCTCGTGCCTCGGAGAGCACATAAAGTCGTCGGTCCTGCGCCTGATATTTCCTCAAGCGTGTCGGATAACCATCCATTAGATTATGAAAGTGAGAGAACAGAGGGTGCACCTATGTTTGCTCGTACAGTTTGCACTATTTTCCTGAGTAGTTGGCTGGTGTCCGTAACGGACACCATGGACGAAAACTGCACGTCGCGTCGTCTCGGGTACCAATAGCTGAGGAACTTAGTGTACTCCAGGAAGAAAGTAATTGGTTCTCTTTTTTATTATATAGGGAGCTCCAATAGAAATCATCACTTCTGTGGGAATACCCTATATTTAAAAAAAGCGATAGCCGTCCAGGTTGTTGTACAAGGGATCTTAGTAGGGTGTGTATTTAATATCCGGGGTACGGAACCTTAAATTTCATAGAGCTCTTTTAAACACCTGTTGAAAACAAGGTCAAAGTCACAAGGATAGTAATGAAGGACCTTCTCAATGCTGTCCGATGGCAATGACACAGTTAGGAGATTGGCCTCAAGTTTAAAGGTCAAAATAATTAAAAGTGTATTGAAATCATAAATAGCTGTGGTACTACGAAATGACCTTAGAAAATCGCTGTAATACTCGTGTTATTTTTCACCGACACTAAAACTGTCTTATTGACAAGTGGTCTCGGGTTTGATTCCTGAGTCGGACCTAAAGTGTCGGACCTAAACTTATAAGAAATTCTTACTAACAGACCTTCCTTCCTTCCTTACGGTGCCTCTCCATTAATGGAGGTTGGCCGTCAGCTCTGCATATTCCTTTCTGTTTTTAGCCGGACGAAAGAGTTCTTCCTCGCTGGCGATCCCAGTCCATTCCCTGATATTTTTGAGTCACGATTTTCTTCGTCTTCCGAACTAACAGACCGGAGCATGGAGTTTTGACTCTACTCTGTGTGATGGAAAGCATCCAAGAGTGGAGGTCACAATCTTCATTGTGTGTGCACAATGCAGCATTGGTACCCACACCATGGCGGATTAGTCAGGTGCTTCTGCATCATTAGACCTCCGGTTTCGCACTCACCAACGAAATTCAATAGCACTAATGATGTCATTCTTAGATTGGTTTGTTCTACAACCAATGCACCCTACCCGTAATGACAAACGGAGCTGAGACGTGGACACTCACTATCAAACTGGTCCATAAATTTAAAGCAGCTCAGCGTGCGATGGAGCGTGCGATGCTGGGTGTCTCTCTGTCCGATACAATACGTAACGATATTATTCGACAGAGAACTAGAGTTACCGACATCGCATGGAAAATCAGTACGCTGAAGTGGAAGTGGGCCGGATATGTCTCCAGTCAGAGTGCTAGAGTGGAGACCGCGATTAGGCAAACGGAGTGTAGGACACCCTGTGGCACGATGGACCGACGATTTGAGGAAGGGGGTTGGCGGCGGATGGATGCGGACTGCCCAAGACCGGGATGGTTGGCGTTCCTTGGGGGAGACATTCGTCCAGCAGTGGACGGCGATAGGTTGTCACTAGTACGCCCTACCGTTTTTGAGATAAAGGGCTGAGAGTTTATTTATTGATACAATATTTTTAAAAATTAATAATGTCTACTATTTATCAGTAATTACATTATTTTAATTATATTTCTCCCGCAAGGAGATGAGAACTGGATGCAGAAAGTAGCAGACTAGGATCTTTGTATATTTATCAGTATCACTACATAGTATAATACAAAGTTGCTTACGCCCGCTCTCTGTCTGTCCCTATAAATGCTTAAATCTTTAAAACTACGCAACGGATTTTGATGCCATTTTTGCTTTAATAGATAGAGATATTTAAGAGGAAGGCGTATATATATAATAAATGCATTATATAGCAGAGAAACATTGATAATTTTAGAGGTTTCTAACGTGATGTCGCAAATAAACCAATTTTTTACGCTTACATTGCAAACGCTGGCTGTACCCTACGAGATAGATCAAAATAATGTACTACAGTATTGTAAACCTTAAAAAGGTCTACAAAAAAGTCCGCGACGGTATATGTCTATCTCTTAGGGATAACCCACAATAACCATTTTTTTATTTCTTTCTTTTTACGAGAAATAATAGCTTATTTACGAAGCGATTTGAAGCAAATCATTATTAATACTTATCCAATTAAGTACCTTAAATAAGTGCCTTTAATAAGTACATTGTGCATTTAATATACTTTAATAGGGCCCTTTAAATTCTGAAATTTTAATTAATATTTTTGAAGATATTACAGATTTAAAAGGCAGGACAAAGCGATTGTGGCGGTACCGGTCAGGGCCCTAACGGTGGCACTGCTGTCGATTTGTCACTATCAGTTAATAAATACACAATACTGTAATAAGAATTAATATTCTAAGGCGGTACGTAGTTCGCCGGGTCAGCTAGTACTGTATATAGTATGGATGTAAGAATTCTCAAGGTCGCTTGATCCTTTTAAGATACTTGAAATAATATTCTCCGTGTTCAGGTAATTTGCGTGCTGATGTTCGCGTTTGGTCTTTGGATCATAACGTCTCCAAGCTCCCTGTACAGCGTGATCAATGCTTCTGGAAATGCTACTCTCAAGGTCAGTAAATAAAACACTTTTTTCCATAATTCTGTCTTACATTTTAAAATACTTCAAAACTTTTATAGGAGTGCTCGTGGCCAAGGTGTCGGCTACTAGTTCAACCGTTTTTACCTGAATATCAATTTTCAAGCGTTCACAGTCAAGTAGCCTTGGGTGATTGGAAACCTGTCACCCATCTATGTCTGACCGGAGGTCACGTTAAGCAGTCAGTCCCGGCTGTTATCATAGACAGTCAGTCCATGATCGTGAAGCTTAATTGGAGGCCTTCGGTCGGCTTAAACACATCCAACGGAAGATTACTTAGCCGCAACGTGTCTTGCCAGTCCCCAACCCGCACTAGGCCAGCGTGGGGACGTATGGTCTTAACCCTTTCCTAAGAGGAGACCTGTGAGGAGACCAGCAGTGGGATGTTATGGGTTGCTGTTGTTTTTTTCAATTTTTACAAGGAGTCACTAGCATCGGACCTCCGCAACCCTGAGGGAGAACTGTTTATGAGGGTTGAATAAGTTGTCAATATATTTGAGATACTAAATTCCTAATAACGATTACCATAGATAATCATGACAACCGGGACCGACGGCTTGACGTACTCTCCGAGGCATGGACGTGAAAAACAGCCAATTTTCCATACTCCGGGTTGTTTTAAGAATTTTTCAAATCCGACAAATCGAATCCGAGACCTCTCGATCATCATACGCTAACCGAGACCAACGCGGTGGTGATTTATAAAACGTTGAAGTATAAAAATATCATAACAGACAGTAATATGCTGGTAACGTTACTGAATAATACATTACAACCGCACCTCGTATGTGGGTCGCGCTAAATATTTTCCATGACAGAAATAGCTTTTATAAAGGTTCAGGTAGCCATTCAATTAACTTGGAATGAGGTATGAACACACCTGACGTAATTTTTAGTATCTAATATGATGAGGACTGTTGGTCTTGTAGTTAGTAATCCTGACTTGGTTTACCCAAAGGTCGTGGAGTCGATTCTCTTCCAGGATAAATATTTGTGTGATGAACAGGTTCATTTATTTTGTTTCTTTTTAAAGCCTACCAAAGTGACTACTCTGCTTGATGGAAAGCAAAGAATCCAGGAGTCTGGGTCACCATCCTTATTGCTAAGGATAGACAATGCAGCATAGTGATGTACCATGGCAGCCTGGTCAGAATGATTGAGCCTCCGGTCTCACACTTACCTACGAAATACGACAGCAAGAATGCTAACATTATTAGGATGGTTTTCTGTGTGAGGGTAGTACTGCCCCGGTTGAGCCGGTCCATTGGTGCTGAAATCAGCGTCACTCTACTACCTACCTGAGTCTGAGTGTAATTTACCTAAACGGGGTATTTGTTAACGCGCATATTTGGCAGATATCATCACCTATGACCTACTTATAACCAATGGTACAAACAGTGCGGAATTTGTGTAAATTTTTCCTTTATTTTTTTATTTGACGCCTGATAATATAACTATAGTGGATGACAGATGCCTGGTGGAAAACATGAATAAAAAGTATGGGTTGCCATAGTCACTGCACGTGCAAGTAGTATGGCAAACATTATGGCGGTACATTAATCTTTGCAGTTATGTTATACTGTGTAGTTTGCTCCTTTGGTCGGCTCTTGGCATATCTTTGGAATGAGTAGGAGCGGTGACACGCTATGGACTTTTTTGTTACATGTAAACGTGTTTTTTAGTAAAAATAAATATAACAATTTTATGTGAGAGAGCGGTCTCTTCTAATACAGGTTTTTTACACGCTTTATATTAGCTTCACCTTTATGTATGTTTGTAACTGACTCCTTTGGGTGCGATTTTGACCCACTTTAAACGGCTAGATTTCGTTCAAACTTTGTAGATTTATCGAGGACCAATGACAATACACTAATTTGAAAAAAAAAATCTAAAAAAATATGTTTAAACAAATTAGTATTTTCTAGTCTAGAAAAAAAATAGTTTTAAAAAACACGCACACACATTAAAAATATTTTCTACTTTTTACTTTAAAAACGTGTTTGTTTAGTTTTTTAAAAATATTTTTTTTTTGCTTAAAGGAGGGTCCAAAATTAATTATAGTACGTTCACTGTACATTTGATAACGCAAGTAAGCTAGTTTGAATTTGAAAAAAAAATGAATAAATCACCACACGGATGACAACACCAAAGAAAACTCCGAAACAAACATTTGCGTATCACACAATGGTCTTACCCGGGAATAGAACCAGAGACCTCAAGTACAACTGTCGCATACGCTATCCCTGCGCTACCGAGGCAGTTGTATGATACTTGTAGGATGAATAGGAGTTGTGACGCGTTTTTCAATCCGTCACCACACGAATGACAACGCAGATAGCACACTGGCGAAATTCAATATTGTGGATGACACAGAATGGCACGGTCATGACCTCATTCCAATTTCTGTGTTCCATAAGTATTTAAAGACTACGAGTTGTATGTCTGACTTGTCCTCATTGTAGTAGTAATATTTACATCCTCACTAATATTAAAAAAGCGAAAGTTTGTGAGTATGTATGCTTGTTGCTCTTTCACCCAAAAACTACTGAATGTATTTGAATGAAACTTCACTATAATATTGCTCACTAGGCTACTATTTACCGCCATGACGAACCTACACGGGGGCGGAGCCGCGGGCAAAGGCTAGTTGTTATATAATATGACTTTGGAGGCGCTCATACCTAAGTTGATCTAGGTGATCAGAAACAATCACCGAGGGATCAGATGGAGTGGTCTGTACCTGGATAAGAGACCGTTAGTGGCATGAGTATCTCCGTGATTCGGAGGTCACGTTAAGCATTCGGTCAGTTGTAATCATAGAATAACAGTCGTGAAGGCTTTTAGGTGGCTAAAAAAAAATCCAATGGCAAGATTACGTAGTTCGACCGTACTCGGCCAGTGTAGGGACGTATGGCCTTAACCCTCTCCTGAGAAGAGTCCTGAGCCCAGTAGAGAGATATTAGGGGTTGTTGATGATGATTGATGATAATATGACCTTTAGTACCTAGCTGTTTTTGGCGGTATCAATATTTTATTTGGAAGAGGTCGCTTCCCACCGAGGACAACTAAATTAGGGAGGCGCTCGATTTGTTTGTGTCTAGGTGTAACTTATCTATAAGCCTAAGTAGCGTCTTATATTATCAGCTATCTGTCAGTGCAAGTCCCATCAAAATCGGTCCCGCCTTTCGTGAGATAAGCCGGAATAGACACACAGACAGAATAAAATAAAATATTTATTTGATGTAACTAAATACCGTAAATACTTTTATATGCGTTTAGTGAAAAGCCGTTAATTTGAAATTACAGACAGACACTTCAACTTTATTTATGTGTTTGTATAGATACAGAAATTTGTTAGGATAGATGTGTGTGTGGCGACTTCCACATACAGCGCAAGCAAATGATATACAACAGCGCCATCTACCGAAGAAACATTGAACTACGAAGAAAACACGTAACGATCTATACGGAGTAACTACTAATCCTGAATCGCGAAAGTGACATTCTCGCGTCGATTAGCATATATACAACATCCCAACATCAACTGTTGGGCAGTGGCCCGCCAGGCATGATCACCTCACCTGGTCGGAGGATCCTCCCTTTGTGTTGGAGGAACACGATACCCGTTCCTCCACAGTGTGCATGTTAGATACTCTTGTAGAAAAAATATATATTATTTAGATGGATCAAATTGTAATCTAATGTAGAATAAACTATATCGGCGGCGCACTGGTAGTGTGTGCGACAGCTCTCGGGTTCAAAACCTGAGTCGGCCCAAATGTTTGTGTGATCTACAGATATTTGTTTTCGTTATTTTGTATATATATTAAGTATGCATTTACAAAAAAAGACAATCTAACTTTCATAGTACAATCTCTGCTTAGTTTGAATCTAGATGGCTTTGTGTTGTCCACAATATTTATTAATCTTTATATACATCAGAGTAATACTTAGGTATACACGCAAGTAATACACACGGGCGGACTCACAGGTAAAAGCTGTTAATATTACATTATGTTATTATATGTTAAAAAATACGCCATTAGAAGATAGCGTACACGACACCATATCGACATATTCAGGTCATAAGGCAATTTACATTGTATTCAAAACTAGGGCGTACAACAAAAGCTTCGCATACATCACAAATGCAGCCTTACTCACACTTAGTGTTGTTTATTTAACCTATTTTACTTTTAAAAGTACTGAGTATCTGAATTTCGTATGATAACGGATTAAAAACTACCATTAAATTCATGAATAACCTATAACGTAACACTGCTGAGCTAGGGTCTGCTCTCAGGAGAGGGTTAATGCCATGTCCACACGCTGGCCGAGTGCGGATCGGAGACTGGCCAGTCAATATTGTATGTAATAATGAAAGTTATCATAAGACTCAATATAGATGGACAAATTTAATAGATTCGATATTGTCAGACAGTTTTTTGGGTCACACGGCAATTAGATATAATAGCCTGATAAGAAATAACATTAATTTATTTGTTTGGAAGAATATTAAGTTAATTTAAGTTTGGAAGTAAATTTTTTTTATTTACTAGTTGAGCCCCTCGGTGTCGCCCGCGGTTGTTGTACCTTTAGTCTTAAAAGTAGCCTTAGTTACAGCATATATCGTTAGCAACTTGCTAGTTGAAGCCCCGCCAAAATAGGTACAGCTGTTCCAGAGATTAGCAGGTACAAACTGACAAACAGCCAAAAATTATGTATTTTCCAATTTAAAAGGCCACCCACAGCGACTTTACCCCACCAGATGGAAAGCATGAGTAGAATCCAAGAGTAGGGGTCATCATCCTGTGAATGAGACTATGCAGCATGGTGACCCTTACTATGGCGGCCTAGTGTGATGAATCTGCATCATATAGCCTCCGGTCTAACTCTCACCACGAATGCTGTCAATTTAAGGATGGTCTTCTGTGCTGAAGTCACCTTAAAGAATCAATATTTTGACTACCTTTACAGGCTTTGGTAGAAGATATGCTGACCCTCCGAGTGGGTTTAGCAGTGACTGCTGTGGCCTCGTTTATCTTCTTCGTCTGCTTCATGGCGTTCTACGGGGCTATCACAAAGTCCCCTTTCTTATTGTTCATGGTAAGTAAACTTTTACAACCTGCACTCTGCCAGCCTAGGGCCGTATGGCTTTTAACCCTCTCTTTAGGGAAAGCCCGAACCTACCAGTGGGACGTTATGGGTTGTTGATGATGAAACTTTTGCATAGCTATAATTTCTTTACGGAACTTGATGGTAAACATATTGAAACTTGCAATGTACTATCGACAAATTTAAATTAAAAGCTTACTTTATGTCTATAACACTCTAATTCAATTATACTGCATCGGTGGTTCAGTGGTAAATATTTGTTTCGGAGTTTGGGCGTTTTCTGTGAATAATGTGTATTTGTGTATTTACAAAACATGTCTGTGTGGTGACGGATTAAGAATACAGAGTGTCACCACCCCTACTCATTACATGGGTGTCGTATGAGGCGACTAAAGGAACAAAATAAGCAGCTAACATCACTGCCAAGAGAAGGAAAACTTGAAACAAACCCTTTACCAACCCGTCTGGCCAGCGTGGTATAGTAGGCCAATACCTCCTTTCAAAGGAGAGGCCTATGTCCAGCAGTGGACTGTTAAAGGCTGTTGTTGATGATGATGATGATACAGAAAAAGTATGTTTATGTATTTATATCAGTTATCTTATACCAATAATAGAAGCTCTGCTTGTCTGAAATATTTTTATTAATAATTTATTTATACTATATCGCGCTAAAAATTACTCTGACGCCTTCGAATCGAAATTTAACCCTTAAGTAATAAAGCTATTTTCTTTTTCAGTATGCAGCCATAGTTCTTCTACTTCTTTTGCTAGAATGCGCTCTTCTGTATTACTTCTCAAGTGACTTTGTCGAGGTAAGGTTTTGTAGTCGAAATGATAATTTCTGATTGCGGGCCTGTGAGCCATTCTACTGGTCAATATTAAAAAGGTAGTAGAGCAACTGATTTCAACACGAATGGTTTGGACCGACCGACCTTGCATAGAAGACCAATTTAATAAAAGCGGCCAAGTGCGAGTCGGACTCGCCCATGAAGGGTTCCGTATCAGCAAGTAACATCATATAAAAGTTCTTGTAGTTCGTTGTAACTTTCATCGATGTTTTAATACTAGTGTATTGATTGGATGAAAGGTAAATTGGACGTATTAAAAAAAAACTACTCACTAGATCTCGTTCAAACTAATTTTCGTTGGTAGTTTGCATCGTAATGTACAATTTTTATTTTTTAAATTTTATCACTCTCTTATTTTAGAAGTTAGAGGGGTGGGGGGACACACATTTTTCCACTTTGGAAGGGTCTCTCGCGCAAACTATTCAGTTTAGAAAAAACTGATATTAGAAACCTCAATATCATTTTTGAACACCTATCCATAGATACCCCACACGTATAGGTTTGATGAAAAAAAAATTTTTGAGTTTCAGTTCCAAGTATGGGGATCCCCAAAATGTATAGTTTTTTTTCTATTTTTATGTAAAAATCTTAATGCGGTTCACAGAATACATCGACTGACCAAATTTCAACAGTATAGCTCTTATAGTTTCGGAAATAATTGGCTGTGACATACGGACGGACAGACAGACAGACAGACAGACTTGACGAATCTTTAAGGGTTCCGTTTTTTGCCATTTGGCTACGGAACCCTAAAAATGACAGCATTTGTGCTGTTGTATTTCATTTTTGAGTGCGAGAATGGACGCCTAATGACAGGGGGGTGTCACTCCGCAGTTTAGGTATAGTCGGCCGCCTGCCTGCCCAGACGAGCATGCCGGTCGACTATACATCGTCAGAACAGGTAAGAGTTACACGATAGAAAGAGACGCAATGGTAGGTAAATATAATTGTAGTTGATTCGGCTGTGCGATCTGAATTGAACTTGATCTTTTGACGCCTAGGGTCCCGATTTCTTTAATTTACTTTTCGGAGTGAGTCTTCTGTATGAGTACTATTATGTATTCTGTGCTAATGATGCAGGAGCATCTCACTAGGCCCTATCTGTATTGTGTGGGTTACTATGCTGCATTGTATGTATTCACAATGAGGATGGTGACCAACACTCATGGAAATTGCTCATGCTTTGCATCAGGCAGAGCAGAGTCACTATGGCAGCTTCATATAAAAAAACAGGTGCAGTGCAGGACTTTGACAACGTAGTGATATTACAAGCTTAGACTATTTACAAAGGAATATTGGTAAAATGTTTTTTTTTATTTGTGTACAGAAAGGCATACAAGACGACGGTCAGTGGACTCATGCAATGAGACTTATTTTCAAGTGCTGTGAATATAAGTAAGTTTCATCTTATATATTTATAATTTCTTTTTTTTAATTACAAGAATTTATATTATATTAAACTTCTGCCAAAACTGTACAAAAGTATGTTGGCAGATGAAGGTCTTTTGAGCCATTATACTTCTGCCTTACTACCTTCTCTTGAAACTTCGTTGTGGGTATACCTAGAAGCTTGAATTTTCATTAACCACACAAGCTGTATATAAACGCATTATATTTCAATTTGAATCAGTAGTTTAAGCATTTTATCTAGTCAACATTTTATTTTATTTATTTAATTTAATTTAATTTTGAATTAATGATTTAAATAATTTTCTTCTAATCAATACAATAACAATATATTACAGTTCAAATTCATTCTAATATTTTAATTTAGATTGCCTGATTATAAAAACAGCAGACTCGTTTTCTGACTTCGCTGTCTCAGCGACCCAAAGTGTGTCTTGGCCTCCTACAGTAGAATGCGCCATTCTTTTCTATTCTGTGCCAGTTCAAACCAATCGGGCACTTTGATCTCTTTCATATCTCGGGTAACTTGTAAGTAAATCCAAACATTTAATTAATATAATCAAATTTGTTACAGTACATCACTCCCCGAGGAAATAAAGCCGCCTTGGTCGTGCTGTGGATCTGAATGGTATCCAAACAACTGCACTGCAGCATTTACTTATAAAAAGGTAATAACTGCACTTCAACGTACAAAAGTGAACACATCAGGATAAGACAATATCTCCAAAAGACTAGTCTTCAACAACGACCACAATCCATAACATCCTATTGCTGGAATCGGATCTTCTCTCAGGAGAGGGTTAAGGCCATACGTCCCCATGCTGGGCGAGTGCGAGTTTGGAACTGGCAAAATAATGTTGTGGTTACGTTATCTTGCCGTTGGAAGTTTTTTCACTGTCCGATGGATGGAGTCCATCACGACTGTTATCTAATGATGGCAACCGAAACCGACTGCTTAATGTGACCTCCGAATCACGGAAATGCTAATAATATATCATGCCACAAACGGTCACCCATCTAGGTCTGACCGCACCTTCGTTACTTACCCTTGGTACCTACGGTCACTTGGATATGAGCAAGCGAAACACTAGGCAGAGTTTTTATTAAAAATCCACATTTTGGAAATTATAATTTGGAGTTTGAAGCGTTTGTTTTGCCTTCGTTTAGCAGTGGACGCTACTACATCATAAACACAGTTTTTTTTTGTTACAGGACTGTCGAATTTCCATTCATGAGTGGTTCAGCCGTTACCAATGGGCTATTTACTCATCTTTAGCGGTACTTCATATGACATTAGCATCTTGTTCTATCATACGGCGGTCGTGTTCTCCATCTCGTTCGCACAGCTAGCGATTCTCGCGTCGCCAAGGCGACGGTATGTGATCTAGTAATACAAATATTTGAATGAAATACAAATTTGTTCGCATGCAATGAGTTTTGAACAATTATAATTTGCTTGAATTTACTCCATACATTATTATATAAATATACAAATACAAATATATTTATATATACCATTCAATATGCATTCATAAATAAGTATAATTTGACTGTCTTGTTGGTGTAGTGATTAGCGTATGCGGCTGCTGAACAAGAAGTCTCGGGTTCGATTCCCGGGTCGGACCAAATATTTGTGTGATCCACAAACATTTGTTTCGGAGTCCGGGTGTTTTCTATGTATAATATGTATGTATTTACAAAAGAAAAAGTATGTTTATGTATTTATATCAGTTGTTTAGTACCCATAATACAAGCTGTGATTAGTTTGGGACTAGACGATGTTGTATGTAAGATGTCCGAAATATTTATTTATTATTTTTTTATAAAATAATAAGTAAATAGAATATTTCAATATATCACAGCGGCACCAAGTGCACCAGAAGTTCCGAATTCTCCGGGACCAAGACGAACCTTCTCGTATCCTACCGCGAGGGTTGGACCCACAGTAGAGCCACAAAGCGATGACGTCATCATGCTAGTCGTCGGCAGGGCCAGACTTGGATGGGTGGATAAGTAACGAATTTTGAAAACCATTGTACATTACACAGTAAAGAAATAAAGATTTTTTATTTTATTTGTGTGCGAACTACTTTTCTTTATATTTAAGTCTACCAAGTGTACTGTAAGGATGAGGTGAATAGAAGAATTCAGTTGGGTTGGGCAGCGTTTGGAAAGCTACGTAGAGTCTTTTCGTCGTCGATCCCACAATGCCTACAAACGAAAGTTTTCAATCAGTGCGTCCTACCTGTCATGACATACGGAGCCGAGACCTGGACACTTACGGTACGGTTGGTCCATAAGCTTGAAGTTGCTCAGCGTGCTATGGAAAGGGCTATGCTTGGCGTTTCTCTGAGAGATCGTATCAGAAATGAGGTGATCCGTCAGAGAACTAAGGTCATCGACATAGTCCACCGGATTAGCAAGCTGAAGTGGCAGTGGGCTGGCCATATTAGCCGCAGAACTGATGGCCGTTGGGGCAGAAGAGTTCTGGAGTGGAGACCGCGTCTCGGTAAACGTAGTGTAGGACGCCCACAGGCGAGGTGGAGTGACGACCTGCGTAAGATGGCTGGCAGGAGCTGGATGCGAGAAGCCCAAAATCGATCAGAGTGGTGTGCAATGGGAGAGGCCTATGTCCAGCAGTGGACTGCGATAGGCTGATGATGATGATGAAGTGTACTCTACTCTGCCTGATGGAAAGCTTAAGTAAAATCCAAGAGTAGATGTCACTCACACATGGACAATAGTGACCCAAAGTATGGCAGATTATTGAGATGCTTCTGCATCATCCCCGGTCTTATACTTACCAACAAAAACATGACAGCACTCTTACTATCACCTTAGGTTGGTCTTCTCTGTGAAGGTAGTAGCGCCCCGGTCAAGCCAATCGTATTTAAGTCAAGTCAGCGTGCTGCTGCAACTTCTGTGCTTGGGGTCTTGGTTTCTATTCCCGGATCAGATTAAATATTTGTATGATCTGCAAATTTTTGTTTCGGAGTTTAAATGCTTTCTATATTATGTACATTACGTATGAATTTACGAAATCAAATCAAATCATTTTTATTTCAAATACACCAATACAACGGCACTTTTGAAACGTCAAGTAGTCAGTCGTGAAGCTAATTGTCTGTTCCAATTCGTAGATCCTATGGAGAAGAACAGACAAGAAACTCCATGGACACTCTTTTCCAACATTGTTTCCAACAATTTTTGGTTACATTGTTTTAAGCATTTTATTACAGTTAAATGTGAGGACAATATAACGATGCTGATAATTACACAAGTAGTGTCCAAAGATAAATAAACAATAATATATAATAATATAATATAGCAGTTGTGAGATGATCAGCCCCGACTGGCGGTGCCCGTATCACGAGCATGACCTATGGCACCAGCCATCGTCCGGTTCAACCATATCGTAGGGAGCCGAACGACCCGCTACACACGCCACCGCCAGCAGGACTTTTGAGGCGAGCATGACATACTCACAACCGCCAGTCAACAAACTTATAAAAAAAAGGATATATGATATAAATACATGTGGGTACTAGACCCACATGTATTTATATCAGTTCTATCAGTTTGGGACTAGATGGCGTTGTATGTAATATCTGAAATATAATTATTAAATTATTGTCTATAAAATGTGTTTCAAAAACGGGAATTAAATACGTCTATTGTAAGTCGGAGACAAAGCTGTTTGGATCGACCAATATTTAATAATTTCTAACTTCGTTTCACAAACATTTGAATCAACCCCTAAACGTCCCGGTTCCCACTTTTTGCAGCGACGGAATCACGCAATACCCTGGTTTATAATTAGGTCATTTGAAATCGATATACTGCAGACCATTCCACACAAAAGTATGGGGAACTTGGTCACTGTAACAAAGATATGGAGATTTTTATGTGTTTATTTACTGACTTGATTAAATGCTTAATTTACAAATGTTTGTGTGATCCACAAATATTTGTTTCGGAGTTTGGGTGTTTTCTATATATAATATGCATATACCTACCTACCTTGACTGCCTTGTTGGTCACTAGACCTAGTGGTTAGCGTATGCGGCTCCTGATCAACAGGTCTCGGTTTGGATTCCTGGGTCGGACTAAATATTTGTGTGTTCCACAAATATTTGTTTCGGAGTCTGGGTGTTTTCTATGTATAATATGTATGTATTTACAAAAAAAAGGTATGTTTATGTATTTATATCAGTTATATAGTACCCATAATACAGGCTCTGCTTAGTTTGGGACTAGATGATGTTGTGTGTAAGATGTCCGACATATTTATTTGTTTATTTACCTATTTAAAAGAAACGCCAAAAAAGAAATTACAAATACTTTTATTCCACCATAAAATTTATACAAAATTTATAAAATGCAACATTTTCACAACCATAGTGTTTATACTTCATCATATTTTTAAAATATTTACTCATCGATCAGAGATCAATTAAAAAAACAATGATTAAAAGTCACAACTTAGACACAAAACAAAAATAATATTAAAATGTTTTATTTCCATGTCAAGTGAAGCAGTAATATTTATAAAAGAAACGAAGTAGTAACCTCAGAGTAGCCAATAAATGCTCGAGCAAAGATAGCTCAAAGTAAGAATAAATAAACAGATAGGATAACCCTGCCTATCCTTGGCACCTCGGCAATTTTTTTTCAAAAAGACACCTGTCACATTTGGAAAGCACATCCTGTGTCGCGACTTTACAAACATACATGAAACGAACGAACACAGTGTTGTGACACGTGGGATTTGGACCCACGGCACTTGGGGCAGTTGATAGTGACGTGGCGACCGCTTATACCACTAGGTCAAACCTGCAGTCAATCATTGGCACAGCTACGTTATAGTCAGAATTTTTTTTATCCGGCACAATAAGTGCCTCGAAAATGGTTTAAGTATATAGATCTACGTTTATCCTGCTTTCGATGGCAATGTTTGAATTGTTATTAAAAGTTTGGGCTGCCATAATGCCCGTGCCAATATATGTTCCAAATATTTTAATTGGAGAAAACTGTTACTTTTTATTTTTCCAAGTTCTTCAAATATCAATTTCTTTATAAATTGCCGTAAAACAACAATCCTACTTTTTTCTATTCGCTTTTTTTACAAAGTCGTATAATTACACACAATAGAACTTTAGCAGATTCTGCTCAAAGGGTCAATAATTGGGTTGTCTATATTATACACGCTAGGTTCATGTGTTTCCTACTTACTTTGATCCCGGATCTTTTAGCAAGGAAAAGGAACTCACTATGACGCCATAGTGTGGGTCGCCATACTGCTTACTTGGCAGGTGTGGGCCCGACTTTTGGATTCTACTTATGCTTCCCATCAGGCAGAGTAGAGTTACCAGTCAAAATTGTTTGTGTGAAAATATAATATTTTTTTGGAACTTGAATTTCCTTTTCTATATAATTCTTAGTTACGACAAATCTACTCTTCTTATTTATTGAAAGGCTCAATTTAAAACTGTAAGATTATAGATTAATTGCAGGTTTATGACTACATTGGAATTATTATAAATATCCGAATATATTATTACATAATTCTTCTTTGTTCTTTAAAATAAACCTTAAAATCTCATAAAATTGACTCGATGAAATATTTTCCTTATTATGTAATCATTGACGTTGCTTCAACATACCTACACATTACATTACAATTCATTACGTTATATTAGAACACTTTACAATATATTTGAGAGCTTACAGTAAATTTACAATTATCTTCTAAAGATACTCTTTAATGAAGTCTTCATGTTTTGTGATTTTTGTGAACGTTGTGTATGTGTGTGAATTGCACAAATTATCGTTTTTCGGTGCAGTGGACACGACACCCCTTAAATAATATCTATCGACCCCTAACTCCTGGTCCGGGAAGGCCAATCCACCACCGCTGTCGCCCTGGCATAAAGCCGTACCTGAAATAATTAGAAGACGTTAACAATCATCATAATTTTGATGCTATGTTTGATAACTACATTATTTCTATTGTATCCAAGCAGATAACCTTTTGTTTTACCGTGTGGATATCCCCATGGGCCGTTACCCCACCATTGTATGCGGCGGGGTGATGTGTCGAAATCGGACGGACTAAATCCACATGATATACCACTCTGCGCTTGAGATGGAAGGCCTCTAGGACAGGTGACGTTCGGAACGCGTGGACGGGACTTCCGGCCAAGGCGTACGCCGCATCCCTGTATACCGTGTGGTGTCAGAGTATGGATCTAATCGCCAATATTCTAATATTTCATTATGCACGGTGACCCGTTCATTGACAGCTAAATAATAATTTTGGTTCTTCTGATTGTTGGGCTTCTGAATCCATTCTTCGATGTTTCTCGACTTTTTATTTTTCGAGTTACTTTTTTTGTCAATTGTTTATTAATTTTGCTTTGCAACTGAATTCCAAAATCAGCTTTGTTACTTTGATGAAAGTTATGAAAATACCAAATAAATAATTTATATTTAGTTGTTAGTACCTGAATTTTGAAATAAAAACCTAAGCGCTTGACAAGACATTTAATCTAAATAAAATAAAAACTTAGAAAATGAAAGTAAGTTGGAAGACACTATTTGTTTCGAGGAAATCAAATTCAAATTGCAATCTCTGATCGACTTTAATTTAATTTAATTATTTGAAAATAAATTTGCCATGGAAAGACTTTGAATCTTGAGGAAGGGCCTCATTCCTTCCTGCATAGACTACTCATTACTACGATAATCGACAAACAGCAATAGCGAGTACTTTATAATTATGACACTTACCATTAGTAAATCCCGCGCAAATCTTATCACCAGTGATATATTCTCTAAAGGAAGGCGGGAAAGTGTTGATGCAGGTATCAATGTTAATGTAAGGCATTTCTACAACCTTCAGAACTTGAGAGGCGCTCCCATTTTCTTCTGTGAGGCCCCAACCGGCTACCTAAAACATGTACATAAGATTTGGTTATAGTTCGGGATCCCGTAAACATTTTGGCATTTGATTACAGCAAGCTATTCGTGAGTAATAATAATAATAATAAGACCAATTATAATCATACATATGTTATGTATAGGACATTTAATATAAAAATATTTCTTAAGGTATTAAATAGGCTAAATTATACATTAGCGTAAAATTAACGAAATCTATTAAATTATTCATGCTTACATAAGTAAATTTTTTATATTATGCTCATAAAATTAAATAGCTGCTTGCCTGAGCTAAGGTAAACCTGTGTTTCAGGCGATCGCTTGACTCAGAATTGAGCTGTTAGTTCTATGTCACTAATTTATACAAGAATTAAAATATAAAAGTTATCAATTAAAAAATAAAAATTAAGTACTACAAATGTGTCTACCAAAAAAGCGAATGATAATGGCTGATACAGCTACTTCAATGTTTCTAAAATGTTTTCTGTGTCTGTATAGTTTAATTTACCTATATAGGCCGTTAGTGTCATCTTGCAATTTTTATTGTTTAGGCTGTAAATGTTTAGTACCCTATTAATTCTGTTGTACAATAGTGGTCCTAAGAATAATTAAATCTATGAATGAATCTATGACTAGTTTGAGGCCTGGTACATACTATGTCCTTTCTTCTCTTATCCAACGGTCTGAAATTACTATAGGAAAGTTCAGAATGCTGTTTTAAAATTGTGTGCAGAATAAATAACTGTCGAACTGTTAGTACATTACACGCCATGTAGAGCTGATATGTGGGAAACATGAATGGTCGGGATGTTGCTACCTTGAGCACAGCTCTTTGGGCTCGTTCTAAAGGCAATAATATTGACTTGGCCGCACCTCCCCATGATGATATACAATAAGTGAGTATAGTTTGACATAACGTTAAATACACTTGCTTTATTAATGTGTTATCGGCTACATTACGAAGATACTTAAATATATATATTAATTTCCTTTTTCTTGTGCATAATAAATCAATGTGTTTGCGAAAATTCAAATTTGTGTCAAGAATGACACCTAAGTAATTCACGTCATTGCTATTTGCTAACGCGGGGCACTCACATGCACAATCAGTGAATGTTTTGCAGTTATGTGCATATATATTAAGATTACTAATAGGATTATTTGTACCTCTCATTGAAAATATAATGTATTTTCTTTTTTTATATTTAGGGTTAGTAGGTTTTTATAAAGCCAGTTAGTCACTATGTTAAAACCCCTCTGAGCGATTTAGTTAGTTTAGTTATATACTTATTTAGTTTAGTTTTATTCTTATTTAGTTCAGTTATAACCTTATTTAGTTCAGTTATATACTTTTTTAGTTTAGTTGTATACTTATTTGGTTTAGTTATATACTTATTTAGTTTGGTTATATACTTACTTAATTTAGTTATATACTTACTTAGTTTAGTTATATACCTATTTAGTTTAGTTATATACTTAATTGTTTTAGTTATATACTTATTTAGTTTAGTTAAATACTTATTTAGTTTAGTTATATACTTATTTAGTTTAGTTATATACTTATTTAGTTTATTTATATACTTAATTGGTTTAGTTATATACTTATTTAGTTTAGTTATATACTTATTTAGTTTAGTTATATACATATTTAGTTTAGTTATATACTTATTTAGTTTATTTATATACTTATTTAGTTCAGTTATATACTTTTTTAGTTCAGTAATATACTTTTTTAGTTTAGTTATATACTTATTTAGTTTAGTTATATACTTAATGTTTTTAGTTATATACTTATTGAGTTCAGTTATATACTTATTTAGTTTAGTTATATACTGATTTAGTTTAGTTATATACTTAATTGGTTTAGTTATATAATTATTTAGTTTAGTTACATACCTACTTAATTTAGTTATATACTTGTTTGGTTATATACTTTTTTAGTTTCGTTATCTTCTTACTTAATTCAGTTATATACTTATTAAGTTTAGGTATATACTAATTTTTTTTAGTTATATACTTATTTAGTTTAGTTATATACTTATTTAGTTTAGTTTATACTTATTAAGTTCAGTTATATACTTTTTTAGTTTAGTTATATACTTATTTAGTTTCGTTATATACTTATTTAGTTTAGTTATATACTTATTTAGTTCAGTTATATACTTTTTTAGTTCAGTTATATACTTTTTTAGTTTAGTTATATACTTATTTAGTTTAGTTATATAATTATTTAGTTTCGTTATATACTTAATTAGTTTAGTTATATACTTATTTAGTTCAGTTATATACTTATTTAGTTCAGTTATATACTTTTTTAGTTTAGTTATATACTTATTTAGTTTAGTTATATACTTATTTAGTTCAGTTATATACTTTTTTAGTTTAGTTACATACCTACTTAATTTAGTTATGTACTTGTTTGGTTATATACTTTTTTATTTAGTTCAGTTATATACTTGTTTAGTTTAGTTATATACTTATTTATTTTAGTTATATACTTATTTAGTTTGGTTATATACTTATTTAGTTTAGTTATATACTTATTTAGTTCAGTTATATACTTTTTTAGTTTAGTTATATACAGATTTAGTTTAGTTATATACTTCATTGGTTTAGTTATATAATTATTTAGTTTATTTACATACCTACTTAATTTAGTTATATACTTGTTTGGTTATATACTTTTTTAGTTTAGTTATATACTTATTTAATTCAGTTATATACTTTTTAAGTTTAGTTATATACTTATTTAGTTTAGTTATATACTTATTTCGTTCAGTTATATACTTATTTAGTTCAGTTATATACTTTTTTAGTTTAGTTATATACTTATTTAGTTTAGTTATATACTTATTTAGTTCAGTTATATACTTTTTTAGTTTAGTTATATACTTATTTAGTTTAGTTATATACTTATTTAGTTTAGTTATATACTTATTTATTTTAGTTATATACTTGTTTGGTTATATACTTAATTAGTTTAGTTATATACTTATTTAGTTTAGTTATATACTTATTTAGTTTAGTTATATACTTATTTGGTTTAGTTATAAACTTATTTAGTTTGGTTATATACTTATTTAGTTCAGTTATATACTTTTTTAGTTTAGTTATATACAGATTTAGTTTAGTTATATACTTAATTGGTTTAGTTATATAATTATTTAGTTTGGTTATATACTTATTTAGTTTAGTTATATACTTATTTAGTTCAGTTATATACTTTTTTAGTTTAGTTATATACAGATTTAGTTTAGTTATATACTTCATTGGTTTAGTTATATAATTATTTAGTTTAGTTACATACCTACTTAATTTAGTTATATACTTTTTTCGTTCAGTTATATACTTATTTAGTTTAGTTATATACTTATTTAGTTTAGTTATATACCTATTTAGTTTAGTTATATACTTGTTTGGTTATATACTTATAAACTTATTTAGTTTGGTTATATACTTTTTTAAGTTAAGTTATCTTCTTACTTAATTCAGTTATATACTTATTAAGTTTAGATATATACCTAATTTTTTAGTTATATTCTTATTTAGTTTAGTTATATACTTATTTAGTTCACTTTTATACTTTTTTAGTTTAGTTATATACAGATTTAGTTTAGTTATATACTTAATTGGTTTAGTTATATAATTATTTAGTTTAGTTACATACCTACTTAATTTAGTTATATACTTGTTTGGTTATATACTTTTTTAGTTTAGTTATATACTTATTTAGTTCAGTTATATACTTATTTAGTTTAGTTATATACTTATTTAGTTTAGTTATATACCTATTTAGTTTAGTAATATACTTGTTTGGTTATATACTTATAAACTTATTTAGTTTGGTTATATACTTTTTTAAGTTAAGTTATCTTCTTACTTAATTCAGTTATATACTTATTAAGTTTAGATATGTACCTAATTTTTAGTTATATACTTATTTAGTTTAGTTATATACTTATTTATTTTAGTTATATACAGATTTAGTTTAGTTATATACTTAATTGGTTTAGTTATATAATTATTTAGTTTGGTTATATACTTTTTTAGTTTAGTTATATACAGATTTAGTTTAGTTATATACTTAATTGGTTTAGTTATATAATTATTTAGTTTAGTTATATACTTATTTAGTTTAGTTATATACTTATTTAGTTCAGTTATATACTTATTTAGTTCAGTTATATACTTTTTTAGTTTAGTTATATACTTATTTAGTTTAGTTATATACTTATTTAGTTCAGTTATATACTTTTTTAGTTTAGTTATATACTTATTTAGTTTAGTTATATACTTATTTAGTTTAGTTATATATTTATTTATTTTACTTATATACTTATTTAGTTTAGTTATATACTTATTTAGTTTAGTTATATACTTATTTAGTTTAGTTATATACTTATTTGGTTTAGTTATAAACTTATTTAGTTTGGTTATATACTTTTTTAAGTTAAGTTATCTTCTTACTTAATTCAGTTATATACTTATTAAGTTTAGATATATACCTAATTTTTTAGTTATATACTTATTTAGTTTAGTTATATACTTATTTATTTTAGTTATATACTTATTTAGTTTGGTTATATACTTATTTAGTTTAGTTATATACTTATTTAGTTCAGTTATATACTTTTTTAGTTTAGTTATATACAGATTTAGTTTAGTTATATACTTCATTGGTTTAGTTATATAATTATTTAGTTTAGTTACATACCTACTTAATTTAGTTATATACTTCTTTCGTTCAGTTATATACTTATTTAGTTTAGTTATATACTTATTTAGTTTAGTTATATACCTATTTAGTTTAGTTATATACTTGTTTGGTTATATACTTATAAACTTATTTAGTTTGGTTATATACTTTTTTAAGTTAAGTTATCTTCTTACTTAATTCAGTTATATACTTATTAAGTTTAGATATATACCTAATTTTTTAGTTATATACTTATTTAGTTTAGTTATATACTTATTTATTTTAGTTATATACTTATTAAGTTTGGTTATATACTTATTTAGTTTAGTTATATACTTATTTAGTTCAGTTATATACTTTTTTAGTTTAGTTTTATACAGATTTAGTTTAGTTATATACTTCATTGGTTTAGTTATATAATTATTTAGTTTAGTTACATACCTACTTAATTTAGTTATATACTTGTTTGGTTATATACTTTTTTAGTTTAGTTATATACTTGTTTGGTTATATACTTTTTTAGTTTAGTTATATACTTTTTTACTTTAGTTATATACTTATTTAGTTTAGTTATATACTTATTTAGTTCAGTTAAATACTTTTTTAGTTTAGTTATATACTTATTTAGTTTAGTTATATAATTATTTAGTTTAGTTATATACTTATTTATTTTAGTTATATACTTATTAAGTTTAGTTATATACTTAATTAGTTTAGTTATATACATATTTAGTTTAGTTATATACTTATTTAGTTTAGTTATATACTTATTTGGTTTAGTTATAAACTTATTTAGTTTGGTTATATACTTTTTTAAGTTAAGTTATCTTCTTACTTAATTCAGTTATATACTTATTAAGTTTAGATATATACCTATTTTTTTAGTTATATACTTATTTAGTTTAGTTACATACCTACTTAATTTAGTTATATACTTGTTTGGTTATATACTTTTTTAGTTTAGTTATATACTTATTTAGTTCAGTTTTATACTTTTTTAGTTTAGTTATATACTTATTTAGTTTAGTTATATACTTATTTAGTTTAGTTATATACTTATTTAGTTCAGTTAAATACTTTTTTAGTTTAGTTATATACTTATTTAGTTTAGTTATATAATTATTTAGTTTAGTTATATACTTATTTATTTTAGTTATATACTTATTAAGTTTAGTTATATACTTAATTAGTTTAGTTATATACATATTTAGTTTAGTTATATACTTATTTAGTTTAGTTATATACTTATTTGGTTTAGTTATAAACTTATTTAGTTTGGTTATATACTTTTTTAAGTTAAGTTATCTTCTTACTTAATTCAGTTATATACTTATTAAGTTTAGATATATACCTAATTTTTTAGTTATATACTTATTTAGTTTAGTTATATACTTATTTAGTTCACTTATATACTTTTTTAGTTTAGTTATATACAGATTTAGTCTAGTTATATACTTAATTGGTTTAGTTATATAATTATTTAGTTTAGTTACATACCTACTTAATTTAGTTATATACTTGTTTGGTTATATACTTTTTTAGTTTAGTTATATACTTATTTAGTTCAGTTATATACTTTTTTAGTTTAGTTATATACTTATTTAGTTTAGTTATATACTAAATAAGTTTAGTTATATACTTATTTAGTTCAGTTATATACTTTTTTAGTTGAGGTATATACTTATTTAGTTTAGTTATATCCTTATTTACTTTAGCTATATACTTATTTAGTTTAGTTATATACTTTTTTAGTTGAGGTATATACTTATTTAGTTTAGTTATATACTTATTTAGTTTAGTTATATACTTATTTAGTTTAGCTATATACTTATTTAGTTTAGCTATATACTTATTTAGTTTAGTTATATACTTATTTAGTTTAATCATATACTTATTTAGTTTAGTGAGTAGCTTCATTTTGATGAGATTTCATAATATTTACCCAAATACGGTGAAGCCAAAACGTAGGGTTATAGGTTAGGGAATTTATGTATATTTATGGACCTCTACAGGCCAGTTGGAGTGATGATTTGTGCAAGACGGTTGGCAGGAGCTCGATGCCAGAAGCCAAGGATCGAAACAAGTGGCTTGCAATTGGAGAAACCTATTTCCAAAAGTGGGCTTTAATAGGCTTATGATATGATTGTCCGTGTGGTGACGGATTAAGAATACATAGTGTCACCCTATTCATCCCGCGGGTGTTTTTAAAGGCAACTTAGGGATAAATTACGCAAGACAACATCGATGCAAAGAGAAGGAAAACTTGAAAACAACCATATACCATCCCGTCTGGCCAGCTTAGTATAGTAGGCCAAAACCTCCTTTCTAAGTTTCTACTCATGTGAATGTTGTTATCACATTGTTTAAGAGCATGATTTATCTTTTGTAAGTAAAGATTCTACGTGACGAATAAAGGCCATTCTTCTCTTTCTTTTAATATTTTATATTTAATCTTTCGTTACCAGTAATTTGGCCAATATTTGAGCACATATAGTTTTTACCTTTGTTGTAAGTAGATGCTCCTACTATGTTGTACCCACTGAGGCTGTTGTTTTTTTTTTTTTTTTAATTAACTTATGTTCTAATTTTTAATCACTATAATTTGCATCAGTCCTCTTACATGGTGTATAGTATATTAGTGGCAGCACCTTACCCCCATATCAGGTTTATAAACATTAAAACTATGTGAACATTGGCGATTTGAAAGGAGTGGCCGCGAGTTTTTATTGCCATGTTCTTTTCTCCGGCTCTACCTACTGTATGAACATGGCATAAATGTACATGTAGAATCTTGACCTGTCACAAGAGATGTATTGCATCCTAAGTGAATAAAGAATTTTGAATTTGAAGGAGAGGCCTATGTCCAGCAGTGGACTGTTGAAGGCTGTTTATGATGAAATAAATAAATATTTCAGAAATTTTACACATATTGTTATGGGTACCAGGTAATTGATGTAAATATACTTATATTTTACATAAAAATCACCCAAACTCTAAAAAAAACATTTGCAGATCACACAAACATTTGGAGCACAAGCTCAGCAGTCGCAAAAGCTACCATTGCACCACCGAGGCAGTCAATGTTTATGACGATGATGATGTATTTTCAGCTGTAGTGCTTAAACTTCTGAATTTAAATGAATAATGTGTCAATAGTTTCAGAATATTGGTGATATCATTAAAAGTTTTCAATTACTTTTTGTTCTTATTGTTAGTATTATTTGAAGCTAGTTGAAAAAAATAGTTTTAGTTTCATTAGTTGTATTTAGAGTAAAGTCAATTTTGGAGTGCGATAAACCTAACTTTTTTGCCAAACCTACCTTCCCCAGTTTATTTGGCACAAGTTGCCGTCTCTCGAAAGTGGCATCAAAGTTCAGGCACACGGGTCTCACGTACGTCTGGTAAACAAATGGTGTGACCAGGATCACGATGGCTATGTCTTCTTGAAAATTGGCAGCTGAGCCCAGGAATAGGCTTGGAATGTTTATTTCTTTTACCTGAAAATCCGTACATACTTATAATATTTAAGTAGGGAATAAAAGTATGTACTAATATGCATCTGTGCCTAATTCACACATTAAAAAAAGGATGGCTAACATCACTGAACTAATGTCATTAAAAGAGGTGCAGATAATGTTGCATAGGTAGCTAGTTAATTTATAAAAGAGTAGTCTTTTTGGCAGGCTAGTGAATAAAAAATGAAATAATTAAATTAACTACATACATCAGACTTTTGCGCGTCAACATCTCTTTCATTGTCCCATGGACGATATAGCTTGCCAATCGCCACAGCGTAATTAGAAGCAGGTTGTTTCTTAGTGATATCATTCCAAAAACAGTGAGCAGCTGAAACAAAATTCTTCTTGTCAGTCAGAGCAGTACAAAGTATATATATAGGTACTCTTCCTGGGAGTCTATTTCTCAAACTGCATTGAAGTCGGCTATTACTCTTCTAGGAGGCGGCTGAATTTCGGGTTTTGTGTGGAGAAACCTACTGTATGATTTCCAAGTTCTGTAGATATTGTCAGATATTTATGGACTACAACTACTGGTAAAGTTACAAGTTCTTATGGCGATTCGGATTAACTCATCGGGGGACCAAAGGTGTCTCAGTGAGTTAAGAATGGTCATTAAGATGACCATTTCTAACTGAATATTATTGATTCATTTTGCAATATTCTAACCTGGTTACAACTAAGATAAGATTTCTTGTCAGCAACAGCATAGCAGTAAGTCAAAGTCACTCTCAGGTATTTTATGGCAGAAGCAATATAGCCTTACCCGATATAACTACGTTGTTGGAGACCAGAGAACCTCCACAAATCTGCATGAAAGGCTTCGAAGTTTTACGGTAGATGCCAACATGCCACGGCAATTCTCCCCGCGTCGCTAACCACCCTCCTACAATTAGCTGCACTCCTTCAGGAGTTACTCGTCCACATTCTGAAAACAGAACAGTAATTTATTGGACCGGGTCGAATTATACCAAGCAAAAAGATTATCTCGAATGTACTGCCCCTATATTCTTTATCTTATTACTTTTCTCTAATCCCAATAAAGGCCATGTCAACATATTCAATTACTGCTTTACTCATGTTTTTTACATAAACGGGACTTATTCGCTATAAAATTAAAAAGATTACGATGACTTTTACTTTCCGACGTTTCGAACGGGTTATACCACTTGTGGTCACGGGTAGACACAATAATGAGTATGTTTATAAGTCGCAAATGTCTAAAAACAGTTACTGCATGACTGTTAATTGTGTTTGTGTCTGGGTGAGATTTATTTATAACTTGGTTAGCCACTAAATCCTGTCTGCATTTCCAGTTGCCCGTAGCGTGATGTTTTAACAGCGGGAAGAAATTTGTTCAAATTAGAAAAGGTTTAGGTATAACAGGTGTGTATCTGCTGACTTTTTTATATTTTAATGGTGAACAATTCTTTCATACATTGTTTTTTTAGGGTTCCGTAGCCAAATGGCAAAAAACGGAACCCTTATAGATTCGTCAAGTCTGTCTGTCTGTCTGTCCGTCTGTATGTCACAGCCAATTACAACTGTATCGGAAACGCCTGTTTTAGCGACTGCTCAGACGCCTGGATCGCGTCGTAGTTGTTGTCTATAATTTTCCGACGCCAAATCGATGCTACTAGCATCCGAATATGTGCGGAGAGTAGCGTTCGGCTGATAATGGCCACCGCACATTAGCTACTTTTAGCATTGGTGATCGGCATCTAGTCGCTTTTTAGAAGCTAAATACGGCGACCGAACGCTCTACACTGCACACTTAAAAACGCCAAACGCGGAGATTGAGTCGCTTTTTAGAAGCGCGACACAGCAGCTGAACGCTACTCTCCGTACACATTCGGATGCCGGTAGCATCGATTTGGAATCTGAGCAGTCGCTAAAACGCGCGTTTCCGATACCGCGATCGAACGCAGGAAGTCGCTAAAACGCGATGCAGCATCGATGCAGTCGCCAAATCGCCGATCGCCGATGCTAAAAGTAGCTAGTGTGCTGTGGCCCTAAATGAAAATCTATCACCTTCACTAAGAAGAAAAATATTAGTAAATTTAGTTATACTTTAAATGGTATACAACTTGGCAAAGTAGAGATAATACGAGACCTAGGAGTCTTATTAGATAGTAAACTCCATCTTGATGGCCATATAGATATTATTATTAGAAATGCTTTTAAAATGTATGGATTCGTTGTACATTCCAGTACGTGTTTTACTCAGCCCTCGACTTTTCTTTATTTGTATAAATAGTTAATTCGCCCACAACTTAAATATGCTGTGCCAATCTGGAATCCATATTATGATAAGTACAAAACTGCCATATAATTGGTCCAGAGAAATTATTTGATGATCTAACAAACTTATATTGAAAACCTTGACCTGACCTTAGTCAGGGTTTTTAAGTTAATGTTGGATGAGTTAGCCTATATGCCTCTGTGTATGTTACAATGCTATATAAGTTGCAATGTTCTCTAAGCAAAACACATGTAACTATAACTTTACCAATATGTGGTAAAATAAATAAATATATAAGTTTAAAAAACTATAGGTCATGTTAAGAGGATGGTGGATAAGGAATATACAAATAAACAGCAATTAAACATTAATTTATTTATTTACAAAAATATATACATAACTCAATTATCCATCCTGTTAACATTGATTTACAGTTAGGGCTAGGTATCTCCACTTGCTGATAAAGTCTGATAGACTATTCTGAACTTATCTACTAAATAACTATAGATTTTGGTTTCACAAATAGATATGTGTATATCAAATAACGTAACTACAGTAGAAACCCTTATCAGTAAACAAGTGATTATGATAGAAAACTATTTGAAACCATATCAGGAGGTGGAGAAACTGCCCTTAATAATATTGTGTGGTATAAAAGCTATTTATATAAGTCTATGTTATGTAGATAGGAACGCATATCTAAAACTATTGGTACATGTAAGGCGAGTATCAAATTGTGTATATTGAATCTCACTAATCCCTAAATAGTTGTCGTGGCTATCAAGTAACTGTAGAACCTTAGTGGTTATCTTAAGAGGAACTTAAAACGCCGTAATATAGTAATAGGAATATAACATAATACAAAGGAATTCAAAATAATTTTCCTGAGTACAATTAATCAGTTTTAGAACTGTTATATATTATATTTGTACCTTTTGTATGATACTTTTTCGGTTACATAATCATCATTACTATCATCAGCCCTTTGTAAGACATAGACCTCTCCCACTGCACATATTTTGGTTCACCATCTACATAAAATAGTGCTCCGTACTATACTTTCAATAGTCTATATTATATTTTTTGTTTTATTTGTTGTTAAAGAAAAGAGTCTTGTCATAAAATTTTGACTAAGGCACAAATAACGTTTACGTAGCTTTTATGCCATTTAATTTAGGACACTGTAACGAGATGACGCCACGGTAAAATTAAAAGTCGGTGTTAAGATTGTCCAGTATTCCATAAAACGTAACATATAAGATATTACGATTGAAATAATACTGCTCGATGTTTTACCCTATAAAGTGTTTCATTTCATACCGGTAGGAGTGTAAACCTTTGGAGTTTGTACGCTTGGTAATTTTTACTTGTAACAAAACCGTTTTGTTAAAGTCCAACTCCAAACAGTAATACCATTTGGACATTTATAAGATAGGATTATTTTCCGTTTCAATAATTCTTTATGGAGCAATGAATTGGTACCCTAAATTAGTTTCTTAAATTTTTGTTGTCACATCTATTTATGAGAGGCATATGTCCAGCAGTGGACTGCGATAGGCTGATGATGATGATGATGATCAATTTAAGAAATAAAAACATTCTTGTCGTACATGCAACAAAAAATGCTTAAAAGTCTCTTTGGGAATCATAGGAAATTTACAAAAGTACCTAGAAAGAAAATATTGTAAAATTCACTACATTAGTTTATTGCACAATAGATGGTACTATTAATATTTGTATATGTATATTTACTAGTTAAAGGAAATATATTTGATCTTAAATTGTATTTAAATTTATCGTATACAATAACCCTGTAGTACTTTTCTTTACTTAAAATTCACTGTTTTACTCCCAAACGTCTTATAGTTATGACCGCCAGCATTAGCTTTGAAAAGTCTAAAATAAAGATACAGGAATTTTTTTCCTCTATTTCTGTTTGATTGCGTCGATTTCATTCATTGAGAAGTTTTTTTAAGTGCCAAAGGCGACTACTCTGCCTGATGGAAAACATGAGCAAAATCCAACAGTGAAAGGTCAGCATCCTCATTGTGGGTATATAAAATGCAACATCGTGACCCCCACCATGCCGGTCAAATGAATAGCTTACCAGGCTTTTGCATCATTAAGCTTCCAGTGTCGTACCCACCAACGAAATTTTTATGTCATTGGTACGATTGCGTCTGTATTGTCTGAATGAAATACATTGCTATTTTAATAACAAATGCCTCAGTTTCTTATAATGTAAGATTACATATAAATTCCTATTAAGTAAGATTACATATCAATTATACAACAAGTATAGATAGATAGAAGTAGATTTAGCTAGTTTACAACTGGGTATTTGGTGTCAGATTTATTGTTTAATATTAAAATAAAAATGTGGTCACCAACACCGATATTCTTTGAGGCTGTGATAATATTCCGGTCCAGTAGACCCATTTAAAAAGCATACTAGGATTCAGTACTAGGATTGAGAATTTCCCAAATAAACTAAATACTTTACGGTATTCAAGGGAACAACTATATGACTACATATTTTTATAAAAATCTGTATTTGTACTAAATAGTAGTAATTACTGCATATATAGGAATAACTTATGTAACAGAATTGTATTTGGTCATAGCAAGAATAATCTATTTTATTTGGTGTGTAATCAAGTGACATCAATTTGAATTTTAAATTTACAATTTAAAGTTTTAAAAACCATATCGGAACTAGTATTGTACCTTGTGAGAGTGTAACGATTCTTACACGTTAATACTAATGATATAGGAGTTATTGCACATTTACACTTATATTACTATCTTTTGGATATAAATCGATGAAATAAATAATATGTTTCAGAAGTAATTGATTAAAAAAGAATTCTATGATTATTTTTAACATAAAAGATATCAAAGGCTTATTGAACATCAGTTCTTGAATTTAATTTTTTCACTAGATTGGAGCACAATACTACTCTTATAAATATTCAAATTAACGTCACTTATCTTTTTAGGTACTGTAGGTACTGGAGCCATCCTCCAGTCTTCCTCACTAATCTCATAATCTAACGGATTGACTGTAGATGTAGATGTAATTTTATCAACATACCCATTGTTGTTAACATTTATATTTAAATCATCATTGTTATTAAGATTAAATATATTATTATTAGTACTGTCACTATTTGATCCTATACTCACACTGACCTTGTTATTATTATTATTTACATTTACATAAACAAAATCACTTATATATACTTCAACCTTGTCTTTGATAAGTATTGTAATATTAGTTCCATTTTTGGCCAAACCTGCTTTGCATTGAGCAATGTAGTCCCAAGATCCATGAATACACTTCATGTATCGAAGAATTTCCGATGAATAATAATTTGGAGTATTGCAGATGGGGTTTACAATGGTTCCTGGAGCTACGTAATTTTTGCAAGGTTTGAATCCGTTTGTTCCTGGAATCTGGCACATGAAACGAACGCTAGGATCTGGATCTAGTCTGCAGAATTCTGTGAAAAAATAACAGATAAAATAAATGGAAAATGAAATAAGCAGGATAATAATATATTAATTAAAGATTTTATTTGTTTCTACTAAAGTTTTACAAGTCTTTTGGATGGTATGTTTCTTTACGAGTTAATATGACACGTTTTTATACACTCCGCAACAAAATTATCGAAATTATCGAAAAAAATTCATCGAAAAATTACCATTTTTCAGATGCTTCTAACTCAATAACTTTTCATCGTATTGAGTTTCTTTTTTAAATGTGTAGGGAATTTAATGTACTTTCAGAAAAAATATTATTATTTCTAATAGCTGGAAGATAATGCCACATTACTATGTCTTAATCAGGCCTACCAGTTTTTTTTTCTTAAAAAACGCAAAGTTTGCACGTTTACCTGGGTTAACAATTTTTTTTTTCAAAAACCCACAAGTATCATCTTATAGTACATTTTCTAACAAGTATTTTAAAAAAATTGACCCCCTATAATTTTTTTTAACCGACATTTTTTCCTGAAAGTACACAAAATTACCTACAAAACAAAAGATCTCAATACAATAAAAAGTAACCGAGTTACAAGCATTTGAAAAATGGCAATTTTTCGATGAAAAATTTTGTTGCGATAATTTTGTTGCGGAGTGTAATTTAAGAGGAAGGAATGATCAATGAATCTTCCCACACACTCATGGCTAACAAAATATAATGCGAATGTACTTAATAGAAGAACGAATACGGGTATAATATTATAGTACATATTTTAGATGCAGAAGGATATCAATAAAAATGTGAGCCAGAAGCGGTCAGCTCAGCTGAGATAATCTACAGTCTACATGCAAATATATTTGCTTGTTACATTTCACACTTTAGCTACTGGATTAATCATCATAAAATAATGTACAAGCCCTATAAATATCAGGATACAGTATTAAATGTTAAATTTGAATTGATTGATTTAAATAAAAGTAACCAAAATTAGTTTAGTATGTACTTACGAACACATTCAGGCATATTTTGATACATAACTCCACCGAGGCAGTACACAGTTTGGGTCCCATTGCCATCTGTACCACCATCAGATTCCAAAAGACCGTATCCTCGTTGACAACTGACTGTTAGCACGAAATTGTCAAATGATTGACCAGGTTTTGCAGATGGGAGATTGGAGACTTCGTATGTTCCACGGTCAGGGTAGGGTGGAAGAATACAATTCCCTGGTTTTGGTGTTGGTGTAGGTGTTCTGAAACATATTAAATCGATGGTATAGTAAAATTGACGATTAATTTATTTTGAACTTTATAGTTTCTGGAAGTACTGAAACGGATTGGAACTACTTTTAAAAGTATTTAACCGTGTGGTGATGGAGTTAGGCTACGTAGTATTACTCAATCATCGTAAGCCCGAGATGATAATAAGAATTTTTAAAAAATAGAACGAGGAAGGTATTATTACGCATAACTCTGCAAACAACAGGGAAATTTGACACAACCCTTACCCGATACTAAAAAGAGAGGAGGTTCGAATATCATAAACTTACGGTTTTACATCTGGAGTTCCTATTCTGTTGCAAAGTTCGTTTGACTCATCGGATCCATCTGCACAATCTTGTATCTGTTGCCAAAAATAAATTTAAATTTATAGACAGAAATGTTATACTTTTAGATAAATACACTTATAAAATAACCTACCCTCAACAAATAGAGCATAGATATTTATCTAGTGTAATTTATCTAAATAAAATTTATATTTGCTTCATTTGAGACTAAACGTTATGTGTGAAATTTTGTAACTTCTAGAATACAAATACAACCAGGCAGGAACATAGCTATGATGATTTCAATTCTATTTTACCTGTTTTTTACATCACCCTGCCAAAGTAACTCTTCTCTACCTGATAGAAATCATGAGAATTCAAGAGTGGTAGTCATCATGCCTTGCCTACCTAAAATTAATTAGAACTCACCCCATTACAATCTGCTCCCTGATCCACACAAGCTCCATAAGCACATTGAAACAGGTACGAAGGGCAGGTTTTGTCCGCACAAGCTGCTACAGTCTCATCAGATCCATCTGGACAGTTTGGGGTCCCATCACAGTGGTCGAAAGCTGAGATCAAGCTTCCGTCTTTGCATTTGAATTGGACTCTGGGAAAGAAAAACATACGTATATATACTCTCGTCTCTATCATAAACATTTTTGTGAAATCTTTTTTGTAATGTTTAGAATCAATGTTTATATTATATAATAAAAGTACTGTTTTGGCCTACTATACCAACCCGTCTGGCCAGCGTGGTATAGTAGGCCAAATCCTCCTTTCTAAGGAGAGGCCTATGTCCAGCAGTGGACTGTTTAAGGCTGTTGATGATGATGATGATAAAAGTAAGTTGGCAATAATACAGTATGACATCAGAAACGTGCTATTTTTTTTATACATGAGCCTTAGCCATCCTACTCAGGCAGAGTAGGATCATTTTGGAAGGCTTATGGCAGCATAAGTAGAATCTAAAAGCAATGGCCTTCTTTATTGTCATTATAAAAAATACAGTGTATTACCCACGTGGTGACCTAGAAAGATGCTTCTGCTAAAATAAATATTCTAGGAAGTCTTTTTGAAGTTTATTACTTAAATTGACTCGAGCAATATTTACAGTAATTAAAAATTCCTATAAATATGAAGGTTAAATCGTTTGCCACTTCCTTCCCACTTCAAAATCAGCTATATTTAAATTTTCACATGATATCTATCTTTCAAAATGTGGTGATGTGATCATCACCACATTTTGAAAAATAGATAGATAGAATAACTATTGAACTGATGTTCAATAGTTATTCTACCCAATTGATCACTAAACCTACCCCATGTTTTGAGTTTCATTTCTACATCTTGGAAGCAGTTCATCTGAATTGTCAGCACATTCTGCTACTCCGTTGCATGGAGCTGTGCCGTCTACGCAGGCACCGTAAGTACAACGGAACCAATTCGGTTGACACCTGTGGAAGCAGAACATGTAGATAATAAATATTTCGGACATTTACACACAGCGCCATCTACTCCCAAACTAAGCAGAGCTTGTATTATGGGTACTAGACAACTGATATACATACTTTTTTTGTAAATACATACATACTATACATAGGAAACATCCAAACTCCGAAACAAATATTTGTGGAACACACATATATCTGGGAATCGAACCCGAGACCACAATCACAGCAATCGCATACGCTACCACTGCGCCACCGAGGAAGTGTCTGAGCTGAAGCTGAGATATATACAGTGGCTAAGTTCATGTAGATTTTGTAAATAAATGATTTTGGCATTAAAAGTAGAGGAATGAATTAATTAAGAAAAACTTACGACGTTTTCCTACAGAGAGCGTGGGTCTCATCACTACGATCTGGACAATCCACGGCCCCATCACATTTGCCATCAAACGAAATGCAAGTTCCATCCCGACACTGCCACTGGAACTTTCTGGAAATAAACGTCTTATTGGAGATACATATTGTTTTAGGGTATAGAATTTTATAGTTACTAAAGAAGCTTATCGTTTAGCTTCAGATTGATGAACACTAAAATAAATATTGTAAATCTGCGGAAAAACGTTTTCATATTAAAAGCTATAGGAATGATGACGGAGTAAGAAAATGGAGTTTCACTACATACTTCTTTTAGTGTCGTGGCGTCGATATCATAAGAGCTGACTAAGGGACCAATCATGCGTGACTACAGCACTACGTACCCGTCTGGCCAGTGCGGTGTACTTGTCCAAAAAGTCCTTTCTAAGGAGAGGCCTATTAGTCAACTGTTAAGCTATACATTATGAAAGTTCATACCATGAGTATCTTACGACTAAGGGAGCAAAACGACGGAACCCTACAGCACTTGCAAATAGGTAGAAAACTTCATAACACTTTTATACTAATGTCTGACATCCTTTCAATGAGAGGCCTAAATGTGAACTGTTAAACTGTTGATGATCATCAACAACCCATAACGTTAAAGAGCTCGGGGCTCCTCTCAGAAAATGATTATTAAGACCATACGTCCCTACGTTGGCTGAATGTGGCTTAGCGACTGACAAGACGCGTTGGTGGCTACGTAATCTTGCCGTAACTCGGATCGACTGCTTAACGTGACCTCTGAATCATGGAAACTCTCATAACATATCACAAACAGTCACCCATTTAGGTACTGACCACGTTGTCATTGCTCACCCTCGGTGATTATTTCCATTTCCACAGAGGCCATTTGACTTTAAGCGATGTTAATGATCGAAATGCTTTTAAAATAATTTTCCTAGTCTTACCTGCAACCGGACTGTCTTCTGTACCGGTGCACTTCCAAGTCTTCTGGGTGTACGTTATTTCTGGAAATGATAAAAAAGTTTAAGATGAATAAAAATTTGTTGAGTCTGTGAAACTATTTCATGTGCTACTTTTACTCCAAACCATCAAAATTACGTCATTCATGAATATGTTGATAAAGTATAAAAAGTACTAGCTGTTCACAGCGAACTTCGTACCGCCCAACTTTGAAATTCCAGAACTTGATCGCAGTGCCACCTACCGGGTCTAATTGAAAATCTAAACCGTTCTTGAACCTACTTGAATACACACAATTTTTTTTATCAAAATCACTTCAGCCGTTTAGAAGGAGTTTAATTACAACGAAAAGTGTCATTGATTTTGATAGATAATGCTACTAGCTAAACCACGAAATTATGTCTGCATTTGACTTTAAACATGCTCGATTCCTGTTGGTCTCACTACTTTCGTATTTTAAGTACGCCTACAAATCACACACAAAAAATTTGACATTAATCAGCTAAATCAGACGTAGACATCTTGACACGAGAATGATATTGAACAAGCTTCGCCTTATACTCTGGCTTATGAGACTCGCTAATAATGTGGCTTTCTATTGGCAAGTTAAAAGTTTTTAAAATCGGTTCAGTAGATTCGTAAATTAACCTTTGCAAACCAAAGTTTCATCATCATCAGCCTATTGCAGTCCACTGCTGGACATAGGCCTCCCCATTTGCATGCAACTTAGTTCGATCCTCGGCTGAAAAAGTCTACCTTTAGATAATCTTTACATATAAAATTCTCGTGTCATAATGTTAGTTTCCATACTCATTCGAAACGGCTTGCTCGATTATTTATGTGTTTATACAGTAAGTTTGAGAATAGAACATATAGTTTTCTTTCTACCCTTAGGTAAAAAAATTAAACGGACGCGAGCGGAGCCTGAAGCATCAACTAGAATTTGTATAGATTGATTATGTGACGGCAAAAAGTACCTTTAATAAAGATGTTTGGCGCTGAACCTTATCTTCTAGTTAAGAATTCTGACTAAAAGATTTACGTTATACTAAACTTTTTGGACAGCTTACCCTGCATTACCACACCCTGCTTCATCACTCCCACCAAAACAATCATAGACCCCATCACAGACGCGTTCTATGTCCAAACATATTCCATCTGGACAAGCGAACTGCTGTCGATCATCCAAACTGAAAATGAAATAAAATCTTTATGTATAAAAATCTTCTATTTGTGTGTTTCTAACTGAACTCTTTCTAAACGACTCTACAGATTTTGATGAAATTTTTGTGTGTGTTCAAGTGTGTTCGGGAATTTAGTTCGGTTTAGATTTGCAATTAGACCCGGTAGGTGGCGCTGTGATCAAGTTCTGGGATTTCAAAATTGGGCGGTACGAAGTTCGACGGGTCAGGTGGTAAATAAATAAATTTTTCGGACATCTTACACGCAACGCCATCTAGTCCCAAACTCAGTAGAGCTTCTACTATGGCTAATAGACAACTTATTTTAATACATTTTTACTTTTTTTTGTAAATACATACATATTATACATAGAAAACACCCAAACTCCGAAACAAATATTAGCAGATCATACAAATTTTGGTTGGACCCGGCAATCAAACCTTATTGAGCGGCAGCCTCAAACGCTAACTGCTAGACAAGGAGGCAGTTGAAAAATGTGATGAGAGTCAATATACTTGAGTTTTTTAATATAGCAAATGAGTAGACGGACTGAGGAACACTTGAAACAAACGTTATTGAAACTCGTCTGGTGAACTTCATACAGCAACATGGTAATGAGTAGAAATACGCACACGTTCTCCTCTGCTAAAGCCCAAAAGGGCATATGCATTACACTGTTATGACTTAGAATGTGTTTGTGTGTGTTTTGAATTATTTGTTTGAATTGCCATGTGTGAGTTAATAGCTGATTGTTTTTCCCGATTACGGCAAAGCCAAAGGAGAAATATGATTTTGACAGGCTGTATCATCTGTTCCCTCATAGGTCCTCAATAACTTATTAAAACTAAACAAATAGAGATCATTAGAAGCGTCTTCATCGTCCGCTGGTTATACACAGATAGTATACAATTATTAGCATACAGAGATACCATATTCAAGTTTGAAAAACCGTATCTACTATAGTATCTTATTGTATGAGATTATTGTCAACCTGCAATGAAGGCATCTTGGCAGAGTTTAAATGTCGATTATCTTGCTTCTTCAGTAACGTTGCTTAATATAATATCCTGAAATCTTGTTTCATAATTTTTCAGCGTTGTATTTTGTCGTAGTTGGATTTTAGTGTTTTAATTATTTTGTAAATGAGTCTAAAATTTTTCCCCACAAAAATGGGACATTCTGGCATATAACTCATTATATGTTTTGGCTACTTTTATTATAAGCTAGCTTCGCCTCGCCTCTGAATTGTTTTTTTTTGTAAATTTACCATAAAACACTACGAGTCGAAGTTCGAGCAAATATAATCTATAATATAAAAAGGAAATGCTGAATGTGTAAGCTGCTAAGCGCAAATCTCGAGAACAGCTGAACCGATTTCGCTAATTCTTTTTTTATAATATTCCTTGAAGTACGAGGATGGTTCTTACTTAGATGATTATTATTATTATTAATAATACTTAAAGTCAATTTTAACTTTAATACTATACTATAAAGTTTAAGTTTAAGTAGAGGGGTTCCGAGAAGGCAAAACAATTGAGTGACGTTGAATCGACTGTTAGGCGGTACGAAGTTCGCGGGGTCATAAAATATTTTTTAATTGATATGAAATTACTTGCAAGAGGATGATACAGGTTTGGTGGTTCTTGTTACAGCTGGCGATGGCACTGAAAAAAAGAAATAATTTCATAAACGTCAATCCTTAACCAAGGTGCGAGTATTTCGATTCTTTTTCAACAATTTCAAACGTCTTTATTCTCTTGCATATTTGGCTAATATTAAAAAAAGTCTGTCTGTCTGTTCGTGATAAACTGCACTAAAAACCACTGCACCGATCGAAGTGAAATTTTGTACCCAGATAGTCTAAAGCCTGAGAAAGGAGATAGGCAACTTTTTACCGCGATAACTGACATAAACGTGCGAAAGCTAGTTGGCTAATATTTTGTTTTAACCGACAGCGTTGAGATGACGTCATCAATACGTGAAGAAAAAACTTTATACTACAACTGATAGGAACAGTAGTCAATATTCCCTGAAAGTGAAAAGAGAACGTTAGTCTTTTCCTTGACCTGAATAAGCGGGAGGAAAAAATTTATGAAAATCCATTTCTAACGTGTTTTAGCGGGAGAGAAAGTTGTATGAATTTAAATTTTTCTCATGTGTTATCTTAACTATGGCACGCGCCTGCCCAAGGAGTTTTTATCTTAATATATATAAATCTCGTGTCACAATGTTTGTCCTCAATGGACTTCTAAACCACTTAACCGATTATAATAAAATTCGCACACCATGTGCAGTTCGATCTAACTTGAGAGATAGGATAGTTTAAATCTCAAATTATAGTCGCAATTTTAATTTATTGCTAATTATTGTCTCCTATTATTTGACAGTCACAATTAATATTCTAAGGCGGTACGAAGTTCGCCTGGTCAGCTAGTATAATATAAATATGGAATCTCCGTGCCACTGACATTCTTTGGTGAAGAATAAAAAAAAACAAAAGAAGAGCGAAATATTGGTCAAATTCTAAGCTAAATTGTGTCTTACATGGTGTCTTACGTTTTGATTTTATTTTAAAAATACTTTAAATGTTCCTCACATGTGTAGTATAAAGCACTGTGTAGCACTCGGGTGAAAGTCCCATTCCTACCTCGGGAGTATTGTGGCCCTAGGCTACGCCACAAACTGCTCCCTCGCTCGTAATCGGTCCCTTTCCTCCCTCGGTGAACAATGTACTATTGTACCCCATTTTAAGAATAATACGTGGACGGAGGAGTATGAAATTTCGCACACTTATAGTTTCTGTGGATAAGGAGTACAGGAAGTTATCATTTTTAAAATAAAAAATATCCATAGAATATGATAGAATTAATTAAATCATAAAACATCACACTCTTTTTTTTTGTCTACGCGGAAATCCCCTCCGATACCACCAGTTGGTGGGTATGTAGGACTTGAACCGACGAAAACCGCACGCCATCTCAAGGTACCAATAGCCAGGGAACCAGGTGTACCCTAGAAAGAAAATCCCTGGAACCCCGACGTACCTCGGGCCATCTACCTACAGCTTGCAGATGTCCGTCGTCATAATAATAGCGCATGGCGCATCCACCGAGGCCTGCTTCTGCTAGGATGACAGATGGCCTCACCTGACACACACACGCATAGACACTCTTTTGTTAAATTACTGTAGTGTAGTCGTGATTAAAGAAGTTACAGTATTTGACAATATAACCATAACAATGTTTACACTTGTGGTCCAAGAGCCCAGAGTGATCAGACATAACTTATTTTCACATGGATGAAACCTTAACTACTCAGTAGCGTCTAGTGTACTTTTAAATACCTGAGTGTTTGTGGAACTAGATCTGTGACACCTGGGCAGATATCAGGTGAGAAAGGTAACGAAAAATAAGAGTTATCTAACTTAAATTAGTATGGCTGATCTTTATATATATTTTGTAGAATATTATTCTAAACTAGTTTCATAAAGTGACAGACACTTTTCATGGACCAGAGCTTGTGTCAGACGCTTTAAAGATCGACAAAAAATTAATGAACTTTACTTATTTTTACATGTCTGATTTTTTAATATGTTATTATAGTAACTATTACAAAGTTACATTTCATCAGTCAGACAAATTCGAGTGACCAAACATCCCTTAAACACAAAAATTATACAGCCGGGAGTGCGATCATCATGCTATTTCAGAGCGAGTGAGACGTCCACAGCAACTTGGATCCCGTTTTTAGGGTTTCATAGCCAAATGGCAAAAAACGGAACCGTTATCGATTCGTCATGTCTGTCTGTCCGTCCGTATGTCACAGCCACTTTTTTCGGAAACCATAAGAGCTATACTTTTGAAACTTGGTAAGTAGATGTAATCTGTGAACCGCATTAAGATTTTCACATAAAAATAGAAAAAAAAACAATACATTTTGGGGGTCCCCATACTTGGAACTGAAACTCAAAAAATTTTTTTCATCGAACCCATCGAGTAAAAAAATTAAATGTAATGAAAATACTTACTAATTTCAATCTAAGATTTTCGCATTCTTGTTTCAATAACATGGGCTTCAACATTAAGTTGTTAATTATTAAATATTAAAGTGAATTCATTTATTGCATGTATTTGTGATAGGTGAATATATGAGGATCCATTTTATTTTTTAAGGAAATATCTTTATTTTATTGTAAAAAAGATACCAGTTAGAAAAAGATATAAACAAAATATTACCACTACCACAAAAATTTTACTACGATTAATTACAGCAAATATCTCCTAATCATCGCAATCATCGACGCAGTCATTAGAATAAATAAATAAAAAAAAAATTGCAGTAAATTGCAGTTTACGATTTATGACGTATTAAAAAAAAACTACTTACTAGATCTCGTTCAAACCAATTTTCGTTGGTAGTTTGCATGGTAATGTACAACATACATTTTTTTTTAGTTTTATCACTCTCTTATTTTAGAAGTTAGAGGGGGGGGGGGACACTCATTTTTCCACTTTGGATGTGTCTCTCGCGCAAACTATTCAATTTAGAAAAAAAAAATATAAGAAACCTCAACATCATTTTTGAATACCTATCCATAGATGGGTTCACGTATGGGTTCGATGAAAAAATTTTTTTTGAGTTTTAGTTCCAAGTATGGGGACCCCCAAAATGTATTGTTTTTTTTTCTATTTTTATGTGAAAATCTTAATGCGGTTCACAAATTACATCTACTTACCAAGTTTCAAAAGTATAGCTCTTATGGTTTCCGAAAAAAGTGGCTGTGACATACGGACGGACAGACAGACAGACAGACAGACATGACGAATCGATAACGGTTCCGTTTTTTGCCATTTGGCTATGAAACCCTAAAAACGGGATCCAAGTTGCTGTGGACGTCTCACTCGCTCTGAAATAGCATGATGATCGCACTCCCGGCTGAATAATTTTTGTGTTTAAGGGATGTTTGGTCACTCGAATTTGTCTGACTGATGAAATGTAACTTTGTAATAGTTACTATAATAACATATTAAAAAATCAGACATGTAAAAATAAGTAAAGTTCATTAATTTTTTGTCGATCTTTAAAGCGTCTGACACAAGCTCTGGTCCATGAAAAGTGTCTGACACTTTATGAAACTAGTTTAGAATAATATTCTACAAAATATATATAAAGATCAGCCATACTAATTTAAGTTAGATAACTCCTATTTTTCGTTACCTTTCTCACCTGATATCTGCCCAGGTGTCACAGATCTAGTTCCACAAACACTCAGGTATTTAAAAGTACACTAGACGCTACTGAGTAGTTAAGGTTTCATCCATGTGAAAATAAGTTATGTCTGATCGCTCTGGGCTCTTACTCTATTGTAATTCAAATGAATTATGGTCGAATTTCGACCACATGTCGACCCCTAGTTTAAATAAAACAGCTGTACCGGTAAGACGTAATTTCAAGATAAGAGACTGCAATAATTGTATTTTATCTTGTTTTATTCTCAACATGATTAATAATGGTCAACATTACAAAGGTTATCACCAATCTCTGTATAAATATATATACACACATATATGATTCTTATTTGAGTGGTATACAATAATAAACGTCTAGAAATTGGAATACATCTTTTTTGTGCCGGAATTCCTTTGGAATTTCCTCCGTACCACAAGGGATGGCCTTGCCGGACCCAAACTACGACTGAAAAATTCACAGGGGATCGCCTGGAATCTGATGTACCTTAGAAAGGAAAACCTTCGTGCTTCGAGAGAACCTTGTTTGGCTTACAGATGACTACCAGTGTGTAAAGACCAGAGTGACCTCTAACTTCTAGAAGGTGTGTGTCGGATACGGACCAAAATGTTTGTGTAATACGCAAAATTTTTTTCGGAGTCTGGGTGTTATCTATTATAATATATGTTTAACAAAAAAAAATTGATTATGTTTTTATGAGTTGTCTAGTACCCATATTACAAGCTCTGCTTAGTTTAGGACTAGATGACGTAGTGTGAAAGATGACCGAATTTTTTATTTATTATTTGGGCGGTTCGAGTCCTACATAACCAATAGCTAGTGGTGTCCGCGGATTTCAGTAAAGAAAGGAAATCACATAAACATAGGGAAGGTCACAACCTTGACCTGCTTCTGCTAGGGTGACAAATGGCCTCATCTGTCACTCTTATGCCTATGCGCTAATGGAGGACAGAGATCGCTCTGCGATCTCCGGCGCCTGAGTCGTCTGCCCGGCCAACCGAGAGAGTTCTGAGTCTCTTTCGCTCCCTCTCCGCCCTCATTTTTTTAAGCATAACTTGCTCGCAGAAGGAGACTCGCTCTCTCGTAACATGGCCGCGATCAGGCTACTGAGCGAGAGAATCACCACTCCGTTGTTCTAGACATAGCTCTCTCTATACTTATGAGGTAATAAAATAAATATCAGTTTTTCGATGTCTTTAACTGTAATAGGGGATTTACATCATGAAACACAAGCGGTCATGATTGCATCATAGAAACAAAAAACCAAGAGCTGGATTATAACAACATTTATTATCAAAACTTGATGAGAAAATTGATCACTTAATTGCTTGTTAATGGGGACTTTGATTATAAGGAACTTATATAAACCTATTAATTTTCTATTATTATGTGTTATTGGTTTTTCGATCTGGTATACAATCAACTAATCATCAACAACCCATAACGTCCCACTGATGGGCTCGTGTAGTCGTGTCTCCCTCAGGCTTACGGGTCAGTGTTAAGGCTTTACATCCCAACACTGGCGGAGTGCGAATTTTTGACTGACAAGACAACGTACGTCTACGTAATCTTGCCTGTCTAAATAGTCCTGAAGTTTAGTTGGAAGCCATCGGGATTACGACGTCAAGATTACGTAATCACAACGTGTCTTGCCAGTATCCAACCCGCACTCGGCCAGCGTGGGGACGCATGGGTTGCTGTTGCTGTTGTTGGTATACCAATTGGTTTACGTTCTACACGCCACGTTCAATATGAGACGCACACGCTGTTGCTTTTATCAGCTAGTAGTAGATAATTCGAGGATTCAATATTTTCGTGACCTCTAAATTTTAGTGTCTTTCATCATCATCATCAACAGCCTTTAACAGTCCACTGCTGGACATAGACCTCTCCTTGAAAAGGAGGTGTTCGCCTCCTATACCGCGCTGGCAAGACGGTAGGTAGTAGGTTAGTAGGTAGTAGGGTTGGTTTCAAGTTCTCCTTCTCTTTGAATTGATGTTGTCTTGCGTAGTTTATCCCTTAGTCGCCTTTTACGACACCCGCGGGATGAATAGGGGTGGTGACACTCTGTATTCCTAATCCATCACCACACGGACAGTGTCTTTATTTTGTTGTATTTACCTTTGTCAAGATTTTTTCCTGTTTCTGGTTCTATAATGAAACGAATCGCTTAAATGTCTGATAGTGTAGTTGTTAAGTTGGAGACACTAACTGATAAGTATAATAGTTACTGATGTGCACGTCAATGCTGTAGTTAAGAATAGTATATTTGTACAGTTTTTATTCAATAAATAAATAATTAGGATATCTTACACAACGCCGTACTGAACGGCGTACTGGACGACTGATATAAATACATAAACATACTTTTAGAAAACATCCAAACTCCGAAACAAATATTTGCGGATCACACAAACATTTAGTCCGACCCGGGAATCGAACCTGAGACCTCTTGATCCGCAACCGCATACCACTAGAACATCAAGGCAGTCAAATTCGTATAAAAGGATATACCTCCTCTGTACAAAGCGACTGGTCAAAAGTACCACACTTTTCCACACATGACAGCGTTTTTAAGTTTTAGTGCTCTGAGATTTATCACAAGCCATTATTTCTCTTTTATTGTTGATGACCTTAATCATCTCCTAAGACGATACCCGAACCCAGCGGCCTGTTTCATAAAGAGGGGGATTCCCTTCAGGTGACGCAGGCTGACGCTTTTATCTATCATTTGCTTACTTACTAACTGCCTCATCGGAAGCCTGTGGAAGTTCAATTGGCATGACGACGTATGCCACGCTCGTCGTATTTTTTTAAATATTAGCTTGCCAGCTGAACTTAAGAATGATATACGGTCTCATGGTAACGGGTAGACTAACTCGCAGTCTTATTTTATTTATTTATTTTTATAATTTGGCTCACCAACAATTGAATACACTGATACTAATAAATAATAAATACATTCAATGAACTTATAGCCTAATGTAACAATTTCTTACAGGCAAGCACATCATGCACACTTTGTTTGATAACATAATTTCATAAATTTTATAATAAATTAAACATCACAAATAGATTTCAACATAAAAAAAATACATTTAAGATCAAACTTGAGGTCGCAAAGTCACAACCGAACGCTGGCTCAAATACGCGCTCTTACAGGACCCCGTAAAGAACTCTTCTGAACCTACCAAGTGAGTCGGAGTGCACATCAACGAGATCACTGCAGCTGTTTAACAGTTTGGAGAGACGGGGAATGGGAGAACTGGCACCCAAGACCGTTCTGCGTAGAGGAGGATGTAAAAGAGTAACAGGGGCTCTTGGATATTTTGTGGGTACGCGTATGTTTATCCGGCTCAACAATTGGGGACAGTCGATTTTGTTTCTGAGAACTTTAAAAATAAAAACAGAATCAAGTAAATCTCGTCTCGTCTTACGGTATTATAACCCGTTTGATACGCCGGAATATAGACTATCTGTACCTTTTAAATAAATTTATCGCAAATAAGTCCCGTTATATAACGAAATAAGTCGGCCAAGTGCGTGTTAAGCAGGCATAGAATAGTCACCACCATAGTGGATTTTAAATCGTGTCCAATAGAAAATTGTTTTGTTTATTTATTATTTTGTTCATTTTGTGCGAAGTTTCCATAATAAGCGTATTTTACAAATTAGGCCTTGAAAACTCCTGAACTAACATATTCATCTAAGCCGCTATTGTTTTCACTTTACTACATCACTACCATCAAGATTTTTAATAGAACTTTGTCGACATAATAGAAACACATATTGAGACAAAGTTTCATCTTTCTAGCACTAACTATGAAAGGGTTCCAAGTCATGAACTACAGAACCCTAAAAACTATGTATAAAAGTCGCCAAAGTTGAGTATGATGTGTCATCGCCCCCATTCCTTCTATGGGTACCGTACGAAGCGACTAAGGTTGCTAAGGAAGGAAACTACACAAGACAACACTATTTTCAAAGCATAGGAGGCTAAAACTTCCTTTCTAAAAGGCCTATGTCCAAAAGTGGACTGTTAGACGCTTAATTGTTAATTATTATTTAGTACTAGCTTTCGACCGCGGCTCCACCTGCGTGTATCTCGATTATTGCAGTAAAAAGTAGCTTGTTTGTTATTCTAATATTTAGGCTATATTACTGTAAAGTTTCATCCAAATCCGTTCAGTAGTTTATGCGTGAAAAAGCAACTAACAAACATACATACCTAGTCACAAACTTTGGCGTTTATAATATTAGTAGGATTAATTTTAATAACAATATCCATACCCTTCTAATTAAAAAGTATTTTAATACGGAAGAATTATTCCAAAAAGATTTTAAAATTCCAAAATTAAAAATTGTAAAATTATATAATTTAAGCAAATAAATACTTTCAAGTAAGTTGAAAATAACACGTATTAATAATATTTAAATAACCCCGCCATGTCAATACACAATCTATTTGTGACACAATCAATGTTATTGAGGCGTTATAACTGTACATAATAACATTGAAAAAAAAAACATTACAATAATTTTCCTTTAATACATTTTTAATTATCACTATCGTTATCACTAAAGTTTTATCAACAAAAGAATAAAGCGTGAACAAAGAAATAACCTTATACAAACACACTTAATTTCACTGTCTATTATAAAATAAATTAGTTCGCATAACAACAAAACACAAAAAAAAACAGTACTCACCCACACTAACTAAAAACAAAACACAAATTAACATTTTATACATCACTATTCTTCACTAAACACTAAAATGAACTAAAAGTTTGACTAGTTTTGTAGCAGATTAATTATTATTAACTATCAATCACAAAACATATTCATATATTCTACCTAACTACGTACAGAATGACTTAAATCAAAGCGTGCTATCGATAGCACTAGCGGTCATCGCGGAAAAACCAGCATCCACTGTCTGTGAGGTGATACCACACTGCAAAAGTTAAAATTCCCCACTTTATTTAAAAAATGGTCATATCCAATTATATTTTGCAGTATCATATTTTAGTACACATGTAGTCAATTGGCCTTAGGTGATTGCAAAAAATCACCGAGAGTAAGCAACGAGCGTTCGGTCAGCACCTAGATTAATGACCGTTTGTGGCATTTTTTTTTAATGTTTAGGCCTACAAAAGCGACTCTACTCTGCCTGTTGGAAAGTATGATTATAATACAGAAGTAGGGGCCACTATCTTCACTGTAAGTGCATACAATGTAGCATGGTGACCCATACCATTGATTCAGAATGATGGGGCCTTCAGTCTCATACTCACCAACGAAAGCCGAAAACACGAATACTGTTACTACTAATACATTCGTGCTAAAATCAGCGTCGCTCTACTACCTGAGTTAAACTATATGTTACCAGCTTTTCTGGAGGTCACGTTGAGTATGCGGTCCCGGTTGTTATCATAAGATAGCAGTCATGATGCTTATTTGTAGACCTTCGGGTGGCTTAAAATCATCCAAAGGCAAGCTTACATAGCCACAACGTGTCTTTCCAGTCACCAACCCGTACTTGGTCAGCGTGGGGACGCATGCCCTTAACCCTTTTGTGGGGGGAGATCCGATTCCAGCAGTGGGACATTATGGGTTGTTTATGATTGATGGTGATATTTATTTTGTTATAATTAATATATTTTGGACATCTTACACACAACGCCATCTAGTCCCAAACTAAGCAGAGCTTGTATTATGGGTACTAGACAACTGGTATAAATACATAAACATACCTTTTTTTTGTAAATACATACATATTATACATAGAAAACACCCAACTGCACTGCACGGTTGGCCTAGTGGCTTAAGCGGTCGCCACGCCGCTTCCTACTGCGCCAAGTGTCGTGGGTTCAAATCCCACGTAGGATAACACTTTGTGTGATTCACAATTTGTTGTTCTGAGTCAGGGTGTTCCTTGTGTCCGTTTCTTGTATGTTTGTAAAGTCCCCCGCGACACAGGAATTTATATTCCTAATGCGGGAGTTGTCTTAAAAAAAAAAAAAAAGTTAAAAAAAAAAAAAAAAAAACTCCGAAACAAATATTTGCGGATCACACAAACAATTTGTCCGACCCGGGAATCGAACCCGAGACCTTGATCAGCAGTCGCATACGCCAACCACTGCGTCATCGAGGCATAACTTAACATACAACGTGTTTGTAATTTCTATTTTTTTTCTAAAGATGTCTTAAGTACCCTTAGCATTAAGATCTGGTTTTATTCGCAGTTTTATTGGCAAAAACTTCCTTCTTTTGTGCTCTTGATATCTACTCTATGTATTTTCTTATAATCTTCATTGATATCATTACCTAATTGTCACATTAGTTAAAATTCGCATTGTAAAGATATATGACAAATTGAAGTGCTATATGTCGTATTTATTCCGTACGTAATATAATAAACAGTGTTTTTGCTCACTTAGCGAATTTTTTACTTACTTCAAATACTTTAATAGAAAATGTAACACAATAATCGTAAGTTAAAAGATATTACCTTTTTATTTTTACCCCAAATAGTGGGTACATTTTATATAGTGGCAACATTAAACTTAATTACAGCGAGACGGGTTCCACGAGGTTACGTTAATAAACAACACCGATGTTTCTTGGGACCGGGTACTTTTAAAACTATACCTATCAACGAATATATTCTCAAGCGGTTCAATTTGAATGATATAAGGAAAAATATTTAATTTATTTCAAGGTAATATTTGCTTTTGCGGTTGACAAGTCGTAAGTGAATTGGACAAAAAAAGTGCTTTTGGTATATGATACTAATGCTTGTTTTCACCGACTGTAATCAGTCTCCTTGCCTAGGGCTTGTAGGGCCCAAAATATCCATCCTTATATGTAAATATGTATTCTATATGGAAATCGAACCCACGACCTCCGTCTTGGAATCAAGATCACTTGCAAAGGGATTTTGAAAAAATATTTAATTTGAAAATGGTATATTTCTAAATGATCCTATTTAAATCTTTACAAATAATCAATTTAATTGTATGTATATTAATTTAATGAACAGTTATTTACTAAATGCATATAAAAGTATACAGATAAGGTACAAGGTAAAATTTTTCTCTGTTTGTTTGTCCCGGGTAATCTCCGGAATCGTTGGACTGATTTTGACGGTACTTTCATTGGCAGATGAATAGTAAGGAGCAAATTAGGATACCATATTTCAGACTAGCTTCAGGCTTCGCTCCGCGGCGTTACTCGCGTTTTATAAAACATTTCATCATCATCATCAACAGCATTCAACAGTCCACTGCTGGACACAGGCCTCTCCTTAGAAAGGAGGTTTTGGGTTGGTTTCAAGTTTTCCTTCTCTTTTATTTACATTTACATTCACGAAACAACCTGAGTCCCTTAGCTAGTTTTATATACATCTGATGATAATTTCAGGAGACAATCAAGGATACTCCAAAAATTACACAAAACAAATCATTAAGCTATTACAGCTATCACAAATCTCATATATAAAATTCTCGTGTCACAATGTTCGTTCCCATACTCCACAGAAACGGCTTGACCGATTCTTATGAATTTTTTATGCATATTCAGTTAGTCTGAGAATCGGCTACTATCTATTTTTCATACCCCTAGGACGCGAGCGGAGCCGCGGGCATCAACTAGTATATATATAAATATAAGCATTGTTTACGCGACCACACATCGTTTGAAGTTAGTTCAAATTTTTTCAAAAACCATATTAGTTAACATAGATCTTTAAGACATCTTAAAGAAATCTTTTATAATGAACTCACATAACCTTGTAAGATGTGCGCAGACGCTGAACCGGTATTCATTGCGCTATGGACGCCACGAAAAGCGCTCATCGAACACACTTCTGTCAAAATTAAAAAGAATAAAACATGTTTATTTGCTAAAATCAGGTTTTTGATTAGAAAAACATATTTAGTTGTTGTAGTGATGTATAGACATGTTGTCGTGTGTGTTTTTGTTGATTAGTGTTGGTAAGTACATGTAATTTTAATAGTTCAACTTATTTATGATAAAATTAAGAGTGATGAAAAGGAAAATACATATCAAATAATATTTGTGCAAAATAAATGTGTTATCTTGTGATAATCTACCGAATCTTATTTTGAAAACTGGTTTTAACATCTTTTTTTAAACAAAGAGATATGTCAGTATATTTTTTTCATTTAATTTACCTTACGGTTTTCAAATTAATCATTGTGTATTTGACGAAGTACCTGATCACGCGTAATGATCGTGTGGTGGTGGATCAAGAATACGGGCTGTCATAATCTATAGTCGCAAGGGGCGGGTGGGTCGATAAATCTGAGCAAACTACAAGACAAAAGCAATTTAAAAACAAGGAAAACTAGATACAAAAGCCAGCATGCTATATTAGAACTCGTTGCTAATTAGAGACCCATAAATATCGACTGCCACGTCGGTCTAGCGGTTTGCGTATGCGACTGTTGGTCAAGAGGTCTCAAATCCCGGGTCAGGCCAAAAGTGTTGTTGAGTTTTTCTTACACGAAATGTTTAATAACATCCCGGAGTATGAATTAGTGGTGATTCACGCCCGTGTCTTGGAGAGCACGTTAAGCCGTCGGTCTCGGTTGTCATAAACATCTCTGGCAATCGTTATTGGGAAGTTAGTACTGACAACTAGTTCAACCTTCGACTTTCAGTTTTCACTCAGGGTTGCGAAGGTCCGATGCCAGTCGCTCCGAGGAAAAACTGATATTCAGGTAAAGCCGGTTGAACTAGTAGCCGACTCCAAATAATAAGGAATAAGGACTAGTATAGCAATATTCTTTTAGAAGCTATTGATTATTCTCTTAAGGATGCAAATGTCTTGAATAAAAGAATTTATACCGTGTTTTGTCTATATTTGCAGAGGCTATATTGTTGTCAAGAATTACAAAAATATAAATTACTTTTGACCTCTGAATTAAAACTGGTTTTATAGTTTCTAGTTGATGTTAACTAGGTGAGCTGAGTCACCCGCTATTATAGTTGTAAATCGCTAGTACCGCTGCAGGGTGAAGCAAGTCTTAAAAGCTTAGTTGGAGGCATTCGCACTGCTTAAAAACATCCAACAGATAGATTAAGTTATCGCAACGTCTTCTTGCCAGTCCCCAACCCGCACTCGGACACTATACGTATTATAAGGAGGAAGGGGCTCATAAGTGAAACTAAATTACCTAACATGGACAATTGGTTTTATTTTCAACGATAGGTATACAATACAAGGGCGCACGCGCACGTCCGCACTTCAACGAGCCCTAAATCGCAGTCCCGCCCGCTCCTCGGTTCCCCGCCGACCCGACGGGAATAGTTGCCGCGTTGTCCAACTCACTAAGAACGGCAACCGTACCGATGTCACCCGTCTCCTTACAGTATAGCCTTAACCCTTTCCTGAGAGGAGATTTGAGCCCAGAAGTAGGACATTATTGATTGTTGTTGTATGACCCTTTTTCTTTCTGCGCGGAAATCCCCCCGCTAAAAATGCACTGGTAGCTATTTATGCATATAGCATTATATATATTATGCTCATAGCTCATACCGACCAAAAGCCGCACGCCGTCTCGGGTACTTAGAGTCCGAGGAACCAGGTGTACCTTCGAAAGGAATTACCGGGAAACTCCAACGTACCTGGGGCAACCTACGGTTTGTAGCTCCAACCGTGCTGATTCCCCCATTTTCTCCCTCTGCCAAACAAAGAACGCTCCTGGCCTGCTTCTGCTAGGGTGAGAAATGGCCCTACTTGTCACCCATACCATAGACGACCCATATAAAGAAAGAAAATTATTAATTCATGGTCCACAGACACAGTAAAACAATAGAAACAGATACAGGTTAGGTGTATGTCACTGAAATCTGTATCCGAATGGGTTGCCATTTCAACTGAAAGCCTCACTAAAAAGTTGTCTAAAACTAAAAATTGTTACGTGAAACGAAAAATGGATTCTGTTCGACAATCGAAAGCGCTCAGCAAGTTGTAGACCCTGGTTCAGCACCACCACAGCTTTTTACAAAACGGCATGAGCATTAATGCAGATGTGTACTGTGAAGAACTGGAGAGAATGATGGAGAAGCTTGCACATCTGCAACCAGCTTTGGTCAATCGGTCGTCCCCACTGCTCCTTCACGACAACGCGCTCTCCCTCATTCACCATACTCACCAGACTTTGCACCTACCGACTATTAGTTTTTCCAAAATTTAGACAACTTTTTAGTGGGTAAAAAATTCAATTCCCGAGAGGCAGTACAAAATGCCTTTGAATAGTTTGTTGCCTCCCGTCCAGCTGATTTTTACAAGAAGGGCATCAATAAACTGCCAATGCGTTGGCAAAGATGCGTCGATTGCATGGGTGATTACTTCGAATAACAGAAATAAAAAAAGCGGCCAAGTGCGAGTCGGACTCGCCCATGAAGGGTTCCGTACCAGCAAGTAACATCATATAAAAGTTCTTGTACTTTGTTGTAACTTTCATCGATGTTTTTAAACTAGTGTATTGATTGGATGAAAGGTATATTGCGTGTTACGATTTATGACGTATTAAAAAAAAACTACTCAATAGATCTCGTTCAAACCAATTTTCGTTGGTAGTTTACATGGTAATGTTCAACATATATTTTTTTTAGTTTTATCACTCTCTTATTTTAGAAGTTAGAGGGGGGGGGGACACACATTTTTCCACTTTGGAAGTGTCTCTCACGCAAACTATTCAGTTTAGAAAAAAATGATATTAGAAACCTCAACATCATTTTTGAAGACCTATCCATAGATACCTCACACGTATAGATTTGATGAAAAAAAAAATTTTGAGTTTCAGTTCCAAGTATGGGGACCCCCAAAATGTAATGTTTTTTTTCTATTTTTATGTAAAAATCTTAATGCGGTTCACAGAATACATCGACTGACCAAATTTCAACAGTATAACTCTTATAGTTTCGGAAATAATTGGCTGTGACATACGGACGGACAGACAGACAGACAGACAGACAGACAGACAGACAGACAGACAGACAGACAGACTTGACGAATCTATAAGGGTTCCGTTTTTTGCCATTTGGCTACGGAACCCTAAAAAGTTTGAAAAAATAAGTACTTTAACTTAATGCTGCATGCAAAACGGCAATTTCATAGGTAAAGACCTAATATAAATATAAGAGTAAAGACATTAAACATACGTTAAATTACAGCAATAACAACACAAAAATTCAAAAGATAAAAAAGCGGCCAAGTGCAAGTCGGACTCGCCCATGAAGGGTTCCGTATCAGCAAGTAACGTCTTATAAAAGTTCTTGTAGTTCGTTGTAACTTTGATCGATGTTTTAAAAATAGTGTATTAATTGAATGAAAGGGAAATTGCAGTTTACGATTTATGACGTTTAGTTTTATCATTCTCTTATTTTAGAAGTGACAGGGGGGGGGGACTCTTTTTACAACTTTGGAAGAGTCTCTCGCGCAAACTATTCAGTTATTAAAAAAAAATATTAGAAACCTCAATATCATTTTTGAAGACTTATCCATAGATGTCGTATCCATCCTCACGTATGGTTTTGATGAAAAAAATTATTAGTTTCATTTCTAAGTATGGGGACCCCCATAATTTATTGTTTTTTTTCTATTTTTGTGTAAAAATATTAATGCGGTTCACTTAATACATCTACTGACCAAGTTTCAACAGTATAGTTCTTATAGTTTCGGAAAAAAGTGGCGGTGACATACGGACGGACAGACATGCAGACAGACATGACGAATCTATAAGGGTTCCGTTTTTTGCCATTTGGCAACGGAACCCTAAAAAATTAATTTATCCACCCAAACCTCTCTTATAACTCATATTTTTGTTACAGCAACGTCAGCTCTTGCCAGCGGATCCTTTTTCTGCGGGTATGTAATATTTTTTAAATGAATAAATATTATAATAAATAAATAAATATTTTGAACATTTTACATACAACGTCAGCTAGTCCCAAACTAAACAGAGCTTGTATTAGGGTACTAGGCAACTGATAGAAATTCATAGACATATTTTTTTGTAAATACATACATATTATCACATCAATGAAAGCTTAACTTTGCCATTTTGGTTGAACACCTGCAACCAACGCCAAAATTTCCGTAAGTCTTCGAAGATTAATATAATAAAATTGCAGGGTGCTGCATTACCGGCAAAGGGTGCAAATAAATTGCAAAAGGGTACAAAAAAAACTTTTTCGTCTATAAGAAAAGAAAAAAAGTATCCTAGTACAAAATTGTAGGAAATGAAATCCCCTTCAAAAAATTGTAAACGTATTCTCTCATGGTTTTGGCACAAAATGCATTTAAAGGTTCAAAATTTAAAAAAATGTTACTATTATTCTTTTTTTTTCATATTGAAGTGATACTACATGTTTCATTGGGATTTATTTGATATGTTTTGGGCATTTTTTTATTTATTCAAACCTTTTTTCAATTACCTAATAGTCTTGGCAAAAAAAAAACATTTAAATTTTATTATATGTGTGCTGACCCGGCAAACTTCGTACCGCCTCAGAATAATCATTAAAATATTGTGCTTAGTTATTAACTGATACTGATAAATTGACAGCAGTGCCACCTAACGGGCCCCGGCCGGTACCGCCACAATCGCTTTGTTCCTGTATTTTAAATCTGTAATATCTTCAAAAATATTAATTTAAATTACATACTGTAAGGGGTTATATTAATCTATATTAGTTGCGCAAAGTATTTAAGGTACTTAATTGGATAAGGATTAATACTGTAATGCTTAAAAGCGTTTCGTAAAGAATCCATTATGAGATAGAAATATAAGAGTGGATAGGGAGAATAAGACAAAAATGAGACCCTTGCGCTCTACGTAAATAGTCCCATTGAAGATCTATAGGATAGAATTGAAAAATAGGACCCATGTGCTCGAATTAGACCATACGTATACATACGATTTAGACAAAAATGAGACTCTTGCGCTCGACAAAACAGTACCATTGAGATTGATGCTCAACTAACTGTTTGTCACTTACTGTCACTATACTGCAAACTGTCGTTTCAAAGATATTTTGGTTTTGTGCGTCTAGCTGTCCAAAAGTGTTTTTTTTACAAAATAAACTGGATTCACTGTTTCCAATTTGAAGGAAACAATGAATCCTTCATTTTTATATTCTATGTGTATGAAGAAAACGTACAAGTAAATTAGCTTGGAGAAATTTTTGCGTTTGTAGTAGTGTATGGTCAGCAAATAAAAAAAAAACAACATTTTATTTTTAGTTACGTTACGTTACGTTTTACCTTTGACATCTGCTTCTATTGAGCAGAATAATACTAGTAGTAGTAGTAATATAGTATTGACACCGACATCTGCTTCTATTGAGCAGAAGGATAGTTCTTTCTAGTCATTTAAACCAAAGATTTCGACAATAGAGTGTACCTCTAGCAACACTGTATCCATAAAAACTTTAAACAAAAGCTGTATGTACAGTAACAAAAATTGTTTGAACCTAGTACATCAGAACATTCAAGGATTGATGAGTAAAGAATTAGAATTAGAGCTCTACCTAAACTGTAATAATATTGATATTTTATGTTTAACCGAACATTGGCTTAGTAGTCATCAATTCTTGTTTAATTTCAATCATCACCAGGTTACTAGCTCGTTTAACAGAACAAATATGATACGTGGTGGCTCATTAATAATCACAAAAAAGAGTATTAAAGTTAAGGAACGATTAGATATTGTCAGTCTGTCTGTTGAGCGAACTATAGAAATAGCTTGTGTAGAATTTGAGCGGTTCATTGTAATGAGTGTGTACAGGCCCCCATGTAGTTTATATGATATATTTGATAAAATCCTTGAAGATGCATTATTTAGGGCTACACAAGGTAATAAAACGGTTGTTGTCTGTGGTGACTTCAATATAAATATTCTCGAAAAGTCGAATATAACTGTAAAGTTTTTAAATTTATTGAAGTCATTTAATCTATGTAACGTTTTCTTTGAACCCACACGTATTACAGCCAGTAGTGCCACTTGTATTGATAATATTTTTACAAATGTGAAACCAATTAATATGTGTATTGTAAGTGAGCTAGATTCAGATCATTGCGGGCAGTTCGTTTCCTTTGCGCGAACAAAACCAGAGGTTCAAAGGAAGCGCATTAGTTACGTTCCGATTACGGAGTGCCGCATTAGCCTGTTCAGGAATAATATGGCTGATAAGTTGTTGAGATTGCCCTATGATAGTGACCCAAATCTTGCTTTCGCTTTGTTATTTAATATGATTAATAATGAATTTAAATTAATTTTTACATCAAAAACATTAACGATTAGTGATCGTGTAGTATTCAGTGACTGGGCTACTGCGGGTATATATAAAAGTCGACAACGGCTATATGAGCTATATTATGAAAAAACATATAATCATAACTTAGATTTTATACAATATGTCAAAAATTATTCAAAGACGTTTAAACGTGCCTGTTATGTTGCCAAATATCTATATTTAAAAAACAAAATAAAATCATCTGGAAATAAAATAAAAACCACATGGGATATTATAAATGCTGAAACCGGAAGTTCCATTGTACGAAATCGTGACTTCCATTTAAAAATTAATAATGTAGATATAAAAGCGGATGTGGAGGTTGCGACCGAGTTTGAACATTTTTTTACCAACATTCCGATTAGAACAACCAAGACTCTCTCGTCATCCTCTGTCTCTGCTTGTTGTTTATTAGAAAATAGTGTAAACCGGTGTGATGCAGGATTGGAATTTTCAGTTGTTAGTGTAAATGATGTCATTAAGGCTTTTAAAAGCATAAATGTAAAGAAGACAACTGATTTATGGGGACATTCAGTACATACTATATCTGCAATAATTGATATGATATCCCCATATTTAGCAACTGTTTTCAATTCTTGTATCGCATCTGGTGTGTTTCCTGATCTGATGAAACAAAGTAAAGTGATTCCATTGTTCAAATCTGGTAGCAGTTCAGATCCATCTAACTACCGACCTATCTCAATACTTCCAACATTGAGTAAAATTTTTGAAAAATTGCTTTTAAACCAAATGTTACAACATTTTATTAAGCACAACTTGCTTCATCAGAAGCAATTTGGTTTTACTAAAGGTCGTTCAACTACGGACGCGGGCGTGGAATTGCTTAAACATATATATGGCGCCTGGGAGGATTCACAGGATGCTTTTGGTATTTTCTGTGACTTGTCTAAGGCTTTCGATTGTGTCCATCATCCTACACTCATCAGGAAGCTACAACACTACGGAATAAGAAATAATGCTCTAAATATTCTAACGTCGTATTTGAATAAAAGAGTTCAAAAAGTTGATATTAATGGCAAAACATCTTCAGGATCCCAGGTAACAATGGGCGTCCCACAGGGTTCTATTCTAGGTCCATTTCTGTTTCTCATATACATAAACGATCTAGCATATTATGTTAGTGACAATCATGAGATTGTACTGTTCGCGGATGACACATCCTTAATTTTTAAAGTTAGGCGCCAACTTGACAGTTTTAATGAAGTCAACAGTGCACTCTCGAAAGTGGTACATTGGTTTAATACAAATAACCTTCTCCTTAATGAGAAGAAGACCAAATTTATTAAATTCTCTACACCAAATGTTCGACATGTCACAACCAATGTTCGATTAAATGGACTGGAGTTGGATCCTGTGGAATCTACTGTATTTTTAGGTATAACTATTGACGCTAAGTTACAATGGGGTCCCCAAATAGAAAAACTATCCGGTAGGCTAAGCTCAGCGGCTTTTGCTGTAAAAAAGATTCGACATTTAACTGATGTTGATACAGCTAGAATAGTTTACTTCAGTTACTTTCATAGCATAATGACTTATGGTATCCTACTCTGGGGTAACTGTGCAGATATTAATGCCATATTTGTCTTACAAAAACGTGCCGTACGAGCCATTTATAAATTAGGCCCTCGAGTTTCTCTCCGCTCCAAATTTAAAGAGATAAATATTCTGACTGTATCTTCACAATATATATACGAAAATTTAATTTATGTTCAAAGAAATTTAGCAAAGTTTCCTAAACTCAGTGATGTTCATTCGGTAAATACCAGAAACAAACATAATCTTTGTGTTCACGTCACTCGTCTCCACAGAGTAGGCAACTCGTTCATGGGACAATGTATACGCTTCTACAACAAACTCCCTATTGCTATTAGAAATTTGCCATTACGGAAATTTAAGAATACCATTAAATCTAAGTTATCCGCAAAGGGGTATTATACCATAGCAGAATATATTGATGATCAAACCGCCTGGGATTGAGCTGCCCATTCTGCACATGCTGTTTATTTTGAATGTTTAAATTTATGCTGATGTGACGATAATTTATAGTTAAATTTACATTACATATTTAGAAGAAACATATTTTAGTTTGTTGCTATTGTTGACATTTTTTAAATTATTATAGTTGTGACATAATTGTAATTATCGCTTTTGTATATGTCTTTTAAATTTAAGAATATTGTCTGGACTTTAAAAGAGACTGTGATCCCTGAGTTTGTTTCGTCCTTTCTTCTCAGGGCTAGTCCAGTTAGGAAAGGCCGAACTCATCTGCTCAAAAAAAGTTTTACTTGCAAAAGTGTTCATGTAACCTAATTGCAGAATAAATGATTTGATTTTGATTTGATTTGAGTTTTTATTTTTTTAAAGGAAATATACGTTTGTGGCTGGAGCACACCAAATGAGTACACGTCTACGCATACGCACTACGTACTAATACGGACGTGAAAATGTGTATCCACTGCATTGTAATCTATGGAACTGTATGAGGCAGACAAGCCAGTTCCAAACATTACAAGCAGTGAATGCCGGTTTTCGCTTCAGTGAAGACGTGTGTGAATTAGGTGTTCTCCGGCCATAAATGTTTTATTCTAATAATTCATCAACCCCAGGCATATCACAATCATCCCTCAATAGCATGCAGACAAACTTTTCTCCATTCCTCTACAGTTATGGCGTTCATTTTTTCTTCAGCTAATGACATTATAACCTTCATATTCATTGCGACATATGTTTTCACTATCCCCCATATATTTTCTACAGGATTAAACTCCGGATAGTATGGTGGTAAACTCAGCACAGTATGACCGTGCTGTCGTAATATTTCGTCTATCTTGTACTCTACAAATCTCGCCTTGTTTTGCAGAATCAGTTCATATAATTGAGGCTTAAGCAACGTGGATGAATGCTCAATGTTTCGCAATGTCAGCCAGTCAATCATTTGCTGTTTTCTAGAATTACTATTCGGTGCAGGATTTTGTATTGAGTTATGATATGGTGCGTTGTCAACAACAACAACACTATTTGGTTGTAAGTTGGGTATTAATTGAGTTTGAATCCACCTTGAATAGTTGTCATAGTTCATATTGTCGTGGTAATCTCCACTTTTTTGGTTGGCTTTAAATATAAGCAATGCATTTGGTATAAAACCTTCCATACCACCGACATGAACAATGATTGAGCGGTTGCCTTTCGATATATGTTGCTTCAAACCTGAAGTGCTTCCATCTGGCCAAGATTTCGAGAGGGTATGTGATGTATGTATATATGTTTCGTCGGTGTAAACAATTGGTCGGCGTTGTTCACGATATTCAGCAATTTTCATCAAATAATTAATTCGCAAGTATCTAATTTCGTGTTTTTCCATAAGAAGTTTCCGTTTATCTTCTGTTTGCTTGTAATTAAAACCTAATGACATGACGTGTTTTCGTAACGTGCTGACACAACCTTTATAATCGATATCTTCTTTCAATTTTACGTGCAAAGTTTTCAAAGTGGGAACTTCTTTATTTGTGATGTGGAAGTCATGAATTCTTCTTCTGATAACTTGCTGATCAAAGTTATCGATTACTATTGTAGGTTTACGATTCGGTTTCTTTTTAGGAGATTTAAATGTTACTTCCTGATCTGAAGGACGACATTTGCTTTCTGATACTACCTTTCTAACGGATGCTATTGAAATTCCTGTTGATTTAGCAACTAATTGAGTGGGGGTCATAATACTGCTCGGGTTGTTATTACACTCATTTTTGAAATATTTGTACAAACAGTACAAAACTTCTTTAGTTTGAGAAGTCAAAGGCTTGCCTCGACCATGTTTTAACACTGGAGCCATTTTGAATTAACAATATAAAGTTACAACACTTACACACAAATTAAACACTTCAACAAATATTATAACAATAATAACAAACAATAACAACAATCAACAAATACAAAATTAAACAATTAACGTAATAATTATAATTTTTGAATGAAATGTGTGCTTTATGTTCTAACAGTACCAAGCGACTGACGCCGGACTGCACGTAACTGACAACGTAAACTGGTTTATTCTGGTTTTGTGCGTGTTTCCACTTTCCACTATCAAGTGACGATTTTTTGCTTTAGATTGAAATATCTCGGAAACGGTGTGTCCTAGGCCAAAAATAACAAAAATTTTGACCCCCCCGTAAACCCCCCGGAGATTTGAAAACCTAGATGAAAGGAAAAGAAAAAAATATATGTATATATCGGTCTCTCCTCTGTGAAGTTTCACTTCTATCGTGTGTGAATCGCACACACACCTTTTATTTTTATAAAGTCAAAACCTTTTTCTTTAAAATAAAAACATGTTTTTATTGAAAACAAAAATCAGAGTGTTGCTAGGGATAAGTATAAAATTAAATAGTAATGTTAGGATATAGAAACATTTTTGTATAGGCCAGAACGATATAGTGGAAACGCGCTCTAAGATCTGAGTAATATACACACCACTACATATGCAAAAATTTCTCGAGACTAATTTCACTGTAATATGCAACAATTGTTGTGAAAAGTATGCAAAAATAAAGGAAACTCGTTACGAAACAAAAAGTTATATAAAACGTTGTATCAGAAATACCTCCACTATTAACTTGCTTCATACATAAATTATTACTAAATGATGAAAATATCGTATAATATAATGTATACCTGTCCGTTGAAAATATTATCAGATAAGTTTATTTTGTAATTTTGTTTAATATGCCATTCCCTAGATGGCGCTGTTAGGGTTTGTTGAATCGCGCTAACTTTTACATACCGGTGTTATTATAAGTACCATGGTACACATTGGTAAAGGGCAGTTCAGTGCAATACCTATTTGTTGGTAACAATAGTTGTGTTATTATTCGCCTACGGATCCCTGATCTTGAACACCGGTCGAGCCGGCCCATTCGTGAAATCTGAGCTTTTCAAATTAGATTCTGTACTAATTGATGTTTTTTCCAGTAGCACAGCTAGTTCAACAGAATTCAAATGCCGACAAGGGTCAGACTGTGTCCGAAAAGAAAATGTTTGTGACGGGACCAGGGATTGTGATGATGGAAGCGATGAACTACTGTGCTCCAACTCTCAGTAAGAAATCTCTTGATTTAATATACTTTAATCAAACACCAAATTATTTGGTTAAAAACAATTTAACCTTTTTACTGGATGGTATGAATTTTCGCACATTTAAAATTTATATGTGTTTAAGTGAAGAAAGCTATTTTTTTTTTAAATATACATAAAAATACATTAAATCAATAAATAAAACGTCAGACACACTACACACATATGCATAGATACACTTTTGTCTAATTAACATTGTAGCGTGGCCTTGACGAAATCCGTGAATATAGAAGTTAGTCTTTGACAATAGAACCTTAATAATGTTGCCACCCTGAGAACTTCCCTATTGACAAGTTGAAAAAAATTGCTTTTCCTAGAATAATAATATATTTAGTTAGTTACTTATTTTCAGATCAAATACTTGCGACTTACCCCCTTACCCAGCCCATGGTTCATATGAAGTACTAAATGTACCTAAAGATCGGCTAAAAGGGCCTGGGCAGTCTTTCGAGTCGTTCCTGTTGAAGCTGAAATGTGATCCTGGGTATGGTGTCCCGGAGCCAGGGTTTTCATCAGATATTAATGGTGTCCGTGAAATATTCTGTATAAATGGCAAGTGGTCTCAGAAAATGGCAGAATGTGTTCGTAAGTTTATATTTTATTTCAAGTACTTATAACTTAATTCTTAGGAGAGGCCAGAGTGATTCCTTTTTAGGGTTCCGAAGTTCATGACTCCGAACCTTTATATAGTTTCGTCATGTCCGTCCGTCCATCCTTCCTCCCCTACACGTAAAGTGGGTTTTTTTTTGTGTGGGGTATCGTTAGATAGGTCTTTTAAAAATATTACAAAGTTTTTAAGAAGATTTTTGTATGTACTTATCAGTTTGCGAGTTATTTCACTTTAAAAGGTTTTTTTTTCGTAAAAACAGGGCGTTCCCCCCTCTAAAAGCTAAGCCGCTGGTTTAAAAAATCTACAAAAAATCATGGTAGTAGTTCATATGATGAACTTTAAGTTAAAACTATAACGGCTTAGATGACTGAGTTAGTTCAGGAGTTATAGAGGCCTAACTTGTAAAATACGCTTACCTACTTGGAATACTTAATACAAAATTAACGCATTATAAGTAAACATATCAATCATCTATTGGATACGATTTTAAGTCTTCGTACCATTATGGGTGACTAAGGAACCCTATTCTATGCGAGGCCTGACACGCAGTTGGCCGATTTTTCTTTTAACTCAATCTGTCAATTAGATCTGTTTTTGAATTCAATATCGTCATCAGCCTATTGTAGTTTAATTCTGGATATAGGCCTCTTGCATGTTTTTTTTTCTTCGAATTATAAAGCATTCGCCTGCGTCTTTGATAGATATCGATTACGATTTTAAAATGTTAATTATATACCAATCTGTAATTTCCAGGATTCTGCAAATTGGATCCAGATCCCAGTGTACGTTTCATTTGTGCAGGAAGATTGTGTAAAACTTACGTACCACCCGGAACAGTAGTTAACCCCATCTGCAATAGTCCCATATATTATTCTACCGAGGGGCTCCTCTACATGACTTGTTATGATGGATCATGGAACTACGTAGCTAGATGCAGAGCTGGTTAGTTTTTGAAATGTAACAACTTTACTCACAACGCAATTATCTAAAACTATAGTCATCACAAAATAAGAAGCCCGTTTTGACATTTGTCATTTGACATGCCGCATGTAAGAAATTGAAAAATCAAATTCATAATCCTATTTAATTACTATGTTACCCATACACTATCACAACGCGTATCATAAATAAGCATCCAGTTTAACTTTATATTGAAAAAATACACTCGAAAACATGAATTAATAGTATTAGTTACGCCACGATGACAAATGTCAAACCGGGCTTCTTATTTTGTGACGACTATAAAGGAAATTTGATCAGAAATTTTGTTGGCGCAATTTTTTTGGGTATTGTGGCAACTTCCACATATAGTGCAAATAAATACATAAAACAGCACCATCTAACGAAGAAACACCGAATCATGGAGTAACGAACCATACGAGTTAATAATTCAAAAAATTGTTGCACAAAATTATCATATTAAATTACAACTAACAACATTAAATATGGTACAGTAAAAAGTGAAACGTTATCAGCTGTACCACTGTATTTAAACATTAAATCACAGGGGCCCGCGCCTTCCAACGTTATTACGACAGTTTCCTAGTACATTCACATAGTAAATACTACCATAGAGTAGAAAGAGTAACAATTAATCCTGAATCACGATATAGAAATTCTCGCGCCCGTTAGCAAATATACGAATATTACAACCCAAAACCACTGTGGGACATAATACTTAACGCAATAGAAAGCAGTGTGGTGACTGCTTAAATCACTAGGTCCACTGTGAAGTCAGTACTAGGAACTCTCCCATTATCACTGTCCTTTGTGAAGGTGTTCAAAATAAATCGTTTTTCATTATCAAATTGTGTCTCTTTCTCAACCACAATACATTTTTTCTTTCTCAGATTGTGGTCGAGTGACTCCTGATGGTATACAGCTAGTTATTGATGGCAAGCCAGCCAAGCGCGGTGAGCTACCTTGGCATGTTGGTATCTACCGGAAGACTAGTAAATCCTTCATGCAAATTTGCGGCGGTTCCCTCGTTTCCAACGACGTTGTCATCTCTGGTAAGATTAAATGATGATTCTTTTCTATTTAACCTATCTGCTCTGCCTGATGGAAAGTTTAAGCAATATCCAATTCTCATTTGAGTGCATACAATACAGTATGGTGATCAATACTATGGTAGCCAAGTAAGATGCTTTGAAAAGAAGATTGGGCCTCCGATCTTGCACATACCACCGAAATACAACAGCACGGATGCTGTCATTTTAAGTTGATTTTCTATGGAAGAGTAGTACCACCTCATTCGAACCGGCTCATTTGTGCTGAAATCAGTGTGACTCTACGACTTTGATTCTGAAGTTTTACGCTTTTAGTTTGATATTTTCATACTACTTGCTTACTTGCCCATGTTCCTATTCCCATGACCTATGTTCCACTGACAAGGGTCTAGCCCTATTATTGAGACACAAGGAAGATGAGGTTAAGTCCTTCAGTTGCTTTTCGTAATGTAAAGTTACTGAAATTCAAACCCGTCTTCCCTTATTATAGGGGAGGATTCTTACAGAAATATTTAAAATAACTGGCTTCGTAAGAGAAAGAAGTTGTCATATCAAATTTATGTCTTAGTATGATGATACTTAAACTGTTTCAAAGTTAATCACATATATTTTTTGGGTTCTTTTCTCAGCCGCCCATTGCTTCTGGAGTGATTCACAAAAGTTACAGCCTACATCTGATTTTGCTGTTGCTATCGGCAAACTATACCGCGACTGGAACGACGCAAGAGATATTGATGTTCAAAAATCTAATGTAAGTTAATAGGGATACTTACCTTTTTTCAAATTAGGGTTTGGCTTGAAGTCTGTAACGATACTGATGAACTTTGATTTGAATGCGAAATCACTGTCAAGAAATATCAAGGTTTTGTAGAAAAAAATCAGCCACCCGTAACGATGGCCAAATATGTTTTTATTGCTGTTACCGATCGCTTAACCTAAAATTATATAATTAAGACAGAAAACAAATACAATAATTGAAAGTAACAGCTTTGAAGAATCATGTTGTAGTGGTTTTACAGACAAATTATATCGTCTCCATCTTTTTTTTTACTGCATAATCATTATTTGCATATTCTTCTTTTCTTTTAGGTAAAGAAAATATCGATTCCAAGACTATTCGAAGGTGTACAAGCTAATTTCCAAGAGGACATAGCAGTCTTGATTCTCACAACCTCTTTTGTCTACAAGACGTACATTCGACCCGTGTGCCTTCATTTCGAGGACGGATTTGATACTCTACAATTGCAACATGGGAATTTAGGCAAGGTCAGTAAAGTTATAGCTATGCTTGTGGCTGTTGTAAAATAAGATTCTGCGAAACGGCTTTCCAACGTTCATTTTGGACTATTGATCTAGTGATTTGCAACCCTGACTGCTGAACTGACATGGGTTTTATATGATATACTTATTTATTTTATGATATTGTTATATTTGACTTGTTAGTCTAGTGGTTAACGTATGCGGCTGCTGATCAAGAGTTCTCGGGTTCGATTCCCGGGTCAGACCAAATATTTGTGTGGTTCACAAATATTTGTTTCGGAGTCTGGGTGTTTTTCTATGTATAATATGTATGTATTTACAAAAAAAAGTATGTTTATGTATTTATATCAGTTGTTTAGTACCCATAATACAAGCTCTGCTTAGTTTGGGACTAGATGATGTTATGTGTAAGTTGTCCGAAATATTTATTTATTTATAAAATCACTCTTCCTAATAGAAAGCATGAGGAGAATCATAGAGCTAGACAGCTCTTGGATTCTCCTCATGCTTTCTATTGAAGTGAGACCACCAGCCTCATAGTGAATGTGGACAATGCAGCTATTTTTTCGTACAAACCTGCCAAAGTGACCCTACTTTGCCTGATGGAAAGCATGAGTAGAATCCAAGAGGTCATATTACTTATTGTGAATGCAGAACGTGCAGTATGGTGACCCACACTATAATAATTATACTTTATTTCAGAATCAGCTTTAGAAGAAAATAGGTTTAAATTTATAGGTTAGTCTTCTGAGAAAGGTGCTAACCTTTGTAGTCACCCTGGTCAAGCCGACCCATTTGTGATCCGCATTATGACGGCCTAGTTCTTCATTTAAATCATCCTGCCACCAAATATCCTTCTGTAAGCTGTTAAAGGACAGTTAATACAAATTATAAGAACGTCCACAGGCCAGGTGGAGTGATGATTTGCGCCAAACGTACTGGCAGGGTCTGGATGTGAGTAGCCGAGGATCGAACTAAATAGCGAGCAATTGGAGATTGGAGAGCCTATGTCCAGCAGTGGACTGCGATAACCTAATGATGATGATACAAATTAATGGAGAGATTGACTATTTTCCTTTCAGATAGCTGGTTGGGGTCTTACATCAGCAAATGGTGGAGCTGCTTCTTATCTTCAAGTAATTCGTATGCCATTTATAAGTGAAGGAGTCTGCATTAAAGCTCTTCCAGCAGCGTTTAGGCCGTATATCACTGGAGACAAGTTTTGTGCTGGATATACCAACGGTGAGTATCTGGAAAATCATATACCTTAATTATGCCAATAATTATTTCAGTCCTGTCATCTGGTAGTTTTGCCTGTAAAGTTTCCTAAGAATAAATAGTTAACTTTATAGATTTGGTGTATGATTTTGTCGTTCCATCTTCATGTATCACCTCATTCATTCTTGAGGCTTCCGGTATTTTGTTTTTTCATATTTATATACTTAATGGTAGGCCCATATGACTTTACTCTGCCTGATGGAAAGCATGAGTAGAGTCAAAGAGTTGGGGTCACTATTCTTGTTGTGAGAGTAAACAATGCAGCGTGGTGACCCACAGAATGGCGGCCTGGTCAGATATTTTTGCATTATTCTCCCAGCCTCTGGAAGCCGGAAGAATGATGCAGAATGATTGGGCCTCTGGTCTCACACTCACCAACGAAATATGGTAGCTAGAATGCTATCATTATTAGGATGGTCTTCTGACTATAGTTACTTAGCTAGATTTAAGTATAAAAAAATTATAAAATAAAAAACAGACCGGCAGATGTTAAGTCAAGTTAATATGAAAACATTTAAATAATATGTTTTCAGGTACTGCTGTATGCAGGGGTGACAGTGGCGGTGGTCTCACGTTCTCAGAGAACGAACAAGGAATGGATCGCTACTACTTAAGGGGTGTAGTGTCCACAGCACCTAATTTCGAGAACCAATTGTGCAATGACAAGTCTTATACCACTTTTACGAAGATTAGTAAGCATCAGGAGTTTATTAAGAAGTACGTTTTGCATTAGTTTAATCTAGTTTTAATCTACCTGACTATCTAATCTGGCCCTAGCCAAGTTGATGTTTTACAAACGAAAACGATATCAGAACACTAATCAAATAATGGGTTTTTCAACAAGAACTTTGTTTTTCAATGCGGGGAAAACCAACAGCATGACAGTTTTAACATTTAGTTTTTTGACGTATCGTAGATGCTTTGGCATTAAAATAATTAAAATCCACTATGAAAATGGTGGTTCTGTTAAAGTTACATTTCGTAAAATTTGTGATACTTTCGGACAACTTAATCGTCCTTCTGAGACCGCCATTAAGAATTAGGTTGCTAAATTTGAGTCGAAAGGCTCGGTACAAAATGTGCCATCGGCAAAGCGTGTTTGACCGGATCGTTCAACTGAAAATGTCGCAGCCGTGAGCCACAGTATTGAAGAAGATCCAAATTTGTCTATTCCTCGTCGTTCTCAACAATTGGGGTTATCCAAAATTACCACATGGCGAATTTAGCGTAAGGATTTGACTTTGAAGCTTTACAAGGTTTAACTGGTGCTGGAATTGAAGCCGGAAAATGAATTATTCACATCGCCGTAGACTTGCTCAATTAATTCAGGAACAACCTGCTGACTTCTCTGCAAAAAATTTTTCAGATAACGCCCATTTACACTTGTCAGGGTACGTTAACAAGTAAAATTGCCGCATTTGGGCTTCTGAAAAATCAAGAACAATTATTGAGAAGCCTTTGAATGCTCAACGTATCACTGCAAGTACGCTATGTAGACTGGAGGCGTGATACGGCCGTTTTTTTTCGAAGATGAGGCTGGTAATGCGTTAACTATCGCGAGATGTTAACAACTCAATTTTGGCCTATTATTGATGACGTGGATATCATTTACAAGTGGTTTCAACAGGACGGTGTCATATGTCACACAGCCAATGAAACGATCAATTAATTGAAAATGAAATTTCCCGATCGCATCATTTCATGAAATTCAGCGGTTAAGTGGTCACTTAACCGCTGAATTTCATGAAATGATGCTCTGGCTGGTCAGCCAGATTGTATGATTTATCACCACTGAATTATTTTTAGTGAGGCTATATGAGGGACAAAGTCTTTACGAAGCCAATCGAATCGATTGCAGCCTTAAAACAAAAAAACCGTTAAATGTTTTATGAAAAAGACCCGCTATTTTGCAAAAAAGTGAATAAAAACATTGATGAAAGAATCGACATCTATCAGCGTGCTCGTGGTGGACATTTGTCAGATATCGGTTTTTATTCATAATTGCCAAATTTTTATCTTTTTAATACAATAAAAAGTTGAATCATCTTCATCTAAATTCTTTGTTTTATATTGTTTTAGAAAACAAAGTTTTTGTTGAAAAGCCCGATAGAAGGGAATGACACCATATCAACGTTAAGTCACGTGGTCAAATCAAAATAATATAAAATAATCGACTACCTCGGTGGCGCAGTGGCGGTGTATGAGATTGTTGTACTTGAGGTCTCGGGTTCAAATCCTTGGTCGTATTAAATGTTTGTATAATCTGCAGATATTTGTTTCGTAGTTTGGGTATTTTATATGTTTTATTATTTTATGTGTGTTTTTACAAAAAATAATATTATAGTACAAGCTCCGCTTAGCTTGAAGATAGGTGATGTTGTGTGTTACATGTCCGAATTATTTAATAGAAGAAAAAAACGTAGGCTACTGTAAAAAACGATTCGCATTCGATGTGAAATACCAGGATCTTGTATAGGCTGTTTTTTCCCTAAAAGACAATTCCCTCATTAGGTATATAAATCCTGTGTTGCGGAGGACTTTACAAACAAACATGAAACGGTCACAAATAACACTTAGACTTAGAACAAAAATTTGTGAATCACACATAGTCACATTCACAAATTGTTGTTATAAGTTGATTTGAACCGACGACACTTGGCGAAGTAAAAAGCATCGTGGCGACCGTTTAAACCAGTAGGCCAACCGTGCACTCCCATGACAGTGCGAAACCGGAAAGAGAATTTTTACTATTTTAAGAAGATTTTTTAATAGCAGGGGCAGGCGTACCATCATGAATATTTCGAAGCCAACTAGTCGTTCAATCAGAAGCCTAGCTTCTACTAAGGTCTCTATCCATATACTAATAAATATTAACCAAACCTGAAAGCCAAACTTTAGTCTGAAACGGTAGGAACTCATGAGGGTAGGCTGTTGATTGAACTACTAATAAAGCTAATTGGTATCAATAGATAAAATGCTGACTGCCCAGGGTGCGCAGTGGGACCGTAAGGGAATGCTTCGCTTAAGATCTCGGGTTCTAGATGGCGTTGTGTACATATTTATATTATTTATTAATTTATTCAAGAGATACAAATAAAAAAGAATTATTTGGGAGTTCTTTGATAATCTTACTCACTCAATAAAAGTAATGAAGAAATTGTTGAGAAAAATAATAATAAATACTTCGGACATTTAACACACAACGCCATCTATAGTCGTCACAAAATAAGAAGCCCGGTTTGACATTTGTCATCGTGGCGTAACTAATACGATTAATTCGTGTTTTTGAGTGCAATTTTTCAATATCAAGTTAAACTTGATGCTTATTTTGTGATAGTGTATGGGTAACATAGTAATTAAATAGGATTATGAATTTGATTTTTCAATTTCTTACCTGCGGCATGTCAAATGACAAATGTCAAAACGGGCTTCTTATTTTGTGACGACTATAGTCCCAATGCGAGAAGCCCAAAATCGATCAAAGTGGTGTGCAATGGGAGAGGCCTATGTCCAGCAGTGGACTGATATAGGCTGATGATGATGATGATGATGATGATGATAGTCCCAAATTATGTAGAGCTTGTATTAAACCATTCACATGATTGCCTATTTTAATACGCTTTTATAAGTTTCATCTGTATATTTGTTTCCTTGTAACTGACTTTTGTTGGCGAGTTTTTAAGCTATTTTATTACTGAATTCCTTTCAAAATGTATCGTCTCTGTTTTAGCGCGCTTGCTGAAGCAATAGCAATAAAAACCTGCCCGAGAGGTCAAGAGGCAACTTGCAACCCGGTAAGACAATTTGATTTTATTTATTACTAGCTGAGTCCGCGTTGGTACTCACAGTTGTTATTGTAAACCGTGGGTAACGCTGCGGGGCGAAGATAGTCTTGAAAAATTGACCAAATGCATGTCAAGCCACGCATAGAATAGGGTTCCGTAGTCACCCATGATGGTTAGTAGATTTTAAAAAGGGTCCAATAGACAATTGTTATGTTAACTTATTATTTCTTCATTTTTGTACGAAGTTTTACAAGCGAGTGCATTTTACAAGTTAGGCCCCTATAACTCCTAAAATAAAAAGTTATCAGAACCACTAATTAGCCGTTTAACCTTTAGGGGGGGGGGGGGGGGGTGTAGCACCTGTTTTCAGACAAAAAAAAAGTCTTCAAAAGACGTATCTAATGATACACGAAAAAAAAAACATCAGTACCCTGTCGAAGTTTAGGAGTTTTCTATGTCTCATGTATGTCTTTACAAAAAATTACTTAAGTATTAAAAAGTATCTAATGTATTTTTATTAATTTTCCAGTACCCATAGTATGAGCTCTGCTTAGTTTAAGATGATGATGTTGCGTGTCAGATAACGAAATACTTTACTTTTGAAGAATTTGTAAGGTAATATATTTATTATTGTCTACAGAACCCACCGTACGTGGAAGACTCTGATGGAACGAATAATAGTGGCGTCCTACCAGTTCCACTGGTTGTCCCTTCTTCCTCAACGTAAGTTTTGCATTGATTGGTTTTCTAAATAATGTAAGACGTAGAAATAACTATGGAATAAGGTTTTTGGGAATTTTCCCCCCCCTTTTTTACATTCTTATTTCTTTGGATATTTAATTACTCCTATGTTTTAAAATTCAAGGCGTGAACCGAGATTATATTGTGTGATTTATAAATTATACTTCTGAGTCTGGATGCTCTTTGAGTCTACCTCTCATGGTCTTTGGTGGCCGTGACACTAATAAATAACTGATTATTCTTGACGTATCTGGATGCTTTCTTCTTCGGAAGTGTGAACAAAACTGACAGTATGTTCAAATACAACATTAATGTTACTCCTAAAACGACTTTTTATATGAATTTTTACGCCTACCAAACTGACTCTATTCTGCCCGATGGAAATTATGAGTAGAATCCAGGAGTAGGGGTCACCATTTTCATTGTGAGGGTAATGCAGCATGGTGACCCATACCATGGCGGCCTGGTCAGTTGTCTCTGTATCATTCTCCCGGCCTCCGGAGGCCGAGGGACTGATACAGAATAATTAGGCCTTCGGATAATTATTAGGATGGTCTTCTGTGTAAGGGTAGTACTGCCCCGGTCGAGCCTGCTCATTCGTGCTGAAGTCAGCGTGGCTAGACACCTTGCATACTTGTCAACCATTAAATAATCCGTTTCTTATTTCAGGTCAAATGATCCATACGCCTGTATTCTTCCGTCTCAACCGATATCTGGATCATATGAAATCAAATCTATCAATGAGGATAATGAATTTTTCGTCTTAAATGTGAAGTGTAACCCAGGATACAATTTGGAGAACTTGGATGGCTCCGTTGACAGGAGCGGTATGAAGCAGGTCAGCTGTTTCTACGGTAAATGGAGTCGGAGCATGCCAAGATGTATTTGTAAGTATTCGGACTTACTCGTATTCTTTTGTCTACTAGGTTGATTACAGTCATATTTGTTATACCTACATAATTTCAGTGATTGAAACCTTCTATCAATAACTCTTTAAATAACAATAGTTATTTGATTACAGAGTACCTTTCGACGTCAAGGAGAATCGTCAAAGTCGCAGAAAGTCAAATCGCTTAAACCAAGCGGCGCCAGCAACTGTGATAGTTTCTTGGACCAAACCTTAACTCTTTCGAAGCAAACTTAAGCAATAAATTGATTAAAAGGATACTATTCGTAAGACTTATGATTAGATATTGCGTTTGGTACTCGATTTTCTGATCGTCGTTGATCACAATCGCGTCTTTAATTTTATTGATAGACTGATGATTGTAATAGATTAGTGATATTTTCTATTATTTTAGTGAAGTTATTTGATAAATTTTTAAATGGTCGCTTAATATCCTTTTAAAAGTTTTTCTAGCAGTTTGTTTTATTTTGCGATAGTTCCTTTTCAACCGACTTCAAAAAAAGGAGGAGGTTCTCAATTCGTCGAAATCCTTTTTATTTATGTATGTTCAGCGATAATTTCGTCGTTTATGAACCTTTAACAGTCCACTGCTGGACATAGGCCTCTCCTTGAAAAGGAGCTATATAGAAATGGAGTATCTGTAGGTACTCGTAATATCAAATGAACAGGCTTTTACTAAATGCACATGATAGTATGTACGGTACTGACATCCAAAATACAATTGTTATAATTTTTGGCTGTCTGTCGGTTTGTTCCAGTTAATCTCTGAAACGGCTGAACAGATTTTGGCAGGAATTTCACTGGCAGATGGCTGACGACATAAGAAATAACTTAGGCTAAGAATATTGCAGAATTATCGGACCTAACCGCCATAGTATGGGTCACCATGCTGCATTGCCTTCTCTCACAATGAGGATGGTGACCCCATACTCACAGTAGTCACTTTGGTGGCTTTAAATTTATAAATAATCTAATATCAAATAATTCGACTATACGCCTCAAAGCTTGTTTTTATGTACTTACTTAGAAGCAATTAAATTTTATTTGGATTTCTAATTTCACTGTACTATAACGAAAATGCAAAGGCTATCACTTCAAAGAATTCAGCAACTTTACTATTAGTATGAGATCATTATATTCAATCACAGTTTGGTGGACGGTTGGCCTAGTGGTTTAAGCATCTGAGTAAGAGTCTGGGTGTTCTTTGTGTCTGGTTCTTGTATATTCATATAGCCCCTAGCGACACAGGACTATATCCTTAATGCGGAAGTTGTCATAATAAAATATAGTTTGATACATCTCATCTAAGAGGTAAATCGATCACAGTGATGTACAATGAGAGAGGCCTATCGTCAGCAGAGGACTGTGATAGGCTGATGATGATCAAGACGTAAACTTTACATAATAAATTCATTCGATTTTAAAAGTTATAACATTGAGTGTTAAGGTTTAATTGATCACAGAAGTTAGAGAACTTCCACAAACAAGGAGATATATACAAATATACATAAATTTGAGTAACGTTAAATGTTGTAATATATTTCAGAAGCAAAAATCATTTTTAAATAAAAAAAGATAAAAATGAAGCATTAATTCTGAAAACAGTAAAATATAAGATATATATTACTTGGTTAGAAGATGAAGAAAAAAAAATTAATGTAGAACTATTTGATGGCTGGCTGGGGCCCGTATGCCGTCTGTATGGACAGGTCGACTCAAAACTTTGGTCCTTTCTTCAAAAGGTCAACCCAGACCCTATACTGCACTTACATAGTTCTCTTTACTGTTGTACACGGACTTAAAAAAAAAAAAAAAGACACCTCTGTGGTTTGTTTCGGCGTTTCTTCCCAGAGTGAGTCGTAGGAAATGCCGGCGCCTTCTAGCTATAAGTCCGACTTGTAAAAATGTTTCAAAAGATTTACTTACAGAAATAAATATCATTTAATCATTTAATCATTTAATCATTTAATCGCCAACAGTCTCTAGAGAAATTTATAAAAGAATATGAAGAATGTTGAAACAAGATAAAATATTGATGAGCAAGGTATATGATATTATGCTGTTCAATACGGTAAAAGATGGTGCTCTTGTTAAGTAGTTGTTGAAGCTTAGAAATAGATTATTAATATTAATACAGAATATTAAGAATATTAAGACAGAATATTAATCTAACTTGACACTTTTTGTTTTCTGATATTAAATTACTCTGCAGTACCTTCTATATGGTCGGCTTACAGACGCATGCGCCCACTCGCTATCGCGGCTAACAGTCGATCATAGAAGTCGACTCACGACCGCACGTGAGCTGGAGATGACTTAAGGCTTCCTTCTCGTTCATTCACTGATAGTACAGTAAGCGAGTGAATGAATGACTGAGTGAGTGACACACACACCACATATTCCATTTCATAATTCCTTATATCACTATCCTACCTCCAGGACTTGGATTTTAAGATTTTTGTTCTGAGGTTACTAACTTGAGGGAAAGCACTAAAAGAAAAACTTAAGACTAGTTTTAGGCCATGTGTGTTGAAGCATGGCTTCACAAAATTAAAATGAGTATACGCTTCTAAATTTCTTCCAATTTTGATATGGGAAGGACAATTTACCACCAAATGTAGGTAGTAAGTCAGCAAAGAATATTAAAAGTAAACCATTTGACACTTAACGAATACAAGCTTTATTTTAACATGAATTTACACACTTGTATATGATGGCAGTTGTCAGATAAATATACTTCCTGAGATCTTCTACTCTGAATCACATAAGTTATCCTTTTCTTGGTCATTGGATTGTATTGGAACTACAAAACCTTAAATAGTATGATTGAACTATTTACTCTGCAAAATAAATAGAACGAATTATATATCAAATTGGAGGTCACATCACGCATTTGAAGTAAGTATAGAATACACTGTAGCAAAATAAGGATATTTAGATGCTTCTGTTTTTGTGAGCACTTTATACAGTATAGTTACATTCGAATAGGTAGATAAAGAGTAAATTCATTCAATATATGTAGACTTTGTCACTGCAGTATATTTTTCTATATTGTCGCCAGCTCGTTTTCGTCATTAACAGTCGATTAAACTGTATCACGACCGCATGTGTACGCGAGAAGACATAATGCTTCCTTGTCATTCATTCACAGATAGTACAATGAGTGAGTGAATGAATGACTGAGTGACACATATACTGCAGTTATATTTCTAATTGAAATGTGTAGATTTCTGGCAACCCACAGAGACTATCAAAATCTTTTTCATTATTTACAAATCAGACGCTTCTTTGTCTAAACCTATAATGCTCAATGAATAGAATTGTAATTTGTAGAAGGCATTTAAAATATTTCATCAACCATCAACAGCCTTTAACAGTCCACTGCTGGACATAGGCCTCTCCTTGAAAAGGAGGTATTGGCCTACTATACCACGCTGGCCAGACGGGTTGGTATAGGGTTGGTTTTAAGTTTTACTTCTCTTTGGATTGATGTTGTCTTGCGTAGTTTATCCCTTAGTCGCCTTTTACGACACCCGCGTGGGGTGAAAAGGGGTGGTGCGCCTCTGTATTTTAATATATTTAAAAAAGCAAAATTTATGCCTACCCCAATGGAATTAGTTTGTTATGTTTCATTATACATACAAAATTCTGAACTGTCTCGCTTACCATCTCTAATTAACATGCCATCAAGCCTGTTTCACCTTACCCCAATAAGCTTACCTCATTACAGTCAGATTCATGATCTTCACAAGTATCATCCTCACATTGGAACATATACGGCGGACAACTCTTCACCAAGTTAGCATCGACGAGAGCGCTTTAAAAATTTAATTAATTAATTAATTTATGTGGACTATTAATACTTATGATGATGGACAGCATACCAGTGATGCTGATGGTCTACAAAATTTCAACAACTGACCAAAAGTACCATATGATTTTATTTGTTGTTGTCTTTTATTGATAACAGAGGGAATGATAAAATAATTAGAGACTTCCTCTTAAATTTTAGTATTTGCAATTAGATCATGTTCTTTATTATAAATTTTAAAGTTTTAAGTTCCAAAGTTTCATTAGAATTGAATGAAAACCATCATATTAAAAAAAAAAAGTTGCTTGTGTATTTAAGATGATATTATCAAATCATTCATGTCTCAAAAACCTACAAACCTGGTCAGCATGATTATGTCAAAACCTCGTTTCTATGAAAAGATCTATGTTCAGTTACATATGATGATGATGATGATGACGACGACACAGACAATCTAAACAGTACCATTACAACAATGAAGGTGGCGATCCTTACTCTTGGATTCTATGCATGCTTTCCATCAGATTTAAATATGTATAAGGTTCCCAGTCATAAACCATGGAGGAAAACACTTACTTTTTAATGAAATCCTCGTGCCTCTTAATTTTTGTAAACGTGGTATAAGTTTGGTCATTGCACAATTGATCTTCAAGGTTAGGAGCCGTAGACACAATACCTCTTAGATAGTATCTATCGATCCCTTGTTCTCGATCAGAGAAAACTATTCCACCGCCACTGTCACCTTTACATAGCGATGTACCTGCAAATGGTTTAGTAGAACTTCGTATTATACTGGTTCTGACAATGTGCTGTCTCTATAAAGATCAACTTCTTAGCTTCTATTATTCCCAAAAGTATTTGGCGATTATTTGGTTTTACCTGAATATCAATAGTACGAACCCTGAAAAACTCTGAGGGTGAACTGAATTCGGAGATTGGACTAGTTTTTAGTATATTTGAGGGTAATGACTTTCCAATGACGATTGCCGTAGGTGTTCATGACAACCGGAACCCATGGCTTAACGTGCTTTCCGAGGCACGGGCATGATTAACCATAATTTTCCACACTCCTGGCTGCTGTTATGAATTAATTGTAATAAAAACCCGATAACAGCCGGACCCATTTCTTTAAAGATATTTTTGATAATTTTGCTCATAAGACCATACAGTTAGAAAGTACTGGCAATTCCTAAGATTCTAAACCAAATCAAAGAGGTGTTTTTTATTGAGTTTAAGAACATTGACCTTTTATCTTTGATTTTAATTCCAAAATTTTAATTCCTTTAGGAAAATCCTAAAGGAATTAAAATTTTGAAAAAATTAAAACTAGAAAAATACAATGAATTCGTTAAATCATCAATCCATTTCAGAATAGTAATAATGTAACTTAGGCAACTAAAAATTGATTGTATTTTGTAATGTATATCCATACATTTTATTTCTACATCATAAACACACATTTTTATATTTTATCAAAGAAAGACTTCATAGAAATACTATTCCGAGTACCCAAATCGCGACAATTGTACTTATGATATTTGAGGAGTTCCCTCGATTTCCTTGGGATCCCATCATCAGATCCCGATATGGTGACGATGGGATCTGATGATGGGCTGTAAGCTACGCCCATTCCAATGCAAAAAGAATTTTTCTAGAAATCGGTTCACAAACGACGAAATTATCGCTGAACATACATATAAAAAAACCGATGAATTGAGAACCTCCTCCTATTTTGAACTCAGTTAAAAATGTATGTTGTGTGCATTTTTATGGATGCTCTAATACCACTTACATGTAGCTTACCATTAGTATATCCTGCACAAAACTTATCTCCAGTAATATATGGCCTAAAAGATTGTGGAAGATCATTAACACAGGTTTTCTCATTGATGAATGGCATCTCAACTACCTGAAGGGATTGCGACGCGACTCCATTAGCAGCTGTAAGCCCCCAACCAGCTACCTGAAACAATGTTTCAAGTTTAAGTATCAAAGGAGAAACCCGAAATCCATACAAACTTGGGCCTGGCGTTACAGTGCTAGAATTTGGTCATAAATTACAATATCTATGACGATTTCACGAGCCTAATTTTCAGGTCTCCCAGCAATGGCCAAATTGGTAAAATCAGACAATGTTTACATTTTAGGTTATATTTATTGTTTGAGCTATTTTAATAAAAATTGGCCAAGTGCGTGTCAGGCCACGCATAAAATAGGGTTATGTACTCACCCATAATTAAATCGTGCCCAATAGATAATTAATAATAATAATAAATATTTCGGACATTTTACACACAACGCCATCTAGTCCCCAAACTAGACAACTGATATAAATACATAAACATACTTTTTTTTTGTAAATACATACATATTATACATTGTTGTATTTGCTTATTATTTCTTTATTTTTGTACGAAGTTTTCTAAGTCAGCTTATTTCACAAGTTAGGCCTTTATAACTTCTGAAATAAAAAAATTATCAAAACCGCTATAGTTTTCTATAACATGAAAAACACGATTTGATACATTTGTGTTTTTCTATGGCATAGTCACATTAATATAAAAATGCAAAACTACCCTTTCATGCTATATTTAATGCTGCCAGTTGTAGATATTTTGAATTGCCGCCATTGTAAGTAGTTGTGTCACGATTCGCTGGCCAGACTCTATTTACATCGATTAAAATACCTATTAAAACAATCATTTATACTAAAACAAAGAAGTATTATTTATTTATAACAGTATCGATTTCCACTAAATAGATCCTATATTAGGAATGCTACGTTTGTGGAGCTAGTTACGTATATTGAAATAAGTGTTGCAGAGGTTTACAAAGATTATTTAAAACAATAGAATTCTACTTATTTTCTACACTTGGCCATTGCAAATGAAGCTAAGATTTCGATAGGTTAATCAAGTAAAATAGACGAATTTTTTGGTACATATCCCATTCGTGTAACGCTTAAGCCCGATTTCCACCGCGAGCGGAACGGACCCATTAATGACTCCTTTTAACTCGCAATACAAAACTGCATACATGTGTTTCCACCAACAAAGAGTTGATTCATTTCTCATTTTCCGTTCGTCTCGCTCCGCCGAGTCCGCTCTGTCATTATCCGCTCGCAGTGGCAAAACTCTTTGTTGGTGGAAATGCAAACCTATTTTGTTTAAAAGGAGTCCGTTCCGCTTACCATTTCTCGCTCATTACCCTTTCGCGGTGGAAACCGGGCTTTAGGCCCAGAATCGGGTTTCTCCTTTCCTTTATTTACGCTCTTTTGAAATGAAAAGCAAATGGATTAACTAATGGTAATACTTTCAATAAGGATAAGATTTGTGATAAATTAATTGACAACAGTCATGTTTTTTTAAACTATAATGTGCCGTTTAAAACGAATTTCTACTAGATTTGATAAATACAAAATTTTATTTGATTGTAGCGACAACTCAAACATTAATTTTTAGTTTCTTTTCTTTCGTCCAATATTAAAAAAAAAGAACTTAAAAACTCTAAGACATGCTCGTTTCATAGCTATCCACAGTTCACTAAACGTCTTAATTTTAAGAAATGGAAAGAACTAGAAACAAAATATTAAACGGAGGCAGTGATAGAGCCTACCTTTCCAAAATTCCCTTGTTGGAGTTGCAATGTATCGAATACGATGTCAAAGTTAAGACACACAGGGCGTACATAGGTCTTATAAGTGAAGGGATTAGTCAGAATCAAAAGAGCTATGTCTTCTTGAAAATTTGCTGCTGCTCCTTGAAATAGAGTTGGAACCCTTATTTCTTTTACCTGTAAAGAAAACGGAATTGGCAAACCATAGTGATTTATTTTATAAATAAATAAATATTGCAGACAAATCATTTTAACTTTTATAATTACAAAAGAACTTACATCGGACTTTTGAGCATCGCCGTCTCTTTCATCATTCCACGAACGATACAATTTGCCAATGGCCACAGCAAAATCAGTTGGAGGAAGTACTCTCCTAAGATCCGACCAAAAACAGTGAGCAGCTGTAAACACAGTAAGGATATCATCATTGAGATTTAAGTAAAGGTACCTAATTAATTGATTGCATAGAACACCTTTTTCACTACCGAACTATGAGTAGAATATTTCAACAGTAAAATTTTAGGCACTTCACTTCAGGAGTATCCAAAATTAAGACTTGAATCATCTACACTTAGAAATATCAGGCTTAGTTCGAAGTACTCATAGCTGAATTGTCTTAGGGGATTTAAAACAATCGCCAAGGGTAAGCGAGGTGATTCGGAAGTCATGTTAAGCAGTCGGTCCCGGTTGTTATCTTATGATAACAGTCGTGAAGCTTGGTTGGAGGACTTTGTGTCAGTCCCCAACCCACACTTGGCCATAAACTTTATGGCCTCAACCCTTTCCTGTGAGGAGACCCGAGCCCAGCAGTGGGGCATAATGGGTTGTTGATTGAAAAATAATTTAATATCTTACAATTGATTTACATTTCTAAACTTGATTACAACATTTAATAAAACGTTACCTGAGATTACAACGTTTGTAGAAACGAGAGATCCTCCGCAGATCTGCATATATGGTTTTATCTTACGGTAAATTCCCACATGCCAAGGTAATTCCCCGCGTTTAGCTATTGTGCCATTTATGATTAATTGTGTACCCTTTGGCGTTAATCGTCCACAGTCTAGAAAGAAAAGTACATGAATCTGTATTTATACAAATAATTAAAATTGAAATATCTGTACGTAATATCAAATTTACAGTTTTTAATAAATCCATATGAAAGTATACATACGTTACTTAGTACACCGACAAAGTAGTTCTTTGAAAATGTTTTTTTTAATTTAAAATTGAACTAAAGGAACTAATTACACTTCCGTCCTTCTTTCAATATCTCGTTGTTGAAAACCAAATAAATTCGTTAGAATCCACAGATTCACAAACAAACCTGCTTTGCAACGTGCAACATAGTCCCAAGTTCCCGAATTGCATTTCATGTACAAGAGACTTTCCGTAGAGAAATAGATCGGGCTATTGCAGATAGGGTTTACTAGTCTTCTTGGGGCTACGTAATTCTTGCAAACTCTTCCAGTGCACATGTATCGAATGCTGGGGTCTGGATCTAGCCGGCAGAATCCTAAAAGAATAATATCGATGTTTATATTGCTTTTCACAATGGAAAACAAGTACCTACAATATTATGGATCTTCATCTTAATTTTGTCTGTACGGAAATCCCCCGGATACTACCAGCTGGTGGCTATGTAGGACTCGAACCGAGTTAAATCGCATCCTATTTTGGGTAAGAGAAACCGAGGAACCAGGTGTACCGTCAATAGGAAATCTCTGGGACCCCGATGTACCTCGGGCCTTCTACAGTTTGTATATGGCCTCATATATGGAAACCATACTATTCCTTTCCTGCCCAAAAAAAAGACCAAGATATTTCATATAAGAGCGCGCACTTCTTGTAGCGCTTGCACCGCCACCCCAGCCTGCTTCTACTAAGGTGAGAGAGTGCCTCATTGCGCTTATGGAGGACGAGGATCGGTTAGTGATCTCCGGCGCCCGAATCGTTTGCGGTATTTGGCCGCGATGACTCAGACGCCTTAGAGTTCTAAACCTCAGTTTGGATCTACACCCAAATCAATCCTATCCAATAATCATCAACAAAGTTCTCACTCAAATGTGTTAGTACTTGAAATCGAAAAAGAAATTGCTCTCATAGTTTTGGTAATAAACAATGTAAGGCCGTCGCTTACTATCGAAACTTTATTTTCCCTTTACATAAACGTTTTTTTTGGAAACCATTTAGTCAAATTCAACCTGACTTTAAAATCAACCTTCTTCACTTTGAGGTTAACCGATAGAAAATTGGACTACCCCTTCAATTTATTTATTGATATAAATATATATATATACATATAAAGTAATATACATCTAATGAAAATTTTCTGACTTAATGTCTGTTCCCAAATCAATAGCTAAAAACTTAGAATTAGATTTATCAAATTATCTTTTCAAAAATATAGTTTTGAAAACTCACGAACACATTTAGGCATGGGAGTTGACCACACGCCGTTAACGCAGAATACGTCCAACGTTCCATTATAACCATTATCATAATCTTCTATCATTCCATAACCCTTGACACAGCTGACCTTCAAAGCGAAGAATTGCATTTCCTGGCCAGGTACTCTGTTGTTAACTTCTTGTGCGTGATGTAGTTCATATGTCCCATGAGCAGGGTAGGGCGGAAGTATGCAGGCAGGTTTCGCGGCTCTAAATAGAGAAAATATATCGTAACCTAGTTCTTGTACGGAGATGAATAGATATAGGATTTAGTATGGTTCATGCGGAGATGAAGAAGGGTAGTGTAAAGCCATTTCACTACCCCTCTACATCTAGAGAAAAAAAAATGAAATAAACATGATGGCTAGCGTGGTACAGCAGGAGAAAACTAATTTTCAAGGAGAGGCTGTTGTGAAGCTGTAGTAGTCTATTAATTAATGATAGTCGATCAAAGTTAAATATCATATTTGTTAAGAACACACTGTTTAAATTACAACGTTGCAATTTATAAGAAATAGCAATTCTCCAAAAGGAATAGGAACAAATTATCTTTTTATTCATAAAGACATTTTCTAATGTTTTGCCACTTTCTTTGCTAAAGTACATGTCAACAATTTATCTCTAGTGGAATGAAATTTATGTTCTGACACAAATATTTTTGCAGTCTACTTACTCTTGGCTCGTACAAGATCTTTCATCACTACCATCATTACAGTCTTTGGAACCATCACAAACGTTTTCCTTTTCAACGCAATTGGGTCCTTGTAGGCATTTGAATTCTCTTCGACTTGAATACCCGTTTCTGGGAACAATTTTTTAATCTAGCTATTCTCAGAATTTAATCAACATCAAATCAAATGAAATCAATCATAAGGAAGGGTAAAAATCATCGTCGCTTAGTGATCAAAATTCGTTTCAATTAAAAGTGGCAACATTATTAATTTGAAAATGTTAATTAGACAAAAGAATATCCATGCATGTGTGTCAAATACATGATAGTGTGTCTGTAATGTTTCATGATTGACTTAATGTCATTATGCATAATTAACAAACAAAATTAGCAGTCTGCACTTCTCTATATATACTATTGGTAGGCGAATTTTATACTCCTCCGTCTGCGTAATCTTCGTAAGTAAAGTAAGTCGTAAGTTCTTGCTTTACGTATTAGGAAATATATAGATATACTTTACGTATTAAGTAATATATAGATACTGCATGGTTGGCCTAGTGGTTTAAGCGCTCGCCTCGCCGCTTCCTACTGCGCTAAGTGTCGTGGGTTTCAATCTCACGTGAGATAACACTTTGTGTGCTTCACAATTTGTTGTTCTGAGTCTGGGTGTTCTTTGTGTCCGTTTCATATATGATAAATAAAATGATAAATGATATTTATTTCTGTAAGTAAATCTTTTCAGACATTTTTACAAGTCGAACTTATAGCTAGAAGGCGCCGGCATTTCCTACGACTCACTCGGGGAAGAAACGCCGAAACAAACCACAGGGGTCTTTTTTTTTAAGTCCGTGTACAATATTAAAGAGAACTATGTGAGTGCAGTATAGGGTCTGAGTTGGCCTTTTGAAGAAAGAACCATAGTTATGAGTCGACCTGTCCATACAGACGGCATACGGGCCCCAGCCATCGTGTAGCCTAACCGATGTAGTCAGGATCCACAACCCGGAACACGACACTGCCGCCAGCAGGACACTTGAGTAGGCCGTGGAAACACTCAAAACCACCAAAAAATTACTAAAATATAAACTAACATTACAAGCCTACACTATACTCACATTTACAAACTTACAAAAAAAAATACTTTAAAATTCAATTTCAACGAAAAACTAAACAAATTAGAACAAATGAAATACAAATAAAAACAAAATTAAATGTTCATCACTTTCAAATGAGGGAGCGAGCAGCAAAAGTAGTTTCACTTTCCTAAGCCACACTCTGACGTGACGACCTAGTGAGATGCTTCTGCATCATTGGGTATGCAGTCTCGCACTTACTAACGAAACATGACGGTACGAAGGCTATCATTTTAAGTTTATTTTTCTGTGTTAGGGTAGTATCGCAACGGTCGGACAGGCCCGTGCGTGCTCAAATCATCGTGGCTCTACTACCTTCAATCACCGAGTCAAATGATGTAAATGACACAAATGACGCTTCAGTAGTGGGTTTTATCTATTTCTCGGTCTACTTATATTCCTAATGTTTCATTAATGCGGTCACAGAATGCCACAGTGAACCGTGATATGGTACATCTAATAAAATAGTAAGCTCTACAAGTCTGGTCAAGTCTGTATTATTCATTAGTCTGGAGAAATTCTGTCATCCCTAAGGGTGGTGTAAATTATCAAATTTGTTAGTCAAATTTACGTGCTTGTCAAATTATTTGATGGTGTGCTGCTGTGTTTGACGCGTTTGTCAAACAAGTTTGATCGTTTACAGGGCTCTTTTGATGTAAACGTGAAGTTTGACCAACAAATTTGATCGTATACAGGGCCCATTAAAAGTTTGAATTATAATTGTTATATACCCGCAGAAGTAAGATCCACTGGCTACTGTTGTTGTTGCTGAAACAAAAAACATATTGTATTCTCCTTACTTTGAGTCCTAGGGATATTCATAGAATTCAGATCAATTTTAAAAAGGTAGTAAGGAGACGTAAGATGAATAAATAATAAAGTGTAAATTGTTAGCAATGAAATGTAACAAATAATCATTTCTTGTTCTGATAATTACAAAAGAGATATCGATTGATACGGGCTAAATCTATTAAAAGGTCGAGATAAACTATGTCTCGATAAGTAAAATAACACCGGCCTGAGCTTGAGCTAATCTCAGTGACGGAGTGGGAACAGATGCTTACGAGGCTAAGTGCAGAACATACCGCAAGTGGTTTCCAGCCAGGGTTGCCTCGGCAAGTACTTGTATCGGATCAGCTGGGAGCCAACACAGCCTGGCGATACGGCGTTTGACACGCTAGAAAAATTCACAGCTTCGGCCAGCCAATCATGATCTTATCGTGGCAGTCAGATTTGGGGGTAATATCTCTCTTACGACCTTGGTTTTTAGGGTTCCGTAGCCAAATGGCAAAAAACGGAACCCTTATAGATTCGTCAAGTCTGTCTGTCTGTCTGTCTGTCTGTCTGTCTGTCTGTCTGTCTGTCCGTCCGTATGTCACAGCCAATTATTTCCGAAACTATAAGAGCTATACTGTTGAAATTTGGTCAGTCGATGTATTCTGTGAACCGCATTAAGATTTTTATATAAAAATAGAAAAAAAACAATACATTTTGGGGGTCCCCATACTTGGAACTGAAACTCAAAATTTTTTTTTTCATCAAACCTATACGTGTGGGGTATCTATGGATAGGTCTTCAAAAATGATGTTGAGGTTTTTAATATAATTTTTTTCTAAACTGAATAGTTTGCGCGAGAGACACTTCCAAAGTGGAAAAATGTGTGTCCCCCCCCCCCCTCTAACTTCTAAAGTAAGAGAGTCATAAAACTAAAAAAAATATATGTTGTACATTACCATGTAAACTACCAACGAAAATTGGTTTGAACGAGATCTAGTGAGTAGTTTTTTTTTATACGTCATAAATCGTAACACGCAATATACCTTTCATCCAATCAATACACTAGTATAAAAACATCGATGAAAGTTACAACGAACTACAAGAACTTTTATATGATGTTACTTGCTGGTACGGAACCCTTCATGGGCGAGTCCGACTCGCACTTGGCCGCTTTTTATCAATAGTGTGAAGCGAGAGTGCATGAGTACTGTTGATTTCTTTTACGAAGATGTGAAGTTTACAAACGAAACAACGGGATGGAACTAAAACTATTAGTCTAAACGAGTTTGTAACAAGCCTTTCCTTAAAATTATCATTTGGGGTTTTCCTCAATTTATAAAGTTAATTGAAAACTGGTTTCATATAATGGCATTGATAATAGAAAAAATTAAATAACTAAGAATACTTTATTGTTATTGCCCCAAACACACAGACAAGCGTATTAAAAACCATCATAGACGTATGGACATGGATTAGAAAATCCCTAAATTTGTCAACCGCTATCCCATGGGTATCGTATAATCTGAATAAAGGAGCAAATTACGCATGACTATTTTACTGCAAAAAGAAGGAAATCTCAAGAAAATGCCCTATACCTACCCATTTGGCCAGCGTGATATAGGAGGACAAAACCTTCGGTTGAAAGAGAGGGTCAGCAGTCTATTTGTGTTATCACTCAGAAAGAGGAATAAAAATTTATAATGCAGTATTAACGCACGCATTGAACAGTATAAAGTTTTCTTTATTAAATATTGACTAAAAAAGAAAGTCGTTCAATAAGTAAAGAAGAAAAAGTAATACATTATGTGCTGTGTTGTGTTACCCAAACAAGAAATAAATACTATCTATATTTTGTACTTTGAATCCATAATATAATATAAGAAATAACATTAAAAAAAAAACAACTTACCATAACTTAATAAAAATAAACAAAGAATAAACATTGCTTAGCACAATACATAGACAAACTAGAAACTAATTAAGTTCATCTCAACCCCATGTTGTACGAAAATACACTATGATTTTTATTGCTAACCTTAAACACAAAAAGAATATTAAATAATTACTCACGATATAACAGGTTTTCACATAAACTTGATCATTAAAAGCAACAAGCTGATTGGTGATACCACTTTTTTTATTAAATTTACCGTATATTATCGAAAACTTGTTAACAACTATTCACTCGTTTCATACTCATTAATAGCCATTAACAGTCCACTGTTGGACATAGATCTCTCCTCAAAAAAGGAGGTTTTGACCTACTATACCATGTTAGAAAGACAGGTTGGGATACGGTTTATTTCAAGTTCACCTTCTCTTAGCAATGACATAGTCCTTTGTAGTTTGATCCTTAATCGCAATCAAATCACACATGAAATGAATAGGGAGGTCATACTACGTATTCTTAACACGTCACCACACGGACATTTGCTCGTTCAATAATACTTATTTCAGGTTTTCGAATTTAACGGTGCCTGCTGGACAGCTATAACCGAATTAATAAAAAGCCACAATACAAAAGAATTGTGTCTTTACAAATATTAAACAATTTACACAAAGAAAACCTTGAATATTAGACGATATATATTTAACGATTTATTTTCGTTTGCTAATCGAAAAATAATCGAAGCAAACCAGTTCCATCTTTGTGATGTCAGTGTGCTAGAAATCTTCATCCTACAAAAGGGGAACATATCTTAGGCTGGCAACACTGAAGGTAGTCTGCATGTGCCAATTATGTTGATCTTGTACGTTTTCGAGTATTACCTGTTTTGTAGAGATGACCGCTAACACATAAACATCTTAGTTAAACAAGAACTAAAGAACAAAATGGCGTACTATTTGTGAAATATTATTGTCATCACAGAATTTAAGCATTTAGCTAATTACAGTGTATAATCATGATTTTCAAAAACAAAATGGTGTTTTCAATATTATTTGGAATAAATTTCGGTAAGTTTTAGTAATAATATACATTTTTAAATTAAAAAACAAAAACATGTTTTCAATAAAAATAAGACATAAACATAAAGAGCTGATTGAAATGGTTGAGGAATCTGATTTCGTAAAGATTTAAGTAGGGGTATTTGTGGGAGCCCGGTATACTAAAAGCGTAGTTACGAAAGCGTTGTAGGGACCTATTGGATTGTTTTTGGATTGATTTTAGAACTTAAAAAAAAATCTTTTAAAATGACTGACAGTTTGACATTGACCACACTACAATCGCACCAAAATCCAAAATAAAATGTGACCTTGAAATACTTGAGCGTATCAGCTTTTTATACAAAAGATTTGATATCATCTGACAATTACAAGGAGGGATTTTTTGATCTGTTTTTTTATTTTTTTATTTTTTATTTAATTTATAAGTTTTTTTTATTTAAGTTTTTTTTTATTTAATTAATAAGTGAATGTAAGAAGAATGTATGAATAAGTAATTAAGTTTAATAAAAAAAAAATGTTGATAGTCGCTTGATTCGTGTGATACTTTATTACTACAAACTTTAATTTATTTTATGAAAATATATATAATATAATAATAATAAATAAGCCCAACAAAATCCTAACTTACGTTCGTATCGCAAACCAGAGCACGTGGGGGGCGGTGGCTAACAAGGTCAACAAAGGGTCTAGGTAACCCATTAAACATGGAGAGTAATTTAAATAGTAATCGTATAGGGTCGCTGCCCGGGGGCGATCGCCGGGGTATATTCGTGGTACTTTTTGGACGTGGCAGAATGCTAGCCAGTGACTCTCGACGTAACGGCTATTCGAGGGTCGGGGACAGGGGGGGAAGGGGTACGTCCTCAGATGCTACAGCCGAAGGGGAGGGTATCGATGACACTTTGCAGAATAGAGTATCACCCACTAAATCTGCTGGTTCATCGCGGGCGACTACTACAAGTTCTGCTGAAAGTAATGATAGAAGACGGAAATGCTCAAGAACTGATGTTTTGCTATTATAAAGCCAAGCAGAAGGAGTAGGTTTTATCAAACGTTTAGAAAAGTATTTTAAAGACAGAAATCCACACAATCCAAAAGTACACAAATTTACAGGCAACACTTTAGCCAATCATGCTCGCTGTATTATTATTCATAGAATTTTAGTTAAAGAGGTACTAGAAGAAATTAAATTAAAAGCCGAACGATCCATCAACCAATCGGATGGCAGAAAACCTCCTAATACACAAATTATGACAAATCGATCACAACCACTACAATTAGACAATATACATGAAACAACGGAAAATGCAAACACATACAATTTAGATAGTTATGCAGACTCAATAATACAACATAATATTTGTGGGACCAACGAGCCAACACTTACAACCATACAATTTACCTGGACTGTAAACTCAGTTTCACAGAACACATAGATATAATATTAAACTCTGCATATCGGTCTCTTGGTTTCGTTATCAAGCAAAGAATTTAATAAGCCATCCACTACTGTATACTTGTATAATAGCTACGTACGAAGCCTATTAGAATACTGTTGTACAGTTTGGAATCTTTCATACCAAGTCGACATTGATAGAATCGAACGGATCCAGAAGAGACTCCTTCGTCACCTTGCTTTTAATTTTAAGCCAAGGAATTGTAGGTCCTATCAAAAAATTTACTAAATTATTTAAATCTTACTGACCTAAAGTCACGTCGAACAATCATTGATCTGAAATTCCTGCATAAATTGCTTAATAATGCTATAGACTGTCCGGATTTACTGGGAGGGATAGGTATCAATGTTCCTTCGAGATTTAAAAAATCAATTCAAAAAAGGCAATCTTCAAAAAAATAATTCATTTGAAACATAAATACTATTAATCAATACTTACCTTTACTCGAATCACACGAATCTCGACGCGACATAAACGACTTAATTTACGCAGCTGCCAAAACACTGATCAAACTAAACCATCAAACACCATACACACCACAGACGATACAAAAACCTAAATCAGATCCACCACGGAAAAGAAGAATCAAACAGAAAATAAAATAAAAGGTGGGGCGGGGCTAATAGCAGAAGAATGACAAACAAAAAACTAAAGCTTTTTACAGAATACAACATGACCAATGATACACAGTTGATACATGAACATCTATGGCAATCGTTATTGAGAAGTCAGTGCCCTCAAATTTACTGACAACCTTCGAATTTTAGTTCTCCCTAAGGGTTGCGGAGGTCCGATGCCAGTCGCTCCGTGGAAAAAACTAATATTCAGGTATAATCGGTTGAACTAGTAGCCGACTCCAAATAAAATTGGGAATAAGGCTAGTAAGATGATGACACATTTAAACAACACTATTTAAATAGTTAAGCAAAAGGTAAAGGCTTTAGCAGGTAGACTACGTAGATATGACGACATGAATAATAGGAAAATACAAAACAAGCTATTAACTGAAAATCAACATAAATTTCATAGGTCACAACAATACACTACATAATATCCCTACTCAGATCCCAAACTACATGAATATCGGAAATAGAGAATGAGTTACATATTGAACAATACCCGTTTGATGAGATAGACACAGATAAAGTTAAAGAAGCTATCAGAAAAATCCAAAATTGGATAACACCAGGAATAAATAAAATATAAAATCACTACTTAAAATATTTAACGAGTACACACAAATACATAGTCAAACTATTCGATAGGATTACAAAAGGACTAATACCCATTGAGAATTGGTTTACTACAGGCCAAGTCATATTATTACCAAAAAATAGTGACACTCAAGACCCGAAGAACTGTCGTCCAATAGCCTGTCTGCCGACTATGTACAAAGTATTAACTTCTATATTAGCTAACGAACTCTACAAACACTGTGATAGAATAGTAAATTGTTCACCGAGGAAGGAAAGGGACCGATTACTAGCGCGGGAGCAGTTTATGACCCAAAGGCGCAGCCTAGGGCCACAATACTCCCGAGGTAGGAATGGAACTTTCACCCGAGTGCTACACAGTGCTTTGTACTACACCTGTGAGGAACATTTAAAGTATTTTTAAAATAAAATCAAAACGTAAGACCCCATGTAAGACACAATTTAGCTTAGAATTTGACCAATATTTCGCGCTTCTTTTGTTTTTTTTTATTCTTCACAACTTTCTCTCCCGCTAAAACACGTTAAAAATGGATTTTCATACATTTTTTCCTCCCGCTTATTCAGGTCAAGGAAAAGACTAGCGTTCTCTTTTCATTTTCAGGGAATATTGACTATTGTTCCGATCAGGTGTAGTATTAATGACATTTTGGCACCAGAACAAAGAGGATGCAGATGCGAAGTACGTGGCTGCAAAGATCACCTTATGATCAATAAAGCCATACTAGAGGATTCTCATAAGTGCCAAAAGAACCTCAGTATGGGGTGGGTTGACTATCGGAAAGCTTTTGATAACATGTCTCATGAATGGTTACTCAAAATACTAGACCTCTACAAAAATGTTCACCAGTTATCAAAAGTTTTCTAGAAATAGTCATGCCGGAATGTGATTATGACGGCTTGCGGTACCAATGCGGCGGTAAAACCTACCGACCCAATAAACATCCGCCGAGGAATCTTCCAAGGCGACTCATTGTCTCCTCTTTTTGTTCTGTTTAGGCAACAACCCATTCTCACATATACTCGATTGCAATAGATGTTCATGATAACCGGGACCAACGGCTTCGCGTGCACGAGGCACGGGCGTAGAATTTCGGACGGAAATGGTAGGAATTTTCTAAGCAAAACCCAAAAAAACACTTTTCGTCTCGCCCGGGATCTCTTGATTAGCAGTCGCATACGCCAACCACTAGACCAACGAGGCAGTTCACGAATAATAGTAATAAATTATAATTAATACGAGTCGTGATTCAGAAATATTATTAAATTACCGATGATAGATTTTATCTCCTGATCAAATCAATGCTTAATGAGAAATATAAACGAAACTTTTTTGAACTTGATGATTTTTAAATCTTTAGAGAAGTCAAAATAATGTTTTTGACATCTATACTGCCTCGAAGAGTATGTTAACAATCTTTTATCGAAGGTGTGATGTGTGTGGTGATCAAATACAATGACTACACGATTTGCTAAATAATTGACAAGAGCTTGTAAAATCTTCTTCGTAGTGGAAAATATACAGTCAGCAGCTGTACACTCCACGTTGTACTATTCACTTTAGCGTTATGGCTTCGTAACAATTGTCAGATTATATTTTTTTGTATTCTGCTTAGAGTTTCTTTCCAATTTTTTTTTATATTACGGTTGAATATTTCTAGGTGATGTTTTTATAAACACATATCACATATAAACCAAAAAAAAATGAACGAATAAAGTACTGTTTACTGTATCCTATTTCAGTAACTCATCCAGCGGTAACAAGAGATGCGTGGAATGAAGTCTTCCCCTGCAGGTATTTTGATCGTGGTTTTCAGAAAGACAACTTGACATTCATCTCCAATAGTGACTAGTACCCACATGCATTTTGAAATTTTTGTGATGCTGAATTCACAATCGTATATCATAGTTGAACATTAGTCAGTTCAGATGGATCTGACTTATCAGTTCCTAAGGGCTTATCCACTGACTTATCTTTTTTTGGCCTATAATTCCTGTTTATGTTATGTGACGACGGGGCACTTTCGGTTTCTGTCGATTTTCCGTGTTTGAGTGCAATGAGTTCCGTATGAACTTCATCAAACTAAAATTAAGTCGAAATTTAGAGAGCCTCAGACCGGTCAGTGATCGCTGCCCACTGTATTAAATAAATCGGACACACAACGCCATCTATCGTTGTGTGTCCGATGTGTGTCCGGCGCAGAGCTTGTATTATGAGTACTAGACAACTGATATATATACTTTTTTATATACATATTAAAATAATATGAAAAGAAAACACCCAAACTCCAAATCAAATATTTGTAAATCAGACAAACATTTAGTCCGATCTGGGAATCGAGCCCGAGATCTCTTGATCGGCAGCCGCATACGCTAACCACTAGACCAACAAGGCAGTTAAACTGTGGATCCCACAGTGTCTAAAGACGAAAGTCTTTAATCACAGCATCCTGCCTGTCACTACATACGGAGTCGAGACGTGGACACTTACCGTACGGTTGGTCCACAAGTTCAAAGTCACTCATCGTGCTATGGGCTATGTACGGCGCTTCTTTCAGGGATTGTATCAAAAATGAGTTGATTAGGTAAAGAACAAAGGTCATCTACATAGCTCACCAGATCAGCAAGCTGAAGTGGCAGTGGGCTAGCTATAATAGTCGCAGAACTAATAACCGTTTTAGTAGAAGAGTTCTTGAGTGGAGACCTTACCCGGCGGTAGCACGCCCACAGATCAGGTGGAGTGACGACTTGCGAGCAGGTTGACTGGCAGGAGTTGGATGCGAGAGGCCCAAAATCAATCAGAGTGCCACGCAATGGGAAGCCTATCTCCAGCAGTGGATTACAAAAGGCTGCTGATGATAAATGATTTTAATCCCAATCAGATTTGGCGTCAGATAGTCAAAGTACTGTCATCGTCAACAGCCTTTAATAGTCTACTGATGGACAAAGGTCTCTTCTTAGAAAGGATGAGATGGTCCACTATACCATGATTGGATGCTTGGACTGATATTGAATTTATGTCTTTGGTTGAACGTAGTTAGCTCTCTTAGTCAGCTTTTAAGGTATTATTTTGTAAGTAAAAATCTGTACTTTATTTTAGCGTTAATAAATATTATTCTTATATCAGTTATAGTATCTACAGTACCAGATCTGCTTAGTTTGGGACTTGATGGCGTTGTGTGTCAAATGTCTGAAATATTTATTTATTTATGAATGAGTTAGTAATTTCGTAGAAGATTAAAGAATAACAACCACCAACCAAGTGTTACAGAAAAAGAGTAGTATAGATATCGCAAGCAATGCTAAGAGTAATGATAAATACGAAAGAAAAATGCATGAAAACTCTAAAATTCGCGTTTTCCCAAAGACCAATCTAGATCAGCGAAATTGTTAGAGCCTTTTATATACTCGTATTTAGGGATTGTTTAAATATTTTAGATATATAGATTTGTTACAGTCGTGTCAACAATCTGAATGAGTTCCGATGCCAGAATGCAACGGGGTGTGTCAGTGTAGAACATATGTGTGATGGTGTACCGCACTGCTCAGACGCAAGTGATGAGGAATTCTGCCCTTACAGAAGGTAAGCAAATGTTGACACTTTACTAAACTATTCGTAACTGGTAAGTGGTAAGGTAAGTGGCAACATAGATTTAATTTTATAAAGTACTAGCTAATGCCCGCGGCTTTGCTCGCGTCCAAGAAGTATGAAAAATAGATGTTAGCCGATTCTCAGATCTACCCGACATGCACACAAAATTTTATACAAATCAACAACACACCTCCACCATCGTGCTTGGTGGTAGATGATATAGTAGTTGATCTATCACGCCTAAACACTCGGTATAGATTATCGAAAATCTCATGATCCAGCACAGTGTCGTTAAGCCAACTTTCAGTGATAACGATCAAATCATAGTCACAATTTAAAGCCTCGTTATAAACATCAAAGTATATTTAAAATTTACTTAAAAAAATCTATTTTAATATTTTTGTCTGTCTGTTTGTTTGTTCCAGCTAATCTTTGGGACGGCTGGACCGATTTTGACGGGACTTTGCCAGAAAACTGACGTCATAAAGAATAATTTAGGCTATTTTTAGACTACTACTTGCGTTTATAACAGTTACCGCGCGTAACACCGTGGGACTCAGCTAGTCTTAAATATAAAATTTGATTGCTCTTATTTTTTTCCAGGAGTAATCTTCAAACAGAAGAATGGATGTCATACAGAAGCAAGAGACAGTCTTCATGCGGGTAATTTTATTACTATGTTAGCAACTCGTTCAGTTTACCGATGTCACTCCGAACCGACCACGTTATCTTGTCCAATAAGGAAATTGTTAAGGCTCTCGTAATTATATTTTCAGCTACATTATCCTGAAATATAAGGCGGCGGCCATAAAAAGTAATAATATCCTCACAGGTTTAAAGTCTCTCAAGAACTCTAGAAACATTCAAAATTCTGTTCTTCTAAAAGAATCGGTGTTCCCGTAACATTACTTTTTCAAAACGTATTTAAAATATAGTAGAAGCAAAAGTAACTATTAAATTAATTTTCTTCTCAGACATTATTTACAATATTAACATAAAGAATATTTATATTATTTACATACAAGCGTCAAAAAAGCAGCTTCGCTTACTGTTAGCGTTCCCAAAAGACTAGCAGCTAATTCTTTGTGTTAAAAAAGCCAAACTTTTATATTTTCACTTTATTCTCCCAGGACTGATCAATGGCAATGTAGGGATGGGAGCTGTATATCATTAGACAAAATATGCGACGAACTAGACGACTGCCCCGATCGAAGTGATGAAACGCTCCCGTTCTGCAAGAAACTAGCATCGTGAGTGAAGCCGATCAATAAATAGAATAGATACTTTTATATTTACACATATCTTCGGGTGTTTACTAATTCTGGTTTAGGTTCACGATATCCCTGTCTATATATACAGTCTAACTTAAACTATGGTTTTTTTGAAAAGGCCAATCCAGACCCTTTATCACGGCAATAACTACCAATTATTTAAATAGTATTCTGTCTTCGTACAACTTTGTAAAACAGTTGGAAATCAGGTCATACCTACGCACTTCGAATTCGGTAAACACTCGGTACACATTCAGCCGTAGGTCCGCAGTGAAAAATGAACGGTGTGATTTTTTTAAGATGTACATATATTTAATTGAAATAAGTACGAGTTCTTACTTAACAGACTACATTGAACCAAAACCAAAAAAAAAGATGTATCGTCGGACAATTCCGACAATACATCTTTTTTCCGTGCAGAAACTACCATCTCTCGTGTTTCTCTCGCTCTGTGATCCTGGGTCCTTTAAACTTTTATGTATCTCACTAGGCTTATATTGCATTATCTTAATTTACAATGAGTGTGATAACCCCCACTATTGGACTCACTTATTCATTCCATGCTTTCCATCAAGCAGAGTAAAGACATTTTGGCAGGTTTGAAAATAAAAAAATGGGAATCGACTTTGAAATGTACTACCACGCGTCCTTTTCACATAAACCCTCTCATTTCAGATCAACGAAATCCGGTGGTTGTGAACTTCCACCCTATCCTACACATGGAACTTACGAGGTCTCAAACGTCCCGAATGCTCAACCTGGCCAGCTCCTCGATTCCTTCGTACTGACAGTAAGATGTCGACGAGGATTTGGAATAGTAGACCCTCATGGAGGGGATGGGAGTGGTACGCAGCAAGTCTACTGTGTCAATGGAGAAAAACTTTACCAGACCATGCCAAGATGTGTTCGTAGGTTTCTCTATTTGTTGATCCTAACTACATTTCTTTTTATGAGCAAACGAATTCTCTGCGACTACCGCCACCTATGTACACATGCAGCTCAAGAGCTCACAAATGGTTTATTTCCACCACTTTAACTCGTCAAAGAGGATTCAAGCTCCAGTAACCTCACACCCTCAGAAACCTGATTTGAGGGGGCTAAAAAGGAAAAATGATTTATACTTACCATCAGATAATGATATGTAGATCTTGTTGATATCCTCCTACCTAAGAAAAATATATTCTCAACTAAGTGACTTAATAGCTCCAGCAAAATATTCCTTTTCAGGTTTTTGCAAACTCAATCCAGATCCGAGTGTGCATCACATGTGTCACGTACCAGGCGTGGGTTTCAAAACGTGTAAGAAATACGTCGCTCCTGGTACCCTGGTGAACCCCGTATGCAACAGCCCCATATACGACAGCATTGAGAACTTACCATATATGATGTGCAACTTTGGGTACTGGGACAACATAGCTTCTTGTAAACCAGGTATGTTCTAAGTGTAACTTTTTTCAAACTTAGCTCGAAAGACCAGTAAGTGAATTGGAAACTTGCACAACCAGTTCGTAACCAGTATATCGGCTCAGGTAAATTTTAAATAATAGCGAAGGAGTCAAGAATACAGACTTGTTTGAGGTTTTTGTAATAGGTACTGATTGACTTACTGTAACACCAAATATTTTATGAAGGTGTAGATTATTCTTTTCTCCTTACGGAATACCAAAGGCTAGGAAGATGATGACGTAGATTAATATTTATAATCTAGTTGCATAAATAATCGCATTATAAATGATCATTGATAACTAGCTTGGTAGTCTAGTGGCTATAGATATTCTTGAGGTTAGGGTTTAGGAAAAAGACGATTTATAAATAATTAATATGTAGGTACACCTTCTTCTTAAATTATGTGTCATTAAATATTATTGCACGTTCTTTTAATTCTCTTTCTTTTTGTAGAATGTGGTCGATTAACTCCTGATGGCAATGAGCTTGTGATTGATGGCAAGCCAGCCAAGCGAGGGGAACTGCCATGGCACGTTGGCGTTTACCGAAAAACCATCACCCCATTCCTGCAGATCTGTGGCGGAAGTCTCATCAGCAATAATGTTGTTTTATCTGGTATATTAGTATATAAAATATTTTATTTTACTCTACTACATACTGTGGCACATTGTATTGGTAAAAAATAGAAACAACTTCGAAATGTGTCAAAATTTGAGTTTAATCAGTGCAGAGCTATTGAAGTTTTAAAAGAAGTAGACTAACATAGCATATAGTTCCTGCATAGTTTACTAAACACTTCTACATGAGGGTACTGCGTAAAACATTGTAAGAAAACTATAAGCATCTGATTTTGTATTATTTCTGAAAAAAGTATTGATACTAATATTTTAATTAAACTGTCTAAAAATAAAGCATTGCATATTTGCTTTCATTGTTTTCCAAAAACAAATATATTTATGAAATGGTACTTATTGTAAGTATTGGATAGTCGCCGATCTTAATTGTAAATAAATGAAGTGTATGTGTCCCACAGCCATTAGTTCACTTGCTAACTGTACTATCTGTTAGAGAATGAAAGGAAGCATTATGTCATTTGCAGCTCACGCGTGGTCGGACACAATTTAGTCAACTATTAACGACGATAGTGAGTGGGCGCGTGCATCTGTGAGCCGGCAATATAGAAGGACAATATGTATATTACAATAAAGTAAAAAGTTTTCAGAGATTTATTATAATATTTTTATTGTGATAGAAGGATCTATGGCAATTAAGTGTGAAATAAAATTCGACCAAATGCTTGCCACAGCCTCAGCGGTTTACCTCTATAACATCGAGCATTATCTTTACAATCTTTTAGAAAACTTAACTTTTGATTGATCACCAAATTAACCAACGTGGTATAGAAGTACAGATACTAAAACCAATGTTCTTTGTTCCGCATCTCAGCTGCTCACTGTTTCTGGAGTGACCTGAGGAAAAAACTGCCAGCATCTGACTTCGCTGTCGCTATCGGCAAACTCTACCGGGATTGGGACAGTGAGAATGATATTGGCGCTCAGAAATCTGACGTAAGAACTTGACACAAATATTATAAATAATAATAATATATTTATTTGCTTTAAAAATGGTGTGGCGACTTTCAGGTCTTTCATAACCATGTCGGTTATCGTCGTAAAAAGTAGCCTATGTCCGTTCTCGTTCTTTAAACTATCTGGGTACAAAATGTCATTTCAATCGGTGCAGTGGTTTTTGAGTTTATCGCGAACAAATAGATAGACAAAGACGGCGTAGGACTTTATGATATGTAGTAATTAGTATTAAATAGCTTTTACCAGCGGCTATGCCCACGAGTATGTTAGTTATTGCGGTAAATTGATGTTATTGTTCGTGTGTTATGTATGTGTTATGTATAAGTTTTAATACTGTACAGTGTCAGTCTAACCCGTTCAACAGTTTTTGCCTCAAAGAGTAACAAACATTCACACATCAAAATTTTTCTGTTTCAGAATATGTAGTCACGAGCACAAATATATATTATTACTAAGGACACATCGGCAAATATGTATATCTGCCTTATATACAATATATATTAGCTTAGCCAATACAAATAAGCATAGCATAGACTAGCCAATATACATTAGCATAGGAAAGTTTTGTGAGGGTTAATAAATGAATTTATCATAATTTAGTTCAACCTGGGAATAATTTAGTTTCTGTTTACAGCTGCTAGAAATTAGAATCCCAACTCGGTTCCGAGGAGCAGGAGCCAACTTCCAAGAAGACATTGCTGCCTTGATCCTGAAAACCCCTTTCGTCTTCATGACCTATATCCGACCCGTTTGCATTTACTATGACGAGCACTTCGAAAAGATTCAGTTGCGACCAGGGAACTCAGGAAAGGTAGGTAGTCCTGTAGTCCTAACTCACAGACTATTAATTAAATTTTATAAATAAATTTAAATAAATAAATTTAATAAAATTGAGAGAAGGAAGGAAGGGATACGTGGAAGAATTTTAATTATTTTAAATTTAAAGCGACTCCTGCAATCAAGAAAATAAAGTTTATTTAAAATTTTGAGACATCGTATAATTCATTCAGCAGAAACTGTTTTGCTTTACTTTGTAGTTTTATTGAGATTATTGAGGTGCGGATAAACTCACACTCACACTCTTTAATACTGGTATGGTATGATTTTTGTCCTAAGGTTGCCGGTTGGGGTCTAACATCTGCCCAAGGAACAACTGCAAGCATACTGCAGGTTATTGAGATGCCTTATATAAACGTGGATACCTGCATTGACACTCTTCCTGAGACCTTTAGAGAATTTATCACTGGAGATAAATTCTGTGCAGGACACACTACTGGTAGGTAAGCCTTTTGAAGGGACTTGATGATGGTGATAGATTGAGAGTACAGAGTGTAATAATTTTCATTTTCATTTATATTTTTACTTTTTGGTGCTGTATGCTTTTACATGTATCAACAGCATAATACCAAATAATTGTACAGATTTCTATTACTGATTCCTTTTTCATTATGTATATTTTTTTGAAAATTACTTATTTCGAAAGTGCCTTTTTAGGGTTCCGTAGCCAAATGGCAAAAAACGGAACCCTTATAGATTCGTCAAGTCTGTCTGTCTGTCTGTCTGTCTGTCTGTCTGTCTGTCTGTCCGTCCGTATGTCACAGCCAATTATTTCCGAAACTATAAGAGCTATACTGTTGAAATTTGGTCAGTCGATGTATTCTGTAAACCGCATTAAGATATTTACATAAAAATAGAAAAAAAACAATACATTTTGGGGGTCCCCATACTTGGAACTGAATCTCAAAAATTTTTTTTTCATCAAAACTATACGTGTGGGGTATCTATGGATAGGTGTTCAAAAATGATATTGAGGTTTCTAATATCATTTTTTTCTAAACTGAATAGTTTGCGCGAGAGACACTTCCAAAGTGGAAAAATGTGTGTCCCCCCCCCTCTAACTTCTAAAATAAGAAAGTGATAAAACTAAAAAAAATATATGTTGTACATTACCATGTAAACTACCAACGAAAATTGGTTTGAACGAGATCTAGTAAGTAGTTTTTTTTTAATACGTCATAAATCGTAACACGCAATTTACCTTTTATCCAATCAATACACTAGTATAAAAACATCTATGAATGTTACAACGAACTACAAGAACTTTTATATGATGTTACTTGCTGATACGGAACCCTTCATGGGCGAGTCCGACTCGCACTTGGCCGCTTTTTTATTGCATCGGCATCTTTATAACGCTTCTAGCTTACTTTAAAGTTTTTTCATAGCGTTAAGAAATGACACGTTAGCATAATTAAGAAGGGGAATCGGAAGGGACTGAGAAAGGAGGAATTTTTTGGAGAGTGACATATTTCAAAAACATTTTTAATCATCAAAAAGGTCACAGAACTTCTGTTTTTAGCTATAGGAACAGCCAGTTTGTGGTTGGTATAAATGGTGGTTCCGTGTGGTGACGGATTAAGAATACAGAGTGTCACCACCCCTATTCATTCCGCGGGTGTCGTAAAAGGCGACTAAGGGATAAACTACGCAAGACAACATCAATGCAAAGAGAAGGAAAACTTGAAACCAACCCTATACCGACCCGTCTGGCCAGCGTGGTATAGTAGGCCAAAACCTCTTTTTTAAGGAGAGGCCTATGTCCAGCAGTGGACTGTTAAAGACTGTTGATGATAAATGGCTAGATTAACCACCATACTCTTAAGCTTGATTTTTCTATTTACATTACATAAGGTTGGAATTTAATGCAATTTGCAACTCCACTTCGAGTATTTTAGCGAGCAATAATCATGTTGCGGTGTTATCTGCATATATCCAACTATCAAATTTGTAACCAAGTCTTAAATCTCTTGACTTTGCTTTTTGTTTATTTCGTTTCTTGTAGGCAGTAACATGTAAGTTTGTCAAGTCTGTGCACATTTATTAATTCTTCGCTTGGCCATATGGCTAATCTTTTCGTAGACTGAGAATCATGAACCTACGGGTACTGTTTGTCATACTGTCCCTTTTTTGGAAGATGCTCTAATATAATATTCATAAGTAGCATTTCTCGTCGGTCGTAAAGGGACGCCGTAACTTTGGCAGCAATTTTACGAGGACGAGATAATTGATTATATATTTTACGGCCAGTTGTCACCTGACTTCAACAGTCAATATTGTACTTTTACACTCAAATGTAGGTGCTGCCGTTGATCCTGCTCTGGAATTTCCGCCACCATGCCTTCTAAGCGTTCCAGCCTGAACGCACAGCACTACATAGAACTTGCTTTCATATATACGTCCCTATATAGACTATACTGAAGCGATGACGTTTCACCGCTTGCGCCTCGTTGTCAATTCAGCTCCCATATAATTGAACATTCCGACATATATATAAATTCCTATGAGGTGTAGTGTAGTGACCCCACTCTTGGACTCATGCTTTCTCAGACTTACCTTGACAGGATTTAAACTAAAAAAAATTTTTTTTGTAATATATTATAATAATTATTTATACGACTTATATTACTATTACATACTACATATATTATCCACAGGTAAGGCCTTATGCAAAGGCGATAGCGGAGGCGGTCTGGCCTTCCCAGACAGAGGTCTCGGAATAAATAGATATTATCTACGAGGTATAGCGTCTGCAGCCCCCAGAGATGACCAGAAATTATGCAACGACAATACTTATGCTACATTCACCTTGATTACGAAGCACCAGAACTTTATTAAAGAGTAGGTATATACGGTTTAATAAATCAATATTTCAAGAGGCCATGATGTCATTATGGAGAACAGTGGACCTAGTGCTAGGATCTAGAAACAAAAACTTCCCACCTAAAAACTAAAAATGTAAAATAAAATGCTATTACTTTAGTAGCAGGCTTAAATTTCTATTTCTTGTCTATGCCAAATTATTTATTAATTTAAATAAAATAGAAAGTATTATTAATGTCTGCTGGTTCCCAAAAACATTTTGTTCGCCTTAATTGTCCCGCCAGGGGAGAGTGCCAAATGCCTAGGTTGAGACAGTTCGTAAAAATATGGCTCAGTTTGTCCCCCAGTATCGACAGAGCTATCATCAGTGCCCGACCTAGAGCACCATCACCTCACATTCGTCCGACGACATTTAGCGGTCCGATTATGACGTAGTAGTCGAGAGACTGTCCTGAACTCTTGGGAAGAGCGTTTCCAACACTCTACCCAAAAACTCCAAAGTCCAGGGATTCCATCAACGGACCTATGATCTGAGCTTACCCAGTATAATTTTATACGTCACCCCCATGGGTCCCTATCCAGCATCGCGACGAGCTCTCTCCAATACCGCGACTTGGCTTAAACTATTACATCGCTGAGAGCCTTTACAATGGCTCCACATTCCCGCCGTAGTCCGTCAATCTCCTTGACTGTGGCTCGCCGGCATAATCTTGCGACTGTCGATCTCTGCCGCGAGATCTCCTCGCTTCACTAGTACGCCAAGCGCTTTCTGGCTGTCATCATCATTTCCACCCTGTATAAATAGTTACCCACTGAACTGTTTTAAGACTTTAGCGACTTTTACACATACTCATGTTTTACTGTTAACGGGACTTATTTGCGATAATATTATAAAGGTTACGATACGAAACGTCGGAAAATAGAAGGTATCGTAACCTTTATGATATTACCCACTGATTATTAAAATATGAATGAAGAACATATTGGTAAAGATGCATTTAAGTGGTGACTCTTATAAATTGTTTATACCACGCTTTTATTAGCTTGGGTTGTATGTATCTTTGTATGTATGTAATGGAATCTTTGTGCATGATTTTCACCGATTTCCAGAAGTTTGATTAATTTGAAACTCTGCACACCTATCAAGGACCGATGATAATGCAATAATTCAATAACAGTTTCCCAATATCCTTATTAGGACCGCCAGGATATTGCTCTAAGTTAACAGGATAAACCAAATGCAACAGTGCAGCTTTAGACGCAATGACTAGATTACGAAATAGTTCGTAAGGCATTTCAATACTATCACATTTCCGCAAATAATTAATTGAAAAATCGAACTAAAAAACGAAAAATGAAATAGTTTGAAAAGCTAAAAAAACACGCTTTTATAGCTAATTGAACTAAAAAGTTGAAAATAATTTATAATTACAGAGTTTATATTACATTATTAAAAGATTGAACAATCAATCGTAACTAATTACTTCAAAATTAAATTATAATAAAATTTAAGTTATTAGGAGAATAATTCAATTCAGAGTAAAAAGTGTGGGGTGCTTGATATATTAAGGCCGCTGCATATGATTTAACATTTGAACGATGATTTGAACGGGACGGGAAAGGAAATATATAAGGAAATGCATACTTCACGGAGACACGGACGGGGCGGGAAAGTGGCACGCACGGGACGAGCTAAATATTGTCACCGACGATGTTTAGCACGTCAATAGCAATCAAAGCCAATTCTTGAAATGAAAAATACATCTTTCCTTGTTCACAGCACTAACACGTTAGATCCGAGTCACAGTCACGGTGCGTATGCATTTACATCACGTCCACGTCCCGTCCGTGTAAAATCCCGTCACGTATGCGGCCTTTAAATGGAACAATTATTTTATTTCAGAGCACTTGCTGCGAGTGCGGTTAAAATATGTTCTCAATATTCATTCCAGTGTGATGATGGATCTTGTGTGGATCAAGGCAGTGATTGTAACGGGGTAAGTTCATATAAATCACTTTTATTAAGAGTTTACACTAGTCTAAAAAAATAAAAAAAGTTTCCGACGAATTGAAAACCTCCTCCTTTTTTTAAGTCTGTTAAAAACTGCTCTAAAACTGATTTTTCATACACGAAAGTATCTATAAACATTATAGCAGCCTGCGGAGGCCGGGAAAATGATGCAAAATATTTGGGCCTCCGGTCTCACACTCACCTATGAAGGACGACAACACGAATGCTGATTATTTTGTCAATATTATATATTGATAAAATATTATACATTGATAAAATAATCAGTAGATCATATAGAAATTTGATCCAACGCGGATTTGAACCTGAGCCTATAGCTCAATATACACATACGCTATAACTGCACCACAGAGATAGTCTCTCATTCTATAACATTATATTTCCTTTGCCAACAGATACAAGATTGTGCAGATGGATCCGACGAATCTGATAAACTTTGCAAAGCTATGGAGATTCCAGATATAGAACCGTAAGTTCATAATTATACTTTTGTGACTAGTCACAATAAGATAGCTCCCCAGAATTAGAAAGAATCCCCTAAAATCTGCTCAATACATTTCAGAACTCAAACACCTACACCAAAACCAGGGAAATGTATTCTCCCACCTTACCCTGTCCATGGAACATATAACATCTCCATTTTCCCACATGCAAAACCTGGCCAATCGATGGAAAATTTCGTGCTAACAGTCAGTTGTGAACGAGAATACGGACTTTTGGAATCTGATGGTGGTTTAGATCGAAACCGTACTCGAACCGTGTACTGTATTGATGGAGTTATGTACCAATCTATGCCTGAATGCGTTAGTAAGTATTTTTTTTTTTTTACTCATGTTGCTCATGTCAATTGTTTCAAATTCACTCTCGAGTAAAATTTTATGGGTAGAAATTTACCCATTTCATGTTTTATACTCCTGATAAGATTGAATACATATATAATATAATTCTTCCTTTTATTGAAACTTGATGACAGCTTGAAAGCATTCTGGAAGTTTTTTAGTCATATATTTGTTAATTTTTTTTACAGAATTCTGCAGCCTTGATCCAAATCCTAGCGTCCATTATATGTGCCAGGTTTCAGAAACAAATGGATTCAAGATTTGCAAAGATTACGTAGCACCAGGCACCATAGTAAAACCAGTCTGCAATACTCCAAATTATTTCTCTTCACAAATCCTACCAAACATGAAGTGCATCAGTGGATCTTGGAACTATATTCCTCAATGCAAAGAAGGTTTGATCAAACATAGTACTGATATTACGATACTTATCATAGAGAAAGCGAAATAGGAGTTGGTTGCTTAAATTCTTAACAATGCGGTCGCTTTCAAAAGTTTTCCACCATCGAAACTCCTACTTGTGCTAACGCTTTAAAAAACGATTTTACTTTCGAAGCGGCTCATAAAACTGCCCTATAACTCGTGCGAGCTAAGATGGTACTTGACTCAAATGACAGTCGTTTAAAGTACCGAATGCAATTTTTTTATTTTTTTTATTCAAGTTTTTTTTTTTAAATTGCAACATTTATTTTGCACTAAGTAGTTTGTCATAACATACTATGTTACTTTTATCTTAATTGGTACTTTACTACCTGAGTTAAGAAATTATACATGCATACCAATAGGAATCATTATTTACCCGAATGCATTCTTCGTGCAGTGCTTTAAATAATATTAGGTTAGACCTAATTTCATTTTAAATGATATAAGGTTCCGAAATATGGTGATAAAATTTTAAATCATCATGATATGCCTTTTAATTGTTGTCTCAAAATATCAATCAATATAAATCAATCAACAGCCTTTAACAGTCCACTGCTGGACATAGGCCTCTCCTTAGAAAGGAGGTTTTGGCCTACTATACCACGCTGGCCAGACGGGTTGGTAAAGGGTTTGTTTCAAGTCTCAAAATATCATGTGTATATATTTTTTACTTTAAACTATTGCGTCTCACAGTCGTCTTAATGGTTATTTTAGAGCCACTTTTCTAAAAACGGTTTGGTTACCCAGACGAATCTAATGATATATTATTTAAATAAATTCGTGCTTTGCACGAATTTGCATTTCAACATTGCAACATATTCATTTACCATATTACGGTACTAACTATAATTATTATGGAAAGATTCGTGGAAAGCTAAAGGTACGCGTCCATTGGCCCGCACGCACGCACGGCACGCAACGGATTTTATTTTGCTTTGTATGATTTTACATAGAGCTGCGTCTACTATCCGCGCCGCCCGCACCGAACGCCGGCATTTATGAGCAAAAAATGCGTTGCGTGCCGGTGACGTCACAAAAATCAGTTCGCCGCTGGCATCGCCGCACGTCCTGTTTGTCTTATTTAAATATGGAGCGAACGACAAAAAACTAAAATGGATGACGCACTTTTGATTATATTAGTAGAAAGATATGAAGAATTATACAATTTAAAACATACACATTATTTTAATGTCCAAAGAAGTGACAATATTTGGGAGGAGGTAGGATGAATGATACTCTCAAAAAATTGGTCACTTCAAATTTATTTCTTGAACCCACATTCTACGTTCTACGGCACGCAACGGATTGAACGGATTTGCCGATGGCATGCGTCCACTGTATCCGGATTTTTTATTTAGTTATTCATAACTAAAAAGGTAATACGACAAGTACTACTTTGTAATTTAAATTTAAAATTAGTGTCCATTTTAATTTATGTGTATAACTCGTGCTCCTGTATAACACATGGCTCAAAACGAAACCTGATGCCGTTCCCCCGCGCGACGCCCCTCTATCGTCTTGCGGGTAGCGTAAGCTTCACTATTAAGGTACGCGTCCATTGGCCGGCACGCAACGCATTTTTTGCTCATAAATGCCGGCGTTCGGTGCGGGCGGCGCGGATAGTAGACGCAGCTCTATGTAAAATCATACAAAGCAAAATAAAATCCGTTGCGTGCCGTGCGTGCGTGTGAAGCTTACGCTACCCGCAAGACGACAGAGGGGCGTCGCGCGGGGGAACGGCATCAGGTTTCGTTTTGAGCCATATGTTATACAGGAGCACGAGTTATACACATAAATTAAAATGGACACTAATTTTAAATTTAAATTACAAAGTAGTACTTGTCGTATTACCTTTTCAGTTATGAATAACGCTTCAATGGCCTAGTTGAAACGTTGTTCAGTGTGGCGTTATATAGCTATTTGCCATTGTTTTGGCAAGGAGTATAATGAGACATACAATGACAATGACATACAGACAATGAGTATAATAAGAGTATAATGAGATAGTCTGTTTAATTAAATTATCAATAGAGGTTATATACTAAACTGGTGCGTGCGTATAATTACTTTACTTTATCTTTGACTGTATCTTATAATATGTGACTTATCTAACTACGTGTAATTATGTAGGACATATTGTCGCTGCAGCTACACCAGAATTAAACCGTTATATTTTGACAAGAATTAGTCATTCTACCTATCCAAGAAGAATATCACAGCAATCGCTTGCGGGATAATGTTGTACAAGTAGAGTGCGTCACGTGAATTTGTTACCTACCTTCCTAACCTATCCTTTTTGTTACCGTAAAATTTGAACGTGCAACATACCCAATGTAGTAGTTCAAAATTTCAATTTCAGCAAAAAGGCGTAATCATATGATGACACACTGCGCCGTTAATGGCTACACGAGTTCCGAGACGTGAACTACGGAACCCTAAAAAATGATATTTTTGTTTTTAAATATTTTAGCCTACCAAAGTGACTCTACTCTGTCTGATGGAAAGCATGAGTAGAATCCAGGATTTATCCAGGCTAATATTCGAAAAAAAGTTTAAATAAAATAGGTATTTCTGAAGGTCCTAAGCCCGTGTAAAGTATGAAGGACAAACTGGAGTCTATCTCCGTAAGTACCTACTCGCTCGCTCGCGCCTATAGGTATACTTGTAAATCAGCTGTTGTTAGCGTCCCTGGCGCGCGGCGTGTTTCATTCATACTACTCTGCAGTGCATTACTACTTTCCAAGTCGATCGAGTAAAAATCAAGTTATCGATCGAGTTTAAACTGAAACTTTTGTATAGTCAACATTACAATTAATTTATCCATTTTTAGGGTTCCGAAGTATATCACTCGGAACACTTATAGATTCGTCATGTCCGTCCGTCCGTCCGTCTGTCCGTCCGTCCGTCCTCGACTTACCGTCCAAACGGTAAGTGGTAGAAAGATGAAACTTTGCATGAATATGTATTGTTATTACGCCGACAAAGCGGCTCGCGGCTACCCCATCGTGTGGGGTATCATTAGATAGGTATTTTAAAAACAATAAAGGGTTTCTAACATGATTTTTTGATTCAAGTATCCGTTTGCGAGAAATTTCTCTTTAAAGGGCACTTTTTTGTAAAAACAGGGCGTCCCCCCCCCCTCTAAAAGCTAAACAGCTAGATCAAAAAATCTGGAAAAATAGTGGTCCACATAATGAACTTTGAAGGAAAACTATAACGGATTAGATGACTTTATTAATTCAGGAGTTATGGAGACTTAACTTGTAAAATGCGCTGACTTGGAAAACGTCATACAAAATTAACACATTAATACGTGAACCGCCAGACCTACGTCATTTGTGCAAAGCTGAAATTTTCAGGATTATTAGTACAATGTCTTGTTAAGATGTATGCGCACCCATTAGCTTGAAAGCGGGGCCATTTGTGAGATACGCGAAGTACAGATGGTAAAAAACCTTACTTACCTGTTAAAGGTGCACAACCAACTCCTATGGGTGCGATTTTGACCCACTTTAAACGGCCAGATTTCGTATTCTTGTATATACTTGTAACTATTCACAACATCAACGAAATCTGGCCGTTTAAAGTGGGGTCAAAATCGCAACCAAATGAGCGTGTAAAAACCATTTACTAATTTACAATTCTATTCTTGAAATAATACCAAAGATGATATACCTCAGCTTCCTAATTACTACAAATATTTAAAGGTATCTGGGGGGATGATTGGCCCTTCGGACTGGTCTGGCCATATACAAAGGGTCTTAAAATAGTACCTACCTTAGATAATATGTATAAATTTTTTAGTTATAAAATATAGTTTTTTAATATAGTTATAAAATTTAGGTTTGCTACTATAACGTAGTTTACCTAATTTTTTCACAACTTTCAAGACGTCTGGCAGAAGTAATGGCCCACGGAAAGTGTCTGGAAGTAATGAATTTTAACTTTAAATAATATTCTTAAAAAATTTGTAAATACTAGCTTTGCACCTATAACGTAGGTAAGTAAGGTTTTTATCCATCTGTACTTCGCGCTACCTCAGAACCGGCCCCCTTTCAAGCTAATGGGTACGCATACATCTTAACAAGACATTGTACTAATAATCCTTAAAAATTTCAGCTTTGCACAAATGACGTAGGTCTGGCGGCTCTGGGATCTTGGACTATAATAATTATCCATTGGATACGATTTTAAATCAACGTGACTGAGGAACCCTTTACTGTGCGTGGCCTGACATGCACTTGGCAGATTTTTAATGGTTCTATAGATGATTCCAAATTGAAATGTTTCGTTTTCAAAACGCCTATAAAATCACCGTGTATAGAAGTAGGCTGGTGTAAATGTACCTAATCTATTTCTTTAAGATTTTAGGGTACATGATCTCATTGAATATTCTAAGAATCATAGGCATATACTTTAGCTGCCTTGTTGGTCTAGTGGTTAGCGTATGCGGCTGCTGATCAGTCAGATTCCCGGGTCAGAGAAATATTTGTTTCGGAGTCTGGGTGTTTTTCTATGTAATATGTATGTATTTACAAAAAAAAGTGTGTTTATGTATTTATATCAGTTGTTTAGTACCCATAATACAAGCTCTGCTTAGTGTGTGGACTAGATGACGTTGTGTGTAAGATGTCCGAAATATTTATTTATTTACTGTTCTCAATTCTACAATATTTTGGTTGGCATCAGCTTGTAGATTCGATCGTTCTAAACTGTATCCAGACCAGAAATGTTTTTAATCACTGTTCTATTTTTAGAATGTGGACGAGTTACTCCTGAAGGAATGCCATTAATAGCTGGAGGACGGCTAGCGAAGCGAGGAGAGTTGCCGTGGCATGTTGGCATCTACCGTAAAACTTCGAAGCCTTTCATGCAGATATGTGGAGGTTCCCTCGTGTCCAACAACGTGGTCATTTCGGGTAACGTTAAAATAAGGCACATTTTGTACTTGAAATCTAATAGATTGCATTTGATCAACGTCAAGAGTCTATTGAAACGTCTTCTATGATTTACTTCTGCAATACATACTTACTCTACACTTTTTCTACAACACTAGATTTAATTTTGTTTTCAGCTGCTCACTGTTTCTGGAATGACCCCACTAAGAAACAGCCTGCTTCTAATTACGCTGTGGCCGTTGGCAAGCTATATCGGCCATGGGGCAATGAAAGAGATGTTGACGCGCAAAAGTCTGATGTATGTAGTTAATTTACTTGTAGATAATTATTTTTATCATAGTTTTTTATATAAAAATACCTACAACGTGGTAGACATTCATTAACTGTTGATTAACAATAGTGGCTGGTGACTCTCACTGTAAACCAGAAATTGTAGGTTTGATTTTCACTCAAGCCAATGTTTTGGATGTTAAGTACGATCATGTATTTTGTGCCTAAGTCAAACTCTACTAGAAGATGCATGAATTTAGGGATCATCATCATGAATTTAGGAATATTCAAGTATATATGCCAGCAGTCTGGTCACCACGGTATGGGCTCTGCCTGGTTTGGAATCAGACAACGAATTATTATAATTTACGATCCTGTGTTGGCCAAACGACTGTCCTTATAAATACTTAGAGTGAAGCACCTAAACGATAAATAATGACTTACATTCCAGCTTAATATTATGAATATGTACTGATTTCCAGGTGAAAGAAATAAACATTCCAAGTTTATTTCTAAGCATAGAAGCCAATTTCCAAGCAGACATAGCCATTGTGATTCTGGTCACACCATTTGTTTACCAGACGTACGTGAGACCTGTTTGCCTGAACTTTGACAACAATTTCGAGAAACAACAATTGGTGTCAAATAAATTGGGAAAGGTAGGTTTGAGCACAAACATTAAAGAAAACACTATCCTAAATTAGTTAAAAACACGTAAAACACTTCCTACTGTTCTACCTTCTTAGCCGATCATCAAGTTATTCTTTCTGTATTTGGGAGGGGTCCAGGGAACTGTTTTCTCATTCATTGTAAGGGTGAGCTTGAAGAGGAGGAGGTGGATGAGTCATTTGTATATATGTTTTTTTTAAGGTTACACATCTAATTAAAAATTTTGACATTTGATATGGGTCATAATTAAAAAACAGAATTAGTCATCACAAATTTTTAACAAATCGTATGTCCATGTTCGAGGTTGCTGGTTGGGGTCTCACAGAAGAAAATGGGCAAGTCGCATCTAAAGTTCTGAAGGTAGTTGAAATACCTTATATCGACGATAATATTTGCATCGATACTTTCCCGACTTCCTTCTACTCCCACTTCACCGCAGATAAGTTTTGCGCAGGATATACAAATGGTAAGTATCATTATTATAGAAAATAAGCTAGGGATCGCTCAGAAGTTGTAATTTAAATGATTTATATAAATAAACGAAATTGAAGTGTATGTTACCTGTATGATAATATACAGTGTTTCATATGATGTACTGTACCAAATACTTAAAGTAATCAAAAAATATTCTCTAAGGTAGTACAGGATATACCTGCCGACCGACCGACAGCACTCTCTGATGGTTAACAACGCAAAGATGGAGCCTCCATAAGATTATATAACTCGATTAAAAACGAATGGTAACATAATCACAGAGCCATCAGAAATACCTCAACATTTTAATACACTCATTTGCAAAACAAACGGGCGGCTTCGATTTTCTTCCTGGCTGAAAAAAATAAAATACCAAAAACGACGAATAACTATCGGAAATATATCCTGAAAGATGGTACGGTTGACATATGTCTCGCCTCCTCGACCAACACCTTTAGAGGCTCACGTTAGATGGCTCGATCAAGGGTCTGAAGCAGAAGGCAGTCCTCCTTAACACGGCACGTATAGTGAGGAGGTTTCTGTCTTTGGGAGTCCTAACCACCGGTTTCTTGGTCTATGTACCCGAAGACGTTGGTCTACTATTTTTTATATTTTAAATGTATTTTTTTATATTTAAATTTAAAAATGTAATTTATATGTAAATATGATCAAATAAAGGGAATGATTATAATATAATAATATTTGTATGCCTAGAGGTAGAATGTGGCTGTTTCATTATTTTATTGTAACATCTGATTGTAAGACCCATATTCGTACATGAATATTGATTGAATGATTGATTGATGATGATGTGGAAACAATGTACTAAGACATAGATCAAGCCCTGCACAACATAAGGGCACACTTCAATGTTGTCATGGGGGGACTTCCATGCAAAAGTCGCACGCACGGACACTCAATCGGTTATGAGGCCACATGGAGTTAAGAGCAGAAATCACAGGGGCTTGATGCTGATCAACTTTTTAGAACAAAATCTCTCATTGATCAACAGGTTCAACACCCGTTGTGATCACTGACTTAAACGAAGCACTCTGAGCATAAAGTTTAAGCTAAAACGCATCCCTCTGATAAAGTCCACGTTTCTGCAAGCCGCTGATGACTCTAAAAGATTATAAATAGAACTACAAACCCGAATCGATGTGCAGGAAACCAAGTGAGACATTGACAAGGTTTTATGCCCCGCAATTTCCGCTACCTAAGCCCATCCTCAGTCACCGAGCGAGTCGAGCTGCTTTATTCAGACACTATGTTGATAAACTCCTAGATTAGCATTGTTAAAATTGAGTTAGCCCTAAAATAACTATAAAATGGAAAAGCCCCAGGCGAAAGACGAAGTTATAACTGAGCCCTTAAGGGCAGGGGATATCCCTGTTTTCAATCAACTAAAGCGCATATTTATTTCTGTTTTTTCATGAAGAGAGAACTCCAAAGCGTGAAAAAAGGAGCATGGTAGTTTTATTTTTAAAGAAAAAGGGGACAAGACCCTTTTGAAGAACTACCATCCTTTATCACTTCCGAGCCATGTCTATAAGTTTTTTATAACGGTTTTTAGAAATAGGTTCGTGCGACTACTGGACGACTTACAACCACCGGAACAAACAAAAGTTTACAGAAGACCCAGGAGCATAATCAACTTTGTGTCTCGCTTTCGTGGATTATGAAAACTCCTTTGGCTCTGCCGAAACCTCGTCCATCTAGGATTCATTCAAGCCTCTATGTCCGTCCAAGTACAAAGCAATCACACAAGAGAAGAGTAAGACAGGGGGGTGTGATATTCCCAAAACTGCATACGAATGCCTGAGAAGTTGTCTTCAACACTATATCCCTGAACGGGAAAGCATCAATACAAACGACTAATACATCCCACGACTGCGACGTCAAGACACGCGTTGCTGCCGCATGGGCCAAATGGCGTGAGGTGACTGGTGTCATTTCTGACCCCAAAATGCCGATTAGGCTTAAGGAACAGGTCTATAAAAGTATCATTAGGCCTGTCCTCTTACATGGTTTTGAAGCGTGACCGGTGTTGGAGCGACACAAGCAAGAACTGCGGGTCACGGAGATGAATATGCTGCGGTGAATGTGCGGCGTCACACGAAAGGACCGCGTGAGAAACTCCCGCATTCACGGCAGCCTACATGTTCGTGATATCGCAGACAAAATGCAGGAGAGTCGCCTGCGCTGGTAGAGCCACGTTTTGCGGCACCCGCTTCGTTATGTGGGTAACAAATGTCTGGTCATGCCGCCCCCGCCAGGCCCCGGTAGAAGATGTAGACCCATAAAGTGCTGGCTCGACGTCGTAATGGGTGACGTGCGTGTAAATGGTCGTACCAGGGATGCCAAAGACCCGGCAAAGTGGAGGAAGAAGAGCCGGAAAACGGACCCCGGGCTCCAAGGTGCAAGCTTTGGAAGCAACCGGGAAGACCGTTAGGATGATGATGATGATGACATCTCATGATTAAGTTTTGACGATGATATCGTCGTTATGACAGAATCGCTCCAAGAGATGCTGCACAGCTAAAACAAAGCCCCCCAACTATCAGGTCCGATTGGATGTCGTCCTCCCGGGCCTCCTCCGCCGCCTCCTTCTGCGTGATTACGTCCTCGCAGAAGGTTGCGACCGCAGTAAAGGAGCTCTCGCTGCCGGCCATTGAACGAATGACGGCCGGCAGTGAGAGATCCTCTCCGATGTCTGGAGCGAGGACCCGGCCCTGCGTCTCCCATGCGGGGCAGACCGCCAGCGTGTGATAAGCCGAATCCTCGCTGCAGTCGCAGTGGTGGCAGGCGGAACTCAATTCCCTCCTGGCGACCGAGTGCAGGTACTTTCCGAAGCAGCCATGCCCGAAAAGAACCTGCGTCAGTCGGAAGGTAAGGGTACCGTGCTGCCGCACTGCCCATTCGCCGATGACCGGCCGAAGCGCCTAACTTATAGTTAGCCCACTTTAACTTATACTTATATTATACACTAAATTAGTTGCCTTATTCTTATTCTTGAGCTAGACACAGAATTATTATTTACGTTGTGCTTCATCTTTGATATATATTATATAACTGTATTATATAACCTATCAAATTCTTAATATGACTTATTTCTATTGTTTGCTGTTTTTACAATTTTTTCGCAATATTCTTTAAAATACTTATTTCTAGTCTTAGTGCCTAAAATGTTGCCCAGATTTTCTTTGCATATTTTCATATCAATACGTTGCTCTAACTCAAACCGAGTTTTGAGGTGAATAGGACATTCCACCAACAAATAGAGTATACTTTCCTCCTTTTCACTATCGCAGGCACAAGATGGGCTGTCTTTGCACTTAAACCTATGGAGGTATTGTGCGAATCCTCAATGCCCTGTCAGCACTTGAGCCAATTGTGGTGTAGTTTATCCGCCGTATGGTACGATAGGCGTTCACTGCATCGGGAAGAAACACCTTCGTGACGTAGGCGGTTTCGCCTAACTGAAATCTCCGGTTCCATTCGTCCAAGGTATCCTTTCGGAAACCCATCTTGACAAACGAGATCGGGACCGTAGTACTGGGTATTTGAATGGCCCCATGTATCTATATTCGGCGACTTTTATACTATTTTCGAATTATTTAGCTAACATGTTTTTGTTATAATAACACGTAGGTGAAGCCGCAAGCAAAACTAGTACTTTATATTTTAGTCTGTTGTTGCGCTCATAGCCAAGTGGCCTTAGGTGATGGGAAACAATCACCGAGGGTAAGCAACGACGGCGTGTTCAAACATGGATGGGTACCGTTTGAGGCATGATATGTTATGAGCGATTGCAAGATTACGTAGTCACGTGTCCTACCGTTCCCGAACCCGCACTCGGCCAGCGTGGGTTCGTATGGCCTCAACCCTCTCCTGAGACTCTCCTGAGAGGAGACCAGTATCCAGCAGTGGGACGTTATGGGTTGTTGTTGAGTTGTTGTGTAAAATAGATGTATTTTTTTAATACTTTAATATGCCATTAATTTGATATGATATACAGAATTAGGTATCTACATTTATTGGGAACTGTAAGATAATAAAACTACAACCGTAGTAAACATTTTTTTCTTCTTTCAGGTACGGCGATTTGCCGGGGTGACGCTGGAGGGGGTTTAGTCTTCCCAAGCCAGGACTTAGGAGCTGATAGATATTATTTAAGAGGCGTCGTGTCTACTTCACTGACCAGCGATAGTGCGTGCAATGTACATACTTACACATTGTTCACTAAAATCACAAAACATGAAGATTTAATTAAAAGCTATCTTTAGAAGACAATTAAAATGTACTTAAAGTACTTAAACGTAATGTAATGTTATCTAATATAATGTAATGAATTGTAACGTAGCGTCTATGATAATAATTATATACTTTTTTTATTTGTATATTCATCAACAGCCTCTAACAGTCCACTGCTGGACATAGGCCTCTCCTTAGAAAGGAGGTTTTGGGCCTACTATACCACTCTGGCCAGACGGGTTGGTATAGGGTTGGTTTCAAGTTTTCCTTCTCTTTGCATCGATGTTGTTTTGCGTAGTTTATCCCTTAGTCGCCTTTTACGACACCCGCGGGATGAATAAGGGTGATGACACTCTGTATTCTTAATCCGTCACCACACGGACATTTGTATATTAAAAAATATTAATTTTTGGTATTATTTTACGCCACTGTTCCATATTATATACAAAATGTATTGTTTGTTCATAAATAAACGAGATCAAATTAATGTTAGACATCTTTTAAAAAGTTTGATTCCTTAACAAGATTTAACTGGTCAAAGGCTGACGGTCAGTCTTCTCAGATGAAGCAGTAACAAAGTAGAATTAAAACTAGTAACATGTGTTTTTAAAAATCATCCAAAACGTTGGCAGCTAAACCGTCGTTCCTACAAAGAAATATTATGTTAAAGTACATATACGAGTTATCGATAGCCTTCCGCTCTGGTGTCGATATCGCACGGAGAATCAGCACGCTGAAGTGGACATGGGACAGGCACGTCTCCAGGCGGACTGATGGTCACTGGAGTCGACAAATGCCGGAGTGGAAACCGCGATTAGGCAAACATAGTGTAGGGCGCCCTGCGGCACGATGGACTCGAAGAAAATGGCTGGCGTTGGTTGGATGCGGACTACATTTTACTGTATTTGGTGTGCAATAAAGTATATTCTATTCTATTCTATTCTACCCAAAACCGGGAATCAGTTTGTATGTGTTAGATAAACTTCGTACAATTTTATGATCAATCATATCGTCAGTATATAAGAGAATGTATGAATATTTAAAGCAGTATATAATATCAGCAACGAAAAGTGTGACCAAACCAGATCACATAATTTATTGCTAAGGAACTCTTGAAGGTCTATCTACTGTCTATATAAGATGAGAACCACCTATACAATTCCCCGTGAATCCCTGCCATGTATAACTTCTATAAGAGTACTTGATACGGACAAAACATTTACCGTAATCTATACTAATATTATAAAGCTGAAAAGTTTGTTTTATTGTTTGTTTGTTTGGTTGAATGCGCTAATCACAGAAACTACTGATCCGATTTAAAAAATTCTTTCAATGTTAGACAGCTCATTTATCAAGAAAGGCTATATATTATCTCGATAAGGCCAATAGGAGCGGAGCACAAGGGAAGAATGTTTCAAAGTCAGGGATTTTTTTTCCTTTTAAAAGCATCCCCTGCGTGTGCTACTTTGCAAAACACATTTGCTTCCGTGGTATAAAATCACACTACGGGCAATAAGAGACGCACATCGGGCTGTGTGGATCAACTCATCATCTTCCTAGCCTCTTCCCAAATTTATTTGGGGTCGGTGCAATGAATTTTCTTCTTCCATTCTTTTCTGTTACTCGTCAGTTCACTGTTTATTCCTTTTCTGGCCATATCCTCTTTCACGCAATCCATCCGTTTGTTCTTTGGTCGCCCTCAACTCCTATATCCGTCAACTTTGGCCAACACTCAGATCCATGCAGTACTGCAGGTCTGATGATCGTTTTATATATTTGTCCCTTTAACGTTAAAGGGAACTTAGGGTCGCAAATAGTTCACGTTACCTGCCGCCGCTTCAACCATCCTCCATTGATTTCATGCTGTACAGACCTATTTCGCCATTATTTTGTAACAGGGAACTAAGATACCTGAAATCGGCGCAGACCGGGATAGATGTTCCATGTAAAGACATGGCAGCAGGTCCGGAGAGACCGCCGAAATCGAAGAACACGTATTCTGTTTTAGTTCTGCTGATTTTCAAGCCAAAATTTTCTAGTCTTTGCTACCACATCTCTTGTCTGTATGGGTCAAGTAGTCACCATATATGACGTCTACTTGTCCTTCATACTCCATATGTGGTAAAATAAATTCATGAGACAAGATCAGATTTGATGTAGTAGAGCGATTCCTTAAAAAGCTTTGTTATCTTTTTATCAAAACTACCTTGTAATTAATTACGCATTTATTGACACAATGCAGACTAACCGTTCGAGGATGTTAGAGAAGAGACATAGATATAGGACGATATGTTCTCAGTCGATCGGACTTCTTTTTTTTTCTGAATATTGACGTAACAAAAGCTTACATTAATGACCTGTGTACAATCTCTCTCCCTCATACTGACATCTTCACATATGCGGATGATACTGTAATTTTAGTCTCGGGTCATAGTTGGGAAATAGTAAAGGAAAGAGCTGAATTTTCGCTTATGAAAGTGATGCGTTGGCTAAACCTAAACCTACTAACTCTTAACCTCACTAAATCACTGTACATTCCCTTCTGTATAACAAAAACAAATAACCCTCCCCAAAACTTCTCCATTAAAGCCCACGTCTGTTCATCTCAAGATACGTGTACGTGCTTCGAACTTACTAGAGCCCAATCTACTTCTACTACAATCTACTCTACAAATATCTTGGAGTCGAGATAGATTGTGGGCTAAGGTAGAATAAACACATAAGCCTGATGACTACACGTGTGAGACGACTTATACATTTATTTAAACCACTTAGAGACACAACACCTTTTGAGAAATTAAAATTAGTATACTTGGCGCTAGGACAATCTGTCATTCAATACTGCATTATTGTCTGGGGAGGGGCGGCCAAAACACATCTTATCCGTCTGGAGATAGCGCAAAGAGCCGTGCTCAAGGTTTTATCCAAGAAATCGTACAGGTATCCCACCGCTAAATTATATGCTGACACCAACATACTAACAGTGCGTCAGCTATTTGTGCACCGAATAATTTTAAGAAGGCATCTAACGGTACCCCGTCCAGATCCAAACAAGCGAAGTAAAAGATCTGTGGTTGGTGGTGCTTCTTGCAAAACATCATTTGCAAGACGGCAATACGACAGCTTAAGTTGCAAAATATATAATCTTATAAATAAAAAAATTAATATCGCCACTCTAAGTAGTTATGAAGTAAAACAAAAAGTAAGTACTTGGTTGCACCAACTAAACTACCAAATGACGGAAGACTTGCTTACCTACATCACATAGTGACTGCTTCCTGCATAAATAATATTATCCTACGTTCTCATAACTACACACTTACCATCCCACACTCACTCTCACTAAACATACATTCCTCTCTAGATACAACACTCACTCACAATACAATCTTATAGGATGTGTACTGTACAATAGTATATATATATATAAATAGTTAGCAACAATACTTTTAGGAGATAAATTAAAAAATGTATCTTGATTGCTCCGCACCAACATTCACGACTGTTTGAAAACCTGTGACTATTTAATCCACGACTGAACACTGTCAACCAAAATACAGGCTCTGCCTAGTTTGGTAAACAGTCTCAGTACCTAAAACGAAAAAAGAATGTGTAGCGTCTAAAATGTATGTAAGCACTGTGAATGTATTCTTGTTTTTGTGTCTAATAAACATTTTTATTTTTTTTTATTTATTTATTGCCTAGCAGGGTTATTTTTACGCGCGTATAATGTATTTTACTCATACCTTTAACCGGATTTATAAACGGATTTATTTAACTGATATATCACTAGATTCATGTTTTAAGTCTGTATATTTTTATTTGGATGGTAACCCTTCGCTCGAAGGAGAGGCCAAGTGTGTGTCAAGCCACGCATAGACTAGGGTTCCTCGGTCATTTATAATCGCACGTGAATATAAGATCGTGTCTAGTAGATAATTGTTATGATGTTACATGTTGACTCAGTACTTCGCTATTTTTGCACGAAGTTTTCCGAGTAACAACCAAGTAACAGACAGGCAGACAGACAGAATTACTTTCGCATTTACAATATTAGTAAGCGCTGACTAGTAATAGAAAGTCGTTTGTTAAGAAAAGCGTACTTAACAAAACATGAGTTATTTTACCTAAATCAGAAAGAAGTACTATAGATATGTACTACTTCAATTCCGAAATGTTAAACAACACAGTACATATAACAGTCCAATAAACAACTTTTTAAAACTAACTAATAATAAATAAAGAATAAATATTGCTAAGTGTCTCTTCACTGTCCCACTCACCACTCTGACTTTGTACATTCTACTTTCCTAGTTCAATCTGCTCTGTTATGGAATGCGCTCCCTCTCAAGATTAGAACGGCAGGAAGTCGCCAAACTTTTAAACACTTGTTGCAGAAACATTTTACAGAAACATTAACTAAACCTTAACTTTAAATTATCTCAAACGAAAAAATCAAGATAGTATGTATTTATGTAGGTATAAGTATATATGTGTATGTATTATATGTGTTTGTGTGTGTGTGTATATGTATGTATATGTCTGTATATATCTATATATGTATCATCAGCCTGTCTCAGTATATATATATAGTGGATATATGTATGTATATATGTGGGTATATAAATGTTTATATATTATGTTCCGTATCGAAATGTTTTAATTTAAAAACTTATCCCTCATTATTGTGCATCTACCACGTTTGTCTCTGCATCGCCCTAAGGTCGACTGGTAGAAAATGCCCATGGCATTAAGTCTGCCTTTGACACAATTTTGTGCATAAAGTCTTAAATAAATAAATAAGTGAAGCCCTCATAGCCGACTTGCCTTCATCACCCGAAACAATCATCGAGGGTAAGCAACGACGGCGCGGTCAGACCTAGATGGGTGACCGTTTGTGGCATGATATGTTATGAGCATTTCCGTGATTCGGAGGTCACGTTAAGCAGTGGGTTCCGGTTATTATCATAAGATAGCAGTTGTGAAGCTTAGTTGGAGGCCTTCGAGCGGCTTAAAAACATCCAACGGCAAGATTACGTAGCCGCAACGTGTGTTGCTAGTCCCCAACCCGCACTCGGCCAGCGTGGGGACGTATGGCCTTAACCCTCTACTAATAGGAGACATTAGCCCAGCAGTGGGACGATATGGGTTGTTGATGATAACACAGGACAATCTCATTGCAAAGAGAAGGTAAACTTGAAACAAACCGTATATCAATGTGTCTGGCTAACGTTATTTAGTAGGTCAAAACCTCCTTTCTAAGGAGAGGCCTAGGTCCAGCAGTGGACTGATAAAGGTAGTAAATGATGATGAACAATAATAATAGCTATTGTATATAGTATTTATAAATAACTGTCAGATTACGTAACCACAACGTGTTTTGCCAGTCCCCACTTGGCCGAGTGGCGTGGGGACGAATGGCCTTAACCTTCTACTGAGAATAGATCCGGGCCCAGCACTGACGAAATATTGCTAACCACGAAATATAGATAAACTAGAAACTCGACTACATCATTATCATTTCAAACCTATATTGTACGAAATAACAAACATTCAGATTTATAATTGTAACCTTAAACACAAAAAGAATATTAAATTATTACTGACGATATAACAGGTTTTCACACAGACTTGATCAATAAAAACAAGAAGCTGGTTGGTGATACCACTTTTTTAATTTAATTACCTGTTTTTATCGAAATTCTGTTATTAGGTATTAGCTATTATTATTGTTCATCATCATTAACTACCTTTAACAGTCCACAGCTGGACATAGGCTTTCCTTAGAAAGAAGGTTTTGACCTACTATACCACGTTAGCCAGACACATTGATATATGGTTTGTTTCAAGTTTACGTTGTCCTGTGTCATCATCAAAAACCCATAACGTCCCATTGCTGGGCCCAGGTCACCTCTCAAAAGAGATTTAAGGCCATACGTCACCACGCTGGCCTGGTGCGGGTTGCGGACTGGCGAGACACTTTAAGCAAGCAAGAACATATAACAGTGCCTTCTACCGAAGAAACACTGGAGCGCGGAGTAACTGATCCTGAATCGCGATATGTAAATTCTCGTGCCGATTGGCATATACACAATCGATTAACATCAATCGTTAGGTCGTTGCCCGCCAGGCACGATCACCTCGTGTGCGTTACCCCAGCAAAAAAACAGAAAATATGGGCCTTAGGGAGGTGAGAGTATAACAGAAAATTTGTGTGTTCTGAGGAATAATTAGCTACAAATAGAAAAATTGTGCATGTAGTTAGATTTTGCTGGAGTAACGTTTTAAACGTTACCCCAGCATATTTTTTTTAATCGTTTGAGACTCAAACGAAATACATGAATAGATAGCTTTTGTTGCGTATTAAATGTATACAAACAGCATAATTAATTTGTGTGTTGTGGTTCTTGAGTTATTGAAAATTTTGCTGGAGTAATGTTTTGGACTTGCCCAGACCTTGAAAATGGCTGAACGCAGAGTTTGAAAAAATTAGCCAAGTGCGTGTTAGGCCACATATAGAATAAGGTTCCGTAGTCACCCATAATGGTAGGTAGATTTAAAATCGTGGTCAATAGATAAGTGTTATGTTTTCTTTAAAACAAATATTAGTTTTTGTACGAAGTTTTCAAGTGAGTGCATTGTACAAGTTAGGCCCCCATAACTACTTAAATAAAGAAGTCTTTATTTAAGGAGTTAAGTTTTCCTTGAAAGTTGTATATATGGAGTACTATCATGAAATTTTCCAGATTTTTGAGCCAGAGGTGTAACTTTTAAAGGAGGGGGGGACGCCCTGTTTTGACAAAAAAATGCGCTTTAAAGTTGAATAACTCGCAAACAGATATCTAAATATAAAAATGGTTTTAGCAACCTCGCAATGTTTTTAAAAGTCCTATGTAATGATATCTCACACAATGGGGTAGAAGCGAGAAAAAAAAATCATCCCCACTTCACGTGTAGGGGAGGTACGCCAAATAAAAATATTTTTCGTAATTTGATGGCAGCACTGTCTTTTTGGTTACTCATTAGTTTCTAAGTTTTTTGATAAATACCGATGTAATTAAATGGTTTTTAAAATCAGAAAAAACTGTTTTGCTTATAAACCAGTATACTTACAATCAAAATACAGTAACTTCAAGCAGCATGAAGATAATTATAGATACAAATTATTAATTTTAAATGTTTTATATAATTCATCCAATACTCAGTTCCTATAAAACAAGGAAACGTGGCAAACTCTAACAAATTTAAGTATACCATCAATAAACAATCCTGTGAATTTCAGATATCAAATTCGAATATTATGAAAGATAAATAAAAAAAAATCTGGCATTATAACCCAACTAAATTAAAAGGTTACGTTATAGTATACAAAACATACATAAAGTTAACTACGTAAATTATCCAGATAATACTTTAATTTACGAAGTTACGTTTGTGTATGGCGCGCTCACTTTTGTATGGCTCTTATGTATGGTCGAAATGGTACGATCACCTCGCCTAGTCGGAGGATCTTCCATTTGTGATGAAGGGACCGGGTACGAAACTCGTTATTCCGTAAGCCTTTTCTTCTGAAGTATACTTTTACAAGAACTAAAGGATTGACACAAAGAAAACCTTTAATTATAAACGATTTAATTTCGTCTGCTAATTGATTTTTAATCGAAGCAAACCAGTTCAATCGCTGTGCTGTCGGTGACGTGGACAGAATCAAGCGGAACCCCAGAAAATGGGAAAATTTCTTAAGTTGGCAACACTGAAAGTAGTCTGCATGTGCCAATTATGTTGATCTTGCACGTCTTTGGGTATTACCTGTTTTGCAGAGATGACCGCTAACACATAAACATCTTAGTTAAGCAAGAATTAAAGAACAAAATGGCGTACTATTTGTGAAATATTGATATGTCATCGCAAAACTTATGTATTACAGTGTTAGCTAATTACAGTGTTAAATAATGATTTTCTTACACAAAATGGTGTATTTAATATTATTTGGAATGAGTTTCGGTAAGTTTTAGTAGTAATAAACATTGATAAAGATAAAAAACATCTTTAAAAATACATATATATATATATATATATAAAGAAATAAACACAAAGCGTCATTTTAAATGGCTATAGACAGCGATTTATAAAACCACTAGCTTTCGCCCGAGCTCCGCCCGCGTGTATCCCGATTATTGCAGTAAAATGTACCCTATGTTTTATTCTGATATATAAGCTATATTACTGTAAGGTTTCATTAAAATCCGTTCAGTAGTTTTTGCGTGAAAGAGCAATAAAACATACATATATACTCACAAACTTTCGCGTTTTTAATATCAGTAGGATTTATAATATTTGTGTTGAATCTTTCGTGTACTATAAAATCAGAAGTGAAGTATTTTAGTCTATAATTGTAGATGGCGTTAGTAGTGGTGGGTGTTTTAAAAACAAGACAAATAATAATTACAAGTTTTTTATGTTTTGCATATTTAAATTATTAATTGCTTTGGTTACAATATACCTATATCGATCCTAAATTTTTAAGCTTCATCTATAACGATGCAATGAATACAATTACAATTTGTCTTCCAGTCCGCTATAATCTATAACAACCGTATTTGTAATATTATTTTTATTTGTTTCTTTATTATATTTTAGAACTTTGTCGACGTAAAAAAAACACATGTTCATGCAAAGTTTCATCTTTCTAGCGCCAATAGTTTGGAAGTTTGGAGTTTCGATATGTCCGTTCGTGCGATGGACTTGACGAAACTATCCTCATCATCAGCCTTTAACAGTCCACTGCTGGACATAGGCCTCTCCTTAGAAAGGAGGTTTTGGCCTACTATACCACGCTGGCCAGATGGGTTGGTATAGGGTCGGTTTCAAGTTTTCCTTCTCTTTGCATCGATGTTGTCTTGCGTAGTTTATCCCTTAGTCGCCTTTTACGACACCCGCGGGATGAATAGGTGTGGTGACACTCTGAAACTATAAAGGTCCAAATTAATAGATATGTTTTATTAAAATAAACTAATTGTGTACTGTATTCCTGTTTTCAGTGACTCCGCCAGCTGTAACAAAAGATGCAACTAACGTAGTCTTCCCCTGCAGGTATTAATGACTTCAAGAAGTAAAGAACTTATCAATCGTCCTTTTTACTCAATGAATTAATAGGGCTCTAGTATTCATATGCACATTTATATATGATTGCACCGTAGCCGTAGTGGTTTAAGCGGTCGCCACGCCGCTTTCTAATTCGTCAAGTGTCTTGGATTCAAATCCCACGTGAGACAACACTTTCTGTGATTCACAAATCTTTGTGTCCGTTTCGTCTATGTTTGTAAAGTCCCCCACGACACAGGATTTGTTTTTTTATTGCTAAAATTATATTTTACAAACGTACATGGTAGGAGGATAGGAGCTTACTCCTCAAATTCATAGGCATACAGATACCCATCCCAAGAGGTGCCTACCAAAGTAACTCTACTTTGCCTGATGGTATGAGTAGAATCCACAAATAGAGTTCACCATCCTCATTGTGAGTGCAGACAATTCAGCATGGTGACCCACACCATGGTAGGTAGTAGAGCCACGCTGATTTCAGCACGAATGGGCCGGCTCGACCGGGGCAGTACTACCTTCACTCAGAAGACCATCCTAATAATGACAGCATTCTTGCTGTCGTATTTCGTACGTGAATGTGAGACCGGAGGCCCAATAATTCTGCTTCATTCAACCGGCCTTAGGAGGCCGGGAGAATGATGCAGAATTTTTTGACCAGGTCGCCATGGTATGGGTCACCATGCTGCATTGCCTACACTCACAATGAGGATGGTGACCCCTACTCCTGGATTCTACTCATGCTTTCCATCAGGCAGAGTAGAGTTACTTTGGTAGGCTTGCAAAAAAAATAGACTTTGTGAGATGTTTCTTCATAAATCTCAATTTTGGAGAATCAATCAATTTAATGGTTCTTCGATATCACACTCACCAAGGATATACGAACGCACGAACGCTGTCATTTTTAGGTTGATATTCTGGGGGTATTCGTAGTACTGCTCCGGTCAAGCTGGTTCATTCATGCTGTAATCAGCTCTTCGACTCTATGGTTCCACTAGTTTTAATTTTGTCTCTATATATGATCATAATTCGTGGGTTCTTCGTTTCTTGTCCAATCTATTCACTTGTGGAATGCGCTTCCCGTCGAGGTCAGAATGGCTAGAAATCGAGACGCTTTTAAAAGGCAGATAAAGGAACTTTTATTGAGTGAATTGGTGGATTCGACGGGGTCCTAGTTTGTCAAGATTATTTTTTTGAATGATTAATAAATATAAATGTAAATGTATGTATGTGTATGATTATAGACCTATATATGTATGTTTGTGTAAGTATATTACTTATTATATTATGTATTATATTACTTATGGTATTACTTTTAAAATCACAATAATTTATCGATTCCCCCAATGTGCACCTACCACATCTTTTCTCTGCATCGCCCAATCGGTTGACTGGCAGAGAATGCCTTAGGCATTAAGTCCGCCGAAGCATGTATTTGTGCATAAAGTTAATAAATAAAATAAATAAAATAATCCAAACAAATTTAGAACCAGATAGTATTTGACTACCTGGTGCTAAATTACCGTATCATCATCAACAATCTTTAGTTATCTTCTGGTGAATATATGCCTCTCTTTAGTGAGGTTAGTCTTGCTATGCCTCTGATACTAAGCCCTATTTGAGGTCTCGGGTTCGATTTCCGGTTCGGACCAAATTTTAATGTTTGTGTGATCTGCAAATATTTTTTCGAAGATTGGGTATTTTCTATGTGTGTATTTACAAAAAAAAAGTATGTTTATGGATTTATATGAATTGTCTAGTACCCATGATACAAGCTCTGCTTAGTTTGGGACTAGATGATGGTGTCAGATGTCCAAAATACCACGCACCAGATAATGGATTAATATTGGGTTTATGTCAAGTTTTCCTTCTCTTTTCAGTGCTGTCAAGACCACAGCACTGAAAAGAGAAGGAAAAGTTTGCTCTCTTAATCGGCTTTTACGACACCGGTAGAATATATAAATGTATTTTAAATTCACAACCATTACCTCTTGGCAGAATATGGAGTAAATACCTGGGTGACTGAGCTTTACTCGGTTAATATTATTTATTGTTTAACAACGCTCTCAGTAGTCTTAGTGTTGCTGTGTTGTAGTAACAACCACCAACCAAGTGTTACAGAAAAAGAGTAGTATAGATATCGCAAGCAATGCTAAGAGTAATGATAAATACGAAAGAAAAATGCATGAAAACTCTAAAATTCGCGTTTTCATCATCATCTTCATCAACAGCCTTTAACAGTCCACTGCTGGACAAAGGCCTCTCCTTAGAAAGGAGGTTTTGGCCTACTATACCACGCTGGCCAGACGGGTTGGTATAGGGTTGGTTTCAAGTTTTCCTTCTCTTTGCATCGATGTTGTCTTGCGTAGTTAATCCCTTAGTCGCCTTTTACGACACCCGCGTTTTCCCAAAGACTAATCTAGATCAGCGAATTTGTTAGAGCCTTTTATATACTAGTATTCAAGGATTGTTTAAATATTTTAGATATATAGATTTGTTACAGTCGTGTCAACAATCTGAATGAGTTCCGATGCCAGAATGCAACGGGGTGTGTCAGTGTAGAACATATGTGTGATGGTGTACCGCACTGCTCAGACGGGAGTGATGAGGAATTCTGCCCTCACAGAAGGTAAGCAAATGTTTTCACATAAAAAAATATTCATAACTTGTACTCTACCTCTGTCTCTGTACCTCTAGAACACAAATAAATATATTTAGATATTTTTATAGAAATATATATATGTCGTCAGGGGAGGCCTCACTGCGGTCTTAGTTGTGTCTATCCATCGTGGGCGATGCAACGGCAGGAATTTCAAACTAAGTGTACACTTGTGTTGTTCAATGTTGTATTATTTAAACATCTTACATATTATAGCAAAATCATTAACGATTAACAAGATTAAAACGAGTTAAGAGCCAATAGGTTAGTAGAATGACCGACCGCTCTAACTAGTGGTGCGACATAAAACTACCCCATTCGGAAATAATCTGCTCTCATTTAAATACATTCAATTTCGATTACAGAATCGACTAAAACAAACAAAACTAATACATTGAGCTATGATTACAATAGATAATTATAAACAGTAATGTAATTTATGGTACATTATCACGCGTCGTCATATATATATCTTTATATATATAATTCTTGTGTGAGTGTGTATGTCACTGAACTTCTCTCAAACGATTTTGATGAAATTTTTTGTGTGTGTTCAAGGGGATCTGGGAATGGTTTAGATTTGCAATTGGACTCGGTAGGTGGCGCTGCGATCAAGTTCTGGAATTTTAAAGTTGGGCGGTACGAAGTTCGCTGGGTCAACTAGTATATATATTGCCTACAAAATTGACTCTACTCTGCCTGGTGGAAAGCATGAATAGAATCCAGGAGTCGGGGATTAACCATCCGCATCCGAGCAGAAAATACAGCATGGTGATCCACACCACGGTGACCTAGTGAAATATTCATGCATGCAGAATGGTATGGCCTCATGTCTCACACTCACTAATGAAATGTAACAGCACAAATGCTGTCCTTTTTGGATTGGTCTTCTGTCTGAGGGTAGTACTGCCCCGATTGAGACTGCCTAGTCATGCTGAAATCAGCTGGTCTCTAATACCTATAAATAAATTTGATTGTTTTTCGTAAACTTATTTTCAGGAGTGATCTTCAAACAGAAGAATGGATGTCATACAGAAGGAAAAGACAGTCTTCATGCAAGTAAATAAATTTCTTAAATGATTAACTAAATAAAGGTAACGGATCATTAACAAAACCTCCGGAATTATTTATTCGACTACATTTTGCAATAACAAAGTTGACTGTAGTGTAATTACTAGTAAATTATGTTACATAGTACCTCGTAGTGTCTGCCAGTGGGGGTTCGAGTTCCCAAGCTGTTCTATGCAGGCACTAGCAGGACTAACGCTGGTGTCCGCGCACACTTTAGTCGCATTGTGGATGGTTTTTAACCATATATTATGGTGTGGGTTACATGTTAATATATTTGATGTACACTTTTGCATCTTGTTTTTACTGTAAACGGGACTTATTCGCGATAATACTATAAAGGTTACGATACCTTCTATTTTCCGACGAAATTTTTGTGTTTGAAAACACAAAAATTTCAACCGGGAAGACGGATACCGACTATCAACATCGTGGAATCCAGTCATCAGCGGGTGTGGCCACCATCGGAAAGATGAAATAAGGCGTGCGGATGTCATAAGTGTAGTGTGTAGGGGTACCGACACTACACATATCAACGCGATCAAGTGCGGGTAGACACAACCTGCACATCACGAAGGCGACGCTAAGCTCACATCAGTCTACCCGTGACCACGAGCGGTATAACCCGTTCGAAACGTCGGAAAATAGAAGGTATCGTAACCTTTATAGTATTATCGCGAATAAGTCCCGTTTACAGTAAAAACATGAGTATGTGTAAAAGTCGCGAAAGTTTAAAAACAGACTTTTGCATCTTATTTAATATCAATATTCACACATGTGCAAAATCTTTCAAGAAGTCCGGAAACGTTCAAATTCTGTGTTTTTTGTGTAAGGATCGGGGCTGACTCAACATGCCTTAATACAGTGCGTATTAGTCGCAGTTCTTTTAGATTTTTAACAGAGTTTTTCTCTTTTCTCTTCCAGGAGTGATCAATGGCAATGCATTGATGGGAACTGTGTATCTTTAGACAATATATGCAACGGAATGAACGACTGCCCAGACCGAAGTGATGAAACTCACCCGTTTTGTAAAAAACTAGCATCGTAAGTGAAGCCCTTAAGTAAATATATAGGTACTTGGATACATACACATATCTTCGGGTTGTGTATCACCAGCTCGTTGATCTGAATAGATTTAAGTTTACGATAACTGTTGCTCCTGTGCAGTCGGTATGACTCAAAACTATGGCCATTTCTTCAAAAGGCCAACTCGTAATCTCTACTGTGCTCGCATACTTATATTTAAATTTTAATTTCAGTTCAAAAATTAAATTTTCTAAATTGGAATCGAACTAGAAATACACTACCGTCCCGTCCCAAACAGATAAAAGTTCTCATTACAGATCAACAAAATCTGGTGGTTGTGAACTTCCACCGTATCCTACACATGGTACCTACGAGGTCTCAAAGTTTCCCAATGCTCGTCCTGGTCAGGTTCTCGACTCTTTCGTGCTGACAGTGAGCTGTCGGCGAGGATTTGGAATAGTAGACCCTAATGGAGGGGACGTGAATCGTATTCAGCAACTCTACTGCGTCAATGGAGAAAAACAGTTTCAAACCATGCCAAGATGTGTTCGTAAGTTTCTCTATTTGAAGACCTCATCAATCATCAACAGCCTTCAACAGTCCACTGCTGGGCATAGGCCTCTCCTTAGAAAGGAGGTTTTGGCCTACTATACCACGCTGGCCAGACGGGTTGGTATAGGGTTGGTTTCAAGTTTTCCTTCTCTTTGCATTGATGTTATCTTGCGTAGTTTATCCCTTAGTCGCCTTTTACGACACCCGCGGGATGAATAGGGGTGGTGACACTCTGTATTCTTAATCCGTCACCACACGGACAATACAATTGAAGACCTCAATAATACAATTTCATTTTTTATGGTAGAAAAGAATAGGTCGTTGGATACATATAACTCAATAGGCACAAATGCATTGTCGTCACTTGTGCTCCCCTCCTCCTCATCCAGAGGAGTTTGATCATCAATAACCTCACTTCCGCAGAAACCTGATTGAAGAGGGCTCAAAATGGACAACGATTATCATTTACCATCATGTAAATAGTTTGATTCTTTCCTCAATCTCTGAAAAATATAAATCCCACCACAACTAATTGACTTGATATCTGCAGTAAAATAATTCTTTTCAGGTTTTTGCAAACTCAATCCAGATCCGAGTGTTCGTTACATGTGTCACGTACCAGGTATAGGGTTCAAAACGTGTAGCAAGTATGTAGCTCCTGGCACCCTGGTTAACCCCATATGCAACAATCCTATATACTACACCACTGAGAGCTTATCATATATGAAGTGCAATTTTGGATATTGGGACTACGTCGCACAGTGTAAAGCAGGTTTGATGTCATTGTTTTTTTTAAACTTAGCTCGAAAAACCAGTAAGTGTGAATATTGTAAATTGCACCAAAAGACCAATTGGTTCTTCGTATGTCGGCTCATGAGTAATGGTGTAGGAGAAAACAGACTTTAGAATATATTGATGATTCAAATACAAGTTAATGATTTGTGTATTAGGATACAATTAGTTTATAATACCTGCTTAAAAAATACATGATAAATTAGTATGTTTTTACCTTCTTCTCAAATCGTTTAAAGTGTTGGTTATTGACATGCATGACTCTTTCATTCCCTTTCTCTTTGTAGATTGTGGTAGAGTAACTCCTGAAGGCAGCGAGCTGGTAATCGATGGCAAACCAGCCAAGCGAGGTGAACTTCCTTGGCACGTTGGTATCTACCGGAAGATCACTACACCATACCTGCAGATCTGTGGCGGGACTCTTATTACCAATAACGTGGTTTTGTCCGGTAAGATTATATTAATACGTGAAGCAAAAACTTTTCCCCCTTTTTACGAAAACTGTGTGGACGGAGGAGTGTGAAATTTGGTACAATTTGGTCGACCACTAAGCGAGTAAATAAATATTTCGGACATCTGAGACACAACGCTATTCCGTTCGAAACTAAGCAGTGCTTGTACCATGAATGAAAACAGACAACTGAGATAAATACATATCTACTTTTTTTTAATACCTACTGTACATAGCAACACCCAAACTTCCAAACAAATATCTATACAGATATTAAATTCAATGTTTTCTGTTCCACATCTTAGCTGCTCACTGTTTCTGGAGCGACCTGAGGAAAAAACTGCCAGCATCTGACTTCGCTGTCGCTATCGGCAAACTCTATCGGGAATGGGACAGTGAGAACGATATTGGCGCGCAGAAATCTGACGTAAGAATTTGACACCAAATCACAAATATTTAATAAAAGTTTTTTGAATATCGGGACTTATTCGCGATAAAAGTATAATATATACATGCTTAACATTCAGGATTCTTAACCGTTATGCCAAAAGGCAAGTCAAAATATTTTTTACTTTAAATCCTGTAGATTAATTACTTTTCATTCATTTTATTTTTGCTGCCTCAACAACTGTAACCCTGTTTGCAGCTTCTAGAAATTAGAATTCCCAGTCGGTTTCAAGGTGCAGGAGCCAACTTTCAAGAAGACATTGCTGCCTTGACACTAAAAACCCCTTTCGTTTACATGACTTACATTCGACCCGTGTGTGTTTACTATGACTTTAACTTCGAAAGAATTCAGTTACGGCCAGGGAACTCTGGAAAGGTGAGTCCTGTACTCGTAACTCATATATACTATTCTAAAAGTTAAAAAAAAATAGAAAGAAGAAATGAAGAACTCTGATAATTTTAAATTAAAAGTGACTTAACGAGCAATAAATTTTCTGTTGTCTTAAATACTAAATTCTCTGAATATTTATATCAACCTCTAGCTATATAAAGTCATGTAATGCATTACATGACTTTATTTATTCGGGAGAATTTAGTTTGCTTTACCTCGGGTTCAGGTTCTTTGAGATGTTTCGAGATGCGTATAATTACAAAACAATTCATTTTCAAACTTTCTCCTTTGTAATGTTAGTATAATTGTTGTTTTAACTAAGGTGGCTGGTTGGGGTCTGACATCGGCCCAAGGATCGGAATCGAACATCCTCCAGGTTATTGAAATGCCTTTTATTAACGTGGACACTTGCATCAACACTCTTCCTCAGTCCTTTAGAGAGTACATAACTGGAGATAAATTCTGTGCAGGATATACTACTGGTAGGTAAGATCGAGGGAATTAATGATCTTTGAGCAGATTTATCCGTGTGGTAAGAGATGAAGAATACAGGGTGTATTCGTTTTCAGTGAGTGTTATAAGGTTTGACTAAGGAGCTACACAGAACCGGATCCTCTCTTACGACTCAATGTGTTCTTGAGTAGATACTGGCCTACTGATTAGCCCCATTTTTTTCATGTTGAAGTCCCCACGGATACTACTAGTTGGTAGCTATGTAGGACTCAAAACGACGAAAATCGCACGCTCTCTGAGATACTATGAGCCGAGGAAACCCCTGCAACCCCGATATTAGTTAGCCGTTGTAATTTAAAAATATACAGTATGTTGTACATAAGAAATATGTGATGACGCTACAAAAATACATACCTTGACCTATTATGTCTATATGATAACGGTCCAAATTAAAATGTAAATATTTCCCAAAATATTATTATTATTAGTACATCTTCATATTCCTAGCTTTAATGGAGCTACTGGCATTGGACCTCCGCAACCCTGAGAGTGAAGTAAATCCGAAAATTGAATTAGTTGTCAGTATATTTGAGGGCACTGACTTCATAATAACGATTGCGGTAAATGTTTATGACAACCGGGACCGACCGTTTAACGTGGTACATTATCACTACATCTTCAATTGTTAAAAATGTACTATTATCCGCAGGCAAAGCTTTATGCAAAGGCGACAGCGGAGGAGGTCTGTCGTTCCTAGATAGAGGGCTTGGAGTGGACAGATATTATTTGCGAGGAATAGTGTCTGCAGCACCAAGAGATGATCAGAAATTATGCAACGACAATGTTTATACCACATTCACCTTGATTACGAAGCATCAGGACTTTATTAAAGAGTATTTAAAGGTTTTATTGTATAAATATCATAAGAGGAGGACAGAGGTATGAAAGGTCATTTGAAGAGCGTACACACACTCTTCAAATGACCTTTCATACTTCTGTTGTTTGGAAGAACGGAGTTTATGACACTCCAATACGTAGGAAAGATCTCCATACCATGCGGATCTTGGTACAGTTATTAAATAGTACTCAATAATTTAATAGTAATTGTTTTAATGATAATATTTTATTTTATGTCTGTCTGTAAAAAACAAGTTACATATTGAGTAGAATACTCAAACTTACTTTTGAAGAAGATATTTTTAAAGAACTTC